>CM075424.1:5346846-6751012 GCA_037832385.1 Rhizophora apiculata | reverse complement strand
GATTTTTCACATTGCCGTGTGCCGTGCTATTTTACATTAAATAATTATTTTTAACATCATAATTTATAAAATATGAAGTTCTGATTTTCCAAAACAAATTTGTTCAGAGAATAATTTATTATTGAAGTTATTATCCTTTTCTATTTTTCCTTTATTTTCCAAAGTAGCAAGACTATAATTAGTTTGAAAAACACTTTGTAGACCCATATTTTAGCGTATTCATTATACACAATCAATAAAATATTTATTTTATTAATAAAAAATAACATGCACTGCAATAAATAATACAAAATATTATTTTTTTTAACTATTTTTTTCTTGCTTATTTGTTTTTTTTTATTTATTGTGTATAATTTATCTACCAAAAAGTGTGCATAGAAATTGCTGACGCCTACTGACTCCTGACCAGTCTTTGGGCTGATCATTAACCATGACCTTTCTCTTCTCCTCGTCCTATAAATCCAAATGGGCTCAACAAAAACAAAATGCGATGTGCTAACTGGGCTTTTGATATCCGTTGACATTTAGTAGTCCAAATGGGACGAGCTCGGGATGCAAGAAATTGGGTCAAACATTTGGGCTCTTTTTTTTTTTGATATTTTAGTTGAACAGTGCTTTTTCAAATGGGCTTTCTCATGTTCATTGTTTTACTTAGATGGACTTTGAGACGAATTAGCCGATCACCTTCCATACGGTATTGAAGTCCGGCAGTTTACTCGACTATGGGTAAGATTGTACCCTCCAACATTTGTTCTCCATTTGCTTAAAAAATAAAATTTTCTTTATTTACCGTGAAAAATCAAACAAAAACTTGCTAAAAATATCAAAAAAGGTCCCTAGAAGGAAGCGACTCGGCTTGGGTACAAAATCAATTTGTAGGTCACTTTTATAATGGCTTAAATTTCATTATCAATGTGGCCAAGTTTGTGTGATTGCGGCGCCGTTAAACTTGGTTTGGAATGCAAGTAGGTATTTGGACGGGCGCGGGATACGCATACTTGTCAAGATGCAGTCTTTGTTCTTCCATGTCCACCATATTCCTTTCACATTTGAAATGTTTGAAATCAGGACCCGTTTGGGTTCATTGGCAAATATTATACGAACTTTAACCTGGTTTTTCTTCTACATTCGTAGCATTGGCAAGCATGATCCCTGGTCATCTGAAGTCAAACTTTCATACAGTAGGTGAAATTAAGAAGCAATGAGGAACAATAATGCGGGAGGAAGGCAAAACCTCCACGACCCTCCCCTCACCCCAAAAAAGGAGCCACTTTATGCTATTCTTGTTTAACCTTTTAAGTTTTTTTTTTTTTTTTTGGTTTGTTAAACTTGTTTTACCTCTTATTTTTTTGCCGATAAATTAGTTTTATTTATTCATTTTGTCTAAAAATATGTGTTATATATACATATTATTAGAATCACTCATTACTATTTCCATCTAATTTTCTCTATAAAAAAGATTTATTATTTTAATTTTATTAAATTCGAGTAATTTTTTATTTAATATTAATATTAATAAATATAAAAATTTATTATTGTGAATTTAAACACTTAAATTTATTTTTTATTAAAATGAACGATATTATAATGCAAGAGGGGGCACTGAATCCCTCATCACACAATCAAGTTATATAAATTAGTTTTCTGTGTTAACTCGGAAGAGTATTGTTATGGCGATGATTATTCATGTTTATGAGAAAAAGGGTAAGAATACAGGTGAGATGGATGGAGACGCGGACCGGGGACAGCTGTCCGCAAATAAAATCCGTCAAATCTCGGGCGATTCGTTGCCATCGGACCGTCAGAGACGTTGACGGCATCAGACTAGGCACGTGGCAAGCAATCAACGCGTTAAAAATCTATATTTAGTCATCGGACGAGAAGGTCAACGATTCCCAAGTTAATCCCCTTTTAAATATCTGATCAAGCACTGGCCAAAGAGCACTTTGATACTCTCATCTTGTCACGGTCACTCAAAAAGGAAAAAAAAAAAAAGTAACAGAGAGCGCTAGCGACCCCAAAAAAGAACAGAGAAAACGAGCCGTTCAATGGCGGAGAAGAGCTTTAAGTACGTGATCGTTGGTGGTGGGGTAGCCGCTGTGAGTCTTCCGATCGATGCTTCTCTATATATATGTATATGTATATTTTGATCTTGGATAATGGATGTGACATTTTGTTCTTGAAGTTTTCATTTTAGTCTTTGCTTCTGCTGATCTATAGGTTCTTAACTTTAGCCTTTTTTTTTTTTTTTTCTTGGTATCGTTTTTGCTTCATTTTTGACTGGATAAGCATTTGTAAGAGAAGGACGTGTGGCGCTTAATTACCTTCTCTGTTTGGATGAGAAGGATTTGAGACCTGTGGATTTTATGATCAAAATTATGTTCAGAAGCTTAGAAGCTTATAGCTTTGAGATTAGCTTCCGCTGAAATTAAAATCTGAGTAGAACTTTGGCGATTGAATGCGAAACTACGATTAAGTTTCTTTTTTTTATTATTGTTTTTATCTTCTATTACGTGGATTTTATTCTCATTTTCAACGATCAAAACAAGTTCATATGGGGTTCCCTTTGTGCTGACAGTGAAACAGAATCTAGAAATATTGTTTTGTTTGTTCCTTATTAACCAAGAATTGCAGCACAATAGCAATGTGAAAGGAGATTATTTTCTTTTATACTCACATAGATTGTTGTTCTCAGTGTCTGATCTTTGAGATGTGAGCACAGCATTGGGCTTCTGATATTTAATGCCAATGAATTGGCCTTAATTTTTTATTCTTTGGGTATTGTTTTGAATATTTGTCCTTTGACACTTTAGGGATATGCAGCTAGGGAGTTTGCCAAGCAGGGGGTTAAGCCAGGCGAGCTGGCAATTATATCCAAGGAGGCGGTATGCTTCGTTATCACCTTCATTAATTTATAGATTACTGCTTGAACCTAGATTGATTGTTTTCAGTTCCTTTTGTAAGAACAGTATTGGGTAAAGTTTGACATTTGGATTACATGCACGGCTTGTTTGTGTGATAACTGTACGCTGGGAACATAGCACTACTGTAGATGCATTAGTTTATGCATATGCATTTTGATTGCTGCACTGACAAATTCTGGACTTAGTGTCTGGTTTGAATATCTTTGTGGAAATGAGTTTCTTGTCATAATCAAAGTTAAACTGAAATTGAGTCCTTTGACAGACTGGACTCTTGTTGGTAATATTGGACCATCGAAAAGTACACCATTACTGACTCGACAAGATGGATGTAGATTGCTTTTCAAATAATATATTGTCACGATAAACCGAATGGCAATTTGTCATATTTTCTGTGGGAAAATCTTTTTCATGGCTTTGGTATGGTACAGTTGATAGTTCTATTGTGACACAGGAATTCTGAGTTTGTGGCAGGATTAATCTTTCCATCTTCTTAGTTTGTTTTTTGGAGTTGATAATTATCTGAAAGAAGTTAAACATTGATGCGAATTTCATGATTCTGGGGATGTAGGCATTTCAAAACTTGTGATTTAAACGTGCCTTTCTTTGATCTCATGCAGCATGGTCCTCAGATTGCTGTTTCTGCTACTATTTTTGTAAACTTCATTTCTGAGTGTCTGTTTTGTTTGCAGGTGGCTCCTTATGAACGGCCAGCACTCAGCAAGGCATATCTGTTTCCCCAGGGTAGACTATGCTCTTTGCATACGTACTGTGGAATAAGCTAAATTGGGACTATTTGTTGTACCTTTTAACAGTACTTGATTGAAAATAGGCATACTTTCTTTACTGTATTCTACAGGATATATTATTAAATTTTTAAAAGTTATTTCTTGCAGGAACTGCAAGGCTTCCAGGATTCCATGTTTGTGTTGGTAGTGGAGGGGAACGATTACCTCCTGAGTGGTACAAAGAGAAAGGTGATGCTATTTAGTCACCCTTTATTTCATATCCTTGATGAAATTTATGAACATTTTTTATTTTATGAAGAGATGAAAGGAAACACAAACTATAGTTTCTCTTTCTCATGTAATCTTTGGGCCTTTGGCTGCTCCCTTTATGTACTTAATTTTATTTGAAGATTTGCAATCTTATTAAGTGAAAGTCAACACATTTAGCATACCTTACTGTTCTTACTTGCAGGGATAGAGCTGCTCCTTAGCACAGAAATAGTGAAAGCAGATCTTGCTGCCAAAAGTCTTACAAGTGCTGCAGGAAAAACATTCAAGTATAATGTTTTGATTATTGCAACTGGTTCCACTGTAAGTGCTACATCTCTAATGATTTCCTAGTAAAGATTGCCTATTTTTCAGTTTCCTTTTTCTTATGAGTATTAATTGCTCTTGCTTCTTGCAGGTAATAAGGTTGTCAGATTTTGGTGTTGAAGGAGCTGATGCCAAAAACATCCTCTACTTAAGAGAAATTGAGGATGCTGATAAGCTTGTAGAAGCAATTAAAGCAAAGAAGAATGGGAAGGCTGTGGTTGTTGGTGGGGGCTACATTGGTCTTGAACTTAGTGCAGCTCTAAAAGTCAACAACTTTGATGTTAGCATGGTTTACCCTGAACCATGGTGCAGTAAGTGAATTGTTCTATCTGTTTGTTGATTGTTTGGGTTGATCCTTTGTACACTCAAGTGTGTCTTTGGTTTGTAACATGAAGAATGTTCTTTCAGTGCCTCGCCTTTTTACTGCTGGCATAGCAGCTTTCTATGAGGGCTATTATGCCAATAAGGGAATCAAGATTATCAAGGGAACAGTTGCTGTTGGGTTCACTGCTGATTCAAATGGAGAAGTATTTGATTGTTATGTTATCCTATAGTCTCGATTGTGATATGTTATGAAAATAGGTTAAGTGGCATTTTTTTGCTACATTTTTCAGGTAAAGGAAGTGAAACTTAAGGACGGCCGGGTTCTAGAAGCTGATATTGTTGTTGTTGGTGTGGGTGGAAGACCACTTACAACACTATTTAAAGGCCAAGTTACAGAGGAGAAAGGTGGAATAAAGGTAAGTTTAATGTGTTGCATTCATCTTATGATAAACACACTAGCCCATGTAATTAGCTGTAATTTGTCTAAAACCATAGGATTTATGGAAACTGATGGTCTGGAGCTTGCATGGTCATGCCTTTAACTGCTGATGTTATATCCTGCTACTTGTGAAGTTGTCCACTTGTTTTTATTCTAATACATTAGTTAACAGGATCTGAAAGGCTCCATCTGACCATCTCACAAATTGCTTAATTGCAGACTGATGGGCTTTTCAGAACAAGTGTTCCTGATGTATATGCTGTGGGTGATGTTTCTACTTTTCCTATGAAATTGTATGATGACATAAGAAGAGTGGAACATGTTGATCATGCTCGTAAATCAGCTGAGCAGGCTGTCAAGGTATGTAGATCTCTTTTTTTCACATTCTCGCCACTCCCCAACAAATGGTTAACATGACCAGATATAGATATTGAAATTAGAAAAAATAAAAAAGAAAAAGCAAAATCTGCATGGGATTGACACAGTGTTTTGCAATTCTGTGTGCTGTCGACAGCAGCGTGCATGAATATTACCATTTGCATCAATGCAATTGCTCTGCTCAAGCCAACATTTTCATTTCACTTTCTGTAGGCCATCAAGGCAAGCGAGGAAGGGAAAACAATTGATGACTATGATTACCTCCCATACTTCTATTCTCGTGCCTTTGATCTGTCATGGCAGTTTTATGGTGACAATGTGGGCGACACAGTGTTGTTTGGAGACAATGATCCAGCATCACCTAAGCCAAAGTTTGGATCATACTGGATCAAAGATGGAAAGGTAGTTGGGGTGTTTCTGGAGGGTGGAAGTCCTGATGAAAACAAAGCTATTGCCAACGTTGCAAGGGTCCAGCCTGCTGTTGAGAATTTGGATTTTCTGACAAAGGAAGGACTTTCCTTTGCCTGTAAGATTTGAGATTCTACCCGCATCCGGTGTCTTTATATTCTGTGTGCCTCTTTTTACACACGTATCGAGTAGATAGTGAACTAAAGAGTGATAAATTATGCAAGTTGTTTTTGGTTTCCTATTTTCATTGGTTGTTCCAGTGGTACGTTAGTTTTGCGGCATGGTTCTGGAGTATGCTTTAAAGAGCTTATTCACACGGTTTGTCTTCATAAGATTACTTTTTCCTTCTTGTGGATTATCAACGATTACTTTCTTTTCTGTGAGTCAGAGGGAATTGAGTTTATCGGGTCCCTAAGTTATGGGCTCAAATCTGGGCTCTACTTATACGGGCCATGTCTCACGGACATCACAACGAAAGCTTTATGTTCATGTTGGATCCACGAGTTTTATAAATTGAGCTAGCAGATAGGTTGCTTCGTTTATGGTCCGGAGTCGAACACGAAAAATTGAGGTGCCTAACTAATCTATTAATGGAAGCTGCCACAAAATGTTGTATTCTCTATATTACTAATGAACCAAATGTCGTACTATCGAACGTTCTCTACTCCAAGGATAAAATAGTCTGTACGTAGACATGCCAAAAATTGTAGGCTTGACTTCTTACCAAGACATTCAAAAAACAAAATAAAATAAAATAAATAAACAAATTCGCATGGATTTTGTTCTTCTGATGAACATATTTATCCTTTGTGGGACTCTAGGATACAATTCTTGTTTTTCCATTTTATCTGACAAAAAAAACACAAAACGAATGCTGCTTACCCAAGGAAACATTATGAACGGGATATGGAGCACTTGTAGAACATGAATGGCTGCCAATCTTATGGTTCCCGTTCCAACTTTCCCTAAACTTTATACAGACAGAGAAGAAATCTTAAGTTAACCCTCCGGACTATAATTCTCGTGGCACAGTACAGCAAACCCCAACCGCATCAATTCTAAAGGTCCCAAGTTTATTCTGTTCCTTCCATTCATCGGCAATGAGAAAGCAATCCAAGTGGGTGCGATGACTACTATGGTTAACTTCGTCCTGCATTCAGTGCTTGATATGACATGGTACTTTTTGTCGATGCTCTGTTTTATTATTTTTTTATTGGTCCATTGGAGCATCCCCTTCTCAAAAATATACTCTAATATTTTTTGTCTGACGGGGCCGCCTCTAAACAGAACGTTTCTTATGTGCAGCAATTCTGCATCTCGATTGATGATAGGTTCACTCGTGTATCTGGACATCAAATTACCAGGAAAATAAAAGATCTTTTTCGAAAAATGTTGTCTTCTTCCGATTCCCTTCTTGCAAACAGCCAATCTCAATCGACAAAACAAGCACCAATTAATGCCGCCATCTGTCCTGCCATATATTCCTATTATTAATAAATAATTGTTCTCTGTTGTCAGATGGTTCACTGTGTAAATTGATCATTGATCCCGATGTGTCATGGTAGATCTGTTAATTAATGCATGGAAAATGACTTGCGCTACTATTATATTATATGCAGAAGAATATTAATTTACCAACCACACCCCGCCCCGCCCCACCAAAAAACCAAAAAGGAAGTCTACCGAGAGGCTGTGGGGTTTCATTCACTCATCTCAACAAGCGAGCCAGTGACTACCCATTATTGAACCAATGGGTCCTCTCTGAGAAACCTACCACTCATATTTAATCTGCAATGGGCCATTGGTGTCTCATTTCTGCCCTTCCTTGTCTTGTCGTCTTTTTTTTTTTTTTTAAGCTATGACATGTATGTTTCGTCCATCTTTTGTGTCGAGGCTTCAGTTGAGATAACTACTGGCCTAACACCCATTGACATCATCTACATGCATGCCATAAGGACCTTTTTTTATATGAAAAGCTCTAATAAACAGAGAGTGGCTCAAAAGCACATTATACGTGCACAAATACACTTCATACTTACATACAAAAAAAAAAAAGACAGAGATAGCAAAGATTATTGACTGTTTGCACTTTTTTTTTTAAATAAGTTTTTGTTTCATTCTGAAGATATCATAATTAACAACAAATTAAACAAACGAATGTAATGAAATGAAAGAAGATATCCAAATAAAGAAAAAAGATAATAGAGTTAATTAAATGCAAAATGTGGCGGAGCGTTTGGGCATGGGAATCGCCGGGTTGAGCCTTTGGTCAAGTTTCTGGCTATGAGAATAGTGTTGAATTTCCTGGAAAGAACAAGAAGACGAGGAAAGCTCGAAGAAAGAGAGGCATATTGGCACATTGCAGTGTGCGAAGCCAATTGTTTTTGACCACCATGGCAGGCCAGGGAGGCTTGCGGTTCAAAGGGTTGACTTGATTCTACTTGCTCTTGGCGTGATTCTCATTCACCACTGACTTAATAATTAAACATGCATACACTGAAATCTCTGGCCTGATCGTCTTTGACCAGGCATGGTTGGGCTTCCATTTCACAATTTCTCAACTATTCGTTTTCAACGTGTGTGATGATTCACAAATACGGTATAGCATTTTGCATACTTGCCTCAGTAGGCATCGTTTTTTTTTTTTTCTTTATTTCCTTTGTTTAGAAACAGTGTCGTGATTTACATTTTAAGGGTGATTCACGTTGCATTATCGCGTGGAAATCAAATCTCTAGTCCACTATTTCGTCTCTTCACGGCTTACCATGTTGATACAAGGGGTTGACCTTTTCTTTTTTCTTCCTTTGGGTTCATTAAATTGTAACTTACTCTAAAATAGATATTTAAGATCTTAATAACTGAAATATTCTTTTTTGTGAAGCATACAGACGGATTAACGAGTTTCACGTGGATGCCTGATTTATGTACACATATATGCGCGTGTTTGTCAAAGCAGAGTTGTTCAACATAACCATAGTACATGATCTGTAGATAGAAGTGGCAGAAGAAAGCAAAGCGTGAACGCGTAGTTTACAGATATCCACGTCATGTTGTACATGCTAAGGCCATTTCCTCTGCCCGTCCTTGAAAAGCGACAACAAGCTAATTTCAAATCAACAAAAATAAACAAAGACCGCCCTGAGACCAATAGAGTAACTCGGGCAGAGGGATAATGAATAAGACCACTCATCTTCTAAACGAGTAAAGTTAAAAAAAAAATCTCTTATAATGGGTCTTTCTTTACTATCACTGTAGTTTACAATGCATTGCATTTTTCATCTTGTGGGGAAGAGGAGGACAAAAGTATTGAATTATTGTTTTTCAACGTCCAAATCAAAACGACGTCGCTGTCAAAATGTGTCGTGAGGAGATAGCACTTTTGGGTGATAACAGTTACCGCGCAAGACTAGACCGAAACATGCCAAGAAGTCAGCGCCACGAGGTTTGACTCCTTGGCAAAGGGCCACACTTGCCCTGGCTGTATTGCCGCTATTTAATTGGAGATTGGAGAGAGTGGGCCACCTACTCAAAAACCTTAAATAAAAAAAATGTCTTTCCTCTACTTAAATATGTACCAACGGAGAAAAACTTCCAATTAAATATTAATCACTAATTAATCAAAGTCTTGGTGATTCCGACGGGCGTAGAATAAAATAACCTTCGTCGGTCTCCTCATCGCAGACGCTCACGCTGGAAGAGGACTTTCTGCTCATTCCGTGACTCGCGCAGATTAGCGCGTTCAATTTACTCGGCTCTTCGTTAGCAGTTACCTCTCACGCAAGGCTAAGCCGAAAATTATAATTTGACTCAAAAATTGACAATTTTCCAATGATTTATTTTCATCATTGTATTAGAAAAAAAAAATCACATCTTCTAAGTAAACAAATTATTTATACTCACAATGTATAAACTTTTGCTAATTTTTTTTATCTGAAAAGAAATATAGTTAGTATTACAATTATGCTCAATACAAGGCTACTTTATTTTTTAAAAAATTATATTATATATAGAAAAAAAATTATATATCTGAAATTTGAATAACTTAAAATTTAAAACAATTTGATTTGAAATGGACCGACTCGCTTAGTTGCTATTTTTACTGTGCATGTCATTCACGAGAGACGAGGGTGGGATGCAACTTAAGTCATAAGTCAAAATATTTTACCATAAGTAGAATTCATGAGCACTCCGAATAATTTTCCGGTTTGTATTCCATTGTATGATGTAAAATCAGACCCATGTCAGCTAAAGGCAAAACGTTGTGGGCCCCAATTATTTGCATGAGTGGGCCGCGGGAATAGTGGGTTGAGGACCACAATTTTATCTCACCTCAATGCACCTCGAGATGTGAAGCAATGTCACATTTTAAGCTAGTCAGCGTGTGTGTGCGGGTGTTTTTTTTTTTCATTTTTTCCTTCCAATCTCTTTGCTTTTTCATTTATCGCTTGTAATTTAGTTTGTTGTGATATATATATATATATATATATAGCTTTAATTTATTATATGTAACAAATAATATAAACACCGGTAATATGAAAACTCTCAGACTTCAATCTCTCTAAAACAAGACCGAGATGATTTCATTTTTATCTGAAATGAAATTAATTTAAGATTAATTTGATCTCTAAAAAAATTTTGGAATTTGACTAAATTTTACTAAATGAAATATAATATAACAAATAGAAATTATCTGAAATTCATAATAATATTGACTTGATCTCTATTTACTTACAAAAAAATTATTCAATATTTATTAAAATTTTAAATATATATGTGTGAATAATATAATTAAAAAAATATCATATTAAAAAAATAAATTATATATATATATATGATGAATAAATTTAATTATTTAAAATTTTAAGTTAAAATATAATATTAATTTTATAGAAAAATAAAAATTATTAATTATATATATATTTTTTTTTTTCACGAAACATTTCAAAATAAATATTTAATTAGAGTTGACTGAAAAAAAAAAAACAAAACCGACCATTCACTCATGGAAGGGTCGCCAACCGTAAGAACAGGTTCTGGTAGGTTTATCAGTGAATTGATTTTCTGTGCCGAGAATTCGTACAATCCATCAGACATCCTTCAACATTGTCACCTGCATCCACATCCACAATAAATAATAAAATCATATTCAAAAAATAATGAACTATATGTTTATTTGCCTCTTACCAACTTTTGTACCGGCGGGCGGCCTCTCTTTCGCTCACAAGAACGAGTGTACCAAAAACATAAGATTAAAAATTATAAACTGATGAGGTGATAAATTGACAGCTGGGTTTCTCGGGAAAATCCAAACAGCCTTACAATATTATATATACTCACCCTCCTTGCTCGTTTTCACCTCCCGTCCCACTCTCCATAACAGCAAGTCATTCTTATTAGTTAGTCCTCGTATCTTTCGAAGACACTCTGTCCTCCTTAACCATCTCGGAAATCTAGGACTTCTTGTTCCATCAAGTTTCTCTCTAGTTTCGAAGTTTCAAAATCAAGGCAACTCATTTGAGTTGGTTTTTTTTTTTTTTTTGGTTTAATTTTTTTTCCCGTTAAAAATTGGGATATGGAGGTGGAGACTCAGGCCTTGTCGCCTCTCTCTTTCTCTCTCGATGCAAGGGAAATGGACATTTCTCGCGACTTTCGGAGCCCAGGACCGCCTTCTGCGGATAGCCGGAAATCCGACGGCGTTGAGTCTACGGAGGATGGTGGTCGTCGTTTCGATGGCTTTGAAATGCGGGACATCGAACCGGCAATGGCCGATGAAGGAGGGTCTGCTGCCACGGGTATGTCGCGTGAGGCGAACGCGCCGGGAGGAAGGATCTGCGGTAAAGAGAACGCGGCGGTGACGTTGCAGAAGGTGTACAGGAGTTATCGGACCCGTCGCAGGTTGGCCGACTCCGCCGTAGTGGCCGAAGAGCTCTGGTAGGTTCACTATCTATTACGTGCGGGGGCGTGGCTGCACGCGTCTTTGTCTTTGGTCTTTTTTTTTTTTTGAAGGTTTATTGGAATTAATTTGTGGAATAATGGCGTGGTTGGAAGGTGGCAAGCGATAGACTTTGCGAGGCTGAATCACAGTACGATATCGTTTTTCAATTTCTTGAGACCGGAAACAGCGGCGTCCAGATGGAATCGCATTAAATTGAATGCCTCCAAGGTCTGGAAAATTGATATTCCTTCTCTTTTTTGAATTTTTTGGTTGCTTTCTTTAGAAATATCTTTGTTTGCTTACTGTGCTGTTCTTTGTAAAGGAACCCCCCTTCCCCACAAAAAAAAATGATCCGTTTGTGAGAAACTTGGGCCTTATTTTTCATTTTTTTGGGCAGGTGGGCAAGGGATTATCCAAAGACGCTAAGGCACAAAAATTGGCTTTTCAGCATTGGATTGAAGCTGTAATAATACTTTCTTCGCAATAATGATTTTCTTTTTTGTTTTTTGTTTTTTTGTTTTTAAATAATTTTTTAAATTAAATTTAATTTTATATATATTGGAAAACATTAAATTTAATGATTTTGCCGTGTTTCATGGTTAATTTGGTGTAATATATGAAGATTGACCCAAGGCATCGTTACGGTCATAGTTTGCATCTGTACTATGAAGTGTGGTGCAAGGCCGATTCTGGTCAGCCATTCTTTTACTGGTAAAGCTAATGCCTTTTGATCCTCAATTATTGGAAAATTTTAATGCTTGTGAAGGTGTAAACGTGCTTTTGTTACGACCATGCAGGTTGGATGTGGGAGATGGAAAAAGGCTTGATCTCAAAGAATGCCCAAGATCAAAGCTTCAGCAACAATGCATCAAGTATCTTGGACCTGTATGTGCCACAATTAGTTTATTGAAACATGGTTATAATTTTAAACCAAGGTCTCTTGTTTGTTTCCTTACAAGCTGCCCTCCATTCTGTTTTGCTGTTTCTTGAAAATCAGCAAGAGAGAGAACATTACGAGCATATTGTTGCGGAGGGCAAAATTATTCACAGATTATGTGGAAATCTCCTCGATACTTCAGCTGGAAAGCCGGGTGCCAAGTGGATATTTGTTATGAGCACCTCAAAGAGACTGTACGCTGGTGAGGTAAGAGATTTGATTGAATTTGGAGCTGATTTGTTATTTCTGCTTCTAATTATCACTGTTTCTAGCCTTTGATTACAATGCACATCTTTGATTGCTTTCAGAAAAAGAAAGGAATGTTCCATCACTCGAGCTTTCTGGCCGGAGGCGCTACAGTAGCTGCAGGAAGGTTAACGGTAGAGCAGGGAGTTCTTAAGGTATTGTTCCTAAGTTTTTACTTTAATTCAGAGTCAAACATACAGATCATCAAGGTAGTTTCCACCGACCTCTGTTATAATGGGTTGCTCCTGATGTTGAGTACTTAATTTTGCAGTCCATCTCTCCGTATAGTGGTCACTATCGGCCGACAGAAGATAGCTTTGATAGCTTTTTATCCCTTCTCAGGGACAATGGTGTGAATCTTGATGAAGTCGAGGTAATAATTTTTCTTCCCTTCTTGTTTTTGGGTAAAAAGAGGAGCATAAAAAGCAGGGTAAAAATTATTGGTCAAGACCAACCTCCACGATTGCTTTTTTCCTCGATTTTTTGTCTTGGCATCTTGTGTTTTTTAGATAAAGAAGGCTGGTGAAGATTCGGATACATACGAGGATAATAAATTCAATGGAGAGGAGAAGATGCTTGAAATTTCAAGAATCCTGGAGCCTCGCAAACTTGAAAATCCCATTGAAGAAAATAAGTCTACCTCTGAACTACTGCGAGTTCAGCAAATGGAAACCAAGAACGAGTATAGGAGGACTTTGTCTGGCGGTCTTCAAAGTCCAACGGCTGAGGTGCCCAAATCAGCTATATTGCAAAGAATCAATTCCAAGAAGGCAGTAAAATCAAACCAATTGGGGTATCAACTCTCGCGCAAGTGGTCGACAGGTGCCGGCCCAAGAATTGGATGTGTTGCTGACTACCCGGTTGAGCTTAGACTACAGGCATTGGAGTTTGTCAACCTATCTCCAAAAGTTCCACCCTCGCCATCTTATTGGCAGTTCGCTGCTTTGGCATCACCTACAGATCAACCCACTTTGGATAGCCTTAACGGTGATGGGACCTCGGATCACTGAATCACTTTCTTTTACTTTTCGCAACGAGACACTTTAGTGGAAATAGCTAATAAGTTACTTTTGTAACTTTGGCCTTATAGGCTTTTACCAGAATGCGAACAGCATTATCTTAATTGCGTTTCATGATTACTAATAATTATGTCACTTATTGCTTTGCCTACTGTCGTGCTAAACGTATCAAGCGGTCTGAGTTCCGAGTTAATAAAAACATAGCTCTGTAGCGTATGTACGAGGATTCATTGTTTTTCTCAGAAGGCCTGGCATTATCTCGTTAGCATTTCTTCTTTTTTCCCTCTAGGATTGTATGTCTTTGATTTAAGGGCTGAATAAGCAAGCAGGCATTCATTTGATGGGAGGTCGCTGAATTTGTTGTTTAAATAACACTGAAAATCTGATTGATAATCTCTTTAACAACAATGTTGGGTAATACGCTTGCGGGCTCTGTATTTTCCATGATACTGACTTTGATGCTACTGCCTACACAAGCTGACACAGGAGGAAAGGGTATGCTAAAAAACTTCTCTCCGTGAGAATCTGAAGAAAAACGAAAAGAGAAAAGTAATAATGCCACAAAGATCAACAAGCTTGCAACATAACGAGAATGTACCAATCTATGTATTAATTAGGACGTAGGACACGGAGAAACCACTAAAACCAATTATATTGGAAATGCCGCAAAGATGCTTTATATCGATCCAGCAGCAAAGCTTGCTATTGTTGCTTGGAAATGGTGAAGATCATCTTCTCAAGCTGAACCACCATAACCAAGGAGAGAGCAGAACGCAGATCAAAAAATGAAGAGGGATTGTCAAAATTTAAAACAACGATATGCTTGTTAGCTATAATGATTCAGCTATGTAAAATTTAAAATAACGAAGTAAAATCTCGATTGTCAAATAACAATCGTTCCCCGTGTTGGGAGCAATTTTAAGGCTCTCAAAATGAGCCTTCCCCCTCCCCCCCTCTGAACCTAATCATTCAAGCTTCTGATGCAACAGAGTTGCATGGGGTTCGTCAACCCAAATTTAGGCACAAAAAACGTTACCAAGTTTGCACTAATCTTTAGAGGGTAATTCAGGCACTTTTTATTTCTTTTTCAGTACCTGAATTAGGGTCTCAAATCTGCTTCTCAGGAGACAATATTCATTTGTGATTGCATTTAAGGCTTGCAGGCACCTGCAGTTGCATTCCAACCGTTGGAAATTGTAGAACAATGAACATTGCAATAGGAGGACTAATATGCTGACATAAAGTTAGGATTATAAGTATGACACATGCAGTAACAGAAAATGGTAGAGAGATTGAAGGAAATCGCCTTCTTACCCGCCCTTGTTTCTGTCTTCAGAAGCTTGATGAAGATCAGCACAGGCAAGTTTCAAGCGCTGTGCGCCAATGCTAGGGAAAGAAATGGTACAATTAGATGTGCATTTCAATAGATGTAACATCATATGTTCATGTAAGGGTAATTTACATAATTTATCACTAAATCTATATTTTATTTTTATTTCTATTATATAACTTTTATTTATTTGTTACAATTAAATTATTTAATTTTAATTAATTATTTTGTCATTTTATGATATTTAAATTTATAAAATTATTTAATTAAAATATATTTTTTGTATTTAAGTCAATTACAATTTCTTTTTTTACTAAATATGTTCAAATATTAAAATTATTTAAAATATTCTAAATTATTTAGTACAATGGTGACGGAGGCAATTAAATAATATAAAAAGTTATAAATTCACTCAAATATTAATAAGAATACACTTTTTTAAAACTTAAAAATTTTAAAAAATTAAAAAATGTAATTTTTTTTTATTTTCTTAAATTATTATTATTATTATTATAATATATAATTTGAAATAATTTAAATAAATTTAGTATATAAATATGTTAATTAAGTAAAAATAAATATAATTGACTCAATTGTATAATAATATATTTTTTAATAAATAAATTTTATAATTTTTAATTTAGTAGAGTGATAAAATAATTATATTAAAATAAAATTGAAATTGTATGGTTTAAATGCAACAAATTGAAATTGAGTAATGAAAATGTAAAGAAATGATAATTTTATTAATAAATTACATAATTTATCCGTGGATATAATGGGAAAAGTTCAAATCCTTCTCGTGCAATAATTTCAGTCAAAACTACTAGGATTCAGATTAAATCAACAGATAATGTTAACATAACTGTCTGCTGAAAACAGCTACCAGGTTAAATGCCTGTCAAATTGTAAACAGGAAATGTAAAATCACACATATGAATCTTTAGCTAGCAAATGAACGAGCGTGCTTCATAATTCCTTACCTGGAGCTACTTCCTTTCAGCTGATAAACAGAAGGGTCCACCTTGCAGAAATCTACATTCCGACGACTCCTGAAAATGATAACACAAAATTAATCTAAAACAGATTCAAATTTTGAGTAGTTAGATGGTAATGCCGTACGGCAACATGTCAACTTTGATCTTACACTTACAAGTATTCGTTTAATTCTAGTATGATCCTTTCCGCATCATTGCAGAAGGAGTTGATGACTTCGGTAATGAAAATTGGGTTGCTTTCATCTTGCAAAGCTCGTACTTGAGCAAACTGGCTATCCAGCACTCCCTACAGACAATGTTAACAAACCTCTTTATGGAAACAAGGCTGGCTTAAATTTGGTCAATTTGAGAATTCTGGCGGAGGAAACTGTGAATGACATGTTCTGAACTTAATTTGCATAGCCAAATTTTAAAATGAGAATTGATTGTCTAACATACAGAAACTGTTCAAGAAATACTAACATATGTACCAAGATATTCTGAAGCGTACCTCGTCAAACATGGATTGGACAAAGTTGTTCAGTTGGGTTTTGAGAGCAGGTAATGCCATTTCAAATCAAAGCTCACTTGTTCTCAGAATTTTTCCGAAAGAGAGACAAGAAACAAGCCAGAATTGGAAGCACCCCCTCTATGGGAAAATAAGGCAAGGTGGGGGGTATCATTTATATACTGCTCTGGCGCAAAGGGTTTCCTTCAGGGCAAGATTATTTTTCGGACTTCTTCACATGCAAACAGTCCAAATCAATTCAAACTTTTCTACAACGTCCTCAAATTCAACATATGATTGAGTATTCAATCCGGCACTACACAGAAATTTCATGAACTGCTTGCTCTTATGTCTCTTATAACCAGCCTTAACACATGTGGGCAAAACTCAAATGTCCTGTTCAAAGGAAAAGAAGGTGATAATTTCCTATCCCACGCTACAACCGACCAAGCTAGAAACCATAGACAAACTGGATCCGGGGATTACAGCGTTTTTGATTTTATGTTACCTTCCGACCAGGAAATCAATTCTCCATGCCGCATTGCCAGGGAACCTGCTTGAACACCATCAATTCCGTTGTCTTGCAATTTTTTCCTAGGTGCTTGAAAGTGGGTCCTCGGTTACCTTGTTGTGGCACCTCATGTGACCACCAGAAAAATGGAATTGCATGAGATGGGACCATCCCATCCAATTCGAGAATTTGATTATAATTAGAGTCTACTTTTTTTTTTTTTGTTTCATTGATTTAGATTCAAAGTTTTGCATATATATTCTCTTGTAAGTGAAAAGAAATTTGTTATAATATGCATCATATAAATTTTAGATTTAATATGTCATGGTTAAATATAATATTTAAAATTATTACAAGTTAAATAATAATTTTTTATATAAAAAAATTAAACAAAGATAATAATAAAAAATTTTAACTTAGATTAGTAGGAGGCCATGGCAGATCTTTTTTTTTTTTTTTTATAAAAAAAAAAAAAAACTTAAAAAGAGATGAGCACAGAACAATATATTTCTTTTGAAAATGTGAAAAATGTTGTCATCGAAAGGATATTTTAATGATCGTCTTTCCCTTTGATTTTATGTTAGCTGGAGAGCGGAAGAGCTTAAGCCCAAGGTCAGACTTTCAACCCATCAATAACCCAGTGACGTATATTGACGTCATTACAAAGGTACGGCCATTAGAGACTTTTTGGTTTTTACTTAAATTTCCGTTGGCCGCAAGCGGAAATCTTTCGAGAATATAGTTTTGAGGTTCAAGTGCTACTGCCTTCAAACTCTCACAAAAATTTATACGAAAGTATATATAATCAAATTTAAGAAAATATTGATAAAATATTTATTTGATATCTTTGTTTTATTTTAAAATTAATTTAACTATTTAATTTAAATTATAATTTAATATTTATAAAATAATTAATTTATACTTATTAAAATTTTAATTAATTTAATTTATTTTATTTTATTTTAATATTATAATTTAATATATATTAAAATTTATTTAATTAATATTAATATTTTTATATATCTAAATACTGATAATTAAAAAAAATAAAAAAATTATTTTTTAAATAATCATAAATTTTTATTTTATTTTTTAAAAATAAATTTAAATTAATTTTTTAATAAAAATATTATATATATATACATATATATATATATATATTTTTTTTAATTTTTTTTAAAAAATAACTCTTAATTTTATTTTTTTTATTTAATAAAATATAAACAAGATGTACTTTTTAAAAAATATTATAAATTTTTAATATAAATTAAAATTATATATGTTTATAAAAAAATAAAAAATAAAATTTTTTTTACTGTTTATAAAAAAAATAAAGGAAAAAGAAAGATGGCCCCGACTTTCTTCCCTTGATAAGAAAGAATTAGCAACTAAAGATAAAATTATCAAAAAAAAAAAATGGCTTCCTAATTGCCAAGTTGGGCCACTAATTCCCGAAGAAGGCCCACCAACCCAGCTGCTCACTTCGGCTTTTGGGTATACCCTTCGACTTGGCTCGCCCCAACTAATAAGGTCACTACCTCATGTTTATTAAGTTTGTGATGTTATTATTATTATTATTATAAATATTATTTTTTAAAAAAAATTATTATTTTATTATTCGTTATTTATTTTTATTATATGAAATTAATTATATTTTTTTAATAATATTTTTAAAAATTTTTTGCATGCAAAAATAAAATATAGGGGAGAAAAATGTAAAAAGAACTGGGAAAGCATAAGGATAGCAATTAAAAATAGACATCTTGAAAAAGAAATTTCGAAGAGAGATAAGAAAGTTGAAAGAGAAAGTATTAAGAAAAAACATAACATGTGATGAAGAGAAAAGGTTAGAGAATAGAGAGTGCGAACGAAGAAAAAGGGCTATTGGTGTATTTTAAAATTCAACTGTTATTTATATAAAAAAAATACTTTATAAACACACAAAAAGTTTTATCGGCTTCATTTTTGCTTCGTTATTTTGGTGCGTGAAGTAAATATCATTGTTGTACTTATCAATTGTCATTTTAAAATATTAGCTCCGATCTTGGTAAAGCAAATTATATCAAAGGCGCTTATAAATAAATTGCTTATAAATATTATTTATATACAAAAAAAAGATGTAAAAGATTGTATCGCCTGCCAAATATCACTCTATAAATACCACAATTTTTAAACTCGAAGTTGACTCTTACCCAATTTAGGCTTTGATTTGGTGTGTTAATGATTTGACTGCTGGCTTAGTAGTTGAACCGTTCAGTTAAATTTTTTTAAAAAAATAATCAATATTTTATATTATAAAAAATAAATAATATACTATTAAAATAAATTTTAAATAAATATTTATTTCATATTTTTGTTTTATTTTAAAATTAATTTAACTATTTAATTTAAATTATAATTTAATATTTATAAAATAATTAATTTATATTTATTAAAATTTTAATTAATTTATTTTATTTTATTTTATTTTAATATTATAATTTAATATATATTAAAATTTAATTAATTAATATTAATATTTTTATATATAATTAAAAAAAATAAAAAAATTATTTTTTTAAATAATCATAAATTTTTATTTTATTTTTTAAAAATAAATTTAAATTAATTTTTTAATAAAAATATTTTATATATATATTATTTTCTTAAAAAAATAATTCTTAATTTTATTTTTTATTTTTTTATTTAATAAAATATAAACAAAATATACTTCTCAAAAAATATTATAAATTTTTAATAAAAAATAAAAATATATATGTTTATAAAAAAATAAAAAATAAAAATTTTTTCTTGCTGTTTATAAAAAAAAAAAAAATAAAAAAAAAAGAAAGATGGCCCCGACTTTCTTCCCTTGATAAGAAAGAATTAGCAACTAAAGATAAAATTATCAAAAAAAAAAAAAAAAAAGGCTTCCTAATTGCCAAGTTGGGCCACTAATTCCCGAAGAAGGCCCACCAACCGAGCTGCTCACTTCGGCTTTTGGGTATACCCTTCGACTTGGCTCGCCTCAACTAATAAGGTCACTACCATTAACCTCATGTTTATTAAGTTTCTGATATTATTATTATTATTATTATTATAAATATTATTTTTTTAAAAAAATTATTATTTTATTATTTATTATTTATTTTTATCATATAAAATTAATTATATTTTTTTAATAATATTTTAAAAATTTTTTACATGCAAAAATAAAATGTAAGGGAGAAAAATGTAAAAAGAACTGGGAAAGCATAAGGATAGCAATTAAAAATAGACATATTGAAAAAGAAATTTCGAAGAGAGATAAGAAAGTTGAAAGAGAAAGTATTAAGAAAAAACGTAACATGTGAAGAAGAGAAAAGGTTAGAGAATAGAGAGTGCGAACGAAGAAAAAGGGCTATTGGTGTATTTTAAAATTCAACTGTTACTTATATAAAAAAAAAAACTTTATACACACACAAAAAGTTTTATCGGCTTCATTTTTGCTTCGTTATTTTGGTGCGTGAAGTAAATATCATTGTTGTACTTATCAATTGTCATTTTAAAATATTAGCTCCGATCTTGGTAAAGCAAATTATATCAAAGGCGCTTATAAATAAATTGCTTATAAATATTATTTATATACAAAAAAAAGATGTAAAAGATTGTATCGCCTGCCAAATATCACTCTATAAATACCACAATTTTTAAACTCGAAGTTGACTCTTACCCAATTTAGGCTTTGATTTGGTGTGTTAATGATTTGACTGCTGGCTTAGTTGTTGAACCGCTCAGTTAAATTTTATTTAAAAAAATAATTAATATTTTATATTATAAAAAAATAAATAATATATTATTAAAATAAATTTTAAATAAATTTTAAATAAATGTTTACAAGTATTTTTAATAAAATAATATAATTATAAACATGACAATAAATAAAATTTTTTAACAAAAAAATTTTTTTACTTATAATTTCAATTAGTTAGATAAATTAAATCTAATAATTTTATTTTAATAATTTTTTTATTTATTTGAATATAAGAATAAGATTAATTTAAATTTTAAATAAGCAGTTAAATTAGTTTAATTTTTAAAAATAAGATAAATATTAGAGCACAAACAAAATTAGAGAGAATATAAAAAGAAAAAGTGTAATAAATAGTGTTATTTAAATATCAAAATAATTTAAATTAATTTTTTTATGAAAAATGGTTTTATATTTTAAAAATAAAAATAGAAAATATATGCTAAAACTTGATTGGAACACGGCAGCCAGCCAGTTGTCGGGAACAAGTGTATCGTCCCCACTGATATGACCATGGGAAAGCCTACTTTTGTAAGCCCTCGGTAACTCTCAAGTCTCACCTGCTGTAATCCTCTGCCCTGTAGCCTTGTGCGGTAAAAAGTAAAATCCGATCTCAGCATCTCAACCCTAGAGGATACGGTAAAACTTTTCAGTCTGTCCTTACATTTCCGTCCTTTCTGTTGGGATGCAGTTACGGATAAATAGACACCATGGAAGAAAAAAAAAAAAGAATCAGTAAATTTAAAGATAAAAATTAAAAAATTATGGTAATTAATTATAATTCATAGTACAAATTTTATCTCGTTTAGTATACCCAACTATCGGGTGGTCTCCAAATATTTTCCTTCCGGTCCCCGAACTGCCACGCAAGCATCCAAACGCGGCGAACTCTCTCAATTGACTCCCTGGAGACTCGGAAGGGTTACACGCTACGTGTAAAATCAAACGCAATCCACGTCTGTAGTCGGATACTCACCGAAATAGCACCACCCCCCCCCCCCCCAAACTGCATGCTCTCCAGACGTGAAACCCAACCATCTCGCGCACGTGCGAGATCCCACGGGTGCGAAACCGGGACGCGGTAGTGCATAGATGTCCAGCAGTGAGCTGGCTGACACGTGGCACTCGTACGCAGACTCTTTGGCTAAAGCTGACCCGTAGAAAATTTTCTCTCCAGTCTCTCTGTAAAACGTTTGCCTTTCCCTCATGAAGAGCTAATGATATATTTTTTTTTTTGGCCTATTTTGTGGGGATGGATTTAGAGAGGGATTTGGCTTCGAGTTGGAATTCTTCTTCTTCCTCGCCTTCTTTTTCTTCTGCTTCTTCTTCTCCTTCTCGGAGTTCGTCGTCGTTGGTGGTGGTGGCGGTGGCGGATCGGATAGAGCTGGAGGCGGCAGAGGCGCTGGCTGATTTGGCGCATTCAGCGAAGAGGGAGAGTTGCGGCGGTGATTCCGGCAGTCAATGGGGGTGCAAAGGGAAGCGCGCCAAAAAGCGAGTCAAAAGTGAGTCGCCGGCGGCTGACTCTTTCTTTGATGCCGCTCCACCTCGCCTGTCTCCGGTTAGTTCAGTAAATTTTTTTTCTTTTGCGTTTTTATGTTAATGGGTTGGTTTAATAATCGTGTATCTTATAGTTCCTTGTGTTTGATATAAATAAAGTGCATTTCTTGGGTATGGTTTTGGATAAATTATCCTAATTGGTATGTGAAAGTTTGGTAATTATCGTAATGGCTAGAAAAGAAAATAAAAAATAAAAAAACGATTCATAATATTTTTGTGATAATGGTTGTTTGACAAAAAAGTGAGTAACCTTGTGGTTATATATTCTAAGAATGGAAAAAATGTCTTACCAAGTTACCGGGCGATAAAGCCAACAATGTTTCCTCAATTACAGTAATTTTTGATTTGCCCCGGAAAAAGCTAGTCTAGTGGTGTTTGGTCTAAGAAAGCAAGAGGTCATGAATCTTGTGAAATTGTTTCATAAGTTTTATTTGCAAGTACGTAAATATCTTTGGTTTTTGGACCAATTTGAGGGTTTTAGGTATCAATTTTAGGATATTTATTGGCTTTAGAATAAATTTTGTCAAAGATCATGAAATGAAAAAATTTTGAAATTGCACAACAAATCTAAACAACTATTTTTTTTAAGAAAAATGGGAAAGGGGGATTGCAGAAGAAGGAAACGTTTCCGTGCACGCCTTTGAGAAATGTGTGTATATATATATATATCATGGCAGGATAGAACAGTGGGAAATCAGCAGCTTTGTGAACCCACATGCTTAAAGATGGAGCCCGATCCTGCCAAGGTGGAGCCTGATGGAGATTTACCTAAATCAAGTCCTAGATGTGCAAAAAGTTATCCGCCCTTGGGAGGTGGTAGGTCAAGGCAAAATCTGACCGAGGTAAAACTTTATTGCTCTGCAAAGTAAAGTACCTCTCTGTATGTGGCTATGAGCAACTGATGTTGAAGCTTTCCACTCAGGCTGAGAAGGAAGAACGAAGACTGCGTAGGATATTGGCAAATAGAGAGTCAGCCAGACAAACAATCCGCCGTAGGCAGGTAAACTTTTGTTAGGTTTGTATGGTACATTTTTCATTTTTGGTGTATCTTCAAGTTTCACCATTCCTATACTTTGTTGCAATAGTCTCTGGAGATGTGGTTGGATCCATGTCCTACTATCCTGTAATTGATGCCAAATGGCTGTCTTTAGTTAATATGTATAACAATAACTTCCTCTTTTGATGCTTGAATGGTAGCAATGTTCTAGTATTTCTAAGCTATGCATACAGATGGAGGTATCAAATAAGTCGGTTGGGTTGAATTTGAGTTGGGTTGCTTCAAATCTTGGGTCATTCAGATTTCAAATACATTGAGTTTTTAGGTGCTTGAGTTTTGGGAACATTGGGTTTGAATTGTTTTGAGTAGTGTATTTTGGGTTTGAGGTGGGTTTCAGCTTAATCCAATGGGTTATTCTATTTTGGGTTTCTTGTGAGTTTCAGTTAACCCAATGAGTTATTCTTTATCTGATACAACACAAAGGTTATATATATTCCAAATCATTCTAAATATTGAATATTTATATTACTATAATGTAATTTAATTCAAATATAAATATCATGTGTTAATGGCTTTCCTATGATATGAATTAGTAGGCTGAAATTCCTTAACCTTGGGCCACGTGAAAGTAATTTTAAAGGTTGAGAATTTTACCTAGTTTGAACATTTCCCAAACAACCCAGGTCAGGTAATAAAGAACAAAAGAGTTTTCTCTCTACTTTGTTTCTGAAGCAGAGTCTCTGTTTCCTTGTGTCCATCATTCCGAGCTAATCCAGCCACATGAACAATTGACTTAATATCATTTATGAATTGAATTTTTCATATAGGATTATCACTTTATATTGTCTTTGCCTTAGGCTCTGTGTGAGGAATTAACCAGAAAAGCTGCGGATTTAGCATGGGAAAATCAAAACCTAAGCAGGGTAAGAAATGTTTCCTTCATTGCAATTGTTGTGCTTTTCATTTAGAATTTTTTCTTGCTCTGTAATAATTAGTGTATATTTCTGCAGTTATATAAATGTAACAATTTGAAGTTGAGTTCCTTTCATCTTAAAAACAATTTTTTTTTTCCTATCTTAACTTTTAGTAACAATAGCTTTTTAACTTTTAATCTAATTGTTGAGAAGGAAATGGAGTTGGCATTGAAAGAGTATCAATCTTTGGAGACCACAAATAAACACTTAAAGGCTCAGGTGAGACTAGTGGATTTCTTCCTTTCTTCTTTAATACAATTGATTGGTGAATTTAAAGAGACCCTATTTATTTAATTATTCTTAGCTCTACGGTTTGCTTGCTGATTTTGCCAGTTGTTTAAGGTAATCAAAATTGAGGCAGAGGAATCTCCAGCAGCCCTTCAGCCAGGTCCTCTGCGGATATATGGCACTCCATCTACAAACTACCCCCTGCTGCTATATAACCAGCATCCATTTTCACAATTTTGCTTGCTTTCCATTCTTCAAACCTCAAATCCTGCCCAATCGCATCACGGATCTCCACGTGCTGTTGTTATTCCATCGAACATTCCCATGCCGGTTGATGGAGAACTTGAATCGTGTCAACAAGAACAAGAAACCTGCCTTAATGTGGGTGGGACAATAGCTCCTTTATATGCGGTGCCATGTCCATGGTTTTTCCCACTTCCTGATCCCAGCAATGGACTCCAACCCCTGCGCTCATTCTCCTTGAAACATGTGCAAAATGCAGCTTCTACAAATAATCAAGGTAGTTCTAGTACATCATCAGGAGTTGCAACATTCTTGGAGAATGGACATCCCTCTCTCCTGGTGAAAGTCAAGTCAGAAGCTGCAAGCTCAACTGAGGTCAGAGTTATTGATGATCTGAGTGAGACACGAGTGGGACTTCCTGCAGATGAACTTGGTCAATGTGGAGTAAACTACCCTAAAGAGATGATTACAAATTTTGTAGTGAGAAGTCCTGTTAAGAATGAAAGTGGACCACAGTCAGTTTATGCTTCCATAAGACCAGGTATTTGCTCAAAATCCAGTCAACTAATAAGTGCTCCACCAGAAAAGAACGAAGATCCATTTAAGTTTCAGATTAAGAAACTGCTGGATGCAACTGCTGCAACAGAGGCAAGGAGGAGGAGGAAAGAACTTACAAAGCTAAAGAACCTACATGGCCGCCAATGTCAGACAAACTGCTGAGCTTTTATCGAAGTTTTTGGGTAGCCTCTTGACTAAGTAATGGGATTTTGAGCGGGTGAACCCAGTTCAGATCAATATGGAAGTCCTAAAGTCTTCTAAGGAGAACATAGGTGAACTTTCAATTTTTGATTATGCAACCCCAGGACCTTTTTGAGTTTCAAAGTTTAAGGCTCCTTCTTTTCACGTACGTGGACTGGGGGCAGAAAATTGCTGCAAATTCAATTGTCTTACTACCATGCATAAGCATGAATTGCATGACATAATGAAAGATTATTCCCTTGGCTACGGGAAGCCAAAGATCATTACAGTTAAAAGGAATGTAAACCTCTTTTCTGACTGTTTATTCCCTTTTTTGGGGGCCGTGGAATGAGTATTTCTTTTAAGAGAATTATGCCGCCATTTTGATGGGTTGTGTTGGAAAGGGCAGCAAAAGAAGAGTTCTGGAATGGGTCGCAATTATCCATCGGTTTGTAACATTGTATTATAAGATAATCTACTTAATATCGGACTAGAAGGATTAGGATTGAGGTACTGAAACTGCCATTCGACCTATGGTATCACGTTAATGATGCAAATTTTTAGCATTCGTTGAGTCTCCTGTGGCATAGATGATTTGCTCGGAATTGCTGTCTTGAATCTTAGGTCGGTAACAGCACTTTTGTAAGCTGTCCACTTGCCAATGTAGGAATAAAACACTTGTTTTGTCAGCCACTGCTGAAGAAGTTGAGAGCCATCTTACTGTCTTGGTGATGCATCGCCAACTTAATGGCTCCAATTTCTTACGAAGTTGCCAAAAAGAGCAGGTAGTAGTCACACGATGACTGTCAACTGTTAGTCACATGACAACCATTAATACAGAGGGCAGCATTTCTCTTACATCTTTGGATTGCTGTTTCCTACGTGCGTGCTGCAGCTGTGAAAGGGCAGCTAGTGTGTGGCAAATTTGTCACTTTTGACAATTTTGACTCTTTGAGTGTCTTCGACTGTGGGATTTGAGTGCGTGTGTGTATCCTTTGACTTGATTGCATGCTGCTCTCCGAGGCACTTCATTAACTTTGCCTTGCGATGCTTGTTTCTTCGTTCTTTTTCTTCTTGAGGATAAATGGAATTTGCGCAAAAGGGCTGCCATTTCTTCATTTTAACGTTTATTCAACAAGGGTTGGCTCCAATGACAAACCATGTGTTAGTAAAGGAACGGTCAACTCAATTGAACTGGGTATCAGGATAGTAAATTAAAATATTCATGATTCTCATGTTAACATTGGGTTACTTTTAGCACGAGAGAAAACAAAATGGTGTCCCTGAGGAGGGTTAGAAATTGCAACCTATGACCTGTTGAAATCACCACGGTGATGGAGCCAAATGCTTGGACAGTGATGGACTTACAGCAACTTTAGTGAGGCTACTGTCCTGTCTCGGAACCAACCAATCATAAGTGGGGACTGAAAGACCACTCTAGTCAGTGCTAAAAAAAATTTAGGCATAAAACTAAGAATAATAGATCAAGTGGGATATGAAGACTGTTGGTAGATGACAATGGGGCTCCTAACACTGTGCTTTGAGTCACTCCATTCTAGTGAAGCTGATAGGATCTGGGTCCCCTTCGGCACAGAACCACCCTTGACAACCACCTTGAAGGCTTGCATTTTTTGTGACTTTTTGAATGTTAGAGTATCTGGTATAACCTGGATTGAAAGACCCTTTGGAGATGTCACCTTAGCCTTGTAGACTGAGTTGGCGTAGCCTACATTTGTCACCGTCCGGTGGAACACCGCTGAAATGCTGGAACTGTTGCTCTTGAGCTGCATATGCATGGACGGATAGTTGAGGCCATCAATCCCTTTGGCAGGTTGAAGGGTGGAGCAATCATATTTCTTTTTGTTGCCAACTAGTAGACCGATGGCCGTGCCATTGTAGCCCTCCTTGCATAAGAAACTAATGTAGGGACTCAATGAAATGTCATAGACCAGGCCAGGGTGCACTGCCCTGCTTGGGTTTATTTGGCCCGATCCTGATCCAAATTCTGCATCAGAATCTTCGGTCTTCATAGGTGTGGCTGAGGCAATGAAATGAAAATTTGTTCTGATTAGTTGCTCACTACATAAAATGAATGTCCCACTACATCAAAATGAATGTTGCTTGGTATTGATTAAGGTTTTACGTAGCGATTACCAGTAGTCATGAGGGCAGATTTGATTGCTGCGGGCGACCAGTTGGGGTGGAAGGTCTTTACATAGGCAGCAGCCCCTGCAGCATGAGGGCAAGACATTGATGTTCCTGACATAATGTCAAAAAAGGCATGCCTGCTGTCACTCGGATCCCCTGTCAACGTCGTCAGCTTAGAGTAGGCAGCCAATATGCCCAGTCCTGGTGCAGAAAGATCGGGCTGTTCAAAGAGTCTTTTCAGCACATCTGCTAAATTTTCAGAGCCAACAAAATTCATGTATTCGATGAAAAAAAACATCCACACACCTTAAGGATGTCGATATTCGTCAATTGAGGCCCTCTTGACGAAAAAGATGCCACAGAAGGGGCATTTCCTGTTCTAACGGCTTTCGTCCTGTAGATAACAGCCTGAGGATTCCTGTAAGATTCCAAAATTGGTATAGGCAAGTTTCCACGTATTTGATGAGGTAAATTTAACTACATGTGAACCTAGCAAAAACATACTTGGTGGTGTTGATGTACTGGTCTATTTTGTCGCCAACCTTCAGGTCAACTTTGGTCCCTGGTATGAGAAGGGTATAAGGGGTGTCTGTTGACCCATCAGTTGCCGTGATTATTCCAGCCCCTTCTAGCTCTTTAATGATGTAATCCTGGCCACCACTCCCAAGGCAGTATACGATCTTTCCCTTGACTTTATCCATGCTTAGAGTCCCAAAGTCACAAGCACTGGGAAACGTTGTTCGCTAAAATTTAGTTGGGAACTCAAAACGTAACTTTGAAACAGCTGGGATCACGAGAATGTGGAACCACTCTCTCAAGACAAGTTACAGTACTTCATACCTGGCATTTCCATAGTTGTCTCTGGAAACATTTGCAGCATGGGCTCCATTGGTAAGAGGGTACATCATCTTTTTAGGTGAAAATGTGTTGATCGAAATTCCCTGGAAATTAAGAGGAAACAAAATCCTTAAAGCATTATGATATTTGACAATACCTGTTTCCCACACAAATTGACTTGGTGTTTCTATGTTAATGCCTAGATTTGAATGTAGTCCTGGTTCGGTTATCAATGCTAGGCATTGCAGTACAAATTTCTAACCAAGTCATGTGTACGGAATAACAGATGTGAATCAACCGGAGATTCATCCCGTGCAACACTGACGATGGGAAACCCCAAGGAGATCTAAAAGGAGTAACAGGCAGAATTGACCTGTGCGTAAAGGCCAATTTACATCAAAATGATGGGTTTGGAAATTGTGAAGTTCTGCATATTTCATCAAGATGACCGGTCGTCCAGTTTTTCATCATCGAGCACAACATAATTCCCACTCTTAGAATGAATACATACTTACTGTAATATTCAAGCCATTGCCCAGCTTAACTGCAGTCATATACCGCCTATCAATGCTACTAGCAGCAACTGTCATGATCCATGGTGCAACATTCTGGACTGTTCCGGGATCAGGCCCCTCATTACCTGCTGAACATGAAGTCAGTATTCCCATCTTCATGGCATGGAATGATCCAATGGCAATTGGGTCCTCCAAAAAGTTCCTAGAAGGCCCTCCAATTGAAACAGAAATCATGTTCACCCCATCAGCTATGGCATCATCAAATGCAGCTAGCAAGTCCATATCACTGCAACCGCCATTCCAGCATACTTTATATGCCGCAATGCGAGCCGATGGCACACCTCCACGTGCGGTCCCCTCAGCTATGCCATACAAGCTTGCACCTTTAACATAAACGCCAGCAGCAGTGGACGATGTGTGTGTTCCATGGCCATCATCATCAGCCGGACTTGGATTTTCAATGATAGGATCAGAACCATCCAGATGGTAGTATCTTGCTCCAATGACCTTGCTGCCCATGTTGAAAAGTATTCAGAATTAAATCTCCACGTTAAAGAATTTGTACATTTTTCTGTTTACTTGGACTTTTAAGAATTTGTAAATCTTAAAAGGGATACATTTTTGGTCTTGCAATGAAGTTCTTTTCTTCAGCAAGATAAAATTAAGCCAACAGATAAATAGTGTACATTATTACTTGGTAGATTAAGTTATTTCTCTCTAGTCTCCTCTGAAGCAACGGTTAAGACTTCTTTTCTAATAGCATTTGTCAACGAGGAAAAGTATATTTACTTATTGCAGCCCGTGAAGTTGGCTCCCTTAACACACTTTCCCTTCCATTTGCTTGGGGCAGGCCCGTAATCTTTAGCATTGAAACTAGGAGCATTTACGAAAATTCCTACAAAAAAGTGAAGATCAATATAATCTGTTTATTTTCATAAAGAAACATCTTACTGATTCATCTCACACAAATGAAAGCAAATTCACTTACCAGTATCCAGCACACCAACTATGATATTGCTTTCTATTTTCGGTATCCTCTTCACCGTTTCTGGCATTCCCACAAAATCCCATGATCTTGTCGTGTGAAGTTTGTTCTTAGTGCTTACGAACACGGATGCTACACTCTCTTCATCTGCATGGCAACCCAATAATTACACATCAAAGAAAATGTCCGCTTTTTCTTCCCTCCTTGCTAGAACAAAAATATGAATTAGTTTATCAAAGGGAGTGTACCGGCGAGCCTTTTCGCTTCCTGGGGTAATAGCCTTGCGGCAAATGCATTGAAGCTCCGTCCATAACTATGTATAATGGATTTTCTGGCGATGGACCCGCTGAAAATAAGACATATATTAAGTGAAAATTAGAATTGATGGATGACAACATTCAGAAGCACATACAGTCAAAAACTGATTTCATTGCAATTGTAGTCATAGTTATAAGATCAGGCATCCGGCCAAGCATCTTTCGTTTTTCTTTAGAGAAATTCTTAATCACTAGTACTGTTTGTTATTTGATATTAATTAGTGCTATATATATTTAGATGTTAATATTATTAAAATGGTTTTAGATACAAGGGATGTGAAAATTACTCTCCAATTGCGGCAGAAAGCAGGTTGTGGTGTTCGTCCGCCACTGAAATGCCAGCCCCAGGTACTTCTCCCATGTAGACAATGTACGGCTGATGTTCATTTCAAAATCACGGTAAGCCCGCGCATCAAACGATGACTGAAAATGAAGCAGAAATGGCTTCTACTACTAGACTTAAGGTCTAATACTAAACAATAATGCATTGGTCAGTGCTGATAAAATCTACCTGGCAGTGCCTTGGGACATTTGTAGAAAACAAATGAAGTGAGTTTTCCTTCTAAGAAAAAAATAAAAAAAAAACACTGCTTGTGCACATCCGTATCATTGTGATATTCCAATTTACAATGCACAGAAATTCTTTAGTAATCTACAGCTTATGAAATTTTCACGAACCAGTCACACCCACCTTTCTTTCATGGTCACTAGACGCACGAATCAATGTAGCCAACAAAAAGAGACAAACAACGGTCACTAGAAACTTCTCTGCCATTTCTGGTTGTACGTTCTCTCTGTCAATGTGAGAGAAATGGAAACTTGCTTTAAATAGATGGAGGGGAGAGAGAGGGCCATGACTGTGTGTGTCAGCTCTTCCTTAACACTGCATGGACGCACACCTTTCCATCTCTTTCGCCTAAGTTACGGCTATAAAATAGTTAATTGACTGAAAGGGGCAAGAGATGAACAATAGGGGCACGCTTTGATTAAGATTCAAGACTCTTTTAAGTTTGTTTTAATCAAAGGGTGAGAGTTTGGCGGCTTGGCTTGTGGATCGTCCATCCAGCCAGTGACTGACTAAACTGACCCCAGTCCATCTACGAAGGCGTGTGACACATCAAGACAAGACTTTTTCATCACCACAAACTTAAGAATATTTTCTGTTCGAAAAGGGCAGATGTTCACTGAGCATCATCTACGTTGGCAGCTGCTGTTTATATAACCGTTACCGCCACAGGACTGGATGTTCCTTCTAGGTTTCATATTACCCTTCCTTTCCGAGATTTTAATGACAATGAAAATAATAAACGACAAAGTAAACTATTGTATAGGAAGAAAAAATGATGATATATTAAAAATTCCCAACGAAGTAAAGATTAGTTTGTTTACAAGGCTTTATTAAAAATTACAAAATCTGTTTATAAAATTAAAATATACTAACATTATTTATCATTCATTTTTTTATTAAGTTTCAGAATTTTTTTAATTTAATTCAGTTTTTAGATAAGTTAAATCATTGTCAAGTGTAAGTGAGAATAAAAAATTTATAGAATATCCAATTGAAATAAAAAATAATAATAATAATTGTATGCAATTTAAAATTATATATGTGGTATTAAAAAAAAAAAAAAAACAAAAAAAAAGAAGAGGATCGGTAAATATATAAAGCATCTCAGTTTCAACTTTAGAACACTGGAAACCCTTTACTCATTTATTTAGAAAGGAAAAAGAATAGAGGACGGAGTGGGGGAACAGGGAGCGACGAGGAAGAGAGAGTGCGGGAGTTTTACTTTTATATATATATAATTAAAGTAAGATGTGTAAACAGATAAAATAGAATAGAATGTATATATAATTATAAAAAAGCTTAATATCAGAAAAAATTAATATTTATTTATACATATATCTTAATTATACCAACATCACATAACTTTTAAAAGAAATAAAATAAAATAAAAGCAAAACCCGCGTAAAGAACACATTCCTGGTCTACACTTCAGATTCAAGGACCGTCCCAGTGGCGCGATCTATTGAGAAATTGGAGTGGATGAGTCAGAACCACGTGCCATTTATGGAAGGAAAAGAATTAAGGACTTTCCGGTAGCGTTTCCATAAGACCAGTGTTCCTCCTTCCTATCAAAGGGCTTTTTCCTACAATTGGGGGCGTTGGATGACGCCTCAGATACCTTGGAGTATGGCGCACACATGCATAAAGAGCATGTACATGAGAAAGATGCATAATTGCTTAGCAACTAAAAGAGCCAATATGCATTAGTTTCTGCTCCATGGACAATGTCACCATAAAGATAGGATGAGGCCCCCGCATCATCAGATGTTATCCAGTTAGCTTAATCATGAATAAAGTCTCCGATTAGAAGACCATGGAAACAAAAATTACAAAATCCATGGTCTAGGACCATTACATAATTTAGAAGTTCATTGCCTTATCTTATCTATCTTTTTCTGGCAAACCATTTATCAGCAACAGAAAACACAACCTCTTGGCATCGCACAATTCCTGCTGCTCCCCCGGAGCACAACCATCTCTCACTTCCCTTGTTCATATTCCATCTAACCCTATGAATGGCAACGAGTTTGGGAGGGATAACTTTACTTTCGTTTCCGGCTCCACCCATTTCACCCTCTTTCTTTGGTACAGTGTCCTGCTCTTCATCTCTGAGTATCAGTGCTCGATCCTCTCCCAACTTCTTCTTGTTTCGGTTTTTAGACTTTGCTTTGTCTTTGCTTTTGTCTTGCTCATCATCTCCACATGCTGATGTTTGATCTTCTCCCAACTTTATATCCTTGCTGTTTTTAGATTTTGCTTTGTTTTTTCTAGTGAAAACTGCCAATGTTTCTTCTGGTTCAGATTCTAGGGCAGGATCAACGCCATAAGATAAAACTGCAAGAAGTTGATGAAATTTAATAATTATCAAAGAGATGGAAGACTGGCCAGTCTACTAATAGGTATCCAACATTAAAATTGCCAAAGTTACCTAGTGCTTGATTTTCTGCTTCTGTACATTTTGCCCTGTTATTATTCATTCCTTTAATGTGATATGACTCCGATGAGAAGCCCTGCAGAACCCTTGAATTGTTCCCAACATCACACCCAAGCTTCTTTGAAGTTGGAGGAATATGTGGTAATGGTGTGTGAACCACGACAACTCTGTCATCCTCACCAATCGTTAGTGACCCACATATAAAATGCAGGGGTGAATTTCTTGCTGGATCTTTCTCCACTTTGGTTGTAAGCTGATTGCACAAGAAAGAATTAGAAAAAATAAAAAAAATAAAAAAAAAAGGAAAAAGAAGAAGAAGAAGAAAGAAAGAAAGAAAAGACCATGATTTGAAATATGCCCAGGACATCTGGGACAAAAAATGTGGATGGGCATGCAGAAACATATTGAAACTCCTCATCATGAATGACTTGCAAAGAAACAGGCATCAAAAGGGCATCAACCTGACAACTACGCCCAAATTGTGTAGAAATAACCCAACACGAAACCTGCCAATGCATATTTTGGCCCAAATATCTCCTGTCCCATATACATGTACAAAAAGCCCATGGGTCTCTTGGACCAAGTAATGCTAATGTAAACAAGGAATTCAGTGTAGTTAAAAATATTTCAAGGTGAATGTTACGACTAGATGCTGGGTTCCCACCAGCCAAAGGCATTCGATCATTGTGCCAGGAGAAATTGGTGATTCCATCTGTCAATGCTCTGCTTTAGCAATTAACAGCTCCTTGTATGGACAGACAGAATTATATAATGCCACACCAACACTGTGTAAAAAAGTGTAGAATATTGGAGGACAAGCGTTACCAAATAAATTTTGGAAATCTACTGACCTGAAAGCGACGAACAGTACCATCTGCCCCACAGTATGCAACCATGCCTATATTTTGACATTTAAATTAACAAATAAGTTTTGCAGATAAAGATAAAATGAATATTTTTAAAAAATAAAACATAATTATAAATATTGGAAATAGGATGGATAATAGGCCTGACAGCAGTTACATAGAAGAAGGATTGGATTATAAGTCTTCCATCCTAATTTTAAGAAATTTGTGCCTCTAAAACATTACAAGTCTTCCAGGATAGAACTTGCAATTCTGACACAACTTCAGTACCTCGGGAGAACATGCACAGGTACAAACAAAACTTTCTCCTCAAAGAAGATGCAGTTTGTGTAGTATCCAAATTCTTTATGTTGGCCTTTTAAGTAGCTCAAAATGTCCAAAAATAAGCAGGATATACTCATAAACATTCCACACTGGCATGTTAAGCTAATAAAATGAAACCAGTATGTGCAGCAGTAAAGATGATTACTCAGAACAAAAGAAACAAATATCATTTGAACTACTCAGAAGGATGGTCCAACGCTGTATTTTGTGCCTAAATAGGAAACATGGCTTTCCATGTCTCACTGTGCTCTTCCTGTCAACTCTCACATAATCACTGGGCTCAAAATGTTATGGGCTGTCCTTTCTCATCCCTACTTTCTATTAAGCAAGCAGCAAAATCACATCATTTGCCAATAAAAGTAAATGAAAAGCACGAGAGACATACCTGTAAGTCTTGACACCTGAACACTCCAGATAGCAAAGGACAGACCACGAAGAGCATGAATGCCATATTGTTTTGGTCCAACAGTAGGCATCCCATTGACAGGAGCATTGTAAGCAGCCTTCACCAAACTGAGGAGTTTCATTGTTCCATCATCAAAGGACAAAATAATACATCTGACACATTGAGAATGAACAGTTAACTAGAGAAAAACAAAAATACAACCAACAAAGCCCAACTACTGCTTAGTCTGATGAAGAAAATCATACAACACCTTGGATCTGCTAACCAATCCAGACTATATATGAATTTTGGAAGTGGACGAAACTCCCAAAGAGGTCGGAATGGATCACTGCAGGCAACCAGAAGCTTATAGTTCTTTAGAGTGGCAAGTCACTGGGAGAATAATTGATACCAAATGTTTATACAAATGCCATGATCACCCTAACTTTTGCAATTGATGACACATAGTTCCTCACACTTCCTCTTGTTACAAAAGCCAAGTAATGGCACACATGGTATTCCAAGGGCACATATTAAATTATTTCATGCAGGTAATTTAAAACCAAATTCATCTCTGGGCTGGCTGCTCTTATGACTTCCAAATTCAAAGAAGATGAAATTAGCCCACTCAGTTGAGAAAGCAGCCAGAAAGAAATTTGATGACTCTAAACCATACCAAGAGACTATCAAAAGTTACAATTACAGAGATGTACTAAGCAAACCCATTATTCATGATAGCTTGCACGTGAAGATGCCAACATTCCTCAATTATCAGGTTGACAGAATAAGGATCCACGAAGACATCAACCTTGCATTAATTTGCTTATAGACATTAGGTGAAAGCACCAAGGAAGAAGGTCATATTATCTCTTGAAATTGGAATTGGTTACATCTTTTTCTAATCTTTTCATTTTCACTGCAAAAATATCAAGAATTTTAAGCACACATTTCACAGTGATAACAGTAAGGCTGCATACATTGACCCTTCCTTAGATCCTACAATATGTTAGTACAGTGCGTACAGCCTTTTATTCAGAGTGATAACAGTGCACTTTACCAAGAACAGTTAACCAAAATTATCAAGACCTTCCAACCCAAAGTCTACTAAGTCTATATTAACTGAGAGTCTCACAAATTAGTACACCACAGAACAAACAATATGAAAATCGCCTCAACAGCAGCATTAAAATAATAGTACAAATCGAAGGATTCAGGCAAAACAGAGTATCATATTTTACCACAAGTCCCAAAACTTTAGGCCTGAATGTCCAGCAGTGACTATGACACTTGCACTCCTTTGATTACTGAAAATAATATGAAATTAACACATTAATCTTTGAATAACAAGCACGAGAGGAAAAGTCTTCTTAGCAATTTACTTTTCACGTAGGCCATTGTGTATTTTCTGTCTTGTTAGTTTTTTTCAGGCAAGTAGCAATGAAAATCATTTATATGAAATCACCAACCTTTCAACTGGAGCCCATGCCACAGCTCTAATGGGAACTGTATCTGCACTAAAGCAAAGTAATGGCCTAGTATCTGCAAGTTGACAAGTTTGATAACCAATCAGTAATTTAAAGAGACTACACATGCATCACAACTTCAGCCATTAATTAACCTACAAGGAAAAAATTTAGCATGAAAGATACTTAAAACAAAAAATCAATACCTCCAGAACTGCCATTTGTAGGGAACTTCCACAAAGCAACCTGAGAGCAGGGCAATGCAATATGACCATATCATGCTTAGAGGACAATAAACTGCCTGAAGTACAAAGGCCAGGGATATCAGACAGGAAAATTTTCTGGACTAAAAAGACACATCAGCGCTGGATTCTTGAGCAAATTATTAAGTATTCTATTAGTCAAAACATTGTCTATTGATCTAGAGACCCTTGTATTATCAAGTATCTTCAAGCACTGCACTGAAGCATGTCAGCATTCATACAACTTGAAAACTTTCTATCCTAGCCAACCTCAATTCTTTTAGAAAAAAATCTCCAGTCTTATTCAATCTAAACAACTGAAGGTGTCAAAATTTAGAAAGTTCAATGGGTGATGGAACAGAACTAATGAGCAGAAAGTCAATTGATGTATGTTTAATTGAAAAATGTGCCGAGACCAGAAGGACCACCAATTCATGTATAAAAGCACCAGATTTAGGACATTCAAACTAACATATCAGGTGGAATCTTTTTAGATCAACAAGAGCATGAACAGGAACCAAAAATTGTCTCCACATTACCTTTCCATCATGGCATCCAGCAAGCAAGTAATCATTGGGGTATGAGGTTGACCACTCCAATGTCAATGGGATGCTGCACAAAAAATAAGTGCAGGATATTAGTGACAAAACCAAATGAAGTGCATCACATAATAAGGTCAATGAGGACAATGATGATGATAATAACAATAAAGCCTTAATCACAAATGAGAATCTATTCTTATCATTTCATTCTATTATGCACTAAGTTAAGTGCGAGACCTAATTGTTCTAAATCTTTCCTAACAAAAAAATTCCCACGTCAACTTAGGCCTTCCTCTCCCTTGCCTCCCGCCATCCACCTGGGTTTGACCATTTCTCTTAAGTGGAGCATTTGTTGGTCTACATTGGATATGTCAAAACCAACACAAACACTACTCAGCTAAATTTATCTCCAATGGGTGCTTTCCTATTTAATCATTCTCATTTTTACCACTCATTTTCTAGGCATGTTGCTTTTTCACAGTCCAACACTCACTACGATAGAGCATTGCTAGCTTGATTACCATTCAGTAAAATTTGCCTTTCAACTTAATGTGAATTTTGTGGTCACACAACTCCAGTAGCACATCTATATTTTAACCATCCAACCCTCATTATGTCCTCTCTATGTTACCATCACTTTGAATAATAAAGTAACAAAATTGGTCACAATGAGGTACTTCTATGCCATTTAATCTAATAGTTTGTTTTATTGCTCTCTTAGCATTACTAAATTAAAATGCATATGTTCTGTTTTTATATGATTCAACCTAAAACCTTTAAATTTTAACACATCTCTCCATTCCTCTAATTCATGGTCTAATCCCTACCTAATCTCATCTATCAAGAAGATATTATCTACAAATAACATGCAGAGTGGCATATCGTCCTGGATATGACCTGTCAATACATGCATAACTAGAACAAATAGAAAAGGACTTAGACAATTTTATAGCTTATCAAAGTGCAATAAAATAGTGCAGCTAGACGAGTTTTGACATTGAAAGGAAATATAAGATGTTAGCTAAATCATTTTCTTCACTTTGCAAGTCTCTTGAGATCTGAATGCACCACATATCATTTTCCAGATCTAACACACACAAACAAGGATAATGACGGTTGAGGGAAGTCCTTTCATTCATTTGCTAGTTCTTTCACTCACCTCTCCTGCCTTATACAATGATGTTGGGGCACCAGATCAACACTGAAGTTTGAAACAAGATGATCAGAAAGTTTTTGATTATTATCCAGGTCTCTGAAGACCCTCTGAAAGATTCTAGGAACAATGTCTGCAGTGAAGTCTAATGATTCTGTTACTGTTATAGTCTAACAGAAAGTATTGCTTTGATATAGGTCCAAGAAGTCCTTTCAGTTCCAGCCAGATTTCTCATGTTCATCAACATGACATAAGTTAAATAAACATTCTACCTCTGTGTTCCGCCACACTTCAGAGTTGAACACTTGAAGACTGGCTCCAGTTTCACAAAGCGAGGATCAGTACCTTCTCTATGAGAAGAAGAATAAATCACTTTCATTGTGTGTGGAAGAGGAACATCCCATCTGCACATGATAATGAAAATCATGTAACAAAATCAGATCATCGGTGCATAAAATAGGGAGAAAACCAACAAAATACCACATCCATGAGACTGACATGTGGTTTAAGGGTGGATTATCCATGAGGAAGGAAGGAATAATACCAAAATGTAGGTATTATATCATTCAACACTTCCAGTAAAAGAATGTTCCAGTCATTTTTCATCTGATTTATTAATATTTCAAAAATTCCATCTGAATTCATGGTTTTTGGAAGCTTTCACAAAAAACAATAACACAGCATTAATCCCACAAACCTAGAGAAAATGCATGCTCAATAAAATCTAGCCTAGAAAAAATGACTTACACTTCAAGGGATCCATTTCCAAGTAAGACAGCAAGATAACCCAGCCGGTGCAGGTATTTACGATCAGATGTATCATGAGGTCTCCATTTCACATCCCATGCAACTTTTCCATTGTGAGCAAGGCATAACACCAATCTTGGCAATGCAACATCCTTGAACAAATCACTATCTGAAAGAGAAACATGTACCTCAAGATCCCGTTCAGAGATCTCCCCTATTTGGTTGTTCACTGCAAAAGATCCTTCACCTTCCTTCTGAGTTAACAACAGTGGACATGCAACATCATCACAATTACTCCCTGCCCTTGCCTTACTTTTCAATCTTCTAGTTCGCACAGTAATTTTAGAACTAGAATCACATAAGGGTGTCCCTTCAATTGAAGCTTTTGCTTTTCTGCCCCTCTTCTTTTTTATGGACTGCTCCTGGTTGTCTTTGGATATGCCTTCAATAGCTAGCAATTGAGATGAATTGCTTCTTGAAAGAGAAGAGTACACCTGAAGCTCCTGTTCAGAGATCTCCAGTATTTGGTTGTTTGCCACTAAAGATCCTTCACCGTCCTTCTGAGTTAACAACACTGGACATTCAACATCATCACAATATCTCCCTGTCTTTGCTTCACTCTTAGAATTTGCAGTTTGTGCTGTAATTTTAGGACCAGAATCACATGCAGGTGCTACTTCTGTTGCACATTTATGTTTTCTGCCCCTGCACTTTCGTGTGGACTGTTCCTGGATGTCTTTGGATATGCCTTCTATTGCAAGCACTTGTGATGAATCTTCTGGGTATTGAGCTTGAACATGTTGGTTGTGACAATCCAAACTATCAAGAAATTCATTCACTGGCTTCTTTCTAGGTCGTCCTCTTGGCCTCTTAGGTTGAGATGGATTCTCGTTCATCTTCTTTCTGGCTCTTTCCCTTGGTCTCTCTAATTCATTAGATTTTTCTTCCAGGTTTTTATCATGCTGAGCTTTCCGTTTTGATCTTTTTGTTAAAGGGCATTCTTCTTCTTCCTTTCCACAGATGTTTAAAACACACCATATCTGAACAACACCTCTACCAGTAAGTGGAGTACCTACCCTGTGATAATATGACCCAGGAGGATGGGCTGCAATGGCAATAAACTGGAAAGGTAAAATGCAAAAGGACAGAATATCATCAATACAGATAACCTGCATGAAGCCTTTCCAAACCTACGGCAAAAGATGCAACGAAAAACTAAACCCTGATGAGAATGCTATATATGCTTTAAGAACACCAAGCTATCCGGAATGATTGCCTATACAATTCCAAGTAATTGAAGCTTCCAAATCTAGAGTCCCATGTTTGCGACAAATTAAAACATTCAAAAACATCTGAAGTTATTGGGATTAATAATGATCACAAAGCATCAACTCAATAAATATAGAATTTCTTACTCTTGCAGATAGAAAAAGTGCAATACAAGCTACATGAAAAATTGCAAACATCATCAATTTCTCTATTGTACAACACCAGAGCTGGTACTGGACAGTATATTTAATGTCAGAAGTAGGAAATAGAAGTACCTCACGCTTAATATGAACTTCAGGCCTTTCGTGAACTCTGGGGCACCAATCCAATGCCCAAACAGAACCTCCCACGTACATCACAAAGTCTTTGCTGGAAGAATCCAAAACATATCCAGGAATGACCAAAAGTTCGTCAATCATAATCAACTAAAAAAGATAAATAAATGTGCTTCCCTAAAATTCCCAAAGATAAAAAAATAAAGGTTAAGTAAATTAGCGATCCTAAACCCCAATCTGTACCTGCATTCTGGCGATGCGGTGCTGGGACATGGTACTTCCTGCATCAGTTCGCAGACCAAACAAAGCTACTATTATACGCTGCTTATCCACATTAAAAAGAACCTAAAATCAAATTGAAAAACTTAAAAATAAGAAAAGAAAAGACCACAAGAAAAGAGAGCTTTGATCAACTACTTGGGGCACAGTGGCAGATGAAAACTGAGGCAAATTGATCCCACCAGGAACACCATTCTCTTGAGAACCTTCCGTTTCCCGAGCAAACCTAACAGTTCTTGGTTCATAGTTAAAATGCCTCCATTCCCTACAAAAACTCCATATATTATAAATAAATAAAAAGAAGCAAAACAAAGTAAGGCATAGCATATTTAACAATTGCTGACCTCAAGAAAGTGATTGAAGACGATAACCGCTGGATTTCGGCTTCGTCCAGATGAACGGATTCCGACTCTGCCTCTCCACAGAACCGAGCAATCTTGTCCATTGCCTTGAAATGATTCTCCACCGAATCGTCGAACAGGGAAACCCTAACTCCAGGGTCACTGCGTCCCAATACCTCTTCTTCTTCCGCCATTTTACTTACTTCTTCCTCTCCTCTCTTCTAATTTCAAAGCAATCAGAATTAGCTCTGGATATGAGCATCAGATTCACAGCCAATTAGGGCTTTAATTTTAAGAGAATTTTAATGAAATAAACAGAGGCTAATTAATTAATCTGTTTAGGGTTTAGGGTTTTTTGTACTACCAGTGACGAAGAAAGAGATGCAAGAAAGCCACTAATTAGTTAATTAATTAAGTCGAATTAGCTTGAAAAACAAAACAGTTGTCCAAAATAGAGCGGCAATGAATTAAACTCTGCTTTTTAAAAGAAAGAAAAAAAAAAGAAAAAGAAAAAATGATGAATTAAGCTTAGTTACGCGTTTTCCCGTTAGGGGAACATTGAAAGTAGTGTGTGTTTCTACATATAAAATCTATCAATTTCCTATTCTGTACATTATTTTCATTTTATTATTAGATTGGGACGGGTGTGAACTTAATTTTCACTACAATTTTTCAGTGAAGTTGTACAACTTGCAGCTGTAATATTGTAATTTTATCTTCGTGTGTGTGTATACACACAGACACACCCGATCAAAATCAATGGCCCAGTCGCAGTCTCTTTCTAATAGCATTCTTCTCTTCAGTCAATTTACGAAATTAAGAGCGGATGCAACGGATCCTCTGCCATTGTAGATTTCATCTCTTTCTAATGGCATTTTCGTCAGTCAATTCACGACATTAAGAGGGGGATGCAACGGATCCTCTACCATTGTAGATTTCACTTTAGCAATATAGAAATTTTATTTTGTTATTGCAAAATATAGATATTTCCTTCCTTAATATCCTTCAATATGTCCGTGCCATTTACCCTCAGAAAATTCTGTCATTATAGTTGTATTGCCTCACCCTATATTAAAGCTCAACCTGCACCGACGTATATAGCTCCCAAATACATGCTCAAATCCCACCAGCAAAAGTTCCGATTACAGAGACATGAGATTAATGAATATAATGAATAAAGTAAACACTAAACTTTTAAATTTAAATTCAAAAACAAGAATTATTATGAGTAATTATAATTAATAATTAAGATATTATCTCGTTCACCTGTTCGCCAATCTTACTTAATCCAAACATTTCCCAGCAGCAAAAGTTTGGCTAACGGGGCCCATGACGTAATCGGGAGTGCAACCGACATTGATAACACATAATCGAATCGTACAACCCAAAAAAAAAAAAAGAAAAAAGAAAAACGAAAAGGAAAAGAGGGAGATATTTATCACATGAGACTCTCTGCTTGTCATTGGGCCGACATGAAGGCTGAAGTCGGCCACATCCACAAAACAGTACCCCATGGAGTTGCCTGTAATGTAGTGTTCAGAACATGTGAAGATAGATGTCGAACGGGGAACATCAAGTAACTGATTTGGCGCTACAATGACTTCGAACTACTTTTTGCCTTGAAAAAAAAAAACACGATTTCAACCACTTCCTGTTCTCTCAAATCCGTGATACATTGAACTGATAATTTTTCTTTGACAGGAAGGAAGAAGCACGTTGAAGCACTTATTTGCAAAAGTTTAGTCCATACCTGTCAAGCACTAGCTAGCAGCAGAGCCAGCTTGTGATGTTGGGGCAAACGTCCCCTCAAAAAAAAAATCTTTTACGTAATTTAAATTGAGTTGAAAATTTGTCCGAACACGATTTTTTTCTTTTTCCCCAGTTAATATTTGAAAATAAAATGACCTAAAAGACCTTAACTGATGCGAATTGTTATACTTGTGATCAGTTCTTAGTAAATTTCTCAATGATTAGATTTGAAATTTATGTATATGTAATTTTGGATAATTGGTAATAACTAAAGGTAGTTTGACTTAATACAATTTAACTTAAATTTTTTTGTTGTTATCTGAATTTAAATAATTATTTAAATATTTATTCGGTAAGAGGATAAAATTATCTGCATATAGTTAAAAAAAAAAAAAACACGTATTAATTAGTCAATATATAGATTTTGTGAGGATAAGTTTATCAAAATAATAATACGACTTTGTGCATTGCACCGGGTTAGTTTTCAAGCAACATACACTTGAAGAAAAAATATACACCGGCACCACATTTCACGAAAGAACATAATATTAGGCATAAAAATAGTTGAGTAGCACTGTATGGTGAGATTTATTGGAACACATAATAGTCAAAAGAGAATATCAAAATAATTTTTTAAATATTAACTTTATTTATTTGTATCAAGAAAAAAGATATAATTAATTCCTATCTCTTGTATTTACCATGTGGTTATTTAATTTTGTCCATCTAACTTTTCTCAAAAGAAATTTTCAAGAATAATACTGCAATTGATGTTGTACACCAACATAAAATTTCTGCAACCAAGGCATCAAAGGAAATTGAGAGGTGAAAAAATTTAACCAATTCGGGGAAACACATGAATTACCTTGCCTTGAGCTTCCCATTTACAAATTGGTCATTTGCACATAGATTAATTCCAATCAAAAAAGCAAGGGAATTCTTCAAGGAACTTAGTCAAGGATATTCTAACCATTTTGTCATTGAGTTTCTAATTCATAATAATATGGACTTAGGTTGTTCTTTGGGTTTGACTTTTCAATCTGAACAGTTAATTAGAACAGTAAAGAATTTGTATTTCTTAAAGAGAAACAGATTAGAAGAGCAACCTGAGTAGATATCCACCGTTCTTTCCACCCAACAGTCGTAGAGTACTTGTATATATATATCGGTGGATGCATATAAGTGCATGTTAAATTAATTCAAATGAACTTTGAAAATCTTGAAAATACGCGTATGTAATGGAGTTTTATGCTGTGCGCGAAACAGAGAAGCAGAACAAATTTCCACGAAGGAATTAATAATAGGCACACACATTTGCATATTTATCATTTGAAAAAAAATAAATAAATAAGCAACAGACAATCCATCATATTGCACAAACTAATAAAAAGAGAGAAAGTCATAGTGCTTTCCTACCGACAGGAAGTACACGTTCAGGTGCCATGGTGCTTCTAAAACCATAGGCTCTTTTCAAATCGTGTCATGTCCCAATATGAATCACACTTGTTTCACTTGATTGGTGCGGGCAGCATTTGTGCTGAATGCTTATCATCGCATTGTACCTCAAGTTCCAATGATGCAAATTTGCCTCGTATGATTGCGCGATACATGCTACGGAATGATTTAAGAATTTTGATCATAAATACAATAAACCGATCATTTGATCATAAGTCCGCCCTTGCTCGAACCAAAACCGGGAGCCCACCGCGTAGGGTGGCTGTGAGGCCTGGACAGAAACGTGGTGTGGGATATGGTGCCACGACTTGGAATTGGAATATTCGAAACAACGAAAGAGCCACAGCCTTGAGCTCCAACAATGCCATTTCTTTGCCCAAACAGACCCTAAGACCAGCTTGGAAAACGGGATATTTGAAAGGGTTTGCAGGGCAGAAGACGCCATCTCTCAACCATCTCTCTGGTTTGAATTCCAAGCAATCTGGTCCCCAGATTCCTTCCATCCGTCCCATTGCATAAGGGTGGTAAGTAACCCTAGTTCCTCTCTTCACGAAAGTCCCGTCGGGTAACACATCGTCTTCTTGACAAAACTTGGAATCAAATTGAATTGGAGGATAGAGTCTCATGCTTTCATAGGTTGCGGCTTGCAAATAATGGAGTTCTTGAAGTTGTTGAAAGCTTGTCAAATCCTGGTTTGGACCCATAACTCTATCGGCCTCTAGCTGAATCGATGATACCACTTCTTGGTGGTTTGCCAATAGCCAGATGAAGCTGGTTAAAGCTGAAGCAACCGTGTCGCGACCGGCTAAGAGAAAGCTTATAACGATATCCCTCAAGAATGTTTCGTCACTTACAGTAGACATAAAGCGGGATAAAAGATCTCTGTGCTTTGAAATCCCGATTTCGCGCCTTTGCCTGATCACCTCTTGGGCTAAAACATCGATGATTTTGATCACATCTTTCATTTGTTTCTCCTTACCTAAATTCAGCTTCCTTTTGATCTTCCAGACAATAGGGGAAACCGTCATGGCTCTCTCAGCAGACAATTTGGAGGCCAAGTCAAAGGCAACAGCAAAATCAGACATGGGCATGGACATCTCCAAGCACCTCGGATCTATTCCAAATGAAAATCGGCATATGGTGTCGAATGAAAATCTTCGGAACACATCTTGCAAGTCCAAGACCGCGCCTTCTTTGGCGCAAACCGAGAGCAATAGAGGAATAAGCCTTTGCTTGATCTCCTGGTGGACAACCTCAAACGCATATGATCTTATGGAGAATCGATCCAGCTCCAAACTGGCCATTTTTCTCTGGAACTTCCACAAATCGCCATCAACGTTGAATATGCCTCGACCCAGAAAGTCACCCAAGATGGTGGAGAAAGGCTTCCCTTTTGGGTAGTTGTCAAACCTTGTGTTAAGCATATACTCAACGTTATCCGGATTGGCTGTGATCGTGTTGCCAAGTACATGTATGTGTATTGTTTTTGTGGGAGAATTCTTCAGGAGATGAGCATACCAATCACAGAGATTGTCAAATTGTTTGGTCCAACTTAAGGTGAGATAAGCATGACATATCTCACAATTGCACCATAGGTTCAACCTTGGCAAGGTGGGTATGAGTAGGAGAAAAGGAAGAGATAAATAGATAGCGATGACCAAAAGCAAGAAAAAGACGGCGTGGAGGAGAGGGTGAACGAACCAGGAAATTTCCAGCACCATTGGTTAGTTAAACTGTTCGAAATAGAGTAACATAAAACAAAAGCTTACAAGTAGAAAGAGTGAAAGAGAAGGGTATTGGAGTGGTAATGGAAGAGACAGGAGCACAATTGAGGCTCGAAGGATTTTTGTATACAGGGATTATCTAATTCTATATTGTTGAATAAAAATAAGATTTCTTGGTTCAGTGGTGCTCCCTGTCCATTACAAGGAACAATTGTTAAATACAGAATTTTTCAAAATTAGAAAATAAAAAGTTAGAAATAATACAAAGAGCACGAAAAACCCGTGTGCTAAAGAACAAAGTCTCTAGTCATCTTCTCCGCCTCAATTTCGATCGCTAACTTTGAGAATATTGACCCATGTGATATTATTCTCTAACTAGACAAAAGACGAAAAAGTAACACAGTAAAAATAATATAATAATAACAAAAATTATACACTAATCATATTTTATTTTATCTTAAAATAATTAAAATAAAAAATAAAAAAATAACCATAATACTTATTACAACTATCATATTATTTATTATTATTATTATGTGGTGATATCATTATTTTTATCCGTACCAAATCATGGCTTTAAAGAAAAAACCAACACTACCTGTAGTAGACACAGCACAAATACAAGATCCACCGAGTGAAGTCAGTCTCTACGCTGAAATAATAATTTTTCTTTTAATTTCATTTTTTTTTAAATAGTACATCATTTATACAAAGACTAAAAAAATGTTCATGAAGCAGCATAAAATGTGGATGTGGATAATTAAAAAGTGCAATTGTACTAATCACCTCTCTCATACATATTTTATTTTGCTTGATGTACATTTTGCTTATTATTGTATATATTGTGTAATTTTTATGAAAAAGAAAAACATAAATTTCAAAAAAAAAAAAAAAACATGACGCGGGCTGAAAACTGCGGTTTAGTAATGGTGCTAAAAAGAAAAGAAAAGAAAAGGAGAAGTAAATGAGTACTGTCAGGTGGCTCGCTCGTCACACGTCTCTGTCATTGCAAATACATGCAGTTATTGGGCGGGGAAACTTGATTGGTGGGGGAAGATCGATGGATAGCATAATAAAAATATTAAAAGTGGAATTTTATAAATAAAAAAATAAAAATAATTATGTAAAAAATATTAAATAATGAAACATAGTAATTGTTTAATCATGTGACAGATTGCTTAATTAGTTAATAAAGACAATAAAATTGGTTCGTCCGTTTGAAAAAAAAAAAAAAAACTTAATTAATAAAGGATTTTTGTCTCATGGATTTGGACTCGAATGTCTACCTCTGATGTTTGGATGACCAAAAAAAAATTCAAAAGAAAGATGATCTGGTGCGACGGGATTTACGAGAAGAGATGCGTTTCTTCTGTTATGTAATTTATTCAACTAACTTATTGAACAGGATGAATAACAAGGGTCATTAAAAAAAATATTTTTGTCTCTTATGATATTTTAGTAATTTAAAATTTAACTTTTTATTTTTAATATTTTATGATTTAATTTTGATAAAAAAAAATATTTTTCTTACATAGTCTATGGTTTTATAAATTGACTAACAAACAAAGGAAAAAAAGTCGTTTTGAAAGTTATCAAATTTGGTTCAAACGTTACATCAAAATCATGCATATAACGGTATCAAATGTAGACCACATTGAATGCCGTCCAGCTCACCATTAGTTTGTTGTTATGACGTTGAAGGTGATTAGATTTGCCTTAAGCTAAAGAAAGGGTTATGCATGATATTGAGATAAAAATAACTTTTGGTTAGATTTGATAATTTACAAAAAAATTTCAAAAAGAGTGTATTTTATAATAAATACTTTCTTCTCTTACGAAAAAAATTGTTTTTTTTTTTTTCACAAGAATAATCATATAACATATTAAATTGGGGGTTATATCTGGTGGGACACCATCTTTTATCAGGAGTCAACCCATTTGATTGCAACCATATTTACCGTGGTAAGAATAATTAATCTTTCTTCTCTTACGAAAAACTGTATTTCATAAGAAGGGTGCAGCCTCAAGGTTAAATTATTGCAATGGTCGGTAAACTTTACTGTACTAATTTATATTAATTTAGTCGTCTTAACGTCAATATGTGTCGTCTAACAAATGAAGTGACTTGATAAGGACCCAACGGTACCTTGGATTTTGACAAAAACCAAAGAACTATTTAACCTTTGCTTTTGACTCTCAAACGAATGAATCCACCCCAACTAACTTTACCTACTCAGCACCTTAAAAAAAAAAAAAAAACTTTATTTACCGTGGCCAGAAACTTTCTATCTAACACTCATTAAGAACAGTAAAACTAAGTGGTTAATGTCAATTGACGAGTAAGCATAGGGTGAAGCCTAACGATAGGTGTCGATCCAATACTAAATGTATGAGGAAAAAAATCAAAAAGATCCAACCGAAATTTAAAAAAAAAAAAAAAATCTAAATTGATATAATCTGTGACACTTATTAAAAAAAAAAAAAAAGAATAAATTTAACAAACACCTATATAATATCATTAGTGTGTTATTTGTCCAATATGTGCTGCTTCGTGCGCATAGATTCAAATCAAAATTAATCATGTTGGCGGAAGAATATAATTAATGGCACTTATAAGTAAGGGGAACCATAGAGGTTGGCCGACAAACAAAAAGGTAAAGAGTCGCAGGGTGGGAAATAGTGGCCCAGAATTGAACGACTATACATCATTAGAACCACGAGACCATAAGTCAAAAGTTGGGGGCTACTGGATAACATTTAAGGATAAGCTACAAACACTCAAAACCGTAGGGAAGTTTTATTTTACAGCCATCCCATTTGTGGTAGCTTTTGTCACTATCGCAATCTAGAATTGATGGAAATCTACATCACGTTGAATTTGGACTTATATTTTTCACTTTACATTTTGTTCACGTTTTTCGCAATTTGCAGACAGCAAGAGTTCATCGCAGAGCTAAAATTTTTGCAATTTCAACGTAACATACCTTTTTTTTCCCTCGTTGATAGGATATTCCAGTTTCTAAAACCTTAAAATTTTGAATTGAAAGTCTCAATTTTGAACGTGTCTAGTCAAATATGGGATGAGAAGACATTTGTAGAACAACCATCCCCTCATTTTGTAGTCAACGGACTACAGATAATGATTCTTTTAGCGAATAATGAACAAAAAGAAAATTGTTCGGTTAAAACTTCACTCCAAGGGAACTATGGGAATATTCGAAGAAGCAATTTGAGAGCATGGTCCACTTTAATCATATTTAAAGACAAAAGATGCACATATCATCCTCCATTTAGAGAGGAAATTACATTGCACACTCTATGCGCAAGATGTAGTGATAAATCAGATTCTCTATTATTAAAAAATAATAATAATAAATTAAGAGTATTATTCTATTTTAAAATTTAAATTGTGAATATTATTTTAAAAAAATTAAAAATATTTTAAAAATATTTTTTCTCTAAGAAAACAAAAAAAAAAATTTCATTTTAAAAAATTTTTCTTTTCTCTTTAATTTTCTCTGATTATAAGCATTTTGGTTGAGTAAATTTTAAATGTATATAAATATTCATTATTATAAATTAAATAAGTTATAATGTGTGTTATATTATAATTAAATAAATTATGTATATTAAATATTAATTATATTAAAATATTAAAATTATAAATTAATTATTAACTTAACTTGTAAGACTTTAAATTGTGAAAATTTAATAAAAAATTTAAATTTAAATTTAAATTAAATATTTAAAATATTTAAAATTAAGTAAATATTTACCTTTATTTTTTTTATTTTTTATTTTTCACTCATGGACAAGTGGAGGAAGTTGTTTACTTAAGGTCACGAGAGAGGACATCGAAGCCTGAGAAGTCAATGATAAGTTCGTAATCAGATGGCAACAATGACCAATCATTAGACCCAGCGAATTTTAAGGAGAGAGTTTCGGAGTTCAAACCTATGCCTCTCCTAAAAATGTTCACTTGTGTACATTAAAGAGACGAACCACTATACGATGCGGAGATTTGCAAAATTTGATGATTTGATAATGATATTTGAACTTTTTTTTTTTTTTTAACTTTAAAACTTATTCTCTTCAATGTTACATGTTAGAATTTAATATGAGTCTCATTTAGTAATGTTATGACTTAGAGATTTAAAAATTATTTATTCGTTAAAAAAAATTTTGTCCCTAAAAAAAATTTATTGAAAAAATAAATTATTTTCTGTTATTTGGTTGTGACACTGAAATTTATCAAAAAATATTTTCTTTTATTTGATTGATATGCTTGGTAACCCAATTAAATTTACAATATATCTCATTTTCTGTTTTGGTAATTACGTTTAATAGTTGAAACCACATAACCATGATTCCGCAAAGTTACCCATAATTAAGTTTTTCAGGTTTCATCGCCGCTATCAATGGAAGTCAATTTTCCACTTAAGGATGACACTGAAAACATCTTTACCGTCGAAGAACCAAACTCATGGTTCTTTTTGTCCTAAACTTCAACAACTGGTACGTTTTCATAAGACCCAAGTGGTGTTGTAGCTGCAATTGCAGTGTTACTACCCATGGAATACACGGTGAAGTTTGCAAATAGAATCATCACGTACACGTAAGATTAGGTGTATGTGAAAACACTTGCTGAAATAACCAGACAAAAGAAACGTGCATTTCCTTTTGGACCCGATCAAGAATCTCTTGCAAATCTTCAGCGAGTAGAAACTCTGTCATTTGCAAAGTAAAGCTATAGAGCTCTCTACTTATGAACACCCCCTTTTTCACTGAAAAATAAGCAGATTCCCCTGCTTCTTTAAACCCATCTTGCCGTTGCATCTTATTCCTCTTTATAGTTCGAGGCAAAAGCGAAATATCAATGTGGTTGGCGTCTCCAATAGGCCAATCCGGAGGCTCTTGCCCGATTTCCAAACACGTTGGCCCAACAACAACTAGTAAGAACCAATCTCTGATTCTACCCAAAATTCAAAAAAAATTTACTTTTACAAGATTGAAAATTAGTGAAAAAAAATTTTTTAAAAATATTTTACAACAAATAAATAAATTTTTAATATTCAAACAATATTAAATTAATATTTAATTATAGATTTTTATAAAAAAATGAATTTATTTTTTAAGCATATTTTTTAATTAATTATGCATAAAAGATATGTTTGACCTTGACATGTGATCTCTTTGCTGAATAGTTTAAATTTTTAAATTGAATGGTTTTTTGAATCTATATATATTTTATTTGATTTTGCCAAAACAAAGACTAGGGAGCTCTTAAATTGTAGTTGCAGGCTCTTGCAATATAAATTGTGAGTCTTGGTTTGTGAAATATAGTCAATTTTGACGATTAAAAAAAAAAAAAAAACAAAACAAAACAATAAAATGAGAGACCTCTGAGTTGGATGAAGCGGTCCTAATCAAAGTCTAAGTAGGATACCACTGAAGCTGATGAATGCCAGATAGAAGCTTCCGACTTAAGCTTCAAAAGTAATTTTAATCAGACAATAATTGATCAAAATTGACAATCTGCATATATATTTTTTTCTCTGGTTGGTACTATATTTGTTTGCTCCCAATATTATAATGCACGAAACATGCAATGCCATTCTCGGCCGTATACTCCATAGGAATTCTGTTGTCGAGAGTCCTACATATTATCTGTCTGGATAATACAGTGTAAGATGGAAAGGAGAGACGTGCAATACTTGACCAGACTCTTCAAGCCTGCTCGTGACGAGGGACCAGGCGGGAAATGACGCGTAAGAGACGTACTTAGCACCGACTTGTGGATTATTATTATTTTTTTTTTTCTTTTTTTCATTTTCTCTGATGAACTCCCTGGTGTACTTGTCTGATTGTCAGCACATGTCCCATCATTTCGTGCAATGCTTAATTGGTTTTCTTCTTTCCGTTTTTGGAACAGGGCGCAGTTTCATTGTTTCACTTTTGCATAACAAGAAGAAGATAACACAGTGTGGCTAAGATCAACATCATTTTTCACACGTGTATAGGGGACCTTGGAAAGACCTGAACCAGTAGCCAACATTATCCTTTGCATGCTATTTTATGTGCGTGGCTTTTTGTGCGTTTCTCTACTGGTGAAGACACAGAACTCTTATCCCCTCCTCGCCGAAATTATATTGACAGTCCACCGTATGTTAGGGTTCTGTTCATAAAAATGGGGGAGCCCGCCGGATCCATGCCCTCCAGAGTCCAGACGTTTCACCCAAATTTCATCCAATCCAAGGGGACATACAGCGAAGAATTATATATTTTTCTTTTGATAAGTCGGAAAATAAGCGAAGATTCATATTGAAGGACTTCTTGCGTAGGGGTACTTGAGCAATTTTGGAACTCCAAATTTATGGGAATTATCCTGTGATGGCAGGTCGCAAGCCAGGATCGGGGTGGATATATCGGGGGCATTTAAAGTAAATTTCAATTGCTTCAATAGCATAATTAAAATGCTGCCTCTAAATTCGTCAAAAATTGGATTATTTGTCACCTACTAGTTAAAAAGTCAAGTCGTTGGGTCAATCGTCAAAACATATTTTCTTGTGAATTTGTTAGTAAATCTTTTTGGTTTTAAACAGAACAAGGAAGCAGATTTAGGGTATTATGCAAGCTGATATATGATGTGAATTGGCCACAATATCGAAATGAAAACAAAATTAATCCCATTAAATCATTTGCAATAAGCTTGGGCATAGCCATGACTGTAGTATGGATTAGTCTTTCCGATATAGCCAATAAAAGTCACAATAGAACATGCCTCTCGTCTTCTATTACCCATCACGAAAGGGATTGAAGCTAAGAGCCACGACTGATTGGAATAAAAAGGTTAAAAAATACGGAGGGTTCAGTCCAAAGCTGTGGCCCATGGGGTTTTTTTTCCTATTGTCACGTACATAAGAAATAAAAATAATAATAAAAATTATGGATATTTCTATATCTTGGTCGTCGAAACTCCACATGGATCTCATTTCAGCGTCGGGTGTTTGGAAATGGGTGAGACTCCATTATATCAAAAGCCCGCATGTGCGTGATGGATATGTCGCGACGTCGCCTTTCAAGCACCATTAAAGCTGGGACCGTGTGAGCTATTTGAGTGCTAACAAACCGTGCCACTTGTCTTTTCGTTTCACATGCTCCTCGTATAAGATTTAAATCTAAAATTTCAATTAATTGTACGGTAAATTACATAATAAATATTAATTTTTTATATTTTTTTAAATTTTGTAACTTTTTAAAAATTTTAAACTAAAAATTTATAATTAAAAATTTTAATTTTTAATTATTAAAATACTACTCAAAATTTAAAAGTTGATTCAATCCGGTTAAAAACTTGACATAAGCGGCTGAAAGGATTGGACCTGGAGGGCCTGATTTAGGTGGACTTAAGGCCCGGTAGAGGAAGACCGTACAATTTCAAAGATAAAAATAATCCGTTGGATGGAGTGAAAAAAAAAAAAAAAAAAAAACTCTTGGTTAGAAAAATTGTTTTTATTCATTTCATCGCATTTGTTTGCTATAGATTTTTAAATGTATTTAAAAAAGTGGAATTAGATTACTTGAGTTGACAAAAATAATTTTAACTTATAGTGAACTAAATTGTAGACAAATCTCACATATTTTAGTAACAATTATTAAGTTTATAACATTAGTATGATTCTTAAAGGTAAGAATTCAGTTAGACTTTTATATTCAGAAATTTTTATATAAAAAATCGAATTAAATTAAAATTTATTTCTCTTTCCCATGTCAGTCCACGCGGGGGCACTGGGCAAGATGCGTGTATGGCTGGCTTTCCAGCCAGTTAGCATCAGCACAATGCACGTTGAAACCTCAAAACGACAACAGTTCACGGGAATTAACTAACAATAAGCCACCCATAGCCCATCTAATATCATACCATATCAACTTTTTTTATTATTTTTTTATTTTTTTTGAAGCATATCAATGGTATATTGAAAAAACTATAAGAAAAATTTCCCTTAATTCTTACTTTATAATAAATATTTCTCCTTAATTTTATGAATAAAAATATTTATTAGACACAATTCCACTTCTTGATGTAAAATATCTAAACATAACATTTATATCCATTTATTCTTTCTCACTATTTTACCTTAAATTAACATATAAGTACATAATTTTCATATTTCATTATTTTATAACAATATCACTAATCTTTTTCAAATTCATTTGATTAATTAACAAAACTAAACTCAATAAAATTAAAATTTTAATTAACCAAAATGATTAAATTTTGTAATTAATTAATTATATTTGTACAAACTTAATTTTATAATTTAATTATAAATTTATAATTTTTAGTTTTTAATTTTAATAAATTATGGTTAACCAAATTAAATAAATTTATATAAAGTAAATTACATTTTAAATAATTGTTTACTTATCTTTATATATATATAATGATGATTATAAATTTTTTAAAAAAAATAATATAAAAAATATTTTTTTAATATTTAAAATAGAACTTAAAAAAAAATTTTTTTGAATTAAAATTTTTAGTCAACTAAAATTTAACTGTGAATATCATTAAGAAGGAGATCACTCATTTTAACATGTTTAATTTAAAATTTAAAAGTATTGAATATGTTAACTTAAAAGTTAGATGTTTCATAAAATTTATATTTCTAAATTTATATTCTTTTTATATCAAGTTTATCACTCTATAAGATTAGTTATAATTATTTGATTATAACAATAATTAAATTTAAATCAAACAAGTGTTCGTTTCAAGGAAAGGAAAGTAACTTTTGATTTGACACTAATAACAAAATTTATAACTATTTATACAATACATTACATTATTTGTTTTGAAACAATTTAAAGAAAAGTAATTTAAAAAATAAAAATCATCAAATACACTTAATTATAATATATCTTAACCTATAATTATACACTATAGAAGTTTAATTTTAGTGAGAACAAAAGTTGAGTGGCCATCAAGCACATAATATGATATACTTTTTCTATTCTTTTATTAAAAAAATTATTATTAAAATTTAAACTTAATACTTCTAAAATTGAAATTTTGGTTCTTAATTTTTGGAATGTCACCTTGGATACTAAGATTATAATATATGGTACACAAATTATTCATGCAAAGTGAACATTTAAGGTTAATTTGGTGCCAACTGTCAGTTGAGTTTCAATATTGTCTTTTTGGTACCTCAAATAATTATATTTAGTGTCGTTTTTTATTTTATTTTTTACGGTAGCACTGTTCGCTCCCGTAAATGATATTTTATTGGTCACATACTTTCGAAAACTTTCGCCCTTTAACAAACGATCGTCATCTCTCCAAAGCCTACATCTTTATGACTATAATTACTATGACTCATGAAGGAAACTTTTAAAGATTTTTTTTTTTTTTTTAATGCTGTGAAAACTCCAGCCATTGAAAAGACCTTTGGCCCCATGAGCCGTACGATTTGGTTTTTTTAGTGCTTACTAAATCCACACACGCAAATAATAATAATAGTAATAAAATAAAAACCGAGCCATGCCAAAAACTCGTGTAAGGGGAGCAGTTTAATGATGTAGACTAAATAGCATTTATTCATCCTGTGTCGGACGAAGAGGAGAATCCAATTCCCTTAAAAACAATCAATTATTGAACAACTTTATCATTTTCTTTGTTTATGCAGACCACGGGCTTCAGTTAGAGAAGATTCCTCGTCCCCTGTGTTCACACCTTACGAAATATAGAAAGATCTAAATTCGGTCATGATTTTCCGGAAATAAAGCATAATCCGAGGTTCTAAAAAAGGAAAAATGTGGGTACAACACGGGACTGTCCTGCTAGTTGGATTATTATTATGGCTGAGGAGCAATTAATAAAATATTAACGATGCATAAATACGAAAAATTGTAATAACCACCAGACAAATTCTCAAAAACTACACGACAGTCTATATCTCTCGGATGTCATGGGTTGCAAACCAAAGTGGCTAAGCGCAATTGCTAAATTGATTGGGACATATCCTAAAAAGCAGTCTAACTTCTAAATCTCGTTATGATTTTCAGGAAATAAAAGCATAATCCTGTTCCATAGATCCTTTGGCACCTTGATTTTTGTTTTTGGTTGCAAGGGGGGCCTAAAAGGCCCAAACAGAGTTATTAAAATTCAAATACTGAATCAAAAAACCCTAATATAGGTATCTCAATCAGTTTTACTAGAAGTACAAAACCTTTTATTATTTTCTTATTTTTATTGATGAAATTGGAGGGAGGTGGGTTGCGGTATTGGGATCTTTCTTGCCGTGGTGGCCATTCATTTGCATCCCTAATTTCCCCCTTAATCTCGACGCCACCTTAAATTTAATATCTAGGCCTGGTCCATTGGCCCTGAATCACCCGAGCTTCGGGGCACTTAGAATATCAATGTCAGAACGTAAGTACACAACTTTGGGCCTCACTTGGATGTTCCGGATGACGTCCACCTTGTCAGAAAGTGTGAGAACCCAAGCCCATTAACCAGGAGCAAGGGTGGGTAGTGGGCAATAAACTCCCCTTTTTTTTTTTGTCTCAAGCTCAAAAATGCCCTCCGCAGGTTTTCGTTTTTGCCTTTTTCAAAATTCATTCACCAGAAAGAAAAGGCAGAAACATGGGAATGGAAGTGCTCTGTGTGATCAATGGTCAAATTGGAAGGGGCCCGCGAGCTGAAGTAGATCGAAAGAGTACATTGTCTAGGCGGCCCATCAGATTGGTCAGTCTGTTAAGAACAGGCCTCGTTTGGGCTTTGTTGTTTGCGTTTGTTGATCAAAGTTGGTAGGATGGGGAACGCGCACTTCAAACTCGTGGCGATGCATCTTGGTGGGTCATGTTACAATCTCATCTTATAATTGGCCATCCTATTAATTATTATAGTATATTAATAAATTTATTAAATTATAATACAAAATTTATATTGTTGATTTTAATTAATAATTTAATTTTTCAATCCACACAACTCTCATATTTAATTATAATTTTTTTATAAATACGGACTATATCGTCTATACAGCTAATCACACGGAAGTTGATTCTTGGGACCAATGATTTACTGGTTTGACCCTTTGCTAAAAATTGCTCACCAACAACGAAGGACGACCGCCATGATTTATTTCTTGAATGCTACAAAAGGTCAAACAAAAGAATAAAGAGCTTTGCAATAAAACACGGATAAGACAGGAAAAAATTGGATGACACACAGTAACTATTATTCCTTGGCAGAAACAAATTTCAAAGTTCTTGAAGATTGGCACGCAAAGCTGAATACACGGCTCGCCATCCTTCCTGTGTGGGATGGAACACGTCCCAAAAGAACGCAGATTTAGGTTCCTCACAAGCTGTGTACATCTTTGCCCCTTTATCATCCACAGTCCCACATGAATACGTAGAACTCACGCCGACACAACATGGCTGCAGTGGATTTGAAAACCTTGTACTTCCTGCATGGTAAGGACAATGGTAGATTGGCATGAATTCCGTGGAACTAAAGTCCAATTGGATATGTGTCCATAAAATCCTTTTTCTTAAAAAGAAGAAAAAAAGGCGACTAGTTTGAACTATGCGATTACCTGGGTGTTCTCCTTTGTTCTTGAAAACAGTCGTGAATGCAGAATAAAGATCAAGAATAAGAAAAGTCGGTGGCTTTGCGTTAGCATTTAACTTTGCCACTGCTTGTTTCAGCAAGGTGTTGTGGAAACCCACGAGCTGGTTCTGGGTCCCATTGCATTGTCGGAACGAGGATTGGGCTGTGCTGGAGGGGAGACAGCCCAAGGGCTGTAGTCCGGTCACAACGACTCTTTTCACTCCTAGATCGAGAATGCGTTTCAAGTTCAGGGCAAGTTGATTGACCACTTGTTGAATGAAGGCTGGAAAACCCTGCCATATGGAGTTGTTGATAGAAAGATCAATACTTCTGCTCAGTAAAGATAGCTTTTTTTTTGGTGCATTTTGTCTCTAACTGGGCCTAAAAATTTATTTTCAACAGACAACAGATCACCTAATTACTAGACGAAACCTGCAATCCATTGGAAAGTTAAAACAACGGAAAAAAACTATGGGGTAAAAAAAATGTGTATGAGTGTTACTTGTGCAGAGCCATTATTGGCCAAGTAAAAGTTATAATCATTGCCAGCAAGTGAGACAAGGGCCGCTGAGCACTGCAAGTCCCCCTGAGTAAATATTTTGTCATTGATCATCTGTTGGAAAAAATCTATCTGGGTAGTCATGTTTGGGTATGGAGCCGTTGTATCAAATACTCCCGTTCCTCCATAAGCGAAATTTACTCCACGTTTGAAGTGCTTGACTTCAACAACATTCCTCCATCTGTATGGAATTGGAGACTTCACTCCAATGAACCTAGCTGCATGCGTTCAAGAGATTAATTAGTGTTAATTACTAATCTGATGTTTGTGTTTTACAGTATGACTGTTAGGATACCACTATATATGGATATTAAGACAAGGGGGAGAAAGAAAAAGAAAAGTGTGGTGTTGGTCAGCTGGAATAGTTTGTAATGGATAAAGTATTGCAAAACTTATCAATCATAAAATGATTTCTGGCGAAGCCATTAGCACCAAAGTTGAGGTTATAATCCCAACTAATAAGTTGTATGGAATTATAAAAAGAAAGCCACTTTTGAATTTGATAAGGTGGTGTAGTTGCTTTTAAAAAGAGATGATAGCCACCTACTTTGCCGTTTATGGTGATTACTTTTGCATTATTAATGGTATATCCAGGAACAAGTGGAGAAGCTCAATTAAATCAAAAATTGATCCTGCAGCAAGTTGAAACTTGAAGAAAGAGGTGGAGATCGATGATGGGCATTGGGATATTGTAGCTTATGGCAGCACACTATCACAGAGCTGTGTAATTGATGCTCACGAAACAATATGAACAAAAAGAGTACAATGTCCCGTCCACCTGAAAAAGTAAGCTTTGAAAGAGAGGAGAAAAAAAGGCTGACTCAACAATGCAGAATTATACTGCCCGCCAAAAACATAACCAGCCAGCATCAATTATCACTACAGGAAACGTGGCATGTCTTGATTGTAGAGTAGAACCCCACCATAAAGTGGCAAACACACGCACAAATCCAATTCTGTAAGTGATATTGCAAATTCACAATACCGAAAGCAAAGCAAAGCAAAGTTTAACCCAGTAGCTGGCCTTAAAAAACACAAAAGGTAAAGGCAAAGCGCGTATGATTAGAGAGAGAAAGGAAAAGATGTTGTGGGGAGGGAGAGAGGGAGGGTACCAATATAATCAGTCAAGACACGGCCATCGGAGTAACGGCCGGCGGGCTTGCCGGGGAAGGTGACTCCATAAGGGATTTTCCATGAACTTGCTATTGCTTTCCTGTTGTTGCCTGTGTCCACATACGAGTCTCCAAAAACAAACAACTTGCTTGGTTTAGAATGGAATAGATGGCGACTTGCGTGCACTCCCATGTTCCCTACAAGACAGTCACACGTACGACAAAACTTCAATTTCCATGAACATCCAAGAGTGTTCGATCGATTTACAAAGACCCTCCAAAAAATAAATAAATAAATAAAAGAATGGAAATGGTACAAAGAGTGCTTTTTTTTTTTGGGAACCTGAGAGAAGGAACATGAGTGAAAAACAGAAGAAACTGAACAGCAGCCCTTGTTGGGAAGCCATGACGAAGGAATGCTTCAAAGTTTGTCCAGAGAAGTAGAGGTGGCCTTTGCAAGGAGAGGTGGAGATCGTGGAGAAAGAGACAACTAAAAGCTGTAAGAAAAACGATCTCATTATATAGCGGTGCTATTAGTTTCTCAACCATGGGTGACCCAGCCATACGTTACCCGCGGAATGAGTTAGCATAAAGTAAGGGTTCACCAAAATGCCTTGGTTTAACTTAGTCTTGCTTTTCTGAACAATGATAGGTATGGTTTTCCAACCGTGTTCTGGTCATTAGGGATTAAAAAAAAAGATTAAATGAGATAGTCTTGAATTTTTATTTGTTTTAGTGCAGAACAAAAGAATGTCAATATTTTTGCCATTTTTGACCAGGAATTAAAATTTTCAATGGTCTATTCTCTTGGGTACATCACAAAAAAAAAAAAAAAAAAAAAAAAAAACCAGGTTTTAAAGTTTCATGCTCTTTTAGAAATCAAAATGTTTACAATAAATTTTCATACGTTCAAAAGTGTTTGAGAAACAAAAGCTGTGGTGCTTGTTGGCATGACATTTTTCGATAAGAAATAAATCCATTACCTATGGGTTATCCGAAAAATATCTTAGTAGTGCCAAAAATAAAAAAATAAAAAAAGTCATACTATTAAGTAAGTTCAAATAGACAATTAAAAAGTTGTGACTGATTATTATTATTATTGTTGGCTTTTTGTTTCCATCAAAATACAAAAAAAAACAAAAAAGTAATTTGTCTAGTATTAATCATAAATTTCGTCGTGCTTGCGTTGTAAATTATAGAAATCCAAGTCCTTTCCATCAAAACACAGAAGAAATATTCCGATTGACATAATTTCTAGTTTTCTTCGTTTGCATTAGAAATCGCTGGAAGTTCAATTCCCAAAACACTAATCAAAATAAAGATTTGCCGGCACAATTTCTATCTATTGTCCCAGCCAAAAAGTTAGTACCTTAGGCCTCAATGCTAAGTTTCTCTCCGACAACACACTTTGAACTGTTTTTCCATTTATTTAGTTAGTTAATATCGCTTGATTTTAGCCAAAATTTATTGTTCATGCTCTTTAGAGTTCATCCAACCATGCTGATGCTGGTGTGAACAGTTTGGTTTTTGGCTTATGATACGACCAGAAAAGGACTGACTTACCGATCTGGGAAACATGGGAATTTCCATTTCTTTATTAGTGCCTAAGCTGGCGCGACCCGCCGGTTTTGAGCACATTTCATTTTTGTTAGAAATTGCCATCTGAGGTTGCTGAGAAAGTTTGACACGCAACCGCACACGTTTTAACTTAAATATTTTAATATACATGGCATGGACCACTATTACGTAAAGTTTTATATATATACACACACGTTATATTATTATAATAATTATTTGTTATATATTTTTAAATATTTTGATGATTAATAATAATAAAAATATAAATATGCATCCATAACTATAATAATTCTGTGTAGTTTCGGCTTATGACTACGTCTATTTAGCGGAGCACTTGGGCTTTACTTGTTAAGATCAGTCGTCCGTTACCCCAATTTAGACGCCTCGAGCTGCAATTAATTGTGGATCTTGACATTTTCCTTGTGAGAAATGATGTAGCGCCTTCCTTTTTTGTTTTTTTGAGGAGATTCCACTCAACGCCAGCCAAGCCGTGTCTTGTTGTTATTGACTCACGATGGGAACATAGACACGTACACGTTGTGGGGGTGATCGACGTTGCCTCCATTCATTGGGATTCGGCGGCTTCTTTTGTTTTAAATTATAAAACTATATGGTTGATTAAAAAGTTATGTAATCAGCCTATTGGTTGGTTGATTAAAAAATACATCTGATAATCCTAAGCCACACAAAATGTCTTTTTCCATCGTGTACAACATTGAATGGCATCTCGGCAAGTCGAGGACAGATTATGATTCCTTCAGCCAATTGACGCTTGCATGCCATTCAATGTTTGATAAAAACTCCTGGAAATAGTTTTTATGCCCACATTATACGAGATTTTGACAGGACTGAAAACAGAGTACCTGTCCCTTGCCACCTGCCGCTCATTGATATCTCATTAGAGCATATCCTGTTTTTGAACCGAGCTATACTCTTTAGGTTTAGGATAACTTCATGTTAATTAAGGGAAAGAAAGCAAAAGGCCAAGCAAGTCAATTTTCAAGTTGCTGATCAGGGCATTGGATGTAGCCCGAATCATGCCCTCACTACTCGATGGGCCATATGCATTTACCTTGGGCCGAGTGTGGGTTTTGAATTAATATGCTCTTTTTGCGTGATATGAAAACAAAGGACCCTAATTGTTGAAGCTAGCCCATCCTAATTTTGCCACAGTGCAATGGGTTCTGGAGGCCCATTGAATGGCGCAAAAGCCCAATTCTCGAAAGTCCAGTCCTCATGCTCAATCGTCTCGTAAATGTGACACGTTGCGAAATTATTAAAGAAATATCCTTTGTATGAATAAGTCTTATAAATATATTTTCCAATTTAACAAACTTTTCCATGCATCTCTTTTGTTCTCTTTACGCAGCGTTATTTGACTAGATACCTAAAACAAGTTGGTAAAATATCATTTACGAGGTTACTTACTAAGAAAACTAATTTGTGAATTCATTACTCATCATGATAATTCAGCATAGTCTCACTCAAAACATTTTTTCTTTTTTTCTCCGATTCTAATTAATCCCTTCTCCATCTGTACGTGACTGTCTAGAATGCCTAAAAGTGGGTCACCTTGTTTCTATCGATTGCATTAATTCTAGTTGAGCAAGCTTGTGAACTGTGTTTCTATTAATTGCATCCTCTTGGAAAAAAGATGACAAATTCTGGAGTGTATATATATATATATATATATATTTGCTGTTAGGAATGACAATACATACTTACAGTCTCATAGAAGAAGATTGAATTTCTGTTACCCATGAACGAGAGGGGTGATCTTGATAACCAGGCCAGGGAATACATCGTCAGGATCATGAATGTGTGGATTCTCCTCAACAATATAAGGATCACCACATTTTTCTCCAATTGTCTGCAAAGTCTCTCCTTCTCTAACCACATAAATCTCGTCGCAGGGCTTGTCCACCGTCTTCCTCTGCTGGCGCATTATCACCATGCCACTATAAGGCTCGTTTTGACCCTCTCGGCTAGATTCATTGTTGATGAAGAAAAACCCATCCTCTAATTGTCACTATATGAATGTAAGTCTCAGTTTGTATGAGGGTTTAATTTGGGTTCTCAAGCGCTTCTTGTTTTAAGGGTATTGGTAATATAGCTGTTGTCTGTTGAGGTTTTTTTGACGGGGTTATGGAGAGTACTGGGATCGTTAAGTACGAGGAGGATGCTGCCTTCTGAAGTTAGTTGAAGTGGACGACTACGGCGGAAGTTGGGGGGTTCCTTCAGTGACGTAGGTGCGTGTCAGAGTTTGAGCTAGCAGGAGAATGAGCTGAGTTGGTTTAACTACTTTTTTGTCTTTACTTTTGATGGATTTGATTTTGGTCTTTCTTTCTGAATTCTCACGTCCATGACATTGACTCTATTGCATTTAGTACAACCATAATGCATCTCGAACTTTCTTTTCGTACATTAATCACGTATCTTGAGTATTAATTGCTTGTTCAGGTACATGAAAAATGCGTAAGAATGATAATTAGAGGCAGAATACCATCTCTATTTTTATTATTGATTCCCACTCTTATTTTTGTTAGGAATTGGCTTTTGAAGTCTCATTCTCAGCTTTACAGAAATCAGAGATATTGTCCTCACCTCGTCCTCGAATTTTAATCAAATAAATAAATAAAATAATTATTATATAGAGCAAATGTTCTAAATTGTCTCTCTAAGAAAAAATATATAATTATTCTATAAAAATAAAATAATAAATTTCTACCCAGGATGGGACGGAGTGAAGATAAGACGAAAATAATATGTTACTCCAATTCCACTCCAAAGTTTAAGGGTCGGGCCAAGTTCCCAAATTTCCAATCAATAGACCCTGTCGAAAGGAGATCGGGGGCCAAGGCGTGCGGGCAAGTTCCATTGTCATTTCTAGAAATGAGGAATGCTATGTGCAGATGCTAGCAAAACTGATAATTGAATCATGCCAGGAATTTATTTTTTTGTCAATTAAGAGGGTTAACAATCCAAACTAGAAAGCAATCATTTTAGATAGATTAACACCAACTTTATCATCCTGTAAAATCTGAAAAAGTGCCCACAATGAGCAGTCAAGAAACTGCAAACTGGATAATTAGACAGGAGCTTAATTCGCAAGGCAGTCCATGTACATATAATATATTGTTTTTTACTTTTGGTCCTGGATAATGTATTGTTTATCTACGAGCCTCGGGCCGACAAAAGAAAGGAGAGCCCAGTCCATGTGCAAAAGAATGGGCTTAATTTTGCGGGACCTACTCGCGTAAAATGTACGCGGGACCCACCACGTGCGTGCATAAAAATGGTGCGTCCCCCGAATTATTGCATGGATATTTTTGGAATGTGGTGGGGTGGGGGGCCAGGGTGCTCAAGATTCCTTGCATCCAAACTCGTCATTAGGGACCGAAAGTAATTTTAAAGCATCATCTCGGCCTTTTGAATAGAGAGCAACTTGACATGGCCGCCTTGTTTTCGTTGCAATTTTTTGTGCTTTAGTGCAAAGGAAAGTTAGATTAGACGTAAAAGAATGAGGCCAACATTAAAATGAAGACTTGGTCGCCAGCCTACTCATGTGGCTCCACGTACCACCGCTTCTAGTGGGAGCAATCGGTGGCCAGTCGAAGGAATTGTTTATTTGCCGATCTGGATAAATGAAAGACACCATGAATGCATAATTTTATTTTATTTTTTTGATTTCCTAAAAATGATGATCTCAATTCTAAATTTAAAATTAAAAGTCTATGCAACTGTACCACTAGACTAGTGATAAGACCTTCTCTTCTGCCTATGTAATGAAGCTTTTTCTATTAACCAAGTACCAGAGCCAGAGAGATCATTTCACCGTGAAGTTGCCATCAATTGCGTCGACATGATAATTTTAAAGTCTTGGGAATCTATAGTTGTGCTCATCGTTTAGCACAGTGAATTAGTTGGTCTTATCACAGCTAACTACAATAAGGCATATTCTTCGAAGGCTGCAAGTTATTATTTCATTGTCAATGGAGATTGCGTTTGAAAGACACAACACTCCCTAGAATCCGAGGTGGGTTCCAGGACTTTGTCAGGTTTGCCTTGCAATGTCTTGCAAGGCTTCTATCCTACACAACAAATTGGTAAGCAGGACGTTTCATGGCTGCAACAGTAAAATATTCTGTACAAGTATCCATATTAAAAGAAGCAATGACTACAGGAATTCGCCATTTCTTATTCATTGTAATTCAAGTTGGAAGTGGGAACATGAATGATTGAAAGCTCTGTGTACATCCCCAGAGACCTCCATAAAAGCTTTTCTATTAATCAAGGCCCTTACTAAACCAACAACTTGGGTAGAAACCTGGGCTCCAGCCGCTTAAGGGGAACAAACGCACAATTTAAACTGTGTTTTCCAAGACCGGCATCTTAAATAGTGCACTCCATGAGAAAGAGTATCATGGTTTCATCAATAGTTTTCTGACATAATTGAGGACTTCATCCACTTTAACAGTCCAAGCAACAGCAACTGGGGAGTATCCTGACCATGGGTTGCTTGAATTCCATCTGAATCAACATTACAGCAGCACAATTAGTGAAGTACAATCAAACTACTAACATTTACTGAGGAGAAAGCCGAGATCAAACATACCTTTTTAGTCCCTGGTCCATCAATGTATGCCCAACACATATGCCTTGCGTTTCAACCCTCACAACCCCCTTTTTATATGTAAAGAGATCAGGCCGGACAAGGGCCACAAAGCTCACGGGATCATGAAGAAAAATCCCTTAAAGGTGCACATCAAAGAGAAACTTTTGTATTAGTACATAAGGAATCAGGCAAAGAAAATAACCTCACAAGAAATGTTGTTGGATTCAAAAGTACAGCTTCAAATTACCATGTACACCATCAGACTTAACATGCCAATCCCTGTAGAATTTGCACATCTCACATAATAATTGAGCATACTTCCCTTTTGAATGCCTTAATGTAAGAAGGTCATCATCTACAATACAAGACAATTTTTTATCATAAAAAGAAAGATTTTTAAATGGAATGGTATATGGAATGCTGGGGGGGGAAGTGATGGGTAGTAAATCCACCTGTAAATTTAACTTGTGTTGTAATATTTATGCCAACCACAGAGATGTCTGCCCCAGAGGTAAACACCACATCCGCTGCTTCTGGGTCTCCATAAATCTGCAGGTCAGAGAAGCATTGGCTTGACAAGGACTTATTTTTCAAGTAAAACAAAATTCATTTTCCTTTTTTTTTTTTTTTTTTTTTTGAAACTAAAATGTTGCATCCAAAGCCACAACACTACAAGCACGGTGCTGCATCCAAAGTGTTTGAAACTACAATAGCTACAATTTGTGCAAGCAGAATGCATGTTTTCATCATGGAAACAAATATTTTTTTTTTTTGTGAAAACAGAAGTTAAACTACATAGATCTGACCTTTCTCCAAACTCCATAATGTGGAAGTTTTGTGCACTGAAAATTCCTTTCTAAGATGTGTGTGTCACCCGGCCCACATCATGTGGCATTTTAGCCACCACTATAAAGGTCAACCATCTAAGAGACTACTGGCTAGTTGTTAATTTTATGAAGTAAGATTAATATATTATGTGTGACAAGGAAAGAGATGTAGATTAAGCATAAGACTTATACCGTTGAAGATGCCCAAGTCAGCTTTTTTTAAGATACTTTCCAAAAGGCCTTACTTCTGCCAATATAAAAAAACCCATATGCAGAATCCAGAACTAGCACTTACATTTGCTTCAGCTGCAGGATTCACATTTCCCAAAGCAAAGAAAGAACCTCCAAGTATAACAATTCTTTTCACTTTGCTGGCAAAGGAGGAATCTCTTTTGATTGCCTGACAACGAAAGATCATGAATATAAAGGTTGTACATCTTAGAGCTATCCATAATAAAGGAATAATTGTTGGAGACAACAACAAGCTTACCAAAGCCAAATTTGTCAGCGGTCCTAGTGCAAGTATAGAAACTTCTCTGGGATACTCAGATATCTTATCAACTAAGAATTCAGAAGCCGTTTTTTCAAATTTCTTTATTTTTGGAGGAGGCAGAAATGTATTTCCAAGTCCATCAGAACCATGAATAAAATCAGCAACACGGGGCTTTCCTCTCTTTTCCCAAAAAGAAAAATTAGCATACTTGGTCAAACTTATTAAACAAAGAAATTAAGCTAATCCCAAGATGGCAACAGATGCACAGATTCCTTCAATACAACCTAAGAAGGCATTATACTCAATAATCATGCCAAAATAAAGACAGGTGAAGATGAAAATTAATACTTACAGTCACTCCAAATGCGAAAAGAATTTCAAATTCACCAAAGTCTCATATGACTTGTAAAGGTTAAGACGAGTAATACATCTATACAGTTACCTTTAGAGGCTCGGGACTGCCCTCTGCCACAGGAACATTCGGACACCCTGCGATCCCACACTATCCTTTTGCACATTACAAACAGGAATTGATCACAAAAATGCGCAAAACATATGAAAACCCTGAAAGATGGCAGAACAGGAATTATGCCATAGAAAATGGAAGCAACTTAGTGAGTATACATACCAGAAGCAAAGCATTGCGAGTGGCAACTTCTGTGGTGACATTACCAAATGTTGTTGTCAAGCCCACAACCTCTAACTCTGGACACTGAAATGCCATCAAGATTGCCATGCTATCATCTGTTTATCAAAAGAGTGAAAAAGTGGAAAAACAACTCAGCCACCTAGACCAGTCACAAGGCATACAAAAAAAAAAAAAACACCCAAGCTGCAATTTGGTCTAAACAGTACAAAAACCTATGAAAGGAAAAGAATTTCAGTTGTTTGCAGAAGCATTCTGAACGCAGATTGTCCTAAGCTAGTAGCCAAGGGGACCAGGTATCAATACTCTTTTTCACCCTTTCTGAATTTTGCTTCTCCTCCCACTACCCCTTTTTGAATCTTCCATGTTTAGAATATTTGGACTTCTCCCGAATTCAATGACCCAGAAACCCAATTACTTAAAAACAAGAAAGGGAAGAAAACAAGAAGATGCACCCATCAATCAGCATCTCTTTTCCAGCTTCAGAAGAGTGACAAAAAGATAAAGGATAAATAGAAATTTCGAATTTTTCCTCTCTATCACTGTACTTTTGCCAAAAAGAAAAAGAAGAAGAAAGAACGAACATCAAACAGCCTATTAACCCAGTTACATTACTCCTCTCCGGGACCTCAATTCCAGAAAAAAAAACAAAAAAAACAAAAACAAAAACAAAAACAAAATAACGAACATAACACCACAAAGCAAATTGAGCAGTTCCACATTAATCCAACTTAAGCCAAATCACGTTTCTCTCTCCCACGTTGTAAAGCACAAGCCCACATCCCCCCCCCCCAACAAAAAGAAAAGAAAAGAAGTGAGTAGAAAGAGAAACAAAGAAACCTCACCGATACCAGGGTCGGTGTCTATAATGAGCTTCTCACAGTTAGAGGCAGGAGGAGACAAAACACCGCTGTTTAGACCGTTAATCTTCTCCATCAGGCCATCCATATTCTCTCCTCCAAGCAATGCACTTTGTTTTTTCACCAAAAGAAAAATAAAACAAGAGGCAAATTTGTCTCTCCCTCCTCTCTCTAATATTATTATTATTATTATTATTATTATATATACAAGAGAGAGAAAAAAGAGATACAGGAATAAATATATAATAATATTACAGTTTTAAGGTGGCATATACTCAAAAACCAATATATTTTTGTGTTTCGATAGAGAGGATGCTTTTGTGTTTGGTTCTGGGCAGGTGAGTTTAGAGAGAGAGAGAGAGAGAGGGAGTGGCAGAGCAGACGTTACAAAACAAGAGTTTGATGCCGCTAAGCTGAGATGAGTTTAGAGAGAGAGAGAGAGACGCAGAGCAGACGTTACAAAACAAGATTTTGATGCCGCATGCCCACCGATGACTGACTTACCTTATTGTGTTTGGTTGGACCTCCTTTTAGTCTCCCCCTTGGGCTGGTGGCTTTGGCATTAATGGATGACGTTATCTTTTCTTTTTCTTTTTCTTTTTTTTTTTTGTTTTATCGGTCCGATTACGAAAATATTTAATAAGCGAACGTAGAAAGTAAAGTAGGATCTGAATCCTTGGATTCAGATACAAAAATCAATAATTTAGTTTTTATTTTTTCTATGGTGTCTACTTATTCTGTGTTTTCTAAATATTTTTGTATTTTTGTTTTTGTTTTTTTATTTTTTTGGAAAGTGAATGCAAAGTTCCTGTGGCAAACGTCAGTAAAAAATCGATACGAGGGAATAATCTTTACGTGGGTCGGAGTCCAATCTATCTTTTAACTATCCTTGGCTTGGGTAGTTCGTTCGTTCCTTCTTCTTTGGGATGCGAGTCTCTCAGTCTCTTCCCCGCACGTCCGGATCTCTCTTATTTAGTTAATGTAAACTTTTTTACTTTAATTACGGGATTTGCAACCTCACGGAAATCCACATCCGACAATTAACACAAAGGGGATGAAAACAAAATGATGCGCTCCAACTAAATTAGGACGTCTTTGGGAAGAGGATGGAGATAACGACTATCTACGGGATTTGTTAATGATCATTGACTGGCACGCTTGCAATATTGACGAAAATACACTTTCATTCTACGAAACACTTCACACGCATTCCGGACGCATTGTTCCACTTTGCCTGCTAACTCAAAGAGCTCAAATTTAAAACAAACGCGATAAATACTTTTCTTTTTTTTTTTTTTTGACTTAAATTAAATGAATTCAAAAATAATAAACTTAAATACATACAATTAAATTTTACTTGTATTAAGTTGATCTAAACTTTTCGTTTCTTTTGTGCACGTGATAAAATGTCGGAACATTTTTACCCAGACTCTATTTTCGGTTTTAGAATTTGCTCTAAATTTTCAGAAACGTCGCTGATTTTTCCTCCTTCCATTTTTGACGGGACACTTTTTGACATTTTATTTCACTCGAAAGGGGTTCAGACGCACGTTAGAGCACACAGCATATCCAAGTTTTGACCACCCAGTCGACCCATGTTCAATTTAAAGAAAATTGCTATAAAGCACGATCTACACACAATCAAGTCCTAGGGGCTGCTACCATGATACAGAGCCCAAACACAACATTTAATAAGAAACCTGTAAACATGGATGGTTTCTGCATCCATCACATGACTCAGAAAATGGGGCGCACAGATTAAGGGTTTAACTTTGACTATGAACATACGTGCAGCAAACGCAGAACGACTGGTGGCTTAGCAGTACTCTGGTTCATTGGATTGGCTTAGTTACATTTTTTTAGCGATCTCGATATCTCCGGATGTGTGCCAATAAAAACAAAAAAATTAAATGCCATGTTAAAAATAAGGCAAAGATGAATTGGTCATGACGTCATCTCTTTTGTCCAAAACTTTCACCTGCAAAACGGATGATATTAGGCCACGCCAGAAAGCAAATATTTGCAATCGCTTGCTTTTAACTCCAAAACAAAGAAACATAGTCAGCATGAAAGTGTCGGTTTCATATCTTTTCTACTTTAACACTAACATTCTGAAGAAGAATGATGTCAATCATACTTCTGCCGAAAGGGAAAAAAAAAGAAAGAAAGAAAGAAAAGGAAAGAACTCTGGCCATCATAAGACTCATTTTTTATCTACTCTCCAAGGCTTCCATTTTACACTTGCTCGCACAGAAGCACTGCACCGATGGCAAGTGGTTTGAGTGGAGCACAAGTTCCTACCATTAACTTTGAACATTATGCAAACCAAGGTACCAATGTTCACTTCCAGCAAACAAAGTTTCCCCAGAGTCTGGCCGGGTGAGGCTTTCCAGTGGAGACCAGTTCACAAATTCAGTTTAAGGCTTCCAGCCAAGTGTAACAGTAAAAATTCATAAAGTTCCTATAAACCAGCTAAGAAATTCAATGACTTATTCATACTTGTATTCAAAAGGTAATATGACCAAACTTCGAGGCTTTATAAATCAAAAGGGTGCACTGCAAGGCTAACCTACTTAATAGTTTTAGTAGAGTCCCACGATGCAAGAATTACCAAAGGATTGAACTATAACACACATTGAGGTATCACATTCATAAAAGTTTCATCATACCTTTCTTCAGCAAAAACATTTATCTAGCAACAACACCTCAAGTAACTTCACGAACTTTTAGATTCGAGGACAGCATGGAATTAGCAGGTGTCTTTGTCAGGTTACCCCTCATGTTTCCAGCAGCTTGTCCAATAGAATTCTTAGAATTTACCATGTCAGATGCTAAGATTGATTTCCTTACCTGCCAAAAGAATTATTTGAGTGAGAGATTATGAAAGAATGCAACTTCTTTCATACTTTAAAACTACTAAATGATATCTTCAACTTTGTAGCTTCCAAATAAAAAAATGTTCATGAATAAGTACAAAAAACATGCATAAGAAGAAACACACATAGAGTCTAGTGGATACACCAAAAAATATCCATATTGGAGCATGCCTATTAGACAAGATGGACATCGAGATAAAACTTACTGCTGCACGGCGCTCTTTGTGGATGTCATTTACAAGCTGCAAAAACATCACCGCAAGTTATCCACAAAATGAAAAAATGTGGAGAAGATAATTTGGCCCCTATAAGATGCTTAAAAGGGCCAATGCCAGATGTCTGCATCACTGCTACAAAATGTAATTTTCTAATGCCATGCCTTGGATAAATAGAACTAAAGAACCCCAGTTAAAGTTCTTACCGGTCTTCGGTAGGTCCTAATCTCATCAGCACTGAATCCTGGGAGTGTCATATTCCAATTTCGTTCTGCACCCAAGCATAAAAAATATGACATGGTGTGGCAATTTATGCAAACAAGTGCTGAAAAAAACAAAGAAAAGCACTTCCCATGTAACTAACCAAGATGCAGAAGTATGTCTTTTGCCTCTAATGTATCAGACTTCCGATGCTTAGCCAAAGAGCAACCAAATGCCGTGATCTGCACACACACACACACACACACACAGAAAAATAATAACATAGGGAAAGAGATTATTTTATGGTTATTGAAACAACAAAAAGAAACAGACTGCGGAAATTACTCAATAGAAAGCACTGTAGAAGATGCACCCAGATCCGTGCAAAGGCAGACTAATTTAGCAAGTATTCATTTATATAAGTGCATATATCTAAAGACACATCAAGTTATAAACAGAGAGAGAGAGAGAGAGAACGAAGCTACAATTTTGGCCACTCACTGACTCAACAAATTCCTCCGCTATATCCACAAGAATTTCTTCAACTTCAGGATCCAACCTCTCTGATGGATCAATCTGTTCAACAAGCAACAAGAATCACTTTTTAAGAGAGGAAGAACATGCATAAAGTTAGGTACCAATAGCACATGAGAAAACTATGCACCAGCTAAGTGCAAAGAAGACACCAAAGCCTATTTTAAGCCTTCTTAAACTATACGTGAATCAGATAATGCCTGAATAACCAACATCACACTTCTAAATAATATTAGAACCTTATCAAGCGCCAAGCAAAATACCCTGACAATCAATAACAAACAATTGCAGGGCTCTTTTGCTTTATGCCCCAAAACATGCTCCACATGAATAGATGTGATAATTAGAATAAAAGCAACAAATTCAGATCTTTAATAAAAATAGGTGGTTTAACATTTTTCATTGACAACCTTTTGGAGAAAGGAGTAACCTGTGTGATTATGTTTACTATCTCTTAAAACACGTTAAAGAGGTCTTCCTTACACTTGGCTTGTATGATCACCAGAGTGAAATAACAACATAACAAATCATTAAGCAGCTCACTAAGGCTGCCAAAATGAAAGGGGTTCAATAACATAAAATCTTGCACAGAAGTCAAAACCAATAGAAGGTTTTAATTCAAATCTCTAATGTCAATTTTACAACCACAAAGAATTCATCCAAACTGTCTACTCAATCAACTGGCTATGCACTCAACCATCCAATTCCATTTATGATGAAGATCTAGCATTCTTGTATTGATTACATAACTCTTCAACCAATCCTTTGTGACAGCAATGTAACTTAATGCAATACATGAGGAACTTTAACTATCCTCTTTTTCTTTTTTGTTTTCCTTAAAGAAACTTCAACCATCATCTCTAACAGAATTGTAAATGCAGCCATTCTAATGCAAGATTTTCTGATAAATTTCTAATGTGAGTTATAGGTTCTTCTGAGTTTGCAGGACATTGATAGCATCATCAAAGTATGATGACAAGAATTTGGCCTTAAAAATATGGGATTTTCCACTAGTACTGCAATGGTGTGGTACTTAGATGGCTCACCTGGGTAACGAGCTCCTGGACACTTCTTTTTCCAACAATCCTATTGCCAGATTCATCACTTTCAGCATTATGTGTCCTACTCTGCATCACTGACTGTACTGTGGTAGGCTGTACTACTGCCAGAGAAGCTGGCTTTTGATTCACAGCACCTTGAACCCTTGTAACCTGTTGTGGATGGGGTGAGGGTTGAGCCCGAGGAGGAAATTGTTGCCCATAATGCTCTGGTGGCTGATGGGTTGTTAAAGACTGTACTGGTTGTGGAGATGAAGTTTGTTGTTGCTGTGGAGTTGTTGGGAGGGAAGAATGTTGCTGAGGAATAAATGCCCGTTGTTGCAAGGATGGAGAGCTCAACTGTTGTACGTATGATGGGGATGACAATGGAGGCTTGCCTTGAGATCCAGATGACAACCATGGCTGACTAGCTGACTGCATACTTTGTGATGTGCTTGGTGCTGGTCCTGCTGGAGAACCAGGACCCACTGATGAGGATCTCAGAAAGCTATGCCCCTGGAAATTCTGTTGAAAAGAAAAACATACATTGAAAAGAACTTGAGAAAGGAAAAACCTAGTTCCCATCATTTGTTATAGTTGTGAATGAAAGGCATTACGAACAAACTATAGCACAGTTGGAAATTTGCAATTAGTCAATATCACAGTTTCCATCACCTGCATAATTTAACTGAGGAAAAAAACAAAAAGAACAAGAAAAAAACACATCATTGACTCCATTTTAAAATCAATATCTCAATCAGGGTCAATACACACTCCACTACTTAACTCAACAAAGTCTTAATCCCAAAATTTTAGGTGCATGAATCTTTTCTTGCCATTCCATTTTATTGTGAACCAAATAATAGGGCCTGACATAGAGTATAGGGTGTATAGCCAAAAAATAAAAAACACCAGAATAAGGATACAACGCATAGGCGGACATGCCAAAAACCTATGCTAACACTGTTATACTACCATTTTAGCCCTCAACATTATAGGAAGAAGTAACTTTGCAAATCAGACTCTATGTTCATAAGCTCTCCTATTTAGTTGCAACATTATGATGCAAGATCAAATAACAGAACTTCTGAGGCATAGAACAAAACAAATTGAAAAGTTGAGGATGAATTCAGAGCTTGCAAAATAAAATACATTAACCAATAAGAATTTGTCCCAGATAAGACAACATCAAGCTTCAACTTCTTTCCAGAAATCTTAATGAGATGTGAGATGAAAAGCAACATTTTCTAACCTACGATCTCCCACTTATCTTGTAAAATTCAACACAGATCACATTTCTGGCACTCTCATAAAAAGACAGAGTCAAATATGGTGACTAAAAATACAAAATGAGGAACAGAATTGGTGAAATATTTCCAGTAGGGTACTGACTTGGCTGGTTGTAGGCAGAATACTTGGAGAAGAAGATGATGGTCTGATAGATGATTGAACAGGTCTCTGTTGATGGTGAGCAGATATACCACCTGGCCGCACTTGAGCACTTGAACTCATTGATCCCATCATCCCTATTCCCTGCACTCCCTGTCCTGGCCTCACCTATGCAATTCACTACCAAAACAATAAACAAACCACCCAACTAACAAAAAATCACCAGTCAATTTGGACACTTGCAGGAAACAGCTAATGGGGTAGTGACTAATCCTCAAGATGTTATACCAAAAAAAACCTTTTAGGATCAGTAACTTCGACAAATTAATTAAATTTTAACTAATAAGACAAAAAGTTCAAAAGTCCACTCCCAACTTAATAGTCCTTCCCTTCTTTTCTTTCCCACTTCCTTACAAGCCAAATATACACCGTAAACTCTATAATCAGTATACAGGAGAAAAAAAAAAAAAAAACAAAAAGGAAAATGGATTAGAACAAACTACCACCTGCGATTTGCCAGTGTTAGCTACAGATTCAGGTAAACTGGTTGTTGAACGACTCAATCCACCAAATTGCTGTCCAAAAGGCGACGAAAATGGCGACGGTGAAGGATTAGCGTGCGCAGCAGGTACACCAATGGTAACTGGGGCCCTTTGTTGTGGCGTGGAAGCCGGAGACGAGGCAGATGACGATAACGAAGGAGCCGAAGCAGGTGGTGGCGGAGTAGTGGAAGAGGGAAAATGCGTGAAGTTGGTGTGGGGGTTCAGATGCTGCCAAGGCCTATGCACTATGGGGGTTTTAGAAGAGGACCTAGTAGCGACGGTGGCTGCAGCGGTCGTGGTGGAAGGGGCGGTGGATTGAGACGGAGGTTGAGCTAGCAGAGATGGGGGTTTCGAGGTGGGATTAGGATTAGGGTTAGGGTTAGGGCTTGGAGTGGGTGGTGCTGGGGCTGAGACTGGGGGAGTGGCGGCGGAAGCAGGTTTTGGCAAAGGGGGCGGTGGTTCTTGCTGTTGTAGTTGTGATGTCGATGGAGGTGACTGCGATGGTGACGGCTCAGTGGGTTGTGAAGCAGCGGCGGCAGCAGAGGCGGAGGCGGTAATGGGGATGGAGGGGGTAGGGGTTTGCTCGTCCATCTGGATGGCGTTGAGTTGAGTGGAGGGAAAATGCAAAAAACGGAGAAGTACGGATATCGACCTTGGGGAATTTATATCAATAAGATCGGTTGGGAACAATTTCCCAGGTTTGTACTTTATACCGGGGACAGAAGCTAATCTGGACCGTGAAGGGAAGACCCAAACTCTCCGAATTTAATTACACCCATTGATTTTCCAGGTTCGGATTCCCCATGATCAACGGTGTCCATCTACTTTGAGCACTTTTGCGTCGTTAATTTTCAGACGAAATAACATTATTCATCCCAAGTAAAATGAATTTCGCAAGGACAAAAATTGAATAATAATATCTAAAGAGTAATATGTAAGTAATAAAAATATAAATTAGTTATATTTTATTTAATTTTATAAATAAATTAAATTAAATATCAAAAAAAATTATCTTGCTATTTTTATATTATTCTCAATAGTGATATTCTTTCTCAAAAATGGGAGACCCTAAAGTGCCTGAATTTAATTCCAGTTATTGATTTTTAAGGTTTGGCAATTAAGACCAGCAATTAGTGTTATTAATTTTCTTACAAAAATAGCATTTCTCGAATCGCAATGGCATCCGTCAATTTTCATCATCGGGCCCAATGATTTACTATATTAATTATCTATTAAAGACAAAAAAAAAAAAAAAAAAATCACAAATCACAATGGCTGGCCTAATAAATGTTTCCGACAAAGAAAGTCATTGCCAGACATTCAGGAGTCCCAACTCCCCAGATGTTTTCATTCTTTTTTGTTTTTTTTTTTTTTATACAAAAAGTCGGGTGAGATCTTTTCGTTTGTTGAGAACAGAATTCTGAGAACCAAGTTTAAAAAATTTAATGGTAAATTCTGAGAACCGAAATCTAAATTTTACCTATAATTAAAATTTTCCTCTTTAGCCGATTGAACTATCTCCCCAAAAATAGATTCCAACTTTCACTTGGATGCATATGTAGGCAAGAAACTCATGCAGCAGCTTGTTCCATGATATAGGGATGGAGAACACTTTCATGCTGTCACTTGCATATTAGATTAAAATCACACACACACACATTATATATATAGAGAGAGAAAGAGAGAAGAAACACTCTTGCAGCAGCTTGTTTAGAACATAATTAACACTCTAATCACCCTATTAGTGGAGATTGATGCACTCCGGCATGCCTGTTATATCGATATACTCGTCATCAAGGGTGTCATGGGAGGATTATGCGTATCTTCTGTCTCTGTCTTCCATCTGAAATGGCAGTCATCCTTCCAGTAGATTTTCCTTGATTTTTCATCCTAAAGAATGGTTTCTTGATGCTGTGTTTTCTTGGCTAAGCACTTCGTACTCTGCATGGGAATTTTCATTCCCTAGAGAAGATCTGGGAACTACTGGATCTGTATCCTTCCCACTGTGAAGAAACAGTAATTTTTTTTTTTTTTTTTCAGTAAGTAAACTTTCTACATTTTTTTCAGATTAGCATATATAGCAAGGGTCAGAAGTATACGTTGTTGAATAGATGACTAGTCCTACAACCAAAACTGCAAAAGCAAGAAAGTATAGCCAGTCAACCTGCAAAATGGAAGCATAATCCAGTCAGTTTAAGCTACAAGAACATGACAATTGTCCCCACATATCATCACCTCATGTACCTGCTGATGGTAGAAATAGATGCGAATAATGACTGCCCACATATCAGATGTGAGGATTGAAAGGTTGAACATGGTGGCTCCACTCAACTGTTTTGCAAAGACACTCCCGTTAGAGACTAACATGAACCTTTTTCCACCCTAAGGGAAGGGTTGGTCCAGTGGATTCTACTCCCTTAGTTCATCACTTTCATCTGGCTTTTACATATGATAAAGAAGGAAATACTTCTACAACATTCAAGCAACCATCGTCTGCATGCAAAAATGGAGCCTGCAGAATCTTTTATATGCTTGCAGACCATAACAGAAAGTATATGGAATGGAATTTTAACCAAGAATGTCTCCTAGAGAAAATTCACTTTATTGCATTGAATCACATTCCAGTATGGTCAATCAAATACACTACATAATGATTAGTTTTGTTCTTAACAGAAATTTGTACAGCAATGAAACTCCACAAATTTTATGGAAAGTAAAGTCTTAAAGCAGTGGAATGGATCCTGGCATTTGAGAAAGAGACTCACATTTAGGACAAAAGGAGTGACTGAGTAGAACATAAACATTGCCACGGTATAGCCAGCAATAGCTAATATCTGAAAGCAAAACGAGAACATATCAGTTATGGAGTAACTTAAAGACATTTATGTTGATAAAAATGTCAGTCAAGTCTTTCAGCATTTGTAATGGGTTGCTGCAATCCTTAGCTTTTGGGACAAACCACATTAAGGTTATAGCAGAATAGGCACTTACAATATCTGCAGACCAGTGGACTGATTCCAGATCCTTGAGTTCAAAGATGGATCTAACACACAGTTAAGGAACATAAGAAAAATTGTATTTCATCTTGCAAGATGCATGTTGTGAGTTTGCAGAAGTTTTCATTGCTCTAAGAGAATCTAAACAGGCACCTAGATTGTACTAATTCCAGAAGCAAATGCATGTAGGTTCATTAATTCGATATGTGCCATTGAGAGGATACAACTCCACCACACTTGATAGCAGTCCCCATATGCCAATCATTGTCACCACTTCAACACGATCTTTTTTTTTCACACAAAATTCCTGTATTTGAGGTCACATGAGCGAAATCACCAAGTTGATCAAAGTTAAAGGATAAAGGCTCTACATGGCCTCTCTGTGTTTTTTTTTTCTTGGGTCATCAAATCATGTATGCATATAGCTAAGTCATAGGGCCTTTGTGCAGATCAAGCCTTCAGGTTTGCAGTGACATGGTTCAGTCAGATTTACCAACCTCACCAACATTGCTGAAGGCAAAGAAAAGTGTCCCACCAATCACAAGCACGTCACCTAAAAGTGGTTTTGAACCACCTAGAAAGAAAAGTTTACAATTTCAGTGGCTATGCAACATGAGTATAAGATAGAACTCGAACTGATTTATAAGAATATATAATTCTGACTTCAAACAACTCTGTCTTTTTCTTGGATTTCCTATAAATGTTAAAACAATTTGATTCGACCAACCAGCACACTGGCATGTTGCATCTTTAATAATAATTACAATCAAAACAAGTAGAGCTACTCAGCGAAAGAAACTTAAGTTCATGGCCATCATATGGAAATTGGAAACATTAGTTTGAATGGAACAGCAGGGGAAAGAAACGTTACCTCCACCACCCACCCCTGCATCAGAGAGGAGCACTAAACCAAGGCCCAGGACACAGATAACTGCCCCAAATAACTGCCATATAGAATAGCTGGTGCCGAGGAAGAACCATGTGAAAACTATGACCCATGCTATTGTGAAGCAGTCCAATAATGTCACACTAGTAAGAGATGAGAACTGGTATGCCTTATTAACTACATCAAAGCATGAAGAACTCGATGGTCAAATAGCAATCTTCAACAAGAAAACATCAAATATTAAACATCAGGATCAACTGTCAGTTAATTCTTATCATTAGAGCAGGCACTCTGAGAAACTTCCCAACCTGCTGATGAAATAATGTTGAATTGCTGCAGCATGCAACCACAACTAAGGAAAAATTCTTATTAAAACCACATTTTCTGCTTAAATATCAATTCTAAATCATCCCAAAGTATGACATTTTTTCAACATATGAAATGAGTATAATTACTATGCACATGAGCAATTGGTTCCCGTTGCCATCCACATCTGAACAAAGATATTGCGTTTATTTTAAACCTAAAGGGTGCACATACAAGAGGCAAGAGAGAGAGAGAGAGAGAGATCCAAATGCCATCGCTTACCAAGGAAATTTCCTTGAACATCAACAAATCCCAGAAGCACATACCAGTACCAAGGAATCTGCAGATACCACGCACAACATGTTACTTTGTCAAAACTCACAAGGCAGACGAATGAGGACGCCAATTCAAAACTTATGGTTCCTCCAATCTTAGTCACAATTTCTTTTAGTTTTTCTTTTCTTTTTCTTTTTTTTTCTTCAAACAGAAAATCAAACTAGAAAAACAACCTGTAGCTTTTGGCGCCTGTACAGCAATATGCTCCCATATACCAAAGCCAAAGCACAGTAATTGAAGGAACTTTGAGTCAATGGTGCATCGACACCTATGTAGAAACACATCCACCAAAGTAAATTGGATCAAACTTAATTGGAACATAAAAGAGACCAATAAAGAAAAGAACAAAAAGAAACTCATGGGGTTGAAAAGAGGATATAGGAATTTGACAAAAGATAAATCTTGATGGGGATGAGTTTAGTTACAGTTACCGAGATTGGCTATTAGTGAAGAAGTGAAGCTGCAAAGAGCAAGTGAGAAAGAAACCACCTGACCCAGGAACAGCAAGTACAGGGTCCTCCATGTGCATTTGCTCCTCCACCAGCTATTCACGTCACACCAGTTCATTGGAGCATTTCACAAAATAGAAGCCCAAAAGCCTTGAAACCTGACCTGCTTTGGATCAACTAATTGAAGTTTAGACTGTCATTATACAACTTTTGAAGAGTCAATTTTAGAGGTCCCCAACTGCCATTCTTTTTCTTTGCTGTGACAGAACATACGAATGAGGAAAGGTTAAAAATATTGTTTCACCCAACATTATTTTTTATTTTGTCCCGGACTATCAATGATTGTAAACCTATAGGCCCCGCATATGCCAAAATAAATTAAAATTAACAAAAGGAGAACACCTGGGGAAGAAATACCACAACTGATTAAAATCAACCTCAATTGAAACTCAGTAACCAAAAACAAGAGAACCACAATAGCTGAATAACAAAAAGTCAAGCAGCACAAATTTGAAAGCTTTAAAGGATCAAAGTATGAATGGAAAGATATGAAGCTAGAAAGTGCAAGTATGACAGGAATTTACAAGGCTCCTTGATTTACCTTGGTTTCTCCAGCAGCTGTTCGTGCCACCACTTCACTGTCGAACTTCCCAAAAAGGAACCCACAAAATTTCAAAACAGACCCTCTTCTTGCATCCAAGACTTGAAGTTGGCTTTTTCAAAATCAGTTTAGTTGTAAAAACAGTCAATTTTAGAAATATGGAAAAATAAAATAGATGCCTATTTGCTATTACTTCATTTGGCGGAGGTCATCATCATCTATAAACTTTTTCTTTCTTTTCTTCTTCGTTTTTTTTTTTATTTGTTTCATAAGGAAATGGATTATGCCGCGCGAGTTTCCCATTTCACCGGGGAAATGTATGAGTTTACGCTGGAAATTAAAGTTGAAGTCTTTTTCAAAGTTTGCCATGAATTGCAAGTACCTATGTCCCTGGAAGATTGAGTCGCCAGTTATGAATATCAGGGAATGGATCTATGGCGTGAAGGAGGCTGAGAAAGCTAATTGTGTAAGAACAAAGTTCTAAAAAGTTGATCTACTCAATGTAATTAATAAAATTAAAAATTATATTATAATTTATTATGATTTATTATAAAAATTATTAATTTTAAAAATTAATATTTAAATAAATTATTTATAATACTTTTAAATTTTATTAATTTAAAAAAATTATAAAAAATAATTTTTATATTTTATTTTTTAAAAAATAAAAATTATATTATTTAAATTTTTATATATTTAATATTCAATATTAATTTTATTAATTTAATTTTATTTAAAATATTTAAATTAATTAATTTTTTAAAATTTTAATTCAATAATAAATACAATTTTTTTAATTTAATAAGAATTTACAATTTTAAAATTTTATATTAAAACTAGAATTATAATTATAAATTAAAAATTAATAAAATATTATATATTTTTTATTCATTATATCATAAAAATAAATAAATATACTAAAATTAAAATTTTTCTCTTTAACATTATTAATAATTTTTTTATTTTTTCTAATAAAAAAAAAATATATATATATATATATATATAATATTTATTATGTAAAATTAAAATTTTAATTAAATTCATTCATTGTAGCCTTATCAATAAATTTTATAACAAATAATTATTTTAATCTTATATTCAAAATTGAAATGTATTCTTAATTTATATAAGACATAGAAAAGATAAATATAATTTATTAAATTAGTTAAAAGTCAATAATTAAATTATATATATAATTTAATTTTTAATTAAAATAAATAAAATTAACTAATGACAATATAAATTAAAAAATATTTTAACAAATTATGTTGCCAGCTGCCTCGTTAAGGTTAAAAAAAAAAAAAAAAAAGAATCCCCTAAGCGATGGGCCCCACATGATTAGCTTGTGCTGGTGCTCAATGAAAGTCGATTTAAAATATGTGTGTGTGTGTGTGTGGGTGTGTGGAGAAAAAAAAGGAAAAAGGCTCTTATGATTATGGTCAATGAAAGCCGGAGTTAAGAAGCTTACTTTTATGCTGTCCCATCAGAATAAAACAATCAGATCACGAGACGGGTAATTGTTGGGGAGGTTGGTAGGCCACTCGGCTTGACTTTGACGCGGGGTTTGAACCTTGAAGCGAGCACCTACCAAAGCCACGCTCGGTAAGCACGTGAAATTATGTTTTGAATATCAACCATGTCATTGTCATTTTAATTCGTTCATATGCAAGAACTGTGACTACACGGCCGTTTTTATTTAAAACAATTAACAAAGAGAAGATATCCAATTATTGTCCAAAAAGATCTGATTATTAAAAAATAAAGAGAAAAAAAACAATGGACATGCAAGAGACTATATGGTTCTTATCTCAACTGATGCAAACAAAGACTCAAAACTTATGGCAAGTGCAATTGCTTGAGGGAACACGGTTGGAAAAGAGCCATACAATACAACTAAATTTTGTGTTGGACGTTAAATTATAACGCAAAGCCAAACAGACCTGGGAAATTTTGCGAAAAAAAGAAAAGAAAGAAAGAAATCGAAATGGGGAATTGGCCTGATGTCGGCTGGAACTTTCTCCTGAATAGGCCTCTTGGACATGAACATGACCGGCCCATAAGTGGAGTAGAGTAGCACGGCTATTGTGCCTCCAATGGGCTCCTTTCACTGGGTGTCAATAAACCTTCTTGTATTGGATTGGAACAAAGCGTGACAATCTCCTCATATTTTGATTTTGATTTTCTTTCGGTCAATCAAAATTTTTCCAGAAAAGTGGCAGGAAAATAGTTGGGAAGCAAAATTACAGCTTATGGCATATAAAGGGCCTCTTTTAAAAAATTTCAAACGTAAAGATATCATGAAAAATTTTATTATTTCACAAATAATTATTCATAATATAATTATTTATTTAATTGAAACAAAAAATCGTAATATAATTACATAAATATACACTTCAAATAAATATATCATTTAATAATTTTTCTTTTTCTTTCTCTTTTTTAATAGGAGATTGTAGCATATCATAAATTATAAATACATCTCAGGAATATTAAGTAAGCTAATTAAAATACTCTTTTTGCTCCTCAACAAACAGCATTGGACATTTCAAATTATTGATTCGATCGTCGAAGATATTTTAATGGAGGAATCTGTTGCCGCTCGGTGATTCTTTGTTTTCTGACTTTTTCTCCTGTAGCTTACACCCACGTCGATCTTTATTGTTTAAGAAAATGAAATGTGACCGCCAGCCACAAAAATTCTCTCTATATATAATAATTATAAATTATTATTATTACCATTGACTTTACTTAAGAGTTGAACCGGAAACATATAGCCATAAGGAATTTATGTATACACGTACATATCATTCTTTTAAATTCCTAGTTCATTATACTATGCTTTTTGTGTGTGTGTCCATTATCTTAATGCTTTGCTGCAAAACATGCGTGTTTACTCAATTCCCCATGTATCAAAACAATAATAATAATAATAATAATAATAAAAGTAAGAGTCTCGTTAGAGAGCCCAAAATATTTGTTCATATGAAGAGCAAAAATTAGGTGATTTGTAGGTCATGTCATATAAAAAAAATCATTAATTTTTATTTAAATTTTAAGTTTATCACCCCAAAACTCCTCGTGTGCTGCAAAAATAATATAGTTTACAGCAAACATGAACACAATTTGCAATGGGCCCAAAATATACATTTTTACTAATTTGTTGCAGGATACTATCATACTTACTACACATTATATTATTTTTATTATACCTTATTTATTTTTTACGAGAAATTTCGGAATTTAAAAAAAAAAAATTGCCGCATGCCACATGGCTCCCCTATTAAATTCCCTGTGTCCACATCTGTTTTCCGAAAAAATAAATCCTTCAGAATCCAGATGCTCCTTTTGTGCCCAATTTGATCCAATCATGCAAGTCCGGCCAAGGAAAGACCCCCCCCCCCAAAAACCCAAAATAAAAAAAACAAAAACAAAACAAAAAAAGGAACACAAAACCCACTCCACCACGTAAAAGCCGAGCGCAAACGGCAACCGAACCCCAACCAAAACGCACTAGAGCAGGCAGAGTACAGCCGCCGGTTCATACAATTTGAGATCTCCCGTTTCCGAGCCATGCCACGTGTCGACAAATCACAGGTTAACTCATAGCGCAGGAAGTAGCGTGGCCGTATAGGATTCTTCGTGGCCTAATGGAAAATTGGAGCTGGACTTCCATTTTTGGCTCTCAACCCCCCCGTGGCCCCGCCAGCCTGTCTTTCTCTTACAGATATTTTATTTTATTTTTCTCTTTCATTCTCTGTCCTGTAACAACACAACACCATAATAATAATAATAATAATAATAAAATGTACCTAATTATCAATAACTAAATTGTGATTATCGTTTGATATTTTGTCCTTTTTCGCCGTTTCTTTCTCCTTTTTCGGTTCTTTTCTATTGTCTTCAATGCATGTTCCCTTTTTTTCTTCCTGCCTTTTTTTTTTAATTATATATATATAATATATTATAATGATTCTTTTTCTGACTCTTTTCTTTGTCGCACGGTCTTTCAGCCCCTGTTATATTCTTCTCCCTGCCTCCCTCGTTTTGTGTTTCGGTTTTCTCTCTATTCTTCGACTCTTAGGTAAATATTTCTCCCTCTCGCTCTTTACTCTAGTTAATTTCTTTTATCTTTAAAATTAAATTATTTTTCTGTTTGGTTGCTGAGAAGCGTCTAGAAATAGAAAAGAAAGCCAGTCTCTTATATCTTCTCATTTCTTTATGCGGCTTGGTTTCTTAAGTTCTAGTTTCACAGATCGAGGGGCCTTCTTCTGGTTCATAGTATCTGCCAAATCCTGATCGGGTATCGAGATCTAAGAATTGACTGGACCGAGCGAGAGAAAGAGAAAGGGAAACAGAGAGAGATGGCTGAAGAGCACAGATGCCAGGCACCGGAAGGTCACCGTCTCTGCGCTAACAAGTGCGGCTTCTTCGGGAGCCCGGCCACCATGAACCTGTGCTCCAAATGCTACCGAGACTATTGCCTCAAGGAACAGCAACAAGCCTCCTGCAAAGCCTCTCTCTCCACTCCTTCGTATTCGTCGCTCTCTCCCTCCCTAGCGATGGATTCTCAGCCTCCCGTTCCGGTACTGGCGTTGCCAGAAGTACGATCATCCGCGATGGACGTGTCGGCGGCTGTGGAGCAGCCGAATCGTTGCTCTGTGTGTAGGAAGCGGGTCGGGCTAACCGGGTTTGGGTGTAGGTGCGGGACCACGTTCTGTGGGGTCCACAGGTACCCGGAAAGGCACGACTGCACCTTCGATTTTAAGAAGGTGGGGAAGGAGGAGATCGCGAGGGCCAATCCTCTTGTCATAGCGGAGAAGCTCGAGAAGATTTGATTTGGACCGTTTGATCGCACGTCTTTTGCAGAAACTTTCGATGATAATCGGTCCGCGCAACATGAATGACTACCGCCGATCGTGACCGTCAATCGTGGAGCTGATCTGGCGCTCATCAATGGCCTTGGATGATCTTCTCTTTCTTTTACTTTTCTGCATTTCTATGTAGTAATAATATATATATATATTCTCAAATAAATTTTAAATATATATGGCTTGCCTTGTAAAAAGAAGCTTTGCCTTTTCTTTTCGTTTTTTTTTTCTTCTTTGTTGGGATGGATTTTAATTGCGTGTATATTCTCCTTTTGAATTATTAGTGTGTGTTTGATGAGCCAAACCTAGCTTGACTTTGTTATTTTCAGATGGTGCTTTGCACTGTATTGTCAAGTGATTAAAGAATATATATATATATATATATATATATATATATATATCGTTGTCAAGCTGGTCCAAATTTGCTTCTTGTAGGCATATGTCGATATTTCATGGATATTTTTCAATTATGTGAAAATAATTTTAAAATGGACGTTCATAACTTTAGCGTGGTGAGATCGACGGGAAAAATGTAGGTCGCTTTTCCAAAGTTTCGTCAAAATGTTGTTTAAGAAAATTGCGTTATCAAGATGCTGTTCTTATACACGTCACACCGCAAAAAACGAAATTCACAGTGGACGTGATTCTGCACTTTCAAATGGAAAATGAAATACCATGCTGAACTTTATCGTGGTGTCAATATTTAGAAAATAAAATGATTAAAATGATTAATTAAACAGACACTCTTAAAATTTAAATTATAAGTATTTATTATATTTATTAATTTTTAAAAAATATAATTTATTTATAATTTTATATTATATAAATATATTTTATTATTTTATATAAAATTTACTTATTATATAATATAAGATAATAAATAAATTATATTTAAAAATTAAAAAGTCAAAATAATTTTTTTTTTAAATTATAATATGTGTACAGCTTCGGCCTTCACGTAACCGGATAATAGTCGTACAGTTCATGTCGACGGTCACAGGTCAACGGAGCCCCATCAACGGGCAACGTCATCACATGAAGATGCGGTTGCGGCAAGCAATTGAATACGTGTGGTACGATTTATGAACTATAGATGCAATTCCTTGAGAGAGACCCATTAAAACTTCGAAGTTTAGAGGCACCAAGGAGGATGACCAATTTTTTGTTTAGAAAAAGATAAAGCTACGCTTCTTGAAGGCAAGATTTCCCAATTGTGGAGTATCTGTTAGTATCCTTACCTCACACCCATCTATTATTCACACAGTTGAACACATTATTTAACATACACTCCAAGAATAATAATCATTGTCTGTATATAACACCTCTACACCGAATGAGCTTAATCAGAGTTCATCCTTGGGCAGTTTCTTCTTCTCCAATTCTCTTCCCCAGCATCCTTCAGAAGTTCTTAAATTATCCAACCAGACCTCATCGGCAACAACAGTGTCTGAGTCATTGTTGCGGTGCCATGACCAATGGGCGGTCGTTTCATTCAATAACCTCAACCTTCCATGTCCGAAGCTTGGCTCCCGGTATAGCGAGAGAGGGGACTGGGGATCCTTAAACCTACATTCCCACAAAAATATAGAAACATGTTAAACAAAAGTATTATCTATGCTGCCAGTCTCCTCGGTCAAATAATCTATTGGGCTTTAATTACAATTAACACTTGGCCCAAATTCAATTGCCCATAATGCTTACGGATTAATAGATACTTACTTTAGTGCAAGCCCCTCACGGTTTCCTCCATCGCCAATGGTGATATATACTGGGCCGCATGGATCAGCCTTGTTATCATAAATCCTGGCCTGCAGTACAATAGAATAAAATTTGGAAATTAAAAAATGTCAGGTGTATGTATATATATATAAAGAAAAAGAAGAAGCAGTAGAAAGGCAACAAAACAAGGTGGACTTACAAATCGTTCGTAGGAGTGAACATGCCCGGCGAAAACGACGTCGACTCTTGCTCTGTACAACAACTCTTCCATAGCTTTCCTCATGGCTTCTCCTTCGCCTTGGTGTGCCGAATTAGTATTATACCACGGAGCATGAAACAACACAAGAACCCAAGGGGTCACTTTCCTATCAATTCTAGCCAAGTCAGCTGCGAGCCACTTGAACTGATCCGAGTCAGCATCAAAATCAGTGTATGACCCTAACATTATAACGTGGGCGGCGGCAACATCGAAAGAGTAATACAAATTTGAGAAAGAGCCGCTCTCCTCATATGGCATCAGCCACCGTGCGTTGTAGGCCTTGAAGGCATGCGGATATATGATTGGAATGCTTTCGACTTCATGATTGCCCTGCGTGACCATCCACGGTCGCTTGCTGGCATATGGCTCCACCAGGCGTCCAAATGAGTCCCATAGTGGTTGCTGACCATTTGCATAAGCTAAATCGCCCGGCAGCAAAAATACATCGTAATCGCGACTGTTGATATGTTCTAACGTTGATTTGGTCCATTCCGTTTGTCCTAGGTCTCCTGCAACAGCGTCAATAAATATATATGTTAATTTCTTCTCTAATATTACAAGCAGAAAATCAACTCTCTTTTATAATTTAGATATTTGACCCTTTTTTTTTTTTCATCATAGTGTTATTTTTCTTGTTTCTTGACATTAAAATTTAATATGTAATTTATTTTTATCTCAACATAAATTTAACAGATATAAGAAAATAAAATTAAAAATACATGATTTATATATAATAAGTAAATATAATTCTTTTTTTTTTTAATTTTTTCATTAATTTTGTTGCTTACGCTTCAAGCACTAATAAATTAACCAAGTCAAGAAGATTTGATAAATGACAACTCAAGGCAAAATCAAGCTTTTAAGGCCCGACGATTTACGTGCAACATAGCCAGGTAAAAAGCAAGGCATATGGTCTTGATATGGGAATGGCTAACACGACAAACAGAGAAATCTGGCTGGAGACTTACCTACAACCGCGAATTCAATGGGTAATTTTGCAGGAGGAGTCCTGAAAGAGTACTCAGGCCCATGAGCTCCACATCTATAGTAATAGGTCTTGCTTGGCTCCAGTGGTCCAATCTTTACATGGTGTATCTTCCCCGATTCATACAAGAAAAAACGATATGAAATGTTCTCTCCTTTTGCCATGGCATTGTATTTGCCTGGTTCTGTTCCATATTCCACCATCGACTGCACATGCACATCTTCTGTAACCCACGTAACCCTCGCGTGATCGATGCCCGCTAGCGAAATATGCACCTGATACAGTCACAGAACAAAGAAAGACAAAATGGGTATATTTCAATAAACCATGACATGCCATCCTTAAAGAGATTAAAGAAAGGAGAAATAGAAGGAGACCTGTTGTGGCTCGGCTTCGGATAGATGGTGAGGAGTGAAGATAATGCTGCGAGGAGAAGCGCGAGAGTAGGAGTGTTCATTACCATTGTTTTTTGATGCATTAGATTGAAAGAAAAGTTGAGATGAGAAGAAGAAGATGGCCAGGAATAGAGAGAAAACAAGTAGGCACGATTTCTCCATCTTTTTTGCTCTCCCTCTGGATATGGATCCGGGATATAAATTAACATGAAGCTAGCTAGAGAATTTGAAGCAGATAGACAAATGAAGATGGAAATGAAATGACATCGGTGAGTTAAGTCCATACTCAAAAGGAAGGCTTTCGGTCTTAATCGTATGACGATTACATAAAGTCTGAGATTGGAAATTTTGAAACATTTTCAGTCTGCATTGACTGGTAGGTTCCCTTGCAGCTAGGCGTTTCTTGGCTCAGGCTCAAATTGATTTTCTATTTTCTTAACTCTCTCTCCTTCACAAGAGCACTTCCTTTGACTTTTGATATGCTCCTCAAATTTTTTTGGAAGGACTGAGTCTTGTTATTTAGATGTTATAGATTCACGCTAGTAAATTGAATGTTTCAAGATTACAAGGCTTGGTGGTTACAATTGGGTGATTGTGTGGGGAAAAAAAAATCATTGATATCACTTGTATTCAAGATACTAATTTTTCCTGTAGGGCACGAAACATAAGGTTGCACAGTTCTTTTCTGGTTCCAGTTACCTGGGGAAAAATCAGTGACCACAGAGAGAAAGTGAGTAGAAACACACATAATCAATATGTGCCCACATTAAAGCACCATATTGCAAAGAAAAACAAGTATAAATCAACTTGCCGCTTAGCTTTAACATGAAAAGCCAAGCCGTTCTTCCTATCCTTTTTTTTTTTTTTCTTTTTTGCCCCAAATAACAATTCTTAATTTTTAGGAAATAAGCTGGCCTAATTTAAAATATTGGTTTTTTTTTTTTTTTTATAGGGGACTTATTCCTCACATGGGACGGGTCCTTTCTTCTTGCATTTCGCATGCATAGCAGCTAAACCGATAAGGAACTTAAAACTTCATGATTTGACTTTAATCATGCAAACAAGAAAAGTAATATACACATGGAATATCCCATAGGAATCTACTTGAAATAAATTAGTTAATGGGGTCTTCTAATGGACCAAAAAAAAAGTTAACGAAGCAAGTCGTGCCTTGCCAACTTCGGTGAAAGGGAGTTGGCCTCTAACCTACCGCACGTACATAAAAAGTCATAGTTTATTGGAGATCTCTGATGCCAAAGCAAGAACTGAATAAGATTTTTAGTAGCCCGTTGAAAATGCAATTTAATTTTGTTTCCAATGTCTCATTGGTGGAGGGAGCCAATATCTGTAGGGTCATTTCCGAATCTCCTGTTCACATTGATAGTGACCTTCGTGTTTTAAACAAGGAACCCAAATGCCCACAAATTCCAGGGAACTGAGTTAGTTGATTTCTTGATGAATTATATTCTGTTGAAAAAAACAAAAAAAAAAACTAACAGTCTTGGGATGATCAAAATGGACTGGTACGTGGGCTTAATAAATTTGTTATATATAAAAATCTACCAGAGCGACAAGTCATACAACATCTACAATAAAAAACAGAATTCGAAAAGTATTTTGATCAATGAATTCTAATGTCTACTTGTTGAGCAATTTGTCACTAATCCTTTTGAAAAATAAAAAATTAAAAACAAAACAAAACAATAAAAAAATAATAAGTAAATAAGATGTTAAAAAATGAGATGAGATTTATACCATTAATTATAATTAATAATTATAATTATTCGGTTGAATTCTTTTAATCTATAAATGACCATTCCAATTCCACTCACTCTACCTAACAAGATCTAACTAACAATACTACCTTCTAAGAGTTAAATGAACAACCCCTTCTCCCTTCTTCAAAACACATAGCAAGGTAGGACGATGAATGTGGAATCTTGAAGGGCTTGCGCACAACGAGTTGGTCAAGGGGCCCCAAAGTTGGACCGCTCTATTTGCCTAATTTGTGCAATTTGTAGCAATAGTATTGGTTTCACAATCGTAATCAAGAAATATACTGTTGAAAAATTGCAAATATTTGAAGCGTTGAACACGTGTTCCATGGAAAAAAAGAAAAAAAAGGTTGTACAATATTGCCGGCCAAACTAGAGGTAAAGGCAAAAATGAGTACGCGCAAGATGTTTCGTGAAGGATATAACGATCTGACTTTAGCATAATATTATTTGAACATGTCAATTTGACAATTTCTGAACGTGAGAAACTCATCATCCAGCCATTTTTATTTATTTATTTTGTTATGAATTGAAAGTATAGATAATTCTCTACCGTAAGTTATTTAAAAGAGAACTTTTTGCTAAATATTGTTTATTCATGTTTTTAAGCAACTGAGAGTGTGTTTTTTTTTTTTTTTTAAAAAAAATATCTTATTTAAAGTATATTAAATATTATTTTAAAAATAATTTTATATTTATAAATAAATTATTATAATAAAATAAATTATAATAATTATTTTTTAAAAATTATTATTTTAGTAGTAGATCATAAATTATTAAAAATAATATTTTTGAAAATAAAAAAATAAATTAATTTATATTATTTATAATTTAATAATTTATAAAGTAATATAATATTAAATATAAATAATAATAAATAATTATACATTATTAAATAATATTAATTAATAATTATTTAATAATCATATAATATAATTAGTTGAATTAAATTTTTTAAAATATATTAATTTAAACACTAGTCACTTTTTTTTTTTTTTTCATATTTAAGCAAAGTTCAAATTTGCATTAAAAGCCTTGCTAGGGTTTTCACATTTCCCCTTTTTTTTTTTTTCTCCGGAGATTAAAGACTCACACCTCATTGATTCTTTCACTCCAACTGAACCAAAAAACAAGTTCATCTTATCTTTATCTAACTCATTTTTAGCTTCTTTTTCTTTTTTTTTTTTAATGAAGGGCACATTTAATAATTAGGATCTTTTATTATTATATTTTTTTTATCCATGTGGAACCGCTTGGCAACTTATTGATTCGCTGTCTTTTTTATGAGTGAATTTTTTAGCAGTTCTAGGAGTTCGAACTCCCATTCACTTTCGAGTCAAATGAACACGTTAATTAATGATTTTTTTTTTTTTTTTTTACGCAACATTGGTAGCTTTGGCGCCATTTCAAGAAGGGTCTCAATAGAAGGACTGAAATTTTTTTGTTACAAAGGATTCAGGCCCTTATTTTAGATAACTCTTTGTTTTTGTTTTTCTCTTTTGAAAAAAAAAAGGGGGGGCTATGACCCCCTGAGGCCTCTAACCTATATTTTTCATGAAGTGGGAGATCATACAGTTTTCAGTCTTCCTCCTTCCAATTTTTAATGTCGGCTTAAGACTGGGGTTTTCCAGGTTTTTCTATCAACATGCTACACCAATTATTTAATCTGGTCGTCTAACTAAATGAATATTAACGGTTGAAAGTGTGATTATCAAATTTTTCACACATTCATCTATTCAGTTGGATTGGATGAGGGATAACAGAAAAGAAGGGGCACGACCCCAATATTTTTATCCGTATCATAATTGTCTAATATATAAAAAATTAAATATATTAATTTATTAAGTAACTAATGAATAAAATTTTATATTTATATTATTTATATGTATATTTTTAATATTTTATGTAATATTTTTATTATATTATTAAAATTACATTATTCATATATTTTTTTAATAGTAGTTATAAAATTATTATATTCTTAATAGTTATATAAAAATTAATTCGATTTGATTCAATTTGAAAGTAATTATTAAAATTAGTTCAATTAAGAATTAAAAAAAAGATGTCATCATCAATTGCCATCACGATACATGTAAAAAAATTTTTTAGAGTTAATACATTTATATAATTAATTTAGTAATTATATTAGAATAGATAATTCATTCAAATGAGAAGAAGTATATAATTTTATTAAATAAGATAATTTAATTTATAAAGATTAATAGTGAAGGAGTTAAGAAAAGAACAAAATTTTAAACTTGAAAAAAAAATCAATAGTTGAATAATATTGAGTTACTAAAACTTATGAAAATAAGATATAAGAGTATGTAAAGTTAAAATTTAAGAAAAATTTAAATTTAGAAATTTATTGAGTTGAGAATTAAAAATAATTTAATTAAATTTTTATATATAAGATGAAAAATAAGACAATTAAATATTAATATAATAGTATTTTATAAATAACATATATTATAAAATATTGTGAAAAATAAAATTATAAATTTTATTATTTAAAATTATATATCATAAATTTCTTAAAAATTTAAAAGTCAAATAAAAATTATTTAAAATTAATTTTAAAATTTTTTTAAAAGAACTCTTGATAATTTTATTAATGTTGTTGATAATAATTTAAAAAAAATTATTAAACTTAATGATTATATTAAGATGGAGAAAAAATTAAAAATAATTGTAATATTGAATTAAAATAAAAATAAAATGTTAAAATTAATTAAAATTTATTACATATTATAAAATACTATTATAGTAAAATTTAAATAATTGAATTTTATTTATTATAATTTTTATATTATATTAAAAATAAATATTATAATTATTTAATATATAATAAATTAAACATTTTAATTTATTATGTTAATAATGAGTAAAATTTTATATTTATATTATTTATATATATATTTTAAAATTTTTATATAATATTTTTATTATATTAATAAAATTATAGTATTTATATAATTTTTCAATAAAAATATGAGAATTATTATGTTCAAAAAAATTAAAGAAAATTAAATTCATTATGATATATAATAAGTATATTAAATCAACCGGAGAATAAAATTTATTATATGTAGTTATAACATTAATGAAAATTCTAACGAAAATTTAACCAAACGATTGTTATAATATAAATAAATTTTCTAATCACTAAAGACTGGTCGTTACCTTCATCTATTCTGAGTTATGAGTTGGGGCGCAAAGTGTCATATTATAGACAGGATCCATCCAGTCTGACTTTTGCTGAACTAATGTGACCCTTTTTGTTTTGTTTTTTTTTTTTTTTTTTTTGGATAGAAAACCAATGGGACTTCTCGTCAACCATAATCTGATATCTTTTTATGTTAAAATTGGAATATATTTATCGTTATACATGCCATAAACGTTGTAAGAGAAGAAAACAATCGTGTCCGCGATGGAAACTTGCTAGGACGAACAATTCAAGACTACACATTGTGACAAGAAGGGCTAAACCACTTCGTTATCTCCCAAGGCACTTTGGAGTCGGATGTTACAAATCCAATAAATTAAAATTTTAAGTTGCCGTATACCTTCCAGATTCCGACCTTCCACGTGTCTCCCGAAGTTCACACTTTCGTGTCCAATCACACTCAATCCAGAAACTTTGTCTGCAACGTTTGTGCTTCGACACGTGACATTGCATACGTATACATCAACCGCGCATCTATAAGAATTGTAATACAATTGGGTCCATTTAGGCAGGGAGGTTCATTTCTTGGCATAAACAAGTAAACCTCCTTTGATCGTATCGTCCATTTTAAAGTTTTCTTTGTATTCAATTTGTTTTCTCGGCTTTGCAGCATGGCCAGGATCCTTGTGATTTTCATATTCGTATTGGCTGTTGCCGGATTCTTGACGGGAGTTCTTTCGTATACCCGGCCGGCGGCTGGTAGAACGATTCATGTGCGGTTATTAGAAGACGAGAATGGCACGACTCCGCAACAGGTATAGTATAACAAAACCCAATTATGGGAATTTCCGTTTTAATCGTTTTTGTTATTTCCCTTCTGGTTTAATGGCCAGTTTTCATGGTTGATGCAATCGTAATGTTCTCCTGAAGCTAGCCATTGATGAGTTCTTCTTGTCTATCCAGTTTCTTTTTTCTTTTTTCTTTTTATCCTTAATTTTCTGCTTTGTAGGGTGGGAAGCATTGAGAGTTGGGCTGGGGGCTGTCTCGCTACGTTATTATTTCCCGAGTTAGATGACCAACGGTAGGAACTCATTAGCATTAATAAACCAACCTTAATTCTTTATTTGCTTGTCTTTTTGGGTATTTCGACTAAAACGTTACCTTATATTGCCGCTGAGTCGAGTCTAATACTTCCGAGTTGCACCTTGGAAACTTGCGCCAGTTGGAACTGTCATCTCTTCAAAGTAGGAGGAGGTAGCCAAGGATTTCAAATTTTCAATTTTCTGATTCTGGGAGTTGCAGTTTCTATCATCCATGGCATCTTGTAAAGCTTGAGACGTCAGATTTAAGCCTAATTAATCTCGTTCGTGGAACAGTGGGGAATAAGTCTCGGCCCGAATGAAGTATTATGCCATCAGGACCATTACCATTAATGTAATAGAAAAAAAAGATGTATCTTCATTTTGTTTTCGGGTATAGCAAGTGATAGTGGGCGAGAAACTTACGAGACGTGACAGAAATTAAAGCTCAAACGGTTGGCAAGCAGCAATTGCAATGAATCTAATGATTGTTTATTATTGATTAATAAAATACACTGGTTAGTCGCCGGGTCGACTCCGCCTTGCTGTCTTACTCTTGCACGTCTCGGTCCTTGGCGACTAGTAAGTGGACCTGGTTTTTATATTTTCTTTTACTGAATTTAGTTTTCTAAATGTGTTTTTTATTGAATACAAATTATAAAGAAAAAAAATACAAAGTAAAAAAAGGGGCGATTTTTGTTTCGCAATCCACCTCACTGGTCATTTCGTGCTGCTGCAGGTGCATATATCCATGGTGGGTGACGACAAAATGAGAATATCATGGATAACAGACGCCACAACTTCGGCAACTGTACATTACGGCACTTCTCCAGGAAAGTACGACCACACCGCCGGCGGGAATACCTCTTCGTATCGTTACTTCACATATGAGTCCGGCCTAATTCATGATGTAGTGCTTGGCCCATTGCAGCCCAATACGGTATACTACTATCGCTGCGGCTCTAATCCTGCTCGCGAACTCAGCTTCAAAACGACACCTGCCCACTTTCCCATCAAATTCGCAGTTGTGGGTATGTTTATAGCACTTCATTTTCATTTTAATTAGATTTTACATTGGTTTTCATTCTGTGTTTGGTAAGAGCCCGAGTCTGCTTGTAATTGTGCTTCTTGGGCCTAATCATGGCGAGGTAGCATTCGAGTTTAGACTTTATGGTTGTGCCCAAGCCCAAGAACAATCCAATTGCCAACTGTTTCTCTTGCTGTCTTTGAAGCTGACTGGGTTTCATTCTATGGTTCTGTATTTTTTAATATTTAAGAAATAAAATGACTTGAGATTGCAGGATTCGTAATTAACATCTTTTGAACCGTCAGTTAGTTATGGATTCATTGTTCACTGATTGCATGGACAGGTGATCTAGGACAGACGGATTGGACCAAAACAACTCTCCAACACATAGCAAACTCAAGTTACGACATGCTGCTTCTACCGGGGGACTTGTCATATGCCGATCGCATTCAATCTTTGTGGGACTCATTCGGCCGCTTGGTCGAGCCACTAGCGAGCCAAAGGCCATGGATGGTCACGCAAGGTAACCATGAGATCGAGACAGTACGTCTCCTCCACAGAACACCCTTCACTGCCTACAATGCTAGGTGGCGAATGCCGTTCAAAGAAAGCGGGTCCAATTCCAATCTCTACTACTCCTTCAATGTGGCTGGTGTGCATGTGATTATGTTGGGATCTTACACAGATTTTGACCCTGGTTCAGCCCAATACAGTTGGCTACAATCGGACTTGGCTAAGGTTGACAGGGCAAACACACCGTGGATGGTGGTGCTGATTCATGCACCATGGTACAACTCCAATGAGGCTCATCAAGGGGAGGCTGAATCGATAGATATGAAGAAATACATGGAGGAATTGATTTACAAAGCTCGTGTAGATATTGTGTTCGCGGGGCATGTGCACGCCTACGAGCGCTTTGTAAGCATTCTTATTTTGTTACTCTTCCGATCAATTTTATTTTTATAAGAGGTAACTCATTTTCGAACCAGTCTCTTAGGATCAGACCCTTCCTCAGACTTTGCAAGATTGGGAGCTTCAAAACGCCCTTTTTTTTTTGTGTTTTTCTTTTGGACTCATTGTAGAACCGCCAATTCTGGTTGGTATTCTGTGTTTGACTGAACCGAGAAGTGAACTTAATTGTGACCTCAACAAATGTGTGACTACAATACTTCATTAAAAAAAAGAAAAAGAAAAAAAAAAGCAGCAAAAATAAGCTGCTTGCTTAAGTGCACATTTTTCTCGCTGCCATTTACTCCATTTGGTGATGTTTGATCTTTGTATTTTTCAGACTCGTGTTTACCAAGACAAAGCTGACAACTGCGGTCCCATGTATATAAACATTGGAGATGGTGGCAACCGAGAAGGCCTTGCAAGGGAGTAAGTTGGTTTACACCTGCCAATCTATATTACTGAGTTGAATGCATAATGCATTCGTGGACATTGTTGGACGTCCTATCAAATAATTTGGGGTATTAACAGGGATCATATTTAACCTGATGTTCGCAGATACATTGATCCAAAGCCTGATATTTCGGTTTTCAGAGAGGCAAGCTTCGGACATGGGCAATTTCGGGTGATGAATGCGACTCATGCATTATGGGTATGGAATCGAAACGACAATGATGTGAAAGTTGCGAGTGATTCCATCTGGTTGACAAGCCTACCTTCGGATCCTTCTTGTAAAATCTAAACAGAGATTCAAGAAATTTGACCACAAAAAATGCCTTTGTTTTTCCTAGTACAGGTAGTAGAAGGTAAATCTAAGTAGGAAATATATGCAATAAAGCTGGCCCGTTTGTTGGCTAGTTAAGTTTTTTCCACTCTGTCCTTTCGATGAATTGGCAACAACTAAGAGTCAAAATCAAGAATTTTATAGTTTTAAAAATAACTCCACCAATGAGATACAATTTATTTATTGGTCATTAGTTAAATATTTAATTATACAAAAATGAGAGCCCACGTCCAATCGGGAGAATGGGCTGGGTTTCGCTGGCTTCCAGAGGGTGTATCCTTTTCTACACGTGTGGTCCCTAGAAAAACTCTAAATCATCAAAAGCCTAGGCTCACGTGTAGGGGGGGGGGTTCAGTGCAATTGCCATGCTAAACCATGATAATGTAATTGCTCATCATTAGCCATGCAGGAGATTGATATTATGTGATATGATTAAAAAGTGACATCAGAAAGTAGAAACTTAAAGGCTTGCAATGTTCATGAGGTCATGCCCATGGAGTAGCTAGAAAACGAAGCACGAATCTTTACCTGTGGGTCATGGAACCATAATCCCTGCCAATAAGATCTCTCAATGCTCATCCATGATGTAAATGATAGAACTTGAATAAAAAAATTTTTCTAAGGCCATTCACGTGTATAGCATCAATGCTGTCCAATGATATCCTAGGGGCCAACTTCTTGGCTCCCCCATGGGTGATGCAATCATCTTTCCCTCTGATTTGGGTAAATTGAAGGGGTTATTTTACCCAGTTAAGGCTCTGCATAATTGTATTTATAGGCAAATGTAGATGATGATGATGATGGAAGAAGTAGTGGTGGATACTCATGAATGCCTCTTATCTGTGGCCATGCAAAAATCTCTTGGCCACTGCCATACACATTTATGAGAAGGGCCGTAAACTCCCATTTAAATCATGAAAGCCAAATTTCTTTTCATCAAGGATGACTCAAGATTGCTGCAAAAAGCAAAAATTCATTTAATGGGGGTTGAAGGATTACTAGGGAAAAGAAACCATTGTTATTGGGGTTTGCCATCATTGGCTGTTTCAGACGAGAGTTACAACTTGGCGACGTTCACACTAGTACCTAACCAATTTGCCCCCTTCTTGTACCTTTGGACGGACCCCTTTTGCCCCACTAAATGCTTTAATTGGCAATCACAGTTTTAAGAGCAGAAGGATTGATTACCTACGCGTAACAAAAGAAGAAAATAATTAGAAAAAACACTCTTTTTAATTTTAATCGAGTCCTTAAAAAAAAAAAAATCCGATTAATGCCTCTTTCCAAAACATGTTTGATAAGAACCCCAAAATGCACCAACCGGTACATTAATCAAGGGCGCCTAAGAAAATTCCAGGTGAGTAAAATTACTTTAACGTCAAATATGAGTGGCAATAAAAAAATTTAAGCGGAACTCACATGTATATATATATTTATTGATTTAAAATTATGTGTATTTTATATTTAAAAAAATAAATATAATAAATATCTATAACATTTAGAGATTCAAATATCTTTTCATGTATATCAACTCATCAAGCCAGCAGAACACACAAAAAAAAACAAAAACAAAAAGACAAAAAACAAAAGGGCTCAACGCGTTCAAATATTTTAAGATTTGTAGAACCCTCCATTAGAAAAAAAAAAAAAAAAAAAGAAAATCGAGGAAAGAGAAATTGGGCATTGGCATTCCTGCGTGTATGTCCCTCCTCTGTCCCGTTAATCCCAAACATTATATCCACTCTATTACAAAAAGTAAACCTAATCTATCACCTAGAATGTTGACAAACATTGTGTTACAAAGTCTGTAAATTAATATAATAAATCTTTATTTCTATATCTAGGAAAAGTTAGTGAGACATCAATTGAAACCAAATTTCCAAAAGTATGTTCTAGTTGTCTCGATCTCGAGTACATCGAAGAGAAAATTGGCATTAGTTGAGGAAAGCTCAACAACGAGTTGCAGGATAAGAGTCTAATGGCAATAATAATGTCAGGGGAACCGGCCATAATAAAGAATAATTATGCCGTAACAACATATTAAGCAAGAAGTTTGTTTGAAAACGACAATTGAGAAAAAAGAAATTAGAAAATAGATTTAATGAGGTCAAAGATGTCATTTCGGCCATTCAAATGAAAACCCATAAGTACATTCATGGAAAAGTATAATAAAGAAATCAAGGCCAACATGAACGAGGTCCACGAGGGGCAAACAAAAAAGAGATGACAAGTTCACTCATGGACAGACCCATCCAAAAACACCACTCTGTCAACCATGATGTTTCACGTTAAGGCACTCATAACCCATGAGGGCTGAGGCTGGCCCAACTGTCATCCAAACCGAAAGCCTCCTCATCCCATTATTCCGATTCAAATCTCTTAGTCTTTGGTAACCATGCTTAACATCCGATTATCAATGCTCACAATTATGGTTGTGGGAACGTAAAACAAAACACCATCAATTGGGCGCGGCTGCGGCGAGGAGCAGATTAGTGATTTTTGTAGCCGTTGGTCGTAAAAAAATACAATTTTTAACCATCAATCTGACCCTATTGCTAGACACATGATATTTTACGTGACTCTAGATTGTAGATAATGATTGTCGTCAAGAATGACAAATACAAGCGGAGTATAGAAACTACAAAGCAGAGTGGCCAAAGGTAGCCTTACAGTGCACAAGACCGCCATTTCGGCCGTGCCATTCAAACAGTGCAAAAATTACGGCAAGGAATAATTATTACCAACAGTTGCCAAACCAGGAAATAATGTTGGAAAGTGTAGAACGCAAGAGCTCCAATTTAGAGCTGAAGGAAGTGAAACAAAAGAGAATTTATGATGGGGATGGTGAAAGAGGAGGACGTGTGTGGGGTGTGGGGGGAGGGGGGTGGGGAGGTGATGATGGTTCGAACCAATCCAAACCATCATTGCGAATCTTGGGGACGGCCTAGCCCGCCATCATTTTTACCAAGGGGCCGAAATCCCATTATTGTCCCCGAACCAAAACCAATAATGCCAAACTTACAGCCAGCGGCTAGCTAAAAAATGCACCACCCCCATCATCATGCGCATGACCCCATGTCCCTTCATCGTCGTCATGATGTAAACACCCAAATGCGTTAAATTTTTTTCCCCCTAACCGGCCGCCTTCCATGCTTACACATGCATGATGGCTGTGTCCAGAGAGAGAGAGAGGGCGAGGCATGTAAATTTCTTACATCCCATGAGGCTTGTCTGCCCACCCCCTCCTCTCTCTCTCTCTATCTCTCTTCAAGTTTCTCACTCCTGCCCCTTCCCCTTTATATTTGCTGTTTCTTTGTTCTCGTTGTCCCTCGCCTCGTCTACAGAATTTCCTTTTAACCATACCACAGCTACTAGTTGTTACAGAGCTTCCCCAGCCAAAGCTACCCAACTGAAAACCTTAGAAAGGTAATCTTTTTTCGAAAAGATGAAGAGAGTGTGAGAGGACCCACCTCTCTCTGTGCATGTGTGTGCAGGTCTCCTGTTCTTCAGTTTCTTCTTCCCTTTCTTTAACCAAGAAAGACAGTTCTGTACGTGAGCACTTTGAGTCTGTTTTACGGAGGTTTGTTCTGTATCAAACATGACATTTTGGAGCACAAGGGTGCTCTCACAACGTTGAATTATTCGCTTGTCTTTATCACCTCAGTTCGAGGAGAATGATCTCTTTTTTGTCCGAATGTTTTCTAGTTAGATTCCCAACATTTGTTTCGTCTTGCCTTTTATGTGCTCTTTGTCCTCCTCCTGCTGTGAAGGTGTTTCCTTTTCTTTGTTTAATATTAATAACTTTCGGTATCCTTTATGCAAAGAAGAAATCTTTGAAAAAGAAAAAGAAGACGAAACGCAAAATCTTTTAGAAGATACATTGTTTTGCACTAGTAGACACACAGAAGTGCTCTGAGCATTTAGTGTTACTAAAAACTTTATACTCTTCTTTCATGCTTCGAAAACCGAAAGAGACCAATTTGATGAGTAAAGATGTGAACAATCCTTATTCCATACATATGCGTCCTTCATTTAAATACGGGACAATCCATTTACTATATGCATCTGACAGGGTGGTCAAAATGCTAATTTGTTTTTTTCTTTTCATTTATCTGCTCTGTTTTCCTCTGTTGTTTTAGTTTCTTCCGCACTATATAAATATAGCCATACCTACCTGTAATAGCAAAAGATATAGCTAGAACCTAGACGTCCTGAAGGAAGATTGGTCGCTAGATACTTTCCATTTGTTTTGTAACAATTAGGTGATTATCCGGCTACCTCACCTATTTTTTATGTGTTACTATATTACATCATGATCTATGTGGCTCCGTTCATCTTCAGGTTTATAAACAGTTTGGCCTCCTTTTTCTTTATTTTTATGATAATTTAATATTAGTTGTTTACACTCGTTTCACTTGCACTTTAGCATTCCCTTTTTTTGGGAGTTTCAATATGAATTAGTTTGTTGCTTTTGTAGGTATTAGTTCGACTGAAAGTTGCATGTACATATTAGCTGAGATGGTATTTTCTGACATGGTTATTTATTCATTTTTGTGTGGTCTTTCAGGCGCATTGCAGTAAGTTTGTCTGCAGCGATGGAAAGAATGAACTCGGAACTGTACCTGCAGAACTGCTACATAATGAAAGAAAATGAGAAGCTAAGGAAGAAAGCACAGCTTCTTAATCAGGAGAATCAAGCACTTCTGTCTGAGCTGAAACAGAAACTCTCCAAGTCTAAGTCAAAAGTTAATGCTCCCAGCAGCGGTATTCCAGACCTCAACCTCAGCTCCAGTTCGACCTCAAATCCTAGCAATTCCGGCACTAACTGATACAGCTGAACATATGTCATGACCCCACTAAAGCTACCTTTTTTGTGTAAAACTTTAGTAGCGACATTCCATTTAGTCCCCAGTTTCAGTTGCATAGGACAGTAGTGGTATCTCTCTCTATCAGGGTTATTTGTGCTTATATTTTGATGATTATCAAATCTTTCTTTTTGGGGGGCTTGAGAAATGGATATCTGAACTAAGAAGGCTGTACCAGGCTATATGCTAGAAAGGAATATAATTTGCTTCTGGCTTTGGCATTTGCTATCTCTCCCTCTCTCTCTCATATAATCTGAGCTAAGCGAAAATGGAGTAACTATATAATTACCTCTTTATAATGCGTTAAATAATTCAATTACTAGCTGTTTTCTATAACCCAAAACTACTCTGAGCACGATTATGACGTTCATTATATAGTTTTTTTTTTTTTATTCCATCCTTTGCATTTTAGTTGGGTTGGGTAGCTTCACCTCAGCTGTCCATATTTCGTATACACTAGTAGGAAGTATGAAATGCGAATAATCCAGCATGATAGGGGTCATAATAAAATATCAAATGATATCGTCTCCTTCCGGCATGGTCATCTTTAGTAATATTAGGCTCCGCAGTATAAACTGGCGAGGGTCCATCCAGCACCTAATCAAGAAATTGAACGCACTGTGTTTTTATTTTTTATTTTTTTATAGGTGTAAAATGTCTTACTGGCTTCCTTATTGTGTTCTCTGGCATTCATACATGGCGGCAAGATTTGTACGTTGTCCTATTCCACAAGGGGCAAAAAGAAAATTAGAAAGGAAAAGGGTAGGATACTGAAAGGACTAGAAAAGAGACTTTTATATAGATTCTGTCTGACGTGAGGATCCGAGCATAGGTAACGTCATCAAAGATTGGGAAGAGAAAGTCAATGACAGTCTATTAGCGTTTGAAAAGTGGTAGCCCACCATATCGCCTCTTGGCCTGACATGGCCTCTTGGCATATCCCGGTTGACTATCAGAAGGAAGGAAGTGCATCGCACAACATAAAGAATGTCTCATCAAAACTCTTTTTTAAGTTATATCCAAGCAACACCTCTTTGAGGCCCTGTACGTAACAGGCCCCTGATGGGCTCCTACTAAACTCAGTCAGGCGGCCACCAGCTCAGCAAATCTGGAAGGTGAACGCCTTAAATCTTCTTCGAAGACCTAGACCTGGATCATCTGACGAGGGGACTCAACTCAAAAACAACTGGATCCATAGCAAAGAAGATGAATCCATTGACTGGGCGATAAAGTCCTGATAGTTATTCCATATCAATACAAATTTGCCTTGGTTTCCAGGAACATTGCTGTTTAATATGGTGGCCAATGTGAAGCTTTCCTTGTAAATTATCCAAATTTTGGGCTGTAGGACGAGTCACTTGCCCCCTCAACTCAAAACTCCTCTGATGTTTCTTATTACAATCAGGGTCATCAAGAACTCTTATGATGTTAAAGAAGGTAGTCAATGGCAGTTTACGCTGGACTATAAAGCAATGGATGGATAGGAAAGGACAGTAGTATTATTTCCCTGTGCTACTCGAGAGGGTATGGGCAAGGGTAAGAGGAGTAATCATCATGAGCCATGACTAACGTTAGGAGGATTTGAAATGGGGTTCCACTTGCCGGCTGATTGATTTACATGGCTACACAAAGACTAACAGATACAGCCATACCAATCTATCACGTACACCTATTTGACTCAGAATGAATTCATTCAAACCATATATTTCGTGGTTTCTCAAATTTAGACACATCTCTAGTGATCTATGCCATTTGCAATTCAAATTGCTTCCCCCCTCGCCTCAATAAAAAAAAAAAAAAAAGAAAAAAGAAAGAGCTTCCAGTGCATGCAACAGGAAACAAACAAACTGGTAGCGTTGCAGAGCTTATTGACACCACAACGGAAATGTTAAGAATAAAAAAAAAAAAGTAACCCATTTTCATAAGCGGGCTATTATGGTAATTGCGCACTCCCTAAAACATCATCTTGCTAATCTCCCGTCGCGTACTGACCCAACCGCACTCCATCATGCCAAAGAATGGGGACGTAAAGTCAAATTTGCCCTTTCTCTACACATTCTGAATTCCGTTGGATCGTTTTTTATGTTCCAGAATTTCAAAACGGACACTCCCCCATTCTTTCTTTTTTTTAACTCTTCTGTTTCCCAATCAAGAAACCCTAATTTCTTTTTTACTGTGTGTTTTTGAGGCTTAAATCCTCAATTTTCCTTCCTTTTTTTTTCTGCGCTTTCCGATTGCCATGGCTAATGAATTTAACGTGCCTCCGGTAATCTTTCCGTCCGGCAGCGGCAACCCCGCGGCAGCTGCTGGCGCCAACATCCAGCAGCGCCGGGTCCCCACGGCCCCGTTTCAGCCTCCCCGTCCCGCTAACTCCGGAATCCCCTTCATGTCTTTTGATATCGGATCCGCCACCGCCACATCTTATGGCGCCGGCCCCATTGGCGGTGTTTCATCTGCCTCCTCTTCGGCGAACTTCGACGACGAGGAGCCTCTCCTCGACGAGCTAGGCATCCACCCGGATCAAATCTGGCGGAAGGCGAAATCGATTCTGAATCCTTTCCGGTTCAACCCGACCATCCACAAGGATTCGGATCTATCCGGGCCGATCTTCCTGTACCTCTCTCTCTGCTTGTTTCAGTTACTCGCTGGAAAAATCCAATTTGGCGTGATTTTGGGATGGATTGTGGTGTCGTCGATTTTTCTATACGTGGTGTTTAACATGCTGGCCGGAAGGAATGGGAATTTGGATCTGCACACGTGTACGAGTGTGGTTGGCTACTGCATGCTACTGGAGGTGATATTCTCTGCAATGTCGCTCTTCGTGCCCCAAGTTGGAGTCATCAGATTCACGTTTGCTGGAGTTTTTGTGATTTGGGCAACTAGGGCGTGCACGAATCTGATGGTGGCATTGGCCGATGGAAGAGAGGATCACTGGGGATTGATTGCGTACGCTTGTTTCTTGATTTACACTCTGTTTTCCTTGCTTGTTATCTTCTAGGGGGAACTGGTGATGAGGAATAGGCATTGGATTATTTATTAATTAATTTATTTATTTATCATTCAAATAGTTCAAAGATGTTGTAGTTGTGCTTATGGGTTTTCCTCGCTGTTACTAGTGGCATGAATCAGATGTTGAGATTGGGTGTGGCCAACGCAATTTGTAGAGAGGATTATACTTGAAACTATAAATGGAGTGATGAACGTGTTTAGCTCAGTGCACTCTCGTCCAGCAGTGGGTTAGAATTTGACTGCATTAAGCCCAACAGTTTTTCAAGAGAATTGGGAAAAGATGTTTTTCAATTTGATCTGCTATCAAATTATTGATATTTTTTCAGTGTGATTCATTCATTGAGTGTATGATTCTTAAACATAAATTCATTTCAAATACACAGATGTGCAAAATGGACTAGTCCAAGGACACTGTCTCTGGGTGATGCTTGCCTGTATTTTCATGAAAATCTTACTGATGGATACCAGTGACAAATTTTTCCTCATGTTTCAGTTTAAGTTAATTATTTGTGTAAAACTTGGGCAGTCCCTTCCAAATGCTGTGCATTGAAGAATACAAGGATGGTTCAACTTTAGTGTTCTGTTCCTTTTGGTTTTTTTAGGGTTTCTTTTTTCTTTATAATGATCTTTACACGGAGAAAGGCATTTTAACCATTCAAGCTTATATGTAGAGTCTTGAAATTCATTGACAGTGTTTTTGTGATCATGATGCATGAAGTTGGTGTTAACATACTCTCTGGTTTATATTCTTCCTTGATTCTGTTTGTGTGAATTACCTGATTTTTTGTCATCTCCATATTGTTCCATTAATATATTTGCTATTCTTGCCAATAGTAATTTGCTTGTCCCCTTGTCTTTAAGAGGAGCAACCACCTTTAGTGTGTTTTCATGATAAGAATTATCTCTTTATTCAGTATGCTTGAATGGTCATTGTAGTCTTTATACTCTACTAGTCCTGAGCTTTCTTTCCTAGAACTATGAGGCCATGGAAGGTGCACAATGAGGAGAGCGATCGACAGCAAACAGGGATTTTCCAAGGAAGGTTCTTTCTAGTTGTACTTACTGCTTTAAATGTTTAGTAGTTTAAAAGACATGGTCCTTATTGAACTGTGAAGTTTCTGCAAATCTGATCCAGCATGGAATATTGGATATTGCTGCAAATTATGATCCAGAAAATCTTTTCTTCTACTCTGTTGTCACTGGGAATGAGCTTAGATGTTTTGAGAAGTCAGACCTAATCATTTAATGTGAGGACATTGGAATGGCACAAGCTACTTAAAAACGCTACTGCATGAAGTCCTGTACATTGCCAATCAGATTTGGGTCTGTAAATCGATAATATATTATTTGCTTGGATTTGAAAAACCTCTAGAGAGTTCATGGAATATGATTTTCTTTCATAGCCATAAGTCCTTGATTGGGTTATACTGTAGTAGGTAGGTACTGAATGAGCAGGATGTACCCTTTATGATAATCACCTACTGCAATATTCTGGGTTTGTATTTTGCCATGCATTTGCTTGTTTTTCTACATCTAAGCTGCTTATTGGTTTTGTGTTATCTTCATTGCTCTTTATTGTGTGGGGTCATTTGAAGGCCATGTGCACACTTGTTCCAGCAATTGCAGGACAATCACTTAACTTGGCCTCGTAGTTGATGCTTGGTCGATAACTTTGTAGTGATTGGTGTTCAACTTCCTCACATAAAGGATTGGTATAGAAGATGCTAAAATGATGACCTCTTTTCAAGTGATACTCGTGAAGGGCTATCTTGCATAATTATTAGTTGGGAAGTATTTAACACTTAATTGGCGAAAAATGATCCTGTTATGGCATATTGTTCTTCTGGAGGGCTAAGCAATCATTTACTCCTGAGGATGGAAGTTATTGTTGACTATTGGTTGGTGAAGCTCCCTATTATTCCGCCCAAATATTGAAAATTGCACTGAGAAGTTCTGATTGAGTGGCTTGAAACCCATAGTTGGTATTGCGGATAATGGAATATATGTAAACCACAATCCATAAATGTTGTGTTTTGTTGAGGTCGTTGAGTCTACTTCTGTTGACCCGATGGTTCGGGTGGCCGCAAGATCAACTACCCCTCCGAACTAAAGACAATCTATTATTTTCAAATTAATGTAGTCAAAGCCTACTTTTTTGGGTCCTTTTTCCTTTTGTATTTAGTCCAAGTTTCTTTTTACATTCAGTTGTTGCCAGGCTATGTGGAACCAATAACCTTATTTGCCCTCTGTATAAAACTGGCTTCCCATTTGAATGAACCCTGTCAAGGTTACATCGGCATAATATTTCATTTAGTATTAGTTCATGTTAAATTTAAATTTTATAAATCACAGAGGATTTTTTTTTTTTTTCATTTTTTTACAAAATATGGCGCGAAATTCCCAGGAAAGGATAGGTATATTTGGTTGACGCTTAATTAGGTTTAGATTCCTGAGGAGCTGCTGGAGCTTGAATAAGACACCTCTGTACTTTTCATTTGATTGTTGTAGATTTGTTGGAGAGCGTTCTACTTGCCATCTTCCCTGCGCCCCCACCGCACATGCATCAACCATTCCGATTCCATCAAATGCTTTAATATATAAAGGGAACGTCCTTGCAGCTCTTTAAATATCTCATTTCCTAACATGGCTTCTGCTATAACCAAAGAGTCTTCCCCGCAAGGAGTCAGCAAAGGTCGGGCAGATTATCAGGAGGAGGAAGAAGAGGAGCTCTTTGAGATCAATTTCAAGGCAGTCAACAGCATCCCTCCGCCTCGTTACTATGAGAGTTATTTCACTTCGACGGGCAGTGTGCTTCTTGCTAATTGCTTGTTGCCTATTGCGGATGTCTCCAGCGCAGTTCCAATGACGTCTACTGCACGTAAGGCCTTGTCCTTTGCAGAGCAGCTTATGTTTTTTGGGTTGCAGAGTCCGCCGCTTCAAACTTTTCAGGAGCTGGATGCAGATCTAGCTGGACACCATAGAGAGACAACGCAATTCAGGACATGGAACGAGAAGGTGTCCACAATAGCAATTAGCAAAAGAAAATAAAAAAAGGCCGAAAAGAACAGCCTTTGTGTCCCGAGTCCGCAATTCCAAATTCAGTGTAAGAGTTAATCACATCGATTATCCCGCATTTCTTTATAATTTCCTCTGCGATTTCCACACAAGGTGTAAACAAATTCCAAACATTTCATTTGGGAAACCGGATTGCGGCTTTTTTCTTGATACAACAATAACAACAATAAAGTCTTAATCACTAATTTAAATTTTGTGGCGGTTTCTCAATAGGCTTTTGAAGGCAATTTACCAGATAGAAGTTTCCAACAATCCTTGGTACCTTGAACTAATGATTTGCACTGCTCTGGTTCCCTCTAAGGCCAATTCTGTTTAGGAAACTCAAATTTGTGATTTTATTTGATCCATGTTAGAATCACCGAAGGTCCAGAGAGTGAAATCACAACGGGGTTCTAGGGGGGAAATATAAGTGTTAACACCCTTTTCCGTTTGAATAAAGAGATTGGTCGGTAATGGCAGGTGTGATTTACTAACATCCTTAATATCTCTCTCTCCACGCCCCCCCCCCTTCCCTCTCCTAAAAAAAAATCAGAGAGAGAGCACAGGTGGTTTGTGCTCTTCTCCATGGAGAAAATTTTTTGTCTAGAGGTAGGAAGAAACAGAGAATACAGGTTAATTCCAAAAACAAGGCAAAGAAAGGAGAAGTTGATCAATCACCAGGACTTACCGAGCCAAATTTAATACATAGAAGATCTACAACCTGTCTGTTAAAAGAAAAAAGAAACATGTTCTTGTGATTGAAATTTAAAAACTTAAATTTTGATTTAAACATAATTTTTTTAGTTTTAGGTAAATTGAAAATTTTTGTTTAGTAAAAATACTTCAATTTAATATAGTAAAATGACACAAAATTCACACTACATTTTAATAATTTTTTAAAATAATAATATTAATTTTTATATAAAATAATTATAATTTAATTACATAAAAAATAATTTTTTTGATTATTTTTTATTTTACTAAAAAAATTTTTATCTTTCCTTCAAATCTTTAAAAATAATTATTAAATAATTAATTACATAAACTAACAATAAATTTTACCACCGCATCAACAAAACTTAACAATAATTGCAAACACGCCCTAAAACGGGATATCCGTGATCCAATTTATTTTCAAAGTTCATAAAAGGAACAGATAATAAAGTGGAGATTCGGATCTTGATCCATGGGCCAAATAAATGGCTCCGCCTGCCTTATTGCCGCCATTTGCAATGCGGATAATCCTGCTTTCTTCGGCATGGTCAAGACAATTTCTTGGGCCTAAACTTAAGTACTAAGCAACGAGCTCAGAATCGTACGGAGCAGCTGCCCGGTGCTTGGGCTTGAATGGGCTCAGCCCATTACATATTTGAGATTATTCCAAGTGTAAGGTCAACTTGGATTATTAAGCACTAAGTTGTGGCTCAATGGTCGCCTCAAGCCTCCAAAAGATTCCCTTTTTTTTTTTGGGAAAAAAAAAGAAGCAAGAACACATATCAAACAAAAATGTCTACTGAAGTAGGAATACCATTGGTTAGTTAGTAAGTACCATTGCAGACTCTCAGCACAAGCCATAAGTACATTGTCATCATCTCTATTGATCATACGATTAATGTTATGCATAGAGTAAATGTTTCACATAAAAGCATAAATCTTTGAAAAAAGAAAATTATAAAGATATGTCACCTCATAAAATTTAACATATTGCAGTAAGTTACATGAGGAAATTTAATTAATATATATCAAAGGTTTGATTGATTGTATATTATAAACGTATATTTTGTTTATAAAATTTGTTAGTAAAAAATTTTCTACGCATACATATATTAAATAAAAAAAAAACCCTACTAGATGGAAATGAAACAGTATATTCATTTCGTAGATTTTTCCCATGTTTTATTTATTTTCCCCCTAATTTTGAGTCACAGAAGATGGTGGCGATCAACAGAAACCAGAGTCTAGCTGGCTGATGATTAGGGTTGCAGGCATATTGAAAATTACTACAAAAGAAAACGGAAGAGGTAAACTTTGTATATCCCATATGTGGAAATTGTTCCATTTATATGCCTAAAACCATGAACGGCAGATACCATAAGAGTGATGAAAACGATAGTTGGAGTTAACGTGAACATTTTTAGCCACAGAACAAAATGGACCAAATGCTTTGTAAGTTTCAAAGTAGATATAGAATCTATCAACCTAATTTGCACTTTTCTTTTATAAGTTACTGAGTTTCAAGTGTTTTTGTTATCTTTAACATTATTATTTTTTTTCTCTTTTTTTTTTTTTCAATTTGTAAAAATTAAGCATCGAATTTTAAATTTAAAATTAAAAATTTAAGTAATTTTACCATTAAACAAATCTTAACGTTAATTTGAGTGGAGAAGTTGTGCAGTTTTGAACTCAAAAATGTTTCAACGCTAATTCGCATTTGATAAAAGTGGACCTGTACATAATTTATGTTAAAGAAGAAGAAGAAGTTTAACATAACTCGGAAGCAATGCTCAAAGAAAAAAGTTACCAGGATTGACTGATGGCTCGATGCCACGTGCAACTTCCGTTGAAAGGGAGGACTAATATCTTGACATATTGCAAATGTACTCAAAGGGATCACTGAAGTCCGTAGATGCAACAACCTTAATTGGAAGACGCATTACAATGACAGAGTAATGACAGATTGACGGAGGTTCTCTTTTTCTCCAAGTTATTTTAGTAGAATATTTACTATTTCTCGATTACAATACTACGAAGATTCCTTTGAAATCCCCCACCTTATTATATCCACTTTGATTCTTCTGACACAGATGATCTCTGTGGTGTGTATGTAGGGTGGGGGTCGGGGAGGGGGACGCGCGCTGGGGGTGGGTGGTGGTGGTTAGCGCCTTCTTGGAGCAGTTTCCTTTTGTGCATTGAAGTAAACAGCGACAGCAGGAGGGCCGAGGTCATTTTCAGCAGCGAAATTTCGAGTGCTAAAATTTTCCCTTGAAACTGGCGGGTTGTTGATTGCCTGTCTGCGTTTTTGCATGAATAGAACAAACACAAACCTGTGGATCCCTATGCTAGGCGCTGGGCTTTCATAGCTCACCACCTCCCTTCCTGTTGGAGTCAAATCCCACCGAAGAAAAATAACAAGGCAGCAACCAAAAATGAAAAAAAGAACCATACCCATGTAAAATATTCAATCTATCAATGGCTTTATGTGTGTGTGCGCGCGCGCGCGCTCGTGTACTTCAATGATCGGGAGGATAAAGTGAACATATATACCAAATGTGGCATCACTCGTTCCCGGAATGTCTGTGACCATCCTGTAAAAATATTTTAAAAAAGACTCTGTAAATGTAACCTTAATTTTAATAATGATAGGTATAGCTCAGAATTAACGATCGTTATGAAAAAAAAATAGGCCCTAAATGTCTCGAAAAGAATAATCCTGAAGTATGTCTTGTTCAGTATTGCATTCTCATAATCATTTAGTTCATTGTGGATGCGTTTAAAGGTATTACATCACATTTACACGTATATATTTGTGTGTGTGTATACCAGTGAAGATGCTCTCTCAGATAAGGATCGCTGGGACCTGGAACGTCTGGGTCTACCATAAGCTGCAATGAAGTATATATATATTAGGCTCACAAATCACAATTAATACGGGAGCTTTAGTTGACAGAAGAAAAATCCAATTTGGGATTCAAGGTGATGTATAGATGTACCAGGGTAAAGAAATTTCTCATGTCACCTCCATGGACCTCAACCCTCGGCTTGGTAGCAATTATGGAAGGAAGTAACTCACACCCACTGCGAACTTCTCTGTGTTTGTAAAGGACAGACATTTTTATTGTTGGAGTGAAAGCATCAAGAACATCTCCTATGACTCTCTCCACAAGGAGAGGATCTAACGTTGATCTGGTCATTTTTTTTCTTTTTCTTTTGTTATTTTTTTTGGGGTGTTTTGGGCATGGAGAGAGTAAGATAGTGCTGTTGGCTAAGCCAACTTGGGTACTTCGTTGGAAACAGGTATCGTTTTCTGATAGGAAACAAGGGTTGAAGCCCCCCCCCCAAATTTATAATGTCTGAAAGATGGAACCTCAAGAAAAATCAGGGTCCATCTTCTCTGTTTCTAGCTTGCTGTCTTTCCTCAGAAATAGCTTCGTCTAAGTTTCCATTAAACTACTTTAGTTAAGAAATAAAAAAAAAAGTGACTTAGTTGATATGGTAACGTATGTCTCACCACAATGATCATGCATAGTATGTTTAAAAATGTTAACCTAAAAGATGCTAAAGCACATCACCAAGTTTATATACATAATATCAGTTATAATATATAAATAATGATAAATTAAATTAGTTAAAAATTAAATATATAAAAAAAATTTAAGTGTAATTGAATTAAAATAAGAGTTCATTTAAAAAATTTATAAAAAAAATATTAAATTAAATAAAGACAAATATTTCTAATATTGTTTTATAAGTTTAGATTTTTAAACATCACATTTTACTAAAAATTTTAAAGTATTGGGGTTATAATTTTTTTTTTTTTTTAACTTACAAGTTGCTTGCTTATGTTTTTATTTCCAACGTGGGACTTTGTGTTTTTTTTATTAACTCAACATTTGCTTTTCAATACTCTCGAGTGTGAGTTTCCAAAGTTGAGTATGGGTTAGGGCTAATTCTTCTTGAACTAAGGAGACTTGGCTGCAGGTACAATATTGTCTTTATTCAAGGTCCGAACCGTTAATCCAACAGAATTATAGCAAGATCGAAAAAATACTTCACACCACCGTCCAGAAAATGTAACCCCAAAACGGAATACAGTCTTTTTCCATAAAAAGCTTAAAAGATGGATTAAAGTCATATAATCTAAGATTCCTAGTTAAGAATCCTTATAATGCAAAGAATACGAGCACGTTGCACTTTCCTATAGCAAGTTGTCACTTTTCTTACTGTTTTGAAACGACAAAGCAATAACCAGAAAAATTTTCAGTAAAAGGAAATAAAGCTTTGGCTGCCATAAAGGAGTCAGAGATAGGTTGACATATAAGTTTTACGTATTAAAAAATACATATAATTTTTAAATTTTAACTTTAAAAAAATAATAATTAAAAAATATTTTTTTTATTTTATAAAACTTATATGTCAATTCACCGGTAACTCTCTTCTAATCTTTATTTTTTTTTTTGGTGTTCACAAACCTTTTTCCCTAGAACTTTAGCATGTAAAGTCAAGGAACCAACCTTTTTTTCCTAAAACTTTAGCATGCAAAGTCGAGGAACAAATTGACTTGCATTTCATTTTTGTATATACCAGGGCAGATTACATTCGACTATTGTGAAGAATATTTCGTCAACTTCGGTGGTGGATATACATTGTTGTGCATAATCTTTGAAACGAGGTGCATACATCATATGTGGAATCTTTGGCGTGCGAAGAAATGGGGAAGCATGTGGTACCCACAATTCCATTCAAGAGATTGTGCCTATCGGTGAAGCAAGTTCCATGCACGTATACTTAATTTCACTAAACACCTAGACAAAAATTTGAATTTATAACTTTTGACATGACCACGAATACTTTTTTTTTTTTTCCTTTTTTTTTTTAGCCACTAGAATGCAATATTTGATGGTTAAATATAAATTCTTTCATTTTAAGAAGGGGCTCAGGGTGTAGAGGAAGCATACTAGCATGGCACCACTGGCAAAGTCAACAAGTGGGAGAGCTGGTGTTCAATTCAGCAATTGACATGGCGGGTTGGAAGTAATTAAAAAGAGGAAGGGGCAGTCCTGTTTGATAAACTCGTTTAAATTTCAATTTATATGCATAGTTTTATTTAATTTTTTTTGCATCCTAACAACTCAGAAATTGAATATGGGTCTTTTTCTATTTGGGAAAATAATAAAGAGAGAAGGATACATGTATGTATAAAAGAACTTAAAGATAGGCAAGAATACAAAGTTGATGTTCCACATCTCCAAGCCGAAGTACTTTTTCTTCGCTGGACCTCAAGAGAAAAAGTTTTAAGCTTCACTCTCTACGAGCCCCCCGCGTCATTCCTTTAATTATTTCTGTATTTATTCTTCGTTTCTTTTTTTTTTTTTTTTTTTTTTTGTTTTTTGTTTTTTTCTCTCCCTTATCTCTCATTTGTCTATCAGGCATGGGTTCCCCCAACCCACTGTCACTTATTTATAAGAATCTTTAAAGATGAATTTATGCTTCTTGTAAGTTGTAGCCAATGAGCATATCTCATGTTTTATCATGAATTCTGAATTGGTCGATGCCATTTTTTTTAAGATAATTCGATAATGACGTAGCGCCAATAAGATCCTACAAAAAGGTGTCTGCGAAAGAGGCCTTACTCGCATCGAACAAAGTAAAAGCATGTCCAGAATAAAAGGCTGAGCATGACTGCCTACCGTGGCTGCTGCTTTTTCGGCGGTCGCCATGAGTAAACCTCCCGACAATGGTTATGGCCTTGAGGCTTTTGCTTCTTTAGTCATCCTTCCTTGGCATACCGTCTCTCCCACTAGTGATATTGCTTATTAGGAGTGAGTGTGACAGTTAATTATTTCAATCTGCGTAGATTTTCTTAATTTGCTTCGTCAATGGTTATAACCATGCCCGTTTCACTGGATTAACGATTACAATATTAGCACAACAGAAAGGAGATTGACTCTAATCGTGTCATTATAGTAAATTGCTTGCTGACTGTTGAAACAACCTCGAAAGTGCCATTTGCAACATACACTGTGTGCGAAGGAAACTTTTGTGTAGTTGTCATGGCTAATATAGAAACAATGGATGATGCTGCGCTCAAATTTTGGGGGAAATACTCACCCGCAATTGAGTTGTTACTTCGGGCGGATATGTTTTGAGCGGCTATCCCCAGGGACGGAGAGCGCTCCCCTCTTACAGTCTCCGTTTTGTTAATTTTCTTCTTTTGCTCTTTCGTCTACTCGTCTATTAAAAGAGAGAAAAAAAAAACAAGCTGACATTGTTTTGTGATAAGTGCATATATTTTAAAAAAAAAAAAAAAAATCCAAAAGGAAAAAGAGAGAGAATTCTGATTCTCCATAGTCGTTATAAGCATCGCTTCATATTCCTTGCATGTGGTCGAGCTTTTCCCGTGTGTGCTACCACTAATAAAATTTTATATATCTTTTAAGGTATCAAAAAATCTTGACACCAATGTATCGAAAAATACTTCCGCCTTTCGAGTCTGCCTCAAATAACTAATAAGGAATCAACCAAAGAATGCTGCATTTGCAAAAATTTAAAGTTAGACATGGATTCAATTGCGTAGAGGTCACATGACCCGAACTAATTCACTTGAGATTTGTCTGCCGAAAATTCCAAAACACCATACAATTTCAAAACAGAATGACAAAATATTTTGGTGATTTAATTCTTCAAATGACATTCTAATAATTAAAAATTTAAATTTTTATTTTTAATATTTCAAGTTTTAATCTGAGAAAAAAAAATAAAAAAACTCGTATGAATAAAAAACACTTCTTTTATCATATAACTCATGATTTAATGATTTAATGAATATTCAATTTAACCACAATTTAGCTTGACATGGGATACACAATATCACAAGCTTTTGAAAACCAGAGTGACCTAAAGTCAAATAACCCAAATCAAAGTTACATAAAATTCGAATGACTCTGTTTCTTTAATCCAAATCAGAGTGATCTAAACCTAAATGAAGCACGACCTGAAGTGGCAAGAGCTGCATAATTACCCAAACAAGTAGACCCCTCAATTATAGCACTGGGCTTGCATACATACAAGATTTTAAAGAATTATTGACAAAAATTCAGAGTAATACATTATTAAATATATTCCAATGTTTAAATCAGCAGACGCATTTATTTATCCCACAGTTGCATATTTATTTTCAATAAATTTTACATTTTTTTATGTACATCATATATTTATAATTATTATAATTACATATTTGATAAATGTTTTGAATTTATTGTTAGAATAATGCTTTTGGCTGTAGATGAATATCTCGAGCATTACGTTTAGCGTGTCATTTCCTTAAAACTGGCAGGAAAAAATCAATGACTATCTAACATTCTAATTTACACGGGAGATTCTGGTGCATATCATGCCTCAAGTACCTTCCTCACAGGTACTATTTAGCCAAGCTGGACAGACGTATGATTCTGTAATAAAATAAGTTATTGACTACTGGGGGGCCCCGGTTTTCCTGCAAACTTATCTTCAGAAAGCTACCGCAAGCAGTTGACACCAGACCAATGGGCATTATTGCGCATGGTTCACCGTGCATTCTGGCTTGGTGGTTGACTCAATTGTCATTACCTTCCTCCACTGTGATAGCAAATTATCCTGAGATCTATAGTCCTCATGACAAAGAAATAATCCTGGCTAAGTTTCCGATAGTGGAGAACAACACAGTAATGGTCTCTTTCCACCCCAAATTTTTATAGCATCATTAATCCCGTATAGTGCATTCGTTCGTTGCCTTTCGAGTTTACGCTCAAAATATATATAATGAGACCGAACCCCCCGAAGCTCCTAGGGAAGATGTCATACATCTCCTTGGCACACAAACAACATCTGGGTTGCAACTGTAAGAGGGATGACAATTCCAACATTGATCTGTGTAAGAGGAGACATGCCTAAGGAGAAAGAACAGGAGGAATCGCAGCACCATCTTATTAAACCTCACGGGATATTGGAGGCAGAGAGATTACATTCCACCAAGACCTATAAGTGCTTAAATTGCAGATGAGGAAAGGCAATACATAATAAGTACAAACGCCTCAAACACATGGAGCCCCTACAACCAATGGGCTAATTGTCCTAGAGGGAACTTGTATAGAACATAAAATGCTTCCCCAGCCATCGTATGGGATCCAAAGGTAGAAATACAGGAACAGAAGTGAAGCAAGACGATGCACTAAATTAATCATTCCAGGCAAAGTCTCTACTTTCCTAGCAATTGGATTATGCAACACCAAGAAAGTGTAAGATGCAGGATAGCCTTGTCAAAGGATCAATTAGAAGGAAAGAGCATAAAAATAATGTCAGTAAGAGAGGGGAACATGCACAAATCCATCAAAAAGCACAACTAGAAATGAATTGTAATGCATACAGGCCCACGAGCAAGTCATGATAGTCATCCCCATCAACTGAATAATTTAGAATTCAACATCATATATTGGAAACCCAACATAGACAATCACCTTTCGAAAGTGTGATCCACATTAATAACAAGATTCTTACAAATGTCAATGGGAAACTTTAGCACTTGCACAACCACTAAACTCAGCTGGTCTCTCAATTCAAAAGTAAATACTTCAAAATAAATAAGGCAACAAACTCCTTAAGGAGTACATTTCAATGTCATTCTACCTAAAAATTGAGACCAAACCCATAGGAAAGATGTCATACATCTCACTGGCACAAATAGCATTTGTTTTGCAACTGAAAGAGGGGCTGATACAACTCACCGAGACACCAATAGCATCTAGGTTGCAACCAAGAGAAACTCACATTTCCAACTGTCAAATGTGTAAGGAGAGAGAGAGAGAGAGATATGTATGGAGGAAAAACAGGAAGAATTCCACCACCATCAAATTAGATCTCAAAGGATGCTGTAGGAACAAAAATTCCACCTCAACAAGACACAAAGATGCTTAAATTTTGAGGAGTATGAGTATAGAGTATAAACCTAATAAACAGAGGATCCTATGGATTACAACACGTTAAAAACAAGGAGCCCTTACAACCAACAAACAAATTGCCCCACAGAGAACTTGTATAAAACAACAAATGCTTGCCAAGCCATTCTAAGTTTGAAGGCAGTGCAAGCTTACAGGCGTTCCAACATATGGGAGCTAAGGGTAGAAAACAGGAACGAGGGTGAATGCAGAAGAATCACTAAATTAAATAGTCCAAGCAAATTCTCTTTTCCAAATAATTGGACCATTAGACCAAGAAAATGTCAGATGTAAGATAGTCATTCAAAGGATCGATTAAGGAGCAAAGACCATAAAAATAACATCAGTTAGAGAGGGGAATACACACCAATCCAATGAAAAGCACAATTAACCAGAAATTAATTGTAATGTATACAGCCAACAAGCAAGTGATGATAGTCATCCTCATCAGTTGAATAATTTAGAATTCAACAGGATATATTAGCCAATTTTGTGTGCTTCTGCACAAAAGAAAAGAATTTTGGCCAAAGACAAAAAAGAAAATTTGTGAAACAGCCACAAAAGGCAACACTGCACTGCCACAAACAGAATGAGGACAAAGCCCATGTAAGTACCGTGTGCCCAACCAAAGAAGGCCTCAACTCTTTAAATGGTATATTTCAACGGCATTCTAACAATCAATTTGAGACCAAACCCACAGACGCATCTAGGGAAGATGTCATGCATCACACTGGAACACAACGAGCATCTCGGTTGCAACTGAAAGAGGGACTCACATTTCCAACCTTAAAGTGTGAAAGAAGAGAGAGATATATGCATGGGGAAAGAACAGAAGGAATTCCAACACCATCAAATTAGACCTCAGGGGATACCGTAGGCACAGAAATTCCATCTCAGCATGACATTAAAGTGCTTGAATAATTGCAACTGAGAAAAGGATTGTGGCAAGGCAGTTTGGTGCCTGAACACAATCCCCCTAAGCAAATCATACTCTGTTGAGCACTAAGCTCATGATGCTTATGAACAGCTTGAAGGGATTGTACCCATACCACTAAGCACCAGTAGCTTTTGAGAGGGACAATTCTTGACAAGAAATTGCACTTTTGGGACAAAATTAAATTTCTCAGCTGATATCACATGCATGGATAACCCCATAGGTTAGCAATAGGGTTGCATGGAACAATATTGTAAGGAAATCAACAAAATTGCCCCAAAGGCATAATAAACAGAAGCTCCTAAGGATTTCAACGCATCAAAAACAAGGAGCTGTAAATTGCTCTAGAGGCAACTTGTATAAAACAGAAAATGCTTCCCAAGCCATTCTAAGTTTGAAGGCATTGCAAGCTTAGAGGCGTTCCAACATATGGGAGCCAAAGGTAGAAAACATGAATAGAAGTGAAGCAGGAACAATCCAAGGAAATTCTTTCTTTTCCTAATAATTAGACTATGCAACACCAAGAAAATATAAATTGCATGGCCATTTCAAAGGATCAATTAAGGAGAAAACGGCATAAAATTCACATAAGTTAACAAGAAAACACACAACAATCCATCAAAAAGAACAATTAATTGATAATCACCTTATGAAAGTACGTTCCAATCCGTCAATGGAATAACTTCTAATTCAACGAGATATACAAGAGGCAGCACAACATAGATAATCACCTTATGAAAGTGTGTTCCATGCAAATAATAAGATCCTCACGAATGTTAACGGAAAACTTCAGCACTTATAAAGCCACTGAACACAGTTGTTCACTCAAATACAAAAGAAAACACATCAATAAATAAAGAGAATGAAATAAGCCAATTTTGCACACTACTTCACAAAAGAAAAGAATTTCACCCAAAGCCAAAAAAGAATTTTTCAATCAGCTAAATAACCCAATTTCTGCATTGCCACGTGAGGGAAAAGCCAATGTAAGTACTGTGGACCCAGATAAATAAGGCCTCGAGCTCTTTAAAAAGTACATTTCAATGCCATTGAAACTAAGAATTGAGACCAAACCCACAGATGCTCGTAGGGAAGATGTCATAATCTCACTGGCACACAAATAGCATCTAGTTGTAACTTGTTACATCTCACAGCCACAAAATGGAATTTGGGTTGCAACTGAGAAAAAGACTCAAATTTCCAACCTTAGAGTCGGTAAGAAGAGAGGGATATACATATGGAGAAAGATCATGATTAATTCCACCACCCTTACATTAGACATAAAGGGATAGTGCAACAAAGGAAAAGATTGCAGCAAGTTTGATGCATGAGCACAAAGTTACCAAGCCAGACATCTAACCTTAATGTGTGCAAGAAGAGATATAAGTATGGAGCAATAACAAAAGGAATCCCCCACCATTACATTGGACCTTAAGGGATACTGTAAGAACAGAAATTCCATCTAGACACAAAAAGTGCTTAAATGGCACCCAAAGAAAGGATTGCAGTGAGGCAGTTTGTTGCTTAAGCACAAAGCCTTCCAAGCCAGGCATCCTTAATACCATTCATGCATCATCATGTATATTGAGTAACAATACCTCTAAGCAAATCATTTTCTGTTGAGCCCCAGGCTCAAGATGCTCATGAAAAGCTTGGAGAGATTGTGCCCATACCACTAGGCGTGAATAGCTTTTGAGAGGAACAATTGATAGCAAGAAATTGCAACTTTTAGGACAAAATTAAATGCCTCATAATCGACATCTTATCCATGGATGAACCCACAGTTTAGCATTCCAGTAGTATGAAACAATATTGTAAGGAAATCAACAAATTGCCCTGAAGGCATAATAAACAGAAGCTCTTATGGATTTCAATATATCAAAAACAAGAAGCCCCTACAACCAACACCCAAATTGCCCCAGAAGCAACTTGTATAGAGAAGAAAATGCTTCCCAAGCCATTCTGAGTTTGGAGGCAGAGCAAGCCAAGAGGTGTTCCAACATATGGGAGTGAAGCAAGAAGGTGCACTAAGTTAAAATCAGTCCATGGAGCAACACCAGGAAAATGTAAATTGCATAGCCATTTCAAAGTATCAATTAAGGAGCAAACAGTGTAAAAGTGACATCAATTAAGAGGGAAACACACACCAATCTGTCAAACAGCACAATTAACAAGAAATGAATTGTAAAGTATGCAACCTACAAGCAAATCATGATAGTCATCCTCATCAATTTAGCAACTCCGAAATCAACTGGATAATAAGTGGCATGTTAATGGGAAAGTGTGTTCCATGCCAATAACAAGATCCTCATGAATGTCAATGGGAACTTCAATGCTTAGAAAGCCACTAAACTCAGCCACTCACTCAACACAAAAGACAACAAATCAATAAATAAAGAGACTTAATGAAATAAGCCAATTTATGCACTACTTCACAAAAGAAAAGAATTTCACCCAAAGCCAATCAGCTAAATAACCCAATTTTTTGCACTTCCAATGTCAGGGAAAACCCAATATAAATACTGTGGAACAAAATAAATAAGGACTCAAATGCACCTAAGAATTGTACCTAAGAATGTTATTGTACCTAAGAATTGAGACCAAACCCACAAATGCACAAATGCTTGTAAGGAAGATGCCATAATCTTACTGGCACACAAATAGAGTGTGTAAGAAAAGAGAGGGATATTTACATATGGAGAAAGAACATGAGGAATTCCACCAGCCTCACATTAGACATAAAAGGGATACTGTCAACTGAGGAAAAGAGTAGAGGGAATCGCACCACCATCACATTGGACCTCAAGGGATACTGTAGGAACAGAAATTTCCATCTAGACACAAAAAGTGCTAAAATGACAACTGAAGAAAGGATTGCAGCAAGGCAGTTTGGTGCTTATTCACAAAGCCTACCACTCATGCGTCATCAACTACACTAAGTAACAATAAATCTAAGCAAATAATGTTCTATTAATCACTCGGCTCAAGATGCACAAGAAAAGCTTGGAGAGATTATCCCCATACCACTAGGTGAATAGCTTTTAAGAGGGACAATTGATAGCAAGAAATTGCAACTTTTGGGACAAAATTAAATGGCACACAGTCAACATCACATGCATGGATAATCCCATAGGTTAGGGTTCCAGTAGTATGAAACAATATTGTAAGGAAATCAACAAATTGCTCGGAAGCATAATAAACAGAAGCTCCTATGGATTTCAACACATCAAAAACAAGGAGCCCCCTACAACCAACACGCAAATTGCTTCAAGCCATTTTGAGCTTGAAGGCAGTGCAAGCTTAGTGGGGTTCTTACATATGGGAGCCAAAGGTAGAAAACAGGAAGGTGCACAAAATTAAACAGTCCAAATAAATTCTTTCTTTTCTTAATAATTGGACCATGCAACACCAATAAAATGCAAATTGCATAGCCATTTCAAAAGATCAGTCAAGGAGCAAACAACATAAAAGTAACATTAATTAAGAGGGAAACACACACCAATCCATCAGAAGGCACAATTAACCAAAAATGAATTGTAACGTAACCAGCCAACAAGCAAGTCATGATGGTCAACCTTATCAACCGAATAACTTATAATTCAATGAGATATAAAGTGGCAGAACAACGCAGATAATCACCTTATGAAAGTGTGTTGTGTGCTAATAACAAGATCCTTACGAATGCTAACAAGAAACTTAAGCACTCAAAATGCCACTAAACTCTGCTGCTCACTCAATGCAAAAGAAAACACATCAATAAATAGACTTAACGAAATAGGCCAATTTTATGCACTACTTCACAAAAGAAGAGAATTTCACCCAAAGCTAAAAAAGAAAATTTGTCAATTAACCAAATAACGCAATCTTCTGCACTGCCAATGTTAGGGAAAATCCAATGTAAATAAGGCCTCAAGCTATTTAAATAGTACATTTCAATGCCATTGAACATAAGAATTGAGACCAAACCCACAGGCACTCATAGGGAAAATGTCATAATCTCACTGGCACACAAATAGCATCTGGGTTGCAACCCAAAAAGGGGAAGATACATCTCACTGCCACATAATGGCATTTGGGTTGCAACCAAAAGAGGGATTCACATTTCCAACCTTAGAGTGTGTAAGAAGAGAGAAGGATATACGTATGGAGAAAGAACATGAGGAATTCCAACACCATCATGCATATGAGGAATTCCAACTGAGGAAAAGATTGCATATGAGCACAAAGTTACCAAGCCAGACATCCAACCTTCATGCATGTAAGAAGAGAGATATGCATGGAGAAAGAACAAAAGGAATCCCACCAACATCACACTGGACCTCAAGGGATACTGTAGGAACAGAAATTGCATCTAGACACAAAAAGTGCTTAAATGGAAACTGAAGAAAGGATTGCAGCATGACAGTTTGGTGCTATGACATCCGAACTTAATGTGTGTAAGAAGAGAGACTTGTATGGAGAAAGAACAGAAGGAATCCCACCACCATCACATTGGACCTCAAGGGATACCGTAGGAACAGAAATTCCATCTAGACACAAAAAGTGCTTAAACGGCAAATGAAGGGATTGCAATGAGGCAGTTTGGTGCTTAAGCACAAAGCTTACCAAGCCAGGCATCCTTAATACCACTCATGCGCCACCATGTACATTGAGTAACAATACCTCCAAGTGAATCATGTTCTGTTGAGCAGCAGGGTCAAGATGCACATGAAAAGGTTGGAGGGATTGTGCCCATACCACTAAGCGCGAAACCTTCTAGTATGTGCCCATGCCACATTGCCATTGAACTCATGAATCAAGACCAAACCCACAAGTGCTCATAGGGAAGATGTCATAATCTCACTGGCACAAAAATAACATCTAGGTTGCAATGGAAAGAGGGGCAGATACATCTCACTGCCACACAATGGAATTTGGGTTGCGATTGAAAGAGGGACCAACATTTCCAACCTTAGAGTGCATAAGAAGAGAAAGGGATATACATACGGAACAAGAACATGAGGAATTCCACCACCCTCTAATTAGACATAAAAGGATACTACAATAGAGGAAAAGATTGAACAAGGCAGTTTGGCACATGAGCACAAAGTTACCAAGCCAGACATCCAACCTTAATGTGTGTAAGAAGAGAAATATGTACGGAGAAAGAACAGCAGGAATCCCACCACCATCACATTGGACCGTAAGGATACTGTAGGAATAGAAATTCCATCTTACACAAAAAGTGCTTAAATGGCAACCGAAGAAAGGTAGTTTGGTGCTTAAGCACAAAGCCTACCAAGCTAGGCATCCTTAATACCACTCATGCACCATCATGTACATTGAATAACAAGACCTCTAAGTGAATTATGTTCTGTTGAGCACCAGGTTCAAGATGCGCATGAAAAGCTTAGAGGGATTGTGCCCAACCACTAAGCACAAATAGCTTCTAGTATGTGCCATACCACATAGCCATTGAACCTAAAAATTAAGACCAAACCCACAGGCGCTCATAGGGAAGGCATCATAATCTCACTGACACACAAATAGCATCTGGGTTGTAACCAAAAGAGGGGTAGATACATCTCATTGCCACATAATGGCATTTGGGTTGCAACCGAAAGAGGGACTGACATTTCCAACCTTAAAGTGTGTGAGAATAGAGAGGAATATACATATGGAGAAAGAACACGAGGAATTCCACCACCCTTACATTAGACATAAAGGGATACTGCAACAGAGGAAAAGATTGCAGCAAAGCAGTTTGGTGCATGAGCACAAAGTTACCAAGCCAGACATCCAACCTTAATGTGTGTAAGAAGAGAGATCTGTATGGAGAACAAACAAAAGGAATCCTACCACCGTTACATTGGACCTCGAGAGATACTTTAGGAACAAAAATTCCATCTAGACACAAAAAGTGCTTAAATGGCAACCGAGGAAGGGATTTGGCCCTTAAGCACAAAGCCTACCAAGCCAGGCATCCTTAATACCACTCATGCACCATCATGTACATTGAGTAACAATACCTCCAAGCAAATCATGTTCTGTTAAGCACCAGGCTCAAGATGCAAATGAAAAGCTTGGAGGGATTGTGCCCATACTGCTAAGTGCGAATAGCTTCTAGTATGTGCCCGTACCACATAGCCATTAAACATAAGAATTGAGACAAAACCCACAGGTGCTCATAGGGAAGACATCATAATCTCACTGGCACACAAATAGCATTTGGTTGCAACTGAAGAGGGGCAGATTCATCTCACTGCCACATAGAGGCATTTGGATTACAATTGAAAGAGGGACTCACATTTCCAACCTTAAAGTGTGTAAGAAGAGAGAGGGATATACATATGGGGAAAGAACATGAGGAATTCCACCACCCTCTCATTAGACATAAAAGGATACTGCAACTGAAGAAAAGATTAAGGCAAGACAGTTTGCCACATGAGCACAAATTTACCAAGCCAGATATCCACGCCTAATGTGTGTAAGAAGAGAGATATGTATGGAGAAAAGAACAAAAAGAATCCCACCACCATCACATTGGACCTCAACAGATACTGTAGGAACAAAAATTTCATCTAGACACAAAAAGTGCTTAAATGGCAACTGAAGAGGGGATTGCAGTGAGGCAGTTTGGTGCTTAAGCACATAGCCTACCTAGCCAAGCATCCTTAATACCACTCATGTGCCACCATGTACATTGCGTAACAATACCTCTAAGTAAATGATGTTCTGTTGAGCACCATGCTCAAGATGCACATGAAAAGTTTGGTGCGATTGTGCCTGTACCACTAAGCACAAATAGCTTCTGGTCTGTGCCCATACCACATAGCCATTGAACCTAAGAATTGAGACCAGACCCACAGGCGCTCATAGGGAAGATGTCATAATCTCACTGGCACACAAATAGCAACTGGGTTGCAACCAAAAGAGGGGCAGATACATCTCACTGCCACATAATGGCATTTGGGTTGCAACCAAAAGAGGGACTTACATTTCCAACTTTAGAGTTTGTAAGAAGAGAGAGGGATATACATATGGAGAAAGAGCATGAGGAATTCCACCACCCTCACATTAAGACGTAAAGGGATACTGTCAACTTAGGAAAAGCCTGCAGCAAAGCAGTTTGGTGCAGGAGCACAAAGTTACCATGCCGCATGAGCACAAAGTTACCACGCCAGACATCTAACCTTAATGTGTGTAAGAAAAGAGATATGTATGGAGAGAGAATAAGAAGGAATCCCACTACCATCACATTGGACCTCAAGGGATACTGTAGGAACAGAAATTCCATCTAGACACAAATAGTGCTTAAATGGCAACCAAAGAAGGGATTGCAGCAAGGCAGTTTGGTGCTTAAGCACAAAGCCTACCAAGCCAAGCATCCTTAATACCACTCATGCGCCATCATGTACATTGAGTCACAATACCTCCAAGCGAATCATGTTTCTGTTGAGCACCAGGGTCAAGATGCACATGAAAAGCTTGGAGGGATTGTGCCCAGACCACTAAGTGCGAATAGCTTCTGGTATGTGCCCATAACACACGGCCATTAAACCTAAGAATTGAGACTAAACCCACAGGCACTCATAAGGAAGATGTCATAATCTCATTGGCAAACAAATAGCATCTGGGTTGCAATCGAAAGAGAAGCAGATACATCTCACTGCCACATAATGGCATTTGGGTTGCAACTAAAAGAGGGACTCACGTTTTCAACCTTAAAGTGTGTAAGAAGAGAGAGGGATATACACATGGAGAAAGAACATGAGGAATTCCACCACCCTCTAATTAGACATAAAAGGATACTGCAACCGAAGAAAAGATTGAAGCAAGGCAGTTTGGCGCTTGAGCACAAAGTTACCAAGCCAGACATCCAACTTTAATGTGTGTAAGAAGAGAGATCTGTATGGAGAACAAACAAAAGGAATCCTACCACCATTACATTGGACCTCGAGAGATACTTTAGGAACAAAAATTCCATCCAGACACAAAAAGTGCTTAAATGGCAACCGCAGAAGGGATTGCAGCAGGGCAGTTTGGCGCTTAAGCACAAAGCCTACCAAGCCAGGCATCCTTAATACCACTCATGCACCGTCATGTACATTGAGTAACAATACCTCCAAGCGGATCATGTTCTGTTGAGCACCAGGCTCCAGATGTGCATGAAAAGCTTGGAGGGATTGTGCCCATACCACTAAGCGCAAATAGCTTCTGGTATGTGCCCATACCACATAGCCATTGAACCTAAGAATTGAAACCAGACCCACAGGCGCTAATAGGGAAGATTTCATAATCTCAGTGGCACACAAATACAATCTGGGCTGCAACTGAAAGAGGGGCAGATACATCCCACTGCCACATAATGGCATTTGAGTTGCAAACAGAAGAGGGACAGATACATCTCACTGCCACATAATGGCATTTGCGTTGCAACTGAAAAAGGGACTTACATTTCTCACCTTAGAGTGTGTAAGAAGAGAAAGGAATATACATATGAAGAAAGAACATGAGCAATTCCACCACCCTCACATTAGACATAAAGGCAGACTGCAACAGAGGAAAAGATTGCAGCAAAGCAGTGTGGCACATAAGCACAAAGTTACCAAACCAGACATCCAACCTTAATGTGAGTAAGAAGAGAGAGATGTAAGGAGAAAGGACAAAAGGAATCCCACCACCATCACATTGGACCTCAAGGAATACCGTAGGAACAGAAATTCCATCTAGACACAAAAAGTACTTAAATGGCAACCAAAGAAGGGATTGCAGCAAGGCAGTTTGGTGCTTAAGCACAAAGCCTACCAAGCCAGGCATCCTTAATACCACTCATGCGCCATCATGTACATTGAGTAGCAATACCTCCAAGCGAATCACGTTCTGTTAAGCACCAGGCTCAAGATGCACATGAAAAGCTTGGAGGGATTGTGCCCATACCACTAAGCGTGAAGAGCTTCTCAGAGGGACAATTCACAGCAAGAAATTGCAACTTCTGGGACAAAATTAAATGCCTCACAGTCGATATCACATGCATGGATAATCCAACAGGTCAGCGTTCGAATAGTATGGAACAATATCATAAGAAAATCAACAAATTCAAATGGTGAAGGGTAAGGAACGAGCAAAAATCTTGTTGAACACAGATTACCTCATTACATGGGCCTCTAAACCCTATTAGAAGGATGAAAAAAGAAATCCAAAAAAGTCTCATTAAATTTATTTTTGTTGCGATAAAAAGAAAATTCAAAACAACTTCAAAATAGTATGATGAAATTAAACGAGAAAGAAAAATTTAAGAAAGAAAGATCTTAATAAGAACAGTCCACGAAAAGGTGTTTCCAATAAAAGATCAAGAAACCACGAAAAATCAACAGAAAAAGGAGATAAAAGCACCAAAAAGGGAATAAAAAAGATTTCAAAACCACGTAAACTTATTCAAGAAAACATACTTGGAAAACAGAAATCAAAGAAAGAAACAGAAAACTGGACCAATTCAAATAACTGCATTTAAAGATGGCATCACCGAGCAAGAAACAAGAAAGAAGCAGGGGAAGCCGAAGACTGAGGCAGACACAAGTTGAAAGAAAGAGACGAAATCGGAGAAAAGAAAACGAAGAAAAAAAGGAAAGAAAGAATAAAGAAAGAAGTCGTTGCGTCTTACTCACATCGCTTTTCGCCGTCATGTGCGGTGGCCGTAAAAACTTGACCGTACCCGGCGCTGCCATCGCCATAACAGTTCACAAAAGTTGGAACATCAGTTGCAAATTCTTCTTTGATCTCACAGACCAAGAATAAAGATAAAGCAAGAACATTCGTGAGATCTATGAGAAAACCTATCTTCAAGAAAAATTAAAAGAAAAACATCAAGAGAAAAATTTCTGGGAAAGCCTGTCTATAAAGAAAATCAAAAAAAAAAAAAAACAGAAGAATCTGAAAGTGTAACAAGCGCTGTTTGACACAAAAAAAAAAAAATAATAAAGAGAAGGAGAGAGAGGGAGAGAGGGAGCCTTACCTACTGACCGACCAGAGAAAAAGAGACCGTTGGACCTTTTTGAAAATAATAGGAATGAGGATGGGTCAGCAGCAGCTCTGGGCATCTATTTATAATGCTCCTCCCATTAGGCCACCGCCGACCTTATTTTAAAAATTACGGTGGGTCCCTTCGAATTGGTCCCGCATGTATAATTAGACCCATTTTACTGCCGACCCAATTAAACGTAAAAGTTACGCTGCGCTCTAAAGGACCCAATTACCTAAGCCCAGTCCAGCCCAATAGTTGTTGACACAATGTCAAAATCATATATCAACAAATGTGAAACATGAAAGAAACTGTATTTTCAGGCTATTCCCAATATCTAATAATAATGTTACATAAATTTTTAATTTTAAATTTAACGTTCGATACTTAGTCTCTATAAACCAAACAAAAAGTTGCATATTAAGAAAAAATTCTTTATAAATATAGTGATTAATTTGTATTTAAGTTCATTGAATAATAAATTTAAATAATAAATTACATGATAAAATTTTCATTTGTTGATTTAAAAACTTAAGCATTTCTTATTTGAAACAAACGATGTTTAACTTAACACTATATGCCACTCTACATTATGATTATTACACGATTTTATTATATTTTTAATTATATACCAGGATTATAGGCTCATGAAATGTTAAGGTTCTCTTTAGGAGGAGGGTCCGCCAATACAGATTGCTATTGCCATGTAGCGCATCATCGTTGGTTCCAATTTCTCTAAATGACAAATTTAAATTTATGAAAAATTCTTTTGAAAATCCAGGACTATCCTCGTCAACTAACAAATAACGAGACAAAAAAAAATCGTCAGCTAACGGTAACAGAATATTAGTAACGAAAAGCACGTGAGTCTTGATGCCCGGATAAGAGCCTTACATAAGCCTTACATAAAAGTAAGTATGTAACGCCCGCAGGCATCACATTGGACTTCACTGATTATGGTCATCGGACGGACGTAATAATTTTGAAAACTGGATGCTCTGCAGAATATTGAGAGTAGTGGACCGGATGCTTGTATTGGCTTCCGAGGTACCAGAAAAAGAACATGAGATTGGTCGCAGACAGGAATTTCTACTTGAACAAGCAAATGTGCACGTGTGATATAGGTAGAGCACCTTGGGCGTCAAGAGCTTGGACGCCAGCTCTGCTCAGAGACGAACTCTGAGATTTCCCGTTTTGTGTGGGATTGATAAATTTTGGATTTATAAGCTATATGTGGGCCCCCACTATTTGGAGCAGAATTAACAATTGGCTGCTCATAAATTGCCGGGCTTTTGCCTGGACCCTTGTTGCAACAAGCCATTAGTAACTTGCTCCCACCTGTCTGAATGTCCTCCCCTTTCCTGGTACAAGAGAGATTCCCCTTTGCCGTCTTGCCGTCTCGGTTGAATTCTTGCTGTTGATTCTGAGATTCTTCGATTCAACCAGGTGAGTGGCTGATTCTGCACTACTACTATACTCTTCAATTCGCATATAGACTCCGAGTTTGATGTATGAGATCTTGATCCTTCTTCCATGGCTACGGAGAACATGGCCATTGTGAAGAACGATATAAAAAAGAAAGGGGAAAAAAAAAAAATAAAAGAAGAGAAAGTGTTAAACGTTAATGTATGCTTTTTATGTGTGTTGTTACAATCGACAATCTTGCATATCCTAATTAATGTCAATTTCTTTTGTCGTCCACTCAACTCTTTTTGATAGTTTTAACTGTTAATTAAACAATGACTCGATAGGAGTCAAAAAAATAAAATCTTTTTTTTTTTTTTTTAAGAAAAGAAAAGAAAAGGGGGAGAACGCTTTTGGTTGACAGATAAGGGACGGGGGCAGCTTTACCCGAAGAGGTAAGATTCTTTGGCTTTTTCTTTCCGACCCGCCAACCATGGATGCATGTATATGGAAACGGTTCTTTATTTCCAATAGGAGTTTCTCGTGAGGCTGTATCTATGACGGTAACCCCGATGTCGAGGCTTTATTTAATTTGCTTTAATTGTAAACACGTGACATATATTTATTGTCTTTTCAAGATCAAATTAATCAGCACGGTCATAGATTGATGGGAGACTGATTAATCGTCCTTTCATTTTATTGTCCATCGCTTTCCCTAATTAATATTTGACTGTGGGGTGTGGTCCACAAGGTCCGAGAGACGACGGTATTTTTAAAATAAAAATATAAGGGGGCGAGACGGAGCAGCGCGGAGAGACAGAGAGAGTCACGTGTGGATTCAATATTATATGTATATAATTAAAGTAAAATGTGTATATAATTAATAAAAAAATTTTATAAACATAAAATTACTAGTTATTTATGCGCGTGTGTATATATATATATATATATATATATATATATATTTTTTTTTTTTTTCCCGTTCTAATTACATTATAAGTACAGGATCTCTCGTTGGTTTACGGGGAGCTATTTTTAAAATCTAGCTTCTTGATAGTTCTTTTCGCAAACGAGTTGGTCAGCAGTAGGCGTGAATTGAGAAAATGGTACATGACGCAAAATTCCGGAGCCCACCAGTGCGAAGGCACAGGCATCTTTTCTCTGATTGATTGGCCAAAAAAAAGGACCCACTTCAGACAGTCTACTTTAGACCTGAAATCGAACCAGACAGTTCTCTGATTGGGTGGGGAGCATGTATCCATCTTTCTTTGTAGTTATCTTTGCATGATCATAACTTACAAATTCCTATTCCAGGTCCACTCGACAATCTCAACTAACACTGCGGAAAACCAAATCCAAAAGAAGGAAAAAAAAAATACAAAACAGAGCAAAATAATTATAAAAAAAAAAAAAAAAACAATGGCATTGGCGACAGACTCAGAAATGGTCTTCCCAGGGGAGGTGGAATCGCCGTTGCAATCCGAGCAACGGCCTAAAACGCAACCATTCTCGTCTCTAGGTAGACAATCCTCAATCTACTCTCTGACTCTTGACGAGTTTCAGCATACCCTCTGCGAGAGCAGCAAGAATTTTGGTTCAATGAACATGGACGAGTTCCTTACCAGCATATGGGACGCCGAGGAGAACCAACAAGCAGCTGCAGCCGCCACTAACAACAACGTCACAGCTCAATTCAACAGCAACAACAGCTATAGCCAGGGTTTGAATGATGCTTCTGGTGTGCGTAGAGGCATATCCAGGCAACCCAGTTTGCCAAGGCAGGGGCTGATCAGTTTGCCAGCCCCCTTGAGTGGGAAAACTGTGGATGAGGTTTGGTCTGAGATACAGAAAGGGCAGGAGCAACAACAGCAACAGCTACAGCAGCAGAGTGATGGTGGCAATAGCGTGCAAAATCTGGATTCCGCCCCTCGGCAGCAGCCCACTTTTGGGGAGATGACACTGGAGGATTTCCTCATTAAGGCAGGGGTAGCGAGGGAACAATGTAGCGTGACAGAACCAAGTCAGCAACAGCAGTATGGAATGTATCCAAGTAGCAATGGCACCTCAACAGGTTTTTCTTCTGGGCCTATGCTGGACTTGCCCACTGGTAGCGGCGGTTTTGCTGTGAATTACCAGACAATGCCTCAGGTTGTCAGGACCGTGGGAGAGTCGTCGGCGAGAAATTGTGGGTACCCTCCTCTGCTGACGGGACCACCACAAGCAGCTATTTATAGCGGAAGAATGGGGAATGGTGGAGGGTATGGGCCGTGTCAGGCAATGGGAGTGGTGGGGCCAGTCAGTCCAGTTTCGTTAGATGCGACGGTTGCTAATGTCGACAATGTTGCCAAACAATATGGGATGGATATTGGTGGGTTGAGGGGGCGGAAGAGGATTATTGATGGACCAGTTGAGAAGGGGGTGGAAAGGAGACAACGGAGGATGATCAAGAACAGGGAATCAGCTGCAAGGTCTAGAGCTAGAAAACAGGTGAAATTCAGTGACCAATATGCTTATCTCATAGATGGACAGACCCATGATAGATTAATTTCCAGCTTTTAGGTGTCTTGAATAGTTCGACCAACATTGAAAAGATTTTTGTCATTGTCACTTCCGGTTTTCATCGTAATTAACTTGACATTGAAATTTTGATGCATAAGTGCTGCTCCAAATGATCTATTCACTTGAAACTGGTGCATGTATCGCTAACTGCAAGAACGCAGAGATGAACTGCATCGAGGGATGGGGTAATTTGATTAGTAAAAGCTGAATTAGGAATGAGACATGGGACCTATGTTTGGCTGAAAATTTGAAACTGCGGAAATTGGAATAGCCAGGATCTACAAGTTGTGTACATCACATTTGGAGCATCGAAAATGTGGACTTCTCTGATTAGCGTTTCGCTTGTTTGGCAACCATAGAATTAGATTAGAGATCTGGTGTCTAAGCATTAAAACTAGACTTGATGGTTGAAATCGTGCTGATTTTATCAAGCAAAGCAACAGATGATGTTACTTCTTCGATCTACTCCACATAACACAGCTTTCTCGTGGATTTTGCAGGCACACACAGTTGAACTTGAAGCAGAATTGAGCCAACTAAAAGAAGAAAATAAGAAGCTTAAGCATGCTCTGGTAGATCATTATTGCTGGTCATATATAATGTGCTTTCTGCAAAAGATACGCATCTTTGTTGGTGTGTCACTGATATTAGCCCTACTTTCTCTCTTATACTTGAACAGGCAGCGCTTGAGAGGACAAGAAAGCAACAGGTAATGGGTGACCCTTATGGTATTGTTCTATCCTTGTTAAATTAGTTCGCCGTCAAAGAAGAACGCAAAATTGTGTGTCCTCTAAACTGCAGTTTTAGTTTTACTGGTAAGATGCTGCATCCATGCCTTGGGGTCATATGAAGGATCGCAATCGGAGAATTCTTATTGAAGGCCACAGTCTTTTTGTTTCGCCCGTCTCAAATTTCTGATGCATAAACAGAACTATTTTAAGTTCATTATTTTTTCTTGCCTGCTGTTTCACGCTGGTGGAAATCTTCCACATTTCAAATGCAGCACAATGAGGAACGAAGTATGAAAGCTCAGACCAAAGCCCAAAAAGCCAAAGAGAGACTTAGGGTGATAAGGAGGAACATGAGTTGCCCCTTGTAATGCCAAGTGATGGTAAAAAACGAGCTTGTGCCGACATTTATTTTTGTTGTTCCCCTTGCATATTTATCAACCAGACAATTTTGCATCTCAAATGCAGCCTCTTTGAGGGATTGAAAGTAGAGAAGTATGGCTGGATCTAAAAGAGCCTTGAAGAGCTTGAGAGCATCGAGAATGGCATTGAGTTTGCCTGATTATGGGGATAGATTTGGAATTTTGCAGCCATGACCAGCCATTTTGGTGATCTTCAGATGGGATGGTTCTTTTGTGAACTATGATTTAATTAAGCATTTTATGCATGATCGGATGTGTAAGTTCCAGTTATGCTTTTCTCTTGGACTTAATTCTCCAAATGCCAACCGACTTGACGTGCGAATCAACGGACTTCAGAAAGTGAGGGTCTTGCAATGGTTTGGGGTTGCGCAGAACAATTTCGGGGGATTACTGCGGATGTTCACTGTAATCCCCACGCGTCTAATTTTGATGTGACTCGTTTGATAAGATATATATATATATATATATATATTTTTTTTTTTTTAAATTATCTTTGTTAAAGCACCAAGTGAATTTAATCTCGAATGTAATACGGGGAAAAAGAAAAAATTTAATAACAACTTAGCATGTAGACTTATCAGCAAGCACCATTTGTCCAGTACACTAGTGAATTATTTTAAAATTGGATACACTCAAAATTTCCATACATCAGACCATTTCGCATCCAGATGTCTAGTACATTCATTCTGTATTAGCCTAAATTCGAGTGAATGTACTATTGTTCATTCTAATAAAAATAATTTTAAATATTTAACAATATAATAATAAAATTTGAAATTCATTAATATTATATAAAAAATATTTGTTTAAATTTAATAATATTTAAATAATATATTTTTATATAAAAAATTAAATAAAAATAATGATAAATAATCGGTAGTGCTAATTCTATACCACAATAACGGGCTGGGCTGTAACTTTTTAAGTTAATGCTAACTAACCCATAATTTGATTTCATTTTATACGGTGAGTAACAGAACACAAAAACTAAATTAAACTAAACCCATAAACCCCGCCCCCAACCCCCGTTTCGATTCTTGCTCCTCTGCTGCCAAAGATTTCTGGGGGCATTTGCTCCTACAATAGTCAACCATCCGCCCCTCTCTCAGGTCCTCCCTCTCGCGCTCTCTCTCTCAAGCACATTTCTTGAGTGGAGTTGCTCTTATGCTGAAATCGTTGCCTATTTTGTGGTCATTTTCGTTTGTGTGGGGTTTTGATTGTCCATTTACCTTTTCTCGTACAAGCTTTGGTTTAATCATGGTTGGTTCTGCCTTAGACATGTGGGTTTTGATTGGGGCGAACTTAGGTTTAGCTATATCATTCATTTTGTTGGTACTCTTGGGTCTTGTAGGTTTCTGTGACTCATCTACCTTGTAATTCCGCGGGTTCTAGTTGAATCTGAAATGTGGGTCGCTTCCTTGTGCTTAGTTTCCTCATGGGGATCTTGCATGTTTGCTAATTGCTTTTGGTGATACCATTTTGTTTGTCTGCCTTTGGCTTAACAGGTCCTGGAAGTGAAATTTTGGGCAGAGCAAGGTATTTAAGCCGACTTGGTACCTAGTCATATTGTTAGTCGTCAACTGAATCTGGGAACCACATTGCGCGTTGCCATTATAAGATGGCAGCTTGTGTGTCACCATGTTGTACCCCTTCTGATACAAGAAACCCAATGGGGATGTTAACCGTCCTTGGTGGGAGAGTATCGTTGGAGAACATGGGGAGAGTTAGCTCTCTTAAGATGTCTGAAGATAAGAATTGGTTTCTGGGTGCTGCTCAGAAGTCAAAGGTTTCTTTGTTCAAATGCTTGGCAAACTCGCAAAGTGTCAGTCCGTATGACAATAAAGACACTTTCTTGAATCTTCACCCTGAAATATCAATGCTTAGAGGTGAGGGGATCAACACAGTAAACACTCCATGGAAGGATACTTCCAGTGGAACTGTCACTGACAGTGTGGAGGATTTATCTAGCCCAAATAATTACAATGAAGCTAAGATCAAAGTTATTGGTGTTGGGGGTGGTGGGTCCAATGCTGTCAACCGTATGATAGAAAGTGCAATGAAAGGTGTGGAATTTTGGATTGTTAACACTGATGTTCAGGCCATGAGAATGTCTCCAGTCTTTCCAGAAAACCGTGTGCAAATTGGTCGGGAGCTGACTAGAGGTCTTGGAGCTGGTGGTAACCCAGAGATTGGTATGAATGCTGCTAAAGAGAGCAAAGCCGCACTAGAAGAGGCACTCTATGGTGCTGACATGGTTTTTGTCACAGTAAGATCAAGTTTTGTACATTATAGGTTTGCAGCAAAAACTGTGTTACAGCATGACTATGCAAACTCTATCCAACTTTAGATTTAAATCTTAAAAACAGCCTTATTATATTATGACATTAGATGGCTTTCATATTATAGTTTTGCAGCAAGAATGGTATTACAGTATGTCCTTTATTCTCTCTATGTTTTATATTTGCAGGCTGGCATGGGAGGAGGAACAGGGACCGGTGGTGCTCCTGTAATTGCAGGTGTTGCAAAGTCAATGGGTATATTGACTGTTGGCATTGTCACAACTCCTTTCTCATTTGAGGGCCGAAGAAGGGCAGTTCAGGCACAAGAAGGAATCGCAGCTCTAAGAGATAATGTTGACACATTGATTGTCATTCCAAATGACAAGTTATTAACTGCTGTCTCTCAATCTACCCCAGTAACAGAAGCATTTAACTTGGCTGATGATATCCTTCGGCAGGGTGTTCGGGGTATCTCTGATATTATTACGGTGTGTAATTCACACATTATCATATGACAACACAAAATGCTATTCAGTCCTTCACTATTATGATCTGGTACTTGTGTCCCTCACTCTTTTGTCATTGCTTGTTCCATAATAGTGGAGAAGTCCATTGATGAATACACAAAATGGTCTAAGATTATGAGAATATCTATGGCTACCTCGATAATGAATCTTCAAACTCCATGCACATTAAAGTTTTCTTAAGAATTCTGCTGCATAATATATTGTGCTTCATCATTTAAATAGAATGGGGACAAAAATTTGCACTGTGATTATTTTGCATGATGTCCAGTACATGTTGGTGCATGCTTGAACTGCAGATTCCTGGACTGGTGAATGTGGACTTTGCTGATGTGCGAGCAATAATGGCAAATGCGGGGTCTTCATTGATGGGCATTGGAACTGCGACTGGTAATTGTTAAACTACTAGTCACAATAATGTTTATGTTTACGATGTTGCTCTATAAATCTATGTTTATCATTTTGTCCAGGAGAATCTGAAGAAATTTGAAAGTTTCTGACTTACTGGTTTTCTGAAATTAATACTAACCCCGTTGCTTCTTCCTTTTGCTAAGTATGAGAAATAGACTATTGATGTGAGTTCTTGTTTAGAAGGCTTTGGAATGTCTTGTACTGAGCAGCCAGTGTGTGAAAAGTTCTAACTTTCTGAACCAGTGTCCATAACTTTCCTTTGGTGTTCCTCTCATTCTCATGGTTGCTAAATTTGTTTATGGTTGATATGTATCTATCAACAATGTGCAATCCTTCTTACCAAAAAAAATTATGCAATCCAGAGTGGCCTGCAGAGTAGTCAAAGTGCAACAAGAGCGTAGATTTCTGCTGCGCCGAAATTTTCTATGGATGTAAATGGATTTGCATGCATGTATTTTTTACTTTTGTGTGGTAGTTGTTACATGTGAGTGCTTTAATTATAATAAAACTGAAGGGAGCATTCTTTATTTATGTATTTTATGTAATGGTGTGCATTTTAATTGCCTGAAATGACTTTTAATTACCAATTGCACAGGACCCTGATTGCATTGTTACTAGTGTATTTTTCTTCCTTTCTGATGTAGGGAAGACCAGGGCACGAGATGCTGCGCTCAATGCGATTCAGTCACCTCTATTAGACATTGGCATAGAGAGGGCAACTGGAATAGTGTGGAACATAACTGGTGGAAATGATTTAACTTTATTTGAGGTACAGTGGTCTCAACCTGGTTTTACTTGAGGATTTTATCCAGTTCTATATCCTTTTTTGCCACAACCTTGTACATATCTTCCGGATAGTGTCCAAGGCAACAATGAATTGTAGAATATCTGAGCCATCTGACCAAATCTGGCCCTTCAAGGAATATACCTGCCCCAAAGTTGATTTTCCTTTATTTTCTTGGAAGCATGCATGTCGTCTTTGTGGGGGTATACTTGTTGCAAAAAGGAACATTTTACCATTGGCTGTTTTGCTGTAGAAGTTCCAACGATGCAATTGTAGTGCCTTCGTGCAAACAGAGTTACTCCTTCGTTGTTTCTACATTCTGATGGCAACTTCCATTGCTCTTATGGCTCACTATCAAGCATAATATAAAGAAACAGGATTGTATTTGGACATATTATCAAACCCTAAATATCCCCCTTTGATGATGCCCACTTTACATCTTCCCTAATACTGTCCCAAATTGGTTGATTCTAAGTTTTAAAATTGGAGAAGCCAGTATGCTGCTTGATTGTGTCTCAAAAACAGTGAATAGGCCACTTATTACAACAGACCCCTGAATTGATTTGAGTGAGTTGCATGTTCATAAGGCATTTACATCGGGAACTTCTCATATCATGGTATCATGCTCTATGGTTGATTCCATGACATGGGATTAAATATCACAACTCTTGCAGGTGAATGCTGCAGCTGAGGTGATATATGACCTTGTAGATCCAACTGCCAATTTAATATTTGGAGCAGTGATAGATCCATCACTCAGTGGCCAAGTAAGCTATTGCTTACTCCAACTGAGATGACATAATATTTTATTATTGGATCTTTATTTACTACAATTTTGTGGTACATTATTAAATGCATAATTAGCATCAGAAACTTGTGGCTTCTTGCCTGATGCATAGGCAGATCACAACCAGTATAAGGACAGTCTTCATAATCTGTGACAGGCAGGACATGCTTTACTTTTCCCTTATCTCTCTCTCTCTCTCTCTCTCTGTGTTTGCGCGGGCGGGTCCATGGCATGCCAGCAAGTGAACATAAGTGGTTCTATTTTGGCCCCTTGGCTTGGCTCTGATTGTTAAGGGATGTTTTAAGCTAAATTGGCCCTGGATTACAATGTCATTCTCCATCTTGATATAGGCTCACTTATTTCTTAGTATCAGTTGGAGGGTACTTGGGAAAATTTTAGTTTGCACATGTAAGCCTGTTATTCAATTGACCATTGGGACTGGCACATCAATTTGACTTTTATCTGAATTCCTTGAATAGATGCAGAGTGGCATTATGTTTGTCTTAGAGTAAATATCGACTTTGTCATCCAGGTCAGTATAACTTTAATCGCCACTGGATTCAAGCGCCAAGAGGAAAATGAAGGAAGACCCCTACAGGTGCTTCTCTTGCTCCCTCTCTCCCGCACTTTCCCTCTCCCTACAGCAAACACTTTGGGTACACGCCAACATTACAACAATGTAGACATGGTCAATGCAGGCAACCCAGCTTGCACCAGGAGGCACCACCTTTGGGGTAAATAGGCGACCTTCCTCTTTTACTGAAGGTGGTTTTGTGGAAATCCCCGAGTTCCTCAAGAAGAAAGGTGGCTCTCGCTATCCAAGATCTTAAAATCATGTTTCAACGATTGCCTTCTATCACCCGGATTTCTTCCGCCGGAGACATCTCAATTTCTGGGATGTATATAAATTTTGTTGTGGGTATTAGTTCCTAGTGGTGCCTTGTCTGGTTCCAGTTGTAGTGTATGTATGTCTGTAGAATACACTAATAAGTTGGAGCTTTGTATTGAGCTGAAAATTGCCTAGCGGAAGACATACCCGTGTTAATTTCCTTGGCAAAAAGGAGATCAAGAAGAAGATCTGGATCAGAGAATCAAAAAGATTGGATCATTAAACTTGAAGCTGGATTTCATTTCTCAAATTATACTATACCTCAAAGAAAATTCTAATATCTCATTGACCGAACTACAGAAATTATGACGCCCCTCGACATCAACATCAGCCTCACATCCCTCCAAAAATCCAACCAAGGAATCGTTACTTGAAATTGAGTCTCCCTTGTTTCATTAATTTCTTTTACGGTGTTGAGATACGTCAACTAGGCCACACAGCATGGAATCCAATCTCAACTTGTCGGTTGTCATATGCTAGACGGCGGAAACTCTTCGGCGGCGACGTGTGAATTGACTGCACACCCATTCTTTGTGCTTTGTTCCCTCGCGTGAAGCCCATTGAAATCCATTTTTAGAGCTGAAAGTGGGGTGTAGAGGAAGAAGGAAAAGTAACCTTCTTTTGAGCATCAAGAACAAGAACAGGAACAAGCTGGAAGGAGGAGAATTGAGACAAGCATAGAGGTAATTTCACTCAAGAAAGTAGAATCCGCCACAATGAAGCCTTGTTCTCAGGACCGGAGTCCGTCACTTCCGTCGGGTAAAACCAGGCCTGTCAATCCAAGAATAACATCAACAATGCAACGGAAAGCTCGGTCTTAAAACCCCGTGATCTTGGAAGCAACAGAAAAAAACGATACAAAATTTTCATCTCATCCTCCACTACCCGCCAAGCTAAAAATCAAGAAATCTCGCAAAATGGCCTGCCAGGAGATGCCATGGATGCGGCGGAGGAACAAAGTGGTTCAAGCGTAGTGCAAAATTACTGCGGACGAGAAAGGCCGAAGGGACATAGGATTGAAGTTGCAGGAAGCGTTTGGATCCCTGAGATATGGCGTCAGGAAGAGCTTTTGAAGGGTTGGATCGACTGTTCTGCTTTCGATGCTTCTCTAGTTTCTTAAACAATCAAGTCTGCTCGTGCAGCTCTTGTCGAGGAAGGCAGAAGAGCAAAGTCCCGCAGATCACTAACAGAAAACAGGTGTTGAGAATTGTCTTTCACTAACATCTTTTTCAATCGCTCTAGCTGTGATAATGGGACTATATCAACGTTTGCTAATAGTTGAAGCTTGCTTTTTCCTGCCAGTGAAATTGGAGAAGTGTACTCTGATGACAGATTATCTTGTTTTGCAATTCCTTTTGTGAAATGAACAATCATGTTAAGCGCAGGTGGGTATTGAGCCTATAGTATTGTGGTTGAGTATACAATCTATTTTTGCGAGTAACCACATTCACAAATTATGAACCCTTGCTCTTCTGCCACTTCCATGACATCGGAGAACATAAAGAAAAAGATTGCTTCTGGAGCCATTGACGAGGTTTATGGCCCAGGGGGCTTGTGCTCTAGAATTGCAATAGATACTGGGAATACAGGGTGCCGATTCCGCCTGAAAATTTCCATCAAAAGTAAAGCTCAGGTCTTACAGAACGTCCTTGTTTTGGTCAAATGGATTTGGACATTGTCGAAGAAACTTGTGAAATTCAACACTGATTATACATGCCTGCCATTTTGTCAATCTATAATCTTCTAAATCACAAACGATTTGTGGGTATGATGTCTATTTTCATTTAATTCAGAACTCAATTAACAGCCAATTAGCTATGTTAATAAAGTAAGGTATAGTACATTCAATGCTATTTATAATTTTTTTTTTGGGCGCCGAGTGGGTGGGGTGGGGAAGAGATACAGAATTTGAGGAAAAAAAAACCAGAACTTTAAAATAAGATTATTTCTCCTCCGTTTTTTTTTTTTTTTTCTTTACCTAATTTGCGATTGGTCCTTAAAGCTTGGGCCTCTTTAACCCTTCAGGCCCAGCAGCCGGTCCGAGCTGACTGCCAGTGCCACCGTCTGCTTTATGCCTCTCGCTCCCCATCTCCAAAATGCCGAATCGTTGTCGTCGCGATTGAAAGAAAAACCGCGTAAAAGTAATTCATTTTGGTTGTTGGCCTCCGCAAGCCCTAAGGCGCAGATCTACACACCGTAACGCCGGAGCAAATCGCCATGGATCACACTCCTCTTAGAACGCAGAAAGGTCCTCTGGAACTCATCTACAGGCTGATCATGCGCCGAACCTCCGTCTACGCCACCTTCGTCGTCGCTGGCGCTTTCCTCGGAGAACGGGTATGCGTTATGACCTTTTTTTTTTTTTTTTTTAATATAGTCTGTCATTACTTATTTCGCTACTCTAAGACGAACTTTTTTACACTATATTTTTTATTTGCTAAATCTTTTAGTTAAAATATTGCGATGAATGATTAAATAGGAATTGGCCTCTTGAAATTTATTACGGCCATCAATAGATCCGTGTTCGGTGTTCCATTGATCGTCCTGCGCGTTGTTTTTCTGAAAGAACTGGATTGGAAAGAGAGTATTTTGTTTCTGATCTAATAAACATTTTTGTGCTTTGCTTCTGCTTCTTTGTGGTTTCATGATTTCTGATTTAGATTCGGAAATTTGTTCTTGCTGGGATCTCAAATTATGCATCATGGTGGAATGTTGTTCATTTGCTTGAGATGAAATTGATTTTTGGGAACATTTTCATAATCATAATATTGTCCGTATGCTCTTTGTAAAATCAGAGTTAGACTTATAATTTTTAATTCCTTTTGGGTGGTTTGTAACATCTTATCATAACTAATCTGTGCGCAGGCCGTGGATTATGGAGTGCACAAGCTCTGGGAATACAACAATGTTGGGGTATGTAAGATGATCATGTATTTGTCCTGAGGCTCTATCAAATTTTCCTTGTCTTAAAGAATAGCTTTTATTTGCACCACCATGTATCATGGATAACAAAATTTCCACAATTTATGGAATTGCAACTGCCCTTCTTTCTTTTGTCCATGGAAGTTTTTTTGGGATTAATGGATGAGGGTCATACCCTATTGGATTCTTGGGTGTAGCTTTCTATGATGTATAATTATGTTATGTGCATTTCTGGGTCAACTTTTGTTATTGGTCATCATCAGCATTTGGTTCCCAATGGAAGTTGTGACATGCTCATGCTCTTCATTCATGACCTTTTTTGAGTTTCTATACTCTTTAAGTTCATGTCGTTTGAACTCTCATTATGGATTTTGGACAAAGGTGCAGTTTATTGTGGTTGGAGTTCCATAAATTACCTATCTCACCGTTTCCTTTTTCAGTCATAGTGTGAATTTCAAACCTGAAAGGCTGTTGGGCTCAAATTTGAATGTTACTTCCTTTGATAATATCTCGTGGTGTTCTCAAATTACTCTTACTTCTTCCACAAAGAATGTCTAGACTGTGGATCATGCACATGCACATATGGATGGGATCTGCACTGTTTGTGTTCTCAACCATCTGTGTGGATATCCCCTCAATAGTTGAATACATGAGAGAAACTTGATAGTATGCATCTAACAGTTCAGTGCTGCTTCATGCTATTAGTTCTGTTTCCTCTGACTTGATGGCTACTATTTTTGTTACAGAAACGTTATGAAGACATTCCAGTTTTGGGACAAAGGCCAGCAGAATGAGAAGTTTATCGACTCTTATTTTATAGCCATTTTGATGTTGAAGATTTCAGGCAAGCATCTATTTAGTAGATAGAAATTCTCATAGTTGCAATAAGCATATTTCAGTTGACAAACTAGACCATGTTTGTTAAACATGGTGTCTTGAGTCTTTTGGACTTGAATGGTGCGGATTGTGTAAGCTTAAAATGGTATTGCTGGGAATCTTGTATTCTTCAGTTTACAATTTCTAATTAGTTTTCTGAGCATTTTTTTCATTGCATGTGGTTATCTTGTACACAAACACCCAATAATTCATATTTCTCTCTCCTTTCTCCTCTTTGTTATTTTATATGTGTTTTTTTCCTTAAAAAAGTGCATACATATATACATTTTTCTATATCCATATTTATATTAAACATTATCATAGTGAATTATACATTTCGGTAAGAATTTGAAATTATTATGAGTATCATGTTTTAAGATCATTGGTTATACATTTAAAGTACATGATTGTGATCGCTAAATGCACTAGCATGCCCTCCCCTGTATTGTCCTGATGTAATCCCATGTCAAAAAATCATGTGTCTTATAGAAAATTTCCAAACAATTTTATGCTGTGCATGTGGCTGTCACAGGGATTATTCGTATTTGGTTGGGGACCTACATGATACTAATCAATCATCCTTGCTTTTTTCGTGGATAAAGTTATCCGATACTTTTGAAATCAATTCGCGTCTCAAATTTCTAATGTCCATGAAATATCCACATATCGCTTAGCAAGAGAGGATGAATGATGGCCTGTCTGTCCTTGTTTTTTCCTTTGTCACTCGCAGCAAATAGTAACGAAACAAAGATGTGATGGCACAAAGAAATCTTCTAACCGTAAGCAGATGAAAAAACTTTGGCTGGGAGGTGATCTTTCATGGATCACGACGTTTTATTTCCACGTAAGCGATTTTAGGTTCTAGATTAGAATGCTCCGAGACTACTTCTATGGTAGCGCTCTCTCAATGTTTTATTTCACTTTGCAACAGAAACCCCGAGGGTAACATATTTCTTTCTAAGGAAGCATTCAATACACAGCTTGTTGGTAATACTTGAAAGAAAGGAAAGTAAATTGCCATGATTAAGAATACTTTGTTAGCCACAACTAACAGCAGAGCCTCCTGTAAAAGCAGGAGTTAAGAACCTGGGTAATAACAACATGGAGGTGACATACTCTTCATTTTTTAAGTTCCTTCCAATGTTAAACTACATAATCTGGAGTCTCTCCCACGAGTGGCCAAGGAGAATGAGCACAATGTAACGCACAACTTGCCTGTTACTAGCGTTGGTCCGGTGCTTGTGACCATAAAAGACATGGTGCCAATTAAGTAATGGCGACATTAGGGTTTGTCACTTACAGAAGATTGTACAAAAGCTATTTACATTATTGGTGCAAGGGGAATAGGCATAAGGACTGAAGTTGAAGGATCACCATCGAAGGAATGCATGGTAATTAAAGATTCAATGAACATTGAATCGAGCTTGAAGAATTTTTCATGTATGCTAGAGCCTTGTGGAATGGCTCCCAAGAGTTACTGTTTCACCATGAATGAACTTTTACAACTGCACCCAGCCACTGCACTCGGATTTGCAGTCACCTATGCATAAAAACCAGACTTTAGTTTTCACAACATTAGTTGGTACATGAGAGAGGTTCATTACTGTATTAATGACCTAAAAATGAAATAAGTCGTCAGTCTTAAGCCCCAAACATTAACTAAAATCAATAAACATGAATGGCTATCAAAGCCAATTGCCACATCACAATTTTTTCAGAACACAAAGTCAATAATGTAGTGTTTGCACTCCCATGAATTGCAGTATCAGTATACCAATTTATTGTTTGTACTAATCGCTCCATCTTATTGAAGGATTTTCCTAAAGAAATGTATTTGAAATCAATGACTAGATAAGAGTGCTTTTAATGCCTTGTCTGAACTCTCTGATATCAGAAACCATTATCAGACTCCAATACAATGAAATACCATACAGTTACCCCAGTTTGGTGCCATTACTTGTTGTCATCCAAGTAAAAGCAGATCACAGGATGTCAGGACATATGTGCAGTAACCATGCATTCTGCAACCTGTTTCCCAGTTACAATTTATGCTGGATTTTCTTTATGTATGGGAAAAGACCTGGATGATGAGGGCCAGCCAGTACTAACCAATGAGAGGGGATTGTAGCATCAAAATTTGGTTTGACTGAACTACAGAGAGCTTGATGCAGGCACCAAGCTTTGAAAAGTGCAGTGATATCAAAGCCTAACATGCAAAAGAAATCTTTAAGTATTGATGGAACCTCTTATTCCATCATTACCTATCAGTATCATATTTTAAGGAAAATCTTCTCCATCATCATATTTGCCATCTCAAATATGCATTGTGCACATCATAACTACTGAGAAGTTGAAATAGGCACCAATGTTTGAATCAAGTGCAGTTTGTTATCTCCAATATGTGTTGAGTATGTTAAAACTCAACAGCCAGGGTTCATCAAATCACTCATATATCCATGGAAACATGGTTATGCTGAAAATTTAAAGATCCACAATGATCTCAAACATCCCTCCATCACCTCCGCTGAAATATAAAAATTCATTTTGTAACAGATGAGAAATTGGCTTACTGCAAAAGCAGAACGGATCAGCTCCTCAACATAGTCAACTGTTGCTCCTTTCACAAAATCATATGAAATGTTATCAACCACCAATTTGACTCCTCCTTCTTCAAAAACTCTGAAGTCAAGAAGAAAAAGGTACAAGAGCATAAGAAAGCTACAAATTTCAAAGTCAACTGGTAGAAACTGGAAAGAAACAATGCATATAAAGTTACAATGAAAACAAGAACCTGTCATCTGGTTTGACTTTGCTGTCAAAGTCAAAAACATACTGGAAACCTGAACATCCCCCAGCTTCGACACCTAAACGAAGCAATAGTTCCTCTGTCTTTCCTTCACTGGCTTGCAATTCCTTCATTCTCTGCAAGGAAAGTTATCTTAGCTAATGGACAAACTAAAATAAATACTGGCATTGGCAATACACAATCACCAAGATTTCTAGTTACAGGATAAGTTTAAATTCACGGCGCTCTTCTTAACATCATTGAAGAGTCACACCCATAATTGTCCCAACAAAGAGCATTAAGGATTATAAGACAATATTAGTAAAGCTAAGCCACAGAAAAATGCCAATTCAAGGATTTTTAATATAAAAGGAATCCCTCATGCGGACCTACCCAAATAGCCACGATGGCCATTAGACATCCACAATCTATTCTATATCTGAGCTTTGAACCTTCCAGTTGAATGATTCTTATATATTATAGGTAGAGAGAAATAAAAAAATAACAAGAAAATTTCGGAACCCACTTTTATTTTCACGTAATTAAGTGAAATAAATCTAACTAAGCTCAGGATATCCAAAAAGATAAAAAAAAAAAAAGAAAGAAAAGTCGCCGATTTTAAGCACAGATTTACATCATGCTTCCTGCACATATGATTTTCTCCGACTGTCACAAAAATCCCGCAGCAATTGCCGCTACGCACAAGCAAATGGCCACCACGCGACTGTTTACCGACGGAAATGAATAGATTGAACAGGCATTAGACTTATAAATGGCCGGTCTATCAATCGGCTCCCTTCACGGGCTCCAGCAATGGCTGGATTACACAGAAGGTTCAACCAACTCCACATCCGATCTGCCGCTCATCGCACACCAATCTACTGGACCTACAAACAACGCCCGACGGATGCGTATTGCAGGGGAAGAGGCATAGCAATAAGAGGAGGCGCGTGTCGTACAAACTCCCAAACGAAATACTTACATGCGGCAATTGCCACCATCGCATCCCCCCTCCCCCCCCCCCCCCCAAAAAAAAAATTCGAGAACATTTGCAAGATAACCCCCGAAATCTCGAGTCATGTTCTTCCTACGGCCAAACGGGAAAACAAAAATTGAAAAAGGTCTTACAAACAAACAATAGCATTACCTATTGAGACTTAAAAGAGAAACCACAAAAATCGAAGGAAAAAGAAAAGCCAAATAGCCAAGAAAAGAGTTAAGAAATGATAAATTAAAAATAAACCGTGGAAAGTACCATGACAGCACTCTCGGTCAAGTGAATGACGTCATTGGCAGGAGAAGAAGAAGGAGAAGAGTAGGTTTCGTGGAGAGCAGAGGAGGCTGACGAAGAGCTGAGAAGGCGGTGGTTCCGGCGAATCCAGGCGGTGAAGAGAGGGGTTGCGCGGGGAATGAACGGTGTTCTCGACATATCTCGTTTCTTTTTCTAAAGAACCGTCGCGTGACCACGCTGTGATTGGTCTCTGATCGTCTTCTCTAAGCTTAACGAAAATAGAGAGACACTGCGGAAGAAGACAATTATTATAATGGGGGTGATTTATAGTTTTGGTAATTGAATTTATTATTTATTTAATTTTAATTTTAGTTTATTATAATTTAATTATATAATAATTTTTTAAAAAAATAAAATTTATAATTTTTTATTTTAAAAAATAATATAATAATTAAATTAAAATAAAATTATAAAAAAAATAAAAAATAAATTTAATAACTAAATATAAATTATTCAAATTTTGGAATAGAACCGGGTTTGTGCAGCATAAATATTAAAAAAAAAAAAAATTATTTTCATAATAATAATAATAGTTATTGCATATGAGAATCACAGCTCTCAGTTTTTTTTTGTTTTTTGGTGTTACGGTCACGGGCACCTTGTTTTGTTTGCGGTCAATTAATGGGCCGGAGGTCCAAAAAGGAAATACCATCAGTTGGATTGAGCCACCCCGGGCCAATAGTGGGTGAGCCGAAAGCAGAAGTATTTTTATTTCTCAGTAATTGCGGTTAGCTACTTCTTCCTCGCTCAGCCAGACTCTATTCAGGCCGCAGTCGCCACCAACAGAGCGGGTTTACCACCGGCGCTTTTACCGTCGATTCGTGAGGTCTACGATACCGCTCCAATGTAAGCCAATTGTACTGAAATCTCTCAAATCTCATTTTAGATCGGCAAATCGAATCACTTTTTTTTTTTTTTTTAACGAAAAGAGAATAATTTTGGTGCTATATCCTGAGAATTTCTTATTCTTTGCGTAAATTATCCTTTGATTTTGTGGACATTGCTTTAACTAAAGAAAAATTGTTATTATTGGGATCAGATTCACTTGCGAATCAAAAAAAAAAAGAGATGCACGGCGGCCATTCATCCGGCGGTGGAAAGAAGTTCGAAGTTCGGAAATTGGAGATATCGGACAAAAGCAAAGGTTTCATCGAGCTATTGCAACAACTGACAGTTTGTGATTCTGTGTCGGACAAGGAATTTGAGGAAAGGTTTCACGAGATAAGCTGTTATGGCAACGACCACATTGTCTGTGTAATTGAAGATGATAGTTCTGGGAAGATTGTTGCGACTGGGAGCGTGTTTGTTGAGAAGAAGTTCATAAGGAATTGTAGCAAAGTTGGGCATATTGAAGATGTTGTGGTCGATTCCAGTGCTCGTGGCTTGCAATTAGGAAAGAAGATTGTGGAATTCCTTCTGGGTCATGCTCGTTCGATGGGGTGTTACAAGGTCATTCTTGATTGCAGCATTGAAAACAGAGTATTCTATGAGAAGTGCGGCTTCAGGCAGAAAGAAATTCAGATGGTGAGGTATTTCACATGAGCTATCAACCTTGTGCTGCAATCTACTTTGAATAACATTGGAACTTTGCGAATAGTTAGGTTAAAGCTTATTTAGATTCTTACGTTTGCATTCACTCGATCGCTAATTGTTTTGTCTTCCTTGATTCCCAATTCTCCAATTCTCGTCTCCTCGACTAAACTTCTTGATCTCGAACAAAAATACCCAACAAGGTTAGGTGAAAGCTCAGTAGATTGAAGTGAAATTCTCTCTGGGAAAATGCCATTCAGTATGTGGCCAGGCACTTAAAAGATGAATATATTATACGTTACTTGAACAATCTTCAAATGTTTGTTCCACGATAGTCTGCAACCCATTCCGAAGAAACTTTGGTGGCAAAGCTAAAGGGTGATTGGAAGACGTTCAAATATCCAACTACCAAAGAGATGGATTTGCTTTTATATATTACGTCTTGCTTTAGAAAGAAACGAAGATATTTGTAACAAAGTAAGTGTAACATGCGGGGTAATTAAGACATTGTCAACGTAGAAATGCAAATTTTCAATTAGGTGAATTTGGGGAACTAAACTCACGTGGATGATAAGAGGAGAGAGCAGAGAAAAACTTGAGAATTTTTTTATTATAAAGGATTTAGAACAATTGGAATTCATACAAAACGTAGTTCATAATGAAATGATACGATGAACAGAAATTCATTTAGCTTACTCAATTAAAATTTTGGGTCAAGGCTTTTTATCTTTTTACTATCAGAAAAACCGTTGGTTAACCTGTTATATGTAGCAATGTCGGGTACAAAGTCCTTGTCCAACATCTCATCCACCAAAACCTTCCCTTCCTTCCTTCTACCCTCTCTCATAAACCCAAGTGCCAAAATTTCGTAGGTTGTGCTGTCAGGTTCCAAGCCATTGCTACATGCCATTAATCTCAACTTATCGGCATCAATTGTTCTTCCGACGTTGCAAAGGTCCAGAAGAAGACAATTAAAGGTCACAATATCTGGGACAATACGTTCCTCCAGCATCCTTTTCAGCAACCCAAATGCCTCATTTATTCTTCCCGACTTCCTCAAACCTTCTATCAAAGTCGTACAGGAAATCAAGCTAGGAACATTTCCATTCTTCCACGTCCCATCCAACAACTCAAATGCTCTCCTCACATTTCTTTTCTCACAAAGCATCTCCACAAGAACAGAAAGATCAAAACCACTTGGCAAAACTCTTTTCTTTGAAAAATCCATTACCAATTCACAGGCATCCGGAACCCTCCCCTCTTTGCAAAGCCCATCAACCAGTATCTCACAAGTGACACTTGAAAACTCACACCCAAAATCGATCATCTCATATGCCATCTTGATTGCTTCATCAATCTTCCCATCTCTAGAGAACCCCCTAATCAAGGTATTGAAACTCACCACATTGGGACTACACCCTTTCTTCCTCATCTCTCTGAACAACTCCAATGCCGACTCAAACCTCTTATTCCGACAATAACTACTAATCAAAACATTAAAAGTGAACACATCGGGCTTAACTTTATCTTTCAACATTCTATCATAAACCCCCAAGGCTTTGTCATGCTGCCAACTTTTCACATGCCCGTGAATCAAAACATTATAAACAACAACACTAGGCTTCCCATCAATCAACTTCCTCATATTCTCAAAAGCAGCCGACCCGTCGTCCATTTTCCCAGCATTGCAGTAAGCATTGATAGCAAACTGGAAAATAGGCTCAATTTTAGGACAAGAGAATATACCTTCAGAACACGGGCACGGATTAGATGCCATAAAAGCGAGAAGCGAAGTCAGGTCCGGCAGCCTGTTGGTGATAGCGAGAGTGCGGGCCATCCACTCAAAAGTTGAGTGGTCATGGCGGAAGGAATCAACCGTGGATGCCCAATTGAAGACGTGAAGGTCGAAGTGGGAGAAGAGCGGGTGGTGGCGGAGCTTGGATTTGAGGAAGTGGAGGAGGTGAGGAGGAGTCAGAGGCTTTCCGGCGAGGTGGGTGTGCAGGAAACCGAGTAGGTTTTTGTATTCAGAAGTAGGGGTGAGAGTGAGCGTGGGGATCGTCGCCGGGGGGGTTGCTGGTGGATTCGGGAGTGGCGGTAGCGGTGGTGGTTTTGGCGTTGCCGGTGGTTGATCCAGTTTTTTGAGGATCGGCAGTGTTACCTTCTTCTTGAATGACATTTTTGTCGGGGCATCGAGACGACACACAGATCGGGTTGTATATACCACGCAGGGGCTTATAAGTCAATTAACGCTAGGCCCTATAAAAATTAAAATTGCCCTTCTTCGTGTGGGTTCTCGAGCGCCATGGAAGCTGGCTGCTTCAGCGCCTCTTCATGCTCTAATCTCACTTCGATCGCTGCCAAGTTCAAGTCTTTTTCAGTCAATGGCTCTTCAAAGTACAAGAAGTTCCTCACTTCATTGATCTCACCTGTTTACGGTATGTCTTGTTTCAGCGCTGTTCTTATTCATTTCGAATCTCGTCTTTCTTTTTTTTCCCTACCTTCACCTGGGTTTGGTTTTCCTGCAGAATCTCCTCGCTTTTCTGTAGAATGTACTGTTCGATTTCGACCCTGTATCGATATACATAAGGTTCTTGAACTTCACTTCTCCTTTTTTCATTTTTTTTTTTTTTTTTTAATGCATGATCGCGGAATCATGTTAGGTATTGGATTATTTGTCAGGGTAAGGTGAAACAAATTGTTGGTTCTACCTTGCGGGATTCAAAGGAGGACGAGTCAATCCTTATAACAAACTTTGAATCAAATAAGTCAGCTGCGGAGTTTGCAAATTTGTACAAAGAAGATGGGCTTGTGGGCGGTCATGTAATAATGCTCGGAGCTGATCCTTTAAGCCAAGTTGCGGCAATTGAAGCATTGCATGCCTATCCTGGTAGGCCTATGGTGGCTTTTAAATTTTACTTTTTGAAAACATTTGTTTGATGTCAAATCTGGAACACTGTTTTATACTCTAAACGTATAGCTTTGTTCTTCTTTTAGTTTGAAAATCGAGCTAATTGAATTAGTCTATTTAATCTGTTGTGAGCAACACTGCTTCTTATACGTTCTCTCTGGTCACAAACTGTTAATGGAAGCCAAATTGCTGGGATTAATCTGCTCCTTTATTAATATTTCTTACCTATAGTGCTAAGTATTTCAAATTCTTATATTTTTACATCAAATACACTTTGTTTTAGCATCATATTGTGCCTTATTTCTGTGTCACCATGCACTGCATTATCAATGCTGGAAATGATATTCTTGGCCCTAGCTTATACATTTTCCATTTTGAATTTTATCTGCAAAATTCGGCCAAATAACATTTAAACAATATAATAAGTCTAACACATGCCTGAGGATGTAATTTTCCACAAAGACAAATATTTTTTCTTCTTATTATTCATTTTAGGAATCTATATTGGGTCATGTTCCCGTGGAGCATTTTCTTTTACTTTAGATCCATTGTTGATGGTGTGTTTAAAACCTAGTGACTTTTCCTCTGCTGAGCTTACTGTGAGATTGGAATATTGCAGGCGGCTTGCAAGTTGGAGGTGGTATCAACACAGATAATTCTTTAAACTATATCAGAGAAGGGGCCAGCCATGTCATTATCACTTCTGTATGTTCATTTTTCTTCTCATAAAAGTTTCTTCAGGTTGAATTGAAATAACACTGTCATTTCCTCTTTTATTTGCCTTGTGTTATTCTCATTGGCATGTTTTCTTGTGAATGCATCTAAGTTACACTCATTTCTGGTGCTCTGCACTTCTTTAAAATCTCACTGGGAGGTGGACTTTTTGTATAGTGGCTGTTATTGGTATTGGATGTACACAAGGCAGTATGCTTATGGAAACTTATAGGGAAGAACTACTAGTTCTTCTATTTGGATGACCTACTCCAAAAGGTTTAAAGTTAAATATCTGGTCTCAGATTTTATGTCTTTGTGTGTCTATGTTTGTGTATTTATTCAATTTCTTCTTATTGTGCTCTTGTCTTGTATGCAGTATGTGTTTAGCAATGGTCAAATGGATCCACAAAGGCTAAAGGATATTGTCCGTGTCGTTGGGAAGCAGAGGCTTGTGTTGGACCTTAGCTGCAGAAAGAAGGTGTGAAATCATCTCTCTTTTCTTGGTTGAGTTGAGCAGGTATCTCAGGTGACATTCAATTGAAACTGAAGATTAGGTGGAAACTTCAAGATTTTTTATGAGATAAACTGTCACATGTTTTACAATTTGATTTTTCATCTCTTGCTTGTCTTCATTTTTTGTGATTGCCTTTAAACCCAACCAAGTTAGGGAGCAGCATACTAAGACAACTCAAGTGTTCTGCTCATTTAATGTGTTGGACAAAAGCAAACATTTTAAAGACATAGGGAGCTATTGCTCTAATTTACAAACTCAATAGTGTATTTTTTTTTGGATTATTACCTTTCATAGCCTTGTATTTGTACTTCTGATATGCAGGAGGGTAGATATGCAATTGTCACTGATAGATGGCAGAAGTTCACTGATGTATATCTTGATGAGCAAGTGCTGGATTTTCTTTCCAACTATGCTGATGAATTTTTGGTTCATGGTGTTGACGCTGAAGGGAAAAAGTAAGTCTTAAATGTCATAAGCTAGTGTTTTGTATTGATTTTGGTGGCCCAGAATCTTTCATTGTCTGAATCCTTTTAGAACTCTTCCAGGATGCTGTTTCTGTGGTCATCAACTCTACTAAAGAATGAGACTGGTTATTTCAGAGAAATATATTTCCCTTTGCACGAACTAAATCTAGTTACATGCATTTTTTCTGCTTGCTATAACTTCTTTCTCAATTCTGTAATATGCTCATAATAAACAGAAATGAAACCAAGCCCATGAATATACAGTCAACCAGACTGATATTAGTTGTCATGGAGATGTACTTGCAAAGACTACTGCAGGATGAGAAACCTTTAACTTTTAAGTTCTGTACATTTCGTTGCAATTGCCATGCTCTGGCTACCCAATCCTATTATGGGAAAATTTCCACCTCTTCTATGTTGATTGGACCACTACTTGTTACCATTCTGCCTTTTATCTTTCAATAAAGCTTTTGGTTCAAAGAACTATAATTTCATTGTTTTTATTACCGCAGGTTGGGTATTGATGAAGAGCTTGTAGCCCTACTTGGGAGGGACTCGCCGGTTAGTAATGTCAACTTTTTCCTCGAGGGATTATGTTTGAGTATATACTTTGAGACCCGCACATAAGCCTCTAATAACCATATGAACAACTGATCCTGCCTCATCAGTTGCAACCACAAATGGAGCTTTCTTTCGGTAACAAAGATGTCGGGCCCTAATTTTGGGTGCTAATTTGACAATTACTAGAAGGGCAGGATTTCTAAGGGCATTCCTCACCTACAATTGTCATCATTTGCATTTTGTCACATAAATGTTACTTGATGGTAAGTTGAGCCGTGCACATGGTTGTGAGCCACTGCTCCTACACACAAAAAGTCATTAAACCCTGATCAACAGCTTTTTGGCTGGCAGTACTTCTTTCTTTATTCAGCACTAAAACAACATATATCCGTCATTCACATGGTGACCTGCGTTCCCTTGTCTCACCGATTATTGTTGATGCGTTGTGGTGTTGGTACCAGATTCCTGTGACTTACGCTGGCGGCGTGACGGGAGTGAATGATTTGGAGAGGATTAAGGCGGCAGGGGAGGGACGGGTGGATGTTACCGTGGGCAGCGCGCTCGACATCTTTGGGGGCAACCTGCCATACAAAGATGTTGTTACTTGGCATATGCGGCAAGAAGCAATGACAATGTAATTGTCTACTTGTTCTGTTGAATGTTTTCCCCGCTTCTTTTCACCAGATAAGTGCAATGTTGGCCCTATGATTGCATGGATATTTGTACGCAAGGCTCTTATGGAGCATTTTGGGGGGCTGTATCTTGAACTGCTTCTTCTTGATCTTGGAAGGTCCTTGTCTTGATTCTATTTACCGGTTCCCTATCTCGTGCAATTAAATACGATTTAGGTGGCCGAATATGCTGAGACGACAATTACTTAATTATCCTGGGAAATATAGGGGAAAAGCAACGGTATTATTATTGATGCGGCCATGCAGCCTGGGTGTTAATTAAATTGGGGAGAGATAAAGAGGGTTGAGAAAATATAAAAACTATTATATGGGGTCCACTTGGCGGGCGCTAAGCCGGTGAGATACGATTCTCGGGAAAACTCCTAGCCACCACAAATTTTATGGGTAAATTAAAATTAAAATAAAAAGGATGCTTAACGTTAAACAAGAAACGCCGTGTGAAGAATATCCGACAGAATCAAGAATTCAAGATGCTCGCCGATGTTTATCTGTGCGAACCCTCGCCGCCGATGCTCCATTCTCGGCCCAGAGCCCTTATTGCCTCTCTTCGAAACACTAAAGGATCGTCTCCGACCACCGTGGTTCCCATGGCCGCCGACAGAACCGCCGCGGCCGTTCCACAGCCAAGAAGAGCTATGTCGGCTTTTGAAGCTCGAGTTTCTCTCGTCTTCGCTCTCGCTTCTCAGGCTTCCTCTGTTTCTCAGCGACGTAAATGTTACGAAATCTCAGTACAACACCGTTTGATTTGAATGCGACTTTCTCCTCGTTTTTCAATTGATTCTCAAAACTTCCGGTGCTGCCTGTCGCAGTTCTGTTCGATTTGGCTAATGAGACTGCGAAGTACGTGTTCCCGAAAAGGTTTGAGAGCCGGAATCTGGAGGAAGCTTTGATGACAGGTATATATCTTCCAATTTCATTGGACCGCTAAAGTGAATAAATCTCTCTCTATTTTTTTTTTTTTTTTTGTGGTTTTTTCTAGTTCCGGATCTTGAAACGGTGAAGTATAAGGTACTGAGGAGAAGAGACCAGTACGAGATTAGAGAAGTTGAGGTAACATTCGGTTCATCTATTGACTCTGAACTTATGTTGTTATTGGCTATGCACTTTTTTTTAAACATTATTTTTCAAATTTAGCGTTTGTGTTTAATTTCGCTTTTTTTTTTATATTTTTTTCAAAACAAGTCTTACTTTATAGCGGAGACAACAATGCCGGGAAAGAATGGATTTGATTTTAATGGAGCATCACAGTCTTTCAATGTCTTGGCTGAGTACTTGTTTGGTAAGGTAGTTGACGTGCATATTGTGCGAAAATCTGCTTAGTTCTGACTTTTCTGCATATATGTACTCCTTTAGTTTAATTTTCATTGTTTTATTGGATTTATTTGTAGAATATGATGAAGGAAAAGATGGAAATGACTACACCTGTTATTACACGCAAGACTAAATCTGATGGAGAGAAAATGGAAATGACAGCTCCTGTGATAACCAAGAGGGTGAGTTTATGAGATGGGTTCTCTGTTGATTGAACTAAATGCAGTCCCTGCATCTTCATGTCTTGTCTATGTATAGTTTAACTTGGATAGTGTTGTAGACTGATTTCAATTATGTCAAATTATACTGTGCCTTGGACCTGTGCAATTGTTTCTGTTTTGGGGTATCACTTCTGCCCAACCTGATCAAAATGTATCATTGCTTGTGCCTGTGCCTCTAAATTCTCATGCAGTGGATTTTTCTGGCAGTAAGAATCCTTAAGTAACCAAGGAAAAGGTTGATTAAAAAAAATGGGTTAAGAAATCAATGCTACTGAAGAGCAAGCCTTTGTGTAATGGTAAAGTTACTCCATTCCAACCTCAAGGTCACAGGTTAGTGCACTGGGAGGCCCTTTTTTTTTTTTTTAATTCTTTGGGATAGAGGTCTCTGCTTGGTCTCTCAATGCTGACATTTCCAGTATAAGTGATTTGGGATTTGAATGAATAATTGTGTTATCTTCTTCTAAGTTGTCCAAGATTCCTGCTAACCATTTTTGTGATTTGATGTGCCATCATTCTGTTTAGGTGGGAGGTCAGGATAAGTGGCAGATGTCTTTTGTCATGCCCTCAAAGTATGGTGCCGATTTGCCATCACCTGAGGATCCAATGGTGAGGATCAAAGAGGTCCCAAGAAAAGTTGTTGCAGCCGTTGCCTTCTCAGGTATACCATTTGCCATTTACTGCAAACACTTGAACTTCCTATCCTTGCTTGTATATGTTGTTATATTGCATCGGATTTCCCATTTGGATCACATACCCCTTTGGATGCCCAAGTCCTTTATGATATAGGTACCAGTCATTTGGTCTAGAAAGAAAGATGATCCTTTCAGACATCATCCAGTTATTTGTTATGTATTCAATGTATTCAATATTCTAACTAAGTGAAGTCTGTATTTACTACAATGCCTTGATTGGACAGTAGCTTATCTAAGGGTTGGTTTTGTTGTCTTTGGTAGTGCCACATACTCGTTTATATATTCACTCTGCATCCAAGCTGTTTAGTGCTTATAGTACATGTCATCAACAACACAAAATGAATCTTGAAAGTACAATGTGGTAGTACTTTCCATATACAAGTCATTCTAGGTCACATAATGGTATTTGACAACCTGTGACATGAGAATCAGAAGATCAATATATTTCTTGGATTGGATGAGTAACAAACATTTCAGCTTAATGAACAAAGAAATAGTGATGGCCCAGATTAAGATTTCTAGAGTCCTAAGCTTCATGACTTTATATATTATTCTGACTAGCTTCATCTGGATCAGGTTTTGTTTCTGATGAAGAAGTTAAACAACGGGAATTAAAGTTAAGAAATGAGATAGAAAAAGACAGAGAGTTTAGAATAAAAAAGGATGCTTCAGTGGAAGTTGCACAGGTGAGATCCTTGGCTAGTGATTTGGAAGGTTCTGATTTACTTTTTCTTTTGACACTTTCTCTTATAGCAACTCCTCGGAAACATTTAATTTTCTACTGGTTCTGTTGCAGTTTAATCCACCTTTTACCCTTCCGTTTACTCGCCGTAACGAGATTGCATTTGAAGTAGAAAGGAAGGATGAATAGCTGCTTTAAATGAGCATGGGTGGCTGTGATATAGTGTACATTAATTCCACGTTTTCCTGTAAAGCAAGCAAATGGTACGAATAAATGTCATGTAAATGAATCTCATCACGATAAATGTACAACCGTTTTTACCCCTCTCCCCAAAAATAAGATAAACTTACTCAGAATATTTTTTTTTTTTCTTTCATATTTGGGTGGTCATAGTAGGAAACACAATTGGTATTTGATTGTGGATTGCCTTGACAATGCCATGTGTTTCACATTCGTAATTAGGAATGATATTCTGAGATTCAGATTGGTTCTGGTTATTTCAATACTTAAGTGCATAAAATTGGGAATGTTTTAAACTGGACCTAAGTTCTAATGTCATTTCACCCCTCCATGAAGGACATATGTTTGACTGTATCGAATCAAACTACATCAGAGCCAGGAGTGTGCAGCCACTCAGGTTGGAAACCTAACCTAGTGACCTTACTTGTAGCAGGTCGGTCAACCACTAAGCCACGCGGTGGAAATTTGGCAGATTGTTGGGTTCAACTCAAGAATGTGCTTATTTGTGGCATATTCTGTGTCACTTAAAGCACGTTGTTTCTGACTGCTAATGTCATGTTCATTTCCACTATATTTGACACCCAAATATTGCATTGGGGCGTTTCATACGTTAATGGGAAACTGACGGAGGTCCATTCAGAGGATGCCACTCGATAACATACTTTGAAGAGAGACGAGAGGGGAAAGGGGTACATCAATAACCAAGACTAAAATGGTGGTGTTGTACGACACTAAATCTATCGATCTTTACCTGTTCTCTTAATCAATGAACTTCCCCAAGTAATAAGACGTCATTCATGCCAAGTCCCATTTTCCTTCTTGTAACTAGAATATCATTCTTGGAGGATATTTATCAGCCATATTCAGCAGGCTCTCCAAGACAGGAATTGATCCTGTCAAGTTGCCTTTACAGTGGATATTGGAAGATTCACTTACCAGAACCACGCCAAAGTTTCAAATTTTATTGATCACCAGATAGTCAGGATTCATTTGTGATGACTATCAATCGAGAACCAAAGAGCCCAAGGCTTAGCTTTCGTCACATTCTTGGTCCCTCTCTTTGTATCAAATTGACTTTTTCCTCTCAGTAAATGTACCCGGTGGTGGTCATTTATGAGGAAGCCAATTGCATCACTCCAGTGCCATCATGGTGGGGCACTACTCTCGCACTACCACAGACATAGTAATTACTTAATGGTAGAAATTGATTATTTATGTTTGTCGGCATTGCTTTTTAGATCAAGTGCTATAAATTTTGAGTAATGGCATGATGGCCATCACGACCGGAAAAGTAAAAGCGCTATCTTAGACATCAAAATGTGGAATTCGAGATAATTCTGTTTGATTGCCGTTTAACAAATGAGAACTCTATTATGGTTAAACATGGAATGATGCGGACATTTATTTTCACTGGTTGTAGCAAAAAATTTCTCTCGAGTTTGGCCGTCACTGTACCATCTTCTACTGATTTCACGTTGATCTATCACTCTCCCATGTGACACTAAGCCTGATTCGAGCTTGGCCTGTAGTTTCTAGAATAATGCACCCTTTCATCAAAGGTGGTTTGAATGCATGACAGCAGACTGCGGAGATCTTCTGATCAGCGCGCTGATGTGAAATTTATAAGCAAAACTTGAGAAACATATCAATTGCAGTTTCATTTTTTGTGATCAGAAAGCAGATGAGACAAAATATGTTTGATAACCTGTAACTATGTCAGTAACTTTCGGGGGTACACTATCTATTGAGTATGTTTAACTAGAGTCACTTAAGCTGTAGTTTTGCTTGGGCTATTGTTTGCTAGCTTTCTAGTTCATATTTCCAACATTCATGATTTTGGGTTGATGTATCGACCTTGTGTACCCTCTTTCTTCCCTGAAGCTGAGAAACATGATCGACTGAAACTCCTCCCTTTTGCAGTATCTCCTTTAGTTCTTGTTTAGTGATAACCAGCTTAATTCTTACTACACCATTCCCATGATCATCTTCCTTCTCTGGAATTGAAAATCTCACTTTCTTCTTAATTTTTGGGGATGGTAACTGAAGAGGTACAAGACTGTAGAAGTGCCCGCCAAGTAGGTTGGCGTCTGGCAGCAGATACTGGGAACTCCGAAGTGGATCAGATATTGCATGACCAGAAAAACCTGACAGGATTTGCTCGACTTTGATGGGTGCTTTGTATGCAAGGATATTGCCATCTGGTTTCACCACCTTGATGACATGTTCTTGCAAAGCTAGGCAATTTCCCATGGCTTCTTTTAGAGAGTACTGCTAAGCGCAGAAGTGGAACAGTAGAGAAAATAGCTGCAAAGGTTGGTTTATTCCGTGAATTGTTGTTGGGCAGAGATGTGTTGTACTTATAGGCAACGTTGAATGAGGATGCCCTCCTGATTTCTTGTATTTATACGAAATGTCGAAGCTTATGCAGCAAAGAGAACTAACTGCCTTGTCCCTCTCATTTTGATTGCAAGAGGGTTACCACCAGAACCCTTTTATAGCGGAAGAAAGATCATAATTAGCTCGAATCTAGTGGGGACCCTTTAAATATCTCATTAGTTGACCACTGGTTCCCCGTGAATCTGGTTGCTACTCCACTTTTTTAGCAGAATCATCAACAGCACGCTCTAGATTTGGTAAATGAAGTCGGTTGGCAGAAAGCATTCTACTTTATATTCCTTGTAAGTTGATGCTTTCATTATCTTTACGCATTTTTCATAGTATATGGATGTATTAAATGATGCAACTCATTTAACTTTGTTGCAAAATGACTAACTGAAACGCATAAAAATAGTAGAGAGCAAGCAAATTCAGGTAGCACGAATCTTATTGGTTTTTGGATATTATGTGCAAATATTTCACAAAAAGAGCTGTAACTCGGTGCTGCCAGCAGTTAGAAAATAAGGTGGTTCTCCAGGGATTGTTAACCATGAGGTGTATCTAGCCGGTTGATTTGCATTTTCTTTAGTGTCATGCCGGCCTTATCAGTGGCTCTGTTAATATTTTGCTGTAAGCATCCACCGGCCTACACGCGGTAGTTAGGTCCCAACTCGTAAACATTGTGGCATGGTGCCCCACCTGGGCAACTAGTGCGGGATTACGGTGCCGTGACCAACTTTAACTAATGCATTTCTAGGCGCAAAAGGAGGTTGGGAAGTCTGATACGGGGCAGTATTAAAATTAAGGAAGAATGAATTATGCAGTCAACACGGAGAGAAAATCAATTGCAAATGCCAAGAACGATTGGACAATGAGACCCACTCAAGGTTAAGGGCATGAATCATGGAAATGGGAGAGTATATGGAAAAGGGTTGCTTGCTTATTGATACCCAAAACGAACATTGAAAAATAAAAAAGGGAACGCTGGTATCTTAGCTGATTGGCACGATGACCGCGGTAAATATTTTGAGATTCAACCTGTCGAAGGTAATTCTACTAAAAAATAACTAGAATTTCGACCAAAGCGCAAGGGATGCTTGAAGAGACTGAAAGAGTTACTTTTGACGATTTCAGACTTCTGCGGGTGTGAAATTTACCAACTGAAAAGATTGGACCAGTCCGAAAATGACTTCCAAAATTATCAGAGGAAGATTGTGGTCATTTCCCATTATGATGGAGAAGAAAATAAAATTATAGAGACATAATAATAAAATTTTAAATTTATTAATATTAAAATTAAATATAAAAAGATATGTATTCAAACTTAATAATTTTTAAGTGATTAATATTTTTTTATAAAAAAGTTTGAATAAAAATAACAATAGATGACTTATAATTTTAGTTTATTAATAGGATAATTGATGTATTTATAATATATTGAACAAAAAAGAAAAGAAAGAAAGAGATCGTTATCGACTTACCACATCAGACTGATATTTGTACAAGTATAGATCAGATGGCCTTGTGACTTTGGTCTGCAGACAGTCATAATGTTCTTCTTCCATACCAAAAAATGATGATGCTTCGCACAAGAAAAGAAAAGAATTTGATAGGTAGAAAAAACAAAAACAAAAAAAAAAAAAAAAAAAAACCTTATATGCCCGTATCATTTATCAGCGAAAGATCCTGTTTTCTCCAATAAGAAATGAAAGATCTTTTGAGCTTTAAGATATTTTTGTTGAGTTAATCGATATAAAAGTGGCCCTTTTTAACGTATGACCCAAATAATAGATGGCTTAACGTGATGGTCTGTTAAGTATAACGGTGATTTTGGGTTAATAGGTTTGAAATTCCTCCGCTCTCCCTTCTGACAGATAACCGTTACAGATAGGGAGAATCTCCCTATTTTCAGGGCAACGGCTGCTGGAAAATGGATGAATATATATATATTCATTATGGACATTTTCTGAACTCTCTCAACCATCAGAGAAAAGCGTAAAGAACAGAAAGGGAAGAGTAGGAGAAAAGGTAGGAAGAGAAAAGGTAGGAAGAGAGAAGATAGGAGAAACAGAAAGGAAAGCGTACAGGGCAGGAAAGAGAAGTTTTCTCATCTCTACTACCGGATATCAGAATAATGGAGAACGGTATGTTGTTCTGATTTCCTATTCCTTTTGGTTTTATTACAGTTATATTACTAGTATTCGTATCAAGATAACGATCCTGCAGACAAGAAAAGTCTAACAGTTTTGGTATCAGAGCCAGGTTAACGAATACTGCAATTTATTTTGATTTTAGTTATTTGCGCCGAATTATTTTGTTTTGTTTTCTGGCAAACGGAAAAGTGTATGTTCAATGTATTTTCCATATATTATTGTTTGCTATACTTAACGGCCGACGTTGAAAAGGGGAACGTCGGCCATGTAAATTTACACTGTTGAAACCGCTGGTGTCAAAACAAAAAAAAAAAAAAAAGAGAGGGAGCCGACCACGAGGACTGTACACCGCCGGAACCCGAACGGTTCTGGGTATGGCGGATCGGCTCCGATGAAGGCTGTGTCTCCGTTGTCAGTGGGAGACCCGAATCGGTCCGGTCTGGTGGGCATGACGGAACAGTCTCCCTGTGAGGCTGATGCTCTGGGTCGGGCGTGGGTCTGGTGGATGGCTGCCGTCGGAGATCCGACCCGAACAGGTTGGTTCACCCACGTTCGCCTGGTCAGAGGCGACGTCCGGGAAGAGCCGACGCACTGGGGTTGGCTGCCGACGGCGACTCCCTCAAATGAAAGCCGCCGGACGTCGTCGGGAAGAGCCGACGGCGATGGCAGAATGGGGCCAGCTTCCGGGCATGCCCGTGGTCCTTGATCGGAGGCGGGTCTCCGTCGTTCGTCAGAGACCCCGATCGGAGGCAACACGCGGGCCGCCCGTGGTCCCTGGTCGGAGGCGGGTCTCCGTCGTTCGTCAGAGACCCTGATCGGAGGCAGCACGCGGGCCGCCCGTAGTCCCTGGTCGGAGGCGGGTCTCCGTCGGTCGTCAGAGACCCCGATCGGAGGCAGCACGCAGGCAGCACCTGCGGTAGGCGGTGTTGCCACCGTCGGTCTCCGATCGGAGGCAACACGCAGGCAGCGCCTGCAGCAGGTGGTGTTGCCACCGTCGGCCTCCGGTTGGAGGCAGCACGCGGGCCGTGCGTGGTCTCTGGTCAGAGGCAGCCTGCAGCAGGTGGTGTTGCCACCGTCGGCTCCGATCGGAGGCAACATGCAGGCAGCGCCTGCAGCAGGTGATGTTGCCACCGTCGGCTCCGATCGGAGGCAACACGCAGGCAGCGCCTGCAGCAGGTGATGTTGCCACCATCTGCTCCGATCGGAGGCAACACGCAGGCAGCGCCTGCAGCAGCAGGTGGTGTTGCCACCGTCGGTTTCTAGTCGGAGGCAGCACGCGGGCTGTGCCGGCAGAAAAAAAAAAAAAAAAAAAGTTTATTAAAGTCACGTCAACGTGAATCAAATATTGAAAGTCTGTTGGTCACCAAAGTGACCTGGCCTGAAAGGATTTGAATTGTTGATCGTGAATTTTCAATTGTTCATTTTTGATGCTAATGTTATATACATGAACAATTGTGGTTATTAATTATAAGGTTAGGAGATCATCCAAAGATGGATCATTGCCTATAATTAATGACACTGAAAGGGGATTGATTGATGTACTGAGCAAACATGATTGCATATCCAAAGATAACCTTCATGTTAACTCTAGTATGATTGATTAACCTATTAAAGCATATTTAAATTAGCATTATTAATGATTACAATTATGTGTTTGAGGATCACCCAAAGGTGAACTTAAATATATAGTCAAAGTTTATAATGCATGTGTCTGAATCCATTAGAGTTTACTCAAAGCATTAACATGTAAATTTGGATTATGTTTGCAGCTTCTAATAATGTTTTCGCCTTGGGCAATGCAACGATCAAATTCAATGGGCTGAACTATGCAGAATGGTCTGAGCATATTCAGTTTCATTTAGGTGTTTTGGGCTTAGACTTAGCAGTCATTTCGGAAGAAAAGCCTGCAGCCATAACTGGGACCAATACAGAATCTGATAAGTCTTTTCATGAGGCTTGGGTACGGTCCAATAGGCTGAGTTTGAATTTGATGCGAATGACGATGGCTGAAAATGTCAAGCCCTCAATGCCCAAGACGGAAAATGCAAGGGAATTTATGATGAGAATCAAGGAATACTCTCAATCAGACATAGCTGATAAATCCATTGTAGGAACCCTGATGAGTGAGCTGACGACCAAGAAATTTGATTGGTCACGGCCTATTCATGATCATGTGACCAGCATGGCTAATCTAGCAGCAAAGTTGAGAACAATGGGTATGGATGTGAGTGAATCCTTTTTGGTTCAATTCATCATCAACTCACTGCCTCCTGAATTTGGCCAGTTCCAAGTGAACTATAACACTATTAAAGAGAAATGGAACTTTCAGGAAATTAAGGCCATGTTAGTTCAGGAGGAAGGGAGATTAAAGAAGATGAAGGATCACTCCATTCATCTCACTGTTTGTAATGATGCTAGTGGTAGCAAGTCTAAACCACATCACAAAAATAAGAAGAAGGACAAAGCCTCCATAAAAGTCTCTGGAGGTCAGATCCAAAAGGATCAGAAGTGCTTCTTCTGCAAAAGGATGGGTCACTTCAAGAAGGATTGCCCAAAAAGAAAGGCTTGGTTCGAAAAGAAAGGTATGTACTGTATATCAGTATGTTTTGAATCAAATATAATTGAAGTGCCCAATAATACTTGGTGGTTAGACTCTGGAGCTACTATTCATGTGTCACATATTATGCAGGGATTCCTTTCAATCCAGCCCATAACAGGAACTGAGAAGTTCCTTTATATGGGAAACAGAATGAAGGCACGAATAGAAGGAATTGGGACGTACAGATTGATCTTGGACACCAAGTGTCATCTGGATCTAGAAAAGTGTCTCTATGTTCCTGAATGTGCTAGAAATTTGGTTTCTGTTGCAAAGTTGGATGAAGTGGGATTTAATCTTAAGATTGGAAATGGTGCATTTTCATTGTATAGACATTCGTACTATTATGGATCTGGTACTTTGATTGATGATTTGTACCGCTTTAATCTTGACGCTATGTATGCTGATTCTCTATTTCTTGTTGAGCATGGTATTGGTAACAAACGTAATGTGCATGATGATTGTTCTGCTTTCTTATGGCATCAAAGATTGGGTCATATATCCAAAGAAAGGATATTGAGGTTGGTGAAAAGTGACATCCTGCCTCAATTGGATTTTACTGATTGGGATGTGTGTGTTGATTGTATAAAAGGGAAACAAACAAGACACACATCGAAGTACCCAGCCATGAGAAGTAATGCGCCTTTAGAATTGATACACACCGATATTTGTGGCCCCTTTGACATTCCTACATGGGGTGGTGAAAAATATTTCATCACATTCATAGATGACTACTCACGGTATTGTTACTTATATCTACTGCATGAAAAGTCCTGGTCAGTAAATACCCTGGAGGTGTTTATTGATGAAGTGGAAAGGCAGTTAGATAGAAAAGTAAAAGTGATTAAGTCAGACAGGGGTGGTGAATATTATGGAAAATTCAATGAAAGTGGACAATGTCCTGGTCCATTTGCAAAATTTCTTGAAAGTCGAGGCATATGTGCACAGTACACAATGCCTGGTACACCACAACAAAATGGTGTAGCGGAAAGGCAGAATCGCACACTTATGGATATGGTTAGGAGCATGTTGAGTAACAGTACTGTACCTTTATCCTTGTGGATGCATGCATTAAGAACTGCAGCATATCTGCTGAACAGGGTTCCCAGTAAGGCTGTCCCTAAAACTCCTTACGAGTTATGGACAGGCAGGAAACCCAGTTTGAGACACCTCCATGTTTGGGGTTGTTCAGCAGAAGTAAGGATATATAATCCACATGAAGGAAAGCTTGATGCAAGGACCATTAGTGGTCACTTCATTGGCTATCCTGAAAAGTCTAAAGGATATAGGTTCTATTGCCCTAACCATAGCACAAGAATAGTTGAGTCTGGTAATGCTCGATTCATTGAAAATGGCCGGTTCAGTGGGAGTGGGGAGTCACGAAAGGTGGATATTAGAGAATTACAAAATGAAAAATTCACAGTGAGTACTCCTACTCAAGGTGGTATCCCCACACCCAGTGTTTCTACTCAAATTGTTGTTCCTTTTGTTGCATCACAGTCACGTGACATGCAAGGGCAACAAATTGATACTCGAAACACGCAAAGTGAACGCATAAGAGATGAACCAAGTGACAATGTGCAAGGTACAAATGAACAAGTGATACCACAAGAAATGGCATTACGGAGGTCTACGAGACAGAAAAGGCCAGCTGTATCTAATGATTATGTGGTTTACTCACTTGAGCATGAGTCGGAATTGAGCATTGATAAAGATCCAGTCTCATTTCAACAAGCCATGGAATGTAATGATTCTGAAAAGTGGCTCAATGCCATGAAGGAAGAGATGAAATCGATGGATGTAAACCAAGTCTGGGAACTAGTAGAGTTACCTAAAGGATCAAAACGAGTTGGCTGTAAGTGGGTCTTCAAGACCAAGCGAAACTCGAAAGGTAATATCGAAAGGTATAAAGCCAGACTGGTTGCCAAAGGTTTCACTCAAAGGGATGGTATTGACTATAAGGAGACTTTCTCTCCAGTCTCTAAGAAAGACTCCTTGAGAATTATTATGGCTTTGGTGGCTCATAATGATCTAGAGCTTCACCAAATGGATGTAAAGACCGCCTTTTTGAATGGTGACTTAGAAGAGGAAGTATGTATGGACCAACCTGAAGGTTTCACCACCACCGGGCCGGAAAATTTGGTGTGTAAATTAAAGAAATCGATATACGGACTGAAACAGGCTTCCCGACAATGGTATCTTAAGTTCAATGATACCATTACGTCATACGGCTTTGTAGAGAACACCGTTGATCGGTGTATCTATATGAAGATTAGTGGGAGCAAGTTCATTATATTAGTCCTATATGTTGATGACATTCTTTTGGCCGCTAATGACATGGGTTTGTTACATGATATTAAGAAATTTCTCTCTGAAACTTTTGAAATGAAAGATATGAATGAGGCATCTTATGTGATTGGAATAGAGATATTCCGTGATAGATCACAAGGATTGTTGGGATTGTCTCAGAAAGGGTATATCAATAAAGTATTAGAGAGATTTAGAATGGAAAATTACTCTACAGGAATAGTTCCAATTCAGAAAGGGGACAAGTTCAGTGAACTGCAATGTCCAAAGAATGATTTGGAACGGAAAGCAATGGAATCAATTCCCTATGCCTCACTGGTTGGAAGCCTGATGTATGCGCAAACATGCACTCGGCCAGACATTAGTTTCGCTGTTGGAATGTTAGGCCGATATCAAAGCAATCCTGGAATAGATCATTGGAAAGCCGGAAAGAAAGTCCTTAGGTACTTGCAAGGCACCAAAGATTATATGCTTACTTATAAAAGATCAAGTCATCTTGAAATAGTAGGCTACTCGGATTCAGATTATGCTGGATGTGTAGACTCGAGGAAATCTACATTTGGTTACTTGTTCCTCCTAGCTGGAGGAGCAGTTTCCTGGAAAAGTGGGAAGCAGTCTGTCATTGCTACTTCCACTATGGAGGCTGAATTTATAGCATGCTTTGAGGCTACTATTCATGCATTATGGTTGCGGAATTTTATCTCAAGGCTCAGTTTGGTCGACAGTATAGAAAAGCCGTTGAGAATTTACTGTGATAATTCCGCAGCTGTTTTCTTCTCTAAGAATGATAGGTATTCTAAAGGTGCGAAACATATGGATTTGAAATACCTATCTGTTAAAGAAGAAGTGCAAAATCACAGAGTGTCTATTGAGCACATTGGCACTGAGTTGATGATAGCGGACCCGTTAACTAAAGGTTTGCCACCGAAAACATTCACTGGACATGTTGATCGGATGGGCATATTGGACAGGTCCTCATTCTCTTGAAAGTCAATATTTTGTACTGCTCATATCATTGAGACACTCTTGAATTCAATTAAGGTCGTGGTTTTGCTTGTGCTTTGTTGTCTCTATTTAGTTGTATACAGTTATAGTTTGTGAGATAACTAATGGCATATATGGACATGACAATTTAAAGTTTTAATGTTTCTCAGTAAGGTTATTCTGAATTATCATGATTATGTGATACATGGAAGGAATCATGTCACTGAGAGACATGTGACCGCCATGATCCAATCGTTTTAATTCAATCAAGTATTGTGATTTGATAATCTTTAAGGATTGTGCACACTTGTTTGTTGTTGATTCATCAAATCATAACAAGGGCTAAGTGGGAGATTGTTGAGTTAATCGACATAAAAGTGGCCCTTGTTTAACGTATGACCCAAATAATGGATGGCTTAACGTGATGGTCTGTTAAGCATAACGGTGGTTTTGGGTTAATGGGTTTGAAATCCCTCCGCTCTCCCTTCTGACAGATAACCGTTACAGATAGGGAGAATCTCCCTATTTTCAGGGCAACGGCTGCTGGAAAATGGATGAATATATATATATTCATTATGGACATTTTCTGGGCTCTCTCAACCATCAGAGAAAAGCGTAAAGAACAGAAAGGGAAGAGTAGGAGAAAAGGTAGGAAGAGAGAAGATAGGAGAAACAGAAAGGAAAGCGTACAGGGCAGGAAAGAGAAGTTTTCTCATCTCTACTACCGGATATCAGAATAATGAAAAACGGTATGTTGTTCTGATTTCCTATTCCTTTTGGTTTTGTTACAGTTATATTGCTAGTATTCGTATCAAGATAACGATCCTGCAGACAAGAAAAATCTAACAATTTTTCCTCTTGGGCTGAAATATAATGCCATAGAGAGAAAATTCTTGTCATTGCATAGTGCTCTGGGATATTTAACAATGGCACTTCCCAAATAGATTCCCTTGCTTCTCCTATCCTTTTTGTTTTGCCGTTTATTATTACTGTTATTATTATTATTATTATTTCTTTTTTTTTTTTGGTGAGGATTATAATGCTATAATTATGTCAGGCTGATGAATGCAGCCCTTACCCACCGCCATGAGTGCTCCTAAGGTGTACAGAGATGTTGCAAGTGATCATGATAAGGCGACCTAATAGGAAATGCTTATGGTCATTTAGGTTTCTTTATCTTATTATTATGTTTTTGTGGGTTTTGTTTTATTTTCTTTAGCATAGTGCTTGTCGTTGTCCTGGACCAAAAAGAAAAAAAATTAAAATTTTAATTTATTCTCAAGTTAGAAAAACATTTTGCTTTCTCGTTCTCTGTATCACGACAGGGAGAACTGGCGAGAGTGCCTTCCAAATTTTCTTCAACACCCCCATGCTTTTTTTATCACCTTTTTGGCTTCTAGATTCTGTCGGGAGAGTGAACTTTGGTCGGCTGACTCGGCGCAACGACACTTGCCTCTCGCTGGGTAGCCGGCACCGCGAAGTAGAGCCGCCTCTTACTGGAGTCGTTTTGTTTGACTTGGCTTCAGAGGAGGAAAATTGGGTTTTGTCCCCACTCACCTTCAAGATTTTATAAAATTAGAACAAAAAATTTGCTTCCCACCTCATATTTCAAACAACTTTTGATGGCAATCATAAATAATTAAATATATATAGATATAAATTAGAAAGGGAAAAGAAAAAAAAAAACAAGGAAATTGCCAATGCAAGATATATCATTTTCTATCAAAAGAGGAAATAAAATACTTTTTTCTCCTCTTATATGATGTGTATTTTATTTTGAATTTTTTGTTATCTTTAAATTAGTTGGCTGGGAGTTTCTCATTGAAACCCAGCCAACTAATTGGGGTTTTCCGTGTTACTTTATGTCCTAACAACAGTTTTTTGTTTTTTGTTTTTTTTTTTTTTGGTTTTGGGGTCCACAATCCTTCTGCTATTATTCATTGTCTACGGAAATGCCCTTGCGGCGGGGGAGGAGCTCACGATGAACTTTTGTTCCAAACGTTGCGTTCGGTCTCGACCCGGGAGATGAGCCCAACATGACGTCGACGCCCAAATGTGTCAAACAGACCGATGACTAACAACTCAATGCTCCCACCGAAATCTAAACAGTCCAATTGTTATATTTATTTATTTTTTTAAATGTAATTTATTTATATTTTTATAATACGTAAATTTATTTTATTATTTTTTATTTAAATAAAGTATAAAATTATAAAATAGAAATAACCAACAAAAATGGGCTTCCCTCCGTTTCAGGATCGAACCAAGTCAGCACGCATACAGTGTAAATCTCAATGAATACTCGTTTCGTTTCTAGAGTTAGAAAATCTTAAATTTGAATTTAAATGCTAACCAATTTTAAAAATTAATAATAACAATCATCGGGAAAAAAAAAAAAAGAAGAAAATTGCCAGCCAGGTTTAAAATCTTGTTTTGGGCTCCTGCCATTCTAGCCGCCAGGACTCCTGCTTGCAAAAAACCACATGGCCGTAGTCCTCAACTTCCCTCAGCCTTACCTTCTCCGATCAATTTCGAGCAACCGGGGAATGTCTAGAAGGCCAATTTCCATTATCAGGGCGTCCTCAGAGCCTTCACCAATCTCTTCTGCTGCTTCTACTGCAAGCAGCAGCAGCAGCAGCACCGGCACCAAGGAGAGTCAAAAGCTAGAGGCTTCCTTCACTGCTCCTCCTGGGTTCAAGCCACCGGAGCCCAAGCGGTTCGCGGTGAGACCGGACAAGGCTTGGGATGTGATTGGAGCTTCTATAGGTTTGCTCTTTCGGTTGGGGACTGGCGTTTTTGTTTCTGGGTACCCTCTTGACATTTCTCTTGCTTACTTTACTTTGTCTTTGTTTTTAGCAGTTTTGGGCTTTGGAATAGCTTTATTTTGAGAAAAATTGAGTTGAATATTTTGGTCAAGCGATATTCGATATCCTGTAAGATTTTATGCTATAGAGGATAATGTATTTTAAGAATTTCTTTGGTGAGTTTGGACCCGAAGGCACCGTAGCTGAGCAATTTGTTTTTGGCTTTAAAATTTTACAAAGTTCACCTTGAATCAATATGTGGATACCTTTGCTATCCTCGAAGTCAACCAAGGGTTTTGATGTGATGTCATCTTATCTTTCAATTCAAGGTTTCTTATTGAATCATGGGATAATGGGAGCGCAATATGTTGGTCTCCGTAAATTGTAGAGCGTGAATATGTAACATTAATGTTTTTGTGCTCCTGGTTACCAGAAGCTTGCCATATGGCTCTTTTCTTATTGAATTGGCCATTGTATTGAACTCGTGATTCATAATCAGATGACAGCAATAGCCAGTTTAATGGCCTCACTAATGTGGCTAAAGTTCTATTGAATATATCTTTCTCTTAAGTCCATGCTTGAATGCCATAGCTCTTAGTTGCTCATTGCCCATGTTTCTTGTATTTGAATTGTGCTGTGGCAGGTATTCTGCATCTTTTGTCACTGAGGACCAGATTCCACCTAATCAATATTCTTTAGAAGTATTTGGTAGGTGGAACACTTTTTGAAATTACTGCCCTGTCATATTATAGAAGATAGCACCAGTGTGCTTGTGGGAATGATTAAAATTTGCATTTTAGTTGGAAGGGCAACCAAATAGGAGTTTGAATCCCTCAGTTCACAAACATGTCCTACGGACTTTTTGCTAATTCATCTAACAAATGTCGTTGTGGTATTTCTATTTTATAGGTAGAAAAGTAAAAGAGAGCTCAAAATTTGGCCCTCGCCCAGAAATGAGCATTGAGATATATGATTTTGAAAGGTATATATAGAATTCTTTTTTTATCTGTTGTGCTATATATGTTAGTAGAATGAATCTAAACAATGAATTTTCCTTAAAGAAATAAGAATTCTATGATTCTTTTCCTCCATCTGTAACTGTTTTGAAAATTTTGGTGAATAAAAACTGAATGCATGTACTTCTTTCCTGCATATGTGAATTTGATGGACAACCTCCAATCTTCAGCTGCCCATTTTGTAGAAAGGTAATGTCATTTCAAAAGCCTCATATGTCTTTTTGATATTTGATTATATATCAGCAAAGGTATTTTAAGCTGCATTTTGAGTTGGCTTGTGACTGTAAAAATATGCAGGTTAGAGAAATTGTTGCAGTATTGGACCTTGATGTTCTGTTTTATCCTTGCCCAAAAAGTGGTCCCACGTTCCGTCCCAAGGTCATTCAAATGGGTGGAAAACAGCAGTTCCCTTACATGGTTTGCCATTACTCCTCTTGTTATTGTTCTATTGCTCATTTCAATGGTGAAAGAATACTGTTTGGACAACACAACCATTTTTCATGCCTTGAAGTAGTGGCACCTAAGCTTCAAACTTATGTTATTGGATTGCAGGTGGATCCAAATACTGGAGTTGCAATGTATGAATCGGATGATATAATTAAGTATCTGGTTGAGAAATATGGTGTGTTTCTAAAGATTTGATTGCCTTTTATTGATTTCTTTAATCTTTGATAACATTTATTCTGTCACTAATAAATTACTGGATACTGCTGAAGCCAAATATTGAGACCAATAGTGCATTTATAGATCAGCAAACTTTATTACTTTGCTTTTTCTCAACATTATGGCTAATAGCCAGGGTTCTATTCCAGTGCAGTTTATAGAAATTTAATTCCCTGTATTTCCTGCTTTTGGTTGAACTAAACTGTTTGGATGCCTAGCATTATACTTTAACTTTGCTTCAAGCAATATGGGATACAACCAGAGTTTATCTACAACCAGATAGTCTTTTTTTTTTTTTTTGGAAATATGATTTGATTTTTTAGGCATTGTTTATTGCTGTCATTCTCCATATTTATCTGATGCATTTTTTCTTTTGACGTATTTTGTTAAGGTGATGGACAGGTTCCTTTAATGCTGTCACTCGGTATTTTAACGGTCAGAAATTGACTTCTCTTATTCTTTTATGTAAACTGCAAAACTTAAATGTGCATTTTTTTATGCCTGGCAAATTCTTTTCTTGCAGACTCTGACTGCAGGGTTAGCTATGATTGGTCGTATAGGAAAGGTGATACTGATTGGAAGTTTGAGTTGTATGAATCTTTTTATGATCATTTTCTTTTCATTTTTGAATTTTATCTCTGAATGATCTATAAGTTACAAGTATTCAACTATGTTTTATGTTTTCTCTATGACTATGATGCATATTAGGTCACCATGATTTTGCATTTTGCTATATATATACTAATGCAGGATTCACCCGTCTTTTGGGTTCTATACAGGGGTCGTCTTACACTCCATCTCGGCTGCCACCAAAACCACTTGAAATATGGGCATATGAGGTTTGTAACATTCAAAAAATTTAACGTTTGAAGTTCTTTCTTTTTCTTCTTCTTTTCTATACTTTTTGATGCTACATAATTTAAAAGATGTGGACTATCTATAGTTATTTTCCAACATGTTGCTTTGACCTTGCGCTGCAATGTGTTTGGGGTTTTAAACTCATAATTTATTTTTTCTGTGAAAATTGATGTAAATGGCAAAATTGATAACCCATTAATTTGTCTTTGAAAAAACAAAACACCAAGCATCACATTTACTCCTTTTCTTTCAGCACATTTTAACCCATACATATTTAATTGTTGTCTCTGCTTCAGGTCTCCCCATTCTGCAAGGTTGTTCGAGAAGTACTTGTAGAGTTGGAACTACCACATATCTATCACAGGTAAATTTTATATGTTGTCTTCTTTTGTTTGGTCTAGAGTAAAGATTTTCATTTTGTTGTGGAAATGGACCTCTTCTGTTTGTTCCTTTTCTTTGCCCTGGTAATTGGCCCGGGATGTGTTTATCAGGTTTGTTACATAAATGCCTTCCATCCTGTAACCATATTTCATCCTCTTTTGGCAGTCAATGAAAAATCTAATATACCATTGCTGTGTTTTTGTTGGTTGTGTTTGAGAGAAATTTGATTAATTGGTGTATTGTAAATGCGCAAACTGAAATTCAGTATACCTTTGTGGTAAATTGTAAATGTACAAACTTAAATTCAACAAAAGTAACTGTTTTCATGTTAACACTTCTTGGGAGACCTTGAATCAGTCCCACTGGCAAAAAAGTTTCATGTCAGCTTGCACTAATATGCATGTACCTTGAGTTCGTGTTATTTCTGTACATGGAAGGTGTTGCAATTGGGTGAACTAATTATCTCGGCATCAACTATTTGTCTTTCACCGCACAATAACTTGTACAAATGAATAAAGATATTTAAGACTAAAAACTTTCAAATGATGTTTCTTCCATTTACAGCTGTGCTCGTGGCAGCCCAAAACGACAGATATTATACAATAAGACTGGACATTTTCAGGTACTGTCCATTTTTTGTCGGCCAGTGTTCCTACATCTATGCCATGTTAATCATGTCAATAAGTATGGCAGAAAACGATATGTGCTGCACTCAAAAGTGTTAAATAGTAGTAAATATTTTTACCAAATGGTTGACACTTGACAGGTACCTTATTTGGAAGATCCAAATACTGGAGTGCAGATGTTTGAAAGTGCAGAAATTGTGGAATATCTGAGAGCAACTTATGCTGTACAATAAGCTGTTCACCTCACATTTTGGAGATTCATCTAAATGGTCTCTGTTTACAAATACATTATTTATTATTTTTTGTTTTTCTTTGGGGAACAAATTGTAAAAGAAGAATAACAAACAAATGGATTATCATGCATATATTTCCTGTAGAAATTGGGATTAAATAATTATACAGATGTATTTCATGCATATTTTTCATATCTGATAAAATAAAGCTCACCAGAAGGTTCAAGTTGACTAGAAAATGTAGTGCATTACATGGTATTTTGTTGGTGTACTTTTATTTTATAAATCTCCACTTTCCTATTAGCTTCTCCGTCACTTGACCTTGTATAAGAATGCATACCTCTATTGCAAGTGATTTTTCAAGTATTTTTGGATAGTAAAGGTACAGTCAACACGGAAGAATTTTCCCCCCAACAGTTTATACAAGAGGTGAAAGAAGAATGTGTCTGTAAGTGATGTACACTTTAATTTTCGAGTTTGAGTTCCTTGCTGCAACACCTTTTATCCACTCGTGTCTATCATTGTGAGAAGTCATTGATAATCACGTCTTTGCAAGAAGTGGGTCAGTGTAGGATGATGACAATCTCATCACGATATAAGACTGGAAGTGTTGGGACAAAGGTCCTTGTTTAAAGTGGATGGGACAAATCTAAAAGGAAGACAGCCGATCAATAGGCATTCCGGTGGGCATAGGAATGGACCCCCAGGTGTCATTGAACGGTGTAAAGAATTGTGTAGAAAAGTTGAAGCAATCAGAGGCTGATCCTGGTACAAACATCGTGTCACTACTTTAGATTAGTGGTCTGTGGTCCTCCCATTGTGGGGACTAGCATATTCAAGATGCCACATTCCCCTTTAATGTACAATGCTCGGCATGTTTTGAAGTTCAGACTAAAAGAGTGGTCAACAGATATAGCTTCTGCACTGGCCATTTTCTGTGGCAGTGGGAGTTTCTCGTTGTCATTGATGCTCCTCCCACCACATTCTTCGCATCTTTCATGAAGGAGCAGCTTACTATAGTGCACTCAGATGCTAGGATGATCTTCTCATTCTGGCACTTGTGAACTGAAGTGACCCATGCCTATGTGCACCTTGGCAGAATCTGTTTTCTTTATGTTACATTTTGTATGTCGATTGCAAGCGCTCACTTGAAAATATGGTTGCTGGCCCTATCACCACTCTAACCCGCAGTGATATGCCATTATATGTGACATGTTTTGTTGCATGATGCTAGCTGGTGAATGTTTATTCCTAAAGGTAAGAACAAAAATCTGTCTTGACCGGATCTTTAAGGACCCCAGCGTGAATCTTTCAAAGAAGAAGCCTGTTCATTTGAATCATAGGCCACATTAATTTTCTCGTCTCTTACATTTAATTTAACGACGAGAGGTGCCCCAAAAGGATTGGCCAATTAGGGCTGCAACTGATTTCCCCTGAAAAGGACCCTTGGCATCAAAGGGGTTGGATAGAGGTACCGAGTGCGGCAACTGATGATGACGTCCACTTTGCTTGGAGACGTCGGCTGTCCTCGCACGACAGGATAGTGCTCTTCATTGCTCTTTTTAACGCAAAACTCGTGCGAAAACTGAATGTGTGGATTCTCTCTGTACGCACAGCCTGTGTCACTCTTCTTTTTAAATATGATTTCGTGTCTGTTACTCTTTGGTCGCTCTTATGGCCCAAGTCAGACATAATTTTAGAAAGCTGAAAATGGACATTTATTCCATCTGTGGACAGGAACCCTTATAACAATAATGAACAACTCATTCACCGGCCAAGTTGCTAGAAAACCAAACATAGCACCTTCAATCCTTGGCCACAATTCACAACGGATCCCCACTTGCAACAAAAATTGTTAAGAGAATACGCACCCAGATCGATCCGGTATAAATAAACTAATCCCAACCAACCTGTCCGTGAACCCAACCCGGAAAGTATTGACATGTCTACGAAAGAACTGACTTAAAGATGAAATCTTTTGTGGTCCAAAGAATCAGTTCAGTGATGATGCAGATTGAAGTTAGGCTTCTACCTATGCCAGCCCCACTTTGATCAACCCCTTTCTTTTTCTTTATTATGATAATCATGATTTGCATAGTAATTTCTTTTGCTTAAAGAGTTCAATTTTTATTTTTATTTTTTCTCTAAGCCATCATGATTTATTATTATTATTATTATTATTTTTTCGTGAATCCTTAGCCGAGATAAATAAAGGTGAACCCAAGTATGCTGTCCAAAAAACTAACATAGCCATAATACACTTTTAAAAAGAAAAACAAAAGAAAACAAAGAAAGGACAGGAAATGAGGAAAACATGCGGGCAAGAGTTCGCATACTTAATCTTGGACCACTAGTTCATTTGCAACAGAAAACAGCCAAAATGAGGCTCACAAAAAGGATTAATGGCCAGCAACTAGGTTTATAAATAGAAACTGACGCACCATGTTTTCTAAGGTTTTGCGGGAAGGGCTAAATCTAGTTAGCAGCATTTAGGTAATCCTATATTTAGCAGCATCCGTAAGGTGAACCCATTATTGATATAAAAACAAGAAAGCCATTTATCATCATCTCTAGTTTCAAAGGGAAGGACTTGTTTCAGAAAAGAAGATGGTTCCTCAATTCTCCTTCTCTGTTTTCCCTTTTGTGGTGTTGTTTGCTGTTGCTTCTGCAGAGGGTATGATCTTTGTCCCTCTCTTTCTCGCTCTCTGTCTCACTGTCAAACGTTTTTCCCTTCTTTTTTTTTTTTTTTTTCCCTGCCGTGCCATTTGGTTGATAAACTATGTTTTCACAATGTGTTTTGTTTCTTCCTTTTCGCCTTTGTCAAACATCAAGTAGATCTTTCAGGAAGCTTTTATGATCTGTGTTTTTCTATTTTGATGGAGCAGCGAGTGTCTTAAGGCTTTTACCCATCTTATAGATCATTCTTTTTTTCCTGGATGGCACAATGCTTCAGTTAGATTAATATTTTTAATTAGTTTTCATCAATTATAAACGACCCCTTTTTGTTTTAAAAAAAAAAATTGGATACGTATGATCTTTCTCCAAACTGCAGCTCGTGAAAGTCTCGTTATAAACAAGTAGACAGAATTAAGAATGGTTTCACTTTCGATCACAGTTGCACTTGTTGGCAATGTAAAGAATCCAATGGACATTCTGGAACCCAGAATTTCATTTCCTCATTAATTTTAGGGAGCATGAAAGTAGATGGAGAGCTCTGTCTGTTTATGGTATGACCATATATGTTGATCGACCTTGTTTCTTTGGATTCTCTTGTTTTAACAGTGCAAGAACTTACCCATTTCACTTACTCGGGTGAGCAAGGCCCTGATCACTGGGGCAGCTTGAGCCCAAGTTCTTCTGCTTGTTCTTCTGGAAAATCTCAGTCTCCTGTTAACATCAAGAAGGATGAAATTGTCAAAAGCAAAGACTGGAAACCCTTGATCAGGAACTACGAACGTGCAAATGCTACCCTCATTAATAATGGCTTCAATGTTGCGGTTGGTTGCTTTACTGAGACCTTCCATTTTACTTTTCCTTTGTCAGTATCACGCAATCACCGCACACACCCTGGTAGCAAATTAATCTTTTAATCTACATGAGATTAGTGTCAAATTCACATCATAGTCACGGTTTTAAATTTCGTGATTGGATAGTTCTTTGCAAATTCACAAGTCCTAATATGGCTGATCTTTAATCAAATCGAGAAGCTGAATTTAATAAGAGACATTACTTGACTTGTGATACCAACTGAATCTATCCAAGGGGGCCCGGGGGGGGGGGGGGAATGAGTTGTCTATGCTGAGAGGCTTATTTTGATTGTGATATGTTGACTATGGCAGCATGGTCATGGAGCACGAATTGAAACATGTCAAAAGGTGTCCGTCAATCTAGGGATACCCTAATTTTGTACGCTGGATTTTCTGTATGCAGGTGCATTACGAGAGTGATGCCGGGGTTTTGATTTTAGATGGGAAGAACTACACCTTGAACGGAATTCATTGGCACATACCTTCTGAGCACCAGATTGATGGAGTCCTGTATGCTCTCTCTCTCTCTCTCTCTCTCTCTCTCTCTCTCTCTCTGTTAATCATTAGAATACTTACTAATTTTAACAATAGAGACATTCCAATAATCAGAAACTTACATTTTTATTCTGATATCTTAAGTTTTTTTTTTTGGGTCCAAGGAAGCCAAACAAATTTTAACTATTTATGGGCACATACACCTGCACATGGACTGACTTAAGGGCCCAAATTGTTGGTGGGTATTGGTTCCGTTAAGGCCTAACAGTATATCCGTTTCTATTGCAACATACAAACTATTCACAAGCTAAATGCTGTATTTGTAAAACCAAAAATAAATAAATCAATTCTGTATGTGTGCAGATATGAGGCCGAGCTTCATCTAGTCCACCAGGCTACCAGTGACAAAAGCTTATCCGTAGTGTCAATTCTCTTTGAATATGGCGATTCTGATCCATTTGTTGCCAAGGTAAACTTCACGTCACGTCTTATTCTACTACGAGCTGTGGTAACCAAAAAAGGGGAAACTTTATACCCGTGATCTTCAGCTGCTGAAACCAAGTAAATTCCCGTGACATTCAAATTAACCACAAACGCAAGCTCTTTATGATGGATCTTGATTGATTTCAGCTCGAGGGTGAATTGGATAAGCTCGCCAAGGAAACTTGTGGAGCGGACGAACAAGCTCACATTCCCTTGGGAACTGTGGACAACAAGCTCTTGAGGAAACACACCCGCAATTACTACAGATACGTCGGTTCTCTCACAACTCCTCCATGCACCGAGAATGTCGTCTGGAACATCCTTGGCAAAGTACGCCCAATTGTAACGAGTCTGACATTTAAGAAAATGCATTTTCAAGCAAGTTTTTGACAATTGCTCATAAGCATGCAGGTTAGAAAGATATCAAAGGAGCAAGTAGCAGCTCTGACAGCTCCATTGGCTGATGTGAACAAGAAGAACGCCAGGCCAGTGCAGGAACTCAATGGGAGGAAAGTTGAACTCTATAGCGAGCTCGACTAAATTGTAGCCTCCACCGTCATGAAAATTACCGTTTGCCATTATATTAGATATTTTGCTGAAATAATCCAATGAAAATCTGTTCTGTTATATAAAAGTTCTACGTACCTGGCAACGGGAACCGATTACTAATCAATGATTTTATCTCCTCTGCTCAAATATAAGCTGCTCATCAGAGGTCACACGTACGTTCTCCTCCACATTCCTCGTAATAAGAACGTAGCAGGATAACATTTACGGGTTTTTCATTAATTCAAGTGAGAGTTTGATTAGCAGGGAAAAATGCAAGTGTTCAATAGACTGGATATAAAGGCTACAAGCCAAAAATTTCATTGGCTTCCTCTACCCTATATTCGTAATCTACCATTTATCCTGCGTCAGAACTGGCAATTTTTGTAAATTGTAAAAGGAGATTAATGAATCCCTACGTATGATTTAATAGTTATTAAATTTAAAAATTTTAAGATTCAGAATCCAACTTTATTGATAGTTAAATCTCCACTCCAATTGAACACAGAGAAAAAAAATAAATAATAAAGACCAAATACTGGGATTATCTTCATCAAAATTATTTTATCGACTAATGATTCCCTAACGATTGCAAGCTTAAGATATCAAGTTCCCACAAAGCATACAACAAATTCAACATTATAAAAATTTAAGAGTACTTTGTACTTTCTCATATTTTTATAATATATGATTTCAAGCGAATTATTTGGTCAAAAAAGTTATTCAAACAACGGCGTCCAACAGAAGAGTCTGATGAAAAGCCAATTGGCCGTACGACGACGCCAATCTGTCGGTCAATGTATGCCCCGCCCCGCCCCGCCCCGCCCACGAAAAAGAGGCAAGAAAATGGGAAAAAAGTGGGCGTGGTACGTCACTTACCTAAGAAATTAAAGCAAGAATAGGTTATCAAAGAGCAATCTATGCAGACTTTTAAACCCAATCCATAACAGTGAAAACGCTATGCAAAAATGTTGAATTCTTGATGGTCTAGATTGGAAAATTTAGAAATTTTTTTCCACCCTTCCTGTCATGCAACTTTCTCAGAGAGAAAAAAATCTCACTTCTTCGAGGGAAAAGAAGAAAGGATATTCAATCCCTGCCCCCAACCCAACCCCACAAATCCAACCAGCCCATCCCGTCAAATGATCACTGATCAAAATGATACCGAAAGTTCATTAATCATGATTCAAGCAAAACATGCTTTATAATGTTAATTTCCGTTCACATAATATTAGCAGAATCATAAATCTCACATTTGTTAGCTATGAAAATGGGGGGGGGGGAATAATCTAACTATAATACACATAGCATTCCCATTTAGAAGCGCTGAAGGAAGAAAAACAAACCCCCACTCTGTCATTCAAATTGACCGGTTGTTTTTATATTGCAATTATGTGAAAACTCACAAAGTCCTATGTATGAGCAAGACATTCATTTGCATATAACCACCTTGTTATTATGAGTCATACAAAAGAAAATTTACACTCACCTATATTTACAAGCCCTGATTGTTGAAATTTGGATTTAAAAAAAAAAAAAAACAAAGGAAAAAGATAAAAGGAAAATCGAAAATCAAAGATCCAAAAAGAAAAACAGAAAAAAGAAGCCAAAACGTGGAATTTAACCGCAGTTACCGCGCATGAGCGATTGGACAACAGCAAGTTTTCAAGAGAAGCGGGCCCACGGTATTACCCCGTGCCGTACGCCACCAGAATTTCTGCAACCTGATTTCCTTTCGGTTGGTTTTAAGCCGGGCCCCACCGGCAGCGCGAGATTGCCCAACAAGGCGAATCAGACTACGCCACGTCAATAGATGAGGCCCAAGATTCCGATTTCCTGCCAGAAGCGAACCGCTTCATTCCACCCAAACCGGCCGCTTCAACACCATCAGCACCAACCAGCTCCACGCTCTTCCTCGGCGGTGCTGCGGCGTCTCTATCAGCAGCCGGAAGCCGATCCGTGATGTCACTCGTTGTCCACGTCGACCTCTTTACAGGAGGGCGTTGTGCTTGCGACGGGTCGTTTTTATCCTTATTATTATGCGTCTTTTTCGAGCCTGACCAGAAAATCGCCCGTAAACCTGCGAAGAAGCCGGGTTTTTGCTCCGTTTCCGGCTTCTCCTTCTTGCAATCCCTTCCAGTGGATCGTTGCCGATTCTTTAGTCTTCGATTCCGACCTCTCTTCGATCTCACTCTTCCAATACAAGAAACCTTAGGCGAAGACGGCTCGAACAGAGACGAATCCGATTTGCCAGAAGAACCGGACCGTTTCGTAAACAATCGCGTTCCCGGTTTACAGTTCCGCCGGTTCTTGGCGTCAACGAAGCACGACTTCTGTGGCAAAGGTAAGCCAATAATGGACGCTTTTGTCTTCAAGTTCGAGAATCGCTGGGAATTGGACGGGTGGGAGTTCGGGTTAATGTTCGGGTTCAAGTTCGTGGAGTTGCCTTTAGTGGAGTCTTTGCGTTCAATAAAGGCATTGCGGTCGAACCAGTCGAGCTCGGCGTCCTTCGAGAGCCAGAATGACTCCGGTGGGTCGGACTCGGATCCGGATTCGGTTGGTCTGTGGTTGCTGTCGTCGGCGGCTGCGGCAGGGGCAGAGGCTAGGGTTTCGCAGGCGATTTTGCGGTCGCATGAAGCACCGGCGCAGGCTGAGACCAGGGTCTCCAGATCCACTTGAGGCATATTCCGTGACGCCAAAAGAGAGAAATTAGAAATTTTCTTTGGAGAGAGAGAGAGAGAGAGAGAGAGAACAATGGTTTGAGTAGGAAAGCGATTAAAACTATAGGGCTTTTATAAGAGAATTTCTGCAAATTTTGGGGAGAGATTTATTATTATTATTATCATTTTTAATTTTTTTGGGAGAGGGAGGGAGGGAGGGAGAGTTTCAACTTGTTGACTTGCTGAGCGGGAGTGGTTCTGGTGGCCCCTGCTTGCTGAGCGGAGTGGTTTTCTGTGTCGCGGAGTGGTTTTCTGTGTCGCAAGTAATAAAAAACTCCTTTCAAATTTATTTGTTGTTTTGAAAAAATTACCGCTAAATGGTGTATTATCATACTTAAAAATCACTAAACTCAATTCTTTCTTAATACTACATTCACAAAATTTACTTTTCAATAAATGCAAATTTTCTTCAATAGGAAAAAGACGGAGAAAGAAACGGAGTTTTTTTTTTCTTTTTTTTTTTGGGGTCAAAATGACTACATAAAAGTAGACGTGCAAACTTAAAACGTGGAATTAGGGTTAATTGCAATATTTGATTACTGAGCCTATTATTTGAGTGCTACAAAATGAAAAATCAATGAATAGGACAATAAGAGGTTGCCACTCCACTATCATGGATGACTAATGTTATTTTATTTCCCATGACCCCCATTTGTTCAAGGTTAACTTAACTTTCCTCATAATAAAGGACCAATGCGTGTCAGGTCGCAGAATTGATTCATTTAAGTCTTAGTACTGCTTTTTCTGAAGCAAAACAAAACTTGTTAATCGCTTACAGTTCATGTTAGCTGTATGGTTGGCATCTGATTGATTGAAACTACGATAACAGTTCATGTTATGCCTTATTGTAAGCTTTCTTCTTCTTCTTCTTTAATCATTTTTAAGGTTAATACGCTAATCATACCCGCAAGATACATTCCTCCGTAAGCTCTTTGTTTTTATTTTTTGATGCTAGTCAACTTGGATGGTACTGTTGGTGGCTGTAATTTATGCCATTCATCACCAACTTTTCTGGATTTGGGTGCTTTCCATTAGATTTCTTTCGTTCGTGTCAAAAAAAAAGAAAAAAAGAAAAGCATCGGCAATATTATTAATTACGTACAACTGCTAGTGACTAGGTTAGGTATCTTACAGTTGATGGTGCGAGAAATCCTTGAAGGCAATTATAAAAAGTAGGAGAGTGGAACGTGAACGAAATTTTTGTTTCTGTTTTTTTTTTTTTTTTTAAAAATCATCAAAATAAGAATAAAATAATTTAATATAAGATAAATACGTGGCTTGTTAGATTAGACCATGTATGTAATCCAACGACTCATTTACATTCGAACACTTTTAAACTTATACATATCAAACGGAGATTTCAAAGGAATCTCTTTTGAAATTTGTGATTTATAGTTCATTAGTTTATTTATATAAGCGGCGTAGGAAATTAGGAATTGCTAAATTGAAACATAATAATATTGTCGTAAATTACGAATGGGTCCCCACGGCCCATCTACGATTTAGGAAATCTTGTTTGTCAAAGTATTAATTTCAAAATTACTTAGGTCGGCCATGTTAGTCAAAGTAAAATTGATTAATTAAATTTTGTCAATGAATATGTTCTAAACTTATGGAAAATTCAGTCTTACGTTAAAGCCACTAAACATTCTAGTTGGACTATTTCCATGTTGCCATTTGGAAAATGCAACTTCGATTTGATATGTCGCTAGTGACTTAGTCTTCGCATGCATCTTTTGTGAAAATATTTTGCATTTTATTGTAATTTTGTTTAAATTACAGCGATGTTTTTATAAATAAATTAAAATATTATTTACAAATACTCATTTCTTTCTATTTTGTATAATTTAATTTTAATATTATATTCCAAGATTTTATGCATGACTGCCCGTAAAATTTTAGCAAGAGCAAAATTTATTGATGTCGTGAAGAATAAAAAAACAAAACATATGAAACCTACACAAAGTCATTGCTTGAGCTTGTAGGATATGTGCTTGTAAAGTAGTTTCTCCCCTCTCAATTGTCCTTCAAAGATCCCAGCAGGAGGAAGAGTGTGCGTGTGTGTGGGTGCGTGTAGCTATTTCGAATCAACAAGGATTGAAGATTAATGGGGGTGTTCTTGAAGATCACCGATGGGCAATCGGTACCTGGAGAGAGAGATGGCGACTGCTTGACCGGGACGAATGAGAGAAACAGAGTCGAACGAGATGAAATGTTGATCGACGTCGTTTTGGGTGCCTTTATCTAAAGCGACGTCGTATTGGTTATTTTGGGCTCCCATTCGCTTGATGTAGATGTAAATATGGTTTTGTCTGATTATTTCTTAGCTCTCCCAAGTAAATCCAAAAAAATAGGTGCTGGAATTTATACAAAAGCTCTTTGCAATTGCAGTTAAATGTTACTATTACAATTAACAGAGTGACAGTGACAAAATTAATTAAAATAATTTATTATTTTGATAATTTATTTGTAATATTTTAAAAGAATAATAAGAAATTTTTAATAAAATATTTTTATATAATAATATAATTTATTATATTTAAAATTATTAGAGTGGAGTGAACTTTAAAAGAGAATAGGGCGTTTGATCGGTCTTAATAATTTCCCTTGTTACTTGTTCGTAGTTCAGAAGGAACGGCGAACTTTAAAAGACAAAACGCAAGAGCTGAGGCAGGGGGTCAGGTACTGAATGAGGGAAAAGTCAGCCATTTGCGTTGCTGCTTCCGGCCCCACGGAAGGCAAATCTATGTACCAAGGTCGCTGCAAGTAAACGGTGCTAACGTGGGCATTGACAATTAAAAGCTTCTTGAATTTCTAGAAAGCGAATCTTCTTGGACACAAAGTTGAGTTCCGACTCAAGGACAACGCACAAAGGGAGACCAATCTACCAAAGCAGCCCCATATTTTAGAAGATAATAATTAAATGAAAATTTCACTTATAACGAACAATTTTGTTTTGCGGACGAAAAATGCCAAGTTGTTAATGAAAACCGTATAAAACCCATCATACCGAGTGAATTCAAATTGATAATTTACACAAATATCTCTGCTCTTCTCCTCAAAGTTTTTGGATTTTTTTTTTTTTTCTTTCAGTTGAATAAAGGCGAATTATTCATGGAAGGTTTCATTTATAGTAATGTACAAACCAGTTCACTGACTTTTCAAATGAACAAAGGGTAAGGTACGGGAGTATGCCAAGGAGTTGAATCGTGGACTGGCCACGGTTGAAATGTTTTGAAATTTGCAAAGAAATGAGTCGCCGACAACTTCATGATAAAAGTCTCAGCAATAATAAAGCTACCCTCCTCTCTGGAAGCCTTTTCTTTTTTAGCTTTTGTATTTTTTTTGTTAATCATCTCCTTTCTAGAAGCTTTTATTTATGCTTACGAGATTTAAAATAAGTAGAGTAAACTCAAAAACGTTATCTAGAAGATCATGTTCAAAATCAAGTTTGCTTCGGCGTTTCCAGGAGTGACAAAGTAGGCGATTAATTGACTGTTTGAATAATTGATTACCAAGAGAAGTGATCGTGGAAACTCGTCATCTTTTGTATTTTTGCATCTTCTTCTTTCGCTTGTTTGTCTAACTTTGGTGTTTTTGGCCTTTTACTAGGGCTAGGTTGCAATAATTCAGGTCCCTTTCTTTTTGGTCCACACAGCAGAAGTATTGACCTCTTCTAAACCCGTGGATTTATTATTAGGTTCAACAAAAATATTTGGAATACATAAAATTTGGACACAGAGTAAATGTCTACATATCATGATTATTAATTACAATTTAAACTTTTTTTTATAATTACAATTAACAATCTTAATATACCAATGTACATATCGTCTAGCTTTTGTGTCTTTTTAGTCAGCCCTTGGTTTAATGCATAAACGGTAGGATCTTAGTTAAAAACTCCATAATGGGCCAGTACCCGATTCTGAGTTGGTTCGAGCCTCATCAAAAATAATCATAGCCCAAAACTACAGAGTTTCACAGGTTATGAGATGGGAAGATGGAGTGCAAAGGACAAGGAAGATCCCGGTAGCTAAATATACAAATTTTCAAATTAAATTTCTTAGACCTCTATAGAAGAAATAGAAAAAGGGCAGATCTCCGTATGAAAGTGTAACCTGAAAAAGAAGCATACACAGGAATTAAAATACTGAAAAATGTCGCTTCTATAACACCCTTGCATTAACCAGAGTGTTGTGAATACAGCAGTCTTTCCTTCGTGGGTGAATTTCTCAAATTGTATTGAACCCATTACAGTGGAAGCACCTCTCCATAAATCAAGTACTCACGTATCACAACAACATCTAAGAGTCCATTTCCTTATGAACCAGCTCCTCTAGAGTCCACGCTGGTCGTCCGCTTCTGACCACGTGTGAACCAAACGTGTTCACCAGGGCTCCCAATTGCTGCCCTCGAGCCACCTGTCTGGTTACTGGGACCAGGAGTCACTCAATCATGGGCATGGACGGCAGCAGCCATGAGAACCAAATGCGTTTAACCATGTAAAGACAACAAAAAATAAATTATATTATAATATTATACAAAATAACTTCTTAAAATTTTACGTGTATTCAAAATTTTAAATTTAAAAAAACACAAACATTATAAAGTAAGTAAGTGACGTTTTTATGTTCAAACGATGTGTAATTTTATATTTTTTAATATTAAATATGTCAATAAGAATAGACATTTTAATGCTAAACTATTAATTCTAATACTATTTATTAGAATTAGATAAATTAGACATCAATAGTTCCAAATACGAATGTGCATCACTTTTGATCCAAAAGACCATGCATATGGGTTTATTGGAACAACCATGTATTTAAATCCATCTTTTTGGAGTTTCTTTCAGACATAAAATTATAACCTCACGTATAACTCTCGGCCTATAGGAGCTATAAATTTGTTGTTTTGAGTCAACGTACCATGTGGCTTAGAAAATTTGAAAAACAAAAAGCGGAATTAAAAAAAAAAACAAAAAACAAAAAACAAAAAAGAAAGAAAGAAGGGTTTTCGATTTTTCTTCTTTTTCTTATGATTTTTTATTAGAAGTGATGTACATAATTGAATATGATTTAATAAATAGCATAAATATTATTTTAATAATACAAAAAAAAAAAAGTAAGTCAGCGCAAAAAAAAAAAAAAAAGGGAAAAGTAAAGACATTGTAAACTATATCCTCATATGGTTACTTCATTTACCAAAATTATTGTTGAGAACTTAATAAGATTCAACCCTCGTTAAGTCGTGCCCTTCCCTGCCATGATTGGCAGTTGGTTATCGGCGGCAATTAATTGTTGGCCATTTGAGTCAAAAGTTGTCGAGCGCTACAATTCTCGCTCTCTCCTTGCATTTGCCGTTTCCCTATTTACGGGAAATTTAGGTGGATGGATGACTCACGGGACACAGCTGATATGATTAATGTGAGTCATTTATGTTTTTATTTTTCTTTTTTAATTTTTAAAATAAAATGTGTAATAGATAATGTAGCATATACAACCAGATAATAAAATATGCACACAATATAATTTTTTTTTTTTTTTAAGGATATATGATATATTGTTTGTTACACATCGTATATTTAAAGAAAAAAAATTGAAAAATACGTGAAATCTATGGAGAGTTTATACTTATCAGATCAGCGAATTAGGATCGGTCCAAATAATGTCACTCTTTTTTTTTTTTTAATCCTTAATGTTTTGTTTGAAATTAAAATAAAGTGTAAAAGAAAGTCGAAAAAAAAAACTATAAAAAAAGAAAATAAAGGATAGGGAAATAATTTTTTTATTAGTTGTCTTAATAAATTTAAAATAAGTGAAAAAAATAAATAAAAGTATATATATATATATTTTTTTAAGACGTAGTAGAAAGGAGAGAAGACAAAATTGATATTTTGAAATAACATTTATGTCCACAGAGCCGTGTTTATCTGAAAGGGAATTTTTTTTTTTTAAAAAGTAAAAAGGCCTTTAAATAATTTAAGGAAAAAAAAAAATTGTTTTTCTATCCCGATTGGTGGGCACCGGAACAGTACTTTATCTAGAAAAAATCGTACACGTTTGTTTAAAAAGACTGGCGTTCAAAATAGATTCTTCGAACACATAAAAATTTTATATTTTTACTTTCTTTCTCGTTATTTTCTTTCTCATCATATTCTCATAAAACAAATAAATAAAATATAAAAGTAATTAAAGGAATAATTTTTTTTGAAATTTACTAATAACATAAGTCTGTTTTTGTAACTTGGCATCCATAATTTTCTTATATTTTTACTGAAGAAGTATGATTACGAGTACTTAAAATGAATTAGATTCTCCAAATCTAAAATTTAAATGAAATTAATATTTATAATAATATTTGCCATAATTATTCGGATAAATGGATTTAGAAAATTTGTCATGTGAAAGAAGACAAGTCCCACGTGTTGCTGACGTTGCAAAACATCATTGGCCCAGCCTAAGGTTGTACTAATACGAGAAAGGTCACACAAGAAGGAAAAAGCCAAACCGACACGTGTATCAATCATTCCTCACTTCCACATTATTAGTTGCCGTGCACTGAAAGTTCACCTGTCTCTCTCCGCTCGTCTCTCTCTCTCTCTCTCTGAGTCTGTGTCTGTGTGCGGTCCGCTCGGAATTGCTTCATTGGTTACCCATTAATGGCTGGGAGAAAGAGAAGGAAATTGAAATCGTAAGTCTCTTTTATTTGATTGGAAAAAAGTTAAAAAGTAAAAAAAGAAAGAAACTGTAATTTAGTTCCATAGAGTTGGGGTTTTCATAATTTGATATTAGAGACTAGGGTTTAGTGGGTTGATGCTTAAGGGGTTTATTTATTTATTTTCCTTATTTTTGGTCATGTGCTTGTGTGGGATGTGGTCAGGGGAGAGGTCAAATTGTTGGAAATTGGGATCAGAAAGGAGCTAAGATTAATGGGTATTATTAATCTAATGGTTAATTGGGTGGGTCTTGTTTGGAATTGTTGTTTGATGATGATAGGGAGAGTTGGGTCCAATTTGGAGTTCAACTTGATTGTTTGGGCTTTGGTGGGGTTTGGAGGAATTCTAATTACATTAGTGTTTAACTCCATGAGATCAAGCTGTTGACTTATGTAGCTGATTTCGATTCAGCAATGGAAGTAGCACTTTTGGTTGTAGGTCTGAGAAGTTGAACTTATGATTTTTGACATGTAGGACGATTGATTTTTGGAATAGATCTGGGTGTTATGGTCGATGGTTCGTGGGTTTTATAATGGAGCTAGTATTGTAATGAGCATCTTGTTTAAGTCAAAATGGTTGAGACCTTAGACAGCTAAAGAGTATGTTGCTGCTGTTTTTACATCTCTTTGTGGCTCTCAAGCTTTAGATTGAAAAATATGGTCTATTTGTGATGCTAGAATTTATGCCAATAGTTGTAGATTTCATATGGATTACCAAAACTCAATAAATCAGTATTCTCTCTTTGAAATTCCCTGGTTAACTCTAGAAGACAGTCTCATTTGCTTTGATTTCCCCCTGCTATCTCTTTTACAATTTTTTGTACTACAAGGGTTTAGTTTTATCCAGCATCAAGACACCTTCAATCAAATAATTTCTGGAATTTCAGTAGAAATATTTGACCTGATGTTTTTCATCTGGAATATCTGTAATGCTTTTGGAACCTCTTTTAATCATTTTCCTGTCTTTATAGGTTAATTTCAACAGTTGCAAATGATAAAAGAATATCAGCAGGGAATAGGAAAGAGAGGTTGGGACTGCATACATGGTCTGACCTCCCCATAGAACTTCTGGAACTGATATTTTGCCACTTAACACTACATGATAACGTTAGAGCTTCTGTTGTTTGCAAAAGGTGGCATACAGCTGCCAATTCTGTCAGAGTAGTCAATCAGTCACCTTGGTTGATGTATTTTCCCAAAGTGGGTAACCTGTATGAGTTCTATGACCCAGCACAGCGGAAGACTTACTCACTTGAGTTACCCCAGTTGTACGGATCCAGAGTTTGTTACACCCAAGATGGCTGGTTGTTGCAATATAGACCAAGAACACACCGTGTATTCTTCTTTGATCCATTTACTGGACAAGTGATCAAACTGCCTAGATTTGAATTGACTTACCAGATAGTTGCTTTCTCTTGTGCCCCAACATGTGCCAGCTGTGTAGTTTTTACAGTTAAGCACATCAGTCCCACAGTTGTTGCAATCAGCACTTGTTATCCTGGGGCTACTGAGTGGGTTACTGTTAACTATCAAAATCGCTTGCCTTTTGTTAGTAGTATTTGGAATAAGATTGTTTTCTGCAATGGGCTCTTTTACTGTTTAAGTCTCACCGGTTGGTTAGGTGTTTTTAACCCAAGGGAACGTACGTGGAATGTTCTTGCGGTGCCTCCGCCCAAATGCCCTGACAATTTCTTTACTAAAAATTGGTGGAAGGGAAAATTCATGTCAGAGCATAATGGAGATATCTTGGTTATCTATACATGCTGCAGCGAAAATCCAATTATATTTAAGTTGGACGAGTTAAACATGGTATGGGATGAGTTGAAAACCCTTGACGGCGTGACACTTTTTGCCAGTTTCTTGTCAACCCATTCAAGAACTGACCTCCCGGGAATTATGAGAAACAGTGTCTACTTCTCTAAAGTTCGTTTCTTTGGAAAACGTTGCATATCGTACTCTCTTGATGATTGTAGATACTATCCTCGCAAGCAGTGTCATGACTGGGGAGAGCAAGATCCTTTCGAGAATATATGGATCAAACCACCTGATGACCTTGCAACCTTCACTTAAAGAACACTAGCGGCACTGTTCAGTTTGTTTGAGTTGAGCAAGTATGTTCTCTTCTCTTAACTGCTTTTTTTCTCTGCACATAATTGAGTTTGCCATTTGATATACTCTGTATATACCATTTCACATGTGATTGGATAACTTGTGCATGCTTGCACATCAATGTCTAAAATTTTTATTTGATTTGGATGAAAAATTCCAGGATGATACAGACATTGTAGGAGTTCTAATGTAAAATTGAGTCTCTCTTCTCCCTGTAGGCCATTGGTTTTGTTTTCTCTCTCTCTCTCTCTCTCTCTCTCTCTTTTTTTTTTTTTATTTGGGCAAACATATGATGTTAGGAGTCACAGGGATTTACTCAGTTTGTAGCACTAGAAGCTTAGGGAACTGCCAGTCTTTTGCATTGCCATGTACTTCTAATGGTTGAAAGACAGTTCATATGTGAACCTTACTGAAATTTTTTCTAGCATTGCCAAAAAGATGTGTGTAATTTTATATGTTCGTACATATTACCTTTTGGTATGATTAGATTTTTTTATCTAGAGCATCAACTTTTCTTAGGCAATGGTTTGTTTGACTCTTCATTACTTTGTTGGGTAGGTTTAAAATGCTCAATGTTGTGCTTCTTAACGGAGGAGTTCATCGTTCGAGATCTACATAAAGCTTGCGGCCTAAAGCACCAACTTGGTGCATGCCAAGCATATAGTACAAAGTTTTTTGGATAGGGAGGACTGAACGTTTGCAACCCAAGCAAAGTAATAGCCTGGCTTAGCATCGTGCATTTTACCTTTGATCTGAACTCTCTAAACTGTGTTTCTGATCTTTAGTGCATCCTTAGGCATTAGATGTGGCAAACATGTTAAAAATAAATATTAACTAGATTAGTTAAAGATTATCTGGATTATTACAGCTTGGGCCTAGAGATGGTTCCTTAGGTGGGTTGGGAATGAGCATTCTGAACCCAACTCAATTCTCAACATCTTTTTCCTTCCCCTTGTGCTTTCCGGTTTCAATTCTGTTTATGCAACAAGTATGAGCTTCTTAGACAAAGTTGAATTTACATTACACATATTAATTGACTAATATTGGGTGACAAAAAAGTACGTATTTACACAGTACGCGTTCGTAGTTGCATCCTATTAAATTAATACAGTGGCAAACAATTCTTTTCACGCAGTGATCAAGCCTAGTTGCGTTATCAGCAGTCATTCCCAATATAATTAATTATGCTATCATAAATAAGAACTTAAAGAAAGGATCTGGAGGAAGTTATGTCAGTTAGTACACGGCTAAATGCTAAAACCAATTACGCAACACATGCAAATGGCAAACACAAGACAGGAGGACACAACTAAAAGCTGCTATGGCATCGCCAGGTAAGAAAATGAATAATATAGAATTGAAATCGACAGAAATTTCAATTCATTAAAGAAAATGGTTGCCATTACTGCCTAGACACGTTTCAGTTGAAGCAAACTGACCATAAAAAGACTATCCCAATAAATTACAGCTTGAATTCCCAAGCAACACACTTTAGCTGCAAGAAATCCGTCTGCTTATGAGTGTGCATCCCTTTTCTTGCCTGCTGAATGCATATGTAAGCATTTAGTTTTCAGGGATTTCTCTTGCCTTTGGAAGGGTTTCTGCAATTGTCCAAATGATGTGTCAACTGGAAACATGTTTGTTGTAGTCTTGGCTTTTCAAGCATTCAGTATGGGTTGTATCGGCTGTGGCCACGGCTACTGTTATTGCCTCGTCTTCCACCACTTGAGCTACCAGAACCACTACCCTGGCCACTGCCACTTCCAGTACGAGGGTGTGGCAGAGCTGAATGTGATTGCATTCCAGGCTGTTGCCTACATATTAGGATAATAAATAACAATAGTAAACACAATACAACAATGAATCATGATAAAAGTTGATCCATTTTAAACTGCTAAAAAAGGAAACACTCCCATGCATGCAAGCGGATAAACATAAGAGAAATTAACTAAATCTCAGAGCCAGTATATTCTCGGCTGACATATCCATCATCCAACATCAAAGAACTGAAGTGTAATTCAACGCATTTTTAACAGCAAAAGATAAATACACACCATGTTTGTTGTGCATGGATGAATGACAACTAACATAAGGATTCTTCAACAATTACAGTCCAAATTTTTGCTTTTTTTTTTTTAATCATTTTATCAGAAGAAAATTCTAGGGAACATGGGAAATAAGAGCAACAAGCAATAACAAATACATATTCTGAACCATACACTATGTCAAGCATTTCAAGTAATGGAGGATGGTCATTTGACAAATAGGAATGAAAAAAATACAAGGATAAGCAATGTAGTGATAGAAATGGAATGGTGGACAGGCATGAAAATCCTAACATGTGCTAACAAAAATACATGGCAGTCTGATGCCCTATTTTCATGCCTCTAAATTGTCATTGGAATTGGCATCAATTGTAACAAAATGAAACTTACAGTATATATCCAATCCTTCCATCAGGCAAAAGCATCGGCATCATTGCCATGCCAGTGGGAGTTGGTCCACCTCCATAGATCACTGGCTGCAAGATTTTGCATCTCTATTAATAAATTAACTCAATCAGAACATTTGCAAACATATCTATATGCACAAATCTTCATTCCAAAGAGGAAAAATTAAGTCGCTAGTCAAAAAACCATTTTACTTAAAAGTTCAAACTGTTAAGTAAGGTCTAAGATATGGATCATATATCACTTGAGCCTAAAACGTGAACAAACCAAAAACTCATAATTCACTTAGGCCTAAAGCATAAACAAACCAGAAATTCATAATTAATTCACAATTAAATGTGAGGACAGTGAGATTTGAACTGATAATCACTTGGTTATAAAGACTCACTTAAAAACTCAAGCTATTAGGTGAGGCTTAGAATATAGATGATATATTATACTTTAACATCTTTAATGATTGCACTTGAAGAAAATGCAAAAGCAAAATCTTTATGTGCTTTTCCAAGCCAGGGAAAGTAAACATTTTATCTTTCTCATGAAACTAATTCCAGAACTTGCTGGAGTGCCAACATGCTGAATATGGTTGATTGTTATATAAAAAAGTCAGTACTCTACTTCCCAGATTTTATCAACTCAGTTTCAAGGGAAAAATGACAGTCACCAAAACACTGAGCAGTTTAAGTACTGCCTGCATTTACTATTTTCCAAATTTAGTGCACATTAAACTAAAAAATTTACTCCAACAAAAAGGAGAAGGTAATAAAAAGAAAGAATTGCCCATTATGCAGTGTTATTAAACCCAACCTAGACCAGCTGGTTGGACATGTGAACCAGACCCCACATAGGGCCAGATCCTTAAAAATCCCAAATGGACCTTTGACCTGGATCAAACCAGTCAACTCGGCATTTACCAATAACCCTTTTTTTAAAAAAAAATAATTTTTTTATTTGAAATTTTATATCAAAATATTTTATCACTAAGAATACTTAAATCTAAAGTTAAAATATTCAAAATATCAAAATAAGGTTATATTTCAATAAAAAAACTATTTTATTGGACTTATCTCACCATATATACTTATATTTTAAGTTAAAATGATCAATTATCCTTTAATATCAAATAAATAAGTGCAATTTTATTCATATAATTATAAGAAAAATGTTTGCATTCACTTAGAGTTCATAGAATTATGTTAGATGTAAAAAAATATAGAATATAAACATAAATACTATAAAGATATTAAATATCCTTGACCCGCTGATTCAACTAGGGGCTGAGAGACTGAATCCCTTGCCAGGTCAATATTCAGGCCAGGTTTTATAAAAGTAATATGATGCCAATTCAAACTAACCCCACGAAGCATTATTCTAGATTCTTAGTCACTTTTTTTATTGATGTGTTTGAGTTACACGAAACAAAGCCATAAATAAATAAATAATAAAATAAGACATGTTCATGCAAGAGAGATAAATGAAACAAATCCTGAAAGCAACAGAACAATCCAATCATCTGTCCTTGAATGAGAAATTGCAAAAATGAATCCTTAAATAGCTCATAGTAAGAATTGAAAAGAATTGCATGACTCAAACTTATAGGCTAACAATATATACTACAGATAGCTCTAGCAAACGAGTGAGATGGTCATTTGATAAATAGGTAAGAACAGAAATATAAGGATATGCAATTTAGTGATAGAAATGGAATGGTGAACAGGCATGTAAATCCTAATATGCGTTAACAAAAATACATTGTACAAGCATACATTTGTGTGTGTGCGGGTGTGTGCGGGTGTGTGCGTGTGTGTGTGCATGTGCATGTGCATGTGCATGTGTGCATGCTTGTCTATCAGGGACATGAGAGGGGAAGAGAGGAAGGGAGGTAACCATCTTACTTGAGCAATGCTAGCGGCACCATAACCAGCACCCAGAGCACCATAAGGACTCCCAACCAAACCATATCCAATGTGAGGTGGATAAGCTGTTGGCAAGATTGGCTTCTGTAAACTCGGCCCTCCAGAGGACTTCTGTTCAGCATGAGGCTTTGCAAGAGAGCAATCCAATACATGACCTGCCAAACAGCAAAGAACCAGTTAAAATAACCAATACTGGTTCTAACAGGACAAAAACATAAGAGATCTTAAATATAAGTAAGAAAATTTACCATCAATTTCATATTTCTCTGTATTCTTCAATGCCTTCATAACACTTGACCTCTCAACAAAATGCACAAAACCATATCTGCTCTCTTCATGTCCTGCTTTTGCAGGTGGAAGAACCACTTTTGTAACTTTTCCATGGCGTTCAAACAGCTGCCTTAAACGCTCCTGAGTAATATCTTTCGGTAGATTCTTGACATACACAGCCTTAACCTGTGGTAATGCACAAGACATAATTCAAGAACCTTTCAAAGTTGAAAATGAACAGCACAAGAGATAATGGCTGTAGTATGTCACGCATAAAAGCAACAATCTTGAATGTGAGGTGATCACCAGGAAGGTCTGGAACAACTAAAAATTTCAATCACAAGTGATAACTGCCTATTATAAAAGTTAGGAGACATCTACTTTATTACACAAGTCATAACCATGGCCAAGAAAGTAAAGGTCACAAACATGTAAAAGCATTCGCTGATACAGTTATACAATTGACCTTCAAGAAACCAAGGTTCAAAAAAAACATAACAGTACTTATGTGCAAACAAGCTATTTTGCATAAATATTAATCAGACAATACAAGCAGCAAGATTTTGTCAATAGCAAGGAACAAAGTATAGTATGGTTCAAAGGAAAAGGGAATCAGTCTTATTAAGATATTATAGCATAGAACACCTGAGAAGCTGCAGAAGATCCTGCATTTCTAGGGTCTGCCCAGCTCACTGTTGGAGAGTTATCATCAAGTTTAAAATTTGAATTTGACATCTTTTTTCTTGAATATTCTGCACATGAATGATTATAGTACTCGATGAAGGCAAACCCACGATTTCGACTGGAATTCTGTGGATCCTGTGACAACTTAACAATTGCAATGAACAAATGTGTTTCAAGGAATAACTTAAACTACCCCTATGGCAGTGTCTCATAAGAATCTAATAACAGAAGCAACATAATATCTCTTTTCATGCGTGCCTGTGGAAAAGATTAAAGCACACACCTTTAGTAATTCTATGGAAATAACTCCTGGACCAATCTTATTCACAACCTTCTTCATGTCTTCCTCTCCCCAATTTCTTGGAATGTTACCAATAAATAACCGGTGATTGACTTGAGATGTTGAACACCTTATCTTTTTACCCTAAAACAGGAAGCCAAATTCCAAGTAAAGGTAAACTACCAGAACTCCAAGACTCTAGCATTCTCTCAGAAGGCTTTCCAAAGTAAATTACACAAGAGCCAAAGAATTAAGAAAAAAGAAAAAAAAAAAAAAAATCCATTAGTGCAAAAGTGTTAGCATGGAACATTGCAAGCATAAACTTAAAATGATCTGCATGGCTCAGATTTTCTGTTTGGGAGGTAAACCAGCAGTGTGATACCTTAAGCTCAGTATTATTCAGTTCTTTGATAGCCTTGGAAGCCAGTTCCTTTGTTAGGAAACTCACAAAAGCATAACCTTTGGCTTCACTTGAATCTTTTCCCTTCATGATCCTTACCTGTTGTCCGCATAAATCCCAAGTTAATCTTTCTCAACAAAGATGGCACACTGTGCATTTGTAATGAAAATAACACTAACCTCTGCAACTTCTCCTATGGATTCACAAAAGCCCCTCAAATCCTCTTCAGAGGTATCATGAGTAATGCCACCAAGGTACACCTCTGACCCATGTGGAGGAAGCGCAAGAAGCTCAGCATGTTTATTCCTTTCATCTTCCTCCTCTTCACAATCAGATCCCTTTTGTGCATAAGCCTCAGTAGCAGCCTCCTCATTTTCTTCTTCTAATTCTTCTTCCACCTCCTCTTCTACTACTTCCTCTATCTCGTCAAATTCTTCTTCTTGCTCAACCTCTTCATACTCAACCTCTTCCTCAATAGTTTCCTCTGGTTCATTTTCACCATCAAGTTCAACCTGCTCTTCAGATTCCAAAGTCTTTTCAGGCTCAGCAGGGCTTTCAGTTACATTTGACATATCAGCACCTGTTGTTCTCACTGTTGTCCTTGGCATCTCATTTATCTAACAAACAAGCTTGCAAGGCAACTGTGGAAGAAGCACAGTAGCCAGAAACATTCACAGAATGAAGAGTACAAGCAGGGAAAGGTGGAAAATGAATGAGAGGCCAAATGGAGTTGCAGAGTGAGAATCTCGATTGAATTTGTTCCATAAGATTTGGATCCAAGGAGTTGCAATGTGAATGATATTCAATTAATGGATGATGAAAAAGTAACAGAAGTTTAAAGGCTCAAGAAAAGAAAGAATTATAAATCATAACCAGGAGAATGAATGGATGATGATGCTCATCAGGTGAAAATAAAAACATGTATACAATAAAGCAGTAATATTTCTCCAAATTAGACAGTGGCAGCAGCTGAAAATCAACAGGTACATTACCTGTTTATCTATCCGGAACATTGTTTTCACCTAAAGGAAATGCCAAAAAGGAAGGAAAAGACAAGACATGAGAAAATGAACTAATGCGACTAACATCAACACTCATAATATAATAAAACAAATGACTCCCAAATTAAGCGAAAATTCATCATGATACAGAAAAGGTCCCTGCTAAGGAATTTTATAACAAATCAAATGAAAGACTGTAGAAGTGATATATAGATCTAATACATAAGGAGGTTCACTTTAATTCGAAAACAATTCATTTGACCTGTTCCATTGAAATAATCTTTATGCCAAGCTATGCTTTCCAATACCAGGCGTGGAGTTCAGGTTACAGATGCTTGTTTGCCATTATAAACTTTTCATAGCATAGCAATAGCATGGTTTAGGCCACTTTTCACAAGCCATCTCCCTCAGCCACCAGGCATTTTCATCAAACTCGAAATGATTTCCTACTATCATTCTCGCATGTTCCTAAATAACAGAACCCGACCTACACTATCTTAAAACTCAAAAGAACTGACACTAACTGTTGACACAATCCACATTTCCGCACTAAAGCCACGAACTTTGCCTACAATTTGACCAGCTACCGTGTTATGACATAACAAAGATTAATGAACAAAATAAACTAAATGCCCATCAATTGCTTAGATCCGCAAATGCTCGCACGCCCCATTTAGAGAGAGAGAGAGAGAGAGAGAGAGAGAGAGAGTACCTGTGCTTGGTCGGTTTAATTCAATATTGATTTGACGTGTAAAAGGAAAATCTAGCAAAACCCTAATTTCTGTTGCAAAAGCAGTTTCAAACTGTCCTCAGTCCCCTTCCGTCAAGGACAGTTGGGGACTCTGGCGAAAGAGCAACGACCCCAGGAAAAATAAAATGCCGCGTGGGACCAGTTGCAATGGAATGCAGGGATCGTTTTATTTTATAAAACCAGGTTTAAAACTTCGTAAAGAAATTATATACCCAATAAGACTTCATTGAGTATGATAGTTTTTATTAATATTTTTTGAGTTAAATGCATTTAAATTTCTCTAAATTAGCTCTTTCGTGTTTTACTTCTTTATGATTTTGGTTTATATTATATCACTTCTGTAATTTTAAATTTTGATAATTGAATTTTTTTTTAAATTTATTTACTTTAAATTTTTTAATTATAAAATTTTATAAAATTTAAATATTATAGATTTAATCTTTTTAAGTCATTAAAATTATTATTTTTTAAAATTTTAAAATTTATATTTTTTTGAATTTTAATAAGTTGAATATTTGTAATTCTAATAAATTTTTTAAAAATATAAATTTAAAAATTAAAAAAAATAATCATGTTAACTCAAAAAATTGATTCTCATAATATTTAAATTTTGTAAAATTTTTTAAATTTAAATAAAAACTTTGAAATTAATGAAATCATGATGCAGGTTCCAATTGTTAAAATTAGAAATCATAGAAATATTATAGTATAAATAAAAATCTTAGAAAGATAAAATACAAACAAATAAAAAAAAATTACAAGAAAATTAGATACATTCAACCCTTCTTTGTCGCAGAAAAGAGAAACCAAAAAGTTTGTTTACTTAGGGCTCTTCGTTTTCTTTTTATTTTTTATTTTATTTTAAAAATTTTGTTTGTACTCCCCATTTTAAACAACAACGACACCTCGATAGAAACCGAAAGGCAAGCCTTTTCCTCTTTCTGTTTTTCTGTATATCCTCCGTTTGTAGCTACTTTGGCTGTAATTTTATTTTACTAGCCAATAAGCAGAAGGGGAAAATAAAAATTGGCCTTAGCTAATAATTTTGCATTAACCCAATTACTATGGAGGTCATTTTTGATTGTAAATCCCCCCTTGTTCTCGTTGCTTTCAAATACCCGTGGATGGCCATGACATGGCATATACTCTCAGTCCTCACATCACATCTGTTGTGCACTTCTAATGCAAAGATTTTCTCCCCATTGCGACTCCGAAATTGCTGGAACGGCAACCTCTGCTGATTTAACCAACCAGGATGCTACATGCCACGACTGATACTATCTCCTCGTAATAATAGTAGCATGCACTCAAACTCCCAGCGGGCTCACCGGCAGATGCCAACATTGGCATGTGTTAACACTCACCATTTAATCATTGCTTTTGTGGTCAAATCCATCCTTTTCTGGTCCTGAACCTCCTTGTCGATGCGAATCAGTTTAACAACATCAGCCAAATGGTGGTCCGGTAAAGTCAAAAGGTTCAGTAATAAAGTTCAATGCTTCAAACTTTACAAGCATATCGAGAGACGATGTTCAGCCAGGAAAATTAAAGATTGGTCCAGAAAATTAGAGACATAGCAAAAAACAAGCTCCAACTATCGCCTGATTCAGTGATGGCTTACTAAAAGGTAAAACACATATTTAAATAAGTTTTGAAGACAGTATCAAGAGCAGCGTGACTGAATCAATCGACATGTCCCACTAGTTACATCAAAAGCTCAGATCATCTTCCAGCTTCAACACAATTTAAGGACGCTGTACTTCAGAGGAACAAATGCTGATATTCCCCATTTGCGAGCTTGCAAAGCTGATTGTAGGAGAATGTATCTGCCACAATAATGAGCAAAGTTTTATGGGAATATTATCCGGACCGAAATTCAGGAATAGGCAGCATATGAGTGGTACAAATGGATGTTCAAATAAGGGAATGACCTCTTCATCCATAGAGACTAGTAAGAAGAAGAATAGATAGATGACAAATCAACTCTATCTATTTCTTAAAATGCAACTGTGATGCTTGGGACAGAATTGAATCATGTAACATCACAACTAAAGAAGTTAAACCACTCATTCTCTTCAAGCTCATATCAGCAAACCGATATCATGTGCTTTTCAATGACTTAAAAAGATAAAAATCCTTGTCTGCTGGCTAAGATGTCGGAGTTATAAATGGTCTCAGAGCCAGTAGTCCCTAGTCAGGATTCATGAGGTAATATGGTAAAAAGTATATTATGAGCATCATACAAACTTATGAAGAATGACTGTCAGTCCAAAGGCCATTTAGAATGCTTAAAGGAAAATATAGTAGCAGAAGCAAATAAAGCTTTGGGAGGCATCAGAAAGAAAATTCAATATAGGCTCAAAATAGCATACCAAACGAGTCCCCAAAGTTGGTCCATATTTCAGCTTGGATGGATTTTTCAGTGTCAGCAATGCCAATAACCTCAACAAAAGTTGTAAGAGGAACAGCCGGTGGAGAGCCTTTAACTATTAGCTGAATATCGTCCGTGGACTTTGCAACCACAGAACCATGATCAGATCCTGCAACTTGAATCACTGTGCGCACCCTCTTTCGCACATGCATGGGCAGCAGGGCACCATTGACAAAGATTGCGGGTTTCAATGTATCCATGCCTGAAAAACAACAGAACAGGGGACTGAATCACACATTACACCCATACATCACTGCGAATTCCCCACTTGCAAGAACTACATAATATGAGTTCTAACCCAAATATCAAAATAAATTGCCATTCAATTTCCTGCCTGTTTAACATACAAAACTCACCCTCAACACTAAAATCTCCAAAGAGCCTCCTATTCTCCTCTACATGTCAGTTATATATGGCTTTAAATTTGCTAATCTAATCCCAAAAATTGTGCACAGAAAACCCAAATGCCATCAATTTCACTCGTCACAAAGAAACGAAACATTTCAAAGAAGCGCGGGAAAAGACACGCGACATACAGCATATAGCGTACATCTGATCGATAAAGAATCTAACGGTAGGGAGGGCAAGATGTTGGGTTACTTTAACCGCATGATGAAAGTATGATTCACGAATTTATTGAGATCGAATAACGAAAAATACATACATACATACATGCATACATAAATGAATAGAAATCTGACTTTAAGTTTCAATCGGCACCCGAAACCCTAAAACGATTAGTAAGAAGAGCCTATAACCGTGATTTTCAACTTGAATTAACAGGATGCCGAGATAACATAACAGATTACCTCCAGGAGATTACGAGTGATGGTAATGTCGTCAACAGAATTCCAGCGATCGAGCGAGATATGGCGGATGATGAGAATGGGACTTTTGGGTTTTTTTTTTTTTCTTTTTCGTGCTTCGGAAATTAGGGCTTTTGGTTTTTGAGCGCCATATTTTCTAGGCTTTCCCGCCTTTTTGTGAACATCATTTGCTTTATTATTTATATACTCTTTTTTTTTTTTTCCAGTGCCTATCGTTTCAATAATGGAATATTTAAGAAAAAAAAAAAAAATGCGCCTTTTAACAGACGTGAAATACAAAACAGTCCTTTTTGGCTCTTTTCGTGACAATTCATTAACTAAGCCATATTCATTATAGACTTTGAACACATTTCCTTGTTCATTGTTTTTTTAAAAAATATTTTTTGATAATTATTGCCTTGTTCAATGTTATCTGCCTATGCTCTTGCATCTCCATTTTCATATGAAATTCATATAATTAGCCCTAATTAAGTTTAAATTCAAAGTTTTGTAGTCATTGTAAATATTTATTATATTTACTCACCATTTTTAAAAGTATAAACACACATAATTTTTTATATTTCACCAATTTATTTTATTATTTCTTAATTTTACCTGAGTCACACCCAATTTTTTTTGTTTTTGTTTATATGATATTAAATTAAATTAATTCACTTAAATTAAAAAAATCCCATTCTAGTATCTTTCAATGTCTTTTCTTTTTTTGCTAGGAATTTGGAAAAACATGGACACTTGCTTGCCAAACAAAAACAAAATGAAATAATGTAGCAAGCAGAGCTATATCAAACAACAGTTTTGCTAAAGAATACAGCACAAATTAAATTACCAGTACAACAGCATAAAGCAGTCCAGGTTGCTCTAAATTTATCAAACCTTAAGAAAACACAGTAAAGCATATATGAAGAGAGAAAAATTGATCTTGATTCCGTGGAACAAGAAAGAAAATATGTATGATGAATCATTGCTCTACTATTGTTATTCTGCAGGCGATGGCTGAACTTATACTAGCCACATTGTGGAGCTGCAGCATAGAAAAATCACCATAGCTCTTTATATAATTTCCATGGCTCTGCACATAACTTATACCCCCAAAAGTCTGGCAACGCCCTCAGCCTCAGAGCACAAGACCAGCAGGCACCAATGACTTATGATAACCGTCAAAAATGGTCGAGCGGGTTAGCTCCTTAAGTTTGCCATCTTCTAGCAGTAATACTCGGTTCGCTATTGATATTGTCTCCAGCCGATGTGCAATAACTAGCATCTATAGCACATTCCCTTGATTAGATAATAAATCCAAGCAATGAAAAAGAAGGGAAAATTTTTGAGAAAAGATCAAATGGCAACACAATTCTTCACTGCATGAACATTCATGAATATGGTGGCCAAGTACACTCACAACCCCACATTAAATAAGGAATCTATTGGCTTGCTAAGATGGGAGTTAAAAATTCCCCATTGTTCTAGTTTGGATAGCGACTAATTATCCTAATTCGAGAATCAGATTCAAATGTGTCAAGATGCCTTAAGATTGCTGAATTTCCACTGCAAGTACAGCAATCAACGGCGTAGAGGAAGAAATTTAAGATTAAGGTAGCCAAGCAGAGTAAAACTATTAGCAGCTTTGCACAGCACGAAAGTCTGCAATCAAAAACAGTGTGAAGCATAAAGGGGTGTGTGTGTTGGTGTCCAGATCTTTGAATAGGCTCCCAAAACAGGGGTGATTATGGGTAACCAATTACTCTTGTTGGAATCACCATTCACACAAACATGCAGTGACAATGCATAAATTTTGATTTAGCTTAGTAACCACAAGTTCGCCATCATATGACAAACCATGTTCATCATACTTTTTCATACTTATAAATGAAACAAAAAACCCAAAGAATATACAGTCATCCAAAAACATGTACTTGGTAACCTTCAACAATTCATGTACAGAAAGAATGAACAGTTATCCTTACAGTATGATTTCCCATTAAGTGTTCCAGGGCCTGTCTGACCAGTAACTCAGACCTGCTATCTAGAGCAGAAGTTGCTTCATCCAAAATCAATATAGAGGAATCCTGATAGAGAGCCCTGGCAATGGCTAGCCTGCAAGTTTAAGACTTTAAGCAACAACCAGGAGAAGGGGGAGTATAATAGGTCTTGCACTCAGCTGGAGGTATTAAGCAAACCATTAATTTCCTCAAACAATAGCAAAAAATTAGATGTGCTTTATTGATGAGTCAATTAGCATGCACTGAATGTTAAAATAGTACCAAGACTTCGCATTGCAAGTATCACCTTTGCTTCTGCCCTCCACTTAAACTTGAGCCTCTTGGTCCAATATTTGTGTTGTACCCTTTAGGAAGCTTTCTGATAAATTCATCAGCATTGGCAGTTATTGCTGCCAGCTGAACCTTTTCCATGTCTATTTTGGTCATAAGATCCCTATATCCAATGTTTTCAGCCACTGTTCCTGAAAAAAGTGTCTAGTACAAATGAAAAAGTTAGTTTAATGGCCAATTGAAGACATCTCCAAGCAGAAACATGTCTCCAATCACTGCATTCCCTGAAAACACTTTGATAACAAAGCATCCAGAAAACTCACCCCAGGTGTGATACACAAAGAAAATTTAAGCTGGAAAGATATCAACCACAGATGGGCAAAGTAACTGCCTTGAAGAAAATACTCAGTTACAACCCCCGTCCCCCCTACCCCACCAAACCCAAAAAAAAGGGTGGGGGAGGGGGGAAGAAATAAATAAAAGCAGCTCAAAGAAATAGTTAGTTTAGAGCCAACTCACTATATCCTGAGAAACCAGACCAACATGCCTCCTCAAACTCTCTAGTCGGACACTTGTAATGTTCTGATTGTCAACAAGTACACAACCTGTTACCAAGAAAACTACCAGCTAAACATCCCACACCCAACGGTAACAAGTCATTGTTGAGGAACAACACAAGAACATAATTCTGGAGACTCACCGGATAAAGGATCATAAAGCCGAAGAAGCAACTTCATGAGAGTTGTCTTTCCACCTCCTGATGGCCCAATGATTGCAACTATCTCCCCAGCTTCAATATGAAGGTTCAGTCCATCCAAAACAAGAGGTCGATTATCCCCATAACCAAATGAAATATCACAAAATTTGACATCTCCTGTTACTCCATCCAAATTTACAGCATCTGGCTTATCGATCACCTACATTTCAGCAATGAATTAATTTGTAACTACATGCGGATACATAAATACTTGAGCAACAGAGAGACCTTATGCTAAAGATATTCCAGCATTTATCTTTCGTATAGAGATTCTGGATCAATTCCACTAGCTTTTTAACATAACGAATAGAACATATATATGAGAAAGCAAAATGTGCAGTATCAGTGTATTAATTTATAGCAACAGAATATGATGAAAAATTCAGAAATTTATATGAGATGCCAAAAGCATGGCTCAATTTTTGTCAAAACCTCAAATGGAAAAAAGGCATTTTTGTGCATGGGACTCCCACACTATGGCTTCTAGGGAAGGAAAAAAAAGCCTAGAAAGGGATTTGAATTGCATCGCTTGGCAATTCATGTCACCTGCCAATGTAGTAAAAGAAGCAATGCATGACAGCGATTGAAACTTTCATGCACAAACATGTACATGTACATGTTCATATGTATGGCCAAGGAATCATGAATGCAGCTTATTCAATCCAGATAACAATAAAATGAATTCTTCAACAAATAGATTTCTGAACAATCCAAAACATGAGGCTTCAAAACCAACCCTCGAAAATTTTAACCTTGACATAACATTTAATATTTCCGTGAGATATTGGTCCAAAAGGATGGAAATGGGGCTCAATATTTTCTTCATATTAGGCCAAAACTCACATTAGATGATTTAACATCTTCATTACTCTTCCGTTTTTTAAGTTGCAACTGAAATCCTTATAGCAAATCAATTTGAATTGAGATCCTTATAACTCATCAAATTGACATGAAAATGCTTTCATCAAGATCAACATCAACATGGTTATTTAAGGCAAAATTTTAAATGAGACTGGCAAGCATAAAACACTCATTAATCTCAAGCCCAATGCCCCAACTGAGCATCCATTCCCATCAACAATAAAGGAAATGAAAAATAGAAAGCAACTACCAGGGCAATTTCTGATGCTAAAAGGTTTGCAGCAGAAGAGTTTTTACCTCAGAAATCAAAATAGATAAATTAAAGCATTCAAAAAATATGTGAAGCCCAACATGACAACCACTCACCTTAGATTTTAACCTTGTCATATCAAATAGACGTTCAATGGCTGGCTCTCCTTGCTTCCATTCGTTGTATGCTTTTCCAATATCCTGCACAATTCTTTCATTCAGACTCATTATTTCAGACAGTTATTAATGCCCAAAGCACCATGAGATGCAATTAGCAATTAAAGTAGGAAATATCCTGCAAAGGTTACAGAAATTCAAAAGAGGAAATGCCACTTAAACTTTTGAGCAGCAAGTAGTAGCCCATAACTAGGGGAAAAAGGTGTTGGGTTTCAAGATGAAGGCAAACCTATGGCACAATGAATCTCTTCAATTCAAGCATCTCAATTGGTGGTGCAAGTGACAAAATTATCAGAAAAGCAAAAAGAAACAATCAAAAAGCCAATAATGTAAAGGGACCAAATGTCCCCAACATTTTACTTACCTACATCATCAAAAAGGCCTTCTGAGCAGATGAAATTACCTGTATTGGCTCAACCAGGAAAACCAATGATGTCACAAAAGAAACCAAGCTACAGCCATTGAAACAGCCACATGAAAACACCAGTGATCCCATACAAAGGGCAAATAATGCTCCAAAGTATACTATTTGTATGATCTGTGGGATAAGTGCTTTCATTTTCTTCTTTTTCAGCAGTTCAGTTAGGTCAGCGTGAGCAAGCTTTTGGAACCTGGCACTCTCACACTGCTCCGCATTGTTTGCTTTCACAAAAAGGATGCCTGGGAGGACCTAATACACAGAGAAAGCACATTAGCTCACATACAGTTAATTAGCAAGAGCATTGAATTTTAACATGAAAACCCTCCGACAAATATAAGTTGTAAAGTAGACAACTAGTGCATAAGTCCTTGCATGTAAGCCACTGTAACCGCAATCACCTATCTGTGCCTATATCTGCATCTGTGGTCATCATGTTTATGTGCATTCAGATGGAAAGAGATCCCATGGCAACCAACAATTCTGATAGATAACCAGAAATATCATACTAAAAGATGAGTGGAATAACAATGTGATGTATTGATTGATGAAACAGGCTTTGAAAAATACCTCATTAAGGTAGGCCGAAAGAGTTGCAATGCTAAGATGGGCATTCTTAGATATCTTCCGAAGCCTTTCACCAAGACACCCAACAGCAAGAGCCATGCATGGAATCACCTATAACACGCATGACAATATTCAAGACCCAAGATTCTGCATATGAGCACGTGTGTACTCAAATCTTCATAAATGTAATACTCATATTCTTAGCTGTATTTTTGCTTCCTTACTAAGGCTGAAATCAAAGAAAGGACAGGACTGATAACCAACATCTGGGTTGCCATTGCTGACAACTGCAAAGCACTAGGTACGATTGTCTGCAATACAAAATGAAAAGTATGATTAAAGCCTAATGCAAAATCCTATAACATTATAAATGTCTAGTCCATATGAAACAAATAGAAAAAGCTAGAATTTAAAGGTTACCTACATTAAGAAGAGCATAGAGGGAATCGGCAACATCGGCGGCCTCAGCAGTGATCCTGAATGCAATATCCCCAGCAGAAACTCCACTGACTCCCTCGAAAAACCCCAATTCTCTCTCCAAAACCCTCTCGAAAACATGAACCCTGATCCCATAAACCGCATTCAATGTCGCCTCCCACAAGAACGCCTGCTGCCAGTAGGTGACAATCAACTTGGTCAAGAACAGAGCACCAACCACCAGTCCCTGGTTTCTCAGCGAAACAGCATCAATCTTCGCAATGTTACCGGAGAATTTCCCGATCCTAGGGACGAGGCGGGACAGGGAGACGACAGAGACGAGGCTGCAGAGCCAGCCAAGAAGAATGGGTCGGCACTGGGAGATGATATAGGGCTGGACTGTGGAGAGAGATTGGAGCGTGTGAGAAAATGGGTTGTTTTGGGGTAATTGGGTTTTGGGGTTTTGTGGGTTTGAAGGAATGAGGGATTGGAGCTTGGTGGAATTGAGGGGTTTAAGCAGGGGTATACAGGGGAGCCTCCAAGTTAGATTTTGTTGCGGAAAAGAGGGAAATAAATGCGCATTTAGCGGCTTTAATTTGAAGTGGTGGAGAGGAGGAATCGGAGAAAAAGAGGTTTTTACCTGCAACTGAAGGGACATTGGTTTTGTTTGAATTGTTGGCCTTTAGAGGGGCCAGAGTGCATAGCTATTTTGGACGTCGTTGCCTTTTTTGGCGCTTTTCCAGGTTATATTATAGGCTAGTCGCAGTGAGAGGGATGCGGAAGAAAAGTTTTCCTGACAAAATGGCCTTGATCACGAACGCCGTTGCCCTGTTACATTATTAGTTTTTGTGTCTTCATTTATAAACTGAAACTAAAGACCAGACCTACAAACTATCAACTACCCTTTACAGAGCGCTGTTGAACTTTGTCCTCTCACTTCAGGATTGCAATTACCTGGTCGCGTTTTGGACGATTGGAAGCAGTATCATGGCAATATATATGTCCCATGTTCGTCCAACTGCCAAGCAATATTTTAGGTTCGAGAATTAAGATCTAAGGCCATTATTTTTTTTAAAATTATTCAAAATGAGACTTATTGAACTATATGTTATACGAGAAAAATAATTATTCTCATTCTCATAAATTAGTATATTTGGTGAGAAGGATTTTTACAATGATTAACCATGCCACACAAGGATGGCTTCAGTAAGTGGTTCTTTGTTGAGCAAGGGGCCCACGGCTTTTGAATATATAGTTGTTTAAAGAATTTGGATGCGAATTTATTTTAACCATATTGTACAAGCAAATTGAAGAAAGGTTCTCGGAAAAGATCAACTTGGAAAATTTGCATTTGGAGCTGAAGCTGCTTTAATCCTATATTACATAGGCAAATTAGTGGCAAAGCCAAAGCCCTTTCCATTTATTGTATATCATTTGACAAAACAAAGACAACCAATTAAGTGGAAGCTGCAAATGCCTATGATCTCATGTCAGCTTCCAAAGAGGCAAAGGTAGGAAAAAAAAGGAGAAAAAAAAAGGGAGGAAAAAGATTGCCAGAGGACAAATCCATTAACATCTGTGCAGATAGTCTATTTCTCCTTCAATTTTTTGGTTATGGCAATGGCAGCCCCCGCCACAGCACCAATTATGCATGAAACGAGGATGGTTGTTTTGAGTGTCAGCATGCAATCCTTCCTTTCTCTCACCCTTTTCTTTTTTGCAGCCTCATCTTGTTCCTGCAACGTGGTAATGTTAACAAGGCAAAATAGTATTGGCATAAAATAAATACTTATACATGCAAAAGGCGAAAGATTAAGCGCATCAACTTATTTTTCAAAAATATTCCTTAATGAATATTTCTCCGCATTTTTTTCTGCACGGATTAGTGGTTGCCTTGGCATTGGTGTGATTTTGATTCTAATATCCTAGAAATTTAGGTATTCAAGGAGAAATTGAATTTGAATGATTTAGAGGGAAAAGGGAAAGAAGTTTCTCAATCTTTTGTTTCTCCTCCGAATCTGCAACTTCTTTCTCATAATAGTATTAATAACCCAATTATTAGAATTATAAAGTAGAAATTGGTTGCATTGATTGGCAAAAAATACCTTGGAGGCATCAATGTCAGAAGACACTGGATCAGTTTGGACCTTCTTGTTCTGGCCGGGATTCAATTCACCGTCCGCATCAGATGCTGGAAAGGTAGAACCGTCATCTGTCGCCATTTTTCACTTAACCTTCCTTCTCTGTCGGAAACGTAAAAGGAAAAAAGGACAGTATGATATCATCTTAAATACCATGCGACGTGTGTCGGGTGGCATGCAATAAGGTTGTTATTGCTTTATGGGTCTGAATGATCTTCTCTTCCTGTTCACCAACTGCCCGGGAATTTTGTCGGATTTTGACTCTATTACCCTTGGGCGGTTTTGGTCGCTTTATCCAGACGCTGACAGGCAAGAAGCAATATCTGAGGGCCGAGGCTCCGTTCGAGCACAGGTTGTCTAATGCCACTTACCATAAAATAATGGGTTAGAGAACTGCCCTTTTTCCTTTTTCCATTTTTTCAAACACACCCACGTGGAACTACGCGGTTCTGCAAATGGGAAGATAATAGTTCGTACATTGTTCCTTAACGATACACGTGTACCTAGAAGCAACTCCCAGCCATTAATACATTGCATGGTTACGTGTTTCTGGCAGGAATATAATTGCTCTAAATTGTAGGTGTAAAGTTGTAATGAGGGTGCGACGATTGAATTCTTGTGACATGAGGAGGCATGGACACACTCTGGGGAAGTAAGGATATCAGAGGGCGAGTTGCCGAGCACAAAGTTGAGGAGCATGATTGGTTCAAGATACTGGTTGTTGTAACCACTAACTTTAAGCTCCTAACTTGTTGACCCAAAACCACGAGGGCTTGGCCTTGACGATGCGGAATCCACAAATTTCCTTCTTGATTCGGATCTTCTCTTCCTTCTTGCAGTACCAGGAGGAGCCTTGCGGTGGATGAAATTCAAAATCATAGAACAGTTAGATTATGGCATATGGATAGAGCAAGATAATAGCACACTGCACTCAGAAACAGCCATGGAAGTTATTACCGCCGCAAGTGCAAGATAGAACGTTTCTACCATTTGAGCAAAAAGGCAAGCATAGTGTTAAACTGGAGAAACAATCAAGAAAGTTAACTAAAACTTAACCATGAGAACATGATGGCATGCTAAAATAAATCCTATTTTGGGATCACTTAGCACAATCTGCACATGGAGAGTGTCTCAACAATCATTGCCAAGAAACGGTTTGAGAAATATACAGTAAAATATTTAACGCATCTTGAGTTGTGCAGAAGCACAAGGAAAAAGTGTGTTCATTAGCTCAAATACCTTCTGTTCAGCTTTAAGCGCATCCTCAAGATTGCTCAGAGCAGGAATGGATCCACCCTCCATTACACCCATCAAATTCTTCATACGGACACGCATTTGAAAGAGTTGAGCAACAAGTTGACTCACCTGATATTGATATCACACATTTATGGAGCTAATATTGGTAAACACCAAATGGTGGAAATCTTCTCAGACAGCAGATCCGAAACTCTGTTTCAACTCTCTAAAAGGGAACCTAGTGTATATGGCTCCCACACTTTTTAAAGTCTCTACATTGAATGGATATGATGAGTACCTGTTGCTCTGTTTTCCCAGAATCTAGAGCTACTCTTTTCCTCCTGGCAGGAGATTCTGCCAACAATTCTGGCTTTTCTCTTTCCTCTGCAAGAGCAAAGCAAATCAGAAAATGGTAAATCTTTTCAGGGGTCAAATATAACAATAAAAATATCACATGGAAATGAGAAGAATGTACTGCACAAATCCTTTAAATGGAGAGTTTACAACCATGAGATGATGTGAAATCTTTTGTTACATGATGAGAGATCTGCTAACAGAGGATTACAAAAAGATAGCTAACAGAAGATGCTAAATATGGTACAGAAGATGAAGTAATATCTTCAATATGCCCACAATGTGTCATTGTCACTGTACCATTCCACATAATTCAAACCCATCTTGGGTATATTTCATTTAAAGTTGCTTTAAGAGCAGAGAGAAGAAGATACCTGGTGTCATCACCTCAATCATTACTTCCATTATCTTCAAACTCTTCTCTGCTTCTCTAACCTGAGCTGGAGTGACCTGTTTGGATCCATTAATATAGAGTTATTTAAAGCTTCTTCTGATGCTGTACGGGTTTTAGAGAAGAAGCTGGGCAGATTCCCAACTGTGGGAGGTTAGATTCATGATTACACCAGAAAAATAGTTGATAGACACTGATACCCTACTCCCAACCCAAAAGTTATGTTATCTTATATCTCCACAAACACAATGGCAAGTGAAAGATGGAAGGGAAGATTCCATACCTTTCCCATTCCAGGGATCATCCCTATGACTCGAGTCATGGAACCCATACGTGCAACAGCACGGGTTTGCTTTAGGAAATCGTTAAAGTCAAACTTGGCACTCATTATCTTCTTTTGCAACTCTTCAGCATCTTCTTGGTGCATCTGCAAAAATAAATCCATAAAGCATTACATCAAAATTTGTTCATTTCAAGGAAACAAGAAGAAGAATTTTCCAGAACTTACTACTTCTTGAGCTTTCTCCACAAATGAGACAACATCCCCCATTCCCAAGATCCGTCCAGCCATACGGTCAGGATAGAAAGGTTCTAGATCCTCCATCCGCTCTCCCCGTCCTACAAGCTTAATTGGCTTCCCTGATACCTGTGGTCATTCAAATATAAAGTAGAAAACAGAAAGGATTAAAAAAATATATATCAAATATGCCTTTTCAAAACCAGTAAACGTCAGGAGAATTAAAAACTGCAAAGAATAGCCCTAAGAAACACATAACAACTGTTGTCAGTAGTGTTCCCCACTCAAAATTCTTCAAAGTTTATTGGTACCCTGTTCAATGAATTTAGCCCTGTCTCTTCAAGATAGCGGTTCAATGACATGAGAAGCATCACATTGACACCTATGATTTATTAAACACAACATTGCAAGTAAACGAAACAGTTGTGTTTCTGCACTCAAGACTGAAGGCTTGCAAACCCACAAAGATTATTGGCTAGTGAGGGCCTAGAAGGTTGCTTGATGGACCACAGAAGAAAATAAATAGACAGATAGATAAGAGGCCAGACAGAGCATTCAACATTGGTGTGCGTTAAAAGAAGCTGAGGCAAACCTCTTTAACACTTAATGCTGCACCCCCTCTAGAATCACCATCTAGTTTTGTCAAAATGGCACCCGTAATCCCAATTTCAAGATTAAATGTTGTAACCAAGGCTGCAATTTCACAAGAGGATGTGATGAGCAGGTACATGTTGAGGTAGTCATAAATAAAGGATTCTGGATTTCAAATGTACTGCATAGACATTATCCTAGATGACAGGCGAAGAAATGGAGTTCATTCACATGCCAATTTTTCATGTGATAGGCATTCTGATAGAAAAGATACATTTAAAATTACAATACAAATAACATGAGATGAAGAAGGCCTTTAGTTATTGAATGGAAAAGTAATCGACATAAGCATTTGGTATGAAGTACAAAGTGAAACTATGGAGTCAGTATAATCACATTTGTTATGCACAACTAATGAACAAAATTAATTAGTGAATGGATAAAGGAAAAGAGGACCTACAAAAGAAATGGGTGTTTCCAATCCAAGCTGCAGATTAAATAGACTTATGCACCCTTCAGGTATAATATATATATATATATATATATATATATATATATATATATATTTTAAAATGGTTATTTGTTCAAATTGCATGTTTCTACAAAAGTTTACCACCTGAGAACAGCAGATCCCTTAAGCAATAATGCAGCTTCCATACAGAAGAGCAAAAAATAACAAACCATCACATAAAGTTAAACTGAACATCATAGAACAAAGCAGAGAAGGCTAGATACCTGCTGCTTCTTGCCCAGTCATTGCATCCACAACAAGCAAAACCTCTGTGGGATTTAACACGTGCTTCACTTCTTTTAGTTCATCCATCATAGCTTTATCTATCTGTTAAAAATATAGGTATCTGTGTTAAAACAAAGAGCAATAAAACATACAACAGTAACAAGAACTCTTGAACTGGTAGCAAAAGTCAAAGAATAAATTTGTAACAGCATAGAGGATAATCATTTATGTATATGGGCAACATTACCTGAAGCCTGCCAGCTGTGTCTACAATGACCACGTCCATGCTCTTCTTTTTGGCCTCTTCTAGTCCTTTCCTAGCTATTTCTGAAGGTTTAACATCAGTCCCCTCTGTATAAACTGGGACACCCACCTGTCACAGACTTACAGGTTATAACTAAAAATGAGGAATACTGCCTTATAGCCAACTAACCATAAAGGTAAACTATTATCATAATGATAACTCATAACCAAAGTAATTGAGTGACACAGCAAGAACTGCTTTTATTAGTAGGTTTAAGTTCACTGTCTATCTTTTAGAAGATTAGTAGGCCAACATGAGTCAGAAGAAACTTGCTCCAACCGATTTGATGTATTCCAGATTAGCAAATCTTAGTCCACAACAAGATGATAAGAAAGAAGATATGTATGAAATTAAACAAGTTAGGCATTCACATCTGCCTATCATCTCATGTATCAAATCTGCAGTTGGAAAGGATGTCAATCACCAGGCAGATTTTTTTATCCAGAGTATGCCTAATTGAACAGTTTACTATAACCCAAGGATAATTCTGAAGGATCAGGGAATGTGTGGAAGAAGATAGATGCATAAAGCATTCTTCAAATTTGCTAGTAAGGCACTTTCTTGAGGACGAGAATCCAATACCTGTTCACCCAAAATAACAAGTTGGTCAATGGCAGCAGGCCTGTAGACGTCTCCAGCGACAAGCATACAAGTCTTTCCCTGTGGTCAAAAGTAACATATCAGTGTCAATAAGGCTAAACAAGCTGTTAGGCTAATCAATATGGACAGTATAACACATGCCATAACACACAGACACAGACAAACATTCATTGAAAATAATGCACAATATCCCTTTGAACATCCACCTGTTTCTTAAGATAATTAGCTAACTTTGCACAAACAGTTGTCTTTCCAACTCCCTGTAGTCCAGCAAGTAGTATCACAGTAGGTCCAGATTTTGCAAAAACAAGTTCAGACACCTCTCCACCCATCAAGTTCACAAGCTCGTCACGCACAATCTGCAACAAACAAAAACTCAAAACCATCAGCAAAATAATATGAAGACTACAAAGGTTTTCTTGACTTTCATTTTAAAGCTATATCCTCATTGGTGGTACCTTCAATAATAATACAAGCTCCAGTTATTGTCTGCAATGCCTGATGCCTATAAGAGACTTTTATGCACAAAATACAGTCTATTCCATGGAATGGAAATAAAAAGGAGTAGTTGCAAAGAAAAACTAGAGAATAAAAAATGAAAATAATCTAAGAATAGCATTTACGTAAGTACAAATTATTTCTAAGCGCTAAAAAGGAATTTTAACCAGCCTGAAACGGCATTGCATACCTAATCCTAGTAAAATACTTCATTGCCTAACCTTGCAAACAAATTCAAATATTTAACGCTAGCAAATGCATTTAGCTAGTGCAAATAGCATACCTTCACCAGTTGCTGATCGGGTCTCACTCCTCGTATCAGACCAACACCAACAGCTTGGACACTAACTGACTGAACAAATCTTCTAACAACCGGAAGGCTCACCTGTCAGTATAACCTCATTATTTCTTCGATTTCAATACATCAAAACTGTACATCCATTCTACAAATTTCACTCACATCCGCTTCCAGTAGTGCTCTCCTAATGTCCCTCATAGGCTCCGCAATATTCTCCTTGGTCAAGACCTCTGAAACAGTAGAAATGCCAATGATTCCAACGATTCCATTAATCAGAAAACAATCTCAAGGCAATCTTACACGACTCTTAACATGTTAACAACAAAAAGAGAATTACATTAAAAATAATAATAATAAAGCAAAAAAAGAAAAAAGAAAAAAAATAACAGAAAAGAAAACCTTCTCCTTTGAGCTTGCTCCAAGCGGCTTCGAGGCCACTAGTTAACTGCCCGAACATTTCCGCTTTTACCACACCACGCCTATCTCTTCTGCTCGAAGCACTCTTGGAATTAAGCCAATTCCATATCTCTCTCTGCATTGAAGGTCAAATTTACAATCAAAACCATAAGGACTCGGGATCTTACCGTACAATAAGTCCAGTGGAAGTGCACTCACAGTGAACAAGCTCCTCGAGGAGAGCGACGTGACATTCATGGAACCAGTCCACGGGGAAGCAAGACTTCTACTGGAATTCCGCGGGCATTTGGAGCGGCAGAAGCTTCCGGAAAGTGACGTCGAAGAGAAATGGCGGGAAGCACCGGCTGATAACTGTACGGCCTCCATGGCTTTTTCGGAGCTCCGCGTTTCTCTCCGTGCCTTCTTTCCACTTCTATTATCCGGAAATCCACTTTGTTTACCTAATTGTTGTTATCGGGTCAGCCTGGGATCAGATGCCACGCGGGCTGTTGCGATGTTTTCTTCTCTTGGATCATTAACCGTCCAGATCAATCCTGTCCTGTGGTGTGGGTGCATTGGATTTTATCGCTGATTTTCCGTTGTTTTCAAAAGCCTAAACGCAACGTTTTGGTTCAGGTTATTGTAAAGTGTAAAAGAAGAGAGACAAAAAAAAAAAAAAAAAAAGCCAACCTCGGACCAATCAAAAGTAAATAAGGAATGTAACCGTTGTCGTTTAGACAAAAGACACCCGTCATGGAACAGCGACTCAGGAGAACTAGAAGGCAAATCCCCCTTCAACCTGCAAGGCTTGTCAGTGAAAAACCTTGGGAGTTGTTGCGTAGATCGTGGCATGTTTACAATGTTGGTTGGCGAGATTATTGAGGATGGTCAGTTCATTGTTTAGAGATGCAACCTGCTTCCACCATTTTAGTAATGGATTTTGCCAGTGCAAAGCACTTGCTAAAACTTCTCATATCACATCATTGACAAGCCATAGCTAGAACCCTGAAATCGACGCAACCAGGGACATCAAGATCGTCGAGCTTCAGAATTTGTGATACTGTAGACTTTAAGCTTGAAATCCATAGGTCTTGTTGCTTGTGATACTTTGATCAAATATTGTGATCGGCTGCAGGTTTTTGTACAACATAACCACACGACTAACCTTTGTATTGGTAAAAGGAGGATACTTGAAAATAGCCTTTTCTGTTCTCACGTTCCAGTATTGGCTGCTGTATTTACACAGGGCTACAATCTTAAAAGGATTGTATTCACACAGGTGCAATATCGATCATCAATCAAATATCAACTAGCTATAATCTTAAAACAAACGTAATGTACAGTTTACATTATCAATCACCAACCAAATGTCAAACCCAAAGTTAAACAAAAAAGAAAAAATCTGCCATATTCTAGTCCGGGTTTCAATATTGTGATGAAACAATGAAGAAAAAGAATTCCACTTACAATGACCCAATCATGGAATCATACCATCATAGTTTGCTTGACCCAGCCTCCAATGGGTACAAGGGCATCAGTTCCAGAAACACATTCATCTTCAACAAATGGAATGGTTTTCCATGCAGCTATTCTCAGTGGCACATTCATTTCAAATTCATTGGTGTTATCTCTTTCCATGCAAATTGCAGCATAATGAGAGCCACCCAATTCCAAGAGCGCAAACTGCCAATTGCTTGTGAGATTCTTGGGGTCATCAAGAGATTCGACTGTTATTTCAGAAGCCTGATTTTGTAAATATGAATGAACTATTAACAAACTTGAAAAAACCCCCCTTAATATTCAATTCTTTTTAAAGGAAAAATGTCAAGAGTAACCAAGCTAAAAGATTAATAACTTTTTTTTTTCTTTGATCTAGTTGGATTGGGGAGGGGGGGGGGGCTTTTTTTAAGAGTGAAGTCTGAGATTCAAAACTCATATCTCACCCCCTAACTTTAAGTTTGTTAGCCACTGGGCTATACCTAGTGGTTTAAAAGATTAATAAGTTATGGCAGCAAATACTCAAACAGGCGGCAACAAAAAACTGAATACTTGAAGATGAGAATGCATGATTCTATTTTGTCTGCATAACCAAAGATAAGCAAATTTCAAAAGAAAGATGCATAACACCCTGTTCTGTGTCAAATAATGCACAGCAAGGAAAAAGTGAATATTTTTGTTATGGACATGAGTAGGCACAGATGACATGATTGAAACATGCTATCTGTAATAAATCTTTCCTTAATTTGTATCTGACTTGCAATCATACCTCAGAAACTAAATCTCCAGCAATATCAAAGCATCCCTTGGTAACACCTTTTACGTGTATGGTGAAGGTATTGAAAGGTGCAGCAGAGAAACCTCTCCCCAGAGCTTTCACATATGCTTCCTGCAAGTAAAATTTACTTCTCTTAGCTTGACTTACAGATTAAAACCCTTTGCATCTCTGCAGGTAAACTATAGAGGTTAATTTTTGCATAAATCAACTATAGGGGTTATCTGATTCCAATTATTCTTTAACTGAAAACATTACATCTCTTGTTTCTGATCCATAATTAGGTTTTTAATTCATTTGGATCTCTTATGTATGATCTGCATCAAAGTTTATTATTATTCATTTGAATTTGTAACAGCATAAGAAGAATGCATTACATGTTATAACAAGATCCAGAAACTGAACATGAAAATAGGTAACAGGATATCAAAAGGAAAGAAAATTTGGAGACACTAAAATTGAATAGACAAATATCAAATCAAACCAGTGCCTTGCATAAGAAAAAGCCTTGCACATCTTTCCTATTCAAATTCCACAAAACATCACAAAAATAAGCTCCCAATATTTGTGATAATGCAACATGCACTCTCATTTTCCCAAACCAGGACCTTCAAAATTATAACCAAAGTGCAAAGAGTTTTGGCATCATGCTCACCTTGAGAGTCCATAATTTAATGAACTCTTGGCATTGAGCCTCTGAGTCTGAAATAGCACTTAAATGTTCCAGTTCATGGTGTGAGAAGTAACGCCGTGCAAAAGCTAAGATGTTATTCCTTGTCTTCCTCTGCTTTCCCTCCACATCAATACCGACCTTTGCTTGCAAATGAAATGAGTTTGATTGTCCCCCAGAACATCACAGATGCAATTAAATTGGATAACAACAAGCTAAAAAGATAATTTACAGGAACCAAATGTTACATTATAAGTTATTGATGAACAACAAAAGTAATCAGAAGACATACTGGTGAGGTTGTAGTGAATCCACAAGCTATCAGAGAAGAAGTGTGAGAGATATTAAAATGTAATGGTGGTTGGTACCTCTCATCGTCACTTTGCCACTCCACCTATGCTATAGAAAACCACAGAAGGTGTATGAGAAATATCACGGAGCTTCAAAATTTACAAACTAAAACAGAAAACTCTGCTAAAGAGTAATTCCATATCTGTTATCAATTAGACATAAAGGAGTGTCATGCAAACAAACCTCAGGCTTTCCATAATTGTTCTTCCTGAACTTCAAGGTTCTAGGATCGACATGATGATTCATCTGATCTAGTAATAAGAAAGATTCTAGTGTTCAAAAATCAAGAACAGAACTTTTTTTTTTTTTAAGTTGTGAGCAAATAAAATGAAATGAAGTAGCTTGAAAGTCTTAGCAGAAAACCAAAGTAAATTTGGCAAAAGAAGGTAACTTTTTGCTCTTTCATCCATATTAATTAACCCTGAGAGCAGATATTTTTCTTCATTGTGTTTGCTTTGTAGTATATACACTAAAAAAAGATTCACTAACAGGCTACCATAGTCCACACGGACCCATCCATAAATAGGGAAGCTATAAGACTTCAGGAATCATATTACCTTCTTTCAAGTAACTGTAAGTTTCGAAGAAATTCATCCAAGTGGGCATAAACAATATTAGAAACGGGATACCCCAGATGACAGAAAGGAAAGAAGAAGAAGAAAACCCACATCTTGCAATGGTGGTGCGGACCAAAGCACGTGCCAGCAGTGCCCTTTTCTGGAGGTGATCGCCGCTCATGCTTAGAACATTATCTTTCTCCGATTGGGGTAGAATTTCCATGTACCGGTTCAAAAGAGCCGCACTTCTTATTTCATCTGGCACAACGTACCAAATATGCGTTTCCCTACAAAGAAAAAGCATGAAAATTGGACAAATAACAGTAACGAGGTCATCAGTTTCAATTCGATTCAACACGATCACGATACGCACATCCTGGATGGAAGCTGAAGAGTGGAAAGCGAAGATGAAGAATACAAGTTCCGCTGGAAGAAGCAATGGATGTTCATGGGGTACAAGAAATTGGCTCTGTGCTCCTGGTTGTACATATGTTCTACACCATGCTGGTATATCAATCTCCGCAACATGAAAAATTCGACCAAAAGGGAGACGAGAACAACCAAAACAAAGAAACAGAAAATCACCAAAACGTGAGAGAGTCGTTGATGTCAAGATTGACAGTGAAGGTCATAATCGCCAGCAACTTCAATTCCTTGTTTGACCCAAATTGAAGCCTAGGCCCCTTTTGTACGAGGAGGCTGCCATGTCCAAGCCCACCTTAATTACTGGTTGGACTAGGCCTGACCACGGCCCGTTTCTGGTTAGGGTAGAAGGTTGAACCTTAACCGAACCGACCCTCAAACGGTCGGTTAATCAGTAATTTCAGTTCAACCGCCAGTTTTGATCTAGATATGTTTGATAATATTATGAAATAAAGTATTATAAATAAAAATATTAAAAGTAAAGATATTATTATTAAAATTTACATATTATTAATTGATAATAATAAAAATTTTATAAAAAAATTTAGTAAAATTATGAATATTTAATAAAAATATTATTAAAATAATTAATATATAAATTAATCATAAAAATATATTGAAAAAAATTATTTTATTTTTAAAAATATAATTAGTATTTACTATTTAAAGTTATATATTTAATATGTTTATTATAACTATTAAATATTAAAAAAATACTAATTTTACATTAAAAATTAAATAAAGAATTTATAATCATAATTTTAAAAAAGAGTATGAATTATAACATCTTTAAAAAATGGTATGATTGTAGATTTTAAAAGTATATCATTGCTATTTTTTCGAAATTTGGATTTTGAAGGAGTTGAAGTGAGAAAATTTAATTTTGAAAAAATATATAATCAAACAATTTTTCAATTGTATTTTAATTCAAAAATATTTTTATTGACCGTAATTGAAATGCATTATCAATAATACTCAGTCTAATTCTGTTCAATCTTATTTGACCCCTTTAAAAACAAAAACAAAAAAAAAAAAAATCAAAATCAGAATTTCAAATGACCATTTACTCTAATGTTTGTTAAATTTTTTTTAGCCAGAACCTGCAGTTGAACTACAATCGGCTTGCTCTTCGGGCTGGTTATATAGTTGGGAACCAAAACAAATCAAACGGCGTGGAGCAATTTCGATTTTGGATCGTTTTGGTCCGACTCTGGCCCAAACCAGCCTGGTGGTGAGGTCTAATTGGACTTCGTTTCTTCCTGTCTTACCTTCTCTGGGTGTGTTGACTCAATAACAATCTTTAACAGAGTTAAAAAAACGGGAATGGGGAATTGCTGATATGAAGGGAGAGAAATAGTTGTCCAATAACGGCATCATCTACTGCTATTTTGGGCTCATATTTCAGTCTCGTAGAGCTTAGAAAATGAATATTTACTCGTCAAGAATCTTTAAAGAAATGAAGCAGCACATGCATTATTAGGATCAGCCAATGAAAGTAAATCTCAATCAGCTAGGCTGCCCATGAAAGACTAAGATGTTAGAAGTTGTATTAAGGAAATTTTTAACATGAAGCAGTTACGAGTTAATGCACACCACTCAGAATCACACGACTAAGCATCAAAGCAAGAGAGTTAAAAAAACAAAAAAAAGCAGAAAATAGGAAAATAAAACCAATGAAGAACACACTGCTAAGTTCGCAAATCTCCCACGTCCAACCCCAATCCCCCATCTCCTCGAGCATCAAACATCAGCACCTCTTCACCGCCAAGCTTCAAACCGCTGCATCCTTGGACTTATACGACCTCCAATACCAGTTCCCCTGGTCCTCTCCGTGAATCCTGCTGCACAAGCCACTAACTGATCATTTGCCTTTCTACATCCCTTTTTCCGATTAGAGTTACTCAATTGATTAGTTCCATTCTTGCGAGTTTTCATTGGAATACCAGTGCTTCTACACTCAGAGCCAATGTCTTGGTGTTCATTTTCCAGAGCTTTTACTTGAGATACCACTTCACAAGGACAGCTATCAACAAGGTCTCGGTTTCCCCCAGGAATGTTCTCAATAGAACTCAGGAAATTTTGAGGGTCACTTTCAGCTGTAAAATCATCTTGACTAGATTGAGGTGGGCTCTCCAAAGCAGGTTCTTCAGTGACAACTTCTTTCTCTCCATTGCTCGCATTGCCAGCCTCTTTGTCCTCCTCAAGATGTCGTTGAGAAGAGCTCTGGGGTCCATTCTCATCTGAAGGCTCGAGGTGGGAAACGGAAGTTGCATCTGCCACAAAGTATTCTCTTTCTCTAAGCATCCTGATAACAAGAGTCTTTAGAAAATTCATCACTTGGACTGCATACATCAACGCAGTCAAGGGATCTGACATCTGCAATCAAAGACGTTACAAGGCTATCAATGCCAGGCAAGTTTTGCCCAAAGCTAATTTTATAGCGAAGGCCTGATAATCAGATTGTAAAAACGTATAGCATATTTGGCAGAGACACTAGCTAATGACAACTTCAACTACACAGACTTTATAAAATTATTTTACTCACTTGAGTCATGTTTGGTGCAAAAACCATGGCAATGTTGCGTGCATTCATCTTGTTCAGATGTTCCAGTTGTGCAACATCCGCCATAAGGTTTATGGCCCAGTCCAGCAGAGCAGCTTCTATTGGGGGAAGGAGCCTTGCAAGCTGGGTACATTCCTCTTCTGATTGAGATTGCATTACTTGCTCTGGTGAAAGAGAGTCCAGGACGCCAGTTGGGAGTTCCCTAAACCAAGCCTATAGAATCACAGGTATAATTGAAAGATGATACAATTTCAGTCAACATGAAGAACACAGGAACAGATGTATGCACATAAGGGTGTGCTCTAATGACCGGGAAACAAATAAGTTTGAAGGATAAGTAACAAAATGAAAGATCAGTAACAAAGAGCCAAATTTTACCTTTATAAGGCCTGCCAAGCAATGCACATCAATGCCCTCTGGAACAATTCCATTATTTAATTGGTCCCTAACATACTCCTCCTGGCTGTTCTCTGCGTTAATTCTGAAAATTCCTTCTGCCTGCATGGCAGAGAATGAGCGCTTAATGTCCATGGAACTTAGTTCATTTGCTTTATAACATTTATGCGCTAAAATAAGCTTCTAAGCCAGCTGAAAAATAAAAAATTGCTATTTTCAATTACAATTTGCTTGGCCCACATTGATCAGAATGACAAATACCTGCAGACCTCCCTGGGTATACAATTGCCTCTGCAGCATCAAGAGTATTGTGGGCACACTATTCCCTCTAGAATCAAATGAAAGTTGCATGGACTCTGTTGAAACCCCAAAAACAGTCGCACTACAAACGAAACAATTCTTAGTCAATCACAGAAAAAACCAGCGTGGAGAATGATAGAGGGTAAGTATCCTCAAACCTCAATTTCTTTTTAGGTTTTCCTTTCATTTTTTGGTAAATTGTAGAATTTGTAATGACCATCAAAAAGGGGAAAAAAAAACGTAAACTTGAATGAAGATGACAAGTATAACAACAAAAAACCCATCTATGGCATCGGTAACCAAATAAATGAACTATGAACATTTAATTTAAAGTATGCAGTCAGCTGCAAATATTTATCCTTCTCACCAAGGAAAAATCAACTTTATCACTTATGCACATTAACTGAACAATGTAATAACCCACCTCTAAAACCCAATTAGCAACAAATTCCCAAATGGAAACTAAGGAAGTTAACTTTGAAAAAACTGACCTGGCACTCGGTGCTCTCCTGGGAACCTCAGGCTCAAACTCAACAGGTAAGCCAAGAAACCCATCGAACCTATCAAAGGTGACATGGGCAACATGCGTAACATTAGTTGGCAACCCAATCTCCATGGCACAAAGTTCTCTACTTCCAGCAGCACTAATAAGACTACACCCAACAATTGACCTCCTAAAAGCAGCCACCAAAAGTTCCACAATTGATAGTTGATCTCCCTCCCTTTCCCTCTCTTTCCTCGTTATGTACCCATCTTCCTGTTCTTGCACTTGTACTTGTTCTTGGTCTATCTCTTGGGGTCTAGCAGTGGGGCTAAGCGTATGTGGGTGGTGTTGTTGTTGTGGGATATCATTGAGCACACATGGTGTGGACGAGAAGGAGCTTGAAGGAGAAGGGAAATGAGATGGAGATGACAGGATTACTTCAGTCATTGTTTGTTCCCCTTTTTTTTTTTTATTTATCGGAAAAGAAAGAAAATTTGTATCCAAGAAATGTTCTTTTTTAGGTGGGGCTTAGTAAATTTCGGTTTTGAGGTGGTTTCTTGAGTTCTATATTGGAGGCAATGAGAGAGGCCAGAGATTTTTGCGGGTAAGTAGAGTTGGATTGAAGGAAAGGCTTCGTCTTGTATGGTAGGGCGTGACTATCATCACTCCCTTTCTTGATTTCTTTTTTCTATTCCTTCCCTTCTTTCTGTATTGGCTGGCTTTGATACTTTGAGGCTTGAAGAAGCAACAGGAAGAGTATAGAAAGAGAATGTGGATACAAATACGGATACAGGATTTGGAGTGTATTTTGGACAGATAGCGGAGAGAGAAAAGATGGGACGGGGGGTGGAGAGAGAGAGAGAGAGAGAGAGCAAATATGGGTGAGTGGATAGAGAAAAGTAGGCCATCAGTTTATGATCTCTGTTTTTGTCCTATTGCATAAGCCATTTTTATCGTTAATTGTGTATGTGCATCTCCATTGTCCATGATTCCCCACCCACCAATAACATATTGGCAGGTCAAATTGAACCATTAAGATGGATCCATGAAGAGGTTAAGGTACATTCCACCGGATAAAATGCAACAGCGTTCTGGGGTCTGTCTCTGTCAACAATCAGTTAACTCTTTTGAACGGTCCTGACCTGGTGGTCACCACAAAAAAGAAAGAAATCGACAACTTCAAGTATTGGATCCCTCTCTCTCTCTCTCTCTCTTTTTTATATGTCGGCATATTGGCAATTTGGCAAATTGACAACATTAAATTTCTACTGAATTCGGTTTGGGAAAAGGGAGGAGGGGGAGAGAGGTGAGGGAATAGGAAAATAAAGTTATATCTATTGATACGAACGTGGAATGACAGGCAAACTTAACAGGTCTCACGCAAAGCCAACTAGACACGACGGACATGGAAGCGAAGTCAGAGAGGACCGCTTACTCATACCATCGAGTAGTTACGGACTCGTGGGCCCAAGGTTCTACTAACTCCAAATTCTATATCTTGCACGTTGATTCAGTGTTGAAACATAAAGCACATCGTTGCAGATCGGATCTCGTGAAATGAAAATAAAATATATATAAAAAAAAAAATAGCATGGCAGGGGAAGTAATCAAGGATATTAGTAAGTTTACCAACTTTCTAACAACTCCAACATGCATTCGGTTAATGTACTTGTCTGTGAGTGCACAGTCCAATAAGAAGCACTTTGAATTTTAAATTAAGTTTCTTTAATTTTAATTGTACTAAGCGGCAGAAATTATTTATAAAATAGAATGTGGCTAACCCCGCCACATATGGCAGCTGTCAGCACACACCTTGTAATATGCCAAAAATGTTGGCCTTTTTTTTTAAAAAAAAACATATTACTATATTTGGGTTGTCGGTGGTATTTGTTTGTACTATTGTGTGCGGTGATACGCTAATTATCATATGAATTAGATTTTCATTTTTTTTTGTTTGCTTTTTTGAACACATGTGAATTCGACGATGGTCGCTATTCTCACTTTAACAGACGTCCTCTCCTTATCCTATGCCGGCGTACGCATGGATTTTTATGTTATGTAGGTACAATTACGTAAGTGGGTATTTCCCTATGTTATAATTGTTGCATTTCCTGTTTTGGTTAAGCTTATTATTTACGGAAAAAGAAAAAAGACTACACTAATCATGCATTACTATTGCAATCATGATGTATGTACTTTCAATGAGAATTATGTGTATAATCAACATGTATTATCTACAAGTAGATTAAGCATATCTTAATTACATTTTAAAGTACAGTTCACTTCGTTAGGAACAACAATTGCCAAGTTAATAGCTAATATATGCTCTTTTTTTTTTTTTTTGAGGGGAAGGGGAAAATGCACAATAATTGTGATTTTTTTAAGCAACTTACCAAGTCTACAATACGGTCGTGGAGGGCAAGAAAGGAAAATAAAAAAATTATAGCATAAAGGAACTGAACTCAGAGGCGAAAAGGTGTTGTTGCTCCATCATAATAACCTCATTCTTAAAATTTCCACACAACGGTTCATTGTTGGTGAGAAAGAGAGAGATTCTCTTATTGTGGGGATTGGACAGAGCAGTAAAGCACAAGTTTTGCAGTCGTTATACCCAATTTCGAAATACAGAAGTTTGAATGATGCCGCTAACAAATTTTAGAGCGTAGCCATAACGTGAATATACAGCTGAGAGTCCAAAAGCAAAAGAAAAGGAACAGAAAGTGACCCTGCTTGTTATGCCCTGTGTTGTACCGAAAAAACACAAGCAGCTTCACATTGTACCGTTGTGTGGCGGTGGTACAAAAGGAAATGGCCACTGTTTGAAATTCAAACCCAATATCCCGGGCAACTTGACGGGGCTTTCTCGATCGTATTGCACTCCAAGAGGCCAGAAAATAGAAGGGAAAAGAAATGGAGAGCAGCTTTTTCTTGTCTGGGAAACTCCACGTACTTGGCGTCTTTGAGGTCACACATCGATCATTGCGCACTAAAGTGTAGCCAATCCAATTCACTATGATTCATCCCAGTTGTACGAGAACCAATTAAGCTTCTTATGTTTTCTTGACGAAGACGAGTAAATGTTATTTATTAATAATAAGTAAATATATTTCACTTTTTATCTTTTTTCGCAAAGAAATCCGATATAGTGTCAAATAGTAAAAGTTTTTCATAATTTCTCAGAAATATAGTGCATTGATGATCGATGAGCTTTTAATAGTTGCAAGTAAAAGCCTGGCAAAAAGCTAAAAATTGAATAGCTGCACTTCGAATTAAAAAAAGAAAGGGAAAAACCAGGACATCTAACAAATTGTCCATCTCAAAGCTCATACATAATAGTGCAAGCTTGATGTCTTTAGTGATTCGGGCCACAGAGACGAGGGCCCAAATAAAATTTTTGAGAATATAAGAAGCCGGCAAAATAGCACGCTGAGCACCTGTGTAGCTTCATACAAGTAAAACAATTTTCTACGCAGTGTAGTGGCTATCAGCTCACCGTGGCTATCTAACTTTTAGACGCTGCCTTCTAATTATCTATAACTTACACGAACCATAGCATTTAAATTTGGGCAGTACTGAAAAAATGCAAAATCATGAAAACCAACAAAAGCTATCATTTGGATGTTAGCGTTTGAAATGATAGACCTGAATTATTTTACTAAATGTCGAACTCCAAGTTGCACGTTGGATGCGTGAATTTGAGAAGTCGTTTGGCCAATTACATTTAGAGGTCTATTACCAGGTAGCAACACAATCACTTGCAAATAATAGATAGCAAATAAAACTAATAATATTTGGTCTAAATTTAAGAAATATAGAGTGGCCAAAAACCCATTTAGAAAATAACAAACCCAAATAATTACAGGAACTAACAACAGCACTGACACTGGAGTAATTACCACAAGGCTGATGACCTAAACACAGCTGGAACTACCGCATAAACCTATGCGTTGGATCCATATAGAGTCCACCAAGGGACTAAAATCATCGCACGCCATTTTTGATCAGATATTTCACAGTTAACAGCTAAATGTGCTTAAACTCAATACCAAATTACTAGGAGAAAAAACGGAAAAGCACTTATAACAATTAAACACTTCTTACATGAGATTAGAAAAGATACCAGAATGCCATGTAAATATGTAAAATAAAGAAAATTTTTCAGCAAGATCTTACAAACCATCGTTTCAATCTACAAGTCATTAAGCCAATGATAGAGGAGGGTACAAAAAATTAACTGTTTGCTAATCCGCTAAACTCAGCTGCAGAAGTGGCTGCATGCTAGTCTGCTGTCAAAACAAACTTATAAAACCAATATTATTCCAATTTAAAAGCATCATGTCAAGGATTAGAGATAAGCATCAGACATGTTTTGATGCCTATTCTGCACTAGCTCATTCATGTTTATCCAAGCAAACTCTATTGAGGTTCACATTCTGGCACCAAAATCAGTCCAGGCAAGCAAATCTCAAGCTTCTAAATTTTTCAACAACCCAAAAAAGTATTACACAAAGGCCTATCATTAGGATTCCATGATGATCAATAAAAGCCTGACGCTGATACTAATAATCTAGGTAATATCCTAACAAAATGGAGATCTGGTTAAGTTTCATTGCATCCAAATACATAGAAAAACTTCTCCAAGAAGCTATAAGATCAGCATGAACACAAACCAAACCATTATAACTATGACTTGTTCACAGGTTCCAGTGCTTCAACCGTGACAACACTGTTTCCTCTGATTACCTGCAGGCAAGAAAGCAACAGCAATTAGAAGAAGATAATAATTACAGCATTAAAAATAGATAACAATTTATCTATACAGGAAGTAAAATACAACAGTGACTCACCACCATGCCTATATCAGTTTTCTCATCGCCGTTCACCTCCACAGTATTGTCCACCACCAAATTCATAAACTGGTCAAATCCACGGAGTGTTCCAACCACAAGTCTATTAGCATTCAGCTTAACTGCAATGCGAGACAAAGCAAAAACGATAGTAAATCAAAAAATCATAGAAATTACTCCAACCCTATCAAAAAAATAATATCGAATTGTAAACCAATTTAACGACTAGCACGTCCTCAGGAATGACAACAAGATAAATGTTTACGTAATCGTGAGGTTTCACACAGGGTTAATAACCTTCTTTCAAGCAATGTTATGTTGCAAATTTGTTCGTAGGATTTGCAGAAGCAACCACATGCTATCTAACAAAGATTCAAGCATGATTTTCCAAATCCTTCATTCGCCTCAACACAATTTTCGATTCTTTCTTTTGGAAGTTAAATTAAAGCACATTTTGGCTAAATTTTCTCGTTGAACAAAGAACAACAGAGCTACGAACAATAAAGTCAAATTATTATTATTTTAAAAAAAATGATAAAAAAAGGGAAGAAAATAAGAACAGAAGTTTCACAGAAGGGAGAGGGAAAGAGAGAATACTTTGAAGCTTCTTGTCCATGTACCTGTACGGAACCAAAATACACAGAAAAGAGAAACTAAAATCAGAACGAAAAGAAAAATTTCAAGATAAAAGAAAAAGTGAAGAAGGAGACTTACTTCTTGAGATCAGGAGGCTGGCCTGATCTGCTCATGTTTGGACGGCTTTGATTAACTGTCTCAGTTGTTCGCTGCGAGACAGTGTGAGAGACGGCGGGATGCTGGAAGGGCGACTTCTACAAGGGCGTATGTTTAGAGTCGTCGCCCTTCTCACTAAAACCTAGAGCCAAGGAGCCCTGAAGTTAGACGACGACGTTTTGATTAAATCTCCGCATCTGAAGCCTAAATGAGACTTCATTCCTTCACCACACCACACCGCCCATTCACAATATTTTTTTTATTTCTTGGTTTTAAAGTGTAACGTCACCGTATAACCATTCGTTAGATAAAAGGGCAGTTAGGACTTTTTATTTTTTACGGCACAAGATTTCCCTTATCATGCTGCACGAGATTTCAGACTCGACATGATCGGGAACGTACTTATAATCAATTAATATCCTTCTGAGCCATAAAAATTTCGACAAAAAAAAAAAAACAAAAACAAAAACCTAGAAAGTACACATGGAAAATTACAGAGCATATAACAAGAAGCCTAGGAAAATGACCCAATTGCCATTCACATGCCCTATCATAAGCCCCATCTTCCATTCCACCGTCCTCCCCCGCCGGCTCTATATTTTTGGACTTCAAAATCATCTCGTTATCATGCCAATATGTCCAACATTGACCAACAAGATCCCAACCCACAAGAACCCCAGCCAAGGGCTCGGCCCGTCGGCGGCAGCGAGTTAAGTTGGTGCAAAGCAGTCCCTATTGGCACCGGCATCACAGTCCTAGCTCTCCTCCTTTCCAAGCGCCCAGACATCCAACTTCTCCAAAATGCCCTCCACAACCTCCAATCTTCCCATCCTATCCTCCGCTCCAGGCTTCATTTGGATGCCTCCACAAGAGCGTTCTCTTTCACCACTCCCATTTCCCCACACATCCACATCCAGTCCCTTGATCTCTCGTCGACGGCTGACTTTATAGCCAATAGTGACAACCCTTCTGCTGATTCTTTCCATCTTGTTTTAGAGCAAGAACTGAACAAGAACTCGTGGCATTCAGCAGCAGACAGCGACGTCGTCGGGTCATCAGGCGCCGACAGTGACCTGGTTTTTGCTAGCTCGTACGCGCTGAGCGAGAAGAAGTGGGCGGTGGTGCTTCGGGTCCACACGTCTGTCTGCGACCGTGCCTCGGCGGAGGCCTTGTTGAGGGAACTACTGGTGTTAGTGGGGAGTGGGACGCAGAAAGAAAATAAGAACGAAGGGGAGGTTAGTTTGGGAATAGAGAATTTTATCCCCGATGGCAAGGCTAATAAGCCTTTTTGGGCGCGCGGAGTGGACCTGCTAGGATATTCCTTGAATTCATTCCGGCTCTCTAATTTGGACTTCTTAGATGCTGCTTCGCCTAGATGTTCTCAGGTAGTCAGGCTTCAGATGAACCCAGTTGACACCAGCAGGCTTATTTCTGTAAGTGCAAATCTCAATGGTAAAACATTTTTTAATCTTAACCGATTTGATGATTTTGTCATATGATTGTCATCCGCGTTGGTGTTTACATAAAAAGTGAAATGATGGTGGAGACACGTTTGTACCGCGTTAGCGATAACTGTAAACGTAATTATTGGTTATATATTTGTGGTTTTATGAAAAATCCGCGTGGATAGATATTATTGGCTGTCACAGTATATGCAACCTACAATACCATGCACTTTTGTATTTCGTAATGGTTTTTTTAAACATAAAAATTAATTGTACCATCGACACATCAACTAATTATTTTGGACCTGTAAATTAACATAGAAAGTTTTCTATTTCATTTTTTCATTCAATTTCTTTCATGAGAAAATTTATTTTTTAAGTATCAACCAACTGGGGCGCAACCGTAGAAGTATATGGCAGTACGGGACAAGAGGTCAACTTTAGCTCCCAATCGCGCTTTTCATGTACAAGGCCTTGATCCGTCCAATTTTGAATGGACAATGCGCACACTAGAAGGGCTAAGCGTAACGCTGACTCATTCTATAATCAATGTAGTGGTCCTCTCGTCATTTTCCTTCATCAATCCCTCTGTCTCTTGGAGGCGGGATGTGTACTCATCCTAGGCTCTTGCCACAACAACCTTAGGAAATTGACGTATAACGCTCATAGGTGTGGCCCTTGATTTTCTTCTGGTTGTTATTTAGTTGAGATTGACATTTGAATCCTGTGCCGTACTTCCAAGCCCGTTCAATTTTCTCCTCAAATTGTTATGAAATTCTTGACAACTTGTTACGAAATATTCTGGCATGTAAGATAGAAGCGGTTCAATTGGACTGAAGTGATGGTTGTGGTGGCTAAGCACTAGGTTCTAACAAGGTTGAGCAAGTAAGTTTTCATTTGTTTTACCTCAAATTTAAATTCTGCTATTCAGCTTCAGTGTTGACGGGTGCATATGCATGACAGACGTATTTGTTTTACTGAACAAACATGACATGAGAAAGATTAAATTCCTACCACAAGAAGGGTACAAAAGGCAGATGGAAAAATAAGAGAAATTTTTTTTATTAGTGAAAGTAGAAGCCACACAACTTGAGACAACTGTCATTTTTCAGATGCCTTAAGGCAGAGGCAGTTAGAACTCATCCTGTGCACTCTTTTTTCCCTTCTATTTTTCGCGTGTCTATGTCCTCAGGCATGGATTGGTATCTCATGAGACATGATATCATTGAACTTATGACTGGGAACTCTTGTTTTACTAGAGCTGCAAGTCAAGAGGGATCAAACTGTGTGGAGCTTTGGCGGCTGCTGGTTTAATTGCTGCACATTCTTGCAAAGACCTTCCTGGTCAACAGAGGGAGAAGTATGCTGTTGTCACCCTCATGGATTGCCGCTCGATTCTTGACCCAGTTCTTAGTCCTAATCATCTGGGTAAGGCATATGCTACTTAGTTTACTTTTACGCTGTCCAGTTATACATCTGTCTGAACTTCAATGAATGTCTTGGCTTTGCTTCAAACGAGAATATAATTGCCAGTGGTCTTACATTCATCTTCTTTTTCATTCTATTTGTCTATGAGTGATTCTAGTGTTCATTTAGAAATGTAATCATATTTCTACTACAGAAAAACAAAGAAAAAAATAATCATCCTTGGCATTTGACAGTGGCATCTTTGACACATATTCAGGATTTTATCACTCTGCTATCTTGAATACACATGACATAAGAGGAGGTGAAAAGTTATGGGAGCTGGCAAAAAGATGCTATATGGCCTTTGCAAATGCAAAGAACAACAACAAACATTTCGCAGACATGAATGACTTGAACTTCCTCATGTGTAAAGCAATTGAAAATCCAGGTTTAACTCCATCATCCTCAATGAGAACTGCCTTCATGTCAGTGTTCGAGGACGTTTTGATTGATGAATCAAATGCATTACATCAAGAGCTTGGTCTTGAGGATTACGTGGGCTGCTCTTCGGTTCATGGTGTGGGTCCCTCCCTCGCGGTGTTTGATACCATACGAGATGGACGACTGGATTGTGCCTGTGTGTATCCGTCACCATTGCATTCAAGAGAACAAATGCTGAAGTTGATTGATGATATGAAGGCAATTCTTTTAGATGGCTGTGCCAATGAGGAGGTCGAGAACTAGAGTCGTATGCTCATTTCTCCTTTTCTAATTCTAATGGGGGTTGAAAACGTTCCTACGAGGAAACGGACTTTTCATGGGGCGACCCGTGTTGTATGTAATAAATCAGGATCAATTCACTTCCCAGATCAAAATTTACGAGGATATGTAACATCCCATCTATTATTGCTTCAAGGAAACGAAAAACATCAATAATTCAACAAATTGATGGAAATTTTTTGTATAGAAGTTATCCTTATCGAACCTTTCCACCTTTAATAATGCTGTTTACTCACTTTCTTTGAACCAGAACAGGGATAGAGGACTCGACAACAATCATATTGAAGATTGATATCGCCCTACCGTTTAGCATTACACAGCAGTTTGCAAATGAAGCAATCTCCAAGTGCAAACTGCCGCCGTTAAATAAACTTTGGACAATAACAACCTAAATTAACTCGCCATACAAGAAGGAAACGTGTAAAGATCTGCCGTACTTTCTTACACGATGGCTGGTTTCATTATCCTACCAAAAACTCGAGCCACTTGTCACAGATGTGACCAAAGTTAGCACATCTGTGGTTATGTAAGATGCGATTCCTGTCATACCATGGACTTACAAATTCCGACTCAGTTAAATCGAGATTACAAAAGCTTCTATTTCTTTTGCTTATCTATATAAGCTCCTCGATAAAATTTCCTAAGTCAAACCTGCCACGACAAGATTCGACAGCATTTACAAGCTCTTGAAATGTGGAGACACTGAATGGAACAACAAGCCTGTTTATATTCTGCTCAAGATCGAACTCATTATATGTCTTCTCTAACAACATCTTGAAGAGTGGGTGAGAAAGAAAGCTTGTTGGCACCACAATTCTTTCCCTATACTCACCTACATATAGCACGAAAAACCCAGTTGGGGTTGTGGTTGGGGAAGAAAGATCATCGAATTCCCTTAGAAGACATTCATGATATGATGGCTCGCTGGCACCCTTACTAATGACCTTCACCTTCTTGGCAAATTTCTTTAAGGAAACCATCTTTTTCCCCAACATTTAATTTCTATGGTATATTTGATGCGTGAGAGAAGAGAAGAGTTGGAGAAACAAGAGCGAAATGCTGTAGGACAAGTGTTTTCACAGCTACTGCTTGAAGAGAAAAGGTTGGGCGGGGGAAGTATTTGTCGGAGAAAAAAGCTACAGCTTTTTTTAAAAAAATTAATTTTATTGTTATTGGTCATCATTTCGTCCTATAAATATTTTCCATTGACTTGTCAACGGTGATCCGTACCAATCAAGAACCTCATTGAAAATCAATGATGGAAATGGCACCATATTGTCAACGGCACTTTGCCCGCACGTATGAGTGGGACAATTTGAAAGTGATCCTTTAAATGATGGTAAAAGCACATCAATATCTTGAAAATGCAAGAACAATGAAATCCAATTTGGATGGCTCGGAAAAGTAGGTTCTGCTAAAAGTTATAATTATTCTTCGCTTGAATCAAGTTCCGACAAATGATGGTTATCCGACCATTTCTACCTTGGTCAAGTGGAATCCTATTTCAATCTCCAAAATATAAAGTAAACAGAATAGGTTGAAAAACACAATTTTCTTTTAGGGACTCGTTAAAGAAAGGATATTGCATTTATTCGCGTGATCAAGGATTAGGTGAAAAGTCGAACTGTGCTGAGCATGGGCCAACATATATATATATATATATATTAAAAAAAAAGCCCCTTTTGTTGATCCATCAGAGCAAAAAAGGGCAAAAATGTGAGACAAAAGAGTGGTGGGTGGCATGAAGTGGGAAGTAATATGGTAGATTTGATTCTGAACACTTAATAGAATATCAAAATGCCGACACCCAACTCAAGAGGAGAAAGAGTAGACGGAAAAAAGATGGAGGAATTAAAGAATGGAAAAAAGAAGAAAAAATCCACATTCCTACTATCAACTACTCACGTAGAGAAAAGAAGGCGGGCATTGTGGGTAATGATAGAAAAGAATATTGAAGCAAGTAATGAAATGAATCAAAGTGGCACATTTTGACATTGGGGATGCTTCCATTCGCAAGAAGACAGAATAGAGTTCATGAGCTGTGGCTGGATCGGGTCAATGTTACAAAGTTGACTCAAGGCAGGCTTGGCGGAGTCTTTACGTTAAGTGGCTTGCTTGCTTCTTTTATTTATGGGTCCTGATTGGTACCATGACGTACCTCAATCAAGGATACTTTTCAAGTCTCACTGAACTTAAGCTCCGTCAAATTAGAGCGAATATAAAGCAAGAGATGGGTCAATCTTCTAGAGTCGTTGCTTATCCACGAATTCACGAAAGCTATCATGTGATGGTATGATTATCGTTAATTACACATTTATAATTGCTTAATGTAGAGTGACAACAAATTTTGGGGATTACAAGCGCGTAATCAATAAGCCGTAATAAAGATGTCAAAAAGCTTGAAAAATTTATACCTTGATCATGTTTAAATAAAGCTTTTGGGTTCTTTAGTTCATAGGTGGGTGTTTGGTCTAGTGGTATGATTCTCGCTTCGGGTGCGAGAGGTCGCGAGTTCGATTCTCGCAACACCTCACCCATACAATTGACATTTTTTACCATTCGGTAGATCCGAATCCATGGCTTAAACAGTGTGTCATGTGAAAACCATAAAAAACACGCCTCCTTCCAAACCACGGGGCTTTCACGTTCGAATTTGCGTCTTGTAGTATTTTTGGAGTGGTGGGCCCTTTTTGGTACTGACCAAAAAGTGAAAATAGCTCTTGTCTTTGTTACTAATAATCTCAACAAAATTAGACATTGAAAGTAACCGTAGCAGAGCAGAAAATCAATTTCTTGCCAACTGGCCGGGTAGCTCGTGAAGGGACTGGACTGATTTCAACAAGTCAACAATAAAAATTTCTTTTTTTAATTAATTAGTCATTAAATTAAAAAAATTAAAAATTTAATTTAATATTTAATATTTAATATAAAAAATTAATAATATAATTTTATTTTTTAAAAAATTAAAATATAAAAATATATATTTTTAATTTTTTATAGATTTTATATAAATCCAATTAAAAAATTATAATCAATTTACTAATTTATTATTTTATATAATTTATTGATTTGATTATTAATTTTTAAATTAATTATTTTTATAATAAATTAAACCAATCAAAATTTAATTTTTAATTTAATTAAGTTTTGAATATTCAAAACTTGAAACAAACAAACAAACAAAGGTAAAATACATCTGCGTAAACAGAGGATTTACTCTGTTGTAACAGTTTGATTAAATCGCATAATGAAAGAGCTCAAACCACTTAACCTTATTGCTTCGTTGACACTCAACTGAGTCTCAACCATCCACGAGAATAATCTTCATATTGCTGACAAATTCCTGCATCTGCTGCCTTGAATGCAGGGGTGATGGGTACACACAGACACAATCCAATTTCCCATCACGAATTGTGTCAAAAATTGCCATGGACGGTCCAATCCCATGAACAGAAGCACACCCCATGTAATCCTCAAGACCAACCGCTTTTTGCATTTCATTGGAATTATCAATTACGGTGTCTTCAAAAACGGTCAGCAGGGATGTTCTTTGTGATGACGATGATGTCAGGCCTGGGTTGTCAACGGCCTTGCACATGAGAAAGTTGAGATCGGCCATGTCCGAGAAGTGTCTGTTACTGTTCTTGTAGTTGAGGAATGCCTTGTGCACTTTCGTGGCCAGCTCCCACAGCTCCTCCCCTCCTTTCATGACGTGCGTGTTCAAAATGACAGAGTGGTAAAATCCTGAGACATCAATCAAAATGCACGCTTTATAAAATTCTCTTGATCCTGCTATGGCAGGGAACACCATTATTGGGTCGATTCAATGGCCGGGCACCATCCATAGTACCCTAGTAGTAATTCAGTGTATTAATCTCTGGGCCCAACGCATAGGTACAATGTTCTATATATTGGAAAAATACTTTTCTTCTCTTATTAAAATTTAAAAAAAAAGAAAAAAGTTAATGGCCTGGCTTCTCCTGTGGATGTGCCAGGCGCTGTCGAGCAATGTCCTACGCGTGGGCAAAATTGGGCCCTGACATTCAAAACCGCCGTGAAGGGCAGCAGGAGCATCCTCCTTTCTTGGGCGTGACGTACAGATTTATGAATTGTGATATTATCTCTTGACAGATTTTCGTGATCTTTCTGATTTTTGGTAGTTCAAAAGTATGTGGTTGTTAGATAGTTGGTGAACGATAAATGAACAATTCATTAAGATGGAAGTTCCTTTTACGAGCTTACCGCACATTCTTTTATTGAAATAGCTAGTAGCTATTGAGATGACATCTTCCTACGTATAAGCATAGAATAAGACAAATGGCAGAGACAGTGGACTTTACCAAAATTGTGATCTGAGAGAGCTGGCTCGAGAATGGACCTGCAGTCAGTCATGGTTACCACTCCGTACTTCCTACGTTTATTTGCTCCACCACCACCACTTTGAGTGCTGTGTGCAGCTATCAATCCAGCAGCTACCAGTGCCCCGCACAGCTTGATCCCTCTTGACTTGCAACCCTACAAATTAAATTTTACTCTCAATTGGGCTATTAATTTTCCTTCCTGTTCCACTACACCAAAGATGATCTATTTGGTCATACACTGTATAACTGGATCCCATTTGTGGGTGGCGACTAATTTAATTGATAAATTTTCTTGTTATTGTTCTATGCAGGAGATCGATGTACTCTCCAAAATAATTACAAGTAGGTGACCTTCGTTCTTTTCTCGGTAGATCGGAAGCTAGCATTTGAACCTACGTCAAGGATCCGTTACAAACTATATTTATACAACATTTGGTTCATGTTAAAGAAATATTGAGAAATAAATGAAAATGTAAACCAAGGGTTCAATGCATAATCAACTTACAGTGACAACCCTGTCTGTATCACGCTGATTCAGCTGTAACCTCACCACCTCAGAAGATCTAGGCGACCTTGCATCTTTGAATTTCAAGTTGGTTAGCCTTAGTAAATTCACCGAGTAACCAAGCACGCCCACCCCACGTGCCCACAAAGGTTTCTTGGCCTTCCCATTAGGAATAAGATCTTCAATTCCCAAACTAACCTCCCCTTTATTCCCCGTAATCTCCGTTGGTACGCCTCCTTCCTCTTCAACCGCCAACGCCAGCAACTCCCTCAGCAAGGAGACCGCCGTGGTCCGATCACAAGCTGAGACATGAAGCCTTAAAACAATCACCCACTTTGCATTAGGCAAAGCATAGCTGCTTGCAAAGAACAAATCGTTAACGTTGAGGGATGATGAAGGGTTAGTGTTACACCACGAGTTTTGGTTAAGTTCATGCTCTAGGATTAGATGGAACGGAGGGACGGACTGGCCTCTCGGGTTGGTCAAGTCTTCGAGAATGTTCAAAGTTGATGGGATATCGAATGCCTTGACTTTGATAAAAGGTGTTGGAGATGTAATAAAGGAGGAAGTGCTTGTGCTAGTATTGGACTGGAGCCTGGACCTCAGGATTGGGTGGCATTTCTGGAGCTTGTGAAGCACATTCTCAAGAAGTGACGGCTCGGGGGACTTGGAAGAGAGAATGGCCAGCACGGCTATGCCAGTGCCACCACGAGCCGCCCGGCACCAACTTTGCTCAGTGCCACCCACCGCTCGGCTCTTGGGCTCCATTGTTTCTGGATTCAGCATCTGGCTTGACATGTAGCGGATATAAGGCAGGCGACAATTGCAAGGAAAATGTCTGAGGGTGCAGTGGTTTGTGGTTCCACCATGGGAAATTTATATAGGGTACTAGAAAAATGATAAAAGTCCAGGAGCGAGAAAAGAAAAAAGAAAGAAAAGGAACGACACAGTGCAAAAATGCCCACCGAGTGGACTTAAAGAGTAATTGGTAAAATCCCATCGATGGTTATGAACTGTTAACTAATAAAGCATGCTAATTGGGTCTGGTACAATGCAATTTTTGACATTTATGTATACTGACCGATCATAATCTCAATTTAGTGATTATAAAATTAATTTTTGCATTTATCCAAACATATAGAGAGCATAATGATATGGAATGCTAAACGAGATTGAGGGAAGGGTAGTACTATCAGAGATCGGTCGAGCGTTAATTCATTTGATGAAACATTAACCAGGTTCATGTGAGTTGCGAAGCAGCTATGGAATTTCTTTGGTCATTTTGACATTCCTTTTTTCAGTCGTTCGGACACTGAGGAATTAAAGTTTTGCGCAAACTTATTCAAGAATTTCACAAAGCTATGGGGGATGAAAGTTGATGATGATTGGAATCTAGGGGGAGTATTGTATGGTGATTCGACTCTCCCAACCTGAATTTATTTATTATTCAATGCAAGACTTCTTAGTGGAGGGTAATTGATTAAATGTGACAAATAATCTTTATAGTTAGCTTCCGGTGTACCCGCAAGAAAAAATCTTTAATTGGAATTTAATGCTGTAACTATAAAAAGTTTTATATGTTTATGGATCCGACCGAAGGAATTAAATGTTGGAGGACCAGTTCAAGAAAGTGTATTTATACCCGATGCAAAAGTTGGGACGGGTTCAGGTAGAATATTGTTATTTTTTGTGAACAAGATAAAAAGGGCAGTTCGCCTACTCTTTTGTTTTCCCTTAAATATAAACAACAAAAAAAACAAAAAACAAAAAACAAAAAATGTCGCAATAAAGCGTGACAAACCAAAAGCATCAATATAATTTCCCAATCTGGGTAATTAGGGTAAATTCCAACTTCCTCACTTGCATTTTTTATGATAAAATTTTGAACAATTAATGTTTATAATTTTTAAAGATCATTTCACCTTAAAAATTAAATTGTTAGACAAAATAAATAAAAAATTTAAATATTAAATTTTAATATATCTTTCACTCATTTATATTTTTATTATAAAAAATTTAATATTATATTAAAAATTTATTTCAAAAATATTATTATTAGATAAAATTAAAAAGATAAATATTAAATTTTAATATATTTTTCACTCATTTATATTTTTATTATAAAAATTTTAATATTATATTAAAAAATTATTTAATTTAAAAATTTAATTTATTAGATGAATTAAAAAAGACATCGCATTATAACTCTAACGAGAAAATAATATTCCTAGCTATATCAAAGTAATGAGTTGGTTAGTCTGGCTCTTAAATGGCGCCATCAACCATTTCCGTATGAAATGAGCAGTGTATTCATTTATGACGACGGCACATCAGCTACCACTTGCCCCACGCTAGGTATTAATGTGCTTATTCGAGTCAACTCAATACAGCTTCGTTCGGCGAAAAATCAACTATCCTATAGGAGCTCCGCTTTCTATTTATCACTCTAAGGTTCCAACCCCACGCTCAACTGACATCGAGTAGACTTATTAATAATAACTGACAGCTTCACCAGTTTATCTCTCTCTTCCCTCAACCGACGCTTTAAAAGTTCTCTGTAAATTTATTTATTGGTTACTACTGTACTCAGTGCCATCGCTTACATTTAAACGAGTTATCCCATCAATCTTGCCGCGATGTGGCAGAAGAGGCAGCCTTGACGAGTTCCTTTAGATGAATTACCTTAGATGTTTATGCTTTCCCTTTGTAACATTAGAAATAATATTGGGCATTCCCCTTCATTTCCAGAAAAACATCGGGCGTCTAACTAGGAATAATAAATTCCAATTGGTGGGGAGCTCCACAGTGTGTGCGTGACATTATTACATAAGGGAATAATATAAAAAAGGGCGATGGTTAAAAAAGATAATAATTTTTTTATTAAGAAATGCATTTAGTGAAACATTAAGATTAAAGTTCAAAATTATAAAAATAAATATTTAAAATTTTAACTATTAAAATTATTGAATTACAAAAAATCCTTAAATGCCTCAAGAGTTAATGAATAAAAAAGAAAAAAAAAAACTTGGAAAAGTCAAAATAACATTTGAGAGGGAGACAGGGTACTTCACCACGGAGAGAGACATTGAAAAAGGCTTTCAGTTATTCGTGAGATGTGGTCCACATGATCCAACAATTTCTACACTTTTAACTGTTGTTCTCCGTAGTTTTGCAGCACTCTTTATAATGTGAGAATCTTTATTTCCCAATCTCTCTTGATTTCTCCCTCAATCCATATATATATATATATATATATATATATTTTATCAAATTGATTGTTATAACATTTTTCAATTACTTTTATCCATTATTATCTCTCTAACTCGATTTTTTCATTTGGGTTATTACCATTTTTTTTTTAATCAACGTTTTAGGTTTCATGTTAAGAGGGTGGATTTTTTGTAAATTTGAAGAAAATAATTGTGAAATGAAATGTATTTTAGAACAAAAGGAGTCATTATTTATGCAAAAATACATAATTAAATAGATTACAAATTATTTGAATTTTGGATTTTTTAAACCTACTCAGCATTTTTTCCTATGAACACGCCACATCAATGCGTTTGATGGATTATATTAGTAGAACTTCACGGTATATATTAAATTTGTTATAAAATAATTTAATTATAACAAATTTGTTATTTTTTAAAGGCTATATTAAATTTTAAAAAATAAAAAAAATGGTAGCGATTTTTTTGAATATTAACTCTTTAAATAAATATAAATACTAAAGAAAAAAATCTTTTGATTTATTTCAATATCCTTCTTTTTAGTATATTCTTACTACTTAGTCAGTAAATTAAGTCGGAAAGAATGACATTACCCGTTACAAAACAAGAAGAATTTAAGGAATAAGAATTTATTATTTACGTTGTTTTAACTGTGATCCTTGTTCATTGTATCTTGTGTTTTCTATTTTTCTATTATTCATTTTTCCTTCAATTTCGTTTTTAAAGAAAAATTTTAAGCGTGGCAACAATATCTGGACGTTGAAGATAGAAATCCCACGAAAGGAAGATTTAAACGTTAGACGGGTTCAACCTGAATTCAGAATGGGGCCTTTACACACCAGAGCTAGGCATTCATGAAGAACTGGTGTCAGTAGCATTTGTTGGACAGCCGAGCTGCATTGCATATTGTGCCACTCGCACAACAAATGACGAAGCAGGCAAGCTGCGCTGGTTCGACCAAGATTTGATCCAACCGATCGTTACCGCTTGAGGCGGTTCCACTCGATGAAACTAGGAATATTTAACTAACCGCTATGCATTATTTCATGACCGTTAAATTTAAAATTTAAAGTAAAATTCAAGTTTAAATTTTCAATTTTATTGATCATAGAATTAGTCTGAGACTAATGTTTATGTTATTATAAGTTTTACAATATATGCGATTAAATATACAAAATTAAAATAATTAAAATATAACTGGGATGTACTTTTTTGGCTTTGGAACAGAAAATAATTGCTTCAATCCGAATTATCTCCCGAGAAATTGGATTACGAGACTTTAAAAACTGAATATACGATCGAACCAATATAAATTGATCGCATATTTTATCAAAGTTTTGAGGCTCTTCCTTCTTTAACTAAGAGTGGGAATTCAAGCAAGGTATCGATTGCATTTTACTAGTCAAATTACACTGTATCATATAACTCTTTTTTTTCAGCGCTTTTTTTAAGCAATTATATCCTGTCTCGAAACTTTATTTAAATTTTTTCTTATTTCACTTTTGGTATTGTTCGGAAATTCCGGGAGACAGCCAAATAGGACCGAAATGCGAAGCCAGATTAGAATTTAGTATTTGTCAGACAAGTAAAAACCCACGAATTTTGAAAAAAATTAAACCTTAAAAAAATTTTTTTTACAACGATGACAAATGTTATAGCCTTGATTGATATTTTATTTATTCAATTGATAATTTCATTAAATCTTGAATTATAGGAGCATTTCTTTTTATTATCATAAATTCATCATTTTTTTAGAATTAGAATTTAAGGCTTTATAAAAATACCATTTAACCGATATCTAACTCTTGGGCCTACTTCTGCTAGGGCGATTGGGCGTCAATTTCATTTGTCGGGCTTCTGCTTTGTCAGGTCCATTTTATTGTTTTGAACCCAATGATAAAAACGTCATTACTGGAAAAGAATAGGGACAATACAGTAAAATAAAAAACGGCCTGATCTCAACAAAATCTAGACCATAGGATTTAAATCCGTTCAAAACGTAGCCGTTGCATCTGGCTTGGTTCAAAAAATTCGAATCCCATCTCCAGCCCGCTCCCTCTTCACATTTCTCCCACCCAAAAAAGCAAGCCCCAGTGTGTGTGTGTGTGTGTGTGTGTGAGAGAGAGAGAGAGAGAGAGAGAGAGAGAGAGAGAGAGAAGTGGTTTAGAGGGCTGGATCGGTTCAGTGTAGGCCCGAGCTATTCTACCTCCAGTCGTCGATTGAGGGCAGCGATGTCGGTTCGACAGGAGAAAGAGAAAGGGGTCAACGTGCAGGTCCTTCTTAGATGCCGGTGAGGATTCCAAGTCTACGTTTAGAATGTGTGTGTATATATATATATATACACACACATTCTTTCAAGTAGAGTTTTTTCTTTAAGTTGGTTCTTGGATGGATTTTTTTAAAATTTTTTTCTTGGACGCGGTTTTCTTTAGGCCGTCTAGTGAAGATGAATTAAGGAATAATGCTCCTCGGGTTGTTACGTGCAACGAGTACCAAAGAGAGGTTGCTGTTTCGCAGAACATAGCTGGCAAGCACATTGACAGGATTTTCACTTTTGACAAGGTTCTTGATTTTTTTTTTTTTTTAGTTTCCTTGCATTTCTAATTCGTTTTCTCTTTCTTTTGTTTTCTACTTTGGTGCTAAGTTCAGTAGAAGTTGTGGGTGGGGTTTTGGAGTATTTGTGGGATTTTGCACATCTATGGATTGGCTAATTTACATGGTGAATTGATCGTTTTATTGGTTGTTTTCTTTTCTTTTTTCCTTATACTCTGATACCCGGTTTTCCTGCTGAAAATATCTAGCTTGTTTGTAGAAGACCAATAGGAAGGCAAGCAGATTGCCAGTTCTTCGGTTTGTAGTCCGCTTTTTCTTTGTGGAGCAAAGCATATCTTTTATGATTGTAGTTCTAAGAGCCTAAGACGTCTAATACACTAAACACTGCCAATGAATGGGTTCAAAAGTATACGTGAGGTTTTTCCATTAAACCATTGGCATTTCCCTTCCATATTTTGACTTGTTTTTTCCAGGCCTCTTGCTGGTTGTGGTCTTAGGTGTTCTTTAACTATCGGAATGCTATTTTGAAAATCCTGTGATAGTTTTATAGAACTGATAGTTCAAATACATTGTAAATATTTACAATCCCTCGATAACTTATACATGAATTTAAGAAGAAAAAAAGTGTCTTCCAACTTTAGTCTACCATAAAGAGAATGAATATCTATCCTACAACTTGATCACAGATGCGTTGCCTTAGACTTGTTATCTATGCAGATTTGTGTATCAACAGGTTACCATTGAGTTGCTCCTGCTTATATGGTGCATTTTAGTGTTTTAGATCTTTTAATGCGTTTGGAGACTGACACTTGTCCATCAGTGTTTTTTCAGGATAATAATCCACATAATTTTTTTTGTACGATAAAAATAAATATGCTGTTTTTTTTCATGTTGAATCCAATTAATTGCTTGAAGACTTCAGTTTATCTGCACCATAGTGTATGTTGTTTTTCAGGCATGCATTGTACTACTCTCATTGTTTTCTAATTGGTGGTAAGTCTAATATTTAGCTCATGGTACCACAGGTTTTTGGACCTTCAGCACGGCAAAAGGATCTTTTTGAACAAGCGGTTGTGCCAATTGTTAATGAAGTTCTTGAAGGCTTCAACTGTACCATTTTTGCGTATGGTCAGACTGGTACTGGTAAAACATACACAATGGAAGGCGAATGCAAAAGATCTAAGGTTTGTGTTATCAGGAGTTGTCTGTGTTTGGTGTTTTTATTGTCGCAAGCTCCAGTTAAGAAATTGATGCTTTGTTGGTTTGACATTGAATAGAGTGGGCCTAATGGAGAATTGCCCCCAGAAGCTGGAGTTATACCCAGAGCTGTCAAGCAAATTTTTGAGACTCTTGAAAGCCAGAATGCAGAATACAGTGTAAAGGTGACTTTCCTAGAATTGTACAATGAAGAGATCACAGACTTGCTTGCCCCAGAAGAAATTTCCAGAGTTCCTCTGGATGAGAAGCAAAAGAAGCAGTTGCTTCTTATGGAGGATGGGAAAGGTGGAGTTCTTGTCAGAGGTTTAGAGGAGGAGATAGTTACAAGTGCAAGTGAGATTTTTGTTCTTCTTGAGAGAGGGTCTGCAAAACGTCGGACTGCAGAAACCTTGTTAAACAAGCAGTCAAGGTAATAATTTTTTAGCTATTATATGCCTAACATCAATAAAAAAGTTCCTTTCTTATTATGAAACTGTCTGGTGTTTTAGTCGGTCGCATTCTTTATTTTCAATTACAATACACATCAAGGAAGCGACACCTGAGGGTGAGGAACTAATTAAATGTGGCAAGCTGAATTTGGTGGATCTAGCAGGCTCAGAAAGCATATCTCGTTCTGGTGCTAGGGAGGTATGCAATTCTATCTATTGCAGAAAGTAATTAAAACATCCAGTAACTTTGAACCCAATGCAAGTATGAATTTTGTATAAAGTAGACACTGATACTGCTCTCTATATTTCAGGTTCGCGCAAGAGAAGCGGGTGAAATCAATAAAAGCTTACTTACATTGGGGCGAGTGATTAATGCTCTTGTCGAGCATCTTGGTCATGTACCTTACAGGTTCAGATTGCTATTCTGAGTCATTCAGCCATAGGTTATACTCATTTTTTGATGACTTCTTTCATGAATTGCTCCAGGGATAGCAAGCTCACAAGGTTGCTTCGTGATTCACTTGGGGGGAGAACAAAAACGTGCATCATAGCAACAGTTTCACCAGCCGTTCATTGTATGGAGGAGACCTTGAGTACCCTGGATTATGCGCACAGGGCAAAAAACATAAAGAATAAGCCTGAGGTTCGTTGCCTTCTGTGTTAGTCACACTTTTGACCAAAATTTCTTTTTTTTTTTTCTTCGTAGATAAATTTCCACATAGATTTCATTTACCTGTTTGCTGTAATGAGTTTAACAGCAGTAAACCATCTTCCTGAAATATTAAGCCCAAGTGTTGTGACCTAAAAGCTAAAGTACATAAGAATTTTAGGAATCCAAGGATTTTAATACTTTACTGTTGTGAAATGTAAGTGGAGCTCTTATTATATACTTTGTGAAGGCAAGCCTTGCTGTAATAGTAAATCTACTCAATAATACTTCATAGGTTTAAGTCATGAAAGCAACATCTTTATGGAACAAAGATGAGGTTGCATACATCTAACCCTTTCCCTACACTCAGTGTGAGAACCTCGTGCATTAGGGCACCCTTTTTACTTTATTGTATAATTTACAGTTGTGTGAATTATAGCCTTGTTGAACTAATCTTTGATTTTTTGTCTGATGCATGCTCTTCCATTTTCAATTTTGTTTGTGGGTTTTGTGGTGCTGGCTGGGATGTTGATATGATCATCTGTTTTCTGTGAGGAATTATGTTGAGAGCTAGACGTCCAATTTAAGGTTCATGGATGTAACATTCCGGCTAACTTATAGTCGTGTTGTTTACTTATGGTAAATACTATGTTAGAGGTCTTTTCTGTTTGTATTTTTTTTATCTTTTATTTTTGAGGACTATACATTGAAACTCAGGCCATCAAACAAGGATTTGGTTTGCATGTTTGTAGGTTAATCAGAAAATGATGAAATCTACTCTTATCAAGGAACTTTATGGAGAAATTGAAAGGCTTAAGGCAGGTGAGATAGTTTGAATCACGGTATGCTAGCTAATAGGAATTTATTATAGAAAATGATTAATGCAATGGGCAACCAATGGTTCCGGTTCTCTTGATTTTAACAGACATCATGATCTTGTTCAGAGGTTTATGCTGCACGTGAGAAAAATGGAATCTATATACCAACGGAGCGATATTATCAAGAGGAGACTGAAAGGAAGGTAGGTGGTAGCATCCAATTTTCTGTTATTCTAATGACTTTGCATTTATAAACTATATCCTTTTTGTCTACACACAAATCTATATCATTTTGGTGTTTGATTTTTCACCTCTGTTGTCTTGGCTTTTGTGTCATGGTATATCAATGTTCCATTGAGAATTTAATGTTTAGTCTACGTACCTAATTTGGAAGGAAAATAATAGCTGAGCTCAGTCTTTCTCCCTCACTTTCTATCCCCCCCCCTCTCTCTCTCTCTCTCTATATATATATATATATAGAGAGAGAGAGAGAGAGAGAGATATATCCTTTTGGCCTAAACTAAGACATGGATGTTGGATGATTCTACATCTGGTCCAATGTTTGCACAAGCAAATATAACTATCTTGGAGAACTTTTCTTATATTCTTCCTGTTATCGTGCTTAGGCCATGGCAGAGCAGATAGAACAGACGAGAGCTAGTATAGAAATCCATCAGAAGGTTAGTGTGTGAACTTTTTGTTGAGCTTGATATAGATTGCCACATGACACATGGATATTATATTGCAAGCAGCAACTTGAGGAGTTGCAAGATAAATATGTGGGTCAGGTTCGGCAATGTTCTGAACTGAACAGCAAACTCAATGCTGCAGAGGTAAACTATGTCAATAAGTTGTTTCCAGGATTTTTCACGAATGTATTCCATTAAATTGGATAAAATGTGCAGAAAACCTTAAGCCAAACCAGCAAATTGTTGGCCAGTACTGAGGAAGAATTGAAGGAGTGCCGTTATGCTCTGAATGTAAAGGATTTTATCATATCTGAGCAAAGAAAAGCAGGTAAATTTGTATAATTTTTTTGTGGGAACTTGTTAACCTTTTTGTTATATTGACATTGTTGAATTTTTGAAAAAAGAGAATGCTCTGGCTCTTCAAGCATGTGTTCTGCGGTCTGACTTGGAGAAAGCTCTTCAGGATAATGCTTCATTGTTTCAAAAGATTGGTAGGTTACCCTTTGTGTCATTGTAAACCACAAGTGTGACATGTAATTAATCAGAATTGACCTGATTTGGCATGTATAGGTAGGGAAGACAAACTGAATGCTGATAACAGATTAGTGGTGAATAATTTTAAGATGGAACTCTCCCAACAAATCGGTTCTCTTGGTAATGTTTTGGCCACATCAATGTCCCAGCAGGATGAACATCTTCATTCTGTTGAGGATCTTTGTCATTCTTTCTTAAACATACATGATAAGGTACTGAAACATTAATGATCGCATTCTTCTTATCTATTTCTCCTCTTGCTCTATAGCTGACAATGAAATAAGTTTGCTTTTTTTTCATAAAAGAATTTTGGATTAAAATAAAATTCAGTTGTTGGAATTTTAACCTTTCCTAGTCCTGGCCTTATGCATTCTTGTCTACAGGCTGTCAAGGATATGAAGAAAAAATTAACAGATTCTAGGGCTTTGTATATGTTACACTTTGAAGCAGTCCAAAACATTGTGTGTTTGCACAAGGCAAGCTCCATTACAAGTTTAGAGGAAATTGCATCTTTGGCTTCTTCTCATGCACTATCTATTGAAGAAGTACGTGGCAACAATTTGGATTTCTTCAACAATTTCAATTTCTTTCCTTTCTCATTTCACTTATTCCAAGCACATTCAAATATCTCCTTTTCTTTTCTGAATCAGTATCTACCAAAAGAGGCTGGTCAGGCAGCTTCCATATTTGATGATCTTCAGAATACAATTTTAACTCTCCAGGGTGAAATGGTTCATTTTACTGGGGAATTACGACAGGTTTTGTCCTTGATCTTTTTCTTGGTTCTGCCTCAATGGTTGCTTGGCCATGGTTATGCTAGCTAACATGGAGTCTTGAAAAGTTTTAAAAGTGTTATGTTTGATAAGAACTTGTTGCTTTTTTTTTTTTCACAATTTCTTTTACTGAACAACAAATTACTTGGTCACAGTTGTTTGAATGTTGCTTTTGTAGTTTTCAATGTTACTGGCGTTTTTAGATATTTGATATATGATTCTACTTTGTTGTTTCTTATTCCTTGCTAATTCTCTTTTGGTTTGGAAATCTATCAGAGATTCAACATTAGCATTGAACAAATAAAGGAGATTTCTAAGTACACAGATGGGTTTTTGAACAAGATTTTAGAAGACTCCAAAAGGCTTGAAAACCATGCAGAGCAAGCTGATCAAATTCAAATGGAGAGCCTTGCTGATTTTCAGAAGGCTTATGAGGTATACACAAAGCAAAATAAAAATGTGAAAGTGCTGTATGCTTTATCTGAATTCTGATCATTATTCACTAGAATCTTACCCTCTGCAGGAGCAATCAAAATCTGAAGCTGAGAAGCTTGTTGCTGATGTCAACAATCTGGTCTCTATCCACTTTCAGCATCAGAAACAGCTGGTTTGCTTCATTCTTTTTTTTTTTTTTTATATCATTGCATTTATTTCCATTTGTCCGGATTCAAGATGACTTCTATCTGTGTTGATAGGTGGAAGCAAGATTAGTTGATCTCAGAGAAGCTGCTTCTGGAAACAAGGCATTTTTGGACGGGCATGTTTCTTCAATGGAGGGCATCACAACAGATGCAAAAAGAAAATGGCAGGAATTTTTATTGCAAGCAGAGAATAATGCAATGGATTGTGCAGATTACGCTGCTGTAAAACATTGTCGCATGGAACTGCTCTTACAGCAATGGTGTGTTGGGTCTTCTGTGTGTTCTGGATCAAGTCAATATCTCTTACTGTTTAGCTAACATTCGTCTTCTCCATTGTTAGTGTGAGCACCACGGAATCTGCTTTCAAGCAGTGTAAAAGGACTCAGGATTCTGTGAATGAAATGAACAATATGCATGTCTCCTCATTGTCATCACTCACCAGGTAACAATGGTGCCTTTTCCTTTAGATCATAACCTTAGATCTCTCTGAAATTTCTTTCCCATGGATAATTTTGACATTGATCTATGCATATAACTAATGGTTGTCTCTTGAGCCAAGGCCTTGTGCACTCAGTGTGCTCCAAATTATCCACTTCGGTTGGCAAAGTTAACCTCATCTTAGTGATTCCCGTTCCTTTTTTTATATGTCCTTTTGTGTCCAATATGTCTATCCTCACGTATCCCTTTCCTGTTTTAATTTGTTTAATTTTTTGGTACAGAAATGCATCTGACAGTATTGAGCAACATGATTTGGAAATTGGTTCTGCAAGGGTTGCCGCTGAGCAAGACGTAGCAGGGAGTAGTGAAGATATTGTTCATCACATTGGCAGTTAGTTCCTTCGTCTCTTCTAGGGGTTTTCATTTTCATTAATAAATAGCAGCAGCCCTTATGATTTACAATGTGCATTATAGGTAGAGAAGCTGTGGTTGCATGTTTAGTTCTTGATACATGACTCTTGTTCAGCATCTAAATTATTAATAGCCCCTTCTTTAGCAAAATCTACTTTAGTCACTCAAAATATTCAATGCTAAAATGCACACAATGTGAGGACATTGCTACCGTCTGCGGCTATCAGTTAAATCCACTCTTTCTCGGTTTTTTTGACATGATCGAGTTGGTATTTTTGAAATCTCGTATTTCTTCCATAAGGCACGAAGGTAAAAGAGATAAGATATGAACCGTTTTCTTTGTGAATTGCTACAGCTGCTTGGTCGCAAGAGCGACGATCTGTATCTGGAATCTTGGAGGCTGTCAAATCTCATGCGAAGACTCTTGAGGTTTTGGGGGAGGATCACTCGGGCCAAGCTGCAGCCATTGAAGACAAAGCAAAGGAAACTTTTGAGCAGCGTTTCATGGTAGGATGGTTTAACCTATTTGACATTGTTTAGTCTCTATTTTAGCGCATCGAGAGCCTATTCCTTCATTGGCGTTGGAGAATAAAAGAACTAAAATTGAACAATGTAAATGACCATTTCTCCTAGTTCATCTCATTATCAGATCTTTGGCAATGTGCAGGATTATGTGCCAACAGGCACAACGCCGGTTAGAAGTGAGCCAGACGTTCCCAGTAAGGGGACAATTGAGTCACTTCGAGCAATGCCGATGGAAGCCCTTCTTGAGGAATTTAGAGAAAACAATTCATACGAATCATTTAACCCAAAGGAATTGAAACCATCTCTGATACCACGGTCGCCCCTTGTCCAACTCAACTAGAAATTGCTTGGTCACCCGCCATTTCCAGGACTCATGATTGTCAATCTGTGCCATTAGTGTACACGGTTAATGCTGCCCATACAAGAACTTATGCAGGAAAGGTTGGTAGAGGAGAGAAATTGCTCATTTCTCGGGTCTAGCATGAATAAATCCATATCCGGATCTACAATATCTGCAGGTCAAAATGAAGAATATTAAGTGGGTGGCAGAATCTCTCGCAGTTGGTGACTAAGATGTACTGCGGGGTACTTATTGCACTGTAGATCGCTTTTGTGTAATGTATTTACACTGTAATTACTCGGGGAAAAAATTGAAGTTTTGTGCGGGTAGTGGCCCAGAACAGATGTATTCCTCTTTCTTTTGTCCAAACGATTGTTCCTGTCATTGTGATAAGTTGCTTCTTTGTAATTTTTGTTTTTCACTTGCATCTGTATCTTACCATTTTCGCCAAAGATTTTCTTACCATTATCTTAGCAATTTGAGGTAGATTCTTACCATTTCGCCAAAAATTGCCCTTCGGCTTGCTTATTTATGGCTCGCCAAACAAAGGACTCGGGGCTTTTATAGGGAATAGCAGTATTGCAAACAGGATATACGAGTCCTTGGATTTTTGAATTGGCAGACAACAAAATATTGCTGAAGGAAAAAAAATAAAGGATGCTTGTTGGACAGAAATTTGACATGAAATACAAGGAGTGGAATATTATTTGATATTTGATAAATGCACAATTTAAAAAAAAAAAAAAGAAAGATGTATGCATTTATTTACTAATAATTGCATATTCTACAGTCTATAATTTTTAATTGTTTTAAAAAAAGTATATAAGTATATTCTTAATTATTATTATTATTATTAATCATATTTTAATAAATACTTTGAATTTATTGTTAATATAACACTTGTACGTTTATGATAAGTGAAAAAACTCGCGTCTGTTAAAAATTCTCTCGCTGGGGGGCTGACGGAGTCAGCAGCAGCTTATAAAACCAAGGGAGCTAGGCCCACTTGCGTGGGTGACTGGAACACAAAAAGTGATTACAAGCGTACTTCTTCTCATTCCCGTCACATCACGCTGCCCATTGCTGTCTCGGGATCCACATAGAAGCCACGTCTTAGAGACCGAACAAAAATTATCAAATGACGTCATCAATGCCTTGGTCAGGTTTATACCAAACTCTAAATATGATAAAATTAAGCACCTTCTTCCTTTATTATTATTATTGTTATTATTATTATTATTATATTGTGGGGAGCTTATGGTTCTAGCAATTCGAATAGACGATAAAAGAGTCCGAATGTTTGGACGCGGTCCATTCGCGACCTTTATTTGCATTCTTTTTTTTTTTTTTTTTAAATTGACATTTTAGGTATCGCCAAGGATACAAAGAGGTATAATATATCAGCGCTTCAAATATATAATATAACTGCTTTATACATGTGACGGCCTAAACAAATTTAATACTGTTTTATTACATTTTCAAAACGGTTGTATTATACATTCAAAATGCACTTAAATTTTCCACCAAAAAAAAAAAAAAAGAAAAAGTTTTTATGCAGATCAATGAACAATCAATGGACTGAAAAGGGGTAGCATTTTGTTTTCATCAAGTGGGATACACCTAGTTTCCAAGTGGGAAATGCCTTTTTTCTTGTTTTTTTTTTTTTTTTTTTGGTTTAAGGTATTGGGACATAACAGACTAATAAATTGCCTGCTAGAGCAAATCTGAAATAGAAAGTTGCCGCGTTGTTTTGCACTGTGGGAGCGGTTTGTAAACGCTAAAGTCCACACCTTCTTTGCGAATAAGTTGCATGGGGTTGGGTGGAATTGATCGATTTTGGCTCTTTCAGTCTGAGGTGTTCCAATTGTCAAAGATTTCTCTCTACCACCGCCGAAGCTGGTATCCACAGCGACCGTGCTTCATTTCATTGAATGATCTTCCACTATTCTGAGGTAGCATTTTTCACATCTGAACCACCCAATTGTGTGCTAATCCACGCTAAGTCCCCTGATCCATTGTTCTAAGACTCATATTCCTTTTTACTGCTCCGAGCTTACTTGTTGCCCACTTAGTCGGTAAGGTGAGCTGCTTCATATAACAAAAGTCATGTCCGAGTTGACTTGTAACTAAATGCCACTGTGTTCATATACACAGCCTCCTTTTTCTTCCGTGCGAGTGCAAAAGCATCTAATGCTTGATTGCTCACAGTCATGTAACCCACAAGCGTGTGCTAAGACATCTCCTTGATACCAAAGTCGCTTGCACGAAAGAACATATATAACGTCATGGTGACCTAGGGATATAATTTTTTCTTTCGGAAAGGAATGCATGGGATATTATTCTCTACTAAAACTTTATGCTAAATGTAACGTACTGCTCCAATGAATTTTGTTGTGTTTTACGTGGGTTTCTCTTTCTAACATGACATGTTTTTAATTTGTGCAATAAGGGTAACACATAGTGCTTTATACCTCATAGAATCAGGCCTTACCGAATGTTTTTTGATTGAACTTCGTTTAATTTTTTTATTTTTATTTTTCTCTCTGACTTGATTCTCCTAAAAAAGAATCAAATTAAAAAACCCCCATAAAAAAAGGCTTGTGGTTGCAAAGGCAAATCCGTAGCTTTCCATCAGGCGAATCTTGTATAAAAGTTTTATTACGAGTTTAAATAATCTTAGCATTACGCTTCCAGCCTGAGTTAATGTCCCATTTGAAATCTTCCGTGCCCAACTTCTTGTTGTTTTGTCAATTATTGTCGTTGGCGTAAACTCCTACCCCCCAGAGTGCTAGTCTTCTAAATCAGGGTAATCAAGCCCACAAACCCGTTTTAGCTAAGCATGCATTTTGCCGAATCAAGGACCAACGCTAGAGCCATACAAAATTAACGAACGGCCATCCAAGCAAATGGCACTACTCGTCCGATTAAGGGCTTTTTTCATTTTTAAAATTAAAAAATATAAGATATGTTTCGAATAATATTATTAATTTTCAATTTTTTGTTAAATAAATAAAAACATTTTTTTTGAAAGAAATAAGATTAAAATTTTATGAGATTAATTGTTTAAATTTTTAATTTAATTACAATATAAATATTAATTTTTCTTTATCTTTTCTCTAACACTTCCTCCTTCCTTCTTCTATTTTTCTCCCTTAACATCACTTCTCTCTCTTATTTCTATTTTCGTGTTTATTTCTCTCTCTCCCCTCTTATTTTTTTTTATTATTCTATTCTCTCTCTTTCTCTCTCTTTTTTTTTTATTTATTCTCTTTCAATTAATTTTAGATTCAACCACAATGCAAATATATCTCTTTCTTTTGTAACATTCCCTTCCTTTCTCTCTCTCCTTGCATCACTTTCTCTTTTTAATCAATTTTTTTATTTTTTTAAATTTCAAATTTAACTAAAGTACATAGACCTCTTTTTTCTCTTTCCTCTCTACCACTCCGTCCCTCTCTCTCTCCTCCTTCACACCACCACCTTCTCTCTCTCTCTCCCTTCTTTTCCTACCCATTTCCTTTTCTTCATTTTTTTTTCCTAAAAATCAAACTTTATCGTCATTTTTTTTTTAATTGTTTCACTTATACTTTAAATTTTATTGTGTTTAAATTTTCAATCCTAAATCACATTCTTTTTTGTCAATTTTAAAATTAATGTAATAAATTTTTTAAATTGATTTCATTAAACCTCCAATCAAATTTTATTTTCAACATTTTACTTTAAAAAATAAAAAAATTATTTAATTATATTTTAATATTTTATCAATTTATCTAAATTTTATACTTATTATTATAAAATTTATATTGATTCAGTTAAATTGTTAGACGTATTTTTTTTAATTCTTTATTTTTCTTATAAAAATAACAAAATAATTATTTGTGATAAAAAAAAGCTAAACAACACTAAATTGACAATAAATACCAAAATAACAAAAATAAACAACAAAAAATAATATTAAAAAATTGATAATATAATATAACAGATATAAATATTTTCATTATTTTTAAAATACAAATTGATACCTAACATAGTTTTTTTTTTATTGTCACTAATTTTTTAATCAAACTTTATTTCTCTCCAATTTTATTTTCATTATTTTGTCTTAAAAAAATTAAAAAATATTTAGTTATATTTTAATATTTTATCTATTTATTTAAATTTTATACTTAATATTGTGAAATAAATTGTTTAGTTATTTTTTATATTTTATCACTATATCTAAATTTTATACTTATTATTATGAGATATATATTTTTTAATCAAATTATTAGGTGTGTCTCTTTGACTTTTTATATTTTTCTTATAAAAAGTAATAAAACAATAGTTAGTGATTAAAAAAATAAATAATATTAAATTGATAATAAATAACAAAATAAGAATAATAAATTATAAAAAATAATATTAAAAAATTGATAATATAACTAAATAGATATAAATATTTTCATTATTTTTAAAATACAAACCATAGAAAAACTTATATCAATTTCATTAATTCTTTAATCAAATTTTATTTTTTTTCTCAAATTTTACTTTCAATATTTTGTCTTAAAAATTAAAAATTTCTTAATTATATTTTGATATATTATCAATTTATCTAAATTTTATACTTATTATGATGAAATAAATTATTTATTTATATTTTAATATTTTATTAATTTATATGAATTTTATATTTATTATTATACAATTTATATTGATTTAGTCAAATTGTAAAGTGTCTTTTTAATTTTTAATTTTTTTTTTTTTGTAAAAAATAACAAAATAATTATTATTGTTAAGAAAACAAAAATAAAAACAAATAATAAATGAATTTAAATTGACAACAAAAAACAAAATAAAAACAATAAATAACAAAAAATAACACTAAAAAATTGACAATATAACCGTACAAATATAAATATTTTTATTATTTTCAAAATACAAACTTATACCCAACATAGATTACAAAGAAGAATCTAATTCTCTCCATAGTATTATCCCAATGGATCGCATGTTCACTTGAGAAATGTTCATTTTTTTTATAGCAAATTTATTAAACCCTAAGTAGTTGTAACCAACATACGAATGAAGAAAAAAGGGCCGATAAAAAATATCGACGTGTGTGCACCTGCGTGTTCATTTCCCTAGAAATTGGTGGATTAAATCTAACAAAGCCTTTGAGTACATACACACTGACTAATTCCAGTCTTGGGGTGTAGATTGCAATCTGTAGTACCTGATCCACAGATCAATTTGCTGCATCGTGGCAAGCCAATCTAAGGACTTTCTCAAAGATGTAGATAGATTTTCACCAAAAAAAAACAAAAAGGGTGTAGATAGATAGAAGATAAATAGAAAAATAAGACATGAGATACAAATTAGTTTGTAATGTTTTCTTGGTTTAACAATGACTAATATATGGTTGTATTTTTATTTTTATTTTTCTAAATCCAACAAGCAATTTCGAACGCAACCATGAATGACCTAATTGTGTTGAAAGACCGAATGACCTAACCGTCAATGTGCATTTCTATTAACATATTTCATCTACAATCAATAAGGTATATAATCTCAACAGTCAAAACCTAGAACTGGGTTAAAAGAAAAACAACTGAGGAGCATTAATTAATAACAAATCGGGAAAGTGAATTTTAATTTATGGATCACTTAACTTTGAAAAAACCCTTAATTTAATGCTCATACATGAATCTCATCCCTCGAGGACGTCTATCTAACTTAAGAGTTTTACACCTTATTTATAATTTGATTGAAGGCCCAGGGAGAAAGATTTTCTGGTTTTGACGAATACAATACAACCGCTCTTTTTCCTTTGTTCTTTTCTTTTTTTTTTCGACACAAAAACATGATAAAAGCAAAAGGATAATCATAAATCCGAAACTATCAATGGAACAACCACCAATTTAATGGCTGTCTATCCTGAATCTAGTTCTTATCCTTGTCTAAGGTCTAACCATACTTTCCATTTTTTTTTCACTCACCTGCATTCGAAAATGAATCTACCAATTTGCCTTGCCTTCCAAAGATCACTATATAAATGGGTGCAACCTCTAGTCGCTCTTCATTCTCCAGGACTAGCCAGAGCCCTTCTTTTCTTTTGTTTGTGTGAGTCAATTCGATCCAGCTGCAGCCCTTAAATCTAGGTCTACCTTGCCATGATGTTGCCAAGGTTTTTGTCAGTTTTGACATTGATTGCTTGCGTTTCTGTGTTACCAAGCGACAATGGGGTCATGGGATCTCACAAGACCTACAGAGAGTTTCAGAATCACACTTCACATAAAGTGAATCAGCTCCACAGGACGGGGTTTCATTTTCAGCCACCTAGGAACTGGCTCAATGGTACTTCTTGATGCTTGTCATATCTTCTTCCTTCAGTTATGCACATATTGCCCATTTTGTTTGTTTATTTGACGACCTGTCTCTTGATGTGGCTTTGGTTATTTGTTAGGTATTCTTTTATTTTCTTTTTGACCTTTAGGGTTAAGAAGGCATCGACTTTACAAAGAGAGATTTTGTCACTTACCCCGAGATGGGATTAATATAATCTATGATTGTGTTGGGATTTTTCTTTCTTTATTGTTTTTTCAGGGGGACATTTTTTCTTAACACATCGTGCAATGCGACACCACGTGCAGTATCTACAATTGTTAATTGTTTATGGTTTAACCTTGTTTAATTAAATTCCTTTCGTCTTCTTCTTCCTCTTTCTTTTAAAAAAACTGGATCATATCTTCGAAGCACAGTATTGGCTTTATTGATATTAATTCTCATCACGCATCATTTCATTAATCAAGTCAGTTTCGATCTGATCTTAGAAGCAGTGTTTTTTACTAGTTCACAGCCACTAACGTACAATGTACTGTTAATTAATGGTTCAACTTTTTTTTTTTATTTTTTTTTTTGTTTTTTTTTCCTCTTTTCCCTAGAACGAGTCCACAGATTGGATGATGGACGGTGGGGAATCGAAGATTACATCTGATGTTTAGTTGAGAAAATTTTAACCCCGCAATTACTAAATTACTTAAAAAACAAATAAATAAATAACGAGAGCTTTACACGACTTAGAGCTACATATGTAACAACCTTGTCACATCGGATTCGCATGAATCCGCAAAACAAGCTCTTGTCTTGTATCATTTACATGTGTTTAAATGGTCACCATTTCCATTTTCGATACTATGCAAATGCAGTAGGAATTTGGACAAATTTACATTCCTAAGAGCCCTTGATTGGCTTCTATAAACTGACCTAATGGTCCAGGGTTCATGGCAGGCAAAGCCAAAAACTCTGTGCCAGAAGAAAGTATTAAGTCGGAAATTTTAAAATTATTGCCGGGTAGCTAGACGTGGAAAGGCTGGAGGTATGGGATTGACGAATACCCAAATTTTGCAGATGTGATTCCTCTTCATGAGTCTATTCTCTCCGCATTCATTAGGCAAGACAGTAGAGAGACTGCAAATGGACACGGTTATATATATATATATATATATTTTAAACGAATGAAACGATAGAAAAAAGAGCTGTGTAATATATTCAGGTTATTTTAGCGTGTCTATTTTCTTTTTTTTGTCAGACTTAGTTCTAGTTGAATATTCTTTGGGTTCCATAGGCAACAAGGACTTCTGTGCTTCTTTTTTTTTTTTCGAGCCCTCCACTAAACCATCGAAAGGCCCTGTGCCTATTGCAATCTTATTTCAATTTCTGCATATTGATATCGACCTTTCACAGCTCTTCACTCGAAGAAGAATCATCTTTCCTTTCCCTAGAAAGTGGGTAACCAAGCCAAACAAAGGAACCCAATTTTTCATCGTTGGGACACTTGAAAGTGTGGTGTTTTGGCAGTTGACGGTGGATCAATAATTTATGTTGGTTAGGCTGCATGCCCAGTTTTATGTGGCCACTAGCTTGTGTCTTCCATAATAACTAGTTGCAACTTTCAAGTTTTAATTCCAACCAGTCTTAGTTTATATGGTCTGTTGGGTTTACTTGTATATTTTGCTGAAAGCAAAATAACACCAAATGCAGTCCATTTCAGGAAAATTGCCATTTGGTAGCCAATATTCAGATTTGCATTTTTAGTGAATGGGTATTAAACACGTTCCCACCATCCTATTGCACGTAACAATCATGTCTTTAATATTTTTTGGTGTATGTAAGAACCCTGTCATGGACATCATGTTCTAAACCAAATGATGTATGGACTAGATTTAAGGATTCAACTTCTGCTTGTCACTTTCTTGCCTGAAAATGCAGATGTTGGTTATAACACTAGACATTGTTGAACACGGATGCGACAATTGACTCTCACAAAAATCACTAACCATTTCTCTCTTTCTCTCTCTTTCGTTTTGTTTTTTATTTTGTTTCCTCTTCTTCCTTCCATGTGCATGATGATGGTTTCCTCTGGCTACTCAAATTCGCCGAAACAAATTGATCAACGGCAGATCCCAACGGTAAGCCTCTTTGCAGTACTTGTTTGCTCTTGCTTTCCAATCAATTATTCTCAACTTGTAACAAGCTGGTCCCATTTTGACATTGCTTGTCTATGCTGTTAACGTGATTTTTTTTAGGACCCATGTACTACAAGGGGCTTTATCATCTGTTCTACCAGTACAACCCAAGAGGTGCAGCGTGGGGAAACATTGTTTGGGCTCACTCAGTGTCCAAAGATTTGGTAAACTGGGAAGCACTTGAGCCAGCAATATACCCTACAAAGTGGTTTGACAGGAACGGATGTTGGTCTGGGTCAGCCACCATCCTCCCTGGTGACAGGCCCATTATACTCTACACCGGAGCTGACCTGAAAGATCGTCAGACGCAAATTTATGCTGTACCCGAGGACCCATCGGACCCTTATCTCAGAAAATGGGTTAAGCCCAATGACAACCCGATTGTTGTCCCCGATGCCAGCGTCAATGCCAGCGCCTTCCGTGACCCGACAACTGCTTGGTGGGTTGATAGACACTGGAAAATAGCGGTGGGCAGCCAGAGGAAGAATACAGGCATTATATATTTATATCGGAGCTGGGATTTCAAGCATTGGGTTAAGGCCCAACATCCTCTACATCAGAAACCGGATACGGGTATGTGGGAATGCCCGGATTTCTTCCCGGTTCCGTTACGCGGACAAGACGGGTTGGATACTTCAGTTGTGGGTCCAGGTGTGAAGCACGTCTTGAAGGTTAGCCTGGACATGACAAGATATGAGTACTACACGGTTGGTACTTATAACAGGAAGAAGGATAGGTACTATCCTGATAACACTTCGGTTGATGGCTGGGCTGGCCTTAGATATGATTATGGCAATTTTTATGCTTCCAAGACATTCTTTGACCCAACTAAGAATAGGAGGATTCTGTGGGGTTGGGCCAATGAATCTGATACTCCCAATGATGATAAGGAAAAAGGATGGGCTGGAATTCAGGTGAAAGATTAATAGAGTCATGTTTTACGGAAGATATCTTTGTTTTTGGTTAAATGACTTGTTTAAAGCTTTGATCTATCATTGCATTGTTTTAGCTCATTCCAAGAAAGTTGTGGCTGGATCCTAATGGGAGACAAATCGTTCAATGGCCTGTTGAAGAGTTGGAGAGTCTCAGGGGGAAGAATGTTCGAGTGAATAATCAAAAGCTCAACAAAGGGGATCATGTTGAAGTTAAAGGAATCACTGCTGCCCAGGTGTTCTTTTAGCCATCAGATTTTTACAAATGTCCGCTTAAGCGGAATTTAAGTTCTTTCACAAATTGAATCTAACATTTCACGACAATTGCCGCTTCACAGGCTGATGTTGATGTTACCTTCTCATTTCCAAGCTTGGACAAAGCTGAGCCGTTTGATCCTAAATGGAATGACGTCCCTGGCATAGATGTCTGTGCGCAAAGGGGTTCAAAGGTTCGGGGAGGTCTTGGGCCATTTGGTATCTTAACATTAGCTTCAGAAAATCTCGAGGAATATACTCCTGTATTCTTTAGGGTGTTCAAGGCTCACAAGAAGCATAAAGTGCTCTTGTGCTCGGATGCAAGAAGGTTTGTTTTTAACTTCTTAATATCACATGTCATACTGGATCTTGCTCTCTTTTCCGCCCCCATAAAAATATTTTGTTACATTGGCTTTGTGGAACAGCTCGTCTTTAGGTCATTCCCTATATAAACCATCTTTTGCTGGATTTCTAGACGTTGATTTAGCAAACAAGAAGCTCTCTCTCAGGAGTCTGGTATGCCTGTTTCACATTTTCATTACCGTGACTTGGGTTACACTTTTTTGTTTGTTCTGTATCTTAAAAATGTTGCTATTTTATGCAGATTGATAACTCTGTAGTAGAGAGTTTTGGAGAGGGGGGCAAAGTTGTGGTCACGTCCAGGGTTTATCCAACTCTCGCGATCCATGACAAGGCCCACTTGTTTGTATTCAACAATGGCACTGAGACCATCACTGTGGAGAAACTCAGTGCTTGGAATATGGGAAGGCCAGTAATGAACAAACCTATGGAGGGCTAAGGTGCCAGATTGAAGAATGCAGGCTTGGGATTTTATCAGGAAAATTCTGAGTGATAGAAATAATTGGTTTTTGTACTTTTGAAGGACTTGGGACTAGGAAAATAAAAGTAACTTAGCAAAGGAACCTCTTTACTCTATTGTTTTATACATCCAAAATGCAGGTCGGCATATCCAGTACTTTTGGATGGGGTATAACGTTTGGCTTCCCCAGTTCTCAAGGAGCTTTGCAATTTAGAAGTTCTTTTCCCGACTTTTCTCTCATCATTCATTCTTTTGGCTGCTGCTATTTCGGCGATCTGGATTTACAGTCGATGAGAGTTGCATTAGTTAATAACAACATTATTTTTTGGCGATTTTAGCTTTGTAGACTAAAAAGGCCATGACCCATACCATCATGCAATGAATGCCTATTAATAGTTCCTCATTGAAATAATATGGCTCAAACGATGCTGCAACAGTGGCAATAGAGGCATTGCCAATGATTGGCTTTTCGCGAATAGATAGTTTGACAAAAGGCTATTTGCGGCGGAAAACGCCTTACTTATTGCCAAAAGAAACTACCGAGATGAGACAACACCGACAAAGAAAATTTTGGGCTATATTTTTTCTCTTTTTGGGTTAGGTTTTTGCAAGTTGACTGGGGAGGCAAAAAAAAAAAAATCCATTGTGTTGTTCTTATAAGATTAAAACTAGAATTTGCAAACATTAAACACAATAATGCCATACAACAAATCCAAATCCCACATGTCAAAGGCGGAAGGTAGACAACAATGTCAACAATGAAATGGTAAAACTTAGCTAAAGTCTTTCCGAAGCACAAAATAGGTCCTCCCAATAAAGTCTACTTGATCTTCTTCTTGGGCCTCAACTGCAAGAAGCAAAATAGGAATTAATATTGCCAGACTATGGAAGGGGAAAAGCACAAGAACTAAGGGTATACAATATGAAAATAGTGGAAACCTAACATAACTAAAGATAAATTTACACAGTTTAGAACCTGGTTGCTATGCCCACACTTCTTCTTCCGGCAGTTCACAGCCCTTGGATGCAGACGAGCATAACATCTAGCAAACCATGACAGACATTTTAAGACCACAACTGAAAACACAATAAGCTAAAATATGCAGCATGAGAACAATGGGAATGTGTATAAAAATATGCATCCAAATTTCCCTGAGAACAGAAGCTTCAATCAAGAAAGGACTTAAAACATTCAGAAACTGATAGTTTAACAAAAGGAAGGACTTCACACAATACAACTTTTTCACATTAATAAACATGGCAAAACAGTGGAGGGAAACAATCCGAAATAAGCTTTCAACAGGGACCAACTGAACGGGACAACATGGCAAATGAAAAAGTATAGCCTAGAATCTTTAGAAAATGCCATACAAAGACCTGCAACATCTAATAGCTTATCTCGATCTCTCTTCAATCCAAGCAAGACTTTTTCTCATATATACCTCCTATCCCAGTCTTGATCCAAGCATAGGGCATAAAGAAATCATTGCACATACATATGTATGCACTTGTGTAAATAAACAGGCAACATGATCCACACAGGATGCCAACTGCAAGTAAATGATCCCAATGGAAAAGTTGTAGCATAGGCAGTCAATATTGGAGACCAGGATGCCCTCCATTGCACCATTTTTTACAGCAAATTATAGTTCAACTCCTAGTCCCTTCAGGAAACAAATATTGTAGATGCAAATATCATGCAAAGTAAAAGGCAGTCAAAATAGATATATTTCAAGAGATGAAAAAATGTGTCCTGCCTAACTCAAAGGTAAGAAATGAAAAAGTAAACAATTCACTCTTTAGCATCAGACAACTAAATTTTTTTGTTCAGATTCCTACTTTCTTGTTAAAGAAAAACCCACATATGATGGAAAAATAGACCCAAAACATTGCACTAAATCAGACAAGAAATGCACCAATTGCAAAAATCAACTGGAATGGATATAAGTTCTGTTTTGTGGCCTTCAAGCATCCAAATCATTACATAAGTTTCTTAATCAAAAGAATCTGCGTGTTTGCTAGACAATTTGGCTAAATTATGAAACCAAAAAAACAAAAAAAATCTGTGTTATTGTTTGATGCCCAGGTATGAGCATGCAGCCATTCTTAAACACACTAAATCGCAAGGTTCAACAAGCAAACAATTAAGAAGCAGCATACCAATTAAGCAAGATAACAAAAAAAAAAAAAAATGAAGGAAAGGTCCATACTTGCGACATATCATCTTGTCTTGATTGTATTTGCGAGCCAAAGCCATTAGAGAAGGCTCAATGATTCCTCCCCTAAGTCTCAGAACAAGATGGAGCGTCGATTCTGACGATCAAATCAAACACAATAAACTACTGAAAGTTAGCTTATTGAAAATTTAAAACTGACGTAAAAAGTATAACAGAAAATAATAATAATAATAATAATAATAATAATAATAATAAACCTTTCTGAATGTTGTAATCAGCTAGGGTTCGGCCATCTTCGAGCTGCTTCCCAGCGAAGATCAACCGCTGCTGATCCGGTGGAATTCCTATCAAGACACGACCACCGGCAACATTTTCCAATATTTCAGTCAATAATCCAAAAAAACCCATTTTCTAGGCAACCGACAAACAACAACCATGGGAAAGAGAGAGAAGAGAAAACCTTCCTTGTCTTGGATCTTGGCCTTGACATTGTCGATGGTGTCGCTGCTCTCTACCTCGAGAGTTATGGTCTTCCCTGTTAGGGTTTTCACGAATATCTGCATTTTTTGTTTCCCTCGCCTTTGCTATCTCTCTGCAGCTGCAGCGAAATTGGGCGGCTCAGATGAAAATTTAGAAGGCATGTCGTTAGGGTTTTATTTATAGCCTTTATTTACCGATCTTACCCCCCACCTCTAGGGTTTTTTTTTCAATTTGGGAGAGCTAAGAAAACAAAGGCCCAGAAACTGGATAATGGGGCCATGTTGCCCTGTTTTGTTTAGATGCAAAATGCGTCTCACACGTCGTCACTTTCTTTTTCCTTTTTATTTATTTATTTATTTTTTCAAAGTCGTCTCTTTTTAATTTATCTGCCCTGAAATTATAGATGTCTCTTGTGGTTTCGCACCGAAATAGATTAGTGGCTCAAAACAATCGTAGGGACATGTCAGCGACCAGCTCTAGGTCCCGCACCCCTCGTTGACCTCGCAATGCCAGAACAATTTTCACATAGGAGAGCAAGGAACTTACATTCGTGGGACATTCAAATGATTTCACGAGGTGTAACGTTGAACCCAAACGACAGGTCGGAAGCCTGAAATGCTTTGCTTGCAAGCCTGCTTCCAAGCGGTTTCTTAGGAGCGCTCGTTTCCTAGTTTCTCTTCTCACTTTGCCCTCTTCTGTTTTTTCAGACAACAGAATTCATTTGATGTCTTGCTTATGGTTTACTATAGGCTAATATGATTGGCCAACCATTTATATAATTTCTCTTGAAAGGGTAATGTCAATACATTTGTAAAGTGAAACTCACAATCTACTGCTACGACAACAGAAGTATTGTATTGTGATCACCTACCGTTCCAAGGCTTGTTTAGCTTGTTTCTCCAAGTCCAAGTCACACGATAACAATGCCTTGCGCAAAACTGCTGCTTCTGCGAGGGGGCATCCACATTTGTTTCTCTGTTTGATGCAGCTTCAGTTTGGAGACTGGGAGACCATATCCCTCAGCAGCTTTGTTTTTCCCCATTCCACTAGTCGAATGGATCAATACGCGGATCATGTTCGGTTGCCATCATCATCCCAGTACACAGGCAAGTAGGGCACATGACCTAGATTAACACCGAAAACTGATTAGGCACCATTCATTTCTCTTTAATACCAGACTAGGGAATTTTCTGCTCAGGAGTACAAGAAGCTACAGGATGGCGGCAAGAAACCCAGGAAAGGGAACCACAGCATATTTACGTCAACAATGGAAAAGGTCGTTCTCAATGATATTCTTCAGTATGGCACACAAACACAGAGGGGCCAATTTGTTGAAGGCTATTTCCAATAGTTTCTAGCTGACTAATCTTGGAGAAGAGGATGAGAAAATAAAAATAGCGAACATACTCCAATACTGATCCATAAATTTGAAAAATTTTTGTAATGATTGGAATCTCTCAGCCTGTCTCTGTCTTTTTTCTTCTTTTTTTTTCTCCTTTTTCTAGTAGTAAACCAGAAACAGACAATCGCATGGGGAGTTCCACAATTTTGAGGAATTTGAAGCAACATGCAGCATATGACTACAGGGATCATGTTGCTATAACAGTTGGGATCAATTTCCATTTCAGAATAAGTGGCCACATTATCTAAATTTTTTTCTTTACCTTTCCTGAACCAGAACAATTAGGACACCTTAGAGTTTTGTGAACTTGTAGGCGGCAATCAGCAGATAGTGAGATGGGATTGATGCTAGAGCACACTCCACTTGCGGAACATCGAGCACAGGCCAAGTAACCTGTTCATAGAACCACTTGAAATAAAATCATGAATTCACAGAAAAAAATCAAATTTAAAAGGAGCTATTCTTGTTTCCATCCTCTGCCATCCATTTCCCTCACATCAGCTTCCCACAGCCCTAACCTACGGCACATTTTGGTGGAAATAAATCAAAATAACAACTTCCTTGAAGTTCAAAGGCACAAAAAGGCAATTTCACAATACAGTCTTTCAGATGAAATACAACAGGAATCTTGAGGAGATATAGAACAGCTCTTGACATACAAGAACAAAATGCAGCCACAATGATGTGATTATAAGAGCTAGAATACAGTCAATATAACAGAACACCAAATGATAAACAATGCCTCAAGCAGCTATAAAATCATGTAACAATTCAGTTTTAAAATTTTTATTCAAATCACAAAATGTATAGGAATTAAAAAATATCTGCCCAACACACATAGGTATTGCAAACTGTTTAAAAAAATAAAAAAATTCACTTATTGGATGAACAGATACAGGTTTAATGGATTGTCTAATTTTTATTCCAATAAATTGAAAACTAATTTGTGTTCCCACATCAGTCAAAGAAATTCTCTCTGTTGGGAAGAACATTTCTACAAAACAAACTAGAAAATACCAGTTCCATGACAATATCTACACCGCTTCTTCTCGTGTTGTTCAACATTGTTGGCTTCTATTAACATCAAGGCTGAAATGACACCAACTGCCCCACCTGAAAACGATGCTACGATAGGATCGACCTGACTGAATTAAGAAATCAACAAGTTTACTTCAGGTACTAATAAAAGCAAATCATACATCTAAATAAACCCAGAGATGGTTGCTTCCAGTTCAAATGTCTAGTTTGGAGATAAGGTACCTCAACTGCAATGGCAGATGCATGCTGCGAATGAAATCTTCATATGAGGTGCCACCCAGGCCTAACTTTAGTTCCAGCTGCCATAGGATAGCATATTTCGGCATGTTAATGAATTACTGTTGTAAACGCAAGCCATTAAAAGAATTATTATATGTCCCCTAGGCACACAATTTCACAGAACTAAAAGATAAATGGATGAAGTTTAACCAAATCAGAGATATCATTTATCCAATCAGGCAGAGTTGGCAAGAAGAAAATAGGAAAGCAGGAGAAAATAAGCCAACTCACAAAGCATAACCACGAGAACCGAGAGACAACTTACTGTTGGAGCAATGAGGCCTCCAAATACAATGATTCCAGTTACAAAAGATAAGCTTGTCACATAGAGCTGCTTCAACGTCTTTGGTGTCTACTCCAAAAGGAAGAAGAACTCTGTTATTCAAGAACTCTAAAGCTAAATTCGTCATTAATAATGTGGCAGGAGGAGTAATCAATGAAAATGTAGAGAATGGGGGCATCAAATTCCTTGTGTAACTTTACATGGGGTTATTTTCTAAAACAATTATTGCCAGGTGAACGGTGTCCGTTTGTGCCTTTGATGGCCCACTTACCTATTGGTGCACGATATTTTTTGGTGAGTATTTGAAGTTTAAACACAGAAATATTTTGGACTCACCACAAGGGGAAGAAAAGGAATGGATGATGGGATGTCAGGCATCTCATTTGCCTCTTCCTCATTGATCTCATCCATGACTTTCACACTCTTTATGCGCTGTTGAATCCGCAATCTCCTCACCTAATGCAGTGATAACACAAGAATTTGCACATACAAATAAAAGAAACGAGCCGTTTCCCATGTACCCAACGAAAATGAAAGAAACAAGTGTAAAAATGGAATCAGAAAAATACATCAAACCTAGTATAAGCAAAATTAGCTCACAAAACTGTAGGCTGACTTTAAGAAGTAGTTTATAACTAAGAAAAAATAAGGACTAAATCAACACATGATTAAGATTTAAACCTCTTCCATGAGTAGAAATATCTTGTTACGCCTACTCCCAATGTTCTCTTCAATTTGCTGCAGTTGCATCTGTAGAAAATCTCCAACAGTCTCTGGTCCCTCTATAATGCAGAAGTTGCTGAAACAAAAAAACACCAAAGGTTTGAAAAAACTTCTCTAACGTTCTTGAAGATAGTCATTCTTAATCCCCCAAGAACATCATCCTTTTTGTTTGACGTAAAGTAGTATCACTACTAGCCATTCTAGCCAGGTGAAAAGAAAACAAAGAAAAGAAAAACAAGGGAAAAATGTTGAACCTTGAAAATCCGTCACCGGAGGGAAGCGAATCGGAGGAGTTGATTGGCGACGAACGTAGAATTGGGAACCGAGATGGGTGCTTAGACAACAAGGAGAGTGGTCTAGAAATTACATTCAATAAAGCTGGAATTTTATAGGAATTTGGTTTTTGGGGTGAGAGATGGTAGTGAGTGTAAACAGAGAAAGTAGCCATTTTATTTTTATTAAGGTCTTTTTATCTGTCGAGTTTAGCTCATTCCAAATTCTGTAGAAAGTTCAGACAGAGAGAAATGGGGTGGGAAAGAGGGCTACGACATGCGGGTGGATTGTGGCAAAAGGGGTTCGCTTTTGGGGTTTGGGAGATGTCAGGCTGTGGAAGATGACAAGGTTTTTGGATGGAATCTCATTAGAGTGGGGGAGCACCAAACTCCAGCATAAAGGTTCAGAAGATGATATGCAATAGGCAATTGACAAATGTAATTTTGGTCCCTTCCTATGTACTGTGGAAAGATGACGACGAGTCAAAGTCATTGTTGCCAGCATCTGTACAATTTTTAATTCCACGTATTTAATTGCGTTTACAGTTAAAACAGGAATGAATACCGTTAAAAATAATAATTTCACACCCAGAATCATACTAGTAACAGTGCAAATAACCAAAACAAGAATAACTAGGGAAGAATTTCTTGTAAATCTCTCCAGTGAACAAGGTGTTAAAACCCATCTACAATCACCCGTTCGTAACTAAAACTAGGTTATTGCAATTTCATGTACTTTGTTGGCAAGAAATGACATCTCTGAGTTACAAGGAGACTTCGTCCGGCTGAAATGTAGAGCGTTTTGAGACCGGCATTCTCGCTGGATGGATCAAATATGAGTTGTTGTCTTTGCAGCCCATCTCGAGTGTCAATAATTCATGTTGGGCCACCGGATATGGACTTCTCCCCCGTATTTTTACGTTGTGTACAACCTGGGAGTTCATGGAAAAAGATTTTAAGGAGAGCATGACCTTCATTCTTTCCACTCCATGACCTTTTTTCTTTTCTCGATAGTAGACACTTGATGATTAAAACTTCGGATATTCTGAAGATGTTAGTTTAGTCTATGTAGTCTAAGTTGCTCTTTGATTGCATCGTTGTCTACCTGTTCCAAGTTACATCACAAGCACTTTCCACAATTGACTATACCACAACCATGATTATGTACCGCAAGCAAATTAACTTGTGGAATTCTATTCAATCCACCTTACATGCTAGTCAAAGATAAATCATGTCAACATCTCCACAAATACACAGAAAATTAGTGATACAATATCCGCATCTAGTGTCTGTACCCATCTTCAATCGAACAAAGTGGGAAAAAACAAAAGAGTTTAATCGTAGCATGTGGTTCTACAACTGCCAATGTCATCTGCTCCCACCGAACCACAAAAGAGATCAAAAAAATTTTCCTCTGCAGAGCACACCCGAAGGCCATATCCATCTCTTGGCCAGTAAATTATGCAATTTTAGTCTGGGTGTAACCATATAATCGAGAATAACATTTGTATTTATACAACTCAAACAACGAACTAGTTCAAGTTCTAGCAATTTCGACTGATGTTCTAAGAGCCTGGAGCAGGCTTCTCATGATCCTGGGCTCGCCTGGAGGCGGCTGGTCTTTCAATGGCCCATTTCTTATGGCTCTGAAAACTGGACCCGAACCAGCAGTTGGTGGGAAGACCAAGCAATCTATATACACCAGAACCTCCGGTTTCCCTTCTTCAATTGTAATGAAACCCAATCTAGCTCCACCTTGTATTTTATCAACCTGTTACATGGAAATGTGGATAATGAGAAACCACAGACGCGGTCTTTCCTGCTCTGCGAATTTTGTGCAGTATAGAAGCCAAACAATTTTGCTAGAAGCAATTAAGCAAACGGCATCCCTTTATCCCACAATGAAGAATGACTAGGTGAAATATCTATGTTTAATTCAGGTGATCCAATCAATTAAACTATATATATTCATAATCTACATGGGCCAAAAGCATACTGTAACTATCATGGGATAAATAATCACCAAACCCCTATAAACCTTAAGCAGATTAATGACGCTCAGAGTAGAATATAAGGACTTGGATGGACTTTTTAAGCTGTTCAGGTAGACAAGCAAGTGAACTCGCACGAACGATGACCAAGATCACTCACATGCCAAGGTTGAAATTACGTAGATATTCTTATTCTCAGAACTAAGTCATTCACACAGGTGAAGAAAGAGTTTATGGATTGAGGATAGAGAACCCCATGCTGACATATAAGCTACAAAGGAAACTCAAAATTGCTGTAGCAGGAGTGGAGATGATCAAATTAATGGACTTCTAATGGTTTAGTAGAGCATGTAACATTCAAAATGACCATTTTGTCTTAAATTGGTAACTTGTTCATCTGGGCTCTAGCCCTTTAACCAATGCCTTTCAATAGTTTCTTCTAAACGAACACAAATTTCTTCTTTGCAAACAGACATTCACTTGTGGCAATAGAAAACGAGAAACGAAAGATGAAATAGTAAACCAAACCTTTAATGGCACAGGAAGTGGCAGATTGGCTCCTTGGCAAAGACTGTTTGCCCACTGCAACAAACCCGGAAAATAAAAAAGATAAAAACTGAGTTACGATGCTCTGCTTTCATGAATGGCAAGCAAATTCGTGGACTTCTATCTCTGAGAGGGATAATGGAATGTTGGGAAAAGAGAAGAAAAGAGAGTCGCATAATAAACCTGGAAGAGCAAGGTCTCAAATCTCTCAAGATCGGTATCCAGAGGCAACTGCATAGTCCCCAGAGAGACGCCGTTTCCATCATCGTCAGCAGCGACAATGCCGTCTTTCTCCTGTGAGGATTTGGCCACCAAGAACACATATTTCCGGCGGTGGTCGTAAAATGCACCTAGCTTATCAGGCAACTTGTACTTGCCTCCAACGGAGATTCCAGATGACGAAGAAACGAACAGAAGAGAGGGATTGAGTTTGACTCCGCGAGAAACGGCGAACGTTGCGCACAGGAGTTGCCTCACTGCGCTTGTTGCCATTGCCACTGGTTAGTTGGAACACGGAGGGCTTGTGTGGGTACTGTGTAGTGGATAAGAGCTGCAAAATTTCTGAGGCTGAAGTGTCGGGCTGAGCGGACATCCTGCGAGTGACATACATTTTTCGCTTGACTTGGCCGGGTGGTTCTTGCCACGTCAGCTGCTTAGCACCAAGGGGGGGAGAAACTCTCAATTTTTATTTTTATCACCCACTTTGTTGTGTAAGTCAAAATTAAAATAATTCATCACAAAAAAATAAAAACTAATTATTTAAATTTTTTTATTCATCTATTTTTAATGCCAAATATTATTCTTATTATTTTTTATTTTTTTATAATTAATTATTCTAAATCACCTAAAAAAAGTTTAAATATATTTAAAAAAATTTATTAGGCCGCGTATTTTCCTTTTCAAAAATTTTCATCACATTAAAGTTTAATTTTAAAATTATTCCATTTCAAATTATTTTTTGATAGATGGAAATTCACTTCAATTATTGGGTTTATCATATGGGCACGGGCCTTCCCCTCCCCCCCCCTCAAAAAAAAAAAGGAATATTGCCTACAAAAGGAAGAAATTTGATCAAAAATATAAAAACTTTAGAAACATTTTTTAACAGACTAATTGTTCACAAATAAAATATAATTAATTTTTATATAAATAATAACTTGTATCACAATAAATAATATAAAATATTACTTTAAAGTCTATTTCATAGTTTTTTTATTTTTATTTATTAATTGTGTCTGATACGCTGACTAAAAATTGTGACTCGCTAATAATTCCCTTGGACAAAAGTACCAAAAAATAACGGAGTTTCGAGATGAAGTACCTATCCCACGTGCGGACCCGTGTAGTTCACTTTGCTCACCTAAATCAGAGAATAGTGGGTGCAGGGCATATTTCTTGATGTGAAACAAGATCCAACTGAAATTCAGACGACTCATGTATCTTTTGCCCCGTAAACACACCAGGGGAGGGGGAAAGGTGGGGAGGGAGGAGGGGTGGGGCTCTCAAGTCTTACCTAAGTTTGTACAGCAGGTGAGATGGCAAATATACGGACTTCATGCTACCCAATAATAGCGTATCTAAATTCCTGCATACAGCAAAGATTTTACAAAAAGCTACACGTGCCAAGTGAGCAGTTGCTCACATTTTGCCATTTGATGATCCCGGCGAACAAGCTTCAAGCTTAGGAAGGAGGCTTCGCCAGGCATCTGCTACACTGTTCGACAACCGTGCCTGTCCCTTGGCAAATTCGTGGAAAGCAATCCCCATATCTTGAGTTTTTTGTTCTTGGAAACGCACAATTTCTTCATTCATCAACCGTACGATTGTCTCAAATGTCCTTGTAGCTTCTTCGCTTTCTGCTTTCAACTGCATCACGGAAACAGTTTCAGTCAGATATAGCTAAGATTCTAATGTGCAAACCAAGAATTGCCCATTGCCCGTAGGAAATAAAATACCTCTCTGTACTCAAACTCAGCTTCTGTCACTCTGTCAGACCTTGTTAACATGAGTTTGTCACTGCAGATATCAGATAGCAGATAGAAGTTAAAGAGTGCGACGTTTCTCAGGCCCATTACCTAAAGGCCAAAGGCTGGATAACCAAGATAACAAGATGAAATTGACCATGCATGAACTATTAAGTGACCAAGGGTTTCAGTTTCTCGTTTTCTAGGCCTTAGTGCATTCGATACTCAGACCATCCAAGTAAACCAATTTGGATGACAAAACAAAACCATTTACTCGAAAAATTCACCAGACTATTGATGCAACATACACAGACTTGTAAACCAACGGAAAAAAAAAATGTGGTGCTCATGGGAAACTGAAAGGACAATATCTGATCATATAAGCAAGTCCAAGAGATATTGGTATATAATAGTGCAAAAATGTACTCAATGAAGTTGCCTAACATGTATACTATAGCTTAAGACCTCACCAATAAGAGTGACCAGAAAACAGTAAAGGGGTCAACAAAGGTTAAGTGCATACTTTTTCCATACCAAAGCTTTCATGTTCATTATACAAAAACTGCTCTGATGACAATATTAAAAAAAAAAAAATCCATAGAACTATGTAAGTTGAAAAAAATGGAGGGTGCATTCTAGCCCGTACAGATTTATCTCCTTCAACTTAATTGTTTCCGAGAGTTCACACTGATGCCTGAAGGCATTGGCCCTCTCTGCTATAGTGGCCTGTTTCGTAACACAGAAAACAAAACGTCAACTTCCATGGCAAGTAGGGAGTACACACAGATTGGGGGAGAGGGAAGGCGAGTGGAGCGGTGTGGGATTCACCTTTATAGATTGCACTGCACGAACATAATCCTTCAAGGGTTCTTCAAAATTCATTAAGAGCTGCTGAGCCTATAAATTCATAGAAATCCAGTGGTTCCATGAACTCCCAAATTGAATAAGCAAAAGGCATGACATGAATCAAGTGACTAAATGCAGCAGGACAAACGCTCAAATCTCAACATACCTCCTTCTGTAGCTTAAGTGACAAAGACTCTGATTTTGCCCCAAGCTCAGAAAAAACCTTCCCAAGAGCATCTCCTTCACAAGCACCAAGAAGTTTGGCTGCCTTCCCAAAGTCTGAGAGAGACTGCCCCAGTTCTGGACGATGAAATTTTAAACACATTACAAGTAACCATTTGCATCCATAATAAATCTAATGGAACTTTTAACTTTTTAATGACAGAATATAAACTGAGTATAGGTCTAACTTGAACAAGAGAAAAATTGCACCAAAGATATCACCTCCTACCTCTGTGCCTCTTTACAAGACGATATGCATGCTTCTGAGCTTCAGCCAAGTGGTTTTCAAGCTCAAAGATGTAATGCTTCAGCTTTTCATATTCAGGATTTGATTCTTCAACAGGTTTCTCCTTTCCAAGAACGACATCACTCACTTTAGATTGCACATCCTGTAACACATTTAAAGCATTATCCCAGAATCTAACCATCACACAAACTTTTGATGTGCTCATGTGGTCAATCCATTCTGTAAATTGCATTGTACAGCAGAAAATTATCTGAGTCTCTGCCAGGTTTAGGTCATAGGAAGCAGAATAGAAGCTCAATCAAGCATACTAAAAGGGATCCCAGGCACCAAGGCCCAAAACATATCAATAACAGCATCAACACCCAAGAACAATGTAAAACTCATTATACCTTGAAGATTTGCATCAAATCAGCTGGCTTTTTCTTGAAAATACCAGTCTCATATGACCTTAGTCTCTCCATTGTCTAGAAAATAAGAAAATACCTTAACAGTTAGTGAAACATACAAGAGGAATAGAAATTGAGAACAATTTTGATATACTCCACATGCATCTAATGTCCGTCATTTTATTGAGCTTTTTCTCATAAATGTTTACCCCTATTTCTAACAAATAAGAAGAATAGGACTCAAAAGAGATTTTGATATACCCCAAGGGCATCTAATTCACTACCTCTTCATCTGCCTGCAAAAACAACCTCAGATCATCACTTTGCTGAAGATCCCGATGTGAAGCAACTCGGTTGACAAATACATCTAGTGCTTGACGCCTCATCTCAATAAATTCAGCACTGAAACGGAACTTTTCTGCATTAGAGAAGCTGTTCTTAGTCTGCAAGGAACTTCAGATGCTTAAGACATAATTAAAGTACATAAAAATTGCCCCACATTTTTCATTAAGCCAAATTAGTGAAGTAAGACTAGAATCTTTCTACATCAGAAAGCAACAGAGACATAAGTTACATTTAGCTCCAGACACCAGAACATAATACTAGCACCTTGTAGGCCAGTAATTACAGCATATTAAATGGATAAATAGTTGTGACATTACAAGGGATAAAGATAAATCTAAGAAATGAGCAACATAACCCAAAGACAGCACGAGCAACTCAGAAATAGCAACTTCAGCAGAATTTCAACCATTGAAACCAGATGCAAAATGCCTGCAAATAACGAATTTGCACAACAAACTCACTGCACAAGAGCCAGAATGGTGCGTTATCTTGCTACTTCCAACCTTAAATTTCAACAACAAAGACAGAACACACTGGCAGTGCTTACACGCATTGCTCAGTAATCCAATCTAGCATGCAATAACATACAACAGTTGGAGTGTAATCACAAAATCAGGCCGTTGATGGTCATGCAAATAAAAATTAAAAATAAAATAAAAAAAAGCTACAAAAACTGAAGCAAAGACGTTTATAAGCAGACACAAAAGATAATGACAGTTCTTACCAACAGCACTCTTCTCTGGAAGAGGAGGAATAAAAATGCCTTTATATCTCTCAAAAAGGCGATCGCGTAGCCAAACAAAATCACTATAACGCCGAATGACAATCTTTTCGGGCCCTTGGTAGTCTGGAAAATTCGTCTGTCACAGGAAAATCTCCGTAACATTAAACATACCCGTAATCGAATCCATTAATTAGAATGAAACTCCGCCTAATTAGCACATATTATAAAGGAATTTCTGATCCTTTGTCCAGAAAAAGAAAGAGGAAGCAACTTCCGATCCCAATTCCAACCACGAATAGGCGAGATAATTACGAAAATCACCTTGGTGATGACTCGATAAGAGATGTAGGCCTGGACGCCATTTCCCAATTTCACGGGATCGGTGACGGAAACCAACAAGAACGGCTGCGACGACGGAGATCTGGGGCTCAACGAGGACGTGGGTGGATTTCTCTGCTGCTCCATTTCAAACAATCAACAAACAAAGAAAACAAATAAGAAAAAATCAACGTCTGGACTAATCCGAGCAAACCCCCCCCCCCGGCGCCTCCCCGAAAAAGGAGGCAATCGGAGAGAAGAAGATTGGAGTGGCCGATTCGTAAATTACCGTGGTAATCATGGCCGAATAACCTGCAAGCTCTCAGTTATGGTGACTCGAGTTCGATGAGGCGTGCTTTTCTTTCTTTCCTATTAAACACGGAAATAAAGGTCAGTCAAATGGAGGTCTCTTGAGCATCATGCTATTGACGGTGGACCGCTAGTTTTGTTAAAGACTCGATGCGCCGCACTGCTCCGACGACGTCTGTCGAGTCGACGCGCCGCGTTGATCTATCAATTTGTTTTAATCAGTCGGGCTGGCCAATTCATATTCCTTTGGAACTTGTGAACAAAATGCAACCAGTTTCCGTTTGTCAAGTGAATACAAATTTGATTGGTTGGAGTGTCGAAAAATTTCTATACTATATTTTATCTTAGAACAAACTTTTCGTAATCTAAAAATATAGCATATATATTTATTTGAACTTGTTAAATTTGTATCTATCCACAATTTTTTCCAGATTTATTCACTGTTTATTTCTGACACACCACAATCCACAATTGAGAGGTCGGTTCAGTCCTCTCTGCAAAATTTAAATACAAAGCAATTATGCCCGGAAAATACATTATCAGATCAATTCCTTAGAATTTAGAGCACTTGTGTATCACAATTAAATTTAAAATTAAAGTTTTATTATTGTTATAGTCGTTTTAATGGATAAAGGATGACAAGGACTTGTATTCTAATAAGACGACATGAGGCTGAAAGTGTTTTTCTTTTTCTTTTTTTTTTTTTTTATATAAACCAAGTACTAATTTCTTTGGGAACAACAGCAATAACAATTAAAAAAAAAAAAAACTTTCGGTACATCGACCAAAAAGAAGAAGACTATTTAAAACTTGAGACACAAATTTGAAGCTTTCAGAATTAGAGTCTTGCTCTTGTTTTGACTTTAATTATGCACTCTTATGTGCGGTGTTCCGTGAATTAATCTTTTAATTCCCTACGAAGTTTTGTTGCCGGCTTTTTATAATAACATACAAGTCGATGCTTTCCCATTTTCGTTGACCCAAAAAGGAGAGAAAAAAAACAAAACAAAACAAAAGAAACATAAAAGTCGATGCATCTTGTAATACCTTTTTTTTTTGTTTTTTTTTTTCTTTTTCTTTCTTAGGGTTTGTTTGAGATATTGAAATTTGTTCAGTTAGAGTAGGTTGCGCACTACGTGACGTATATTTCGGATATGAAATGCCAAAGGCGTGACTTTAAGAGATGCCCATGACAGACCAAGACGGAAACCTACAGAGGACCATGTTCATCTGCAAATAGCATTGGCACGCAGCAACTTCCTTTTTTTTTTTTTTTTTTTTTAATGAAAAAATATAAAGATGATGTCTTGCACTAATTACACTGTAGAGTGGGTGGAGCAACTTCTTGTTCCAAGGCGCCCTTTTGGTTCGATACAACCATTTCTTGCAAGTTGCAAAGAGCCGGTGGCACACAGAAGTCTTTTCACTCTTATCTAAAATGACGGTTAAAAAGGAGAGGAATATGGATGACAAGAAGGGGGAGATTACGGGCAATCAAAGTGATTCGACGTGGCACAATCTTAATTGCAATAAAAAGACCTCAAAAGGCATCGTAAAAACAAAAAGCACCATTACCACCATAAAAAACCCCACAACCGGAAGGTGCGATGAGAAAGGTGGACAGGATATAGGTCAGGCACGTCAAAGAAGGGTGGGGTTGGGTGCCTGAGGAAAATTTAGGACTTCAAAGTGGGACCCACGTAACTAATTACCAAAGTTTCCGTATTCCGATGAATCGGTAACGTCAGCACTCCATGTGAGGACCCACTTTCCCATATTCAGATTGGCCTCTTTCCCCGTCCCCCATCTCCCCACCACTCTCAGCGACTCTCCGCCACATCGACATACCAGCGCCACTAGCACACACACACACACCCACGCTACGCACTCACTCACTCACTCTCTCTCTCTCTCTCTCTCTCTCTCTAGCTCTGCATTGTATTTATATGGACGACGAGGTATACAAGGAGCGATAAGAAATGCATCGATGATAAAGAGAGGGATAAATATTGTACCAATCTGAGTGAGGATCTTGTAAAAATAGATGGACCCCACCTTGTACAACCGCTTTCTTGGCGTGGCCCCCTTTTCATTCGGCTCCTCCGCCTCTTCCGACGGAAACGGAGATGAGCTAAATGAGGGCGATGTCCTCTGGACCAGCGACTTCACCAACGACGACAATAAAGACAGCCAGAATTACAACGACCGTCACAGCCGCTCCTCCTTGCCCCGAAAATCCGGGATACTTGCCGCGTTGCTGGAGCCCAATCGGCAGTCCGTACTCTACCGCAAGCCTTCGCTCCCGGCATACTCATCGTCGAAGTCAATTCCATGGACACCGAACCCGCCGCAAAGGGAGAGAGAGTGCGCGTCGCAGTCGATGCCCACTGCGCGTAACATGAACCAATCGGCTCCGATCAATGTGCCTCTGCTGTCGATCGCGATGGCGAAGCAGAGGAACAGTAAGTTCACGGAAGATGAGGACGAGGGGGACGGGGACGGGGACGGCGACGGCGACGAGGAGATGCTGCCGCCGCACGAGATTGTTGCGCGAGGGTCGAGGCGATCGCCGAAGACGGCGTTTTCGGTGCTTGAAGGCGTCGGTAGGACTCTGAAAGGAAGGGATCTAAGACAGGTTAGGAATGCCGTCTGGCGCCAAACTGGGTTCCTCGATTGACTTCGTTTCACCTCCCGTTTTTAAATTTTTTTTTCACCTTTCCATTTCTTTCTTTTTTTTCTCTGTCAAAAGAAAATTAACTAGCTTTTTGGATGTTTGGTTATTCTTCTTTCCTTGTTAATGTTTACATAGAAATGAGAACGTCATGTATTGTCAAAAACATGGACGTTGGTTTTGTGTTCTTTCTGGGCTTGAGTTTCCAGTCTTGGCTTGTCAACCAAGAGGATGAAACTAAATGGCTTTTTCAGTTACCTTTTATCGTCTGCCATTAATGATGGGAAGCATGTTCTTTTTGGATTTGATTGTTCCCCAGTAGATACGACCGATTTTGATATTTCTTGGACTCTCTTCCGTCGATTTCAGAAAAACTCATTTACATTTGACTGTCATGACCGTCTGGACCTCAAATTGACATTGCAATTCCACCAAAAAGGTTACAGAATTACCGAGTCACGCGTAACTATTACAGAATAAAATTCGTATAATGTTTTAACAATCATTAAGAAATTCAACTAAAATTGGCAAGAAACTTCAGAGCTGGATACAAAGTACAAGACCTGACACTTTGGACAAAGACATTTTAGAAATTATGATTGTGATTTTTACACCTAGGCGAATTGCAACCTGGAGCCTACTCGGGCTGGCACAATATTATTACCGTGTTCCAGAAACTATACTGAAATGGCACCAAGTAGGGGCCCATCAACATTCAAGAAAAGCAAAATCGCGACTCATAACTCCCACTGCAGCTAGTTACCCGAGTTTGCACATTGAAAGGTTGAAAGAACAAGCCTTGGATAATACTCAAAAAGTTTTCATTACGAGAACCACCTTGTTACGATGAATGCAGCGTTTTGTGTCCGTACCATTCCACCACTGGGAAACATAAAAATGTACATAACACCCCCAAAAATTAAATTTATAAGCAAGAGAGGATTCAAGCAACAACAGCTCTTCCACGTAGAACAAGCTCAACCTTAATTGACAAAAAAGTATCGAGTCTCTTATAAACTGAACAAGAGCTCCAACCTAAGCTTACAAATATACCTGAAAAGCTTCAAAAGATAAGCAAATCTCATAATTATGTAGCAAAGTTTTCTTTTTCCTTTGCTCCATTGCCAATTAGCAAAACACCAAAAAAAAAAAAAAAAAAAACCATATACAAAAAGAAATTAGCCAGATTATCTTTAGCTAATGAACGAGATTATAGCAAAAGCTCAAATGAGATAGACATGAAAAATACAATATAAAAGTTTCAGAAAACTGAGGAAGAACTGGAGCAGCAATAGCTCTCCAGCCCCGCAAAGATGAAAGCTCTTAGGTGGCCGCTGCAAATGTTTTGAGAAACAAGCCTACGGATTTGTCATCATCGACAAATAAAGATCAAAAAGATTTAGCATAAAAAGCTCTGAATAAACATAAGGAAACACTACAGCACACCAAATAATCCTTTTGGCAAAATAAGGAGTTTCAGACATCCAAGGAAGGATTGAAGCAGCACTAGCTCTCAAGCCCTGCGAAGACGAAAGCTCTTAGGCGGCCACTGCAAATGTTTTGAGAAACAAGCCTATGGATTTGTCATCATCAACAAATAAAGAATTAAAAAGAATTAGCATAAAAAGCTCTGAATAAACATGAGAAAACACCTCAGTGCATTAAAAAAATCCTTTTGCCGAACTTTTGGCAAAATAAGGAGTTTCAGACATCCAAGGAAGAATTGGAGCAGCACTAGCTCTCAAGCCCTGCAAAGGCGAAAGCTCTTAGGCGGCCACCGCGAATGTTTTGAGAAACATGCCTATGGATTTGTCATCACCAACAAATAAAGAATTAAAAAGAATTAGCATAAAAAGCTCTGAATAAACATGAGAAAACACCTCAGTGCATTAAAAAAATCCTTTTGCCAAACTTATGGCAAAATAAGGAGTTTCAGACATCCAAGGAAGAATTGGAGCAGCACTAGCTCTCAAGCCCTGCAAAGGCGAAAGCTCTTAGGTGGCCACTGCGAATGTTTTGAGAAACAAGCCTATAGATTTGTCATCATCAACAAATAAAGAATTAAAAAGAATTAGCATAAAAAGTTCTGAATAAACAGAAGAAAACACCTTGGTGCATTAAAAAAGCCTTTTGCCAAACTTATGGCAAAATAAGGAGTTTCAGACATCCAAGGAAGGATTAGAGCAGCACTAGTTCTCAAGCCCTGCAAAGGCGAAAGCTCTTAGGCAGCCACTGCGAATGTTTAGAGAAACAAGCCTATGGATTTGTCATCATCAACAAATAAGGAAAGAAAAAGAATTAGCATAAAAAGCTCTGAATAAACATAAGAAAACACCACAGTCCATTAAATAATCCTTTCGCCAAACTTTTGGCAAAATAAAGAGTTCGAAACATCCAAGGAAGGACTGGAGTAGAACTAGCTCTCAAGCCCTGCAAAGGCAATAGCTCTTAGGCATCCACTGCAAATGTTTTGAGAAACAAGCCCATGGATGCCATCATCAACAGATAAAGAATGAGAAGAATAAAAAAAACAAAAAAAAAAAGAAAAAAGAAGAAAATTAGCACAAAATGCCCTGACAATAAACAGGAAAACACTTAAGTGCATGGAATAATGCTTATGCCAGACTTTTAGCAAAATCAGTAACCATGATATGCATGTACTGAATCATTACACTGTAAAAACACGAGAAAATTTCCTTGAGCATAACTAGAGTGGTTTCCTGCATTTGCATAATAATGACTAGTGAAATCAATTGCATCAAGGCCTCAGACATTCAAGGAAGGATTAATGCAGCACTAGCTCTCAAGCCCAGCTAAGGTGAAAGCTCTCAGGCAGCCACTGTGAATGTTTTGAGAAACAAGCCTATGGACTTTTCATCATCAGCAGGCCAAGACAGAAAAATAGAGTGGCACAAAATGCCCTGAACAAACACAGGAAAACATGTAAGCACATGAATAATGCTTATGCCAAACTTTTGGCAAAATCAGGAACCATGATATGTAGGAATATTACTCTATCAAAACATAAGAAAAGTTTGGCCAAAATCTTGTGATTTGGCAAAATCAAGAACCATGATATGCATGTACTGACTCCAGAAACATCTTAGGCCATAGGCTTGTTCCAAGATATAAAGAGCAAGCCCTTATGCTGCCACTGCAAACAATTGAAGAAACAAGCCTTTCCCCCTTAAAATCCAATAACAATCACGCCAAGCAAGTCAACATCAAGAACCAAAAGACAAAACAATGACTTTCAACACCCACGTTGTCCAAATACCCTCAAAACTTCACCTCACACTTAATAACATGCCACAAGGAAGGAACCAGCAGAGTTCAAAATATGAAACAAAGGAATACTTATGCATAAGATATGATGCCTAATAACTATGAGTCAAATATGAAATCCTCCAGCACAGAATGAGTGAAACAAAATTCAGTACCAACAAGCACACATACATCATATAGAAATGCCACGTCTGGTCAATAGAATGGCAAGTCAGCCATATTACATGCCTCAAAATTTGAGCTCAAAATGGACAATGTCCATTCATACATCTAATATATTCATCATCCTTGCCAAAATCTATTCATAATGATCGGAAAAACAATTAAAAACAACCATAAAAATGTGAAACAACCTTCAACTAAATCAAAACATTAGGCTATAGAGAAGAAATGACATAGACAAGTACATTATCTGACAAGCAAATCATAAATGGGCAAGTCAGACAACTCACATGCCTCACACATTTTGCACAAAATGGATCATTACCATTCACACATCTAATTGATTCATTGTCCTTGCCATTTAATTTCATAAAACAGCAGACAATAAGAAAGCAACAAGGCCTCTTAAAGTATAATAATTTATCGAAACCCATAAAAAAAAAAAAAGGCATATATGTCTCCCACCACCTGACAGTGAGCCATATACACAGTTTTTCAATGAACTTGAAGCTCCCACTAGTTGGAAACAGCCAGAGATAGAATGGATTTAAACCGTAAAGAAAACCCACTCATCTAAGGGCCCAAAACAGCAGGAATTACAAATCCACAATGAGATAGCTCATGAAGAACATTAAAGTGGGAAAAAAAGGAGATCTCAATAGGAAAACCCCAAAGAGAAACCCCACAAAAAATTGTTTAATATTGCGCAGCAATGACTCGAAACGCTTCCACTTTTGCCAGGAAGGCGATCTTAAGGGCTACGCTTCGCCAAAAGAACCAAAAAAAAAAAAAAAAAACCAGTAAACTTAACAGGAAAAATCCAGAAATTTTTGCACCGTTTTTAAAAGGTAGGGTGAAACTTACAGAGACAAGGAAAAACCCTAACAAGAAACACCAAAAACCCTATCACCATCGATGAAGGCAGCCGCTAAAAATGAATACACGTAGGTGAGTTTCTATTTATAGGCTCGTGTGCTGTAACTGAGATATAAAAATCTCTAGGCCGTACTGGCCTACTGGCCAGCACGAGATCAAAATTTCCACTTTATGTTCTTATGGGCTTTAAACCATTTGAAGGGCCTGCAAGTCGGAAGATTAGGGTTTAACGGCCTATTTCTGTGGCTCTTTACATTTCTGTGCTAAGACAATGTGAACAATTAAAATTAAAAGTTTGTTTACCAATGAACTTTAATTTGCTGATCCTAGAATTTTCTTCAAAATTGTAAGTCTTGAATTCGAGTTTTAGTTAGAATCAATTAACAAAAGGAAACAAATTTAAGGGTTTGTTTTCTTTTTTTTTTTTTTTTTCCATCGATTAACTTTATGGTCAACATGAAACCGGATTCATTTGATGAATTTGAGTAGACTAGACCAACCAATGACCCATCAACCCAGTGAATTGGATCCAAAATCTTTGGAGCTTCTTGAATTTAGAGGAAAAATTTCGTCCCAACCCATTAACTTTAACAAAGCCCACAACAACTCAAAAGAAGGAATGGTGTGCCACAGACGCACCCCCCAGGCAAGTCTGGTCAGTACTTGTAGAGACATGCTTCGTAAGGATTGGGCTGTCAAAGTCGAGCATATCTACAGGGAAGCTAATCGAGCAGCAGCGGACTTCTTTCGCGAGCCATTCCTCCATTCAACCATGGGAATATCACTATTTACAACAGCCTCCTACGGCGCTTAGAAGCATCTTGCAACAAGATGCCATCAGGGTTCAATGGCTGCGGATGGTGCCCATGATGTCTCACTAATTTGTTTTCAGTTTTAGACTCTGCGCTTCCTTGATCCATAAAAGCAAGAAAAGAAAAGACCGTAAGGACTTTGGGGGGGGGGGTTTTGCTATAAATACTTATGTTCATTTCAACTTTACAGCTACTGGTAATAGGATACTCAATTTGACTTTGTTGTTTTAACATAGATGAATCTATGTTTTAATACACACATTTGAAAATTTTTTATAAATAAAATAAAATTTATAGATATTAAACCACCACTTCAACCACCATCGTTATTAGCCTCAGCGCGAGTGGGTCAGCGGTTGTTAATTAAAGCAAGTCATTCTCTATTATTTTCCCTTCCTTAGTTTAACCATACAATTCCCATGGCTTTTCATTTTCCTTTTCTCTTTTTTCATTTTTTTAACCAACCTTTTTGTCAGGTCACTGCTCAGGAAAGACAAAACATTCGTACAAGCGAAACGTGCAAGTGTTAAAGGGAATCATCGGCTGAAGTCCGCTCAATAGAATAACAAAGTTGCTTGCCTAACTCCTAGCAGAATCCTTATAAACGTTAAAGCTGAAAGATTTATAGATAGCTTTTGGTCTATGACCCAAAAAAAAAAAAAGAGTTGGCTTTTGGGCAGTGATGTTTTCTAGGTCTCCTCTAGGCTTTCTGATTCTTTTCCTCCTAATGTCCTCCCAACAAGGAAAGAAGGATTATGAGATGAAAGCAGGCGTGTTCAACAACTTCTCAGCACGGTATGTTTGATGTTCATTCTCACAATTTTTTATTTTTTGCTTTTGCTTGAGTCCATGAATTTCAATGTCCTCAAAACGCGTGCGGGACTTTTTCGTTTATTCCAACCAATTCGGTTTTTTTTTTTGGGTATCCGTCTCTTTCAATTGAAGGACCTCTGCCGTTGAGAAAACATACGTTGCAAGTCAGAACGATAGAAGATTGATCATTATTCTCTTTTTCCCGGAGCTCTGCAAACATGAATTCAAATCAAAGTTAATTCGTCAAATATTTGTTAGCGTTTTCACCGGAGAGATTCATCAGACATTCCCAAAGACCATTGATCCATGGCATGTTCAACCATTGTTGGGAAGCAGAAAATACACGAGAAGTGTCGTAATTAATGATGTTTTTGGGGTCTCTGAGGGATTCACACTCATGTATAAGGCTCACGACTGAGTCAAATGCCCTGGATAGACATGTCATCTGGCACCGACAAGTAAAATGGACGACTATTCCCAGAGATCGTTTCGAGGAAATGCCCTGGAAGATCACAAATGTATTGTTGTGCGCAAATGCCCAGGTGAGGACGATCGCAGGGTCTCTTTTAGTCAGCAACTTCGCCGTTTTTGCAACCAAATTTCGGGTTCAAATAACACTCATTTTAGTTTCCCTCTTTTTTTAATACAAAATCCTTAAACATACGACGGGAGAGATCAACACTCAAACAATCTCACCAATCACGTAAATATTCTGAGTGGATACGACATTCTAACAAAAATTATTGTTGACGAACGATTAGATTCCAAAATTGATACGCGTTGATGTTAACAGTAATTTTGGACGCCCATGAACGATGATTATGTTTTCTTGATAATTAAAAAAAAAAAAAAAAAAGCACAAAAATTTAGTTCACCAAATGCATCGCATGTATTTCTTGTTTTTACACCAGAGGATCTTTGGACAGAGTGATCAGGACTCTCGCTTGGCTTTTTCTTTTTATTTTTCGTTTTCTCATCCTTCTGGGTCAAGTTCATTGGCCTTGCCTTATCTAGAGATGCCCGTGCGATTGAATTTCTGCCTTTGTAAATATTCTTGGAAATTTTGCAAGCAAATTTGTAACTGATCACTTGCGGTTGAAGACTGTGTACTGTTAAAGCCTCGAAAATCTACTGAGAAAGTCATGCTAACCTGACCCACTTAAGCCGAAAACGATGTGTTGATGTTGATTTGCGTATCCAAAGTCCGTGACAGTTGGCACAAAAAAAAAAAAGGCTTATGGGCGAAAACAATTGCAAGGTAAAAGTCCCCCCCCCCCGACTTTTGTTTTTTTTTTTTTTTTCTTTTTGTTGAAAGTCTTCTAAGCGCGTTTATCTTGAACAATTGGTATTAGATTTAGACATGTTACCCGCGGCATTCAAAATTTCAATTTGTTTTCCATTTAGCCATGTGATATGGGACGCAAGTTCAAAACCCACAACTTAAGCCTTCAAGATTAGACAAAATTGTAACTACTGAGCTTACTCTAGGTAACGTTCTTTCTACATAAATATTACTGTCCCAAAAGAATGTTATGCATTTATTAACAACACTATCTCTTGCGAGGAATTTCTACTAAGGAATAAACCCATTATAAAATTTTTCCAAAATGTTTTGCATAGCAACAAGAAAACCGAGAGTTGAGTTTTTAAAATCCATTTAAAAAAAAAAAAGAAAAAGAAAAAGGGTCTTTTTATTAACGCGATATAAAGTTTTTTTTTTTTTTTTTTTTTGGAGATTGCAATTGGATTGTAAAGAAAGAAGGCCTAATGAAAATCAGAAAGAATGATTAATGTACCCTCAAAAACTCTAAAGGTAATGTATTTTCTCACAATTGCAGCACGAAGGTTTCTTCGCTGCATCGGCACACGCATAAATAATGTATTCACAGCTGCTTGCAAACGCATCACATGCGCGTTTTCAATTTCAGTGCCACTCAAAATTTCTGTGGCTTCTATTGAAGTCAACATTAAGAGTCATGAAATATTCTTTCATGGCAATTGCTTAACACCAAGCTGCCATAAAAGTGCATCCCATGACCTCATGTAATTTGACTGAGTTATATATATATATATATATAGTGCTCTCAACAGTAAAATACTGGGAAGAAACTACTACTACTACCAGAGAGTGTGCAAGGGAACATTTTGTTAGCTAAGAAATCAGAATATAAAATTTTGAGGTGGGTATATTGTGATTGCATAGCCCCAGAACTTTGCCAATAACTCAACACTCCTCCTTATGCATACGAGTGATGTAGATTGAGTAATTAGTAATAATTATAACTAAATCACATATTAGTAACCCGTTCATGAAATGGTAATCGAGACAAACGGGTGAACACAAACTCTCTCGCAAATTACGTTTTAAGGAGAGGGATTTGAACAAAATAACCGATACCATCTGGGCATGGGGGAGATTATAATTAATAAAGTACTGCAGTGAAATAGAAGGGGAAAAGTAATTGTAAGTAATTAAGCTAAAGTTACGGTCCCAGGAATAATTGATACCCGACTTGGAAAGTAAACTTGGCTACTTGTAAGAGCTCTAGATATAGAATTTATTCCAAGTTGTTTTTCTCTTCTAAATCTTGAGTTTTAATCATGAAAAAGATTTCTAAAATTTATGAAAATAAAAAAAATATTATTTCTGTTATATAGTTTATAGTCTAATGAATCTCATGATAAATTAAAAGAATTTATATTAGGGTGTCATATCAAAGTCTTGTTATTTTTTAAAATTCGAATTGCAAGCTATTGGCAATCTAATCTCTATTTTAGGGGGATTAGGCCTTGATCCACGGTTCCGTTCGGATTTGGAGTAAATAAATACAGAGAATTAAATATTAGAGTCGCAAGAACCTAACTAGTAAAGGTCATGGACATGCACGTTTGCACGCGCGGATGCTAAATCGGGATTCAATTTCACATTTTAGGGTTTTTTTTTTTTTTCTGAATTTTTCTAATTTCAATAATTAACATATTAATATTTAGGAACGAGATCATTAAGACACCAAAAAGAACCTTTTTTTTTTTTTTTTTAATCACATGTAGCCCTTGGAATTGACTTGGAGAAGTGTTTCTTGTCTCTCTCTTTTTAAGGGACCTATTAGTCAATTTGCGGTGCAGAAGATGAGATATTCAATATATGATTGCTAGTTGTCATTTAATAATGTTTTATTAAATTTTGAAATGTTTGTAATGAATTGATATGGAAATATAATTATATTTTAGCACTTTAAATCACATTTGTTTCGTAATAATCAACAAAAGAAAAAGAAAAAATAGAAAGTTAACACAAATATAAAAAAATGTTAATAATTTTAGTGGAGTGATTAGAGTAGTGAACTCTAGATGACAAGCTAGAGTTCAAGTTTTGGTGATGAAAATTTTTTCTTCATTTTGACAATTTGACCGAATTTTGATTCATAATGAGCCAATTACATGATCGGACCCAGGATCCGGCCACATCGGGCTTGATAACCATGAATCGGTCTACGGACATTAATATTCTACCCGTAGAAGTCAGCCGGGGAGACCCTCTCGGCAAAGGCGCGTGGAAGTTTCCAAGCAACTCCATGCGGGGCCTTTTCTCATTTCACTCGTTTTTTTTTGTCCCTTTCGCTGTCTCTCGGACGATGATGTTTCATGTGTCAGCAATCTTTTGCATGAGCTCTACCCTTTAAATATGTTGAGCTTGCTTAGAATAATAATCGCATGAAATAAAAGGTTTTAAGTTCTAAGTCATAGTATATCTGCGTCGCTGTTCTCTATCATCATTTTGGTACCAGTTATGGAGTATTTGCCACCTGGGTTTCGTTTTTACCCAACTGAAGAAGAACTGGTCTCGTTTTATCTCCACAACAAGCTTGAAGGCAGGAATGAGCGCCTGAACCGGGCTATGGACCGTGTTATTCCGGTCATTGATATATATGAATTCAATCCATGGGACCTTCCGAGTATGTATTGCAACATCTTCTTTTTTTTTTTTTTTTGTTTTTTGTTGGTTTAGGATTCCGAGACGCGGGGTGACTTTCAGTGCTAGAAACAACTTGCATTGACTTAAAGGTCATTAAGTAGAGCTGTTTGGAATTCGGGTTGCTAGTAGCCAATTAACGGAAAATATGTTTATGAAACCAATTACACGAGCAATTGTTTCTTCGTGTGCAGAAATTTCCGGGGACTTGTGTCATGGAGACCCAGAACAATGGTTCTTCTTCGTTCCGAGGGGACAAAGCGAAGCCCGAGGAGGAAGGCCAAGGAGACTCACGACGTGTGGGTATTGGAAAGCCACCGGCTGCCCTGGTTATGTTTTCTCATCCAATGACAGCAAGATCGGGTGCAAAAGAACCATGGTTTTCTACAATGGAAGGGCTCCGAACGGACAGAAGACAGAGTGGAAAATGAACGAGTACAAATTAGCTCTGGAATTGGACGGACAGGCATCATCTTCAAATGGTGCACTTCCAACTACGGCGGTACTGCTTAAATACTAATTATCTTCTTCTTCTGTATTCATCTAGAATTGCTTTTGACATCTGAATTTAAATTCTCTTTTTAAGACTAGTCAATCAGATTTTTTTTTTTTTTTTAATAATTATAATAAATTTTTTTTTATATGTATGCTTATTTAAAAAAATATTATTAATTTAATTGATAAAAAAAAATTTTTTTTTTTAAAATTAAAATTTAAAGTCGATTCATTTAAATTCACACAAAATATATTATTTGATATATACTAAAATGAAATAAATTTAATTTATATAAAATTATTTTAAAAAATAATTGAATTAAATTAGAATTATATATATATATATAATCATATTTTATAAAATTTAATTTATAGTTTACTATATGCCTGTACAATAAGCTTAGTTTTATCTGTAATCACCGGCAGGTTAGAATTAACCAGAATGTTCATCCATATAAGACTCAATTTTAGCCTTGCTTTATATGTTAATTTTGCAGTCAAGGGAAGAATTCAGCTTGTGCCGGGTGTACCAGAAATCAAAATACGTCCGCGCATATGATAGGCGGCCAGTTGGAGTGGAGATAAGTGGGCCAAGGAATCAGCAGATGAGAAGCGATGAGACAAGATCGACGAGTCATGAAGGCCCTGATCCTCCGGCGGAGAGAACAGTCAAGCATCATACTGAGAACTCATCCTCAGGAGATCACCAAGACCAATATCCCGCTCAGACTTGGGGGAGCATTAGCATTGCGATGGCTGCAAACACCGATCCTCTTTGTGAGTGGGAGCAGTTTATTGATTTTGATTTTGATAATGAAGATGTGAAACTCTGTTAGTGTTATATAATAATGCAATAAATTAAATGAGTTTATATTTATTATTTATTAACACTAATTGTTGATTGTGAATGAGTGTATGTCAACATTTACTTTTCTGGGGATGGAATAGCTCGGAAAAGGTTTATGTGTAGAAATTTATCCTCTATTTATGTACAGAGAGAGTAAATGAAGCTAGGAAAAAGAACGCACTATTCAATTATATTTAGAGAAGACAAAACGGATCGGTATTTTGATGGGTTATGTTGCTTTAGAAATTACACATAGTTGTGTATGCACGAACATACTCTCTCTCATTCTTCATATAATTATGTTTATTATCTTATATTCTTATAAAAGTTTTAAAAATTATACTAATTAGTTGAATTAAAAATTATATTATAATTTAATTTAATTTATTTTTAAAATTGATATCAAATTAATAAATTAATTAATTAATTTATAAATTATTGAATTAATTATAATTTTTTTGATTTCTTTATTTTTAAAAAATTATAAAATTTTAAGAAAAAAATATATTTTTTATATTTTATTTTTTTAAAAGATAAAAGGTATTTTATTAAAATTTTTTAAATATTTAATATTTAATATTAATTTTATCAATTTATTTTTAAATAATTTTAAATTTTTAAAATTTTTGTATTAATAATTAATTTAATTTTTAAAATTTTAATTTGAATAAATAGATATAAAAAAATAAAATTTAAAATATAAAAATTAAAATTTATAAATTAAATATAAAATTAAATATCAACTTAATTTTATTTAATATTTTTTTATTTTTTTCTTATAATTACATTTATTTCTTTTTGTAAAATTTGTTTTTATTATTTTTAGTATATTATTATTGATAATATAGAAAAAAAAAATATACTAATAATTGAACTATATAATTAAATGTATATATTATGTATTAATATAATTTAAATGTATTTATAATATAATATATAATAAAATAAAAAAAATATATATTTTTTTAATTTTTATAACTTGACCAACTTCATGTATAAATAACTTTAATTTTGATGATTTAAAATTGAGATTATTGGGTTTAATGGTTTGACATGAATTTAAATTTCATCCTTCAACCATCGAAAGCAAAACTATACAATGAAGAGATGACGAGGCTAATTCTTGTGGTGTCGATGGCTGCTGATACCTGTCTCGAAAATGGTTGGACTTGACTAACCCCCACCGCCACCCCCCCGGGGGCCGCCCTTGAAATGTCATAGTTACCCGTGAAATTTCTTGGAAAATTACAATCGCATACAGATGTGACCTCACGAGGCCCGCGCCACATCATAGTGCCTTCGACGTGTCCAGCCCTTGGTGGGAGGCCATACTCTTTGCATTTCAGATACGACGAGCTAATTAATGGAGTTCGGTCAAAAGTCAACACATCACGTCCGGGAACAGAAACTGCAAGTATAAAGACGTGGCTGAAAAATACTTAGAAAGGGGATGGGCTTTGCATTTTTTGTTTTTTTTTTTGGGAGAGAGGGGGGGGGGGGCGGGAAACATTTTGTTTTTTCTGTTAACGCGCTTACATTTCCTCTCTGGGCTAATCAACATTGTATAAATTATATTACCCTCTCTTAAGATATATATATATATATCCTGCAGACAACCCTCTTTAAATCACCTGTAGGCTGTAGGCTGTAGGCTGTGAATTAACAAACAATGAGCTAAGTAGCGAAGTCTCGGACCAGACGACTAGCAGGAAAACTCTAATTTGAAATGGCTTGCAAGGTAAAATCAATTCACAAGAGACCCAGAATGACCAAAAGCACCAAATGGACAGATAAAATGCCAGGATAAACTCAAATTGAGAAGACTAAACCGGGGGTAACACATAAAATGCAAAGCCTAATGCTGACAAGCTTTGTTACATCAAGTATGATGCAAAAGAATATCAAAGGTCTTTCAGAAATATTATACAAAGTAGGAGAACGACATTTGTTTTCCCATGTACATAGATCATTTACAATAAGAGCTTGTCAGTTACACGAGAGTTTAGCAAAAACACTATCACCAGTCATCTTCAAGGTTAGCACGGTGAAAACACAAGACAGTGCAAACAAATATGAAGAATGATGTGAACTCAATGAACATGGCCCCTGTTTCAATCATATGAGCATGCCTAAGGATGATGGGAATGGCAATGCTCCCAACAGCTGATGCCCCCGTCAGAAATTTTGCAGCGCTTATCCAACTACAATGTAAAACATTTGAAAACATCAATGCACCAACAATTGAACAATTACTAATGGTACAAATGAAACTAAAAGAACAAGCAAAATATTGGAACCCAAAACCTGCATAAGCCACTTCAAATCTGGTGAGTCAATACATAAATATGCTCATGCATGACACATTCAAAATGTATGCCAATCATATTGTGTTGGTCAATATAAGGATAAAATGACTCATTGTTTAAAAAGACAAAAATAAGGAACAAAAGCCATATACGATATGAAGCTTGTTTCCAAGCCAAGAACAAATAATTATGTAATATCCAATGAGGGTCTTAGATTAAGGGCTCACCCGCCACCATCCCGGCTGGTTAGAAATTGAGTGGACCCCCCACCAAAGAATAAACATGGCATAGGCACCAGCACATACATTAGAGCTGTAGGAAGAATGAATTCATATCATCAACCTCTTAAAATGCAGTAACAACATAGAAAAATGAAGAGCAACAAACCCGATAACATGGGCCACCAGTTGTTGTATATTGCACAAGCCTGAGATCAGGAAAATTAAAATGGAAAAAGGGAAGTCATTTGTTAATAATTTACGTGTCTAAAAAATTTGTAAAAACAGTTCTACAATTCATCTTTTCTTTCTTAGAATTCCTTCTCCAGCATAGTGCTCATCAATAAATTATTTGTCAACATAGTAGACTAGCAGCAACATTGTCAAGGAAAGGAATAAGAAACTCAGTAAGGATTTCCTCCACAACGCCTGATAAAAAATTCCTCATGCAATATTTTCCATCTTGTAAAAATTGTTGAGCGCAGAACACAGACAAGGAGTGATTATGGCAACAATGGTATGCAGAAATCAGAAGGTTGACCAAGCAACTGATAATATGACTTTGTAGGTCCAAATTTTGTAGGGATTCTTCCCTTTTCTAGCTTCCTTTCCTTGAAGCAGCAAACAACAGGACAACAGGACAAGAGGACAACTGGGTGAGGGTTTCATTCATGATAAAAGTTAGGAGAAGAAACACAAGACACCAAGATTACTGTTAGTGTAATAACAACTGCTGAAATAAATAACAGATTTTGGACTTTTCATAGGGTTGCACAAACAGTATCAAGTTAGGAACATTTAGGACTTTAGCTACTACTTGATAGAAGGACAGATTAGAGTTTCTGTTATCATCCAAAAGAACAATCTCAAATCAGCTGCCTTGGGAAAACTGATTGCCTGGAACACAGCCTCTCTTTACCCAACAAATGACCCCACTCTGGAAATGGGGACTGGAACGGTAACTATGATGAGGGTTCAGCTCAACATGCTGAAGCTGAGGAAGGGCTGATTTGAAAAGTATTGCTGGGCCAAATTTGGAAGATAAAAACATATATAACCCAGTTCTTCATTAATACCCAAGACTAACTTGAATTTTTAAAATCAAGCTCAAGATAATACGTCAAGAACCTGTGAGGATGCTTAAAGATTGAGCTATCAAGCATGCACCATGCAGGGAAGCTTACATGTTGAGCTTTCAAGTGTGAAAGGGAAGTGATTGCCAATATTATTCTTTTATTTTAGATATTTGTTGTTTTCCATTTTATATCCAAAATCTCCATCCTTTCACTAAATTTCTAAAAGTGCCTCTCATTTCAACTAATTGTTAAGTGCGAAACATCACCTTCAAAATGAACCTATGGGCAAAATATGCCACAGGTAAACTACTGACAGGAAAAAAAGGGAAAAAAGAAGCAAGTAAATTGGTCAGTATTTAATGATCCACAAATGGGTGAGCAAGTCTTCCTATTACATTGAAACAAACAACATGAAGATCTATAACAGAATTTGATTATTGTCATAAAGACAAAATTGACAAAAATTTTCTCTTCACCATGAAAAGGCACAAAGAGAAAAGGCATGTGTAAATAGTAGTAATAATGTCATCTCTATTTTTGTAACCTTGCAAATTATCAAAAGTAAATCATTATCAGTTCATTGCAATTTATGAAGGGTAACAAATGAAAATATCACCATACCAGTATCTGAAGCAGAATGCTTGCAGAAAACATAAAAGCAAGACCTGCAAGCCTGCATTTAGACAAAGTCGGGTCATATAATTTTCACAGCATAGAACAAGACCAGGCTTGGAATCACATATAAAACTTCCAACTTACACTGCAGACAAAGGACAACCAGTTGGCATCGCATCCGCAATACAGCAATGTAGCAATGCACCAAACAAGAGAGTTATTAGTTATTAGTAACAAAAATCATTATTAATTAATATCCTCAATGCCCCAGCCACAAATGACAGACTATGATTGCAATAGCAACTTAAAACAAAAATCATTTATCAATTGACACCCTTCTCTCAGTTGTTTTTGTTTTTTTTTCCTCGAGAACCAAACAGTAGACTCGAAAACTACAAGCACCAGAATGACAAAAAAAGAAAAAAAAGAAAAAAAAAACGACGGAGGGTTTAAGTTTAGTAAAGCTGAAATTTCAGACCTATTGAGCATAAACCCTCGAGAGCAAAACCCCAAGCATGACAGAGAAAAAAAAAAAGAAAACGAGGAGCACCATGAAAGAGGGTTCGAATTTCATAAAATCGAAAAGAGTGAAGCAAGAGCCATGCGCAAGTAATACGCTAATTAGGGGGGCGCTTCATGAATAATTACAGTTAACAGGGGCTGGATCGAATGCATAAAAATTCGATATTAAAAGGAGAGAATTAAGAAATCATACCTTCAATTGTCATCGCCATTTTCCTTTTTGTGTTTACAGAACAAGAGAGGAAAGTCCCAGGATGCGGGTGTACGAAGCTTCGATTCCTACCATTAAAAAAAAAAAACAAAAAAAACTGTCTTTTGGATTTTTGCTGGGCTCTTTTTTTTTTTTTTTTTAAAGTCCACGGCTGTTTTCACAGGCTTTACTTCCATAAAAGTTACAGAGAGGAGTAACTACTACTGACTGACCAGAGCTAAGATCGTCAAGTCAGTCGCTAGTCATTGGTTTGGTTCTGTTCGAACGCTGAGCTGGGCTGAGTTTGGGCTGGGCAAAGCTTACGATTGTCATGAGCCCAACATTGTCCAGAGGTTAGAGATTGCTGTCTTGTTTTCTTCCCAATCCGCCGCATGCCAAGACTGCCCCAATGGACTTCTGGCATGGTTTTACCCGTCCGCAAAGCCCATCTTATTTTCATAGTTTGGGGAGTGAGACTACCAAAGTCAAAAATCCAAAATCTTTATCGTTTTCATTGATATTTCTTTTAGAAAATTTTATATCACACATTCCTTAATTAAAATTAAAATGTAGTTACAAACCATACCGATAATTTTTATATGTAATGTTATGCATCTCTTGATTAATCGAAATTAATTAACCTAGACAAAAATTGAGAAAAGATTTTTCTAACTTTTGTATTTCCTTTCTTTACATAATTTAAAATTTAAAAAATTTACATTGTGCACCATCTGCCAGAACCATCATTTTTATGCGAAATATGTTTGATTTTAATGACAAATAATTCGATTAGTCAAAATTTTATAAAGCAATGTTTGAAATAATTAAAAAAAAAAATCACTTTAAATGGTATAAACATACAAGAATCTCACAATTACATCATAATAAACTCTAAAATTTGGATTACGAAATTGAAATCTCTCCTCCACAATCCACTATTAACATTTAACATGATCAATATTCTGTGTCTTCTCACTATTAAAATTTTGAAAAATGAGAAATTAATAAAATTTAGAACATAAAATATATTTTTTTTTTAAAATCCAATAACTATTAGCAAATTCTCTAATCTTTTGCTCCAGCTATGAAGCCAGGATGGTGACACGGGCTTTTAATTTACTTGGACGGAAAGAGACAATAAGAGGCTAACATCTAGCTATTAGTTACAGAATTCTTCAAACCTTTAAAAGTTGTAAGTTATTCAAGAGAGCGATAGCCATCCAATCCGATTCAACAGCTGACCAACGTATGTTGTTGATCTCAGCCATCGATCCGAACCACATTTCCGGTTCAATCTCGCCCGCGTTATTCAGCCGGAAGCCCGTGCCCCCGGCTTCCCAAACCAAAGCCCTCCAATCATCGCCGACGGAGCACAACTTTCGCCCCGTGCATGGTGCCCAAGATATAGCATTAACGCTACCCTTATGCTTGTTTAACTCCACCAACGGTGTTGTCGGGAAGCGAATGTCCAAAATTACAACCTTATTGCTGTCCATGCCGACCGTGGCTATGAATTTTGGGTCACTTTTGTTCCATTCCAGCCTTAATAAAGCACTCTGGTGAATGGGATTTTCATAAATTATCGTTGATCGCTCTTTGTCCCTTAAATCAAAAACCCTGAGCGACCCATCTCCGGACACCGAGGCAAAGACATTGTAGACACCCCAGGAAATATCGTACACTTCTTTGTCGTGTGCCACCAATTGTGTGTCCACGGTCTCTCTTTCCGTGTCCCAAACCGTGCAAGTCGTGTCCACGTTGGACGTAGCCACACGGCGGACGTCAAACTCAGCCCAGTCGAACGACGTTATGGCCGAATTGAACTCGCTGCTTTTGTTCCCGTTAAGAAGAGACTTTAGCTCCATGTGGTCGTCGTGGATTCGCCACAGACGCAAGTAGTCACCGGAGGTTGCGATGATGTCGGGATTCGAGCCGTCCTCGGACGGGAAGAACATCAGATTTGTCGGAGCATAAGGGTGGTCGAAAATTAGGCGGCTATCGGTGGCGAAATCCGACGTCTCGGTATTGAACTGGACGAGTTCCACTTTGTTGCTGTAGTCTTCGAGGGAGCTTCCTACTGCAAGACGCGCTCTTTTGTCTTGGCGAACCGACCAAGCTATTGCATAAATCGGCCACTGAGCCGTGTAAGTATAAATTCCTGATCTTTTCACTGAAGGACTTTGCATTGCTTAACCGTTGCATCTACGTGCAAGAGATCAGCTCTCAATCTTTTCCTAGCATTAAGAAAACACGTTCTTAACGTTGATTGAGCACCCATTTTACGGGAGCGATTAAAATTTTTAAGTGAAGTTAAAATAATCGTATATGATATTTTAATATTAATCATATAAATAACATATCAAAATAGTACACGAACTAGATTAAATTAAAATTATATAATAATATATATATGTATATTCATACATTACATAATTATTTTTTTATTTTTAATAATTTTTTTTGTTTTTTCTCACCTTTAATATTAAAATAACTCAAAATGAAAATAAGTCAAACTAACAAATTCACTAATTCCTGGCACCATACTTTAGCATTGAAAACAAGATTCTGATGACAAAAGATGTTGACACCTTCCACTCCACCCATGTCCTCTCTAGATATGTGGTACACCTTTCTGTGGTCTTCTTCCAAAGAGGCAACGTCATCATAAATGTAATAAGTAAAGGGACCAAAAACAATATAATTTGTCGAAGAATATCGTTATTTATACAAGTTTTATTTGTGTGGTCTTGCATGATTTATTTGCGTCTAAACATTTTACCTCTTGAAAAAATTAAAAAATAAAGGTTAATGTTTTTGTAGATTCGCAATCTGGGCTTCCAACTGTTGGGTGCTATATCATTTCATTTGTCAACTTGTGTGATTTTTCATGTGGGTAGGTTTGAAAAGATATTAAAAATCGTGGGAACTTTCTTAATTACGAAGGAAGACGGAGTCAAAAAGGGCCGGAGGAAAGGAAACCTAGGCAACTAACAAAAGAGAGGAGACTCACGCGCGACGCAGGCTTGGTTATATTTCGTAATAAACTCGCGAGCAAGACACGCAAGTATGGCTGAAGCTTTGGGTGTGGGACTCGGGAGGTCAAATAATTAACTTCCCTTCGCTAAAATTCTACATTGGAAATCGTAAAATTTTGAGAGTGCATCATTTCCAGAACTAGGGGAGAGACCCAATGTCCATAGCGTAGTTAACACGAACAACCTTCGTGTTTCTTCTCGAACAGTTTTAATCAGAGACAAGTGAAAAATCGGACACTACGATTTGATTGAACGAAAATGACATAATTTGACACATTTCCTTGGTTCTCAGCTTAACACAGTTTTCAAAGCTAAAAAGCTTGCTTGATAATTGAAGTTATTAAGGTGCCGGAGCAAAGGCCTTTAGTTCAAGCCTCGCTGTTACTTACTAAAAAACACGAGTAAAAGGTTATATTGTGAAAATCGTAAGTTTGAATCGTAATAACAATCTCTTTATAAAAATTAATTAAGTTTTTTGTGTTAAGTCTTTGTTAAAGATACTAAAAAAGGGAACTCGTAATTCTTAGTTGAAGTCCAAAAATGCTACTTGTTCGCTTCGTTTTCTTCCGAGATTTCCACAACCATAATGCTTTCATCTCAATGTTTTACACCATAAAAACCATGCATTCGCCGCTAAAGGGAAGACAGAGAGAGAGAGAAAGCACATACTGTAACTCACTGTATATTCATTAAAAAAAATAAAAAAAAGGGGAAAAAAGGCATACTTTCTCAAAAGCAGAATAGTATTTTTCAGTACCTTAGAACATTATTTAGAGGGCTCTCTGTGCAAGAGAAGGACCGTTTCCAGTAATGTGCTTTTCTGGATATGTTGATGACGTTCACACAGAGGACATGCACAGAGAGAGAGAGAGAGAGAGAGAGAGAGGTGGGGGGGGGGGATTGGACGCAAGTGTATATTTTTGGACTGTTGAAGTTAGAGAAAATGCAATGGCGGTTGAAGGCAATAAAAGGAAGACAGATGAATAGAGAGAAAGAAAGCAAGAGAAGGGAAGGTAGAGCTACTGGTCAAATATTCACGAGACCATTCCATCGCGGTTTGGTTTGTCTACTCGAAAGTCCAGGTACCTTAAAAATTAAGTTAACACGTCTATGTACTTTACATTCTTCACTTAGGTCTAAAAGTTGGTTCGCAATAAAACTTAATTAGAGCTGGAACTGCTCGCGAGCACCGACTTTCCCCCAAAGTATATAATTAAAAAAAATAGGAAAACAATTTGTGGACAGAAGTGGGGGACGTGACCAAAAATGCCTTCCACCCCTTTTTTTTTTTTTATTTTTTCTTAGCTTTTTCTTTAATTATTTTTTCATGTTCTTCATTGTTAGTTGTTTTATAATAAAGAAGTTTGGGAAACGGACACACTCAAACATCTACTTTAGAATAAGAAGTATTCAATAATAGATAATTGATAGTTGTTGGGTCGTGAATATGGACTAGATTAGTAAGAATGATAATAAAAAATTATTGACTATCACAAAAGATAATCTCTCCTCCTCTCTCTCTCTCTCTCTCTATATATATATATATATAAAACACAAAAAAGAAGAATTAATTAGGCAAACAATAAGTAGCCAATGATTTCAGAACGTACGGTGAGCCTTAGAACCATGAGATTCATCACCTAACACTCAAAGTTGGATTGTGTCGCTTAAAAGGTAGCTGATAAAAAAGCGGAGTGCCTCAAACGCAAGCAACGTCAATCACCAACCAGTAGCAAATGACTGAAAATTTAGTATTATACTTTAAAATTCGGTTAGAGGCAGACCATGTATATTGTAACTGAGTCTTGAATTCATAAGAAGATCAAAAAAAAAAAAAAAAAATGAAATTCTTCTTTTAGACTTTTTGGATTTAAAATTTACAAAGTCAGACTAAGGAGCAATCCAGCCTAATGTTGCTCTAAAATTAAATTTCCCTTGTATAATCTACTTCAATCATCACTATAATTATTATTGCTGGTAAAATTATTGGAGAAATTATTTTCTGTAGAGTCCAACTAAATCGGCCGAGCTACCCTTCAGTTTCCTCCTTTGTGTTACCGTTTATTTTATTTTTTGTCGGTGTAAAAAGGGGGGACATTTTCTTATCTCGGTAGCTGTGAATTTTGTGGGATTTTATCGGCTCGGGCTCGTTGAAAACAGCGCCATCCAAGACTTGTATTTGATTGAATTTTGTGGGATTTTGAGACTTGATCTGTCAGCCTCCTATGTCTCAATCCGAGCACAAAACCCAAATTATGACAAAGTGAGACAGATGTTATGGTGATCAACAATCATACAGAAATAAGCTGCAAGCAAGATGGCCCTGGTTCGATTTATCAAAGGACAGACAGAAGCGTACACCAATTTTGTGGAGATAGCCGGTGTAATGTCTAGAAGGAGAGCCAAAAGAAAATAAATAAATAAATAAAAACTCTTACTCAAAACTAGCTACTACACTTTATTTTCTTCTTCTCCCTGGTCTCTGTTAGTAGTCCAAAGTATCCGTTAAAAGTTTTTCAGCACGCTGAAACTATCCAAGAAGCCAATCACCAGAAGCTTCCCCCCATACTGGAAACTGGATTGCCCGACTAAACAACGGCCTTGGAACATTAATCTTTGACTGATGCCCGTAGTATCTTCACGTCGTGGATAGGCCTGTTGATGCATGTAAGCACAGCTTAGTGTCAAACAAGAAATCTGATTCTAATTCAGAACATAAGTTGTCAGAGGAATAACCTGTCATTATTGTCAGTTTGGACACTGCCAAGTCTTTTGACAATTTCCATTCCCCTGCATACCCTTCCAAAAATGGTATGTTTTCCTGAAGGATGATGGTCAAGCAGAGAAGATTAAATGGACGCAAGGAAAAGTTCACAATTTCAATGTGAAATATAGAACTCCAACAAATGAAAATAGACCTAATTCTATAACTCGCAGTAGTTGAATATTCATCAAGAAGTACTTAATGACAGAGAACATGATCAAGCCATGAAACAGACAAATAAATGCCAGAATTTGGATAAATATTTAGTTAAAGCATGAAAAAATTCTAAAAATGAAATTTTACATCAAAGATCTCCATTTTCAGGGAGGTTAAGCTTTGGAAGTGGTCGGCAATTTTGCAGGAGACACGATACATTCAAAACAAGAAGAAGCCTCAAGAAAGATGTTATCGAGATTCTACTATGCTTTTAGAAAAATTAGCCAACTGCAAGCCAGTTTAAAATGTCCAAGCTATCCAAAAACCCAGCTTGTTGTGGAAACGACATGCGGCCATCTTGAAAAATACACACTTTCAGCTATTACTGAAGAACTAGACAATGAAACAAATTTTAACAGTAAACAAGCAGTGGCATATACTTACCATCCAGAGATGGAGCAGGTGCTAAAGTGATGAAGAATTGACTCCCATTGGTATTGGGGCCAGCATTTGCCATGGATAGAATTCCAGCTCCAGTATGCTTTAACTCTGACCGTATCTCATCTTCAAACTTTGGACTGAAAGTGAACCAAAATCCAAGATCTCAATAAAAACAATCTACAAATCAAAAATTCGAAGTTCTAGACCAACCAAAAACAAATAAACTAAGTCTATTCTGACGGGAACAAACTAAAAAGGGTATTCTCAGCACAAAACTCTCAAACTATGGGGTCTGTGAGAGGGTCAGATGCAAACTCAACCACCGACTAACAAACCAAAAAGTACTAGGAAAAAAATATGAAGATTTACCCATAAATGGATTCTCCGCCTCTTCCAGTTCCAGTTGGGTCCCCACCTTGCACTATAAAGTCCTGCCCTCCCCCCCCCCCCCCAAAAAAAAAAAAAATAATTGTATACTTGACAATAAATAACTTGCTGGATTAATAAAACAGAACTAAAGAGGAAAAAGAAAAGGGGATGAGCTGTTAATGAAACCTTAATTATACGATGAAACTTGACATTGTCATAATAACCTCGACGAGACAATTCCACGAAGTTCCTGCAAGTTCTGGACGCGTGCTTGTAGTATAGCTGTAATCCACCGCCCCAGCAATCCCCAAAAAGAACTCAACAATTAAAGCAAACAAAATAAAAAAATCAAAAACCCATAGAGAGAGAGACAGAGAGAGATGTGACCTCAACAGCAAAAGCCCCCATAGAAGTCTCCAGAGTGACCTCCGGCGCACCCCCTTCTGAACTTGCCCACATCTTCTCTTCGCTTCTGTCTCCCTAACTCTAAAACCCCACAGTAAATCTCAGTTCTGTCCAGAGTCCAAGCTCTAATCGTCAATTGTTCTATATTCAAAGGACCACAAGAATATGGGCCCTTGTCGGAATTCTTGACGTCCAAAGGGCCCATTTTGTCTGATTGGGCTTTTTCTTCAGCCCAACCATTCATCTTCCTTTCAGCCAGGTGCCATTTTCTCTGGAAATCGGAATGTTCAAGCGTCAAAACGATGGGACCCATCAGACTACCTGGCTCGCCCGAGATCTTCGAAGGCGGGGTCCACGGCGTGATCAGACGGGTGGTCGTGATCGGCAATGGATTCGCCGGAGCGGAGAATCAATGCGTCGGCTTGGTTCGCGCTCTCGGCCTCGCCTCCCGCTATTTCTTACACGTAAGTAAGGCTCGCCGCCATGGCCTCCTCCCCTCTCTCTTACTCTTCTTCGCAATACTAATTTCGTGGGCGTGGACGTTCGGTGGCGTTTCAGCGAGTTTCGAGACCAAGAGGAGGAATCAACGAGTGGCTCCACTGGCTTCCGGTTTCGCTTCACTTGAAAGTCGACCGCTTCTTTCGGCTTATCTGTGCCGGCGATTGGAGATTTCTCCGTATAACAGCTAACGGGCGACGGCAAGCGATTCCTAAAACTGAAAGAACTGGTATTCTCTCGATTTGGGTGTTTGAAAAATGTAATATTTGATGATAAATTTTCTGTTTTTTTAGTTTTTCCTGTGAGTTTTCAATGCCAATAATGGTTTTTTTTTTGGTCTCCAAGGGTGACATGATTGCAAATTGTGCAGGATTGTTCAATGTATTAGAAACTGATGCCGAACAGATTGCAACAATGGCTCGTGATACGTTTGACAAGTAGGAGTTTCTTTTTCCTTTTATTTTGTACAGTATTTTGTTTTCTCTTCGTTTGTTGTGAAGGCTCAATGTTAGTTTTGTATTTTTATTTTTGTGCGTGAATTTGGGCTCAGGGATGGTCCGACGTTGGTGGTGGCATCAGGGCGGGATACAATTTCTGTTGCGAGCTCCATAAGGAGGTTGGCTCCAGACAATGTTTTTGTTGTTCAGGTTAAGCCTAAATCTTTTTTTTTTTTTTTTTTTCTGAGTCTTTTAGTATTGACAACTAATGTTTGATGATTGACTGGTTTGATCAATTTGGATGGTATGATTGATTTTAAAGATGATACCTTGGGTTTTCTTTTTGAGGATTAGTTTTTGTTGATATACATGCATAAATATGTGCATGCATGTGCGCTTGTGTGTGCGTGTGCCTGCTGGCCTGGAATGTATTTAGAGTTCTGTTTGTTTGGCTTGTCTACAATGTGATGCCCTATTTGAAATTGGTTTGCCTTTGAAACTGTTTCACAGATACAACATCCGAGGACACGTTTGGATAGATTTGATTTGGTGATAACTCCTCATCATGATTATTATCCACTAACCCATCATGCCCAGGAGCAAATCCCCTGGTTTCTCCGCAGGTGGATTACCCCACGTGAACCTCCAGATGGACACGTGGTATATATTTTAGCTGATGAATGCTTGCTTATGGTTTTTTATTAGTTGATTATTGGGGGTAACCTTGCCATCATTTTAGCCTCTCTTTGTGGTTAAGTAGTGGAAGCAGTGTGTGAAGCTTACAAGTTTGTAATTTTGAACAACAGATTCTCACTGCAGGAGCCCTTCATCAGGCAGATTCTGCTGCTCGTAGGATTGCTGCTTCTGTCTGGCATGATGAGTTTGCACCACTACCAAAGCCATTGCTCATTGTTAACATTGGAGGTCCTACAAGTAATATGTTGTGCACCTTAAAAATGCCCACGTGCAGTTTATGTTTCAGCACATTATCCAGGAGCATTGTTGTTGAAGTGCCATCATTTTGTTGTTGATTTTCTTGTAATAGATCATGCATTTTGTGTGTGGTCAAGATATTCTGGGTGCATAATTGGAATGCATCTGTGAAGGAAACTCAACAAACATATTTTAAATTGTTGGGATTGTCTTGTTAGCTGCATCATTTAATTTGCATTTTGTTGCTGAAACTTCCTATTTCTTGACACCACTTACATATGACATGTGAATCTCGTGCCAGTGGAGTTTTTGTTATCTTAAATTTCTGATACTTTGTTATATTACCAGGAGCATGTGCCTATCTCCAATTGAAATGCATGTTCTTTAATAATTGTTGGTTAATTTACCCATATGCCTTAATGCAATGGATGATCTAACACCTTTATCTTCATAATAGGCAGTTGTCAATATGGTACGGATCTTGCAAACCAGCTAACAGATATGATTCATAATGTTCTTTGGAGCTGTGGAAGCATTAGAATATCTTTTTCTAGGAGAACTCCTGAGATGGTATAAGTGGTGTCTGCAAGTTTCTTTGATAATTCTTTCTATGAGTATTCACCATTTCGTGGCACCATTATCGGCAGGTCTCCAAGATTTTAGTGCAAGAATTTTGCACCAACCCTAAGGTTAAAATTTGGGATGGTGAAGGTATGCAGTTCACCATGGATCCTTAGAGAACTTGTTTTTTTAAAATTGCCCCCCGCCCCAAAAATTTGTGTTCATTGTAAGGAAGAATAAATCTTCCATTCTGACTGCTTAGGTCCAAATCCACATTTAGGGCATCTAGCCTGGGCTGATGCTTTTGTGATCTCTGCTGATTCAGTAAGTATGTTGAGTGAGGCCTGCAGCACTGGGTATGTTCATTGGATGATGTTGTGATGGTTGAAAATCTCTTGATTAAAGAGAAATAAAAATTATCAATTTTGAATTGAAGTTCATGCATTTCTTATAAATTTTATCTTGGACTACAGGAAGCCTGTCTATGTTATAGGAGCTGAGTGTTGTACATGGAAGTTTGTAGACTTTCAGAAGAGGTTGCAGGAACGTGGAGCAGTCAGACCATTCACTGGTAAAGAGGATGTAAGTCCTCTGATTTCTCACCATGGTCTTTGGTTTCGCTTTATTCACCCATATGTGTAATTATTTTGCAGGGTTTTTCACTTTGATTTGCTATTTTGTTGCCTGTGCCTTATTTATTTTTCCCTTTACTGACTTAAATTGCTATGAGAATGTTATTTCTGTTAACATATAAAACAATAGTTTTGCCACATAAAATAAACTAGTGCATTGATCAGTAGATAGTGGCTTATGATCAGAGGGCACCATCAACATATAAAGCAATCCATTCATTACATTTATAATTGGTTGGAATTACAGATATCTGAGACCTGGAGTTATTCCCCACTAAATGATGCTGCAGAGGCTGCTAATCACGTGATCGAGGCACTTGCTGCCCGTGGGTGGACCATACAGGCATAATGTTGGCCACGAGCCCCCGAAGATGTTTGCTTGGTTCATGGGATTAATTCCAGCTATTAACCCAGATTTTGACAATTGAAGATAGCACTTACTTGAGTTGATTGTCTAATCACTGGCACTTTGTAGAAACATTCATTATCTCAAACAATTTTGCCATAATAATTTCTTTTGGGGGGAGGTGGGGCGGGGCAGGAGGGTGCCCAAGTGCTTTATGAAAAGCCAGTCGCTCAGAAGTGTTCTTATGATTGTTCTAATGATTTTTGTTTCCTTCCTGCTTCTTTGCAAATTTGTAACTGTGCTTGCAGAGGACAGTGTCTTTTGTTGGTTTAGTTATGTCTAGATTATGCATATCTTAAGTATGGAGAGGAGAGTAAAAAAAGGTGAGGTGATGCACTTCTGATGACATTCCATTATCCCAAAGATGTCTAGATTATGCATATCTTAAGTAGGGAGAGGAGAGTAAAAAAAGGTGAGGTGATGTACTTCTGATGACATTCCATTATCCCAAAGATTGCGATTTATCCATTAAAAATAGTGTTGTTTGACAAAATAATATATAGCTTATATTTCGACAAGATCTACGCTTGCATGATTACATAATTGCCAAATGCTCGAAAAACTCTGGAGGGGGAGAGAGGTTGGATGCTATGTGATTATAGAATTATCACTCTCTGCTGTTGGGACTGCACCTGTCTTACATTTTCTAGAGTTTACTGCTTCTAGACGGCAAAAGGGTATGCGCTTTTTCCCTTTAGCTGTTCCACGGCAGTTTTGGCCAGCAAGATTTTCATTTCTTCTCCCAATTTTAACCCGCAACTATCCGCAGAGTTGTTAGCATTCTTCGGGTGACTTTGAATATTTTAAGTTGGACCAATTACCCTTAATTCCAATTCGCATTCTTCGAGTTGCCTACGTGCGGAAGAAACGGAACCTGACCCCTAAAAAAAAAAAAAAAAAAAAATCAAAGTGAATTAGTTAACAACTACTCCCCTAAGATATGAAGCACCTATAATCAATTCTTTTTTAACTTTTTTTCGGTTCTCTATTTAAGGTTCGCGATATACCTAATTTTCATCAAAGCTTTGGGTATCTCATTCACCAACTCAACAGCAAGAACTTTAGTGCTCCACACTCCTGCCAACGGTAAAATGAAGGATGATTCGGCAGTCATTGATGTGCCAGAGTCCAGCTCTGATGCCCAAAGAAAAGCCCCTCTTGTGACACGTCATTGGGAGGAAACGGGAGGTTATAAGAAGGGGATTGCCATATTTGACATTGTTCTGAGGCTAGCTGCTATAGTGGCTGCCCTGGCAGCTGCTTCCACCATGGCAACTAGTGAAGAATCTCTCCCTTTCTTCACACAGTTCTTCCAGTTCCAAGCTAGCTACGAAGATCTCCCCACTTTCCAGTGTGCTCTTTACTCCCCTCTATATTAGTGAAGAAACAGACACCCTTTCTAGCATAATAATTAGTGAAGTGTGTTTCTAATATACGAAACTCTCGTGTTACTTAGAATTAAATACAAGAAAATTACTTATTGCACGTGAAGAATAAAATGACAAAAACAAAGTTGAAAAGGAGAACATTAGTAAATCTAATGGCCTGTTTAAAAAGGCTGAAAATTTAATTCAAAAATATCCATGGTGCGCAGGTTTTTCGTGGTTGCAGTGGGAATTGTAGCTGGCTACCTGGTCCTCTCCCTTCCGCTCTCTATAGTATCCATTGTTCGGCCACACGCAGTCGGACCAAGGGTCCTTCTGCTCATTTTGGACACTGTAAGATATGGTTAACTGTATGATAAACGTTGATGCATATATATTATTCTCAATTTCCCATCACATTTTTAGCAGCGAAAGGTATTGTTCTTTGCTTTGCTTGCAGGTGGCACTTACTCTAACTACTGCTGCCGGTGCGGCTGCTACTGCCATGGTCTACTTGGCCCACAATGGCAACTCAAGCACCAACTGGCTGGCCATGTGTCAACAGTATGGTGATTTCTGCCAGCAAATCAGTGGTGCCGTGGTGGCCTCTTTCATCGCTGTTGTTCTGTTGATGTTGTTGGTTGTAATGTCTGGCTTGGCTCTCCGTTAGGCATTAAGGAGAGGTGGAATGGAACAGGGAGTCTAAACACTGCTTCTGCTCTGTCTTCATGTTGTGTTGTTATTATTCGCATTGCTCTTGTTATCATTGTTTTCCTTTACGAGGGCGACAGACGATGATGATGATGTAAAAACTAAAATTGCAATGGAAATTTGATAGTCTTAATTACATGTGTGCTTCAAACCCCCGGGCAAGTTCAGAAGAGTGTGCAATCTTGATTGGGTTTTACACAATATGATGCTTACCTTTGCATGGCTGTCAAATGAAAAATACACCTACAGTCCCTGAGCTAAGGGGATGGATCCATTGGATAATATGAAAAAGAAAGAGAAATTACATTTTGCATAATCTGACTATTTTATTATTTGAAATCACAAAAATTGTGATTTTTGAAGGTTTCACAATCAAATCACAAAGAGTGTGCTAGAACAATCAAGTAATTACTATATTATTGATACCAGGGAAAAAGAATAAAGCTAAGAAATCCAAGTTACGTGAGCATCCAGTAATAAATTATGATGAAACGCAACTGGGAAAAATTTACAAAGTAATGCTGCAGAACTCTATATGAAAGCACATGTCCGTCTTACCACTTCCAAACTGAGATTAGCTCATTGTAACCGAGATTCCAAGACTCATTTGGCTTTCAAACAGTAAATTGCAAAATTCATGTTCAAGTTAAAACTTAAAAGTACATTTGCCCCTCATGATTCAACCTTTTGTGGGATATCGTTCTAAATTCTATGTATATGTGTTTTTTTTTTTTTTTGGGCCTGAACTGCACTTGCCTTCTATTCATAGCATCCTGTATAAAACAAGGATACCCAAAATATTTACAAGCTGTCAGGTAGGACAAAACTGTTCTGGAACATAAACCAAAAGCCCATTTCCAAAAAACTCAAGTATAATTCAAAGCCCCAACCAGACTTCTGTATACACAGATCCAATCTGATTCCTTCCACCCCTAATACAGATAACTAAGGCACACAACCATGCAGTTCAAACTCAAATCTGACCTGAAAGCCAGAGTTGTCCTCCAAGGCTGCCATGTATATCAGCAATCCACTGCCTAGAAAAAACCCAGCTATGTTCAAAATTGCCATCCAATCCCACAGTAGGCCTAACTACCAAAATGCATTACCTCTGTACAATCCCAAAACAAGCAGCAAGCAAAACAGTTCAAAAAACTTCCACAAGAAAATGGACGACCCCCAGGAGCAGAAGCTAAGGAACCTCAGAGCATTTGATGAAATATATCATCTATTTTCTCTTTTTATTTTTATTTTTATTTTCTAGCAAGGTAATTCAACTTCATTAATAAGTCATTGTGTTTTCATCGGAATTAAGAAGATTGCAAAGCTTGGTGGCAGGAAAAAGAACCCAATCATTTAGATTATGGACACATTCAAGCTTTAACGTTTTCAACAGTCCAATCAGCAACTCATCTATAGTTCTAGATTAACAAAATGCATTTTTTCATATAACAATGCACAAACATTAACTAGCAGCAGGTCAAACGTTTTTCAGAAAATTCCATCAATCCACACAACTCTGACTCGAAAGTCCTGATTGAGTTGTTGGGGTTATTTGGTCAACTTTATTCTTTGAGTTGAATCAACTAATTTACCATCGTCTACATGTCACAACTTGCTCGATAAATTATAAACCAGGGTGATTAAAAAAGGCAAAATTTGAGCAGAATGGAAATGGTTAGACTAGCCAACCACCCTTCTTACTCCATTTGCCCAAAATTTTAGAAAAACACAAGGTAAACAATTTTAAATCTGATTTTCGGTTGACTCAACTTTCCTGGCGCTCTATATAATGCTCAACCATGCAGCCCATTTCATCTCAAGCAATTGACTCTTATTCCAGTTGGATCATTCAGGTAGTCTTCCTTTTTCTCAATATTCAGACCAAAAAATGTCAACTAGAATGGACATTCCGGCTGAAACAAGCGCTGCTGCCAAAGGGAAAGCACCTTTAGTAGGAGCTTTCAACCATGAAAAGGGAGGATACAAAAGGGGTATTGCCATATTCGACTTCGTCTTAAGGCTAGGTGCTGCAATCGCTGCTTTAGCTGCCGCTGCCACGATGGGAACTAGTGAAGAGACTCTGCCCTTCTTCACCCAGTTCTTCCAATTCCAAGCTGGCTATGATGATCTCCCCACGTTTCAGTGCGTCAATCATTTCTTCAGACCTAGATTCTTATTTTCAAGCCATTCTACATTACATAGACGCCATTGCCTCATGCACCCCTGGATGGATATTCATCAAGGGAAATGTCACGAGTCATTTACCTTGTTTGCATTTTCCTTTCTTTCCCTCCACTTGTATCAATCCAAAATTGTTTGGCAAAAATTCTGATGCACACGAGAATTTCACAACTGCAGGTTCTTTGTCATTGCACTGGGAATTGTTGCGGGATATTTAGTCCTTTCCCTTCCATTCTCCATAGTAGCCATCATTCGCCCGCATGCTGTTGGTCCGCGTCTCCTCCTTCTTATCATGGACACGGTAGTAATCTTTAAGAACAATATTTTTAATTTCATTTTTGTTGTCCTTTTATGTTATTACATGGACGGTGATATGCAAAATTGTGCATTATCTGCAGGCCGCACTGACTCTGAACACCGCTGCTGCTGCCGCCGCCGCTGCCATTGTCTACTTAGCTCACAACGGCAACCCAAACACAAACTGGCTAGCCATCTGCCAGCAATATGGTGACTTTTGCCGTAAAGTCAGCGGGGCTGTGGTGGCGGCCTTTGTTTCAGTTGTTGTCTTCATGCTGTTGATTTTGCTGTCTGGTTTGGCTCTCAGAAAGCACTAAATCAACCACGGATCATGTGTTCTTGATGTTGCTTTCCTCTTTCGTGATTATGGAAATGTTGATGTTGTTGTGATTTTATTCTATAAGAACTTTGCGAATGGAAATTATTTCTCTTTTGTGTCACATCGAGCCCACTAAAAAGGTTGTGATAAGAATTTCTACCCATCTTATTTCAGTGACTTTCCGTCATTTCCATTACCCTTTTTTTTTAATATATATATATATATATTTCAGTTTCATTTGTGAGTTCAACAATTCATTCTTTTGCATCAGAATCCTATTTTACCCATGATTAGCTTTCAGAACCCTTTAAAAACAATCCATTCAAGGGAAATTCAAAATGGGATTTTTTGGGGTGGGGGAGGAATCTCCTAATCCCCATGAAAGTATGCCAAAAACTCAAGAGATTGGCAAGAAATTACTCACCTCCTCTCACGTTTGTGACCTAATTCAGAAACTGATAATTTTAGTCAACAAGGTAAATCTTACATTCGTCTCATGTAGTAGTTCAATAATTTTAGTTATTTCGGTGCAATGGAGAGGTTCAACTAATAAAATAAAGAAAGTTTCTCAAGTCAATCAGACTACACCAACTCTGTCCAACCATTTAAGTCCGTCTCCTAGAATTGTATATTACAAATAAAGGGAATAAAAAAAAAAAAAAAAACTAATTGTCAAATAACAAATGTATTGCCGTATGAGTAAAAAAATTTACTATTTTATTTGCTTCCCCTCTTAGCCATATTAATCCAATAATTTTAATTTACCTCGTCTATCAAAATTTTTTTTTAGTCTAGTTGGTGATTTTATTTATTTCGATAATGTGTTCAAATTTAAGTTTCAATAATATTATTATTTGCTTTTACATGTACAATAAAATTTATATTAAATATCTAATATTAGACGTTAAATTTATTAATATTAAATTTTTTTTAAAAATTATTTAAATAAAATAATATTTTAATAATAAATTATTTTAAATAATATTTAAATTAATTTATATAATTATTAAAATTTAAAATTTTATATTTAAAAATATTTTATTTTATTTTTTATAAAAATTAAATAATTTAATATTTAAATTATATTATATTTAAATAATAAAAATTTAACCTTAATATTAATAAAATATGATAATTAATATATTTACAAAATAATTTTTTTACCTTAAAAAAAAAAATACTTCGTCTTAGCAAATAAGATGATTATATACTTACATTACATATCTCGAAATTTAGATACTAAATAATGTCTCTCAAGTAAACAACAATCTCGTCCGCCCTTTATTTATTTATTTTTCTCATAACCCATAAAATTTCAGGTTCTTATTTCTCAAAACAAGCTATGGGCCCAAACATAGTTTTTCCCCAATTTATAGAGCTTTTTTAAAAATAATAATAATAATAATAATGACACTAAACCTTTTTCCAGCCTTAACCAGCAAGAAGCTTAGCTGAGACTCCATAATCATAAACATTGATTGGATCAAAGGAGTAGAAGTGTAGAACCCAAGTTTTATATCAAGGACCCTTTGATCAGGCTGGAATATAATCTGTGTGTGTGTTTGTGTGTGCTTTTGGCTTTTCCGGGAAAATAGAAAGGAAAAAAATCTCAGTGAAGTTAGGGTTTAAGGGGGTGTGTTTCTGAATCGAAACGGAAAATGTCTCAGACGGGGAAATTGATGCCGAATCTGGACCAGCAAGGCACTAAATTGCTCAATCTCACTGTGCTCCAGAGAATCGATCCCTTCATAGAGGAGATTCTCATCACAGCCGCTCACGTCACCTTCTACGAGTTCAACATCGACAGCAATCAGTGGGTACGAACTCACCCTCTTTCGCTCTTGTTGCATCGTTTGGTTGACAAGAAACTTTGGGAAAACGAAATTTTCAATTTTCGGTGTACAGAGTTACAGACTTCTAATTGTTATTTTAATGTTTGCAGAGTCGCAAGGACGTTGAAGGATCCCTCTTTGTGGTTAAGAGGTATTCTGGCTACGCACATAAGCGTATTTATGTTATATGCGCATGCATTAGATTTGTGCGAGCTTACTGGGGAATGATATTTGAAAGTTAACGTTGGTGCTACTTTTGTTGTGATTGTTGAAAGGAATAAGCAGCCACGGTTTCAGTTCATTGTGATGAATCGGCGGAACACAGGTTGGGAGTTTGGACATTTTTTCATTGTTTTTATTTCAAGCATTATTGGTTTGGAAATGTTTGTCTAAAATTCAGTGTTGATTAGAGTAATGTGAACAATATTTTCAGACCAAGTCTTAGAAAAGATGACTTGTCCTTGTTCATCTTCTGCAGAGGGAATTTGGTTTTGGCAGCTTCTAAGTTTTCGTTAACACAATGTGAATCTGTGTCATAGTTTTTAGAGCAAAACTATTCTTCCACAAAAATGGATGATTTGATATCCACATGGTTGTCTGTGTGTGATGAAAACAGAAAACCTGGTCGAGAATCTATTGGGGGATTTTGAGTATGAGGTTCAAGTTCCATATTTGCTTTATCGGAATGCAGCACAAGAAGTTAATGGCATTTGGTTTTACAATCCACGTGAATGTGAGGAGGTTGCTAATCTCTTTAGTAGGTATACTATGAATTTACTTAAATCTTCTCGGGTAGATTAATGATGCTAGATTCAAATTTAGAGACTTAGATTCCTGGAGCATATTGTGTGGTTATAAGAAACTATGTATATATGCTTTGGTGACTAAGGAAGGCAGTGAATTGTTATTATTTGAAGTTAAGAAAACTTTTAAACTATAGGACCTTTTAAGATTCAGATTTTTTTTTTTTTTTTTAAGGACAGGTCACTGTAATAGGACTAAAAATTTCTCTATAGGCTGTGCACTGGTTTAGTTAAAATGGGGAAATTTTGCTAAGTTGGCATGAATTAAAACTGTTAGATGATAATTATGGATTTAGGGTGCATGTCTCATGTAAAAAAGTAACAGTTTGAGATTTCACTTTGCACAATTGAAAGAGGCCTTTGTCCATATGCTCTATTTAGTTGATGGTAGTAACTATATATTGATAATTAAGCACCACTATATAATTATTCAACCTTGGTGCTCGGTGACATAGAGTCAATGTTAAATGAATTACAGTGGGGACATGGCAAGAGTAATACATTAGAAAAAAAAAAATGATTCCAGGTTGGTTCATTCGCTTATAACAAGATTTTGCATTTGCTATTGAACTATCAAGCTTTGCTTGACCAATAGATGATAAGGTGGATAGATTTACTAAGTGCATTTTATGGGTATTTTCTCTTCTACAGAATACTTAGTGCATATGCAAAGGTTCCTCCGAAGGTAAAAGTATCTTCAAGCAAAAGGTAATGATTCTTTAAGAGTATCATTGTACCATAATTAAGTAATGGGATGCATTGCAATGCTAATTATGGTGATATATATATAGAATTCAGATGCTGTTTATTGCCTTTAAATCATATTATTATGTGAAGTAGTTAGCTGCTGAGATGTTACCTTAAGAAGCTGTTCGATGAATTCAGAACATATTACTGCACAAACCTTACCTGATATTAATCATGGAATGTGTGAAACATGTTACAAACTGTTTGAGGAGCATTACATGATCCAAAATTGGAATGTGAGATTTATGTGGTCATCTCTTTTGAGACCCTTTTCCTTGATGTTGTCTCTTTGTTATGATAACAATGAAGCTTCTAAGATGTCGGTGAATTTCCATATGTTAAACTGTGATCTTTAACTTGTTGCCAAGAAGACTCTGGAAACTTTGTTGAGTTCTTGTCTCTAATATTTTTCATGTTTTTCTCGGACTGTAACTTACTGTAGTGAGTTCGAGGAGCTTGAAGCTGTCCCTAGCATATCGATGATGGAAGAACCCCTGGAGCCTCCACTGACTGCATCTGCGACTGCTGATGTTCCAGAAAATTCTTCATTTGAGAACTTCTTTAATGTATGTGTGTGTAGTTGATAACATATTATTATGATTTGAGTTTCAAGCAAATGAACTTCTTTACTGTTGCAGACTGCTCTGAATGTTGGAAATGGCATGCCTAATAAAGCAAATTCAAGACAGCCAGCTGTCCCATTATCTTCTCATACACCTGTTGTAGTTTCCACTCCTCTGCTAACCCAACAAGTCTCATCGATTCCCCTTTCTTCTTTTCCTGCTTCGATAGCTGCTCAGGATACTCGTGAGCCAACCAATGCTGCCAATCAGATCACTAATCTTGTGAAGCCTTCCTCATTTTTCACTCCCTCTTCTTCCTCTGCATTGCTGAAGCCACCTGTGTCTTCAGCCATGCCTACCACTCCTGCCCTTCATCCTCCTCTAAATCTGCAACGCCCTTATGGCACCCCAATGCTTCAACCGTTTCCACCTCCCGCTCCACCTTCATCGCTTACTCCTAGTTCTACCTCTCAACCTCTTATCAACAGAGACAAAATTCGTGATGCACTTCTAAAGCTTGTTCAGGTAAATAACTGGTTGTTTTCCCATCCTCTAATTTGCTGTCTCGTTGAATGGGTTGTTCATTTCTTAACATTGTAAAACTGACCTTTTTAAATATTTGTGATTCATTTTGTGTTACAATTAATTGTGTGGGACAGTTAATGAATTTAGTAGTAAATTGTTCCTTTCGTTGCACTTCCATGAATATGTTTTTGGATGGTTTGCTACTTGGAAGAAGCTGTAACATGGTGGCAGAACTAGGGATGTTTTGCGAGGAAAATTGAGCCCCAAAGCATTCCTTTTTTTAATGTGTCCCTCAACTGTGTTTGAAATGGACATGATGATGATAAATGAATGAATAAATCACTCTAGTAACTTCTTTAATCTTCTGTTATTGCAGATACTCTGTATATGACTACTGGTTGTCTTTGTTGATGTGATTTGCAACTGATCTCTTTATCAAGTATGTATAACATTTATTAAATTGCTAACCCTGATTTATTTGTATGCTAGGATGATCAATTCATTGATATGTTTCATCAAGCACTCGTCAAGGTGCACCAGTCGTGACATGTTCGTTGAAGACAGAAAGGGACCCTTCCCTTTAGCAGATGTAACGCATCATGCTTGTATTCTCAGTTCTGTGTACAGCTCTGCTGTCTGCTTTAGAAATATGAGGCATAAACTTATTTTGCGGGTTTGTTAATTTGTGTAGTAAAATTGTAATATTGAAAGGGTTTTGCTTGCTTGGAAAAAATAAAAGTGGTAAAAATAAAAAAGTTTTTTCTTGCCCGAAGCTTTTAGAAGACTAATAGTAGTAGTAGCAGCAATCAAAAGTCTCTGGTTTATGCCACTGGGATAATTATTGAAACCAAGTCTGCGTTTCGCAGCTTGTGATGGTGGGGTTCTGTACCCCTCTCTTAGTTGATTCTTGTCGAAGAGGAAATGTTAATGTAGAGTGCATTCCTGGCTCGAGAGAAAAGACGGCTTGGGTTGGACTGAAGAAGCAAAGGTGCGGGGTTTGAATGAGTTGTCCTCTCTGGTCTGTGGAGAGGATGCATCCTCCAGACCAGAGGACGAATACCCTAAAAATAATGAACGAACTTGCCGTGAACAAGCCACGAGAAATTTCATAATGCACGACCAAGCCGTTGTGGGGTCTACGTATTCTGTGTGCATGTGTTGTGAATGTTTTCTTTGGACCTTGGGATCAAATATCTATACTATTCTCTAGTCTGAGCCAATGCTCGGCGAGTGCATTTTTTCCAAGCTCTCCGTGTGGCCTAGGTACTATAAAACCCTAAAAGAACGTGAAGTCTCATTCTTCCACGGTAGGTTTCAACCAACGACAAAGGATTCCGGACCCGGTATGACTTTCGCATTTTCTTCTAACATATTGGAGAAGAAAACACTCAAGAATATCTTCCCCGAGACATGTGGTGGAAAGGAAAGAGAATCACAGGCTTTTATCTTTTCTTGTTTGTAGGAACTTACAGAATCAAAAGTGTATATTCCGTCTACAATGTCGCATCCCCGGGGTTTTTTTAAATATATATATATATATGATTTATATTTATTTATTTATTTATTTATTTTGGGACATAGGATGTGTAGGCTGCCCACAAATTCAATGTGCTAGTCTAGGTTATACCTAACACAATGTGAACCTTCTTCAATGAAACTGAGCATATTTAACTCACATTAGCAATGTCCAACCTAAATTTGCAATGAAAATTTGATGCCCATCCTACATTGCCTAACCAGTTTGTATTTTTCTACCATGAGTTTTAGACCACATATAATGTAAGCGTTTGCCAAACTTGGAGGAGGTGTAGCTATCCTCGTGATTTAACTCAGGTTGATCCGTGGAGAGTTTGAACTTTTTCGTTTTTCACATGCACTTACCTGCAAACCTTCTTTCCATCTGCCTTGAATCAACAACGTGCCCCCACGAGCAAGCCATCATAACAAGCCATTACTCTTGCGCATGAAGATATTTAATCATGAGAGGAAATTTACAACTTTTTTTTTTTTTTGAAAGCGATAAATTCTTTTGTTTGATTAAGGAAATGGAAAGAGGATAACATTTTATTAGTACAATTCCCTCATTTTAGATAGAATTGGAAACTCTAATAAATTTTCACAAATTCCATCAAAAACTGCCCTGTTATTTAACTTCATCTTTGATCTTTTAGCATTGTGTTTGTAACTTTATTCTCAATGTCCAGACATTTAGATCAATTCAACCAGGCAAAAGACTTTCTAAGCTTCTAAGATTTCGACAATCAAAATTTTCATTTCAAATACCATAGATTTGCACAATTCTATGGGCTTCAAAATTTAATAAGAAAAAAAAAAATGGCATCTTTGACTGTGTCCCCACCATCTTATACATGCTCAACTTAAGCCTAGCAAGTAAAATTCAAATATATTAATTATATTGTAAAGTATGATACGCTCCCGGTTCTGGAAACTCAACTTATATCTCTACTGCAACCGATTTAATTTAGATGGAGGAAATGAAAAAAAGAATCATTGTTGTGATTATCTGTGCAGAAAAAATACTGCAAGAAAGGCCAAAAAAATGAATACACATATGGCTCCACACAGAACATCCAATGTGCTTTCACTTCTCAGCTTCCTGTCTCTCCTCTCTCTCTTCATGTCCAGAAATTCCTCGTACCGTGTCTTCTCTTCCTCTTCCCCACCTCCTTTAATCCACTTTATTCCCAAGAATGAGCTCTGTAAAATCCCCAAACTGTCCTTCCCGTTCAATATTATCCCGTCCATGTCCTCCGCTTTCATACTCACCTCCTTCACGTGCATTACACCTCCCTCGGCACCACATCCCCAGGTGACGACTATCCCGAAGGCCACTCTCTCAGAGGATGATCCTCTCTCCCCGCCGCCCACAACAGCCGCGAACCGAGCGTAAACCTCACCGCTTAGCCAGTGTCTTTGCACCAGCACCGGCTTGTGGCTCGAGAGGTTCATGGCTAGCGGGCCGGCCGGGTCGATCAAAATCCAGCTCAGTTTCAAGTCCTCGGCTAGCTCCCGAAGGCCGTCCTCCGTTTTCAGGTGAGGTATCGGCGTTGGACACGTGTCCTTGGGGTCAAGCATGTCGATTCTAAACGGTGAGCAGCGGAACCAACCGGACACGGTCTTCTTCTCCACAACTTTGGTGAAAATGAGCTTGTTGCGGTAGTAAATGTCAACGGCTGAGATTAACTCCGATGGAGGGTAAGCATTGGCCGGCGAAGCAGGGAAGGTGGCGTTGGGGTCCGTGTTGGTGAGGAGAGGGAAGGAGGTGGAGAAGAAAGAGCGAGGGCCATGAGGGAATGTTGAGATGACTTGGCGAAGACGAGGCTCTTTGGAGGAGGGCCACGTGGAATGGCATAGCGCTGTCCACAAGTCCTCGTGGGAAGCCAGGAAGTTGAGTTCAGTGGAGGCACAAGCGGTGGAGGCGAGGGTGGGGCCATCCAGACGAGGTAAGATGTGAGCAAGAAGAATGTCCGGGTGGATGCCCGAGATTAAGGAAGAGGAGGAGCGGGAGGAGTCGCCGTCGTCAACGGAGAGAGCCATAGCGTTTGATTTTTGGAGTTCTTTGAATGATCACGTCCAAGGAAGGCGGAAAAAAGAAGGGAACGAGAATGCCTTTTAATTAATTTTGTAGTTTTTATGACAAGTGCCAAGAGGATGTACTAATTTATTTTCAAGATGCAGCCTCCTGGGTTTTAACTAAATGCCACTTAATTTAGTGCCCTTCTTGGGACGGAACTGCCCTTTTCCATTTTCTTTTTTTAAATTTCTGCTTGCATGTGTATTCTTAATTCATAACCGCTGTATAACACCTAAAGAATGATATAATAAAAATAATAAGAAAAAAAAAAGAAAAAGTAGTCATATTTTTTCATTTAAGTTTATTTATTTGTAGAATTAAATAAGATGTGATTAATTTATAATAATAATAATAATAATAACAACAACAAAGTTTTTTTTTTTTAAAAAAAAGGAAAATGATGTTAACCTTGCTTCTTCATTGTTTCACCTGACACTCGGTTTCGGTTGTTTTTTTTTCTGTTAAGATAGCTTGAATGCAATTCCCTTTCAGATAGCCAAAAAAAAAAAAATTCAGGCTTCAGCCTGCCTGCGTTTAAGGAAAATATTATTATAATTGAGAAAATACTAAAGATTTTGGAGGAAAAAATTGATATAGCTGAGAAAATATTACTATTGCCTCTAAAAAGAAAATATTACTTCCAACAGTCCACAGCTTTACCATTCAAAAATATTGCATGCGTTTAATACTTAATTACTAAATGCTATTCATATTCATATTATTTATTTGTACATAAATATTCATTTTCATCTAGAAAGGTTATGTCCTCTCGTTTATTCATGTCAATTATTTTAATTCCATTTCATGCTAAAAGTCTAAAAATTCAGTTAAATTATTATAACAATTCAACGGTTATGATACGCAGGAAAAGTGCAAAGGTTGGACAGTTCGAATTGACTGAATTGATTAATTAACAGAACAACAGATTATGACCCGGGGTTTAAAAAACTTACGATGCTAAGTTCAACCTTTTCCTACTAATCTACTGAGACACCGGACACGTGGCTGTTAATCGCATATTGGTCCGCGCTGCCAAGTGTCAACACACATCATTGTCGATCAGAAATTTAATTTGCCGTATAACCCAAAAAAATAAAATATAACAAAAATGCCTCACAAATACAAAATTAAATACAGATTTATATTTATGTTATTGTATTTTAATTATTAATTATATGTAATATATTTTTTGATAAATAAAAAATTAACTATAATTAATATTTCTTTTTCATGATTGAAAATTCACTCAATAATTATAAAAGAATATAAATCTTCAAATGTCATAAAGTCTTTCGTTTTTATTTTTAGTTATTTGAGATCAAATCTTTTCTAAACCTACAAAAAATGATAGGAGTATGGAAATTAATAAGAGAACCACGAGGTTGTGTAATTTGTTGATCATTAGAAATTCTAAAAGACTAAGAAAATTCCCAATACAAAATGGAGAAACCAATTTAGCTAATTGAGGCCTTTTTCCATGGATGTCCCTTCTTTTTTTTTTTTTTTTCATTTTCTTTTTTAAATGAAGCCTTGTGAAAAGAAATATTGCATAAACTTGGAATTGTTCTTTTTTTTTTTTTAAATGTAACTATCTAATTTTTTTTTTTTTTGGTCCATTCTAACAATGTTTTTGATTTGCCTTTCTGGCATACCTTTTAGCGTTTCCATTTGCAGTTCCGTTGATCACCAAAAAAAAAACAAAACAAAACAAAACAAAAAACTGAAACCCGGTCATATATAATAATGAGCGAGCTATGCTGCACTTTTGTTCTTTCTAAATCAACTTAATTGGCGGTAAATTACACTCTGTGCTGTGTGACTCTGAAACTCTTTTATCGTATGCGCGTGTACGTAAAGACAAAACTGCCGTATGCGCGTGTACGTAAGTCTTTAAATTAATTAAAAGAATATCAATATAGATGCGAATTAAAATGACATATTGCATTGTGTAGTACGCATATGGAGAATTAAAAAAAGGCATCCTGTAATCGTCGGGCCGTTTTGACAGGAAAGATGCCTGAAAATTTGGTATACCTTTTTTTGGCCTTCGTGTCATTTAATTGACCAAGTTGATAATTTGTTTTGATCTGACTTGTAAACCGCGTTCACACTTGTCCATCCTCTCCTTCCTTCCAACAAAATTGGGTTTGATTAACAGGCTTCTTCATAATGCCAATAAACAAATTTTCACTAATCAGCTTATCCTTGAAAAGAATTGATTGGCAGCCCTTAGATTTTATTGGGGGATGGGAAAAAAAGCTTATATTTAACTAAGAGGGAGCAATTTCTTTTTTTTTTTTTTTTTTTTCTGATTATTGTTTTACTCCACCGAGTGATGACGCAGATTTTTGTGTTGAATCATGAATGTAGTAAAAGACCATCGTGTCATGTCTTGGGTATTCACCCTTTTCCTCCAAACTCAAAAGAAGTCAAACCTGTTTTAATGCTACTTTTGTTAAATGGTAATGTGCAGCAGTCTCTCTAACGATGTACGTAATAAAGAGCATTGATATGAAAATGTCGGTATGCCATCCTTGCCTTTGAGATTGCAAATAAAGGACTTGCTAGCCGCTGCATTGGCTTTTCCGCAATCAAAAATTGTATATAGTATATGCATATGTCGATTATTTATTACCCGCAATATATCAAAATGATAATAATAACTAACGATAATTACAAAAACAATGCAGATCCCACATTCAATGTGGGCTAGACGACCGACGGATTAGTAGTCTGAAAGGATACACGTGATATAATGGGTCTTGCCTGTGCTCATAAAACCGATTGAGAGAATATAAAAGTTTGAAGACGGATAATCACGAGGTGAAAAATTCTTCTTCCACACTCGTTTATACTCTACAACAAAAATTACGAAGATCAATCTCTTTTCATTTTGTTGTTATAATATGATCAATATTAAAAAAAATATTAGAATTATACAAATATTTTGAACCTTACATGTCACTAACTCTTTTTTTTTTTTTTTTTGTGGTATAAAATATTGGACATGTAATATAAAATCTAAATTTCTCGTGTTGTCCATTAGTATTTATAATATCACTATAGCATGATTAATGTTAACAAATTATTAGAATCATACAAGTATTTAGTTTATAATATTCACTCTCTTTTTGTGATATTAACAAATTCTAATTTGACCCTCTGTTTAAGAATATTAACAAATTCTCGTTTTTCTGTGCAAATAAGTTCATGCAGTTTTAGTCTATATCTAATAATTAAAACAAGTAGAACCAATTAAGGAAATGAGGAAATTGGTATACTCAAAATTATTTGATTGTTTGATCCTCGAGTTGAGATTCTTCATATGAAATTTAGTTAAGTTTCATAGTATTAGGATTGTATTATGAGAATAATTCGCTTTATTTTTATAAATTAAAATTGGGGACTTGAATATAAATATTTAAATTTTTAATTACCTGTGACATGTTGGAATATTTTAATCAATGCATGCGGTCAAACGTCATAAATATAATTTCAACACCGGTGGATCATGTTGTCAGCCTGGTAGGATATATATTGGGCCTAATTTAGAATTCCATAATTGGGCCTGTCAGAAATGGATATACATAGAAATCCAAACCATCAATAGCGTACACAAGTTAAGCACGGAAATGACAAGAGAGACAAGGACATAACACGGCCCAAATGGCGAATAAAGTTACGTCGGTGACTTGGAAAAAAAGTGTGAATAGTATGACCTAAAAAATTAAAAAAAAAAAAAAAAAAGAAGAAAAGAAAAAGTGTGAATACGAGGGAAAGGGTCCCTGCAGTTGCAAATGCTAACGTGGCTAACAAGTAACATGCTTCTGTGGGACCCAGAAATTAAAAGTAAAATATATCAACGGTTGTTACATGTTCCATCACTTGGTATGCGCGACCACAACACCCGGACCATTTTTTGACAATCCATTCTATTTCAGGGGTAAATCAAATCAACTTGGGCTGGCTGACTGGCTTATCGACCATTAACTAAAAGAGTCCGACGACACCGTATTACATTTTACATGACAGTACATTTTTTCTTTTTTCTTTTTTTTGGTGAAAAATGAAATTATACGTAAATATTGAATGGTCATGGACGGCTCGGGCGAAGAAGAGTGCATACTTGAAAGAACGCCACCAGTTATTGTGATTGTACGCTTCGCCACGTATACGGATAAAGAAGGCACGCCTTCCACGTCGTCATCCCTTTCTACCCACTCAAACAACAAATGCGCAAATAAGTAAAAGGCAAACCGCCCCGGTCCAGTTCTTTCTCGCTTCTCCTCCTTATACTCGCCCAGTTCTATCTCAATTTTCCAGGAATTTAGTTCGATTTTCCCTCTAGCCAAACGAGAATATTTTCCTGCTTACTTGCTGCTATTTTGTTGTCGTACATGGCCGTTAAGTTGCAGCACGATAGCTTCATATTCTCAAGGTCCCTCTATTCTCACTCATTTATTTTATGCCCAATTTTTCGTCTCATTTTGCTTTGCCCGTCGGTTTTGACTTAGTAACCCTAAGGCGGCCAAGCTACGGTTACTCTTTTTTTTTTTTGGTTGCTTCTTTATTATTATTTTTTTCCATTCCGACTTGGTTGTTCGGATGGCCAGAAAATGTCGATGCTAAATATACAAGAATAATTGAAATGTTTCATAATGCATTTCTGTTGCACTCATCAACAGTGTGGTTAAAGAGTGAAAAAATAGCTGAAATTTAGTTCTTCCTATCTGAATTAGTTGGATTACACTGTCTGGAATGACTTCAAACAATTCAGTCGATTCGATTGTGTCGTAAACTGGATAAAATCGAATCAATTTGGTACTTCATGCTTCTATTATGCGGCGCTAGCTGAGAATTTCTTTATTTTCATTTTTTGATTATATCCTTCTAAATGAAACAATGCAAAGAGATTGGAAATTCTTGAATTTTCTGGCGCTCTCTTTTTGTCTCTTTTAGTTCTTTACGGTACATGTACATTGTTTACAATTGATTTTCTGATTGGTTTAATTGTTTGAAAGAAGAAAATTATTAGGACCTGGAATTGGAAATCCATAGGAAACAACCAGATGAAGAGATGATTGCCAACATTTGGCAAGTTGAATTGTGCGAGTCTTCAAGCCACTTGATACCTTTAGACACTTCAGTTTTTTTAGATTGCAATCATCAATGTACTTACAGTTTATTCTTTATTATTATTATTATTTATTTATTTTTTTGCAGTATGTCAAATCCTTGTCTTTCACGACATTCTATTGCATCCAGTGTTTCTTACAAAAGAGTGGCTCACTTAGAGAGATTAATGAACAATTGGGGAAATACAAGGAAAAGATGCTTTATGAGGCTTGCCTTCTTGGGGAATGGTAATCATGGTGTTACTTATCATATGGTAGGTTTTAAGAAACTGAACTTGGCTTCATGCAAACCAGACAGGGTTATTTGCTCCCGAACCCTTGCATCCAGTGATGATGGTGTAACTGTTAATGGCAGTCCTTCAGTGAGTGCCAATGATGATGTGGAGGAAACGAGGATCAAACTCAGTCAGTCACTGAGAGTCAAAGATTATGGTGATAGATTTGTCCAATCTTTACATGACGCAGCCAGGATTTTTGAGCTGGCAATTAAAGATCATGGTTTACCATCGAAATTGCCCTGGTTTTCAACATCTTGGCTTGGTATAGACAAGAATGCATGGGTGAAAACTCTGTCTTATCAGGTCTGTTTTCATTCTTAAAAGGAAATAATTGGATACCATGCACAATAATAATGCTGTTTTACTTTTCTTTCTGTTTTTAGATGTGCACATGGGAAATGAACATAAAATAAAACTCATTTCACATACTTTAGTGCAAGGAATCTGAACAATCATTTTCATTGCATGCAAAAAGTCTTTCTCCATAATCTATTTCCAAACTTATACCAAAGGTCCCTCTGCATAAGTTCTTGTCTTCTCCTCCTTGTTATTATGCGGAAAGATATGATGGAGCTGTTTATTCAAAAACTATTTTGGCAAGATTCAATTTATGCTTGCAGTTAGTATAAATTCCATAGTCAGTTTCTTTTTTGTTGATTTCTTCATAATTGTAGTATGAAGGTGTCAATCAGATCATCTGATGTTTCTTGAATCTCATAGGCATCGGTTTATTGCTTGTTGCAAGCAGCATGTGAGATTTCATCTCGAGGTAATGGTAGGGACAGAGATGCAAATATTTTTGTACAAAGAAGGTACTAAGCAGCTCTTACTTCAGACCACCAATTATTTTGTTCCCAATTCTTGTTCAAGCTTCTAGAGTCTTGCTAAAATCTGTTCGTCTGATATCAATGATATGTGATACCAAAGCATCTTAAAATCACTTTGAATTTTAACTTAGTATTATGTTAAATTGATGGATTGCATATTTTTTTATTTTGTGCAGGACATAGACTGCATACCTCCTCTTAGATTTTCTTTTAGATGGTTACATTCATTTATCCTGTAAACTTAAGATGCCATTGCCTGTTCCATTGGCTTTAGTCATGGGTCTTAAAAGTAGCCATTTCATGCAAAACTGCCTGAGGGTGGGACTATCTCCTCATCTTTCCTCTGAGACCTTATGGGGAAATGGCCTTTTTCTGGGGATTTAGAGTCTTTTGTTCCTTTTCTGTTATCACTAGAGATCTCTCTGTGCAATTTAAGCTTCTGTGCTCAACTCATAAATTCATCGGGGAAACTTATGTGGACCTAATTGTATGCTTGGATTCTCCTTGCTTTAATTGTGTACGTGATACAGTTTACTACGGCAATCTGCTCCTCTGGAGAGTTTAATCAGGGACAAGCTCTCTGCAAAGCAACCTAAATTGTGTGAATGGTTTTGGGCTGAGCAAGTGCCATCAGTGGTGACATTATTTGTTGCTTACTTTGAAGAGGACCCACGATTTTTTGCTGCCACTGCTGTGTGTGTCTCCATTCCCTATTACCTAATATCCATGATTTTACTTCACTTGCATGCAACTCTTAATATCTGTGTGTAAAAGGATTTTTATCTTTGATTAATTTCTAGGTCGGGGAAAAGCATGCTTTTGGATTCAAGAAATGAGAGTGATATTTCACTTCTTTTACTGGCATTGACTTGCGTTGCTGCAATCACAAAACTTGGCCCTACCAAAGTTTCTTGCCCACAGTTCTCTTCCATGATTTCAGACATAACTGGTAGATTGATGGACATGCTGGTTGATTTTATTCCTATACATCAGGCTTATCACTCTATAAAGGACATTGGTCTACGCAGAGAATTTCTTGTCCATTTTGGTCCTCGAGCTGCAGCATGCAGAGTGAAAAATGAAGGAAGTTCAGAAGAGGTAGTATTCTGGGTTAATCTAGTGCAGAAGCAGCTGCAGCAAGCCATAGATAGGGAGAGAATATGGTCAAAACTGACAACGTCTGAGAGTATTGAGGTTGGTAGCGAGAACTTAATGATGTAAAAAAATGAAACTTAGAAAGGCACCCCATTACATGAGGCTCCCACATTTTGAGGTCTGAGAGGGTTTTTATCCCTATGAATGCATACATTGATATGATTGATGTAAGCATGGTAAAGTCAACTAGTTAAATTAATAAGAAAACACAAATATAATTATGAGGCCTTAATTTTGTAGAGGTGTTGAAAGTAAATGCTGATTCAATGCAGGTTTTGGAGAAGGATTTGGCTATATTTGGATTCTTTATTGCTTTAGGAAGGAGTACAAAATCCTACTTATTCACAAATGGGTTTGATGTTATAGATGATCCTATTGAAAGCTTCATAAGGTAGGTTTGTGACATTTTCTTAGAATTATTTTTTCCATTTTTGCAAGAAAAATGATTTCTTAAGTTTTATTGTGTTATTTTTTATTTTTTTTTGGCTAGCAGTTTACCACTCCACTATGCTCATTTTCTTTAGTTTTGTTGTGAGCTCAACTGAAGGCAGTTCATTGCAGGTACCTCATTGGGGGTAGTGTGTTGTACTATCCTCAGCTTTCATCAATAAGTTCTTATCAACTGTATGTTGAGGTCAGCATTTATATCCGCATGAAACTAATTCTTCTTGGCTAATTGAAGGTTGTCTCAGTGTGTATTTTTGGTTCAACAGGTAGTCTGTGAGGAGCTGGACTGGCTTCCTTTCTATCTAGAAAACATTTGTAACCCATTACCATCTCATGGACACAGAAATACAAAAGAAGGCCCTCCAAATGCTGAAGCAATCCCTCAAGTATTGGATGTCTGCTCTTACTGGATGCAGAGCTTTATTAAGTACAGTGAATGGCTGGAGAATCCATCTCATTTCAAGGCTGTTACATTCCTCTCCAGGGGGTACGTGAACTAATAATGCATTAATTCTGAAGAAGGGATAAATCTTCTGCATTAACTAGTTTTCTACATTTTAATTTACAGGCATGATAAATTAACAGAGTGCATGGAAGAACTAGGGATGCCACAGTAAGTTGATGAAGCCAAGAAATCTCTTTGAGCTCTTCTTCTTTTGTATCTGTAGAAGATGCTTACAGAAGAGATTATAATTATGTGGATTTCCTGATAAGAAGTTGAAGTGCACATCAATATCCGTATCAAACTTAATTGATAGGAATGCATGGAGTAACTGTCCTAATTTAGTGTGGCAATTTCCTGGCATTCTGGTTTAAGATACATCTGAATTTGCACTTCCCAAGCATCTATCTAAATTTTTCACTTTTACATTTTTTGATTAGGTGGTTTTCTTGCATTTTTTTCTTTCTTTTCTTTTTTTCTTTCTTTTTTTTTTTGAGCTTGACATTTAGTAGCATTAGGTTATGGCTTCTATCAAATGTCAACCAGAGTCTCTATATGTCCAAGTGTTGAACCTTCATTTTCCATGGCATTTTGTTGAAAGTGACATTTTGTTGGAAATGGTATTTTGTATCTATCAGCATTTGGAAGTGAAACTTAATGTAATGATTCAGGACATGGAAAGAAAGCAATGGCGACAATGTTAGTGGGAGAATTGAACCTGGAATTGACTCACTGATTAGCAAGGAGGCAGATTCTTTTGATAAGGTTAGCTTTTTTCCCTGTAAATTGAACTCCACTGCAAGCTGTTCATGATTCATTTTGACTCTCACAAAAGAAGTGAAAAAAGAAAAACTGTTGGCTTATGGTGTAGCACACATGATAGAGAAACTAGGAATTACATGTATCACTTTTAGGAAAAAAATTGTGATATTGCATTTACTCTAACCACTGAAAATGGATGACATTTCTTTTGACCATTTTGGCATTGTTTTTCTTTTATAAGAATATGATATTATGGTTTGAAGATGCAGTTTAATTATGTAACTTTGAACTCCAGCTATTGGTTAATCTACTTACTAAAAAAGACACAAACATGCAAGTAGTTCAACAATGTCACAAACACTTTGGCAGAAAACACTACACACATTGGGTGGAATAATGTATCACACAAAATACATTATTTAACTGAAGGAGTGTGATGTAGAAATTTAGAAATTCTTGCTACATGTATTTCCATTTGCATGTTTGTTTACAAGAACTCATATAAAGGATTATGTAATGCTGCTATCTTTTTTTCCTCTTCCTTATTTCTAAAAAGAAAAAACAAATAATAATAATAATAATAATAATTGAAGGTTGAGTATTTTCATAATGGTTGCTCTATGGTCACTGGGCATCTTTGGCATGTGAGATAGATTGAACTGGGGCCTTTTTTATTTTTTTCATTGAATTATAGTAGGTATAATTACAAGTGAGATTCACTACTGTAAAGAGCAAAAGTGAGGGGCCTTAAGCCAACAAGCTATAATAAAATTGAGTGGATAAATGAGGAAATGGGGAAGAAGGGACAGGCAAGGGTTTATAGGGGATAATTGAATGATGGAAAATTTGGAGAATCAATGCAATTATAGTAATGGGCTCTTTTTCTGCCAAATGCAAGGGAAAAATGGGGCTGCAAATGATAGATGACCATTCCCCACCCCTCACAAAGCAGGAACCTTGTGCACCGGGGGATGCCCTTTTATATTTATGAGGCTTTCAATGCGTAACCGCATGCTTTCTGTAGTTCTAGACATATAAAATATGTTTGGGTTTCTCCAAATGTTTTCTTCTTATTTCGTTTTGTTTTTCTTTTTTTACCTGGTCTTCCTCTAAGTATTGGTATTTATGAATGTCTCCTATTATGTGCTGTGTTGTATATTTCTGAAATTTGGTGACATCTGTCTGATTATGAATTGGCATTAGGCATTGGAGAGTGTTGAAGAAGCTGTTATTAGACTGGAGAGATTGTTGCAAGAGTTGCATGTGTCGAGCTCTAGTTCTGGAAAAGAACAATTAAAAGCTGCTTGTTCCGATCTTGAGAAAATAAGAAAACTAAAGAAAGAGGCTGAGTTTCTGGAGGCATCTTTCAGAGCAAAAGCAGATTCCCTTCAGCAAGTATTCTTTCAGCTTTACTCTAATTAATTGATTGATCATTTACCCTACTACATGTCCTAACAGCATTTCTTTCAACCACAATTGGACAGTACTTGCAAATCACTGGAGTTTATATGCATAAGTATGTAACAAATTTGTATATGATTGTGTACACAATAAATTTATGTTTGTTGCAGGTAGGGACACATGCTTTTCTGCTTTTAAGGCTCAAGTTTGGTTCCTACTGCATGTTTTTCTCTTGTTATGATTAGTATCTCTCAGCATGCCTTTGGCTTATTGTTAGTATGGTCTGTTCAAATAGCAAGGAATTGTTATTGTTCTTATGCATCAGAGAAAAGGGGCTAAAAGGGCTGTGTAGTTATTACTAATAGATTGATTGTCAAAATAAGAACTGGTATCAATATGGATTCAGATTCTTCTGTCCACTAAGCATACATACGCAATTTATAGAGTGTGGTGCAAAGAAAACCACTATCATGTTTGTGGCTTTCTTTGCACATTGTAAACAACACAGGCTTTTGAGTTGTTTATCATGATGTGAACTTTGCACTCTGGAGCTAAAAAGTATGACTCTCTATGTACATTGAGTATTCCACGTCCTCTTGTTTATCATACTGATATTTTAAAATTGGTTCACCAAGGGAGAAGATGAAAAGGAGCCAGAGTCTTCTAATGGCAATCAGACACAGTACATAAAAGGGAAAAGGAAAAGGAATGAAAATTTGAGGCCAGATGGGGGCAGCAGGTATGAAAATTTTGCTGCTCTTGCTTTTGCAGTTGGGGTTTCATTTAATTTAAATGGTCTTTTTTGATGGATTTTACTTCAACATTTGACCTATTGCATATTCTGCCTTACCCATGTTAAGAAAATTTCAAGGACTTTGGAACTTCTTTGGCCGCACCCTGATCAAGAGCCTTGGCCCAAACATAGATATACCTGTATGTATTACCTCACTTTCTGTGCAAGATTGGTTGTTTGTGCATCCATTCCTTTAGTGTGTGTGTTTGTAGTTGCAGCGAGAGTGAGATTATTATATTTAGAAATTCTTATAAACATAAGCTTTAAATCCACCAGATGAAATATAGAACATATTGGAGATTGTGGAAAGGATAAAAAGACATTCATTATTAACCCCATGTGGAGTGATTCAGAGCAGGGAAAAGGCAGACATTGTTTGCAGTTGGGCACACATGGGTGCATGCATGGGTTATACCTTTTGTCTTTTAATTATCTTTTGCATTCTTACTTATTAGAAATAGAATTGGCATTGTAGACTTGGACTGTTCACCCATTCTATGGTTGAATTATTGCAAAGACTTCATTGGATTAACTTCCATATAGTTGTTAAACCTTGATGCAACTTTATGTGTATGTTTTTACATGAGACAAGGTTATCAGGTAAAGAAATTTGAAATTTCTAGAATGTTAGTTTTTAGCAAGAAAACTGTACATACCACAGACTGTCTAATGCATGAAAAGCATGAAAAGAACATAAAATAGAAACAAGATCTTGATGTTGGTAGACTGAATGATTTTGTTCCATAGAGTCAGTTGAAGGAAAGGGAGCTCTTTCTTACTTAATGTGTTGGAGAAACTGATGAAACAAGCTATAGAATTTATCAAAATGTCCAAGACTGGTGTAACTTTATAGCCATGGTAGTTGCTCTTTGATGCATGATGTTGAAATATTACGTGAAGTTGGTTTTCTGAGCACAGGAAGATGAGAGTAATTTGAAAAAAGCATCAGGTAGGGATCCTGTGGGGTCAGATTCAAATGACATTCGCCGTTTTGAAGTATTGAGGAATGAGCTTTTGGAACTAGAAAAACGAGTTCAAAGATGGACCAATCATTCTGAAAATGAAGAGGTATCCTTTGCTTTTATAGACCTCCCATGTACTTCTTACAATGGATTTGTTTCAATTAGAGATTCAATTGCATGTGATCTGCTAACTTGACAATTGGGTGGTTCTGATGTGTCTTGTGTAGGTTTTAAAAGCAGTATGAACTAGATTTTTTTTTTTTTTTTTTAACTTTTGTGATTTTATCATGATGAGTATGTATCATTATTTAGGGCCACCTAAAAATTTTTTCTTCTTAAGTCTTGCGTTGATGGTATTCCAGTTCTTTCACTCAATTCCTTCATCATGATTACTTAAAATTATATATTGAAGTTTTCCTTGGCAAGAAGTTCTAATTAGTTAATGCTGCATCTTTTTCAGGATATTAAGTTTACAGATGACATCAATGATGATACTGGAATTGCTCAACTAGTCAAGGTTCAAAGGAAAGAAAATATCATTGGAAAATCTTTCGATAAGATGAAAGAAACCACTACGGTATGACCAGTGCCTTTTTATTGATCAACTACTAATGCAAGATGGTTTCTCTGGCTTAAGTATATCCTTTTATCATATAGGAAGTTAGTGAATTGAGATTAGTGCCTAATTTTCTTTATTGTAGTGGCCTTGTCATTTTCAATTTTTATAAACCTCATGATGCTGTCTGAGGTTATAAGAATCTGGTTTTCTCAATCGCAACAGTTCTGTGCTTGGTCTAGTTGACATTGTATAAATAAAATAGAAATATCTCTAGGTCAAATATTTTGTGCTAGTAAAAAAATGGTGGAAATAATCTGATTTCTGTTACTTTCACCTCCAAGTGTTGCTTTTAGGAATTCTTTTGCTGTAATGTGACAAGTAATAGCTGATCCAAAACAGGTTAATTTCATGGAAGGTATAGGCAAGCTAGATGGACTGAAATATTAAAACAATCAGTTCTCAACTGCTTAAACCAAAATCAAAATTATTGTCATAAGATTGGGAAGGAGGAGGCTCAATCCTTATCAAATTTGTTGTGAATGATAACACATTAAGCGGTAAAATATTATACAAATGTGACTTCCACTTGCTCCACCCTATCTCTTATTTTGCATGACCACAAAAGGAGAACAAAAAGGAAAGGCAATAATAGAGAGCATTTTATTTGTGTGCACTTGCAGACCTATAGAGCTATATTTGAGGGATATTAAAGAATGGTGTAGCACACCATTATTCAAGTCTCACGCATCATTCTTTAAACAAGAACAAAAATAATGTGAAACCTTACTTGCTTATTGCCAATTCCAACAAATCATTTTGCATGTTTTCTGTTCCCTTTGTGCTACAAGAGGTACAATATTTGGGTTCCCAAATTTAAGAATGGTGCAGAAAAACATTTTGGGAACTCTAATACCTTTGATTCTTTGCTTCTTAATTTAACATGTGGTTAAACTTTGGACAGGATGTTTTGCAAGGAACTCAGCTTTTGGCTATCGACGTTGCTGCTGCCATGGGGTTGCTGAGAAGGGCCTTGATTGGGGATGAGTTAACAGAGAAAGAAAAGCAAGCTGTTCGCAGGACTATGACTGATTTGGCATCAGTTGTTCCAATTGGTTTCCTAATGCTTCTTCCTGTAAGTAAGGCAATCCCATCTAACAATATTCTGCTCCAGTTAGCTGAATGTTAATGTTGTCAATGATTTTACATGGCCTAACAACTGCTATGATAGTAATTTTTTTATCCCACCAATTCATTTGGCTGTTATCCTTCATTGCAAGACATAAGCACCATCACTTTCCTAACTGCTTCAGGACTGTCATCATACATGAATGAGAAAATTAGTACCTCAGTCTTGAGTCTTGAGGAAATGCTCTTTACAACTGTCACTTAGAGTCTTAACGCTTTATTGTTTTAATCAGGCTGAGAAAATTCAGCATTTGTCTATACCTCTCTTGCCAAATTCCCTGTGTCTGCTGCATGATTAGTGCAGCACTCATTGATACAGCCATAATTACGTTGCCTGGTAATCAATTTCCATGATTTTCCAAAGCACCACTTAGGCAGGCAGAGGACTGTGGAGTATTTTTTTTTTTATGGGAAATGATATAATCTTCTGCCAAATATCATCATTACTTATGCAGTGCGTAGCTCTATTTGTGCACTCTTAAAGACAACCTACATTGGTCAGGTCCTTTCCAAACTTGCAATTTTTCTTTCTTGTGATTCTAGGTTGATCCATAATTTCTTTTATTGCAACTGACACCGTAGTCCTGTGCCGCCAAATATTCTTAAATTTTGGATTCTCAATATAGCAGCTTTTGTTCGACAATGGAGTAGATTAATTATTTGACTGTAATGCATATTCAATTATTAATATTTGGGAAGATAAAGAAGATGATTAGAAAAACATATTCTAAGTGAGGTCACATGTGATTTAAATCTTTATTAGCTGTATTTCATCATTACATTTCACAATTATGTACTGTTCTCTCCATTATGAATTGAATACCTTGATCAAAAATGTCACAGGTTACTGCAGTTGGGCACGCAGCAATGTTGGCTTTTATTCAGAGATACATTCCAGCCTTGGTGTGTGCTTTATTGGGGACAAACTCTTCTAGCTTCTGGTGTAAATTCGCTCTAGATATTAGATTAGATCTCTGATTATCATGGATCAATAATATGTTCTCTTGGCAGATACCTTCCACATATGGAACAGAAAGGTTGGATCTCTTGAGGCAGCTTGAGAAAATGAAGGAAATCAAATCCAGTGAAGTTGATGCCAAAGAAAATGCAGAGGAGTTAGCCTGACCAGAAGCAGCTCAGATTTATATACAGCCCTGAAAATGAACGACTTTCAAGATTAGGTAACCAGGAAATCACGATCTTCTTTTCCTTTCTAGCCAGGTATATTTCGCGTTGTTCTGAATCCCATTGATAGTAGTTCAGCATAGAGAATTTCATTCCATATATCAGGTATCCCTGGTAGACACCAATGGCTGCAGTCTTGTGGAGCAGGAATTGCAGTCCCTTGCTCCCGATGGAATGAAGGATGACCATCATACCTGAACTGTGATAGATGTGTGATGTTTAAAAAATGAACCTTCCTGTCTCCGTGTGCCATGTGTCTGATTGCATTTGAAATGTATTGATTATGGATCGGATCAGGCTCCAGCTCACTATTGTTTGTCTCTGGTTGCACATCCACATCACATCGGCCTCCATCATTCCATGTGCCATTCCTGCGCTCTTACATGATACAGTTTTGATTTAGACCTATCAGTACAATGTGTAACCTACTGTATGATTCACAGTAATCCAGCTATAATAGAGGCACTTTCTTTTCTTTCCCAATTTTTCCTTTAGTGCTCAAAATACTTGCCTGTAATGCACGGGGGAGTAGCTGCGGAAGACAACATGACTCTTTTCGGGGTTTAAATTTTCTATCGCCCATGACTTCCATGTCTGCAGAGATCTTTGAAATGCTTCTGTTGCACTCATAGTCATATTGACTTTACCTCCTTCCTCAAAATAGCAGCCCCTGGTTGTACAAAACAATATAAAGCTAAATGAATGTTACTATCGTTGCTGTAAAAGATCTGGACGAATAGAAAAATTTGTTGACAAAAAAAAAGAAAAAAAAAAGGGTGAGAAGAAACTGAGGTACATATTAATACGGTCTAGGAGAAGGGTAAAAACAAGGGGGCCATACGTCTTCACGATTTTATTTTCGTTCCACCAGTGCCCTCCATTAAAGACTAGAACATCGGCCCCTACCCACTTCCTGGAGAACCAGTGCAAACGGTCGAGCTTGATGGTCCTTTTGATGCTTGATGCCGAATTCTTAGGCGGCTGGCCAATTACTACCAGGAAAGGTGCCCTGTAGTACTCAACCGTTAGGTTGTGTTCACTGAAGCGCATGGAAAGAAAACCTTTATGTTTCGATATGGGCCTTCCGTTTTCTTCATATACTGTTGATATGTTGGAGACACCTTGTGCGAGCATGCATAGGAAGGACTCCCATTGGTTTCTTCCAATGGAGTCGCCTGCAAATATTATCCTACCATTCTTGCTCCTCTGTAGAAGATCGCTTGCATTGAACCTGAGCACCGTCCGGTTGAGGAAGAGCGTAAGTAATAACATGTGCAATAAAGATTTCTACGGAAATTTAATCCATCAACATAGAAGATTGGGACAACATTATGAATTAGTTTTGTCCGTTAAGTGCAAGAGGGTGGCCCCGCACTACTAGGATTAAATTGAAGATGGTTTTTGGGTGGTTTCATCGTTTGGCCCATTCCTTCTTGAAAATTAAACATCCACACATGTGCGATTAAATATATATATATATTGTAGCATTATAAAATGTGGGTTTGATGCAAACATTGTTTATTATAAAAAGAAAATTAGTAATTTATTGGTCACTAGGCAAGTCTACTGGGGAAGGTTGAGAATTCCAACCCAACTTCTCAGATTTTCACAGCATACAAATTTTAAGTTTGATAAAGAAGAGGAAAAAACAAAAAAAAAGTGGCATCAAAAACATGCAGACGTGCAAACCTTGGATAGTTTAGATTGGCTTCCATACCTTACTATATCACAGCCTTCCGGTTGCCACCTCCAATTCAGATATTCTACATCCTTTCTTCCACACCGGCGGCACCGAAAACCGGGATCAAGAAACGGGCAGTCCTCGGTGTAGGATCGAAACTTGTAATTTTCCTCCCGAACCCATCTGCCAGCAGAGTAGTCGCACGCACCCCGCAATGATTCTTGAGGTCGTGGCTTGGTTTGTGACGAGGAAAAAATACGGAAAAATGAGTCCCGGTCAAGAACGCCTCTAAAATCAAAGATAAAGATAGAAGAGATCAGGATGATGAAGAAAGAGACTGTGTACACAAGTTCTCTCTTGATCGAGATTGGGAAAGGGAGAAAATAGCGTTTGTGTTTTGTGGGTTGGTGATCCATGACAAGTGGAAGAAGAAGGGTTTTAAACTTTGAAGGAGTCTTAATTCTGTGGAGACACTGATTTTGAAGGGGGGTTATGGTTGTGGCTGTTTCATTCAGCCAATTGGTAATTGGAATAAGGCTGAAAATACTATTCGAGATTTTGGACTTGCTTTGCCAAATATAGGCAACAGTAAATGGGAGACGTTTTGTAATTCGATTTTGTGTACATTTCTATATTAAGAAACTGAATTTGAGTGGAAGTGTGCAATTCTCTAAAGGTTCGAAAACTTAGGATGTGTTGGTAATTGTAGTCGTGTCTTCCAAATCAAACATTTTTTTTTTTTAGTGTTTATTAAATTAAAAAATTTGTATTTGAAAATGTATCATAATTTAAATGTGCATTTTAAAAAATTTAGTATTTTGATGCAGTGAAAAATATATAAAAAAAAATACATAATAGTTTAATAAATTTTTTAAAAAATAATAATTTTTCTTATTATTATATAAAATAATTACATTTTAAACGTATAAACAAATTTTTCAATGATTATTTTTTATTTTATTAGAAAATGTTTATTTCTTCTAAAATGTTAAAAATAATTATCAATGACTTTTACAACAATAAAACTCAATTGCAGTCTCTTTTTCCTTTTTTTTTTTTTTTTTTTTCTGTTTCTTTAGATTAAAAATTGATTCGGTGATGAACTTCATTCGTATACCATGTAATATTGGTTGCTTTCCAAAATACACGATCGATGAGAGCTTAACTTCTAACTAAATGCGTTTCATACTAATCGTGGATCATAATTTTTTTTTTTTTTTGAAAAGGTGAAAATTACAAAATATAAATGATGCATATTAATATTATATTATTCTCTCTTTTTTTTTTTTTTTTTTACAGAATTAATTTGCCAAATGTGCTGCGTACGACAAATTCTAAAAGATTTAAGAGCTGGAGGTTTGGATTTTACGCTTCTTACACATGCACATCTGTACGTTGTCATCGTGAATAGCACCACGTGACGTGCCCGTCAATGCCTTACTTGCCAAATCAACTCAAAACAGTACAATATGCCGTATTTGCTTCCCTCCTGAAAGCGAATAAAAATACTAATCAAAAATTCCGAATTTTCTTTTTTTTTTTTTAACCAATGATTTATTGGTTGAAATTTAATGGTGTTTGACGTTCTTTATGCCATCAGTTTTCTTCTCTACCCCGGTTATAAATTGTTAAAAGAAATTTAGCAGCTTGAACTTCCTAATTTCTCTTTTTTTTTTTCTTTTTTCTTTTTTTTATAGTTTATATCGAGGGATATTTAAGTTTGGCAAGCATAGAATGTGACATTGATTGTGATTGTGAGGTCAGCTAATCCATAATCCTACATAGTCAAACCATTAATTAAGTGGTAGGCAAATAGGCAGACACATCCACTTTCGCCCGCACTGCGTCGTTTTCCCATCCAAGCCGGATAGAGAGAGAAAGAGGAGCGGGACGGAGTCCGCTGGGAGAAGCGACGTCGTAGGCTCTTGCTTCGGCCCCCCCCAATTGGGCCGCTTCGGCCCATTCCTCCTTATTACTGGTGAGCAAGTGGGGCAGTTTCGGCCCATTCCATCCTCTTGGGTTTTTGTTTTCATTTCTTTAGGCCCAAACCTCTTACGGTAGTTCCCGACTAGTTTGGGTTTTAAATAATTTTTCTTCTCTCTGATTGAAATGTAAATAGGTTACTTTGCAGTAAATGAACCTTTTCAAGTTCGATTTCCCGCACCTGATTCAGTTCCAATTTACTTTGCTTTTTTCTTTTTTTATATATTTTCTTTCTGTAAATGATATGGTGTGAGTTAAAATATGTTATTAAATTTTAAATTTAACAATTATTATGACATGTGTAAAAATCTTGTTATAATTATTATTATTTGGGTATTATTATTTTTTTTTTTAATATGTGAAATTGAATCAAAATGTAGACAAATAACATCAACTTAAACCAACGCTCATAATGTCTCTTTTATTGTTTTTTTTTTTTAAAAAAACTCTTCAAGTTTTTTTCTTTTAATATTTAGAGAAGACAATTTTATATATTTAATTTTACTTTTAACTCACACAATTTTACATCAACTTAGACAGCTTGACTTAATTGTTTTGTATGTATTCCACTGCGAGCTGGGTGCTAGCTTGATAGATGTCCTGATGATCTTCAACCAAATGTTTTAAGAAAGCTGAAGAAACTGAAGATAATTCCGAAGGAACAAAGACAACCCCAAACCGATCGAGAGAAAACGAGAAGAAGCCTTGGTGCTTAAGGATCTTGGTAGGTGACATCTATTTCAATAGCTTTACACAACCCCCCACCCCCACCCCACCAACTGTTAACAATGTCCATATACACATGCGAGTGTAAATGTCATGTGAAAGATGTTACATCTGCAAAAAGTTCTATGTTTTGAGCAATGACATGGTATCTAACTTCCACTTGAGGAGTTGAAAAGAGCACAGAACATTCGTTTCACAAAAGGGCTATAGAATAGCTGTGCTTTGAAGACTGTTGAGGATTGATGGTAATAATTGCCTTTATTTTTCCTTTAAGGTTCATTGCCAACTCTTCCCCATCTCCTTTTTGTTTTGTTGGTTAAGAAAATGATGTGTCCCACGTCCGTTTTTTCAAGGGTCTTTAAACCATTTATAAGAGTTGGGACCCTTCACTCTTAAATTAGTTTTTGTGATGGAATTAGGGTTTAATTTCTTATCAGATGATATCAGAGTCAAACTTCAGAGAGTTGGTAGACGCATGTACAAAGGTTCCTTGTCACCTTACCGATATTGTTAGGCGTATATACAAAAGTTCCCTACTACCGTACTGATCGCCGATTGACCCAGCACGTGGGCCACCGTGCCGATCGCCGACTGAGGCAGCACGTGGGCCACCGTGCCAATCACTGACTGAGGTAGCACGTGCACGTATAGTTTAAAGAAGTCAGGTATGATGTCCCATATCGGTTCCTGAGAGGGTTTTTAGACCCTTTATAAGGATTGAGTCAACCCTTTACCCTGAAACTTAAAGAAAATGTGCAGAGGCTTAAAGAAACTGCTGCACATTCTTCTTTAATAACAAATGTTTCTAATATGAGGCACCGACTGAGGCAGCGCCGATCGCCGACTGAGGTAGCACGTGGGCCACCGTGCCAATCGCTGACTGAAGCAGCACGTGGACGTATAATTTAAAAGAGTCAGCTATGATGTCCCATATCGGTTCGTGAGAGGGTTTTTAGACCCTTTATAAGGATTGAGTCAACTCTTTACCCTGAAACTTAAAGAGAATGTGCAGAGGCTTAAAGAAAATACTGCACATTCTTCTTTAAGAACAAATGTTTCTAATATGAGGCTGAAGTTGCTTTATTTTCAGATCCTCTTCTTTAAGAACAAATGTTTTTAATATGAGGCTGAAGTTGCTTTATTTTCAGATCCTTTATAAGGAATCGCTGATTGAAGCATCCTTTATAAGAAATCGCTGACTGAAGCAGCACATGGACGTATAGTTTAAAGGAGTCAGGTATGATGTCTCATATCGGTTCCTGAGAAGGTTTTTAGACCCTTTATAAGGATTGGGTCAACCCTTTACCCTGAAACTTAAAGAAAATGTGCAGAGACTTAAAGAAACTGCTGCACATTCTTCTTTAAGAACAAATGTTTCTAATATGAGGCTGAAGTTGCTTTATTTTCAGATTTTTTATAAGGATTGGGTCAACCCTTTACCCTAAAGTTTAAAGAATCTTCTTTAAGAACAAATGTTGCTAATATGGGGATGAAGTTGCTTTATTTTCAGAGAGAAGGGTTGGGTCAACCCTTTACCCTGAAGCTTAAAGAAACTGCTGCACATTCTTCTTTAAGAACAAATGTTTCTAATACGAGGCTGAAGTTGCTTTATTTTCATAGAGCCACCCTTTGATAAGGCCAGAAAAAGTTGATCAAAATCAAGTCATTATTGACAGTTACGGAATATGATTAAAGCTGCGGGTTTCATCCAGTTGATTTGTTGTCATCAAAGCATTTGTCCCGATCATTTCTTCATTCTTCAGGGTTTTAAACTTTTGTCTTCTGGCAACAATCTTTTCTCTCCTCTTTGAAGTATAATGTCTACTGCAAGGCTGTGTATTCTTTGTCAAAAACTGTTCTGCTTATGTTGCTAAATATGTGCATCATACGGGCCTTCTTTCAATTGATCTGAATCCTGCTGCTAAATGATGAAACCATCATTCAGTAGCAGCAGTTTACATGCAACACCATTGTGGTTTTTGCCTTAATGGACCATGGTAACAGGATTTATTGATCCAATCTGGATTTGAGCTTCAGTAGCTCAATTACGACTTGGGAAAGAAGAAAGATTTTTGTTACGGAGTGATCATCTAGCTAAAACTGAACCAGATACAGCAGAGTACTCTTTCATGACTTATGGAGAGCATTTATATGGCAGACAATTTAGCTCTTAATATGCAAGGTTGAATATATCTCGTGCAATGTATTCATGGGTTTTTTTTTTTTTCATTTTTCATTTTTATTGGTTTTTTCCAGTCAGGGGTACTGCGTGGGGTTGACAAGTGAACATGACTGGCATGATGTGGAAACTGAATGAACACAAGAATTCAGTATCAAAGGCTGTCCCCTCCCTTTAAATTGAGATTCACAATTTTGTCGAATCATGCACAGGGGCACTAGTGCTTACAAATGTAGCCTGCTTTGTCACAAGTTTATTGCATTGAAATACCTTTCTGACTACAATTAAATCCCACCAACATGCTGCATTGCTGCTATTGTTACAAAAGCACTTGCATTTGTGCTCATTCACAAGTCGTATTTAGTGGGGTTTCCGCATGCAACTGCTAGTTCATGGCTGGGTTTTACTTCGGGGTCTTTCCAGGAACAAGGCCCTTGCTTTAAGTCTTCTCAAGGATGTGAAGATGCTATTGGAATTCCATGACCAGTCACTGATGTCCTCTTCCAAATAATTGGTGGAGCCTTATGAGAGGAAAAAGTATGTTTCTTGTCCTGAGATAGTACACACATTTTCCTAACATGATAGCAAGTACGTGTTCCCAATATTGAGTTAGGATGCTTTTCATGGAGTAGTTGCTATATCACAAAATCCTTTGGTTATGTAGTCTTCTAAAGTGCTCCTTTTCTGCTTTGCTAGGTGACCTAATGAGTCAAGGATGAGGTTGACTCAGAGACCCCAAAAGCTAAGTTGAAAAGCCAAGTGGACAAAGAAAATGCTCACATGGCGTTCCGATAAATGTACTGTACTTGGTCATGCATGATTGAATGATCCTGCACAGGACAAGTCGATCATCCAGGAGGGAGTACCTTCATTCCCTTGATTGGTCACTACCCGTTGCCAATAATAACAACCCGTATCTTGAGGACCCTCCCCACTAGTAGAGAATTGAGCATAAGAAACCGTCTCTCGCGGAGGTCAATGGCATCCCTTAGTCTCAATCTTTTTGAGCCCTGACGATCCCTTGGCACTGTTTTGCGCATTCACTCAGGTAACACCTCTGCAAATCTTCTGTTACTAAGGTTGTTGGTCAATTATACGGTTCCTCTTATCATTGTTGACTAGCAAGTTGAGTTGAACATGTAAGTGACAAGCTAAACGGCCTGATCTGCTGTCCAAGCTTCGCTTTTTAGTGCAAATAATGCCAATTTTCCTTGTCTAATTAGCCCAAAAATCAATCAAATAGATTATCCACGGGACTCATATACATAGATCATAAGACTAAAAAAATTAATAAATGTGATATATTTATAAATATAAATAATTTAAATTAAATAAATTTAACATAAAATATATAATATTTTTATTTTATTTCATATAATTTTTTTAAAAAATAATTTAATATAAATAAGATAATTTAAATTTTAAAAAATAAATATTAATATAATATAATATATAATTTCATATGTTTTTATAAAAATATAAATAAATATATCATATAAATATTTTTTAAAATTTTTATAATTCATGATTTTTTAAAAATTATAAAATTATTTGTAAATTTTTATTTTTTTAAAATTAAAATCTAAAAAAATTATTTTTTATTTTTAAATAAATTTTGAAATTAATTAAATTTTAAAAAATATAATTAATTTATTTATTTGTAATTTTATTTATTTATTTATTAAATTTTAAAATTAATAATTTTAAAAATTAAATTAAATTAAATTAAATTATAATATAATTTTTAATTTTATTAATCTACTCATTGGTCTGTTGAACTTTAAAAATATTAAAACACAGGCCTGACTCGCAATTTGGAGAGATGAGATGGAAGAAACAAAGAAAAGAGGGACAGGAAACAGAGGGAGAGGGACAGTAAAATATAAGACGAATGGCTGGCAGCTGTCACACACATCTATTCAAAGTCCAACGCCAATGGTGGTCCCTATCTACCCCACTAATTGCCGCCACCGTATACACCACTACCATTTTTAATTAAGCTCGTGAGTCATCTAGATTGATGTTTGAAATTTTGAATTTTAATTCAAAAAATATATTAAAAAATTATGAAAATTAAAAAAATATATTTTATAATATAATTTACAATTTAATAAAATTTTAATTTAAAAAAAAATCTTCAGACAGAAATAGAATCAGCATAGTGCCCAAATAGATCCCCTTTTCCTAATTTCCATTCCGAGAATTCTCTATATGTTGTCACTGCCGACGCCATCATCGGGCGACTCCTCTGTTTTCGGGGCACACTTGCCGTGCCCTCCTCTCAGTGTTGGTGTTGTCCCCTCTTACAACGCAATTCCCTCCATACACCGCAATTCCTTCCAATTCGCTTCACAAGTCACCACACCGCCCCCCCCCCCTCTGTACTTTCGGCTTGAAATTTGCCCCGGCAATTGGGGTGCGGGGGATTTTCATTTTATTTCAAAAAAAAAACCTTTTTTTCCTTTTTGGGTTTTCACAAATGTCTGTGACCTGCCAAGTGGGAGAGGAAGGAGTTTTGATCAGGCCAAATCCAGGGACGTCAAATCCACAGTTCTTATCCTCGGTAATTTCTTGTCTGGTTGACATCTCGGGAGAAAAGGATATTCTGTAGCAATCATACCACACATATTTATGTCAGCAAATTTTTTATAAAGGAAAAGGCTAAAAAAACAGGGAGAGAGCGAGAGGGAGAGAGAGAGAGAAGGTGGTGAACAGCACTGACTTATTTATCAATACATGATTCAGGACGAGCCAGATGACCATCAATTATTGGAAAGTTGCTTAAATAATTGACCACTAGGGATGGGATGGTCATGGTCAACTTATTAACGCTGGTGTTTTCTTGCATCCTCCAGATATTAATTTGGACGCCATCAAATCCTCTATTATATAGATCTTTATCTTTTTCGGGATGGGGGAGGTTAGCTTCATCAAAAGAGAATGAACAGACGTTTGCAACTTTTGGAAAGAGAGACCCCCCAATTCACATATGAAACCGACACGTGATTGTGTTTTAGTTTGGTTTTGGTGTGAGGTCTTTGCGTGCCTTATTTCAACTCTAAACTTAGAGAGAGAGAGAGAGAGAGGCATCTTTTGGCTTTTTCTCTTTGAAAAAGCTGCGGCCCCACTAATCAAAAGCACCCATCTGGCCAACAGTTCTAAAGTCCCGACTCGTCTGTTACACTTCAGTTCTCTATGATATTCTTGGGGAAACTGGGTTCCGAACGGATCCCGCGCTGCTTTAACCCCCCCCCCCTTTTAAAAAAAAAATAATAATGTGCAAAAATAAGTATAGTAATATATGTAAATAATAATAATAATATATACATATAACTATAAAAAAATTCTGTTTATATATTTATTTTGCCTATTTACACATGTAATGTTGGTACATTTATGTTGTCTATTTATACATCATATATATATATATAACAAGTAAAAAAGTACACATGGACTCCACCCCGGTTTTCATCCCATCTCCCCACCCCGACCCTTTAGCAGGTCCTATATTGTTTCTTTAAGTTCTAACTCCATGGAGAGGGAATAAAATACAATTCCCATCGAAAAAGTGGGGAAAAAATTGATATAGGCCAAGCTAGTTAGCCACTAGAGCTTACTAATTAATTATGCTTCAAGACTAATCCAAGTTGAACATGGGTTACTAATATAATCTACCCACTTGGACTCGAATTATCCTCTTATTTTATAACATGTCTCACTATAAGAAACAGAAAGATTAAAACAAGTGTGCAACTACATAAAATCACAAATTGATTTTTCAGCTTATTCTATCAAGTCAAGCAATGATTATTATAATACTATGTTGACTTACCACATGCCCATTAGGACTGCCTGAAGAAAAAGCAGATTGGGAATACCACTGCTGGTGAGCCGGACCCTGGCTCGAGGACACGGACGAGCCATCTGGGGTGGACGGCTCGGACTCATCCGGCTGACACTCCAAATTGACCCCAAATAGCCTCAGTCGTCTCTTTGAGTTCCCCACAGTTATTGCTGTTTGGTTCTGCGCAACTGAACCTGTAATCATGGATCAGAAACGTGCTGTTTTGTCCCCCATACTATAATTGCCTCCGTTATCATCGCCAGTCATCCTGACCCAATAACGGGAGATTTGTGCAATTTGTGCCCAAAAAAAATAAAAAAAAGCACATTTCACCCACTATTGTCCATGTGCAATGCAAGTCTCTCCCTAGACAAACCGAAAATTGGCTAAAGGTGGCAAAATGCAGGCTGGAACTAATAGAATCACCCAACAACTTGCACAAAGAATCGAAGAACATAAAATTGCCAATTAGATTTTCACTAAAATTTTCACCAGACAGGCTCCAAATATTCCGTGCCAAACGGTGTTTTATGCAACAGGGATTATTGGCAAGTTAAAAAACACAGAGATTAAGCAAGAAAAAAACAACCTGAAATGACCCACATTCCTCCAAACTAATTGGAACGTGTTCCTCAAGCACTTTAATGCAACTATTCAACAACGAAAACCCCAGAAAAACAAAAAAACAAAAAAAAAGTAAATTACAAATGAAAAAACGAGAGGAAAAAAAAAAACAAAAATAAAGAGGACTTGATACCTGCAGAAACCCGGTCAAGTTGGTATGGTACACAAGTAGTAGTAGCAACACTACCAGCAGAAGGATAAGGCTGGTGCCCAGCTACTCCTGAACAATATAATCCTCTACTCCACACCCCATTGCTGCTACCCTGCATCGCCAATCCGCTATTGCTATCACCTCTTCTTCTCCACCCTATAAACAATCTATCACCGTCGATGCGGTGCCGTTCGAACAAAACGACATCACCGGCATAGAGTTGCTTCTCTTTAACGTATCTGCTCCACCCTTTGGTGAGTACATAGCTTTGGCTGCTGTTCCAATACGAGTACCGGAATCGCCAGCACTTGCCAGACTCGTCCTCGAAACTCAGTAACAGCCCTTTATCGCCCGAGTCACCGCGGCTGAGAGGGAAGTACTTCTCAGCGTGCTGTTTGGGGATTACTAAACGGTTCAGCTTGCCCACGTCGCTCGGCGTTAAGGGTTTCTCGAACATGGGTTCTTTTTCCATTTGCTGCCGCAGACCTTTGCCGTTGTTGCCGAGCCGCTTCGTCTTCTTGGACGGTGGCGTCTTGGTCTTCATCGTTATCTTCGTGGTTGAGATTGAAATAGAGGGATGGGTTTTGAGTGGGGAATATGGAGGGCGTCGGTTCCTGGGGATTGTGGGAGCTGAACCAGGACGACTGCTGGTCGTGGTGACGGTGGCTGTGGTGATGATAAAGATGGGAGGGCGGCCAAGAACAATCGGGGTGTGGGGTTAGAAATTTGTGTGGTTTAGAGGAAGGATGAGCGTTTGGGTTTTGCTCCACCATGGTTTGCTGTTGTCTTTGTGCCCACCTAAGTTGTTCTGTCAAGTCCGCAGGGAATTGATCTATTGACATTTGAGTAACCCAAGAAAAAAAAGAGAGAGAGAGGGAGGGAAATGTGGTGTTATAGAAGTTGGAATTAGAACAGGGAGAGAGAGAACTGTTTAGGGAAAGACGAAAGAGGGTGGGTGTTTTTTGTGGTTTGGTTTCCCCGGAGAAGCGTTATGATTGTGGGTTTGGTAAGTAGAAACTGTGGGAATTAATTGATATAGCGTAGCTACCAGGTGGGTGGACGAGAGAGAGAGAGAGAGAGAGGGGGGCAGAAGGATTTGTCTGTAAGTACGAGAGTACCAAATGAAAAAAATTTCAATCATTATTTTCAGTGTAATTTTTTGGATGATAGACATCTCTCTCTCTCTCTCTCTCTCTCTCTCTCTCCTTGTTCTGTAACTGTAACTCATTTTCTCTCACTTTTGCCTTTTGTTGTTATTCTCGGAATTTTGATCAAAGAAAAGTACTGTTTTTCCTCAAGTAAAAACTGACGAAAGCCATTTCCGTTTTTATCTCTGGATAAAGTGAAATGCGATGAATTGAAAGATATTGAAGAAGTCGTCGGTACCGAACTTGGAGAGAATAACATGTGTGCATTGATGGAGAAATAAAAATAGATATGATATTCTGCATGGAAGAACATCCCATGTTCCTGCCAGGGCAATTAATTCAAGTGGTGGGGTCCTCCCTCACGTTGATAATCCGGGTTGCCATCCAACGGCCGGCCTCGCACTTTGTTTTTGCAGATCTTCCTTGCTTGGTCACATTGGATACCTTTCCTCCCAAGTTAGAAAGGTAAATCAAAATAACAAGCACCTTTGTTTGTCCTTTTTTGAGGATCAAATTTTATCAAGCTCGGGTCTACGGGTCCTATATTTGAGGATCCATTTTGGTACAAGCAAATTACACATATAGTCATTTCTCGAAACATTAATGCAAACCAACTCAATAACAGTTCGTGCATAGAAGACTTCCGTCTTCCTCACGTCCCATTTTGAGTGCATGTATTTGGAAATTTATATGCCTAAAGTATGGTGGGCAATTTAGAATCCCCCCCCCCACCCTTTTTTTTTCTCTGTCAATTGGCTATCAAGGACTTATGCATTGGGGTCTACACTTATTCAACATCATTTATATGTATGTATATGAGATTTATCTACCAAAAAAAGGACCGACCCCGCTACCTCTTCATAATAAATACACAATTTGACGAAGTCAATTTTGTTTTCCTTTATCTTTCAACTATTGAATAAGATAACATGCGATGTATTTTTTTTTTTTTTTTTATAAACAGAAATATATGTATATATATAACACGTTTATGTTGGTACGCCGCATCAAAGTTTTGTTGTGGCGACAATAAAATGGGTATTAATTACAAGGGTGGTCTTTATTTTGCATTTATTAAGAAAAATAATTCTTTGGTCTACATTTTGTGAGAGAGAGATTAGTATTTTTTGTCACGTGCATGACAGCAATTCTCGGTTCTGTAAAAAGGACAAAGAAGCAATGGGAGAGGACCTTAAAAAACAAAAATGCCAGGTTCCCTTCCCTTTCCGACGAGCAGTGACATACAGATCAGATAAGATTTGTCCAATTGGAGACCCCTCCTATTTTCTTCCTTTTTGGGTCAGTCGTGTTTGAATCCTCTCCCCCACACTCACGTCTCTATCACATGAATCACAATTTAAATACTTCCGGCCCTCTCTGGGGGTTTCTCGGTCACATATTTCATTTGCAGCCCATCATCATTTATTTCAAGTTTATTAGATGTGACTTTTCTATGACTTTCAGACAAAACCCACCGCAATTTCCAGGTAGATTCAGACACCCTTTACATCCCTACAAAAAGGTGGACTAGCGTTGGTTAATTTAACTGCATGTTGGTGACACATTATGGAGGTTGTTGGGTTGTGTCACAAATTTTTCTATTACATACAGCCAGTAAGTTTGTGTCGTACTTTTGTATATGTAAATCTAATCATTTAATATATACAAGTTTATGCGTATATTGCACTCATCAAAGTAGCTTATTGTTTGCACCGTGCGATTTGTGTCAATCATGGGATGATTGGACATGTCACGCTCCTCAATCGATTGGTCTCATTCAGTGAAAGACGGGAAATGTATAGATAGCCACACACACTAACTCGTATGTGGATGCCCAAACCTGAGATTTTCAAATTCTCAAAGATGTTTGGGTCAACTTGAGGAACACTTGACCATGAAACAAAGGGGAGAGAAAAAAAAAAATGGAACTGATTGGGCGAGGAATCTTGCATGTGATCCGTGGAAGGGTTGCTGTGTTAGGACTTGTTTAGTTTACCTATTTAATATTACTTTGCTTATTGCTGATTGTTGATTCTTGATTCTTGTCACTGAGTATTGAAAAATTTAAAGAAATGTTTGATTAATTACGTACTTATTATTATTGAATGATGAAATAATTAATTTAAATATTTAATTTATATTAATATATTATATTAATAAAATTATTTTTATATTTTATAATTTTTATTTATAGAATAAATAATTTATAAATAATATTGAGATTTTTTTACTTAATTAAAAGTTTTAAAAAATTATTAATGTTCACTAAATTTTATATATATATAGAATATTTTTATAAGTGTTAATACTAATGAAAACTTGAAGTGAAAAAAAAAAAAAGATTTAAAAGTTAGTTAAAAAAATGTGGTATTTATATAAATATTCTGGAAATCTAACTCATGTAGCAAGTAAAAAATAATAAAGTAGTATTTTTTTTTAAAGGGGAATTTAGTTTATATAAATTATTTTTAACATGAAAAAGTGAAAGGAACTCAAAAACGTGGCTCTGTGCTACTTTTCAGTCAGTTACCATTAGAAAGTCGTAAAAGAAAATAATTAGAATTTAACAGTAACACCAGAATGTTTACCAAACACATATATAGTTGCTTTTGATAGTTGACCAGCAAATGACCGCACCCAAAAGCTAAACCAAACACCCTCTTAGTGAAATCTCTCTGGTTTGGGCAGATTGAGAGACCAAGACACACCACGAAATGTTTTAAGGAAAGTATGACTGGTGAGTACTGATGGTAAGGGGTCGATATTGCAATAGAAACAAGATTAATAATTTCCATGTCTGAGACTTCCTAAATTCCCAGCGAAAACCCCACCCGATGTGTAAGACAATCCGTGACAGGCTTCTTCACTGCGGTCTGCAAATCTCTTTTTGCAAATTATAATTCTGCTTTTTGATAAGCATAGATGGGTTTGCAAAGTAACAAGACAAAACAAATAAAACGGCTGTTGTTGACTGGTGATGATTTCTCCCAAATGCTGAAAAGGGTAATTACCCAAATGGCGAATAGGATAATTAATTTGAACATATGCTATATTTGTCATAAAAAGAAAAATTATTTCAACGGTCACTGCATATTTGCTACTTCAATGTAGCAATACAACTTCCATATCCAAGGGCAAGAACAGTGTACCATGATCTAAAGCTTGACGTGCATCTTTGCATATTACATCTGATTACAATATCTGAAAGCAAATGGGGCAATAAAAAAATAATGTTGACCAAGGCTCTGATTCGTATACAGCGTCCATTTTATTCGAACTCAATTACCGTCCAATATTTGAAATGGCGTTTAGTCTGACGATAACTTCCAAGTCTTCAACTGGAGAAATCAAGGTGGCAGTAACTGGGATTCGAAACTTGTTTAGGAATTTTGCTAGGTTTTGCCTTTGATTACAAGTTTAACGTTTTTTTTTTTTTTTTTCTTGAACTGGGAAGGGAAAATATTTCTGACCAGAGATTTGACTCGCCTGCAGTATGTTTTCCAGGTTTGACTTTTCTCTTACCATTTTGTAGCTTTCTCCTCTCTCTCTCTCTCTCTCTCTCTCTCTCTCTCTCGGTTCACCGTATGGAGAATCCAGCAAATCTAAGGCTTCCAGAAACTAGCCATCGGCAAAGTCTTCCGTGTCGAACACACTATCGTGGACATTAAATCAGCCAAGGCTTTTTTTTTTTTTTTTAAGTACCGGGACCTTATTTGTGTGCGTATTTAAAAGTTCAAAATAGAAATATCTTGTATTAGAAGTGTAAATTTATTATTTATTATTTCAAATCTAAAATAGGAATTTACCGAATAATACATTGGCAAGGGAGAAATATTTTTTGTCAGCCCAGAGACGTGACATGTCATTTTATAGTTGACGTGGATTTTGTTTAGAGTCACCCCCGGATCATATTCATATGTATGTGGAAATCCTCTTTTAGACCTTAGCTGGATTGGAATCAGATCTCATGACCTTATGAATCATGATTATGGTACATGAGCTCATGGTTGGAAGGTCCACTCCGTGATTATGGTTATCTTTTTTCCCCTTTTCTTCATATTGTGACTCGTATTATTCGACCATGTGCCATTATGGCGATAACTATGTTCAGAATTGTACAATGCTAGTTCAAAAAGTTGATAATAATAATAATAATAAAAGAAGTGCACAATGCGCTCAAAACTCTCTTTTTAGATATCATCACACACGGCTTTGAATTTGGGGCATTGAGGCACGAGCAATGTGACACAGATGGGAGCCCTGGAGTGGGGACCTTAAATTCAGATATAAATCGCTCGCAAAATGATGGAGCCGGTATCTTAGACCAAATCTTTGGTGGGTCTGAATATGCAGCTGCAATTGTTTATATATGCAATTAACCATAAATTCTACTGCTAGGACACGTGCACTTAATTAGAAAGCAACATGGAAAAGGAGGGGACGAATTTCAGACGAAAAATATCTCAAGATTTGTTGTTGCTTCGGCATGGATGATGCTGTCATTATTTTTGTTCCTCCGGGGAAGAAACACAAGGTGTTCCTTTACGCAATTGTTATTATTCAATTCTAATCAATTTGGGTTGTATGTTTGTTCGTATAAACTTGAACCTGTTTTGTTTAATCTGCAACTATTGGTCTGTCATGGGTGTTAGTGGATTGTGCTCGGCAGAATAATTGAGACAGTATTGTTGAATTTGGATGTGTGGAGTAGAATCAATAAACTTGCCCACTTCAACTGAATTGGCATCAATTTCAAAGGCTGGCCGCTTTCCGTCAAATCTGGACTTCTATTTTTATTTACTATAGTGAAGTCTGCTTCCATGATTTCTAGGTAAGAATAATTCAACAAAACAACCCCAGGTGAAGAAAATAAGAAAAAGTAGACGAAGGGATATCCAAGTTGATCTTTTCATCTTGTCCATTTTTGTTTGTTATGATGGCTTGGAATTGAAAACGTCAGAAAAGACAAAGTGTTAAGCAGCATTGACACATCAGACAAATAATTAATTATCCAAGAAATTGTTTGCATTGCCTGGAAGGACAAAGCATTTAATTGTTTTGGGAATCAAGAAACCGATTTCCTCGTCCGTTTGTGTCTCTCCCCGGGCCCCCCAAGATGGGCTTTTTCTAAAACATACATGTATCATACAAGAATGATCTTTTAAAAAATTATAAACAAGAAAACAATTTCCAAGGGCTTGCCTTTCAGAGTCAAACATCCAATTCAGGGCCACAATCTTAGGCGGTTGGCGACATAAAAAAGTATAAGAAATTGTACAAAGCTGAAACTATATGGAAGAAGCCACGTCTCCTCTTTTTTCTGTCTGTTCGGCCTCGCTCTACGTGATTCATGAATCAATTTGCTTTTCAATCGACTCCGATTAACACTTTTAACTTGATACCTTTATGAAACAATTTCTGTCGAACAGAACTTCAGGAAATATGCATTTCTGACCCATAACCTTTGCACCGCATCAAAATACTAATAAGCGAGTCGGCCAACTTTTTCTTTTTCTCTTTTCGATTAAAAAGAGCTAACAAAATAAGATTCATATCCTTTCCATCAAAATTGAAGAGAAAAAAAAGTTATACATATACACACACGCGCGCGCGCAGGCACTCACCCACCATTTCTTATCTTTTTACCCTTTTTAGACAAAAACAGAAAATGATAATATAGTCCAACTTGCTTAGTGATAACTTGCAGGGAGGGTTAAGATTTTACTTGGAAACAATTTGAGTGTACATACTGATTCTGTTGGCACATGAATTCTAGAGATCTGTGAACCAAACATGATGATGAGCCCATCATCAATGTGGTGTTTGCCCTTTCGGTACTCTACCAAGTTTCAACTTGGAAGTTAGGCGAGGAAAGTGACAGGCCAGTCCCTCCATTAAAAAAAGGGCAATGAAAAAGGTTCCTCCCCCCCACTCTAGTCGCTGTGAAAGTTGACGTTTTATTATTATTATTACTTATATGAAAAACTGACGTTGACTTCGAGACATTAATGAATCCCAGCTGTTAACATAATCTATTTAATCCATTACGGCAAGTAAATTTCAATTTGTAGCTTATTTAGTTTCTGACTGCTTCCGCGAAAATTAACTTAAACTTCATTTCCTGCAAAGAGAAAACATGAAATAAAGTAATAATTAAGTAATCAATAGCAATCGTTGGTCAAGCATGAGCTTGGAGAATGCCTTTTTTTTACCCTATTACCAAATGTGAGACATGAAGTCCATTCCCCGTCACTTGGCTACATTCTAACTTAAAATCTATAAGATGAAAGTTTAAATTTTTAATTATTTTTTTCCGTAATTACATTTTGCTACATTTATATAGCATAACTACACTGTTCTTTTTATGTTTTAAATTAACAATTAATACTAGACTCTCTCTAACTCTGCAGACACCAATAAATTGGATCTAACTGAGACTCGAATTTAAGTTGTTGAGTTTTAAAAATGACACTAGTAGATATATGATGTAGCTTGAGTTTGTATTCCACAGGCTACCGTTAGTTCACCTGAGATTTGCTCTCCACCGTCCAAAAAAACAACGGAGTCCAAGACTAGGTGTAAGAGAAACGTTAATGGGCCTAAATAAAATTTCGCCCAAAGCCCAGAGAAAGGCCCGATGCACAGAATAGAGGTCTTGACCGTGAAGGGCCTAAATCCAGTCCAATCTACAGTGAATCGCCCGCACTCGGTATTCGTTATTGAAATGGATCTTGTGACACATTAAATTAATTATCATAAAGCCTTCCTAATTAAAAATCTCAAGTACGAATTTCAGTCAGTACTAATTAACTAGAAAATATTACGGGATGTTCAAATTATTACTTTCAAGCAACATGGTTTTTTATTAGTTCGTTAATAAACATAAGTTATTACAAAGCATAGGCCAAGTCATGGTAATAATCCGACAGCCACCCTTCAATGATCTTAACCTCCTCCTTTCTGACGTCCTGAAGCCATTTGGGATCTTCGCTAGTTGCAAATCTTAGGTCTACATGGTGAGCCCCTGTAGAAAGAACGTTAACTACGTGAGGTCCAATCATAATTGGAAAGCAAAAGATCTTCTTTTCTTTTTAATGTGTTGCATGCTGACATCATATTTAATCACTTTTCGAATTTCAAGTTTTGATTTACTGACCTTCTTTTGCAACGATAGCTACTATGCTCTCGGAGATACTCTCTAGCACCCTGTCATTAGTCATAACCATTGAAGCAAGCCCATCAACAAATCATTCCTTTTTTTTTTTTTTTTGGGCTTTGTTTAGAGAGAGAGAGATAGAGAGAGAGAGAGTACCCTCCACCACTCCAAGGGTCTCGCAGGCCATTAAAGAAAATAATGTTGCTTCCAAATCTTTTCAAGACCCTTTTAATATCCTGCCCAAAAAAGCCAGACCAATGCTTGTTAAAAGGCTAAAAGCCTCGTATCGATTATGAGTTGCTCCACAAGTTCTTATTATAGTCTGTCACATTTAACCTCTTCTATCTTGCACATAATATTGTAATACTGGCATAAAAAAAAAAAAAAAATGATGTACCCACGTGACCACCAAACTCGCTAGTAATCCAGCTGGGCCTAGGCACGACACCGTAGTAATCATGGCAGGAGGTGGCCCTGTCCCTGTAGCTCCATTGGGAGGCTGGGAACAGGCTGTCGTTACTGGCAGCTAATGGCATTATCATTTCTGTGCACGCCTACAAGCAGCAGCAGCAGCAGCAGTGCGATTCATTTTTGGACACAATTTAATTAATCAATAAGTTTCCACAAATAGGTTCTGGCCATTGATGCACTTGAATGGGCCGATGCCCGTAACACTAACCCCGCGCCAATATATAAAGAATAGAAGATGGTAAGCTGAAAGCATTGCTTGCTCCTATTACAATTAATGTTTGACATGAATGAGGGAATGTTTGGGATTGTACTAAAATTTTGTTGTTGCAGTTGGCGAATTGATGGCTGTGAACTTTGTTGTCAGTATAAGTAATTTATTATTTGGCAATTGTGTATTGTATTTTGAGCAAAATATAAAAAATAATAAATAATAATATTTTTTATATAATTAAAATATAATTATTTTATATAACAATAAAAATTATTATTTAAAAAAAATATTAAATTGTAGTGTATTTTCATTAAATATAAATTTTATAATTTATTAAATATTAACAAAATTACAATTAACTCAAAATATAAAAATTTAAATTACAACTATAATTTTAAATACACTTTAAATGAGATCAGACTTGTAAAGTATTTATCAAAATTTTTAAAATAAAGTTTAAATTATTAAAATTATATCATCTGAGATAATAATAATTTTTTAACAATTATCTTAATGACTATACATAATATCCAAATCCAAGAAAAGTAATCTTCCCCAGGTTCATAGTGATCCTTAAAGATTCGATATTAATAATTTGACCAAATTTTGTTTCTTGCACGACACACTAGCCAGACATCAACTACTTCTCTGGATTTTCATTTATAAAAAAAAAAAAAAAAAATTATTTTACCTTATTTTATAAAACATGTACAGGCATTTAGACTACCCTGTCCGTGTCAGAGATTAATCTAACATTGTTCTCTATTTATTTAACAGTACGTTAAATATATGGGTTAATAGATTTCGACAGCCTTACCAATTATTAGTATTATTCGTATCAATTGGACAAATGGAACGTGTACACCGTAGAAATTTAGAGAGAGTTTGGTTGTACCTGCCACGACCATCCTCGGAGCCCGTGAGAATCGGAAGCATGGGCTAGATCGAAACACGTAGCGGTCCCAGAGTAATTGCGATAAACGCTGGCCGCACGGTATAGCTTGGCGAAAGTATCGTTTCCAGTCGTTGGATCATCGATCGCCTTGCACATCTACATTCGCCCAGCGACAGTTATAACCCCAACCCAATGTATAAAATTACTTTGCCTTAAGTTAGATCGAACGCAGTTTGCAATTTTTTTTTTTTTTAAAAAAAATATTTTATGTCTTTCCATTCATAATCGCAATTAATAAAACTGAAGAATAATTCAGCGATGAGGGTCGTCGTCTAAATCTTGGATCCATGTATTCAAACTTTAATCAAAATTTAGCTGAGCAAAAATATATAATTTCAAATAGATTCCACGTATAGAAGAAGGTATTGATTTTTTTTTTTGATTTTTTTGTTTTTTTGTCTTTTTCCGAGAAGGCTGTTGAACTGGACACAAGAGCTATGATCTAAATTATGAATATAATTGAAGATAAATACTGATTATTTAATTACCTGTTTCACGGGATAAGCTGGTAAGGGGGCTAAAAAATTTGAAGGTGTGGGATAGTCGGTCATGGCTGTGTAGACCCATGCTTGATTAAGCCAACCCTCTAGAGAATCTGAACTAATGTTGTTGCTGTGACAGGGAAAGTGCCAAAGACAGCTGTTAATAGGTAAGCTAGCAGGGAACATAAATAAATGTGGGGTACTTGCGAGCAAGTTTATGGTCTTACTTGCAAATCTTGAACGATTTTCGAAGCAGATCAAGTCCTCCAGATTGGTTTGCGGCGTCTTCAATGAGCTGCCAGGACCCTTTGATCACCTTGTAGCAGTTCTCGCTCTCACTCTGGTTTTTTAATTCAAATGCAAACACCAGTAAAATAAATATTATTTTTTGCAGAATGGACTGTCATTTCGTCGTTATTACTTCCTTTTTTTAATTTGTTGCTATCATCGAAGCATTTTAACGTATGCCCCCATAGTCTCTGAGCCAGTCATAAATGGAAAATTATAGTAACAATGTAGACAATGGGAAGGGCTGAAGGGGGGACCAGAAAGAGAAAGAGAGAGACCCTGAAGTCTTGAGTGATGATATCGTTGAAGCTGTAAGGAGAAGTGATATTCTCAAAATTGAGTATTGGAGAAGAAGATGACAAGGCTCCATTGATTACATGTGGATATTTCAGCCTGAACCATGCTGCCAGCACTGCAAAACCAATATGAACCAATTAATTTTGAGTTATTCTACCTTCCCATTTCAATCTCAATTTCAAACTACAAAACACCAGTTCGATTAAGCAAACATTAAGGAAGGCCTTACTTCCTCCGTAGGAGCCACCGAGAGCCACCACGGGAGAGTCATTTGCAGACAAATTCTTCTTTAGGTCAATGATTAGGGTGGCGTAGTCTGCCAATGCCTGAGTTGATGTCAGGTAACCAAGTGTACCTGCATTACCGTAAGCAACTTTTTTGTCTCCACCAAAAGGCATAGATTTTCCGTAGAACCTATGCTGCAAACAGACAGGAAGCGTGAAGAACAATAATCCATCTATTTCTTTTCCACAACAATCTCAACAACCAAACCAAACCATACCAGACAGACTGACCATCGTTGGATTTATACCTCGATGAAAACGAGAAGGGCCTTGAAATGGGGTGCAACGTCGAACATAAATCCTGTGTTTTGTGCGAACCATTCGATGTCCCCTTCATTTCCTGTGTAGACAAAGATGGGAGCATTCTTTTCTGCTCCCCCCCAGTTGGTGTCATTGATCAAATATCTCTGCTGGAATGTCTGATAGCTCTGGGTCGTGTAAGTGAAGTGATCAAGTATTTGAGTGAAATACTTCTCTTTGTAGAACCGATTTGAGGTAGGAATACTAGAGATTGTCTCTGGTTGAAGTGAAGAGAATGGGAATCTTGAAATAACATTGGCAATCGATATGCCAAAAAGCAACGAACAGAGGAGCAGACAGCATGGAAATACGAACCCAGTTGCCATTTTCTCGATGGTTTGCTCCTTTGGTCAGAGAATTATATAGAAACCCATGCGTGAAAATTTGTCGATCATGTCAACCTACTGCACTGCTAGTTGACAATATGCTGGTGTCCTGAATGCGTGTCGTTTCTGCCTGAAAGTGAAAGAAAACACTTTCAGTGTGGAAAAACTTGCGCAATTCTGACTTCTAAATTTGCAATTTTGACACGGCATAGATTAGGTAAGGATAATGGAAATCCAACAATTTAGCTTCCAAACATGCAGAATAACTTCTTTTATTATGATTCCAAGCCAGGTCTGGTGGCCCAAGGTCTAAACACAACAAAGTAGTCCTTAAGGGAAGATACTCAATTGTTCCAGACCATCACATGCCCACTGCTGTGTTGATAGGGCCTCAAATCTGCCTCTAATCGGAGAGTATTAAAAGAAAAAAAAACAGGCATTCCCACCTGAAAACAGTGCCTCAAAAGCAGAAGTCAAACTGTGACTTCATAAGTGATAAGTGCGCACATTTTGGCCTTTATGTACGGCATAATTAACAGAAATTGCAAGGGTATTTCCATGAAAATGTTCTGCCACTGTAACGAAGACAAACGACAGGAGCGAGAAAAGCAGAACATAGGGCTTTTCTTAAACGGATCCTATCTATTCGGAAAATGGTGGGTGGATCTATAGTATATGAAGCATGATGAACCGCAGAATTGCAGAAGATCACTCTAGACGCATAACAATATTTTTGGAAACACGGTGCTGAAAGCTTGTCCTAGTTAAGGGTCTATGTATTGGAAGACTTAAACCACAAATGGGAGAAGAAAAAGCGATAAGTCAAAGAGTCTCATTATTTGTCAGTGAAAAAATAGACGCGGGACTCGTTGGATAACGTTACCTAAAATAAAATTAAAATAATATAGATATTTTCAAATAAAAAAAAAATTGTTTTTGACAAAAATCATGAGGATGTGCAGTGGTCTGCATATAATATGCAAAATAGCCCGAAACAAAAAAAATTAAAAAAATTGCAACCTTGTATTTCGTAGTTTTGCATTTGTCATCGATACTCACGTACATTTTATTTGGTCTATTTCTAGCTTTCCTTAGTTTTCTTTATTCAAACCCCTCACCCCCCCCCCCCCAAAAAAAACTAATATCATCTTAACACTTATGAACTTAAATTTATATTTTTGAAGTTTCAAATTTAATTTAAAAAAATGTGAAACTTATAAAAATAAAGAAAATTACAGTTCACAATTAGTAAACCTCTTAATAAATAAAAAAACAAAAACCAACAAAATGAGAGAAAAAAAAAAATGCCTTTCATGCTGCCATAATAAAACTGTCTCATGTTAGAAACCTTTTTGTTTTTAATGATTGAGGTGGAAACAGAGAATTAATTATAACTATAAATATTAATTTATATTTTAAATTTGATGCCTACTATAAAAAATATTTGGTGATAAAACACCAATCATAAATTACTTGTGCTTTTGAAGATTCCCATTGAATCCTTTAAAAAAGAAAATTCTATCCAACGGACGCAGTAACATTATCTTATTCAGTCAAACAAAAAAAAGCAAAGCACAGCAACGAATTGATCAAAGCGGGAAATAGAACCCAAAAAAACGAGAGTGTCAAAACACCAGTTCGCCTCATTTGCCATTTTGACTAGATGCTATTGTAATCAATCACAAAGAAGACGGCTTTTTCTACTAGCAAAGGCTACTCCCCTACTAATCAATTCGCCAATTTGACTCAATAAAAAATCGCACCGGCCAGCAAGCATGACGGAATTCTAGCGTTATAATCGCGATACACACTTGATTAGATTAGCACCCAAAGATAGAAAAAAAAAAAAAAAAAGCTGCTCATGTGAATTCAATCAGTACTCATCATTAGGAATGTTCTCATGCTAGATGATGAGGCGTGGTCTAAACGATCCAAGCTTGAAGCGACTTGCAAAACGAGCAAGCTGAATCCACCTCTCGTATTAATTCATTAGAGCAGCAGCTTACATTTTAGTGCACAAAATAATTTGCTAATCTGGGAACAATGACCACAGCTTGTAGCAAGGCTGATAATAACAAAAGTATATGAATGGTGGCATCTCCTATTATTTTGGCAATTGACAGACATAAACCCACACCCATTTATTTTAATAATAATAACGTTTGCTTTATTTGACGCGATTTTAGCGCCAAAACGAGACCTTTTTCTCCCCGGAAACTTAAATTCTGAATCCCAAATTTTGCAATTTTATCGTTCTGGATTTCCTAGATTAATTTATTGAAAGAATTCCAATTCAGTTATTTCCATCTTTAAAAAAGATTCCAAAGAATTTCAATCATTTCATTAATGTCCAAATTGTCAATCGCCAACGCCCATTGAAAGCCACCTAACCGAAAAACAACACGTCTCGGAGCTCATCATGCTCTCCACTCTCCTCTCTCCTCTCTCACTGGCACTTTACACATCCACCAAAGTGGCAAGAGGCAAAGGGTGGTGTTAAGATTACAGTCTGTACTGATCAAAATCCGACACAGACACAACTCTTGTAATGAGTAGGAGTGGTAGTGTGTGGGAGTAGACCATCAAATCGTTTTCAAAGTCCTCAACTTTACGCTACATGATATTGTCTTTCCCATTTCCCAATACAATTTCAAGCTCAGATTTTTACAACCCCTCTTTAATTTCCCATTAATTGGAAATATTCCCCCTTTTTTTTTTTTAACCAAACTGAAAAGATCAAAAAATTGCAAAATGACAAAAAGGATTACAAATTGGAGCTTTTTAGAGGCGTCTCCAATAGGGGTTTCTGCTTGGTGAGATCTGAGGGAAAGGAAAGCGGAAAGTAATCAACTTAGACAATGCCAAGGCAGAATCGGACCGGCATGGATGAGTTGCTTCCCGGGAAAATCAGGAAGCGGGGATGTTCGTCGTCGGCGTCTTCGTCGTCGTCGATCATCCAGAAGTACAGGTTCAAGAGGGCCGTTCTTGTGGGGAAGAGGGGCGGATCCAGTACGCCCTTGCCCACGTGGAGGCTGAAGGGGACCAACCGGACTCCGTCGTCCATGTTACGGGCCATGGACTCCCCTAAATACGCGGCGTCGTTGAGCGGAGGCGGAAAGTGTAAGCAGCAGCAACATCAGCAACAGCCGGTGTCGGCGAGAAAGCTGGCGGCGATGCTGTGGGAGGTGAATGAGTTACCGTCCCCAAAAGTGAAGGACTTGGTTGATGAGAGGAAGATGAGGAGGGAAGCGAGAGCCAGAGACAGGGCGGCGGCAAGGGCCGTCCATTCCGGTTCTTTGCCTCCCCAATTGTCTGATCCGTCACACAGTCCTGTTTCTGAGGTGGGTATTATTATTATTATTATACTCATTCTGTTTTTCACCATCTGCTCTCAAAACCTTCGTAGTCATGGGATCTCATATGAACAGAATGAAAGAAAAAAAGAAGTTAAGTTTGTGTTATTGTTTGTTGAAGTAGAATTTTGTTTGTTAGATAAGCAAAGTGGGGAATCAAAATGGAATTTAAATTTTGAAATCTTGAGCCATGTGGTGTTTGGTCTGGTTTCGTTTTTATAAGCTGATGGCAATTGTCAAAGTTTGATGTTGGGGGTGCTTCTAATCATGCAAATGTACTTATTAACATGACAATGATTTAAGCTGTCTTTGTTCCAAAAAAACAAAAAAAACAAAAAAAACAAAAAAAAAAAAGAAGAGAGAATTGAAGCTTTCTGAAAAATTTGACGTTATGTTTGTTTTGCGTGTTATTTTGAATGTTGGATTAGGTTATGAACTGCAAGATATGATTGTAGCTGTCGTTGTTGAAGGATATGGAAACTCATTCATTGACTTCTGTATGAGATTGGTGTATAATAATTATAAATAAAATATTGATATGACTATTAATTTGTGATTCGAGGGAATTCTTGATCAGTTTTTCAAATGACTGAGAATGGCAGTGACTGATTAAACAATTTATAATTACTGATTATACATTTGTATTGATTATTGTAATCATATATTAAATAATTACCATAACTAGTTGCACAATTTTTATAATTTCTTGAAGATTGGAGGATAGTTATCAAGATTTTGAGTTTGATTTGCTGATTTGACCCAAATGAGCAATGCTTTTCAATTTATAGCAAGTAGTTATTGGTGTGTCATTTAGGTATGCATATTATGACCATTTCTTTCTATAAATTTTCCAATAAATAGTTCAATCAAACGCAAAGAGATAATTTGCATCAACAAACTAGTGTTGAGGTTGGTTTCTAAACAATGCTAATGTGCATTTTCTTTCATGTGGTTTATGTTTTATTGTGTTATACAGATGACAAATTGCCTAGTACTCATCAATGGGTGAAACTAATGGGGTTTCTTCCTGTTTTCACATACCCAACTAAGATTTACATCCTGTATAAACATTAATCCCTTTCATTATAATGAAAATGGTTGAGTAACAGATGGAGCTTATGTTAGATACTGTCTGTATCTTAAATGTGGAGAAAATCGAGTAACATATCAATGCTTAAATAATGAGTTGTCCTCTTATTATGTGAGGTTGAATTGGATGCTAATGGGTGATATCCGAAACCCATAAAGATGATAAATTGTGTCTGTGGAGTGTAACTTTCATGTTTAATGTAATACTGTTAGCACAACTAAAAGGAATAAATTTGTGAACTGAAGGGGGCCAACATTTGTGCTTCAAGTCAAAGCCGGAACCTTTACATGCAATTCTCTTTCATCTCTGAGATAATTGGTGAATCTAAGCTATTGCTTGCTCTTGTTTCAATTTATTGTTTCGTAGAGGAATGATCAATCTGGAACTGGCAGTCGTCATAGAAGATCATCATCAATTTCTCGCAGGCTTAGGCTTGCAGACAACAATATTGGAGCGTTTGATTGCATTAGCAACTGCAGTCTAATGGAGGTACACAAATCCATAGTGGCAATTTTGTTGATGCTTCTAATTACTTGCCTCTTACTCTCTCAAAGAGAAGCAAATGATTTTCTCTTCGCTTCTTTTCCCTTCTAATCAAGTAGAAAAGTACAAACTTTAATCTTTCTTGCACTGGTGCTTCTGTTTAGTTGAAATTGGAATTTCATTTTCATCTTCTTGGTTGTCTCTTGTTAGTTACTAAATTGTGCACAAGAACAATGGATGATCTTTTTTCCCATTTCCATAGTGGAAAGTTAATGAAGATTTGAAGCTGAAATTCCTCAAGCTTCTTCAAAGAATGACAAGTTGCATAAAAAAAAAAAATGATGTATTAAATATGTAGATGCATCTACCTAAGAAAAGAATGATAAGAAGAAATCTACCTGGAAAAAGAAAAAGGAAAAACACCAGAAAGAAGAAATGATTAGCTGTTATTAAATCTGTTGGTTTTATATCTCATTTAGTTGATCTTGATGATGCATCCATTAACTGCATATTTATCTTTGACAATTTCTCTTTGGTATTGTGATGCACGATCAATTTTATTCTCCAGTTTTTTTTTCCTTTTCCTGACAGACCCCCTGATCAAGTGCATCTTCCCCACCCCACCCCCACCCTGAGAAGGCTATATGCATGCCCCATTCTAGTGATGTGATCTGTTTTTCCTCCCCATTCTTCGGAGATTATGCTTTTTCTTGTGCATCATTGTCACTGAAATGAATAGATGCTAATGTTATAAATATTAACTATCTTTTTCTTTGTAAATGTCTGTTTGAGTTGTTTAATAATTAAATGTGCAATCTTTTAAAGTTCAGCACAAATAATTTTACATTGGGGTTGTTTATTAGCCTTTTCCTTTGTTGTGCAAGGAAAGTGCAATTTATCTTTTTTTTTTTTTTTTTTTGTGGCTATGCAGATTGAAACAAGATCTCAGGTCCAAACTCCTATTGGATCTGCTGTTGGAGTTAAACCTCGTTTGAAGGATGTTAGTAATGCCTTGATTACATCTACAGAACTAGTCAAAATTATTAACCGTGTATGGAGTAATGAGGATCGGCCTACGTCAAGCTTGTCTCTAATCTCTGCCTTGCATGCTGAGCTTGAGAGGGCTCGATTGCTGGTCAATCATCTTATCCAGGAAAAACGCTCAGACCAGAATGAGATAAATTATCTGATGAAGTGCTTTGCTGAAGAAAAGGCAGCATGGAAAAGCAAAGAGCAGAAAGTGGTTGAGGCTGCCATTGAGTCTGTTGCAGGAGAGCTTGAGGTGGAAAGAAAGCTGAGAAGAAGGTTTGAGAACTTGAACAAGAAGCTGGGCCAGGAACTAGCCGAGACAAAGTCTTCACTGCTGAAGGCAGTGGAGGAACTTGGGAAAGAGAAGATAACAAGAACTGCAATGGAGCATGTATGCGACGAATTAGCTAGGGAACTTGGTGAGGATAAGACTGAAGTTGAAGAATTGAAGAGAGAATCAGCAAAACTGTGTGAAGAGGTTGAAAAAGAGAGAGATATGATGCATTTGGCTGATGTGTTGCGTGAAGAGAGAGTGCACATGAAACTTTCTGAGGCTAAACATCAGCTGGAGGAGAGAAATGCTGATGTTGACAAACTGAGTCGTCAACTTGAAGACTTTCTAGGAACCAAAAAGGCCAAAGAAAAAGGACACAGCCCTTTTAATCATATGAATGATGAAGAAATTGCATACTGTTTGAGTAAATTTCGTTCAATTCCCCAACGGAATGAGGCAAATGAAGATGATGGGGAAGTAGAAGATGGTGTGGGATATGAAGAAGACTTGGCCAAAGGTGACCTTCATTCCATAGAATTGGATATGGATAGCAATAACAAGAGCTACAAGTGGACGTATCCTTTTGGAAATGATCGGGAGTCAATGTGGGCATCAATAGATGAAGAAATCAAAGGGAGGAAGTCTACTTCCATCAAAGTACCTAGGGGAAGTACTTCTCTCCAAAGGAGCATATCAGATGGAGTTGAATGGGGCACCCAAAATGAGAGGCTTCCAATTGCAGGAGATAAGTTAGACATGGGCAGATTCTCTCAATTAGAGAGGTTAGCACAAGTAAAAGGTTATGGAGAGGAAACTTACGAACAAGAATCAGTGAAAGGTCTTAAGGGGTACTTATTACCTGGTTCTAGGGCAACTTCTCCCAGAGCTTATGGGAGCCCCAGACTGCACTTGGGGCAGCTGGGGTCAACATGGCATCCTGGCAATGCAGCTCAGGAGAGGCCTCCTATGGTGCCTGGAAATCATTCAAGGTCAAGGCTAGCAGAGGCTAGATGTGATCAAGGCCTGAATGCAAGAAAAACCAAGTGGTGAAAATGCAGTTGAGTGATTTTGACTTCTGGGGCGAAGACTAATGTTATAAAAAAAAAAAAAAAAAAAGGCAGTGAGAGGTAGAACGTGTTCGGTGATCAATGCTTTGCTGGTCATCCCGGAAGCTGCTCTAGTTGCAGCGATCGCTGCTCAAAATGCACTACAATTTTTCCTACTTAGTGAGAATGTTTGCGTTTTAAGAGTTGTAGAAAAATATTGTGCTTCCCTGCGGGCAAGTTTCTACCGTGCGAAATCTTCTTCAACGAATTTGTTGGAAGCAACAATCAATACAAAGCTGTGATGAACGGTCATTCTACATTTTCTTTTTCCTTCCCCACAATTCTCCAGCACAATGAATGCATGTATCTTCCTCCTTCGAATATGCATGAATTGATTTCGAAAATGAAGAATGTGTTGGAATGGGCAATTCTCCAACGCATTGGCTTATATAATCTGAGCGACAAGCCCTCTAAAGGGACTTTTGTAGAGTCAAATTTTTTTAACTTTTAATTGAGAACTAAATTTTTTATTTATATCTCAAATAAAATTTTCTTTAAACAAAAAAAAAAAAAAAAAACTGTTAAATAGGTATATTCATTAAAAAAAATTATATATATATATATATATATATATATATATATATATATTAAAAAAAAAAAAAAAACAACATACATACGGTGAGAACAGGTCAAAATCCCTCAATTATGCAAATCTAAAATTTGATTTGGACCCAAACATAAAAAAATTAAATGTATTTCACCGGTAAAGAATGGCTTTTAAGTGTGCTTCCATCCACCAAAATAAGCATCATCGTGTCTGTTGTTTCTAAAATCATCCAGTAGCGTAAACGATGAAGAGGAAGACGAGGAATACAGTGTTAACGACGACCACATTCTTCCTGTCCTTTAGGGTGTCTAGCAGCCCAGCCGCGCAAGCATTGCAGTTGAAGCACAAAACATCTGATTAATTATCCCGGGCAACACAGTCAAAATTGGTGGAAGTTATAGCTGTTACGGTCCAGTTCGTTGGGCCCACATAGGTAAACCTATAGTCATTGGATGGCTTGCAACAAAATCAAACAAACAACCCAAGTCAAAATTAAAGGAAACCTATTTTCTTGAAATCTTTGACAGCAAAAGAGAAATACAGATACCAACAAAGGCATATAAAATCAAATAACAGCAAAAACATTTAACATGCAAACCACGCGTTTCACTCATTCTAAGAAAATTTAAAAGAGAACGATTTATAATTTATGTTCGGACAAACAGACTTCTTAGTGCTGATCGCCAGCCAGCCAGAGGCAAAAAATTAAATGGAACTGTTAAAACATGTTAGATTTTTGCGTTTAAGTCCAAAATTAAGGTTTAGATTTGCATAATTTAAGATTTTTAACTTTTCTTGTCACATGTCCATATTTTTTCATATATATATATATATATATATATATATGTATATTTCATTTGGTCGACATATATACTTAACAATCAAATCATTTTCTATTAAAAAATTCCTATGTAAATGAAAGATTTAATCCTCAACTAAGAACTTAAAAAACAATTTAATTCTCAATTTAAAAAAATCTATAAAGATTTAGCCGACCTTTTAGAAAGCTGGTTTCCATTATCTGATGTTGCAACTTTAACTTTACAAAAGAGAAAGGAAAAAGATTGAACATTGTGCATCGTCTCTAAAACCTACCCAATCAAATCTAATAGCATTAACAACAAGGATAGCTGATGGGCTTCTTCAACACGAAGTTTCAGTTCTAGTTCATAACCTACCAATCCCTGGTCCAAGATGTCCAAGCTAATCTAACCTGCGAACGTACTCTGGACATAAAAAAATTGGCCTAAATTTGCCAGACAAGGTGCTTATCTAATACATTTCTGGTTCCCTTAGACACAGACAGGCTTGAGCTAACAAAATGGCTACATGATCACTATACAAAACCATCCCTTGAGTAAAATCTAGACAATGAACTGTCTTCGCTGAAACTACGGCAGCTTAGTTCTAGAATGATCGTTCTACAAGAAGCAGCTGCCAGTGGGGTGCGGGATAATATACTGAGGCCATGATGGCTGATCTGGTACAACTGTTTTCATGTCTCTTGCAAAGCAAACTGAATTGGATCCATTTGCTGTTGGTCCGACATTACTCCTAAGTTCACCAAAATCCCTTTTTGCAAGAACAATCTCTCTAAAATCTGTTAAGATGATCACAAAATAATGAAAAAATTATAAGACAATGGAAGAAACACTTGAAAGGAAAATTTTAGGTCAATGCTGTTGTATGAGGGATCTAGACCTTCGAATTTAGAAAACAATTAACAATTTCACGTAAAGATATCACAAGAAATAAATATGTACCTAGATCAGCTGAGATGAGACATTCTCCTTGGTAATTAGGCCCTGCCAAGATGGTTCCTGACGGTGAAACAATAACACTTCCTCCACCACATCTTTGACCATTTGAAACTCCAGACGCAATAAGGTAGTCTTGTCTGTGGCAAAATTGGTTTGCTGAAAGAACAAAGCAGCTACCTTCTAGCGCAATATGGGTCATGGATGCTTGCCATACTTCTCTTGCATCAGCAGTGGGGGCACAATATATCTCGACACCTGTATTTTTAATGCAAACAAACATCAAGAAAGATGAATAACTACAATTTCCAAGAAATCCTGGACTGGAGAAGAGGGTGAATGAATCCCAATTCATGAGTATCAGCTTGAATTTACAGGAGCGCCGATTGAATGAACTAGACATTACACGTTAAATAACAACAAGATGACTTAAAATAACAATGACAACAGGATACCTTTAGCATATAATTCAGTCCTTAGAAGTGGTAATCTATTATCCCAACAAAGGAGGCCACCAACTTTCCCAATTGAGGTCATAAATACAGGTGGTGATAATTTCCCCCCTGAATACCACACTCCACTTTCTGATGCCATTGGCATTAGCTTGCGCTGCTGTCCAAGATGCCTTCCCATGGAATCAAAAAATAGAACTGTACTGTAAAGATAGGATCCAGCTCTCTCAACCACCCCCATTACCAAGTGAACTTTATATTTACCAGAAATTTTTGCGAGCCTTTCAACTTCTGGACCTGCTACATGTATATCCAACATGAAGCCAACAGCAGAACAGATTAATAAGACAGTTTATAAATTGATCAGTACAGCTGGTTATCAGGTCAGTCTTTATTCAGCTTCACCAGCAGCTTCAGCCGTAGAAGGAATCATTCTTACACAAGGGCCTATGTTTTCTTTCTTTCCCTTTTATCTTGCCTAACTAAAAGTATGGAACAAGGTTCTCACCAGGCACATCAATAGCTGAGGCATGGTATTTCCGAAAATAGGGTTCTTCCCTGGTTGAATGAGTTGCTGCAGCAGTATCAAACATAATGCTCCGTGGGCAACCACCGATAAATGCTTCTGGAAACACAACCAATTGTGATCCATATGCAGCAGCACCAGCGACCAGCCTCTCTGCTTTATCTGTTTACACACAAACACTAGTTCATACTGAGCTGACATACAAGGTTCGGATCTACAGACAGTAAACAAGGAACAAAGACCCACATTGACTCAACAGAAAACCAAACAGAAGTGGTCTAAAAGCTTACATTTTTATTTTCCGCCTTTGTCAAGGAAAACAAGAATCCAGAAGTAACAAAAAATGTCCCAGTTAATAGTGAAAATGCCAACATGTTGCCTATAAATACAAATGGATAAGCGAAAATGTCAAGCTGCATGCATACCCAGTGTGGCCGGAGTATCGAAAAGCACGGTGGAGGCCTGAACCACCGTCGCCCTCACCGGCGGCCTCCCCGACGGATCACTTACGGCGGCTACTGGATGATCAGAGGCTGACTCTTCACCGCCATCCGAGTACGACAAGCAGACAGGTGCAATGGCGCTCTCGACGGATTTCGGAGCAGGACGAGGAGGACGAGAAGAGCTGGCAGGTGCGTAGCGGACGAGGTCGGGTCGGGTCTTGTGGAGAAGCCAGTGAACAGTGTCGCTGTCGGAGCGAAAACGCAGTTCCTTCTTGAGGTCGAAAAGGAAAGGGGCGAGGGAGTTGTGTAATCGGAGCTTCTTGAAGTCGGAGTCTACTGGGGCAGGCCTCGTCCCTGAGGGCGGGCGACCCGGTTTTCGCTTTGGTTTTTCGGGTTGTGGTGGGACTGGGTCCTTCGCCACCGGTCTCTCCAAAGAGGTTTGCCCATCTACGGTCTCCATAGACATTAATCGCGCCACTGCTGAGAAAGAAGGCGGCGAACGGCGGGCTCTGCTCCACCGAGACTTGGCGTTACCTCCTACAAACCACACATCATGACGCAGAGTTTTCTGTACACAAGCATGATTTTCTTGACACTACAAAACTAAAACAGTTTATCCCATAATAATAATAATAATAATAAAATTAATACAGTTTATAGTACAATTTTGTTTTTTTTTTTTTTAATATTCCAAACAAGACCCTGTTAACTTTTAGTAGAAAGTTACAAAAAGTTTATAAAGATTATTCATTATTACACTTGAAATATGTTGTTGTTCTAAATCGACAATTATGTTTTCAAGAATTTTTGTCTTAGACCTATACTTTGCTCTTTTAATTTCAAAATTTGATGTCGTCAAATATTATAGTATTTTAAATTTATAACTCTGGTATTCTTTCATAAACTTCAATTTTCTAAGTTTCTTTGTTTGGTATTACAATTTTTAAAACATGAAAATTCAATTAAATTACGATATTTTAAAAAATACATCAATAAATTAAAAATACTAATTCACACTAAAATAAAAGTTACCCAAATTTTAATTCAATTTATTTAATGAAAAGTGAGTCACACGTTGGAACATTTTGGAATGAGTTAACTTTTAATGATGTCAATCTATTATTTTTGTCGTTCGGAAGAGGAAATAATTTGGTTAATAATTTAAAATTTTTATCATTCAAAAAATTAATTTAATCAATTTAACAGATGGTTTATTTTTTCTTATTAACTCTTGATGAAATCTATTGAGTGTATAATATAAGACATCAAAATTAAATATAAAAAATTAAATAAAAATACCAACAAATCGTACTAAATACAATAAAAAAATAAGAATGTTTTAGATATAATATAAAAAAGATATTCATGCTACCTATAACTAATACGAGATTCCAATACATATTTTATTTAATTATTTTTGTACCAAATACAATAACATTAAATTTTATCATTCATTCTAAAACACTAAACACTGTAAATAAAATATAATCTTAGGTTTCCATAATCCGGCGCGATTAAACCATTTGTCTTCACGGGTCGTCTGGCTACTTGTTGACGAGAAAAGGGCAACTCAAATTGCGTAACACGACGCCGCATATCAGTGCTCCGTAACGGGACAGCCGTCAGGATCTCAACTTGCGTAACATGTTTTTTTTTTTCCCTTTTCCTTTCCGTGTCTACAATTTATTTGATCCAACCAGAAACCGAATTTGAAGTAGAAAAGCTGGTGGTTCCGACAATTGTTTCTGCAAATTATCTGATCCAAACAGAAACAGAATCTGAAGTAGAAGCTGGTGGTTCCGACAATTGTTTCAATTCACTCAAAGTCAAATTCAATACGAATGTTTGACAACCTTAACTAAACCACACGAAATTACAAATTTAAACACCTGGAAAGAAAAGCCAACTGTTGATTCTATTAAGTATTAGACTTGCCGTCGAGGATTTCACGGAGGCGGTCTTTGATGAAATCGCTACGGGCTTTGGCACGGGCTTGTTCGGGGCCTATGTTGACAAATGAGAGATATGCTCCGTAGGCGGCGAAAGAGGCGCCAGTGATAAACAAGCCGAACGACACCGCCAGTTGCTTGCGCGTCGGTGGGTACGCCCCAAGCCCCATCCTGCTCAGCCGCTTACAATTAGAGAGGGTAGGATATTAGAGACAAGATCGAGATGCCATCCATAAAAGATATACATATATATATAAAATAAAAGAGACCTATCATCATTAAGTTATTCTCGAATATGTATTGTTATAAAATATAAACATAATGTAATAAAAAATTATTTTATTATTTAAATAATAATAAATAAATATTAATTTATTTAAATATTATAATTTTATTTTAATTAATAATAATAATAATCAAAAAAAATTAATAAATAATTATAAACAATAATAACAATTAATAAGAAAAAAATTAAGTGGGACTTAAATTAAAAATATAAATTTTTAATTATTAAAATAAATTTTAAAAATACGCTGAACGAGTATACAGTATCCAAGTCTAGATTTGAGGGTGATTGGGCTCTGCCCACGAGAGCAAACAGTAGATAAATGGGCCCATAAATGACAAGCCAGCATTTGTAGGCCGTCTCTGCGCATGCTGGATTCACGTATTCTGACTCCGGGACAAGAAAACAGAACGGAAGACAAGACAACCATGCAAAAGCAGCCATTTTTCCACCGAATCCATGCCTTTGAACTCATCATTTAACGTTTCAATCCCTGCTCCGTCTATTTGCGTCCAGTTTGATTGAATTTTATGGAAAATGCAAGGAGATATTGTCCGCGCATAAGGTTTTTGATGAAATGACGCACAAAAGTGATGTTTCTTGGACTGCGATGGTGTCTGGGTATTTAAATATTTGGGATTTGGATAATTCCAAGACATTAGTTGATCAAATGGCGGAGAGGACCTCGTTATCTTGGAATGCCATGATTGATGGGCTGTTTAAAACGGGTGATTTGTGCACTGCTAGGAAATTTTTACAGTTATGATTGATGGGTGTGCAAAGTCAGGGTGTATGGCATCTGCGAGGGCTTTGTTTGAAGAGGCTTCAGAGAGATACTGTTGCATGCTCAGAATGGGCAGCCAAATGAAGCAGTTAAGACATTTCACCAAATGCTGCTTACGAATGTTAAGCTTGATAAGTTCACAATTCTGAGCCTTTTGATGTCAGCTTGTTCTCAAATTGGTTTTTGAGATTTGGCTAAGTGGTTTGATCGCTATTCGAGCTGAAGCTCCATAGACATTGGTCAAGATCATGCTGTTACTGCCCTTGTAGACACAAACGGAAAGTGTGGGAACATGGACAGGGCAAAAAAATTGTTCAAAGGGATGCTTATACGTGACATGATTTTGTATTGTTCCATGGTTCAAGGACGGACCATTCATGGCTTTACTGATCAAGTTGTCAAGTTGTTCAATGAGAGGTTAATTCCATATGAGGTTGCATGTACGTCATTTTCACTGCCTGCAGCCGCAGATGGTTTCTTGTGGAGGGCTGGAACTGTTTTGAAACTATAAGGAATCTATCGTTCCCTCTCCCAATCATTATGCCTGCATGGTTGATCTCCTTAGCAGCGCAGGACGGCTAAAATCAGCATATGAGCTATTGAAGTCGACACCATTGTTGCCTGGTGCTTGTGTTTGGGGCACACTTCCTGGGCCTTGTAGGCCGCACCGTCATGTTGAATCTGGCGAGCTTGTTCCTAATTGGTTATTTGAGCCTGGACCTCAAAATGCTTCTCATTATGTGCTCTTAAGCAATGTCTATGTCTATGCAGCAACTGGTTGTTGGTTGGGTGTTTTTGTCAGAAAAAAAATGAAGGAAAGAGGAGTGCAGAAAAATACCTGCTCGCAGTTGGATAGTATGGAATCTATGGTAGAAACATCTCCTTAATGACCCCATCATTGTGCTTAGAAGTTGGAACCAGATGGGAATATGGAATTGCAGAATTGGGGAATTCAAATTCAGAATGCATGGCTATTCCCAATCCATGGCTCCTTCAGAAGTAGGCAATGGGAGAAGGGCATCATAATTGCAATACTTCATATTCCCACCTTTTGTTAGTGAGGTGGACGCGTAAGTACATCTTTGGTGGATGCTCCAAGTTTTGGCTGGATTTCCAGTAACTTTATGCTGTTGATATCCTCTTCCCTTGTATCTTTTCAGCATGTAAGGCCCAACTTGCGAGGTTCATTGTTCTAATTAATGTTTCTTCACCAGTGATCTTGATTGTCTCAGTATCGCTGACAAATGGATATGGTGTAAAGGCCATTGGCATCTGCCTTATGACTAGTGATATGTTTGATATGGAGAAAGCCTCCTGTATCTGTGACTTCTTGAAACGCTGTCAATCGGTCAATCTGACTTCTAAGCATTGATTCAGAGCATAATGATAATGACGTGAAAAGTAAAGATTACAGCGATAACATTAATTTGGAGTATAAAATTGTGATTATAAAATTTTTAGTAAATTTATTATATTTTTAATTAAATATTTTAATTTATTATTTATGAAAAATTAATAAATTTTTTAAATAATTTATAAAAATTGATGATTTTTTTAAATAAAAATAAGTTATATTAATTAAATTAGATAAAATTAATAAATTTATAGATAAAAAATAAATAAATAATTTATTTTTTAAAAAATATGTAATAAAATTAATAGATAAATCATAATTAATATTTTATGATATCTTATAAAATAAAATTATGATATTAAAATTAATAGTATTTAATCATCATATAAAAAAATTATATAAAAAAAATATTAAATTAAAAAAATTAATTAAATAAAAAGATTAAACAAGTAAAAAAATAATAAAATTTTCTTAATTAAAAAATTATTATCATTATTTAATTAAATCATTTAATTTTTTTATAATAATATATTATTAAATTAAATATAAAAATAATAAATTATTATATTAAATTTAAATTTATATATTTATAATATTTTATATTTTTATTTAAATAATTAATAATATTTATCAAATTGTTTTAATTAATTAGACATCCGCCTTTCCAAATTTCCTTGAAAAAATTAATTTTATTTGTAAATTTCTTATTTCAAATTATTAATCCTCAATCCTCATTTTTAATCATTAATTCCCCAACTCTAATTTCTAATCATCTTCTCGGTCAAATATTCTAGGATCTTCCCACTTTTCTTCTTTATGTGCTCAGACAAAACTCGAGAATAAGATCACCAGCGCGCTCCCTTAGTATCTTTTGCATGCCCTCCATTCCAAGTGACCAAACAGGAAATGTCCAAAGCCATTGCTGTTCCCAGTACTGAAGAAGGCAAAACTATTCTTGACATTGTTGGAAATAGCCAACAAAAGGACCTCACTAGTGGCATTCATTTTCTTCTTTTCCCGAGTAACTTTCAGTGGCTCGGTCTTGCTGACCCAAACATAGTAAATAAGGATACCAGACAATCATAGAAACTGTCCTGAGTGGTGCAATTGAGTCGATGCCTACTTAAATCTGATAATTGTTTAATGTGCAAAGATTTGATCTTTTAAAATTTTGTTATATGTGATTTGGCACACCATCTCTCGTAAAAATCTGCAATAGTAAACTCATCGTTACAATGCTTCATTCTTTAGTAATTTTTTTAGCAGAACTGCCAGAGTACATTTTTAGGAAACTTACACCGAAGTTCCCACCGTCTTCTACTCCAACCCCCACTAGATGGCCTTTGCTTCGAAGGCCGAAAACAGATGGGGTTCCTCACCACAATCTTCCATGGCATGGCTGTCTACATACGAGATTGCGACAGCGGCATTGAAAGCTGCACCAATTGGAAAGGCCTCCTCGTCTATAAAGAAGTAAGGGGAGTGAAGTGGTTGATGTGACTGCAGAGTTTCATTCTTTATTCCTATAACAAATATCGCAGAAGGCATCTTTTGTGTGAAGAGGCTGAAATCCTCTGCTCCCATGGTCACTGGAGTAAGCTGGACGTTGGATTCTCCAAGCATGATCTCTCCAACCTTCTTTGCTTGGTTGTACAGTGCCTCATCATTAACCATTGCAGGATGTGGTAGATGTCTTTCTTCCATGAAGTCCACTGTGGCATTGCACCGATGCACTGCTGCTTGGCTCTCTATAATCTGTGAGCCAAATGTATTGATTTGAATCATGATATTAAAATTGCACACTATAAACTAAGCAGTGGGTGCATTTTCTTGCCTCATTAATCCTTTTCTGAAGGTAGTAGACACCTTCATTGGTCAAACTCCTGAAAGTTCCACCAAATCTCACAGATTCTGGAATTACATTTTCTGCCTTTCCTCCCTCTATGTAACCAACCGTCACCACCTGTTGAATTGAAAACAAATACAAACTCATAGAGTTCCAATTGTTGCCGGATAGCTTAATCTAGTGTGTACAATGTCAAAATGGGTTGTTGCTGCGGGGCTGTAGCAACGGTAAATTGGTTCTAAATGTGAAAATACATTTAGTTCCTCTCAACATTTCAACTTACTCATACATTTGTAGAGCCAAAAGCAGTTGATTCTGTAATATCAGATTGAAATGGGTAGGAATGTGAATGTGAATATAATCGAATGAACATGTGCATGGGCAAGAAATTTTATGGCAGGACTCGTTCATTTATACTGGAATGGATTTTTCTTTCCTTTTTTTTTTTTTTTTCGGGGAAAAAACAAGGAGAAGAAGGATTTACTGCAGCCTCAAGAGGATCTATCTCTCGTGATACAATCTGTTGTAGAGCATTGATTGCAGAAGTTGCAGCAAGGATTGGGTCCTTAGCCAGATGAGGTGATGATGCATGTGCACCTTGTCCTTGAATTGTAGCTGAAAAGAGACCTGCACCAGCCAGCAATGGACCTGCTCTTGAAGCAATGGCGCCAGTTGGTGTGGACGGCAAGACATGTATGCTCAAGATGGCACTAACGTCATCAAGACATCCATCTTGTAGCATATGGTAAGCACCAGCATAACCCTCTTCTCCAGGCTGGAAAACAAGCTTCACGGTCCCCTTAATATTATGGGCAAGCAATACAAGTCAACATTACAGGAGAGGCAAAAACAATAATGCTGTTGTCTATTCATTCTCCAAGTTACCTTCAGTTTGTCTTTTTTGCTCTGGAGTAACTTGGCTGCTCCAAGTAGCATTGCTACATGAGAATCGTGGCCACAGGCGTGCATCTTGCCATCAATCTTGCTCTTGTGTTCCCACTCTACATTTTCCTGCCAGTGTGTAAGATCCAAATGTAGATAGGCAAAAATTATTAAAACCTCAAGATACGTACCCAGAAAAAAAAAAAAAAAAATCAAGATATGCTTCGACTAAATTTGCAGCAAATTTGTCAATCAGATGGCAATTAAGCCATAGCATATTCCACAAAAAAGGTGGGTGTGTGCTCTTGTTCGTATAGAAGTTATGCACAATGAGAGAGAAAGACAGGCCTGAAGAGGGAGGGCATCCATGTCAGCCCTTAGTGCAAAAACCGGCTGTTGACCGGACCCGATGGAAGCAACGATCCCAGTCTTGGCAACAGGCCATTTGTAATCAATACCAAGCAAATCAAGTTCACGCCTAATGAGCTCGCTGGTTCTGTGCTCCTCAAATCCAAGCTCTGGATACTCATGAATTTTCCTCCTGATCGTTCTCATCCATTCAAAGAACTCAGGCTCCCTTGCCGATGCCAGCAACTCGCTTGTTAGAAACTGGAGCCCCACTTCATTAAGAACCCCCAGAGTCAAAGGCTGTCGGCATAGATAGATAGTGAGAAACAATAGAAAGCTGGTGAGCCCCATTTGAACGCCGACATCAAATGGATACTTGATGTTTTAAATCTGAGTCTAGTGGGTAGACAACAGAGGCCCGGAGCGTTTGATTCAAAAAGAGCCACGCCTACGAGTTGTGCTTCGACGATTATCTCTGGGATTAAATAAATATTAAATCTTTTAACAGATTTGGACACATCCGCGTGGAATCCGTTGTTCCTGCTTCTGGGTGTGATTGGGATGGGCCAAAATTGTTTGTCGTCTTTGAACTTCCCGTGTCTACTCATCTCTCCTTGCTGGCTTTTATCACGGAATGCGTAAGACTTGATCTTTAGAACGTAATCCGGCCGTGCTGATGCTTGGGCTGCCATTTGTAACCGGTTAACCGTTTTGCACCCTTTGAAGATGCTTGGTTACAAATTGAGTTGTGGATTGTCCATGGGCTCCACTTTGCCCTATATATCCAAACACTATAGGGATACGATTTGGCAAATTGCATTAATGCATTCTACTTTCAAAACGGAAGAAAGCTCTCTAAGTGGGATGCTTTTTATACATTAATCATTTTTTACACCATACAATTAGCAGAGGCAAAAGTAGAGAGCCAAGAAGTATCAATTTCGTTTGATCAAGCTTGTAATAATAAGTCAATAAAACCCCCCAGAGATAAATAATACATATAGTGATTTTAGAAAATTTTTTTTATTGATTGTCGATTTCAGAATTTATACAACAGTAATAATAATAAATTCATAACCAAAATCCTTGGGTCCTACAAGGCCCTGGCCCTGGCCATCGTTAGATAACTGGAAAAAAGAAAAAAAAAGAAGTCATAAGGCAGCGAGGCCCAAGTTCGTTTGAATTGAATGATCCGGAAAAATGTAACGAGTTTTATAGGTAGCCTTTAGTCTCTGGAGTGCCAGCCGCATTGGTGAATAAACAGCAAAGGTCTTTGAAAACCACAGAGCCCAAGTGGAGGGAGCTAAAGCCCAAGGCGAACTGGACTACTCGGCTGTTGCGGCCTTAGGCCTGTCTTATTCCACCTACGTCCACTGTGACGTGAGCGATGACGCCCAAGTGAAAAATACTGTTGACAAAGCTGTTGCAACTCATGACTCTACACATTGCGTTTAACAATGCAGGTAATTCCAATGCCAAAAGGTCACGCATGATTGATAAAAACAAAGGCAGCTTTGGAACTGGCGTTCTTAGCATTAAATTCATCGGAGTTTTCTCGGTACTAGGCACGCTACCCATGTCATGTTCTTGGTGCATGGTAACTCTTTTGAAGTATCAAATGTTGAGTCAAGAATAACGTCTCACATTAAAAAAAAAAAAAAAAAAAAAAAAAGAAGGTAATTTATAAGTGTAAAAAAAAGTCACAATTCAATGTCTTATTTTATTTTTTTTTTTAAGTGTCAAATTCCATTAAATTGTTTGCTCTAGCCTGTTGTTGATGCTCTCCATGTTTGTTTGGGCTTCACGTTTCCAACAAGCTCCATAACTCGAAATGCTACCATAAGTCCCCGCATCCACACCTGAATATTGTTGTCTTTGAGGCCAATTTGACCTTATGTTCTTGCGATATGTTTAGCGACAAAATTAGCGGGGCTTAGCGAGGAGGATTGAGAGAAGGTAATGGATTGACATGCTAACTTGAATTGTGTGATGCTGAAGGCAGAAAATGTTGCTAATGCCGCACTTTATCTATAGCTAGTGATGAGGCTAGATGTATCAACCGGCATATATAATTATTCATAGTTGGGGAATTCATCGTTTATAAACCGTCGTTCATATGGTCCAATACCCCGAACCACGATTGTATCCATTAGAAAGTTGGCTCTTGTTTTCTGGGAAGGTGTTGCATTCTCAAGGAATTGTGGATATTTATTTTGTACTTTGAATAATTTCGATATGGTTAGAGCTTCGGTGCTTCATATCTATGAGTATGTTTCACTTGCTCGATGCATTTAAATAATTTCAAGTTATATCTTAGCTATATTGCAGACAAATTGTGCTCTCTTTTCCTAACCAGGTTGATTCCAACAATTGAACCAAGCTTTTCATTCCTTTATCATAGGATAGACACACACAAAACAACTGAAATCACATCCCCATAAAACATTAAATTGCTTAGTAGCTATGAAAGGAAATCGCCTGTCTAAAACATCCTTGAAAGCTGTAAGCTGGAAACATAGTCTTTAATGTTGCATCAGGCAAAATTTTGTCGAGCCATCATCATGGTAGGATTCACAACACTGAACCCACCATCCACTACCAGATTCATTCCACTCACATAGTACGCCTCATCACTAGCCAAATACAAGGCAGCTTGTGCTATTCCATCAGCCCTGAGAGTTTTCCCCTTGAGATTACCCATCTCACTCAGCATTGCTTCCGCTTTCTGTCTCTCTTCTCCAGTAATGCCTTTGCTCCCTCCTGTCCCCAGACCTGTCAGCAGACCATAAGGTGAAACACAATTCACTCTTATGCCGTATTGTCCAAGCTCGGGTGTCAAGTTCTTAGCCAGACCCAGAATTCCATACTTGGTTGCTGCATAAGAATGAGTTGAAAGTCCAGCAATCTCTGTGCAAGCACTAGCGGTGAACAGAATGGAACCATTGCGTTGGGGTATCATGACCCTGGCAGCATGTTTCGCCCCCAGGAAAGCACCACCCAAGTTAACTGCTAGCAGGCGGTCCAGCATCCATTTTTCGCTATCCAATATGGTTCCCGAGGGTCGATCGAGAATTCCTGCATTGTTGTACATAATATCGAGTTTCCCATATTTCGCTACAGTGGTATCAACAAGATTGATTATATCATCTTCTTTTGATACATCACAGTGAATGTAGCAGACGTTTTCGGTACTTAGCTTATTGGCAATGGCTTGGCCTTCATCATCCTGGATGTCTGCAATCACAACTTTGGCTCCATTTTCATGGAAAAGGTGCACGGCACTTTTTCCAATTCCGCTGGCACCTCCGGTGATAATTGCCACCTTGCCTTGCAATCTGAAAAATTAAGTGTCAGTTTGCGAATTAAGTCAGAGAGGTTGCATTACACAATACTGAGGAATCAGCATTTAATACATGTGGTTTACGTAGAAATTTTAAGCGCCGTGCTACCTTGCTGACGACGACTACCAATGCCTTAAAAAAGATTGTTCTCAGCCTAGAAGATTCCCAATGATACGCTTTTTTATTTTTCCTTTCATAATTACCTTAGTGGTCAATAGAAAGCAACTCATGTTAATTTGAATATATAAGATACGGTAGCAATTTTTCTCCGGGGTATGTATATTGGCAGGAAATCATAAGCATAAAAAAGAAACTAATCAGACTACAGAATGTCAAATTGTTATTCCTTTCAGGACTGGAGACAGACTAGTCAACTCATTTTATGTAGTGTCGATGACAATCGTGTACTTCTGTTCGAAACATCTCACCTTGAACATGGTTGATCTTGGAAAAGCTAATTGTTGATGTATTTAAGACAAGTTTTTTCCTTTTTCCTTGAATGGCAAAAATATTTTATTCACCATAGAACAACACGTATAGTAACCTTGAACTCTATTGCTTTCATATTCAATCAGAAAATCAAAACTTGAAATCCGACTCCAAATTCCAAATCAGATGATGCAGCAACACAATATTTCAACAACAGTGAATTTATAGGATGTGTTAGAGTGGAAACTATTCTTACACAAAATGACCGCGAGGAATTTGACACATTGGTCATGATTACCTTTTGTGCGCTGCCGCTAATGAAACAGCACTCATTTTGTTAAGGACTTGGAACGAGAAGGGGACAAAAGAAACAAAGTGGTTGAAGTTGCGGTGTGTGTGTGTGTGTGTGTTGGTATTGAGAATGGTGGCATCTGATGGTTTATAGTTGTTGCCGTCTGTGTCTGGCTCATTAAGTCCTTGCACATGACTTTAGTTGATTTCTCGCGGCTTTACCTTGCATTTGTAGAATCGTGGACCCTGTTCTATGAGATGCCTATCCGTGCAATATTCCCTACCCCCTGCCTGCTTGCGTGCCTAACTTCTAGATGGTGCTTGAGTGAGATTGATTGGGCTTGATTTCTTTTTTTTTTATATATAATTTAGTTTAATTAATTTATTTATTCATATTTTTTTATTTTTAAGGGATTAGTTGGGAGAGGGGGAACGTCATTGTCTTATCTGAATTTTCGTTTTATATAGTTTTCATGGTCCAAGTTCTCATTCGTTAAATAAGGGATATACCTTGGTGGGAGTGACAGGTGAACACTCAATTTTGTGTACGTAAGTGAACACTAAAAAATATATTCATATTACATGGGTAACATTTTAAATATTATTATATAGTAACATCTAAAAAATAATATAAAAATAATATGAAGATAATATAATAATTTTTTATTTATAAAATTAAATAAAATATAATTAATTCATATTTTTTATTGTTATTATGTTACTCTGTAAATATGACATTTCAACTATAAGAATAAATCTTTATATAATATAAAGAGGATTGACATAACTACTATTATATTACTATGGAAAGCAACAAAAAGGCCCAGAATGTTGTACATCAGTGATCCTCAAAATCTTCGCATGGAAAAATATTTCACTCTAAATTTTAGGCTTCAATTTGTTCTATTTGTTTTTTTCTTTTTTTTTTTTTAAAAAAACGAAAAATTAGGCTCTAATTTTAACATATTCTTTTGAGAATAAGATGCCAAATTGTTGATATTACCGTCCTTAAGTTGATGTCGGTGGTGTTTTTGGTACACGGTATAAAATATTATATCATCTCACTTAGAGAAAAAGAGGATTCAATTGTTCAAAGACATCGGACCATTATCCATGCGATTTTGATAAAACTTAAGGGCAAATTTAATCCATTATCCAGGCAATATCAAGAAACTTTTTACCCTTCGATAAAATAATAATAATAATAATAATCTATAAACTTTTTGCAATGGGCTTGTGCTCCTGGCCTAAAACCTAGCAAAGAAATAAATAAATTATTTAATAAAGTTGAAGCCACAAAATTAATAGAGTTTTGAAGAAACTGACTTAACTAATTAGGTGATCCTAGTTGACCATAGGGCAAGTTTTTTTTTTTTTTTTAAAAAAAAAAAAAAACTGTTACGCAAGATGGTGACCTGAAAACAAATAGCTGGACCAGCGACAAGTTAAAACTTACTGCTAAGTGCACCCCTTGCGAGCCTAACTCCAGCTAAATAGTATATTTTGAAATAAAGAAAAAAAAAAAAAAAAGGAAAAGAAAAACAACTCAACCGAAATAAAAGACCAACAATCCCACGTTTACCATTTTGAGGCGCTCCATTTACGGCCTGGATGAGCTGGTGGCGGAGCGGTTGCCAAATTTTCAACCGGTTGAAACTTCTGTTTCTGAAAAGTTAATTACAGCCCACCAACTACAGCCCCCAACGCTAAAGCCGGCCTATACATTTATTAAATTTGATCGTATGGATAATGAAATAATAAATACATTAATTCTACAAGCAATATTGCCACCAGCGATAAGCTCCCTTGAAATAAGAGGGTGCGATCCTCTTCTTGTTACGTGGCCATGCACCAGCGTCCTAAGAGTCAGAACTTGGTTTAATGAGAGCCTGCCAAGTATGACTTTCCACCCTATTTAGAAGACTTCCTTGCGTGGCGGAGAAGGGTGCGAGCAATTCTTATTATGAAACGAAACAGCTACTCGCCGATAATGGGTTCTAATAAGCAACCGCGACTACCTTTCATGATGATCCCCAGTATAGTTGGAAACTGGGCAGGAATCACACCATCTTGTTTGATTCTTTTTTTGGTCGGTGAGAGGAGATTAGAAACGAAAAAGTCTATATTGGTAATAGCATTTACTTATTATTAATAATAATATTATTATTTTAACTTATTAAAATGCCCATGGGCTTCGGAGCCTACCCAGCGTGGTTCGACCAACTTGTAATGGGCGGGCTTCGGCTAATCTTTCTCATAATATCATCCAACCCAGCTCACTCTTTTTTAGATCTGATCATTAGTTGGATTGGGCTTGGACTTTATGTTTCTTTTACACCAGATTCGACCAACTCGCATATTCTTTTACTACATCTTTGATAAGTAGGCCCATCCCGACGACACCTCAGGCCGTGACGGGGTTGAGATAAGAAAGAATTGAAAGCAGACAGATGGGAGAAGTTGGCCTCATGCCTGTCACTGGCCCAAGGCTGGACAGAGGTCACTCTCTCACTCTTATCTTACGTCTTTATCTTATCTCATTGTTTCTTATCAATGTGCTGTAGTGTAAAGGTAGGGCTTCAGGATTACATCGCCATCACACACACACACACGCAAAAAAAAAAAAAAAAAAAAAAAGAAGGAAAAGGTCTATTTGTATCCTTAAATGGTGAGCACAGCTGCTAAATGTCCAAAATTAGCCTAAAAAATTGGAAGAAAAAAGTTGAGGGAGAATTTATAAGGAAAAAAATGGTAAAGAGGGGAATAAGGAGAATGAGGGGTGATAAAGAGACTTAAAATAATTTGTAAATCACCTTATATTGGATCTAAGAATAACATCGAGTTCATTAGACTCTTTCTTTAAGCTTAGAAGAGTCCAAGCGATGGTTTCTTCTGCCGTTTACGTCAAGAAGTGGAATTCAACCCACACAGAGTGAACCCCATTTGTACGAATTGATCCGAATGTATATACGTAAATTAAACCAACATTCATTAAAAATAATAATTATTTTTACCCAATTTATTTATTTAAAAACTTTAATTTTCTATCGACTTAATCGTCAGAAGAATAATAGCGCTCGAGTTTTCTCTCAACACAGTCAAATACTGTTTTTACAAACCTCAAATAGAAATCAGTTACCAATCTCTCATACCAACATGACGCAATATCCTCTCTAAACGTGTCTTCCCCGGCGAGCATTCTTCATCAAGAGGAGACATTTATTGGAGTTATACTGTCATACATGTCAAACAACACATTGTTTATCCGACTATTATTTACCAGCCATAGTATGGTCTTGCATGTTAGATTGGGACAGGCTACTTAACTGCATAAATTATTCGTCATCCATAAAACATCTAAGGTTTCTTTTTTTTTTTTTTTCTGATTATCGATTTTATTAACAATTTTTAAAATAAATTAAATTAAATTAAATTATAATCTAATTTTTAATTTTATTGGTTCAATCAATTCATCAGGCCTAATTTTCCAAACATTGCATGTGACTTTAGTTGTTTTCTCGCTGCTTTACCTTACGTGCTTTTCCAGGAGCTGCATTTGCCAGGCGCTGGAGGTAATGTCAATTTTGTGGAAACGTGATGCGCAAGCTCGGGCCAATAATGGATCACCATAAGGTAAGAGAAATCAGTAATATATGAATTTTTAGAAATTATACTTTACCTAAAATTTTAAAGCACCGTATTATAGATTTTTGTGTTGCTTTACTCGTGTCTTTCTTTTCAATGTAAAATCTTTGGTCTGTCTAATTTTTTTTTTTTGGATCTCAACCCCGTGACGCCTTGCCATTTCTTTACGAAGCCGAAAAGAAATAAATTTCTCTGACAAAGCTGTGACTTGAGGAGCCACCGGGGAAGTCTGATGTCCTATGCAATGAACGAAACGGTCCTGCCCTGGAAGAATCTTATCTTCAAAGAGAGATCTATACGAGCGCTCGGGCGCGTTGCATACATCGGTTTTTCCAACCGAGACCCTTTCCTGCTTTATTGGCCTACTCGTATGGTCTACCCATAACTGGGCACATGCTACTTGATTGTGAAAGTGGTGGTTTGAAGCTTAAATCAATTTCGGTACCCCTTTCAGAGGACTTTGAGTAGCTAGTTGTAATATCATCGTCATCATTACCCAGTGCATTGAATTGAGCTGAAGTAGACTGTTGAAAAATGCATCGCACAACCGCTCTTTTGTCTACGAATTCATTATCCTCAAGTCATCAATTTCATACAACACGGGCAGTTTAATCAATGGTCTGCTTCATTGTAATCGTGCAGACAACATAGGCTGAAGTGCTATGAACAAATGCAAATTAACCACTCACAATTGGAAGAGAATTAATCCGGCGTCCAAAGAAATACTGCCTGTTGTAGTTCTACTCCTTACATACTGATTTGGCCCCCCAACCCCCCACCCAAAAAAGGGAAGGGAGAATAGGACGCAGTTGCTGTATCAGGACAAAGCCTCCGTCATCAAGCAAAATGTCGAAATTCTATTGAAGATAAGCATGCGGAAAATTAATGATTTCTGTCAGCTGGCGCTACTAAGAGCGACGTCAACTTGAAATTTTGCTGGTCCACACGTAAAGTGTACCCCCATATATATATATATACCCCAAATATGTTATAACCCTATAGGTCGCTTTTAAACATATATGGATGGGCCAGATTGGATCAACATCACTGAGCGCGGCATTAATTTTGACAGAATTCCCCTCAGAATCCCCGGGGTCTTCTCATGAATTATGAATCTGATAAAATCTCTTCTAATTGTGTCAAAAATTCAAGGATTTCAGTGTGATCTCTTTTTATTATCACCCTAACTGCATTAATTTTCCATTATCATATTTATTATTACATTATTATACATTCCTCGTAAATGTAAATATTCTCATTATAAGTCATGGGTTCGCCCACATGTATTAAAAATTAAATGTTCAGTACAATATGTGAAAGCTCTCCGTTTTTTGTCCTTACTTCAGACAAATTGCAAACCCTGTCCTCTAGTTTCCCGTGTTCCCACTCTATGTTTCCCTAATTTAAATATAACGTGGACAACACGAATGAATGCGAATGGGATGGCCAACCGGCCGTCATGTGACCAAATAGTTCCGTATTGGATTGATCATAATGCTGTGCTTAGTTTGTGATACACGACGGTGACTCTAATCAATGTTCTGAAGCGAATTTAGGAAGTATTCACATATCTTCCCACGCGGACGCTCTCTGCCCGAGTAGTTAGCAGAGCAAATTTATTGTGTGCGAGGTTCTGTCACATTGCGCATTTGCAACGTTTACCCATGGAGCGTTTACTCTGTTGCGTCTGACACCCTCTGGTTACAGATGAGGCCTTGCCTACGAGTTGGCTTTGCATGCGAAGTTATTGAATGGTCGTGCGGCACATGTTTTGGGAAAAGCAAATTTCTGTTCCTTGTAATTTTTTTATAGGCTGTCTTGAGGATTTCAGACGCAAGTAGCCAATAAGCATCGAAATAAATGGTTTAAAAGGTTATTCAAGAGATATATTTCAGAAATCAAAAGTTAAAAAAAAAAAAAAATTTTTTTTTGAAATCTTAAATTTTAATTTTTTTTTAAAAGGAAAAATTTTTGAGAATTAAAAAAATTATTTTTTGTATAACTTATAATATAATTAATAAACCTCCCATTAATCTAAAAAAAAAAAAAAAGAAGTAGAAGAAATGGTTTAAAAATTGGGCTTTACCAAACAAACGCGAGTTTTTAACATAGAATCATGCTAATTCACAAAAAGTACAAGTTGAATTGTCGGTTACACTGATACCAGATTACAAATTATTGGAATTTTTTTTTGTGGGTCTGCATTCAAAAAATCGTAAAGAGTTCTTTAATTAAAAAAAAAAAAATCAAGAACAATTAACTGTCAGAATTTGGTTGGGCCGTCCTTCTATTTTGGGAACCACCGGCTAGCATGTTGCTTTGAACCTATAAATCTCCTACAATTGTTGAGATCTTTACAGCGTAGTGTTTCCATTACACAAAAGGAAGCTAAAAGAAACTAGTCCAATTCCTTTTACTTAAATTAAATATGAGCTTCTCTACGGCACTGGCTTTCACTAGCAAGAGGTTAGCTTTTGTACTTTCGATTCCCGAAGTCTTAGTTGATGTCATCTACTTAATCTCTTGCTCTTGTTCTTAATTAGTTTATATGTCACGGTCCTACAACTTAACTTTGGATTGCAGGTTGGCAGGAAAAGTGGCGATAATCACCGGAGGTGCTAGCGGCATTGGCGAGAGCACCTCTAGACTATTCGTTAAACACGGTGCCAAGATCATTGTGGGCGATGTCCAAGATGATCTTGGCCAATCCCTTTGCAAAGAGCTTGGGTCCGAGGACGTCGCCACCTATGTACATGTTGATGTCACGAGCGACACCGATGTCAAAAACGTTGTCGATATTGCCATTTCCAAATACGGGAAGCTTGACATCATGTACAACAATGCTGGCATTGCGGGCAATTTAGATGTAACAATATTGGGGACCGACAATGATGACTTTAAGAGGGTTTTCAGTGTCAATGTCTACGGTTGTTTCTTGGGCGCCAAGCATGCTGCCAGGGTCATGATCCCGGCGAAAAAAGGCGTTATCCTCTTCACTTCTAGTGTCTGTTCAGTGACTACCGGCGAATCGCCACATGCTTACGTCATGTCAAAGCATGCGGTTGTTGGGCTGATGAAGAATTTGTGTGTGGAGTTGGGGCAGTATGGAATAAGGGTTAATTGCATATCTCCTTTTGCCGTTGCCACTCCGCTGCTGAAAAATGCACTGGGGATGAACGAGAGTTCTGTGGAGCGAGTGGCTTGTGAATCCGCCAATTTGAAAGGTGTGGTGCCGCGGCCAGAGGACATGGCGGAGGCTGCCTTGTATTTGGGAAGCGACGAGTCCAAATATGTGAGTGGACTCAACCTCCTTGTGGATGGAGGCTACAGCGTCACCAATCAGTCCTTCAGTGCTGCAGTGAACAAATTGATGTCTTCCTGAGACAACTTTTTCACCAAAAAGATTCCTTACCGTATGTTTTTTTCTCTTTTTCTTGAGTCAAAAATGTGTGTTCTCTCTGTTCTTCAGCCAACCAAAAAAATAAAAAAATAAAAAAAGGGTCCTATCGAGATTATTTAATCTGGCAGGGTATGAAAGCACATCTGTTCTAAGATAAACAATGTTTAAGGACATTAATCCAAAGTTAATGTGTAACGGTTATTAAGAATTTTTAAATAATAATATAGCATATTTTGTAAGTCACAGTCACCAGAATGATCAATTTCTAATTATGCTTCGTCCTTCGTATGCTGCAACAAAGACTCTCGATTGGGGTTCTCCGGGATGCATATGTGCGCATAAGCCATTTGATCAAAATATCTTTATATGGTATGCAGGCGGGCAAATCGGGGACACAAAATTTCTCAGGATTCTTGAATTTTCTCCCATTCCGGAGGAAAATAATTAGAATCGAGAAGACAATGTCACACGTGGCGGCTAGCAACGAGACGACACCGAAAAAATGGGCCATGCAAAATGATGCACCGAAAGCGGTTCATTAATTGGGCAGTCACTGCACTGGCTTGCAGGCTTATTAAATTCTGAACACCGGAACGGTCTGAAGTAGTAGTTTGAACTATTAAAAGCCCAGCAGGGATGATTCTCCAGTTCTGGCCACGCAATCGAGCATTAGTTGGGTAGTACGAATTAAATTTCTCTAACGAGGTAAGCACGATCGATCAGGAACAAGAATATGCTTTGGAATTGAAGCCCCTCCACCTCCGGCTCCGGCTCCTTGGCCACCCGGCCGACACCCGCAAATAACGAACAAGACAAAGATCGCTTCATATCTTTCACGAACCGGCTTATTGATACGTGTGGATTAAAAAACAGTTGCTACAGGCTCCTGCACTAGTCCTCTTCAACCGTGGCCCAGTGATCAACTATTAGGAGTTGGCCACGTGGGACCTACCATTGCGAAACTCTTTCTAAGTATAATTTTAATAATTGTTGCGTCATTTAGCGTTGGCGACTAATACAAATAACTAACAGCATGTATGTATATGAATAATTAATGGCAAGAACATAGATATTGCAATTATAAGTTTTTTAAATGAATCGCATGCAAAGCTACAAACTTGTACGTATTAAATTTATATTATTGATACAAAATTGAAAACGTATTAAATTAATTAATTTATTATTATTATTAATGAGTTTCGATCGAAGCTCAAATTCGGTACTTTCAGCCCGTGTTTGGGCTCATTGGGCTCTGAAATTTCGCTCGGAAATTGGGCCTAAATTGCGTCGCAAATATTTTATTGGGCTCTGTTGTCGGGCATAGATTCCGAAACCGAGATCGGGGTGCTACTATAAATTGCGAACAAAACCCTAGTCCCCAAGCTTCTTCGACTCACAGCCTGCCCAGCTCTGCTTCTCTCTGAATCGGCGGCCAAACACAATAACCCGCAGAGGCAGAACCTCGAGAAGAAAGAGGAGAAGAAAATGGGTCGCGTGCGAACGAAGACGGTGAAGAAATCGTCGCGCCAGGTGATCGAGCGTTACTACTCCAGGATGACCTTGGACTTCCACACCAACAAGAAAGTGATCGCCGAGGTTGCCATCATCCCATCCAAGCGCCTCCGCAACAAGATCGCCGGCTTCTCCACACACCTCATGAAGCGGATCCAGAAGGGCCCTGTCCGCGGCATCTCCCTCAAGCTCCAGGAGGAAGAGCGCGAGCGCCGCATGGACTTCGTCCCCGAAAGGTCCGCCATCCAGACTGACGAGATTAATGTCGACAAGGAGACCATGGACATGCTCGGCGCCCTCGGCATGGCGGATCTTCCCGGCGTCAACCAGGTCGAGCCGGTTGCTGTCCCCGTTGCCCAGTTCGGGTTTGGCAGAGGCAGGAGGTTTTAATTATATTTAGGAGACGTTATGTGGGGGCTCTGATGTTTTGTTCTTTTAATTCTGGTCTTGGTTTTTTAAATGTGTCGGAAAGATTTTTGTTGCTACTGCTGCGTTGCTTAATTGAATATGAGGGACTGCGGTTTACTTTTAATTTCATTTATGTTGTCCTTAGTGGGTAATTCTAGTTTCTGAGAATACATTTTTCCATGTTATTTTTCTGGCTGTTGTGTTTATCTATAGATCTGTTTTCCATATGCACGTTTTCTAGATACAGGTTTGGCGATCATGTTTTTAATTACTTTAGTTTGATTGTGTATTTCAATATATGTTTGTGGATTTGTTGTTGTAATGCTTCATTAGGCTAATTCTCTTTTTCTTATTGGCCAAATGTTGAACAATTTATTTGGAAATGGAACTCTGATGCCTTATGGTAGATTGCTTCCTGTACAAAATGAGTTTGAGTATTGTTCTGTTTCGCAGCTAGACAGAATGAGTTTAAGTATCATTCTCTTTCACAGCTAGACTGCAAGAGTTCTATTGGAGCATTCGAATAACCAGTTTTAATAAATTGCTGCTATAAATTGCTCTGGAATTGATGGTTGCAAGACAAGCTTTTATGGATGAACACCAGAAGATGCTTATCTTTTGCTTAATCTATTCTAATGCGTTAAATGAGAGGCCTATTGTATGCATTTGTGGGTATTAACATGATGGTCCTCGAATGAATTGTGTTATTAGGTTTTGAATATGCTAATACTGATTGCAAAGCGTAGGTAAAAGTAGAACTTATCCCTCATATTATTTTGTGTATTTGTTAACTGAGTTAGAATGGCAAGAAGCATCTGTTAGGATATGAAGTTTGTGCAGTTGTCTATCCTAGGCATATGCTTCATATGATTTACCATTGTATTAATGGGTACTAATAGAAGCCTCATTAAGCCATGTGGACCGAATCAATTAACCATTAGATCTTAGTCCTTATAACACTTTAATCTCTTTCTTAAGATGGTGATAAGTCACCTCCATGTTGCCAAATAGGGACAAGCCATAGTTAAGGTTGCTGTGCCAACGGGGCACTATGGGAGTAACATGATAGTTGCAAAGGGAAGTAAACTTAATAAAATGCTAAAATTTTTCTGTCGAGGACTTGTAGACTTGGTGTTGAAATGTTTACAATTGTCTGAATATGGCTAATATTTTCTCATGAAATGTTTGGTTGGTTAATTGTAGCATTTTATTCTGGAATTTCTCTTTCATTTTGGACCAGTTCTGGTGTTTTGATTAACTTTACGGGAAAGAAAAACGAGCAAAAAGGCATGGTGGACTACTAACATGTGGGTTGTTAATCTTACAACTGTTGATTTATGAGGAAATTTTATTAGGCAGCATGCAGGTACCCATGCCAAGTGGTCTGGTGCTATACCATTGACAACTTAGATCCCCATCGACGACAAGGTTCAGCCCACTCACGAATTTGGAGTCTTCACTAGCCAAGCGTAGGGCTCCCCTTTTAAGTTAGCTTTCATCAAGAGCAACGCTGTCATTTCTTTCGTGTTGATTTGCCCGGCTCCTTTTAGCACTAACTAGAGGACTGGGTACGCCAAGGAGAAATGCAGTTAATTCTGATTCCAAACCGTTCAATTCAACGCTCAGGTCTTTTGGCAAGTCCCATAGCGGCATGTTTTGATGCTGAATAATTATGAGGCACATGGCCGGCACTTACAGAACAGTCACTTTGAGGGGAAGATAATGCTTCCTTTCGTAGCAGCAATCATTACACGGGAAGCATGCTTTGCAGCCGACAATGCTCCATAGGCATTTACATCGAAGACCGTCTAGAAATTTGGGTAATCAACGGTTGATATACTTGCTTGCACACTGTCTAAAATGCCTCCATTAATGAATATCATGTCAGGTTTTCCATACCTTGAAACTGACAGTATTAACTACATTCTTAACATCAGATTCATTATTAACATCAAAATGGACGTAAGAAACAGCGTCATCGCATCTCATCTCTTTGCATACAGATTGGCCTAGTTCATCTTGGATATTCGCAATGGTAACTTTAGCACCGCACTGCATGCACCAATCCCACCAGCAGCACCTGTGATTAGGGCTACCTTACCGGATAACCTGAATGATTTAAAAATAATTCATCAACGTCATGGTTTCTCAGGCCAATGCAAACATATGAGCATTGCTTGACGGGAGACATTTCGGTTACGTACCATTTTCTTCTATCAATTAATTTGCAAATGTATGTTTCTGCATATCGAGAATCAGAATGGGTTTATGGCTGAACAGTGGTGAGTATCGTATAATGCGCATCAAACTATCACCCAACAATTTGGAAGAAAATATTACAAGCGAACTGGTGACAGGGGCTTAACGTTTAAATATAGTTTATTAATTAAAGTGCATACGATGTAAGTTCTTTAATAAACATATATTTTTTCTAAAAAATTTGATTTTTATTATAAAACTTGCCATTTGCATATCCTCTTCACCATCAATTCTCCCGGTTAGCATCCTTGCTGGTTGTGGCATTGCTAAAAACCTGTATTTTGACATGCACATGAAATGCAACGTTAACAGCAGTTTTACCAACACCCCTCATTCACAGATGCTCAGAAAATTTCAGCAGCACGTAGGGCTTACATTAATTTGCCATTCTAAAATGCTTCTCTCTTTCAGTCTTTCAGATCACCTACCTCAATGAAAGGTGTCCGTAGAATCTTTCTACACCTCTAGTCCAGTGACATCTACAGATACAATCATCTGCAATGTCATCTAAAACCTCTGATAAATCTCAGTTACTTCGATTCTCCACAATATGCGGGCTTTAATTCCAATGTAACCAAAAAAGAGTACTGTTGTTATATACATTTCTGGTCGACTACAGAGCTTTGGCCAACTGGACATGAGATGACTTTTCTGATGCTTTGAGGAACTGCAGAAGCAAATGATGATAGCCAAATCATTCGCTTGAATTTGCAAGGCCAACCATGTTAAGCATGTGGCGATCCTCCTTAAATCTCTCAAGAACCGTGCCTTTCACAGCATCATGTTTCTTCCCTTGCTGTACTCCATTTTGAACAACTCCCCAGCATTCTATAACTTCTGGTATGATAAGATTTGTCTTGCTGAGGCAGGGACTGCCAAATGTGGTACAACTGAAGGTGTGCCCTACATCAAGGCTTGCCGAGAGGAAGAGACCAAAGTGGTTTGCACGCCCTCCGAAACCAATTCCATTGGGGATGGTCTCTGAGCTGAAATTTGAAGCACACTGCCAATCCATAGACATATGTGATGTCAAATTTTGACCAAATGCGAATATCTAAATTCTCATGCTCAACCTATGCACTGCATGTGATGCAAATCAAGTTGTCAACTTTGATATCAAAGTTGTAATGGTACATTCTGTATCTAAATTAGCAATCATATATTGGTACAAGGAAGCATAACCAAACAACTGAATATGTTAGATTGGTCCAAGAACTGCAGGCAATCAAATCTCAGTGCAGACTTTGCATCTAAAGTATACATGTCATGGTCTCCACTATTAACATTATAACATCAGCACAAGGAACCGCAAGAGAAGTGCAAAACAAGCTTTCTCATCATACAGGTCCACCATGTTTAAAGTCTTCACTCCTAAATTCTAGGCACTTTCTTCAAAGTAATAAACTTCTGCAGTATTAATTTCAACATGAAAATGCCCTTTTTACATTTCTCTAATAGTTTTCATTTCAATCCACTCTTGAACAGCCACTGAAAAACTATTTTGGCACCTTCTCTAGATGATCCAATTCCCATCAAATTTATCAGATAATCAACTACTATTACCTTTTGGCCCAACAAGACAAAAGAAATCAACCAAATTAGCAGGATAGAAGTCAATGCTCTTCATCAAGTAATTTTTAGCAAATGTAAAGTTGGAGACTCTATTAGCAGTACAGAAAGCAAAAGCAAAACTAGAACAGCCATTGCAATCAGATATTCATGGAATTCATTTCAAAAAAGACAAAAATGAGCAGAAGCATACCCATTGTACATTACTGTTTGCACCAGTAGGCTTGAAAATTGATGCCTTTGGATACAGCTGAAATAGAAAGGTCTTCATGTCTCCATAAAAATCACCATGCCTCTCCCAAGGTTGAGAAGCATAACCTCCATATATGTAGCCTTCTTTATCCTTAACCATCATCACAGTTGGCCTTTCACCAAACCTGGAGTTTAATTAAACAATTACCATCCAACTCCTACTTAGGCCAAAAAAAGACAAAAGGTAGCAACCAAGGAGCTGAAATAAACTTTGAGTATACTTAGCTTTCATAACAGGCTACGTCAACAAGACGAAATGAGAAAGAAGATTAGAAAAAAAAAAAAAAAAAAAATATCTGGGAGGTTATTTATGGTAACCAAAGGCCAATGTTATGAGTTGGTGGTTGTGTGCTAAATGCACACAAACATTATGTACACATATTTTGCAACAGGTCAAAAACAACCTAAACACATCCTGTTATATTTGAGAAAGAAAGAAGCCAACCTAATAACTAGATATGGCGTCCTTCAGTTTGAAAGCATACACAAATTCCCTATATTTTCATCATCTGTATAGCTAAAATATCGTTCTAAAAGGAAAGCAAGCTACTCACAATATGCTTCCCAAGAATGTGCTAAAACTTAGGCCACTGATAGCACTATGGTATAAAAGCTTCCATTCCTCCAGCTCTTGCTGAGAAAGAGCTCCTCCTATGTGCCAAGCATACTCCTTCCTCAATAGTAACAAGTTGGAATCAATATTTTCTCCATGTACCAACTGAGGAACTTGAGAACCTGCTCGTCCTACATATGAATCAGTAATCAAAATTGAGGCATGAAAATCATTTTTGGGCTATTTTACTAGATTACAATGACCAAGTTCTTATTGAAAGGTCAAACAATTGCCTAATAATGATCACAAATAGAATTTTTCACCCCCATAATACTAAATTAAAATATGTGTGCTGACAGAAAAAATAATAACATTCCTGTTTTAAATCACATTAAGCGGAATAAAGATACTAATTGGTGTATTTATTACCCATAAAATTTTCATAATCCTTGACCTTATTTACCAAATGAAAGCCCTACACTATGAATACGCATAAGAACAATTGAATCACACAACAACATAAAAATCGTGATTGGGATTGAAAGAAAATGAATTGTTTTCATAGAACCACTAAGCAGACTGAGTATGCTCTTTCTTATGTACGTAAGAGATAACATGATAACCTTTTACTGCTACAAAACATAGAGAAACCAGAACACATGGGACTTAATGAACAAAGAAAGACTGAAAACCTGCATCAGGCGGTACCAACAAGCTTCCTAGAAACTTCCTGGCTGACAGGACAAGAGCACACCAAGTTTTGAACTCCTCAAAAGACATAAATTTTTCAGCAGCTCGATGGACATCCTTAGAAAACGTTGCAGCATTAAGGAATACATCTACAACCTCGCGATGCAAACTCGATCCGGTTTCAGAATATTCCTCGGAAAACACACTCTCCAGAATTGAAACTGTAACAGATTCTAAATCGGACCTGACAGCAGATTCCCAATGTTACACACACAACACAAATTAAAACACCAGACAATAGAAGGGCAAAAAACAGGACAGCAAATTAAAACATAGTGTACCTAAGATCAAAATATCCAAAGTTGAAAACAATAATATACATTACCTCCCCACAATGCCATCGCCTGTAACATCGACCAGTTGATAGATAAACTCTTCAATCTCATCATTTGATCCTTTCTCGTAAGTGCTCTGCCCTCGTATAGATATATATATCAAAACAAAAGAAAAAAAAAAAAAAAAAAAGGAAAAAATCAACTAAGAATACAGCAGAATGGCGGCCAAAAAATAAAAGCGAAAACTTTTGAACTGACTAATTAACTCGGCTTTATATTAATCAATTACTTTGGCAATAACGAGGTCTTTGAAAGTGAGTTTGCCATCTTGTCGTTGCTGGGTAACTAAATCGAACAGCCTCTCGCCAAGAGTACCCTTTATTCCAAAATATTGCTGCAACCCAAAAAAAAAAAAGAAGAAGAAGAATTAAAAGAATTTCAAGAGTAGAAATATAACCAATAAACAAGAAGATTAAAAAAATAATAAAAAAAAAAGATGAAAAACAAGAAGAAAAAAGGGTCAAAGAAAAGAACGCTGACCTGAAAAACAGAGCAGGAGATGTAATGACCGTGGCTCTGCGATTGGTTGGCCAGCGACACGAACAGGGATTCAAGGTCCTCTACTTCCTTTTGAGTGAAAGATCTGATTTTGTCACAATTAAATTAACTATAATTAAAACAACTATGACAAAATCAATTATTTAATTACCTTACATTTATTTATTTATTTTGGTTTTACACACCTGGTGGCAGAAACGAAACGGGGGTCAGCCGGAGGTGACTGAGCGTTGCCCATTTTTTTGGATGTGTATGGATTCTGGAAATTTGAACAGTTATTTGCTGTCTGTCATACAAAAGAAAAACACCCAAGATTTTATGAAAAAAAAAGAGAGAGAGAGAGATAAAGATTGTCCATCGCATCACCGATTAATAGGTTTCGGATATTAATAAGTGCCCCCTTATAGTTTATGGTAATGTTGCAAGATACCCATCATTTCTTCGTATTTTGTGGGTAAGCCCCATTTTCATTTCAGAATTTGAGAGGTAGTCTTAATTCACTTAAGTATAATGGAGGTTCTATCAAATTACGAGTGACTAGAAGGGCGACAAACATAATTTCTGAAAAAAATCCAACGTGGTGGAATGGAAATCGAGGTGGTCCGAATTTTAATGGAATTTTCTCGGAGGCAACCGCATTTCGAAGCAATTTCTAACTCTCCGGTGACTCCGAAACGACGCCGAAATTAACTCGTCAGCACGGTCCGAGTCTGATCTGTCAGCTTGCTTTCCCAAGATCATTTCCTTTTTCCTTAAAACAAAAGCAAAAAGAAAAAAAAAACAAGCACATCATTATTTTTGATTGCCGAGATTAATGCTTTTTTGTTTTTTGTTTTATTTTTTTGTCTGACTTTTTGATTATTGCAAGAACAGAGGTGGTGGTGGTGGCGGCGAAGGATGGCGAGGCCGTGGCTCCTGGTCTTTTTGGTGTTATTAATAATATTCACGTCACAGTTTGAGTGGAAGCAGCAATTTGGAAGTGACATCGAAGCAAGTCCAGGCAATTCCCGGAACCAGAAGCGTTATAATCTCGGACAACAAGAATCTGTCAAAGAAAAGGTAAAGACTTTATACCATGTTTTGCAGTTTGCCCAAGTGGATGTCTGTGTTTGTTGATTATTAGAAACTCCATTTAGTTTCTTCTTAGGATCTGTTATAGATTGTGCCTTTCCATCCTTACAGACTAGAATTGTTAGTTGGCTATTGCAATAACAAAAATAAATACATAAATAAATAAAATAAATGAACGAACTGTAGATGTTATTATTATTGCTGATGATGAGATTGATGACAATAACGAAGTTAGTAGAGGCTTCTTAAGAGAGTGGAGTTTGATGCCTTGGATTTTCTCTCTTATATTGATGCTTCTGGGGCATGTTGGACCTTAGCAGTGCTTCCCCCCCCCCTCCCTCCCAACCAAAAAAATGTCACTTCCTTGATGCCTTGGCCGTACTGTTCTCCGATACTTCAGATGTTAACAAAATCAATATGTGTGGCCCCTCTTGGAACGTTCTTGGCTTGGTGATCGCCTATTTCTTGTTTCCTTTTCCCCCTTTTGTGCATTGGCCTTGGTCATCCTTGAGGCGATTCTTGTTTTGACTTTTGATTTGTTAATTCTTAGAAGAAACTTGATTCAATTTGCAATCTTGTCAACACTCAAATCCCTGGTATGTTAGCTCCATGGGTTCTTTCCTTTCCTTTTTGCCTATTTATTTATTTCTAAAAAAGAATCTTTTTACTGAAAAAACTTTATATTGTCTCTGTAGGCTGGCTTTCCTCCATTCTGTATTTTGCTTTGTCAGATTACGATCCATGTAGGGGTAGTTGATAACGAATTTTATGTTCTCATCTTACCTCCTCATATTGAATTAGTAAAATGATTTGAAAATTATGTTTGAGACTCCTCTGCATTGTAATTGAAGTGGAGTTGTGCAAGTTCTATAAGCCTGATCTTATTCATGCAAAAACAGTTTGTTCTTGGTTAATTATACAGATGTTGGACCACTTGATATTTAATGCTAAGTGCTTAGCATCACATATCAAAGGACAGATCAGCCAATTTCCAAATGGGCTAGGCTAAAATTTTAAGGTAGGCCAGTAGTATTGTCTGTTAAGAAAATGTATTCTTGGAATTCATGCTGTATGATGAATGAATAACTCTTACCTGGTTGAAATGGTGTTTTACATACTTTTTGAGACACCCATTTTTCCTTTTTTTGATGCTTATTAACAACTGGTGTACAAGTGACTCATATTGTCCAATCAGCTGAACTTCCGCTGCTATGTTTTCTGTTTGCTTAGCCAAAACAATTTTTATTATCCAAAGTAGTTTTGCTTTAATGTCATCATATTTTGGTGAACCAGGCATTATTTGTTTGTCTATTCTGTCTAAATAACTTGAACTGTGGGGGTAGCGACCAGTTTTTAATATTTTTCATGCTTAAGCTGTAGGTGAAGTTAATTTAATTATTATGAACTTTGTTGCAGATAATCCTTTCTCAAGAAAAGAATATCCAGAAACTTAATGAGCTTGTCCAGAGCCTCCGGGAACAATTGATCCAGTGTAGGAATCAAAACTACATTGTTAATGGTACTACAACCACTTTGACTGAAGGTTTAAATAATCTTAATTACCAAGATACCTTGGATGACTAGACACAGCTGACACATTCAGTATGTGCAAGTAGATAGACCCCATTTTTGTGTCACAGGAGATTAACCTTACCATGCAATCATATCAGCATTTTTTTATTTCATTCATGTAATATAGTTGCAGCACAAATTGTCCTCTTTCTCTTGTCATTAACAGGGGATGGAAAAACTTATGCACTAAAAGTTTTGTCACTGTGTATTCTTTGCTGCAAAAATTTGTTTCAATGATGCAAAGGTTAAAATATTATGAGATGGATGAGTGTCTATCGCTGCTTTTGGGTCAAAATCAAAAATGAAGGCCAGTGTTATGGCAAATGGTGGTTATGAGTTAGACATACAATAAGTTGCAGAGCACAGCATCATTTAACCTAAGGGTGACTTAGTTTAACCTGAATGTATTTATTTATTGTTTGGTGATAAGAACTCTATGGTTAAATGATGGAATCATGTATGATATGCCTTTGCCCATGAGAGATCACAGAGGAACTTTTCAGTTCTACCAGCAATGAATGATTGTTAGGCTATTTATCAAGAGATTTGGAAGAAAAGGAGAAAAAAAAAACGTCATTTTATCATTTTCCTTACAACTCTCTTGCATTAGGTGTTGTGGCATCTCTGCCCTTTTAAGGCTTTCTATGGATTTTTGTCCATTTCGGATGTTCAGGGGGGCATTGACAACAAGATGGTGCATACTTTACTGCAGTTCCTGGAAGAGAAGTCTTGATTGGCAAAGTGCCTATGGACTTTAATTGGTGTTTGAAGCTATGATGAAGCAGAACTCATAATGACAAGTACTCATTTTAAACTTGAAGATGAACAAATGTGTTATGAACTCCTCTCCTTTGCATGTGCTAGTTATTCACGCATGTTGTTGTATAGTTTAATGTGAGATTCAATGACTTGATCTCATTTACTCATTTTCCTCAATAACACAAAGGATAATTGTCATCTTACTGACATTAGTGTATTCTTTACTTTTTGAAGATCAATTTACTCCATGGATTGGCATTTGATCACCATTGCTGTTTATCTCCCTGCTCTTCTAAATATTTAATGCATACCGTTAACAGTCATTTCTTTAATGAACACTTTCTAGCTGTATTCCCGAGCCTTAATTTCCCATCTCTTTGCTTTGAATGTTTGGTACTTATCAGTGCAACATTTAAAGTTCATTCACTGCACTTGCTGATAATTTGTTGTTGGTTGTGAACTTTCAGTATCCAAGTGATTCACCCTGTTAATGTTGATTGAAGAGGGACCCAGGGTTTAGTCTCTTTTTTGTGATGCCTGTTCCTTAGTTATGACTTATCAATTCATCTACTTTGGCCTGAATGAGTAAATTCCAAGCTGCCTTAATGACTTTCTATCACCTCATGTTGGTTCACATAAATTCTTTGTTAGTGGGCCTGAATATCTGGGTTAGGCATGGGTCGTCTTCAATTTGGATCAGATAATGGGACTCAAAGTTTGTACTGCTGTTAGGAAAACACACACAGGATTTTCCAACTAAGTTTCTAATCCAACAATACGGTTCATGCACTTTGTGATACAACAATATTAATCGTAAGTTTGTCTCCAGATCGCAAATTTTATGCATGATATGTTCATTGTGAATTAATGGTCCGCCCTGCTTCGGTGTTATGTATCTTTGTGCTAGTATATCATTATCTGCTGCAGCATATGCTAGTTTTTTGCACTGTTTCTTAAAAATGAAGCCAAGTCAAGTTCCCAGTTTGGCGTGCTTTTTTGTACAGAGCTGAATCACAGCATCTTGCTTTTACTTCAGTCGGGTGGTACTCCCAAAATTCAAGGCTTTCGCCTGCTAAGCTCCAAGTAGAAAAAATTTCCCTTCTAAGAATTTGAGGACAAGTAATTGATTCAAGGTCTTTCTCCTTGAAGGAAATGTGTTGTACCAGTGAAGCTCTCACTTTCCCTACGCTAGGCGATGTAAAGCAGCAAGATGGGATATGGACTCACGGTCTGGCTATATATTTGTTTGATCCATGGAGGATTAATTTCGGGTGCAATAGTGTCCCATCTCCTTTTCTCTACATCTGGTTTGAACCAGGATAGACCACTAGACTCTTATGCCCTGGATGGATGTATGTCAACTATAAACTGTAACCTTATCCACCTTATGAACCTCCAACAGATCACAATTACGATTTGTAATGAAAATTAATGCCAGTAGTTAGGAGTCTCTTGGATTTCCAGCCCTGGAGAGCCCCATTCAAAATCAATTGTAATTTTCCTCCAAAGTTGCCTCTCTGCTCTGCCAGTTTTCACTTTAATGCTTTCAAGAAGAATCAATCACGGCTCCCAATCTGTTGCCATCGATCTTTATCATAAGCAATGAGAACATTAATGGCGTCTCTAACTTTTCATTTTCTAAATACTTCACTAATTTTCACATTTAAGAGAACTGTCTGGGGATAATTCAATTAATAGCAGCCTGCCAACCTCAGAAGAAGATTCAAGAGAACTAGCCAACCCAAAATGTGAAGTTGGGCAAGGTCCACAAGTATAGTATATAAGCAAGCAAGTTGGCAACTATTTAATGAGCCTCTACCGACTGATGCAGGAGCTGAATTTAAAGTTAAACCACCCAGCTGCCACTTCTTTTTGGATTGATACATCCATGCAGGCTATTCTGGGACTAATTTTGATAGAGACCATTATTTTTGGGTCCCAAAATTTCTGTTCACGAGTAAGCTAAGAGTTAGGCCTATGTGGGTCTTTCATGTCATCAACTGTTACGAGATAAGATTGACTGCATAGAGCAGTTGGTCTATAATTTGCCAAGAACAATGATAAAGAATCAAAATTTCCATCTTTTTATATATGGCTAAAAAAAATTGTCAAGAGACAACGCTGTGGCATTAATTTCGTTTTTTTGTTTTTTGTTTTTTGTTTTTTTTTTCTCTTTATGAACTGAAACGATGTGTTTTGATTGTGATGCATTTAAAAGGGAAATAGTTGTCCACAATTATTTATTAATGTCACGTGACTGGGTCACTTAATAACAATATGATTATAAAAAATTTTAGGGTCAAAGTTGGATCTCGAGCCAGTTTGATCAAAACAAAGACCCTGAAGTCAAGGAGGCCATAGGGATCACAATGGCCTTTGAAATCAAAAGGAAAAATGTAAAATTGTGAATATTACACGATGGAAGTTACAAGTTGAAGAATCGCATGTCACAAGGCATCGTGAAGCTGGCAAATCCTGGCATTAATATTTCGGTGTATAAAGTTTTAATGCGAGCATTGAAGTCTCTCATGGAAAAATGCAACTCGAATTTTAAGATGGGGTTGGCTTTAAACACCGCCATTTAAACCCTCTGATTTTTCTCACACAAAAGTATGATTTTAATTATACAAATGAATAAATAAGGGAAAAACCAAAAAAAAAAAAAACCAGAGAAAGGGAGAGAGTGTGTGGGAGAGAAAGAGAGAGACGAACTAATTATGCAGTAGACATTTAAATGTTCTTAATGGCATTGCAATTGAATTCCCTGAGAGGCTCTTGATGGAGCTTGGTTGGCTCATTGACAGGGATCCGTAAATGGCGTTTCAATGCTTCTCTGCTGTGTATGGCAAAATGGTAATCAATCCAAGAGAGAAGTCTCTATCTCTCTGTCTCCAGATTTAGAGGCTAATCTACAGGCAAGCCACTAAATGCATTGCATGCTTTTTAATGAGGACCAGGCAAGTTGAGAGAATTTAATATTCAATTTTCATGAATAAAGTAGTAGAATTTACTTCCTTAATTACTCTCCTCTGTTAACCTTTTTTTTCTCTTTTTTTCTTTTTTCCAAAATGATACCAAGGCATGGCTTGATGTTTATCTCATCCCATGATGTACATATGTGGACAAGATTCATATCCCCTACCAACAAGAAAGTTATTTTTCACATAAATGCAAGCGCTGGTTATAAATATTAGAATATCTTCCTTGATTCCATGCCAAGTCCAAATGACCTACCAATATGCTTTACCTCAAAAACACTAACAGAGTCATCTACCAAAGAAGGTGGTTTTGGATGTGACAATTGTGACTGCTAGATCTTGTAAAGCCTTTGCGTTCAGTTGCACGTAATACCTAACTCGCACTTGAAAGAGTTTTAAACGCATTTCAATGACTGCATCTTGTTCGTTTGTAACCTACTTTGGTTACAAATGACTTGAATGGGTTCTTTTTTTTTTTTTTTTTTTTTTTTTTTAAAACCATCAACTTGAGAAATATATTTTAATTATAAAATTATTCTCGTTAATAAATTGCAAAAATCAAAGATATAGAGAATTTTCCGCCTGATCTGTGCATTCCGATTTACAAATCTAGTTACCATCCGATGGAGTTGATGGTTGTCTTGCACAATTTTTTTTGCACTTACTCCAAGTTTAAATCTTTTTCACGTATCCTCTCCCTAGAAATGCAAGAATGCAAAGGTGAGTGATGAAAGTGGGCTTCTGAATTTTAGAATTAGTAAATATGAAAGATCATGAGTTTTCGTTTAAGATAAAATTAAGAGGGAAATCAAGCATGCGCCAACTGGAATCTCGTCGATCTTGCAACAAGATCTGGTGGTGGCGTTGGGGGGGGGGGGGGTATTATGACCCCCATTGACTAGCTTCTTAGTATTAATTTTCTTTCTTTTTCTTTGTTATGGCCTTAGTGTCCCCATTATATTAAAAAATAAAAAAATAAAAAAAAAGAAAAATTTCCCATCAATTATAAAATTTATATTAACATAGCGGGTAGCAAAGTTCAACTCTTGATGATGTTATGTGGTTCGTCAGATACAATCTGCGATTGAAGATAATATTCCTAGGAAAATTGTTTTGTTGAAAAGAGAAATCCTATTTAAATTAGATGATAAATTGTTCTTGTTTTTGAGCAAAATGATTTTTTTTTTTTTTTTTCAGAAGCTAGTTAATTGGGATAATTTCGATGCGATTAAGCAGTTGCATCATGTATATATGCTCCAGACACGGAAGAGAGCCCTTATTTGCAATTAATTGCGCATTGTTGTGTCTCGGCTGCCTCCTGCCAAAGTGGGCGCTTTTTGTGCATATGGACCCACAAATCGACGGGGCAGATTGGCTCGCATCCTAAATGAAGTTCCCGTTGAACTCACCCGATGGACGACTAGGATTTAATTATAGCGCGCGTAGCGTGACTTTGCCCTCTATCGTTGGGTCACTTATATTTTCCGTCATTTAACTTATCATTTATTTGTAATTTTATTATCTAACTTTGATTTATTTTCATTTAAATTATTTAATTTTAATTTTATTATTATGTCACTTTATTAAGTAAAAATTTATAAATTTATTTTTTAAAAAATATATTTTTATACTATTAAATTAATTAATCAATATATTGACAAGAATTAAGCTAAATTTTGTTAAGGATGCTACAGCGAATGACCATGTTAAAAAGTCTACAACTGTGACAAGAGACTTGAGAAAAGTTATTTTTTTATTTTAAAAATAATTTAATTTGAAAAAAATTCAATAACTAAAATAGCACTACATATGTAATGTCTAACCTATTAAAAAATATATATATATATATATTTAATTTTTAAGAGAATATGTTTTTTTATTAAATTTTAGATCAATTTTATAAATTTACACAAATATTAATAAGAATTTACTTATTTAAAAACTATATATATATATATATAATGTATGTATGTATGTATGTATATAGAGAGAGAGAGAGAGAGAATCTTTTTATTTTTTTCTTGTGTGACACACTCGACATTGCATAACGAGAAATATTTTTAAGTAAATGGACTATTAAATATAAAAGATAATTTTTCTTGAAACATTCATAGGTGCTTTTAAACTCTTTGACCTTGTTATTAGTTGTTGCATTTCAATTCAAAAAATTCAACTTGATTGTTATTAATATATAGATTGATAAATTTAATTACATAAAAATGAATTTATGAAAGAATAGATTTTATAATTTTTTACCTAATACAATGACATATTGATTAAATTTTAATAAAATTAACATTGAATGATTTACTTGTAATAAATTAAAATTGAGTGACCAAAATAAAAATAAATGGTAAGTTTAGTGGTCAAAAATGCAAATTACCCACCAACGTTGCTGTTTTCTATTGTTACAAATTCAAAACAAAAGCACGGAAGGAATGCTTATTTTCTAATCTCATCATGTTATGATAGGAATTTCAAGTGGGGAAGACAATCTAAATATTTATCAACCTTTTCCTTAGTTTAGAAGCTATGATCCATGATTTGGATACGGTCGTTTTCCGATTTAATAAATTGCTGGTATGAATTCGAACTCAAAATGATTTTAAACTTTGAAAGTTAGGCCTCGGGTGGCTTTCACTAAAGTTACAACGCAGTACGCATCAACTCAAAGCATCTTCCACAATTATGGAGCCAATTGACCAATTTTTCATTAAATCCAGGTTTTCATTCAAGTAACTATTTTGTTAAATATATATTCTCCCTATTCTGGTCATATATTATTTCCCCTCCCCCCCCCCTTTTTTTTTTTTTTAAAAAAAAAAGGATTCTTCTGTTTCTCAAAGTTATATTAACCCAATTAGTACAAGTTGGGATGTCAGGTCTTTGTGGGTCTTGGTCCCGTATTTTGACCAAAGAGTCTTGTTAAGACCTTGAGCTTATCCAACTTTGCCATCTACATGCTAGTTGCCGGCAAACCAAAAATTCATTTAATAAAGGATTAGATTGCAATTCGGCCTCCCGAACTATCAAATAAGAATCAGATATGGGGTAGGCATCTTTTAGAAAATATAATTAATGAACAGGAACATGAAAAATAGTTGTCACGGTCTGATTATGTTCAAAAGGCAAATGCGGAGGAAAATGGCAAAAAAGAGAGGGAAAAAAGAAAAAAAAGGGGGGCTGGGGGGGGAGGGGAACGTGATTAGATAATCAGTACCCTAAACATGGAATCCAATATAAGAATTACGGCTAGACCCAGTGAATCATTTACTGTTTGACAGAATTACTAAAGGATCTAGAGAAGAGCAGATCATTATCAAAGAGTTAAAGATTAAAATGTATTAGCCTGGACTAGATGTCCCTTCCAGAAACATGCCCGTTATGAAACCCAACCCATGTGAGAGTTCATGGTAGACTTTGTATTTGTTCAGGGGCTATAAACAGAGTTGACATGGACATATGGTGTTTTTTTTTTAAAAAAAAAAAGACAGAGGGGAAAAGAACAATGAGAAAACAGGAGACGGAGGTGGAAAAAATGGTTTTACAGAGTAGAAGTCAAAAGAAGTGTGGTTAGAACTTAAAAGCAGAAGGTTCTCTATTTATCATGCCGTTGCCAATCGAGTGGGGGTCAAGCAGTGTTTGCCACGTGGATTGCAATTACTACTTTTATGGCAAATGTTATAGCAATGGTACAATGTTGTTACGTGGATTTTTTTCTTTTTTCTTTTTTCTTTTTTAACTTTGCTTTTCTGCCAAAGTGAAGGATTAATCACCCACATTCCATAATGTGTTCCCATTTAATCCTGTCAGATTTTAATTGAAACTTCCACCACCACTTTCTTATGAAGAAGTTTTGAGTCACCAATGATTTTCCCTCTCGGCCAGAAACAACGAAATGCCACATTGTTTACTATCGGGGTGTTTCTGATAATTGGCGATTCTTCGAATAGAAAGCCGGTAAGGAGGGAAGTGGTAATCCTTTCGTTTGGCTCATATATATTTAATTTGTTGGTGTTTCCTATGTAATTTCTGAGTGCTGCCATTTAATCTCTTGGGGTCTTTTGCCATCAATTTTGTAGTGTACCATTGGATATTTGAATTGGGTTTTAGCTGTTATATTTGCTGTTTATTTGGTTGACATTTAATTTCTTCGTGTTTTCCATTAAATTCTTAGGATGTGTATGGCATTTCTCTTTTTTTTTTTTTTTTTCAAAAAAATAAAGATCAAAAAAGCAATGAATGAAGGCTAGCTGCACTTTGTAATTGCAATTTTTACTTCAAATTTCTTCATTCTGCATACCCCTTGAGATTTTTCCATTCATTAATACATTTCCTGGCTTCAATTTATACCCTTCTTCAACCAATAATCCTTCAATTCCTCTCTCTCTCTCTCTCTCTCTCCCTGCACCCTCCACCTCCCCCATAATTAAGGTAGGCTTTAAATTAAAACCCAATCTCTCTCTCTTCATTTCCCCTTTATATATGATTTCCTTAAGAGTTCCAAACCCACCAACCGAACCACACCCCCCCCCCCCAAATACCATGTTGATGGTGCTACAGGAACTGCAAGTCGTTGAAGACTAGCCACTCTTTACCAGCCCATACCTATCACTCTTGTTCTCTTCCATAGTTTCATCCTCCCGCTATATTGAATTGGAGGAGCCCTGCTCTCTCCCCTCTGGCTGGCAAAAGTTCCTTGACCTTCAGGTAACATTTTTGTTTACTTCTCTGGCAACGATAAACCTTATAGTTGATTATATCAGACAGGACTTTATCAGTAAGAATTCAGTTGTTTTGTTGTAGTGATGTTATGTTCTTGAATTAACTGACCTTTATCGGTGTTTTATTCTAAAGAGGTGAGATATACTGCACAAAGGACACACAGAAAATGAGTCGAAGGAATGGCAACACACCTAAGCTTGACCTGAAGCTGAACCTATCACCACCAAGGGCGAGCCCCAGAGTTGAAACACCGACCCGATCAGCCACGGTGTCACCAACCTCCCCGCCAAGCTCCTGCCTGTCATCAGAGGTAAGCCAAGAAGACAATCTTCCGCACTCAAACAGCCCTGAGGCCGCGTCCATGGCGCTTGTGGGGTGTCCAAGATGCCTAATGTATGTCATGCTCTCTGAAGATGACCCCAAATGCCCCAAATGCAAGAGCACGGTGTTGCTTGATTTCCTCCATGACAACACCGCGACGAAGACCAGAAAAGCTAGAGATTAGCTTCCCCTCTTTCCGCAAATCTGCTATCATTAGGACTTAAATCATATATGTTCTCTGTCTAATCCCCTTTTATTCAGGGCAGTGCTACTTGGGCTCCACTTTTGTAGCCCCATCTCTTATAATATCTGCTGATCTTAGGGCGGGGGAGTCAGAAAATGAAAGGAGGGTGGAGCTAAATAGCACTGCTTCTCATTTGTCTTGCTTTTTTTTTTTCCTTTTTCCTTCGGATTTCTACTTCTGTATTTTTTTCCTTTTTTTCTAATCCTAGAACTTGGAATATGGGCGATGCTAGGCACAGAAGCCTCTATGTTTCATTCTTTAGCAGAAAACAATGTAAACTGGTTTAGCTACCGTGCCCACGTTTTCCCATGAAATGTTCGGTATCGTCCTGTGTCATATGCCTCCTTTCATCTACTCCGTTTTCGGTTTTTGTCACTTCACGTCCAATCACAGCATGACACATCAAAAATGACCAGGTCAATGAGGCAATCAATGTTCAGTTCCGACTGAAATAAATCAGGAGCAACTTGACTTCCCTGGGATACCCATATGGCCACGTTCAGCAACGGAAGATGCAATGCTGATATATACCAGAAGGGTATCAAAATGAATAATAACACCAATCAGGCGATGTGTCTTGACCTAACCATTATAGTTATCAGAATGACTAATGACACTAATCCTAAACCCAAGTTGTTGAAGATATGCACAAGCACGTAATGGACAACTAAACTATCAGACAACTAATCTCTAGGGAAATCTACTATAGATCCTGTAAGGAAAAAAAAAAAGGAAGATGTGCTAATATCATACAGGTCAAAGGAATTCTATTCTGGAGAAAGAACAAGGGTAATTAGCTAAATGGAGAAGGAGTTTAAATGTGGGGTTGGGTAGTTCGAGCATTGAAAAAGGCGGGACAATTTTAGATTGGACGACCATTAAACACAAATAAATGCAAGAGTAATTGAGACAGTTGAAAATAGTGAGGAGGTAAATTACGTCAGAAGGAAAAGAAAAATATATATACACAAAAATCGAAATCAGCCTTTCAGCTTGCCATTGTTCAATCTTTATTCTCTATTGCCCTGCCCCCCACCCCCACCCATCCATGTTCTCCCCCATTCAATTCTGTCTCTCTTTTCCTTCTCTTTGACCCTCTTCCCTTCAAATCTTCAATTCACATCACCTTACTTATTATGGTAATTTAGTCTGGGGTCATTTGCACTAGGATTAGCTAGCATGAAGAGAAAGGCTAAGAGCTACTAACAAGAGGGGTTCAATTTAGTGTTCTTATTACTAGGCATCTAGATTTGGTGCTAATAAACCTAAGGCCAACACCTAACTGCTCCTTTGAGTTGCTATACGTCACAAAAATAGACCACACATGCTGAACTGTCAAAACAAGAATAAGTGACATTCACCTTACTGTTCCATGGAAGAAAAATCATTCTAAGGCAAGTTTAGAGAGGAAAGGAGATCGCTGTCAAATCTCTCAATGAAAAATCAAGAACATGATTACTGAAATAAATTGCATTAGCTCCATTCTATATGTTTCCTATTTTGGATAGGACCCCACATATGATGAACTATCATTACTACACAGATACAAGCATTCTATAAACCCCTTTGAATGTGGAAAGAACCTGCAATTGAACATGAACACAATTTCAAGATGGGAAGCAACAAAAGTTTATCAGTAAAAATTTTTAGCTTATCAGGAAACATAAGCTATAAATGACATAAGCTATGCCATCATTTTTTCATCTTCTAACATATAGACAAGCTGCAGCTGAAAAGATAGCTTCCAACATTCTCCCTAGCTTAGAAAAGGAGCGCAAAACAAGATAAAAAAAAAAAAAAGCAGTCATTGATCAGACTCAAAAGTATTGTGTCAACAGATTGCAAAACATATGTGAAGCAAGGCACATTAGGCAATAAAATCCACTCTTAGTATACAAACAGAAGATCAGTCAGCAAGGATTTAATTTCAGATACATGGTAACATTAACATTAACTCAGAAAAAAGCTTCATCAATTGGGCATCAAAAAAGATTCCAAGTTAATTTATATTCCAATATGTAATGCTTAACATCCAAACTGATGTAGCAAATACACCATGTAGATTCTAGAAGTTAGCAGATCATTATAATCATCTAAAGATATTCTGCATCTTACATGTTCAAAAATTTGCATAAAGCATCTGCTAGAGATTTCCATGTTAACTCCAATGAAGGTAGGCTAGAATTATGTTAATGCCCAAGAGAGCTACGTTCCAATGGTGCAAGAGGCAAGTTGGTACATCAACAAAGGAATACTGTCAGGGACTGTCTTGACTAGGTTCTCCCCAACTGCTGGTACTCCTAATATATTTGTCAACAATATGAAATTTCTTATTCTGCTCAACCTGTTTAGCATAGTTATCATTGGTAACAGGGCCCTTCTTCAATCTCCTGTGGTAGACAATCTGCCAGGCCACAAACAAGCAGAACCAAAGTAGGCCTCTGCAGCTAAATCACTTTCCTTTTACACCTTGGAGTTCAAGGCCATAGTGCTTCAAAACCATGGACAATTCCTCTGAAGAAATGCTTGTTGAATTGCCACGGCAATAACTCTCACGAGCTTCTAGTTCTGGTATTTTAATTGGAATCATCATGGGCTCCATCATTAGTGCATCAGAATCCGAATGGTCCTTTGGCTCCTTTGGCTCCATTGAGCCCTCTGCAAAGATATTCCCAGTTGCAACTGCTTTCTCTGCTTCTGGTGTGCTTGGACTTGCTCCTTCACACAGCAGCCATGAGTGCATTTCATTCTTATGGGTATCCTTTAGAGGAGGTTCATGTTCTTCTGTCTTGGTTTCCTCTTCAGAATATGCAACTGCAATATCATCCTTAATAACCACCATCTTATCTTCAACTTTGGCATCTCCAACAGAGCACCTGCTTCTGTTGTTTCCCCCTGTTCAATGACATCCTCCTTGGATTCTAGTGTACCAGCATTATCTAAAGAACCTTTCTCATTCAACTGAGGCTTGTTTAAAGGGGATGGTTGAGGTTGCCTAGGTGAGTCAGACAAAGAAAATGATGTTGGAGATCTTGACCTAAATTTGGAAGTTTTGGATCTGGAATAGTGTGATGCTGGACTAGACTTTGAATCAGGTCACATTGAAAGTGCTGTGGGAGAGACAGATTTCGACCTAGAGCGGGAATGAGATCTTTGGAGGCTTAGAGGAAGGAGACACAGAATGCAATTTGGGCAGTGTGATCAGAATGAAGTGGAGATGAAAATGACCGTGCTTGATTTGTGCTATGCTCTTTTCCATAATTGATTACCTTCCCACTTCACTTGTTTCCACTAGAATCCTTCCTCCAACACCTATCAGCTTCCTTTGCTACAGGGGATCTTCCACCACTGATTGACCTCTGATGCTTTCCAGGGCTCAATTTTATGTCAGGGTTGATTCTCTTTGTTGAGCTGTTTTCCCCACTTGAATGCAGATTTTCCCTTGAACTTGACCTACATCTTTCCAGCTTGCCTTCATCACTTACTCTTCTATCAATTTCACCATCAAGCCCGTGGTCAAACATAGAGAAGTTCCTATGTGAAGAATTTTTTTGGGGACAATTGCACATTTTGTGTCCCCAACCACCACAACTATAGCAAAGTCCTTTATGTTTTAGAGTTTTGGATTGGTGTGGATTTCCTTTTTTAAAGTGATCTCTTCTTGTATTCTCTTGAGACTTTCTTAGAGTGGAACTACTAGAATATTTTATGTGATGGTTCTCATCATTTTGATCATCGTAACCTTGGGTAGGCTCATACCTGTCAAATTCTACTTCAAGTTTAACACCATTTTCAAATGGTAGGTCACTGAATTGTTCACCCCATCTAGCACTGTCAACATTGAGAAAATTTTCCCTAAAATCATGCATCTCTGCAGAACTAAGCCTTCCACCACTAACATCTGTTTGCCTAAAATTCTTCCTGTATCTTGCCAATCATCCAAATCTAGCAACTTTTTTCCCATGTAATCTACTCTTCCAGAATCATGATCATGCAGCAGTTGATTGGCTCTATTAGCTGTTGCAAGCCTTTTTTCTGGTTTGGGCTGTTTATTTGACCACGTATGGGTTAATGGCTTCCCACGTATATTCCTGTTCTGAAGTTCTCTCAGAGCTTTTTCTGCATTATGAGGGAAGTCACATACCTCAAACCCATATCAATCTTTCATCCTCACATTGCATCATCCAAACCTTTTGAAGACAGGCTCAAGTTCATGTCTACGGATGTGAGATGATAGATTACCAATATACAAGGACATCTGCAGCCAAGATTTTACAATATTTCTTCATTCATGAATTTAATCTTCCAAAAGTTGGTGAACATTGGCAGAAGAGGACACTGCTTTAATTTGGAAATACATGTAGATATGAAAAATGGCTCATAAAATTGGAAAAGAAAACAAATGCATGTGAGAAGCACCAGAACACTAATTCTTTGCAACTGACAAAGAATGCATTCCTCCAAAATAGTGAACCAATTTCCACATTTCTCAAGCATTTCATTTCCAATTTATCCTATGCTTTCCACAATTCATCTATCCAACAAACTATTTTATTACTTTAAAATCTAAAGCCAATATCAACAAACAAAAAGTTATCTGCTTGTCCAACGACAACAAAGAAGATGGTTCCTCAACTCACTTCCAGACTTTTTCCAGATTAAAAAAGAAACAATACATCTGTAATTTCAGAATGACATAAACAAAAAAAAAAAAAAAAAAACAATAATTATGTTCTCATGTCCTACCAGCATGTTGTGCCACTAACTAAGCAGAGTCCAAACGTGCAATTTATGATCTTAATCACGTAGCAATCTTTTCAAAACAAAAATTATAAACCCAGATTTCTTTATCTTAAAAGTGGTTTCAAAAGAAATAAGAGAAACAAGAAAAGGCAATAACACCCGCTCTGCTCTTGTGCCACAGTGGCAACACCCCCCCGCCCCCCAAACAAAAAAAAAAAAAGTTTAAATTTCTTTACAGAGGTTCAAGGCATGAAATTTTAAAAGATAATAACTTTGAGTTAGACCCAATTGTAGACATATGCATAAACCCCAAATCAACAGAATCTCGGAAAAAAAACCAAAATGGGAAAATGAGAAAGAATACAAAGAGCCTAATGGGGCTTTGTAAACAGAATCTTATATGCATTGAAACAAAAAGTGAAACTATTGAAAAAGAAAATAAAAACATTGAACTGCAATGGAGAGCATAGCAATACCAGACAAGAGCCACAACCTCTGGTGCTTTTTGGTCAAATGAATAGCCGTTGACGCATCTCGTTACTCTGGTTTAGCTAGAGTTCTGTGATTTTCCTTTGATTTTTTCTTTTACGTTATTTCATTGTTTGGACGCAGCATTTGGAGTTCTGGATACGTGGCAAGAGTTCATTGGCCTTCTTGCCCGCAGCCTAGTGCGATCCAGCACCCGATGGAACAGAACACAACTAAAATAGTATGCGTTTCATCTCGCTGACCAGCGTCGCCATATGAAATTATAAACTATAAGGCTAGTTTTGTTTGATATGTTTCCTCTGTCTCTATTTTTTAGTTCTATTAGTTTTTTATTTTTATTTTTATTTTTTTGTTTACGAGGTTGAAGTAGTATTCTTCAGGGAAAAAAAAAAAAAATGAAAACAATCATTTTAATTAAATTTTTATTCTTTTAAATATATAAAATATTTGTTTAATTTTTTTTCTTTAAACTATATATTTTGTCTTTGCAGTTTTTTTTTTTTTTAATTCTCTCAAATTTTCTCAATATTTTTCTCCTTACCTTCTCGCCTCTCTGCACATTAATTGTTCTTTATATTTTCCTTATCTATAATTTTACAATAATGGGATAAAATTATTGGATTTAATTTAAAATAAGTCGAAACAATTACCGAAGAAAAAAAATCAAATCATAATAAAATATGCCACCTTGTTGATAAAATGGCAACCTAGACGGAAACAAGCCCAATTTGTCCGTACTTCATCTGTTCCCTTCAAAGTTATATAAAAAAAAAAAAAAATCACAATATAAATAAAATTTAACACAATAATATTAAAAGCATCTTAAATATTTAAAATTTAAAATTTAAAATTTATATTTTAATCAAACTCGTTATTAATTCTAGAATTAATCCAATAAAAAAACAAAAGGGATAATTGGCTCTGTCCCACCTGCCCACAATTCTGAGGTTGGATGCGTCCTTTTAAACCCTTTTTTTATTTTCGCAGCTTTGCTTTTAGTCGCATTCCTTTCCATAGATGCTCAATCTCTCACCTCTCTCTCTCTCTCTCAAAGTCCGCTTCTTCTCTCCCTGTCTCTCTCTAAATCTGTCTGTTCAATTCAATCAGATCTCACCCAAACGCTCACGAGGGGAACATCAGGTGTATGATCCATGACGCTTGGCTCAGGAGGATCGAGTGTAGTGGGTTAGTCCACTTGATCTTGTAACCTCCAACCATATATTTTGTTCGCTGATCTCTTTCCTCTTTTCTCTTTCTTATTTGATAATTTTTTTTTTTTCTTATGGGTTTGATTTTTTTTTATTTTGCTCGTTTAATGGTATTTCTGATGTGGGTTTTTGTTGGGTATGGTTGATTCTTCGATTTTGTATTGTGGGTGCTTCGGTGTTAGCTGCTGCGATGGGTTTTATGCAAGATTCGTTTTCGGTTTTTGATGTTTTTCCTTAGTGGGTCTTCGTTTTGTTGTTAATTGGGATGAATTTGATTTCTTTTGCTAATTCATGGTACACAAAAGGATCGATTGTTTCTATTCTTGTAACGTCTCTTTGAATATGATTATTCTGGACTGTCTGACTTAATGGATTGTTGCCTGCTTTGTGGGAAATTATTGGGATTCTGATTTCATAAAAGCAAGGGTACTTCCATTGCTGTTAATCGAGAATTGCTGCCGGGTTGTGTCCGACCATGCAATGAAACTCTTTTTTGTCGGAAGTATATGCCCAAATTTCAAGGATTTGTAACATATTCGGTTTTTTCTGTAACGAGGGTAACTTCTGAGACAATTGATGAGCTCTAAATACATGTCACTTATAGTTCACCAGTCTGTAGCTTGGCTGTATCGAGGCAGTGAATGAAACAAGATTGAGAAATTCCTTTTAATTTGATTTGGCATGATTGAAAATTGTATTTAACAGTATGTCCAGGTGAATATCGTCAGTCAGTCGCAGGTGTATTCTTGAGATGAATCTATGTCATCCTTAGCTGCCATATATTACTGCATTATTCTGGTGTCCTGTCTTCTATTTCGATTAGGCTGAATTCGAGTCAATATTATCAAACCATATACCTTTGCTAAAGGCTCATTTTGACAAAATCTTGGGAAGCTTTATGTTGTCACCCTATCATCCTTTAATCAAGGTTTTTCCAAATGACCATTGTTCTGCAGGCTCGTACACGCAATAAAATGGCATGCATCATAGTTTCTAATTGGGAATCTAGTGATTTGGTGAAATGAAGTTATGATCTCATGCAGCTGTCTTCTTATTTAGGCAACTGAAATAAACAAGGAAGCTCTCTATATCTTTTCTGGTGCTTTCTTGTAGGTTGGAAGATGCATTAAACTGTTGTGGAATGATAAATGTATCACCATAATTTTTGAAATGGGGGAATGCATTATTTACATAGGTGTTGCTGTTGTACAATTTGTGAAGCATATGTTTGGATTTTAAGTGTTCTTAGTCTTTTTGCAGTCCCACGGAACTTCAGATTACTAGAGGAGCTTGAACATGGAGAAAAAGGTATTGGTGATGGTACTGTAAGCTATGGAATGGATGATGGAGATGACATTTACATGCGCTCTTGGACAGGAACTATAATTGGCCCTCACAATGTAATTGCTTATTTTCTATCTAAAGTTTGTCGATCTTTATCATTGATTGATTTTTTGGGGGAAATATTATGCCTGTTCTGGTTGACATATGCTGCTGATATGGGTTGAAGAACATGCATATTCAAATGAAACAGCTAGTTTAGCTATTGGTGATTCCAAGAACAATAATTAGCTTTCCATGGCATACTACTTCAACCTATTCATTTTCATTTCCTTTTTTCTTGTTTTTTGGTTGAGGAAGAAGAGGGCCCCAGAGGGGGTGTTCTATGACTTTCATCTTCATGGTATGTTATGTTCAAGAGGTAGATCCAATATTAATTATTTAAGATTGTAAAACCTCATCAAATTTGGTCGGAGAGAAATCTGGCATCCCCTCCCAACCTATGCAAACTGTAGGTCTGCATTTAGGTCCATTTTGATTTAGGTGTGGTCATTTGCCTCCATTCTCTAATTTACTTCTGAAACATAACTACCAGACTGCATGCTCCATCAATGATGTTACACTAGGTATAGTCAAATGGTCCGAGGTCAGATCTGATTTAAGACTTTTAACAAAATGACTGCTAGAAGGTCGAATTCTCTAATTTTCTTTTTTTATTTTTTTATTTTTTACTAAAAAGTTACAAATTAATTACTTTCTCCTTTGTTTTTGTGTCAGACTGTACATGAAGGGCGAATTTATCAGTTGAAGCTGTTCTGCGATAAAGATTACCCAGAGAAGCCACCAAGTGTTCGTTTTCATTCACGAATCAACATGACTTGTGTTAACCATGAAACCGGATTGGTATACCTGATTTCATATCATATTGCTCGCTTCACAATCGTTTTTGTCCTTTTGTCATTGCGTTGGTTTTGTTAGTGTTATGGATAAGATGCAGAACAAATGTCATTGATGTTATATCATCATAACTACTGTAATAATTGTGGAAGATATAGTTCATTTCATCAGGTTGGGCATAAATGATTGTCTATAAGAACCTTGTAATTTCCAATTGCTTCAGGTGGAACCAAAGAAATTTGGACTTCTTGCAAATTGGCAGCGAGAGTATACCATGGAGGATATTCTCACACAGCTGAAGAAGGAGATGGCAGCCCCACACAACCGGAAGCTGGTGCAACCTCCAGAGGGTACCTACTTTTAGCTTTTGAGGTCATATTAGATATGCTGGATCACATTGCTTCTGCAATATGCAATATGTAGTTTGTAATCCTGTGTCAATCTTGTGAAGTTTGAGAACATACAGGAGAATGCCCTAAAAAGGCTTTTCCAGTTACCAGTCCGTGGCTTCATTGTCATTTTGTTTGTCTTCTCTTACTAAACTGTGTTCGAGGGATGCTGCTTGATTAATGTTATTAATCCGCGTGTCTAATATAATGACCATCAAGTATTAATTGAATCCCTTCTTTATCAATATTTTTGTCTCTCCAGTCTCTTCCTTGGGTGTTTTCTAGATTCACCAACTATTTGAAGAAGCATTCTCAGACCATTGTAATTTGAGAAATGCTTCGGGCTGATGCATTTCTAATGCAAACTTTCTGTTGGCTCTAGCGATTCAATCTGCAGGCACTTACTTCTTTTGGCACTGATGCCAGGGAACCATTCCATGGATTTATTTTTTGGAATGCAAATTTTGCATTCAGGACTTGGTTTACTGCAAGCGTAGTTCACTTAAAATTGATGTCCTCTCTAGGATGGATTTGGAATCAACTTCATAGTGGAAAATGGTGGGTTTGTGGTTTGGAATTGAGGGAGCAGGGAAGCGAGTGTCCATCCTCCCTTGTTACCCCTTCTCCCTCTCAAAGGGGAACTAGAGATTTCTTTCCCTAATTACCATATACCTGTTGATCTTCAGTATCTTTTCCTACATGCAAAAACTCTGGTTGGCCCTTTTCCCGGTAATGTGCCTGTGTTCAGGGGATTTACTGGGAATTTCATTAGCAAAATCTTCTCTGCGCATGCACGTCCAAATGCATGTAGTTTGTCAATTGGAATCTCCTCCTTAATTAATATCCCCTCTTGAAAAATTGAATTAAATTAGGAAAAAAAAAAAAGAAAAAAAGAAAAAGGAGGAAGTCATTGTTATGGATTCCACAATTAACAAGTCAGCTGTAGTGCTAGGACCGCTGTTTCATGGTTTGGAAGTGGTGGAATGCGTGAATACAGAAATAAGATTAAGCAAAGAAGTTGGTCGGCAAAGTGGTTGGTCGGGTATGGTTCTTTGATCTTATTTGATTATTTTGGGTCAAAATATATGAATAGTCAACAGCTGATCCCACAAATATAATTTTCCCTTTGATTACGACGCATACCATCCCTGCAAGCGTAACGTGCACCGGCCAAGACCATCATAAATAAAGTAGGCTTTCTTTTAGCACACGGCATTCACGTTATACCGCCTCTAGCAGCCCCCAAATTGTACTCGGTGTTGTTTTCAGTTCTAAAGCTCTGTGCAGCGAGCGGGAAGCCTGTTTGAAGGTCAATGTCAGGATGTCCACATTCCATTTATCCACCGAGATTATCCATTGCGCGCAGAGGCTGAGGGAGCTCCGTCATTAACCGGCAAACAAAAGAGATAAAAACTGATGGCGCATCCTCTATCTCTACGAAGCGCTTGTTAAAATTAAACAACCCAAGTAGGAGCCGAGTAAATGTTTTCTTTTTTTTAATCGGATTCCATGCAATTGACAGGAAACATTGACCAGCCGAGGTTACGAGTTTTGGAATTCTGAGTCTTTCAAAACCACCCCCGCACTTCCATGCGTGCAACGCCAAAAGTTTAGCCATAACTCATGGCTAAACGAATCTCCGATTATGCCGACACTCAATGCTAACACATGAAGCCATCAAAGTGTTTTCCAAAATTGAGTTAGTAATAAAATAAATTTTAAATTTTGTGTGATTTTATAATTGTAATCTATTTTTTAAAAAGTAATAGCTCGGACTTCCTAACAGTCAACGGAATACGTTGACATACCCACGTAACATGACAATGTGTAGAAAAACTGATGATGTAACACATTGCCTGTATTTTAAGGATACAGTCAAATAAGAAATTCAAAAGAAAAAAGAAAAATCCACCTAAACACAGGCCCTGACGCACAAACACAAGCTCGGAAATTAATCGAAACCTAGACTAGACCCATGTCGGCCTAAGACAAAAGGCTTGGTTGCGATCCAGTTTTGCAAGAACAAAATCAGAAGAAAGCAGTAAACAATGAGAGGAATTCTCGGAAAAATTAGCCGCCTCGGTTCCGAATCATTGTACATGTACACACGTGATAAAAGTATGCATACCATAAGTCAATTAGGCCCTGATTAGATCAACGCCATGTGAACCAACCGCTTTCAGAGTTCAATTTTGTGGGGATACTTCGATGCATCCATCAACATCATCCTTTTATCAGGTCAAATGGCTATTAGCCGGCAGCAATCCGAAGCCAGCACAATTGACAGGACCTCTCTCTCTCTCTGACACCGGCGGATGATACATATAATAATATACACAGAACAGAACGCTATGTCTTGCCATTTCCGTCATCTCTTTTTCTCCATTAAATAATAATAATAATAAAGAGAAGCGGGGTCAGGCCGCCATGTGATCCAGTCCACGTCCTTATCAGTTAGCTAAATAATATTTATTTCTATCAATTCATAAAACAACCAACACCAAAAAAAAATGTTAGTGCTTTAATCCCGTTGGCTGTCTGTAGTAGTAGGCAAAGGGCAAATCTACAGAACAAGCAAAATTTATAAATAGACAATAATTTTGGACAAAATTAGAAAAAATAACCAGAAAAAGAATAAAAGAGGAAAAGACGTAAGTGGCCTCGCAAAAGGAAAACCGCCCTTTTCTGTGCTCATAAGTATGATCCCAATCCGGCGTCACCTCTTCCTATCCCTCATGAAAACCACATCTTTGTCGCCGTCATCCGCCCTCGCCTCCTCTGTCTACATTGAAAAGAAGAAAAAAGAAAAGAAAAGAAAAAATCGTTAAATTGAAGCCGACCGATGTCCGACGTCTATAAGCCGCCGCAGCCATGGCGGCCCATTGTGATACGATCGGTTTGGGCGGACAATCTCGAAGCCGAGATTGATCTGATCCGTTCCACGGTTGACAGATATCCGTTGATTGCCATGGACACGGAGTTTCCCGGTGTTGTTTTCCGGCTTGCCCCCGAGGATCCGTATAATAGGAAGCGTGACCCAAACGCGATCTACCTCAACCTCAAGGCGAACGTTGATCTCCTCAATCTGATCCAAGTCGGCCTGACGATCGCGGACGAGGATGGCAATTTGCCGGATCTTGGCACCGGCTGCTGCTTTATTTGGGAATTCAACTTTCGGGATTTCGACGTGGAACGTGACGCGCACGCGTATGACTCCGTCGAGTTGTTGAGACGCCAAGGGATAGATTTCGAGAAGAATCGAAAGTTCGGCATTGACTCGAGGAAATTCGCTGAATTGATGATGTCTTCTGGACTCGTTCTGAACGACTCAGTGAGTTGGGTTGCGTTTCACGGCGCTTACGATTTCGGTTATCTGCTGAAGTTCTTGACCCAACGGCCTTTGCCGCCGGCGTTAATTGACTTTCTTGAACGGGTAAACGTGTTCTTCGGTCCTGGGGTTTATGATGTGAAGCACCTGATGAGGTTTTTCTCGGACTTGCATGGCGGGTTGGATCGGGCGTCAAAGGCCTTGGGCGTGGACCGGGTTATTGGCAAGAGCCACCAGGCCGGCTCGGATAGCTTGCTAACCTTGCACGCCTTTCTGAAGATGAGAGAGAAATACTTCGGAGTTAAAGAGAATGGGAAATTGGACAAGTACGCCAATGTTTTGTATGGTCTAGAAACTTTTACGTGAGGCCTCTTGTTGTTTCCTTATAGATTTCTACTTCATTCTCTCGGAGAATTTGGTCTCCTGTAAAGGTGTTGGGTTTTATCAAATAACAGTAGTAGGTTGGGAATTTAATTCTTTTGCATTAATCTAAACTTTATGTTTTTGCATTGATCTCTTGTTGGGTGAATTCTTCTGAATTAATCAATGCCTACGCTCCCTCTTGATTACCATGTCTGACTGTTGTACATAACAATTGAGTCCGTCCATAACTGAACAGGAATAAAAGATTAAGGAAGCAACATTGATGAAGAAGTTTAGATAGTCATAATTGGAACTAGTGGCACTTGAAGTTGGACATTAGGTGCAGTTTCTATACCGAGCAGAAGGAATTGGGATTAGATGGGTTTCAGCATACAAACCATGCTGCTTAGGTTTAGGACAACTGGTCTTTGCACGTGAAAAGTTCATATTGGATATGTTTAATTCGGTTTATAAAAAATGATTGCCATGGATATAGGAATCACATTTCCTTTGCCATTGTTCCTCACTGGTAACTTGAAATAATGAGAATGCAATGATAAATAAGGAATCAAATAGAATTGGGCCTACTCTATCGTCCATATGGTAGCAAAATAAAAAGAAAACAATAAATTCAAATTTCCATACACATTAAGATGGAAGCATGGAAGCACTGGCTGATTCCATTAATTTATATTATTTAAGTTTACGATTAGAGATCCTTCCACACTGTTAAATGTCAACTCTGGAAAATAAGAACTTACACATGAGCAAGGAGGAGATACAACTATCAGCAGTGTAACAAATGCACATGTAAGTACCTTGATCCTATCTACCTTCAGCTTATTTTTTGCTATAGCTGTTTACCTAGGGTAAAGTTAATAACAAGACAGTACCTTTTTGTTTGAGAACATATGTGGAGGTTGTCGAGGATAAAAACAGAGTAGTATATTGCAGAGCCATATCATCTCAAAATTGATTTGAGTGCCATGAAAATATTTTTCTTGATGGCAAGAAATTCCTTTCAGGCAAACCCCAAGATTATTATTACGACATCCCAGCAGTGCAGCTCCCCAATTAAAACATGGAATGCACCTAAGGGGATTCAAACTTAAGACTCTGCACCTAATTTACACAATTCCAAGTTCTTCTTTATCATTAGGCTAACCATGTGTGGTTAGAGTCATGAAAATATCCATTGTCTTAAGAATCTTGTGTAAAATTGGAACTTTGACCAGTTGGTCATGTCAATGGGGAATTTCTGATGTTACCATGTTTTGATCTGCCAAATCCTGTCTGCCGGTTGCATTTTAGAGGTTTGAGTGATGGATTGAGCAGGATAGAGCTGATCAGGGGCTCATTAAATAGGTTTTGGCAGCTTGCTTATCAGAATCATTTTTCAGACTTGGTTTCTGCTTCTTCTGAAATTCTGACTTGAGACAGATTATATTTTCATTGTGGCATTCGAGGGGAAACTTTAAACTCTATTCTGTTGTTGCATGCATGATTGAAAGTGTTCTGAGCTATACTGTATTTCAGAATTTTGGCTGAACAGATTAATGAAGGATTACTGCATTTAACTGAAAACAATATTTTCAAACTCCCTCTATGTTGTTTTTTTGGCAGTTTCAGCATTTCTACCTCAATTGTTTATATGTTACTGCTACCTTTGATATAAGCATTGCTATATATGCATTGCCTGCTCTTGAGGGTGATTTGTGACAAAATTGGTAATGAAAGGAGCACTTGATGATAATTTTATTCACTTGTTGTCTGTGATATGAATGAGATTTTGAAGCTTCAAAACTTTTTTCTTCCCTTTTTGTGTTTAGCAGGAAGCCTGAAACTTGGAAAGTATGTTGTTGTTACTATTTCTGTTCAAGGTGATTGTGGGTAATGAACTACATTATATCTGAGTCTAGACCTGACCATGCAGTTCCAGTTTGGTCAATGGCCAGTTATGGTTACAGTTGCAGTTTGGTTTTTGGAGGGGACAAATCATAGCCACACCACCCCTTCCTACAATTCCAGTTCCCAGTCCGGTTCTTGGATATTAGGTGGTGAAATATTTTTATGGCCTTTTAAATCTAGAATGCTGAAACCTTTTTCAGTTGCATAAATGACTGTTTCAGTTGTATATATGAATGGTAAACCTATTAATATAACAATTATACCCTCTCTCCAGTTAATTTTGTTTCTTTTGGTCCAGTTCTCTTGGAACTGGCATTCCTAGTCTGTAAATCTTCACGCATTTAATTGAATTGATTTTCTTCCCGAAGATTAGTTTTGCAAAAGTTGGCAATTTTTCTTGACTAACAATTAATTTGGAAGCTTCATTCTATTAGAGACCATCACATGCTTAAGCTGACCATTTGCCTTATCCTTAGCAAGAGTAATTCAGTATTGGAAGGAGCATAGGATGCAGCTAGTTTTTTTTTTTTTTCATAATACTGTCATCACAGTTTGCTTGCGGTGCATGAAAAAATTTCTTGGACCATTAATCCATCATTCAAGTGATTGTTTTGGAGGCTTTGATGTGTGGGCATTTTGGTTCTTCTGCCAACCAGGTAAAGTAGGTCATTTTTCAGCTGATTGGGTTGAACTGGTTGGTCAGTGTTCTTTGCTTATTCTACTTTCGTCCAACAGTTGGAAAACATTGTGTACTTTTATGCTTGTTTCCTTGTACAGCTATCAACTCTGAGCCCAGAAATGCAAGAACCAACTGTTCATGCATGCTCTGTGTTTGTTTCAATCAAAAACAAACTTCTATAGACACTAGGTGGGAAGGTCCTAACTGGCAAGTGTTGCAATGCAATTGATTATGTGAAGCCTAAATGTCCAAGACAAAGTAGCAGATGACACCTTCATACTTATAGAGGTGCCCAACTTCACCGCATTCTCAATCTTAACAAATACGTTCAAAGAGAATAGTTGAAAGATTAGATGTTGGGAGTCAGAGCTGAGGATTTGGGCAAAAAATTGAGGGCAAGAAGCAGTTTATCTGCAAAATTGGAGTCAGACTTGTTAGATAAGGAGCCTTGGGCCCAACAGAGCCTTACAAATGACAATCTCTTTGAATGAACACATCACAGCTCTTTTGCCTGGCGGCGTGGAACCCTGCACTGGAAAATCTGATTTGGGCATATATGGGTAAGGGAGTTCTTTTCTGAAAATCTATGTTTCAGTGAATAATTATCAGTATATTTTGCAGCCGCATGGAATATTAATTCAAGATGCTTCTGGCAACTGTGGTTTGTTGTGATTATAGATGCTGATTCTCTACCATGTCAAAGGTGAACTTGGGTTCAGGGTTAAGGGACAAAAAAAAAACCTCTTATGAATGCATAATTGACATGATATAGGACTGAATTATTTTCTTTTACGGGAACAGGATGTTTCGTATACTCCACTGTTATAAACAGGACATCCTTGTTCTGGGTTGTTGAAAGAGTGGGAAAAGGGGCCAGCTCTGATCTGGAGTGCTTGAATTTTTATGCTGAGCATGTGCCAACAAGTGCTTAACTCATTACTGGAGACCAATGAAGATTTACAGGGTTGGTGAAGACCTGGATTATTCCTCCGGGAAAGATCAAAAGTGATTCTCATGAACATGGCATCTGGAAGAGGGTCCCCTGCCAAATTGAAGAAGATATGCTTTATGCAGTTATCCGGATTTTGGCTTTTTAGGTGCGGGTCCTTTGCTGGGTTTTTGTAAATTACACAGTGCCTAAAGTTTTTGCGGGTATCTCACTTTTTTTGAATGCCAGGAATAAAAAGAGTTGATGTTCAAAAAAAAAAAAAAAAAGACGAGTTGCCTTGAAATGAGATCCCACCTTTACCCTAAAGCAGTAGTAGCCATTTTTGGTCTATTCATTGCTAGGCCTACTGTTTAGTCATTTGTACCAAAGATGTCGCTGGACCTAGAACTGCAAACAGACACAAAATTTAGAAGCTCGATTGACCATGTCCGTTGTGGATAAAGTGCAAAAACGCTCACATGATTCAAGAATAGCGCAGTCACAAAAGTTTTTTTTCCCTTCAACCGCCTCTGGATATGGCTAGGTTACCCAAAATTTTGGGACCCTGGTTATTATTGTTACTAAAACGTTTGTTAAACTTTTTTAGCATTAGGTAGCGGAAGGGACCGTCTCCCATGCATGACACCAAGAATGTAACAACACAAAAGCATGTGTTCGTCCTCTTTGTCCCCCTTTTGGCCCCTCAGGATCTCTTTTCCTTTCTAATGTGATATGTCAAACTTGCTGTAAATGGAATTGATGATGCCTGCTCAGAGTTTGATTATCAAAATTAAAAAATAAAAACTAAACATTTATTTGTTGGATTTTAAATCGAGGACAAAGGGCAGGACCACGGGCGAAGAAGACTAGCCCACTTTAATTTCAACCAGAGTTATCCAGGACCAGGGACGTATATAAATTCGGCTCTGGTGCAAGTACAGCGGGTGTGGGTGTTGGTTTGAGCAGGCTTTTAAACTGGCCACCAATTTGAGCTGTTACTGTCCTTTCGCAGTTAAATTCAAGTTATGGCTAGCAGTAGTCATCAATCGCAGATACTCATTTATGTTCGGGTGTCTGATACAAAAAACACTGGCCGTGGCTGGTGTATTCATGAGATGGGGAGGGTTTGGCTTGTTCCTGCTTGCCACTCGCTGCAAATTCTGAAGTTCGCTGGCAGTGGTCTGCATCAGAGGTTGTGAAGGAGCACATTGGACTAACCTAATCACTACTTTGTTTTGTTCTAACTGATGACTGATCGGGGAAATGGTGGGGGCGGCATTTGGTTTTGCTGTGACTCCTTCCACATGCTTAGGCAGAACTTGTGTGTATCTCAACTGGTAGGTTAAACTAATTTATATATATATATATATATGTGTATGATACCCACCGTAACATTAAATCAATAGTTTTAATGATGCTCTGTAGTCTCTCTTTGTTTTTTAACAAAAAAAAAAAAAAGAAAAAGGTTTATGGGCCTCAAAAAATCATGTGATTTGCCGCACAAAAAAAGGTAAGAGCCTCCACGGTTGGCATTACCTCGGGAAAAAAAATATTTTGGTATTAGCGATGTGCCAAAATGAAAATATCTGGTTCTAATTTAATTGAAACCTCACCGTCAATATCGAAGGGCCGTTCTCATTCACCGCAGTCCATCCCACACAGCCATAAGATTTCATACGGTTAACCTGACATTGCAAGTAGATTCCCCTTGCTGCTTCGAATAATTAAGTTGAAAAATAATATAGAAAATTCCAAACTTTTTTGTTTTTTATGTTAAAATCATATTACTAATCAAACCTTTTTTTTTTTTTTAACTCAAAAATTGTCAGATGTTAGGTGTTGAAGAAGGTGGTACTTGCCACTTCATATCACTTAATGCGAGAGTTTTTTTTTTTTTTTTTTGAGAATTTGGTGGAATTTGGTATTATGATGTTCTCTAGCTCTTTGGGCTTGTTAGTCACTTCAACTCACCAATTGAAACATGGGTATATTAGTATTCAAATCATGTTATATCACCTACACGCGACATGTGTTTTAATTTCCCTCTTTTTATTCATTATTATTCTTCTAGGTCGTATGCTGATAACGACGATCCCCACTGTCTCTATTTAGTAGTCAATTTAACGTTACTGATTTATTAAGCACGTGAATTCTTCTTCTGTCGGGTGCATGCATTTGGACTCTAATGGGTTTCAAGGAATCATTTTAAATTCATTTTCGAAACTTCAACCCTTTTTTTTTCTTATCCCCAACAAATCTTATGAAATCACGCGGGCTCAACATGATTGATGCAATTTATTTCGGATTTTGTGTTCGAAAAAAAACAAACAAACGGATAGACAAGTGGTCCATTTTTTTTTTTCTTTCTTTCTTTCTGAGCACTAAAAATAATATTAATTATTGTATATATAAACTTAAGTTTAGAGTGATTTCTTATTAATGTGTTGATTTATGCTCTCAATAGAAAGGCCAACAGCCTAAACATTGACGAGACTAAACAAATTTCCTCTGGAGCCGATTAGAGCGATTGATCCAATTGGATATTGTCCATTGATTTATCGAAATGATGCGCCCATGCGGGCATGCGGGCGCGTTTAGACTGAAATATATATTAGAATATCATAAATAGTTTTTAATACGTCTTTGTTTGCACTTTGCTTATCGTCTTAGAAAATAACCAAAAGTCCCTTTCGTTCCATGACTGTGCATGTCAAACTTGAAATTTTCTCAGATCCAGAAAAAAAAAAAAAAAAATCTTAAATTACTCATCCCAGAGACCCCATAAATAAAATTACCTCAATAGAAGTAATAAATTCTTGTGATAATTGTATGAGATTCATTTATAATCTCCTATTTACACTAAAAATGTGGGCATACCAGATTGCGACTTTTTCTGGGTCCACACATTACATGGATCGTGGCTTCAGGAGCTACCTCAAGCCCCTCCGCTTTAAATTCCATGTGTTGGGAATTTCATTAGATCCGAAGCTACTATCAGAAGCTCATTGTCCCTCCTGAAGTCCTTTTTAAACATTTTAGTATAACTTAAACGTGGAAGTCCCAGACTATAATTAATTGTCGTCTTAGCTAGGTCCGGCGTCGTGGCAATACGTGCGTCCACTCAAAATTTTCCAGGGAAACCGAAATGTTTCATTGTACAACTCACGGCCGATGGTAGACAGGGAAGGTGTGGAAAATGAGAGAAGTTTTACAAATTATTTTGTGGGGGTGGAAGAATCACCACATAAAATTTGCATTATGTAAATTTGCTGGTCCGTCAGGATAATGGAGTGAAGGGATACACAACGGCTCCCCACCCAACCCTTCCAGTAACAGACAACGGTCTTATGCGGAAGAAATGATTCCATGTAGAAGAGTTCATCGTATGGTAACGTGCCCTAATTAATCGTGTTATTCCGTCCAAAGGTGGGTGCAGCATGCATTTATTTGTACGGTGGATTCGCATGTGCAGAATTTGAACCCTTTAGGTAATATCCCATGGCTCGAACACAGCTTCTGCCTAGTGTGTGCAATGGCCCAATCAGTGTATATATATATATATAGTAAATTGTACACATTTGTCATTGAGGAGGGTTCAGCAGAGCCCTTGTGATGTGCATGAGACCTCTAAGAGAACAATAGGACTTAAGGCTCATGGGTTACGGAAGTAAATGAGGTTGAATAGTAATAAAACTATGAGAGAGGACCCGTCTTTTGAGGAGTAAGTTGGACTGAGTGGGTGGCCTAGGCTCGTGATGAGAATCTTCAAGACATCCCAGCTCGGCCTCTAGTCAGTGATTATGACTACTCGTGGCCCCTCGTCCCCCCAACGCAGAGCGTCTTGGGCCTGGTCTTGGTTTGAGCCCTAATACTCGAGCTTTCTCATCAGCAATGTGTCAAGCCCCGGATTTCACAAATATAAGCATTTTTCAGCCATTTATGTATACTATCAACAATTTGGAGAAGATGCAAATAAATTGGAATGGTACGTTGCGAGGTGCGAGCCACAAAAATCATTCTCTGTAACATATTGTGAATCTATAATGGGACAGACTGCCCATCTTTATACCTCGTGTTGCCATGTCCCCATGTGGTTGAAACCTTTTACCTAAAATTCTAGAGGGTGACTAAGTGTGAAAATTTTTGAACTTTCAAATCAAATTCTAGGTGGGAAATGCATTTATAACATTTAATAAGCACAAGGACAACTAGAAGATTAATAGGTTCCTCAATGGTCCCCTGGGTAAAGGTTCGTCAAATTTGAAATATAAGAAGATAACCTTGGATGGACAGACAGAAAGGATAAAACTTTTTGTTTTTCGTTTTTTGTTCTTTGTTCATGTTGAATAAGAAACTGCCAATGTCGAATCAAGTTGAATAGGTCATATGGGGAATGCCATCCAAACAGTTGTGTGAACTAATATTGAATTTTTTGCGCCAGAAATTTCCCAATTATACTTACCCTTTTTGTTTGCAAAGTCTTTACCATTCGTTTACGCCTCTCCTTTTTTTTTTCTCTTCTTTTGGGTAAATTATATTGGTTTGCCATTTCCAAAAAGAAAATATATAATTATTGTGTCAAAGCAGCCATTAGGGTCCGGCTTAGTTTGGTCGCCTCTTACAACTTGGAAGTGCAGAGGCTGATGCATTCTTTACCTTTGAAGAGGACATTAAAGTTAGGAAACATTTATTGTTTTAACAAACTAGGTGTTCTTTTAAGTCCTCAGGATTAGGTCGAAAACAAGAGAAGTAACTTTGTTCTTTTTCATAAATTCCCACTTCTTTGAGGTATTTGAGCATAAAATTTTCAAAATAAATATTTATATTTTTATTCACAAGAGTGTATCTGAAAAACACTTGTAATTGTATTTTCATTAACAAAAAACACAAGCACCACAACTCCACAGAAAGAGAAACAAACTACATGTGACTACGTAATAACAAGTAACAAGGGATGTGATCCATCCTTCTTTTCGTTTTTGGGACTACGTATCTATTATAGCACTTCTTGACAAAGGGCACCCAAAATGTGGTACATCCCCATAGATCGAGAAACCAAAGATGGTCTTGAATGTAATAACCGAAATATATAAAAGTTTCAATTTTATTTCTTCTTTGTAACTGCTTGAATACAAGACTTTCAAGATAGATGTTTAAATTTTAAACCACTAAAATGTTACTTTAGAGACACTTGTAACTTTGCTTTCACCGAGAGAGAGAGAGAGAGAGAGAGATTACTAATAATAAGGCATTTAGCGCATCCTGCAGGTTGAGAAACCAAAGAAGGCCTTAAATGAAAGATAAAAACGTGAAAAAGGTTCAATTTTACGAATTGATTTTTCAATACGGAGGTGCACAAAAGCTTTACTATTCTATCAAAGAGATGAGAAGGCAAGACAAGTATAGTTTATCCCTCTCAAGTTGTCTCAATCCCCTTATAGTGGGATATGCAAATGGAGGTGACATGTGCTATAGTACTCCTTCTTCAAGAACATTGCACATGACTGTTATCCCCACATGCCTTAATTGTTTTTTATTTTTTACTCATTTTCATTTTATTTTGAGATTACTCTTACATCCGATCAAATTCGTACTTTTCCCATCTAATATATTATATTCATTACTATCAAAATGAGCCCAAGTGAGACATGGTCAGACAAGGGCACAAATCAATTGAGACTTGAGGCCAACTGCAATGGATTGCACAGAGCCACCTACATGAAAGGCAGAATGCCAAAATATTTTACGGAAACCCAGATGGTAATTTTGTTATATACACAAACAGATGCGCGCAATCATTGTGTTTACTCGTATTTTGGTGTTATTTGCTTAAAACAAAGTAGAAAAAATTGTATTCAACAAAGTTAGAAAAGTATTATGTCGGGAATAATGCAGTTCTTTGCTGTCATTTACCATCAGTTGAAGATTTTTGATGATTTTGTGTAATTCGTCGAAATTGATAGCTGTTTAAGAAACAAAAGTTCTCTTCCAAGAAATCGGCCATGCACCGAAGAGCAAATAGGAATTTGTATTTATCGCCGTCTCTCCCCGCGCATATTAATTTTTAACTTAGCATCACCACTCAACTATTTAGAAGCCTTCAGATGCCGCGGAATCATTTTTTCCCGGGCAATTATAAATGAAAGTGGATGTAATTATCGATAATCACTCTAGAATATACTTAGTAATCTTTAATTTTGAATCATCTGGTACACATTGATTAAATTTATGTCGAAATAAATAAATAATTAATTAGACGTTTTACATTGAAATTACAATTTATATTTCGTAAAAAAAAATGGAAGGAGATGAATTTTTTTTTTTTTTTTATTGTATCCCAATTGAAGTTTATATTTTGTGAAAATTGATGAAACTAAGACGTGAACGTCTAACATCTTTCAAGAGTTAATCTTCCTGTGATTTGCTAGACTAACATAATTAACTAGTTATGCCAAAGTTTGACTGATTAGGAGTATTTTTATGATTTTTTTTTTTTTTTTCAAAAAACACATTATTCAATAACATAGCGGACCATAATTACATTCAATGGGCTCAACTAAACGCATTAATCTTCGACTGTAATTATTTAATGCGTAAAACAAAGGAAGAGTAAAAAGGGTCGGGTCCCACCAGGTAAATCCCTCCTCCACTTGTTCCCAATCCCAAGCCTTCCATTTAAAATCTACCCTCACTCTCTCATTCTGACTATACCCATTAATGCCCACATTAAAGAACATCTCTCAGATTTCACCTCCCCCTCACCCCCAAAAAATATTCTTCATTTTAAGCCAACCCAACAGCCCATTTTCTGACCAACATCTCAAAACACAAAGAAAAACGAAAGGACAGAGGGAAGGCCAAGAATGGGCAAGAAAATGAAGATTCCTTTCCTCACACCTTACTGCCACCAACCAAGAACCCTGTCCTTCAGAGCCACTGATAAGACGCTCCTCAAGACCATCAACTCAGCTTACTTGGGTGCCGCCATTAATTGTAATGGAGCTGTAACGGACAAGCCGGAGTCATTGTACACCAACTCCTCGGAATCAGCAAGCTTCTCCACAGAATCAGACGGCTCAGGAGGCGATTTCATAGAGACGGTGATTCGAGGGGCGAGGTCCGAGAGGCTGTTCTTTGAGCCAGGCGAGACTAGTTCAATCCTGAAAGAAGCCGAGTCAGCACCAATGGGTGGTGGGCTTCCTTTTAAAGAAAGCTTGGTCTTGTCAATGGAGTCCCACAACCCTTGTGTGGATTTCAAGAAGTCAATGGAAGAGATGGTCAAGGCTTATGAGCTAAAAAACTGGGAGGATCTTGAAGGGCTTCTATTCTCCTATCTAAAAGTGAACGGGAAGAGCAATCATGGCTATATTATTGGTGCTTTTGTGGATTTGCTTGTGGGAATTGCTTTTGCTTCTTCTTCTTCTTCTACTTCTACTTCTTCTTCTTCTTCTACTTCTTCTAGCGATTCTTGTTCTTGCTCTCGTTCGCCTTCTTCTCCTTTGTCTTTTTACACTTCTTCTACTTCGTCCGATGATTGTTCTTCTACAACCCATTGCGTTTCTTCACTTGAAGAAGACGAAGAAGATGATGATGAAAAAGCTGAAGAGGAGGAGATCATTGACATTAGTCCTTGTTATTCTTCATTACAAGCCTATGGAGATGAGAATGGGATTAAGAAGTCTTGAAACATCTATAGATTTGGTGCTTCACGTTTGATGTTTTTTATGTTATTTTAATTATTTATGGATAAATCAGTATTATGCGGATACCCAGCAGCTCTGAGTTATGATTATGACAGTATGATTAACGTTCTGGACACGCACCTTCTTTCTACCAGTACACACACGTGTAGAGATGACACACGTACCTGATATTGTGCAATAGCATATGATTAGGGTTCTTAGGCTAACAGCGCCAATTTTCCTGTGTGGATTTGCATGCATGCCCTTTTAGAAATGAAACCGGGGAAAGAAAGGAGCTTTATATGTTTTTTTTTTTTCTTTTTATTTATTATAACAGGGTCTTACTTAATTTCACTTAATTTTTTTCCTCGTATTTAATATTGAATTATAAGAAAATCAAATTAAAAAATATCCCCAAAAAAAGAAAAATATCCTTGTTTGTTAACCGTCATTTAAAGTGGCAAAACCAAAAGGTAGTTGAGATTGTGACGAGGTTTCTACGATGATAAATTTTAATTTAATGATATTAAAGTAGTTTCTAAAATTCAAATTTATGAATTATATTAATAATAATAATAATAATAATAATAATAATAGTTAATTTGATAGGACGGGAATGATACTGTGTAGTAGTAGTTAACATGATGATAAGACTGGAATGATACTGTGTGTATCAACGCACAGTCTTGCACGTGTTAGCTACTAAGATTGGGTAAGCATCCACCATTGAAATCACCGGCGCCATGGTACATATATAGATCAAAGCCGTCGGTTTTGAACTATTTCGGGTCATTATCAATTGATGGGTACAACTCCAGCGCAGAATTTTGGCCTGATCCCATGCAACTGCGAGCGGCATCGTCCCAATGTATAATCCCGATAAAATGAGATAAAGTGGGCATGCATGTATACAGTAGGTCCACTTTTGTTTTTTGACTGTGTTTAATCCATGTCTCCATGTGACTGGTCGCATGGAATATTTTATGTTCATGATTGAGAGCCAAGCAGAACAACTTTGGAGAAATAAAAAACCCAAAAAAAAAAGAAATTCCCTCCTGCAATTCAGCTTCGAAGCGTGGCTGGCAGTTTCAGATAAGACAAACTTCAAAGCTTTTTCTTTCCCTTCTTCTTCTTAAGCGCAAAAAAAAGAAAAAAAAAAAAAAAAAAAGAGGAAATTGTCGGGTTCCCTATTCCCATTATACCTTCCCCCCAAAAAATTTTGTGTCATATGGCCTGATTTTATAATAGATTTTTACGGAGATCGGCTGTGATTCAGCACTTTGACTCCAAACATTAATCAAAAAGCAAAATTTGCTTGTTAATTTATTGATGCTTATGTAAACTTGCATGGGGTCTTCATTTTGTAGCTAACTAGTGTCAGAATGTAATGCAAGTTCCATTAAAAAGCTAAATATTTATTTTAGAGATGTTAAATATAAAATTTGGAAAAAAATATAAAACTTATAAAAGATGACATAACCATGTGTCGTCTCTTATGTAGCTCGTACCATACAAGATAAATCTATTGCTCTAATTGTCACCATCTAGCTCCTGTTCTGGAATAAAGTTAAATGTCCGAGCTTAAGATTCTTGTCTCGGTGCCTGAAGTTTCTAAACCTTGTGCCAAAGCCATTTTTAAACTCCTTTTCTCCATCAATGCCAAAACCATTGTTTATAATTATGGGGTCAGGTACCTGGGGTTTAAGACAGTATCAATTACCAGACGGCCTGTAGTTAATTTCGAGGCTCATTTATATTCGTTAAAATTAATTTATTACCTCTTAGAGATGCCATGACTCTTATGTCACAATAAAGATTAAGAAAACACTGTAAACTATTGTTGTAATATTATATTATACTTTTTGGGTTTTCAATATCAAATTCTTGAGGTTGTAAGGCTCCGATCAAAATATATGATATTTCATTTACGACATAAAACTCATGGAAACCAAGTATCATTGGATCAACTCGAGTGTTGAGTAAGGAGTGTTTGTTTTTTATGCTTCAGACCCCCAACAGCATGTTAGGGTATTTGCTAAAAAATGCATAGCCTATGGAAAAATGCAAACCTGAGGCTATGATTAAGTTCCTCCCTGAAAAATTGTAAGGATGTAGAAAAGTTTGCACCGTGGTTATCGACAGATGAACCATGAGGATGACCATTTGGGTCGAATAATCCGATGGTAATAGCAACGACAACAGTCACACGGGCAAGATATGATTTGTTTTTGCGTCAGACAAGCAAACAAACCCCATAGGCATTTACCCTCCAGGCTATTTTCAACCGAAACTTCGGAGGAAACCAATAATTGTATTTGATAAATCCTTGAAGAAACAGCCGATCGGTCGATCTCGGGCCGTTAAACGGTGAGATAATGAATGACCAATTAATTGATACACTCATTTTCCGAGAAAATTAATTTCCATGAAATTCGTGACCAAACATCATGGAATTTGGTGCCTGTCTATTTCATCTTTGCATAGAATTAGGTAATGTTACAGCATTAATTGTGTCATTAGCATAACACAGACGCCCATGTTGCCTTGTTGCACTCGACTATTTTAAAAACTTTAATTTTGCAATTAGGGGACGGATCGAGGACCAACTGACAAGGTGCCCCGGTTATAAAACGTAGATTTAAAATTACAGACATGACGTATTTCGATGTGTTAATAACTCGCGAATGGTGCGAGCTACAACTCAAACTTTTGGAATCAAGCGTTAAAAAATTAAAACAAAGACTTTATTTTCTTTAAAATATGTAGAACGTTCTAGATCCATCCCAATTCCGGCACGCTTAGTCCTTGTATCCAACAATCCTCCACCTGATGTCCCGACTCTATCATACCTTCAAGAGGATCGAACCCACAACTTAAGCCCTAATCTAGTTCTCAAGATGAAGCACCTTTTTTTTTTTAGTTTTTTTTTTGGTAAATCAAGTGTAAAGATTGTAAGTTTGACACATCAAACCTTGCCTAGATTTAATGGCCGTGTTTCCGTGGTGATTCAGAGTGAAGACATCTATCCTATAAGTTTTAGTTTCAAATTCTTAAAAAAAAAAAAAAAAAAAGGGAAAGTGTGTAAATTTATGAAAATAAGAAGATTATTCTGATTATATAGTTGAATTAAATAAGCTTTCTACTAGGGTAAATAGATTTTTATAGCAAAGAATCCAATTTTATTGTTTCTATTTTTTATTTTTTTTTTATTATAATAGAGGCCAAAAGGTCTTTAAAAAAAAAAAAGTAGAATCATTAAAACTCAAATAAAAATTAAAAAGTTTAAATAAAAATGTCCAAATTAATTGTAAAAAATAATCTTTTTACTTAGAAAGAAAGCGTTGCGATTCGACTATCAGTTGGTCTATCCCGATCATCCCACCGACCATGACAAGATAACCTCAACTATCGTGACACTTGCGTCTAGTAGTTACCGTTCGCCTATCCTATACCTCAGAATGACCAAGCACTTACGTCTTAGCATAACCAACCCTGCAATTCAAAACTGCAAAATCCTTCTCCTTTCACTATTTTAACTAGAAATTCAAAAAAAAAAAAAAGACAAAAAAAGACAAAAAAAAAAAAATCACACACACACACACACACACACACACATACACACAGAGAGATGCTAAGCATAAAGTACGAATAATTATCATTTAAAAAAATTTAGATGAAGATAAAAGTGGTGATATTTAATAAATATAAATAAATTTGATACTATATAAAATATTTCATATCACATTAATTTTTTATATATAACATAAAATATATTATATGCAGTGTAAAAATTTTTTGTGTTTCTATGAATTCAATTCGTTTGCGTACACTTAATCGGTTGTGTACATATTTACCTCCACAGAAATGGGGTCGGTGACAAGGAGGCCATTGAAGTTTCATTAACGCACCATGAAGGCCTGTTGGTAATTAATAAGAAACCGCCATCATTTTTATTTTTTATTTTTTATTTTTTTTGTGTTTTGTTTCGCGATGATGAAGATGGTGAAAGTCGGAGTAAATGGTCAATCAAGTTGAGTAGTTGAGGTTGCCCATGGAGATTTTTAATGAGTACTTGGTTCGATCCATGCATAATTCTTTTCTTACATGTGTTTTCGGAGCTGCTAATTTATTCTTTTCCTTTTTCACTTTTTTTTTTTTTTTTCCTTTCGAGGTCTTCATTTAAAAGGATTGCCAAATTTCGGGTTGACAAAGATTAAAGGAATCAGAATAGTAAGACCAAAGTGTCAATGCTCTAAGATTCTTCTTAAGTAGATTTACATTGTACTATCATGTTTGTTAAATTTTATTATATTAATTACAATTATGTATTAAAAAATTAAAATATATAATTAATAATTGTTATAATACAAGAATAGACACGTATTCGCTCCAATCGTATCCATATAGAAGCTTCTTAGATTGCAAAACACATTGAAGCCAAGAGGTAAAAGGGAAAGTAAAAAGATCAGATATGGATAGAGATTGGCTGAGTTGCGCAGTTGGTGGGATGGTGACCTATGAGTCGCGCGCACTCTTATTGAGTGCCTCCAGAGTCAGTAACTTGCCAGTAGACCAACCTGAGCAAGTTTGTGACTAATAATAACTGTTGTATCTGTCAGTCAAGACGAACCTGAGTTGCGTCTTTCCATTGGCCTGTCGATCGATGCCAATGTGAGCATTGTAATGATGAAAGGGGATAATGATAGATTGCACTTGGATTTCGCCCCCCTCTATGTAAGAATTTTAAAAAAAATAAAATAAAATAACGTCGTGCCAGAATCCACAAAAGGTGTTTTGGATGAGAATTATGGACAAAGTCGACCCAATTTACGAAAGGAAATTTGATCCTGATCATTCCTGCGTGCAGATATGCAAATGTGGCAGCAGTCCGTTCAACCAAATGAATATACACTCTTGAGGTAAATCAGAAGCCTTTGTGATTTTTCATTTTTTCGGCTTTCCCCTCTCCAATCCTTTCAGTCTCACCCATTGGACACCGAAGAATGTACATGCATCTTCATGTGAAAATGGGCCTATATCTACTTTTTTCTCCAGATCACTGTAAACGATGAAATAGGGCTAGACCCGGTACAGGCCCATTTGTTATTCCATGGTCCTATAGGCTGGAAGTGATGAATACACAAAAAAGAAAATTACTTCTTTGGGTCTTAGCATTAAGAGTTGAATCTTAGTCAATAAAAGGAAAATGTAGGTGCTTGTTATCCAGACAATCTTTCGATCACTCGACACCACTCTTTCATGCCCAATTAGTGTTTTATGGGAAATATCAGGAATGCTGTTGTCTGACACCTTGTATTGAAGGACAAACTTGTAGCAATGGGGTTCATTGCCTCATTCGTGGATAGCCGCTTGGGTTTCCCAAGTTCACATTCTGTCCTCAATTTGAGACAAACGGTACCCGTCAAGTCTCAAAAATCACAATTATTGTTTGTTGCCAAATCCTACTAAGAACTCATGCCAACCTGAAATCTCTAACTAGTAAATGAAAGTGCATGCCTTTTTAAGTTTCATTTTTTGAGCTTTTGGCTATCGTCCGATCGTTGTCAAACAGCCATTGCTTGGCAATATTGATGGAATATTGTACGGGATGCCCCCCACTAAGGAAAGGCAACACTAAACTTGCACAGGAGACCACCACATGTCTGCTTGACACCCCCTGAGGACTGAAAATTGAACTCCATGAACAGGATAATGATAAAGAACATATTTGCAAAAGCCATTGGTACCCCTACTTTCCCTCCCACCCCCCCCCCCTCCCCACCAAACATGTATATGAGGTACATCACTTGCTTGTTGTAGCGGGCACAAGTCTTCTCTCTCTTTTCCTAACAAGGTTTTAAGGAGCTGAGTTGGATTGTCTTGTGTTGTTATTGGTTACGCATTTACATATCCTACCCTTGCAATCGCAAAGAGGGTTTAATCATCTGCTTCTTGTCGTCAATGCATTTCAGGCCCACGTTGTTTCCACCAAGTATGAAGGTTCACTGCTTGGTCCTCAGATTTGACTATCCTTGAAAAATGGGCCACATTTAAATCCTTTAATTGATCAGACTCGGGCACCCATGTTTATGAAATAGTTGTGTGCGAAAGAGAGAGAGAGTTGAATTTTAGCAGTGCAACAATAATTGTCACCGCACAAGTTGTTGCTGGTGCTGGTGCCCTCTCAACAGTCTCCATCTAATCAAACTCCAGTAAAATTCCATTGAGAGAAGTGAAAAGCCAACGTCGCCAGACGCGTCGTCGTGAGAAAAAGCTTGAGGCTTTCTAATTTATAAGTCTCAAAATAGGGGAAAAGATTTATGGACGAAACGTCTCGACTACAAATCCTACGAGTTGTAGGATCTATGACTTGATGGCTCTTTTAATATATTAAAGGGAAGTACTGAGTAAATTAAAGAGATCAGCTATTTTCCCCATAAATAAGTACATCGCGCATGTGCATGGATGACTGTCTTCTACACTAGCGACATAAAAACATTTCTTAAATCAAAACTTGACAGATCAATTTTGTATCTCAAATTTTCGTCCAAAAAGGAGAGGTAAGATTCGAATTCATTTATTTTAACTATTTGTAAGCAAGTTGCAGTGAAAAAACGGTTATATGTATGTACGGTTGAAAGAAAGGTAAGGATGAGAGAAGTGAAACAGTTTTTTTTTTTTTTTTAATTAAATTGTAAATTATACAATTAAAATAATTTTTAATTTTTATAAATATATATATATATATATATAATTTTAATATTGAAGACTTTGAATATAAAAATTAAAGTTCTTAATCACTAAAATATGCCCTAAAGAATAAAAAGAAATTCATTGAACGACTTTATACGCCTAGTCACTGTACACATGTATATTAACTCAAGTCATATTAGAAAGGGTTTGTCATAGGCACTTTTGTTTTGAGAGGGATTGATTTTTTTTTTTTTTTCAAATAAAACTAGGAGACTCTGAATCCCTTCAATCGAAGAGATTCTGACCCCTCTGTTTTTTCAATGGAAAAGGCCAAGCGAGTTCACATGTGAATGCCTGTGTAATGTAATAGTCAAGCTTTTGATCCGCGGAGAGTAATGTTCCGGCTGAGACAGGGACCACACCCAGTAGTAAATGACAACGTTGGAATTTGCACAAAGTCAAGCAGTCAAGAAATTGTCGACGGAAAAAAAGAAAACAAAAGTAGTCAAGAGATAAAAGAAATTTTGATTTATCTGTCACCGAGGATGATTAGAGTCCAATTGTTCCCATTCAGGACCTCTCCACCAACGAATAAATTTCAAATCCCAATGCAATTCCCGCGTATCTTTGCGCGCCCACGGAGCACTCCTCTTCAAAGATCCTTTGCAAATAAACTTTGACCAATCCACCTGGACCCCTTATCTTAATATTAAATAATATAATATAATTATGAGCTGCATCAACGAATAAAAAAAAAAAAATTTATGCTAACGTGAAAAGATTATTGTTTTATTAAACAAGAAAAAAGGGAGAGAAACAAAAAAGAAAAAAAAAAACAATATGCTTCTACAAGGGAAATGCACCAGTAACATATACAACAACACATCGAAGACGAGTTCAAGTGCAGCAGAAAGCTAATAGAAATTAGAAGTCACGTGACCGGCAACCATAGTAATGCGGCTGGTGGGAAGCAAACCGAAAAGAAGCAGCAGAAGAAGGACCCTTCACAGAGAAGACGTCATTCCAGATCTCGGTGAAAGCTCTAACAATATTCCCATGATGATACGGAGAGTTGATCTGCAAGAAGCAGTTGAGCAGCTCTTTAAGATCATCTTTTGAGTATATCTCGTTCTCCAGGATCATTTGCAGCATTGAGCGCCGGAAGTCCAAGTAAGGGTCGTCGGAGTCTTTCTCCACGGCCACGCTCTCGCCTCCCACGCGGCCGAATCGTCCTCGTACGGCCCTCGAGCTCTTCGCGCAGCCCCAACAGAAGTGGCCTGTTGATGGGGTGTCGGCGGCCGGTGAGAATGTGGTGGCTGTGTCGTAGGCGTTGGGAGATGGATTGTTCTTTGACGAGGTTGAAGAGGAATAGTAGTAGGAGACATTGTTGTCGCTGTTGCATTTTTGGTATGTGGGGGCTCTGTAATGTTTTGTCTTTGGGTGGAATACATTGGAGAGCTTTGGTTTCTTGCAGCTGCCGCAGCCTACGTCCACCGAGACTGTGTTCAGGTTCAGCTTCTTCTTACCTGTCCACATTGTTGATTTTACACGCGCACACACACGCACAGAGAGACAGAGAGAGAGAGAGAGAGAGAGGGGGGGGGGTTTCCTTGAAAAGTGCCTAATGGGAGTAAGCGAAGCGACGTGAGGAGTTAGGCATTTGAATGCGTGGGAATAGAGAGCCGATCTTTATAAATCCTATTCCAACATGATTTGTGAGTTAATATTAAGGAGGGTCCACACATGATATTATGACTGCTTTAATTGTTCCTCGTTTATTGCTATGACAAAAAATTAATCTTGACCGTGGATCTTCATCGCTTTTCTAACTACTGAGAGTGCATGCTGGCTATAGACTGTCATCTAATGAGAGGAGAGTTAGTCACATGATTGTATTTGGTTCTTTCCAGACCTTAAACCAAAGAGGTACTGTTCTATGTTTTGAATGAAGATCTATAAAAGGGTTATGTCGATGCTAAATGCACAGACATTGAGACATCCAACGACTCTTTTCTTTACTAGTATGGTATTGATTAATTATAAGAAAGCAGAGATGATACGTATTAAACTCAGTTTACTCGCTAGCAAGAGAAGAGACACTACGAAATAGGCCATGTGCCAAACTTACTGTTCTTGAATTTTGGGGGCATGTTGTTATATGTGATGGGCTAAACAACTGGGAGAACGCTGGCTTTGTGCAATTATTTTATCAGTCGCTCGTGTTCTCTCTCCCACTCCCCCCCCCCTCCCCCTTATATTGTTTACGAAGTTCCGAATTTGACATCAGACAACTTCATCACAGGTTTTGAGCCAGCCATTGCTGAACACAAGAGAAACAAAACAGGAAACCAACCAATAAAATGGACAAATAATACGAAGGAAATGCAAGTATAATTGACATCTGGACAAACGTAACAACCATGGCATCCCTGCTACAGTTAAAGTAGAATTTCCACGTCCTCTTAGATGCGTGCATTTCTTGTGCTTCTGCTTTCCTGACAAAACATTTGAGGTACGTTGTTTATTTTGCAGTTGCACTAGTTAAAAGTTCGATAATGAATATCACAATAATTCACAACCGCAAGCAATAAGAATAAGGACTCTTTTTTTTTTTTTTTTTTGGGTAATTCAAGCATGCACAACTCATGCCAGACGATTTTTACATTTGGTTGTAGAATTTGTATTGCCATGACTTAATCAATTCACCACCTAACCAATGTAGGTTGTTAAGTTGTTTGTGATATTTTTTCTATACATATGGAAGAGCGGGACTAAACTCGTTTGCAATTGTCAACGCCCTCATAACGCAACGACTTCGTTTAGGATCTCAAATTCAAATCTTATATGGAAACAAGATGCAACGTCGAGTTTGTCCCACCCTCGTACAACCAATTTAAAAAAAAAAAAAAAAATGAAAAAACGTTTTTCTATGAAAAACAAGTCTAGTTTGATTATTCACTAAAAACTGATCAACAGCGTGGAGCTTGGTATCCAATCCCATCCTCTACTTCAACCATAGTAGAGCATTCCTCATGTTTCTGGAAAATTTCTTCCCCAGTTGCCCTTGACGTGAGCTGTCAAAGAAGTGCTAACTAAAATTTCAAGAAATAAAAGACTCGGGCCGGAACCCATTGGAAATTGTGACAAATCCTCCGACATTCGATATCGGGTCAGGACTGGGAAATATCATCTCTTGTAACTCCGGAAGCTACTGTAGCAAAAGGCGATGGCCGCAAGTACGCACAGCATTCTGTCCAATGACATTAACATGCCACTCTTTAGACCTTGCGTGTATGAGAACAATTTGGTTAGCAGAAGGTGGCCATATTAACAACATTTTGATTGGGAAAATGGTACTAGAAAGCATATAATAGAATAAATCAAGTGGTGCAGCGTGGAACAGGATCGTGTAAAATATCTGGCATCGAATAGAATAATTATGAAAGCATTTATTTGAACTTGGAAGTGGAATGAACCTCAATCTGCCAGCAGCATAAAATATTGGAGTGAGCATGTGCATCCTGCAACGTCATTCCCTTTGCACATTTTCTTGTCCGTTTTGATGACCATTTAGTTGAAACTTGGATATAAACTATAGTTTAGGAATTAGGGATACTAATTTTAAACCCGCATTTTTTGGCATACAAATTAATAATCACATGTCAGTCCATTTTTTTACGCTTGTATTTCTTTTCTTCTCTCTCTCTCTCTCTCTCTCTAACGACAAAGAATTCTTTTGGTCAAATTCCAGATTACTAACATAGCATTTTCTCCATCAACACTACTCCTACTTGAAACATAAAATGCACAAACGGTTTGACCTGAAATTATAAGCCTGACTCATATAATCCTAAGTTCATCCTTACCACTAGACTAATCATGAATGGTTCTTGAAAGCTGATTTTTCGCTACCAATAATTATGCCACTAGGCGAATGATTCCCTCCTGCCGGTACATTATTGCAATCACTCAACAACATTATACTAATAAACATAATTTTATCTACTATTATACGTGTTGGGATGATACTAGGAAGGAAGGCAAAAGACAGCCATCAAAGCTGTCTATGTTTTTCACTTTGGCTCATGCCAAGATCTCAACCAAGATCCTTTTCCCCCAAAAACACCAAACATTATTCTGATGCATCAGTTCCTCGTTGTCTTGCATCCATTTTTATTGAAGATACTACCCACAATGATAATGATCAAGCACAATAAGCGGGGGAATCGCTACAGTGCATGACTACTGACCAGATCATGGTTTAACTACCAAGTATGTCCTTAATCCGTGACTGGTCATCCAAACTACTGAAACAGTGACAGCTAATGGCCTACATAGCATCCAATGAAAAGCGAGAATACAGAGTGTCCAGGAGTCATTGCAAGAGATATGTGTTTCTAGCAGCTGGCCTGCGCAATCAAATAAACGTTGCTGCTTGTGGAACGGTTCAACAAAGCGTATGCATGTATTGAACCACCAAGTGACCGAGGCAATGCAGAACTAAAACCAGCAAGCTGTGCTAAGCAATAAATGCACTCACTGAATATAAACAATAACTATTTACACAACAGGTTTAATTTGCATGCACATCATCTTTTCACTTATCGGTGATAAAATTTAAAATCTAAAGGTGAAAGGCAAAGAGTACAATGGAGGTACTTTAGTACCTAATAAAATAAGCTATCATCTAATGGCATGAAGATTGGACCTTGGATTAGCAGCTTAGGGGCTTGTAATGGGGATGTAAATAGGAGGGGAGAAACTTCAGCTAATTGCTGGCACTATACAGGGAAAAATGCATTTGGATAATTGCACATATGCTGCAGCTCTGTGCTCGTCAGCATAACCTACGTACTGGCTTTGGGCATAGATGTGATAAATGTGACTTATAGTACCGATGCATTTCCTGGTCACCAGATAAAAGGATAATCAACACGTCTGATGCAAATGGGGCATTGGGCTAAACAGAAACTATGTTAGTTTGTCAAGTAAAAATGGAAGACTTTTCTGTTTGTATTGTAAAAAGAAAAACCATCTTCCAAATGCAAATTAAAAAAACCAATGCTTGAAAAATATTTGTATATGATATTTTCCTAAGAACGGGACCAATTAATATGTTTCATGCTCCAGTCCCCCATAATTAAATGTATAGCTGGGGGGACACTGACCTTCCTGCTTTGAAATTGATATATGAGCTTTTACCCAGGTTGCTACATGCTGAGCAACCCATAGCGAGCCAGCTTCAGTACAAGAGAAGTTATGAGTATGGCCTTCCCTTTCAATTGACAGAGCAACACCTGGGACCTGCCTCTTAATCTGCATGCATGAAACTTGAAAAGTGACGCAGGCATCAACCACATTTCAGGGCCTCATACAAGGTGAAGCATTGTGGAACAATGTATACAAAATAACTAATAGCCAATCAAGCTGAACCAAAAAATTTCACCACATGGTATTGTAAAATAATTTCACAATCACAACCAATACTCAAAACTTGCCTGCTTCTATGAAACTGAAACTCAAAATAGATTACTCATTTCTTTTCTATTAGAATTTTCATGAAGTATGCCTGCTCAAAGGAACAAAATCAACTACCATGTACCCTTAATTAGTTAACTATTCAGTATCTCATCCCTCTCATATGATACTGATCATACTACCACCAAGAATGCATCTTTACATTAATCATCATTGCCAAGGTGAATGAATGTACAAGTGCTTCTATTGTTTGGCCATATCATCCACACTATGTAGAATTTCCATGAGGATGATGCATGATATTGTAGAGGACACATATAGTTTGGCTTGACAACTGAAAACATTTATCCTTTTCAGTAAGACACATTCCTGGGTAGACCCAGACACATTAGTGTTGACACCAGCCAATAAAACTTGACATGCCTATTTGGATACCATGATAATAAATCATATCAGATTTAGCATATAAGCTTTTTAGCATTGGTTTATGCCCATTTTAGTGGAACAGATCCACCCAAAACGATCCTGATTTCGTACACCACCTCAATGTTCATTACAGTCTGGAACTATTGGTAAGATGTCCAGGTCACTGTTTCACCTTTGGTTTGGTTAGGTGATCCCAAGTATTAAGCCACATCTCATATTCACAGGTGATGCCCATTGAAAATTTTTCATTAGTGCAGATTGCAGGGTTAGTCATAAGAATTAGATATGGGCTCCACCATACTAGCTTAAATGATAGGTCAATGCCCTACGTGCTTAGCTAGGCACTGGATACATGACAACGGATGTTTTATCACATCAAGAGGCCAAGGTATTTCTTGCACCAAACAGAAATTGCAACAACTCACAAAAAGTAAATCACAATTCCATCACTTACCTCTTCAAACATTTGTAGTGGACCCCAATGGTCATCATCACCAAACAAAAATGTGATCTTCTCTTGGTTTTCCCTCATAAATGCCCAATCTGGTGTCTCTGAAAGCTATCATTGGAAAATCATCATTAAGAATAGTTGTACTTCTTTGTGGACCTAAAAGATTAGCATCAATACCAAATAGAGAAATTGAAGTCTAATCTGTTATAGTTATATTTGATGGGTTTGGCAATCTTAGAGGTTTCAGATAAATTTACATTATCAGTGAGAACTAGCAATGTGCTGTTTCAACATGCAACTATCAAGAACTAACAAAGAAATAATTAGATCTTTGGAGATGCCAATCATCTAAGCAAGGAGATTACCTTTTTGAATTCTGTCATTGTCAAAAACAGTACATTCCGCAAAACGTGGTACTGTAATGGGCAAAACACGAGTAAATCAAGAGGTTGATTTTTTTGTAGACACAGTAACTAACTTAGTTAGCATTAATCATGTGACATAGCTCCACTGGAACATGGTATGGAAAGTCCTCTTCAATAATTGCTACAAAATTTGCATATAGATTAATTATGCAAAAAGCCAACGTCTTTGTCCTTCAATTTAGACCATTGTTTAAATATGCTTGCTACAAGAAATCAGCACAGGACACAAAGACCATACCTTCATCAACTGACTGCAAGCAGCCTCAACAGCAGTGCCAGACCATGATCTCCCAATAGAATTTAACACAAGCAACCTAGAAGTCCACTTTGGGAGCAACCCCAAAAATGCCACAGTGAAACTAACTACAGCAGACAGAATTGAGGACCTGGAATCACAAAATTTCTACAGTTACAAATCTATGCATTCCTGAGTTTCAGAAAAATTCAAAAATCTAGAAGCATTACATAAACATTGTCACTTTGGAAAAAACCAGTTGACAAAACAATCAGAACCAGGAGATAAGTAAGCAAATCAAATCATTCCTTATTAGGATAGAAAATTTTGAGGCCATATTAACACGTATCAACACAAATATGCATCAGCCAAAACCCAGGAAATATTTATCAACCGGAAAAAAAATTGAGGGCATAATTTTGCTGAAAAAAGAGATCAGTACAAGAAAAACAATTAACCAAATATAATCTAAAGAATATAGATGTATCACCAAGAGGGAACAGGTGATATACTTGTGGAAATGATTATGTACACACCAGTGTACCATGGAATTTGGGTCCCTAACCATTGGATCATCTATCTGTACAGTACAGTTAGACAACCCAACTACGGTCAAATGAACCATTGGCTCTAGGCCTCATTTGAATGGTACAATATGGCACAAAATGGGGACCCTATACTCATAAGAAAATAGGTGCAGTGCTTTACTCTGCAATCATCCCAATAATAGGCTGCCACTTGGATTGTGGATTTAACATTAAAAATGGATACAATGCTACACAAAACATCACCTACGAAGCCAGAAACAAATGTTGGTGAGCAGCTTGTTTGAGATCAAATGCATACAACAGATACAGAAACCATAAGGTTTGTGCAAAAGTCACCACCTTCTCCTGGGTCCTCCTTAGTGTTTCAATAGCTATATGTGAACCAATGGAGTGGCCAACCTTCAAGGGTATAACACTATCACTATATAAGGTAGCCATGACATGAAAAAAATAGAAGCAATAATTTAAAAATCATAGGCCTACCAGTACTATAGGAACCTCAGTATTCCACAGTTCCTGTCTGATGAAGTCCACCTGCGAACATTCAACACCTGATATTGAGCATAAGACTGAATCAGAGAAGAAAACTCACCTAGACATTGACATTTGAGTCCATTTGAACCAAGCAAAAAACCTACCTTATGATCAATCTGTTCTTGCAATGAGAACAACCTTCCACGGTCCCAGTCCTACAACAACAACAACAATGCGTTTATCCCAATTAAATTCGAGGCAGGAGGCTTCATAAATCTTCTCTCCTATATATATATATATGATCATCCAAAGAAATCACCACCGACCACCTAAATATTAGTACCTTTTTGGTGTGAGATATGTGAGCAATGGCTGTGAATGAACCGAATCAGATAGAAGCATAGAAGTGAAAAAAAGGAAAGTATAAATTCAGTTATATAAGAAAAAAAATACTGTAAAAAAAAAAAAAAAGGAGGTTGAACAAGGCAATTTATACCTGTAATAGTCGCAATTCCACCGAGCAGCTCATAGAGAGATTCCAGAAAGTCCTTGTAGAATGCTACTACTCCTGCGAATGCCATTACTCAGTGCCTTACAATCAATTATCCCGATTGAATCACACAAAACAGTGTGTGTGTATGCGTGTATGCGTGTGTGAGTGTGCGTGTGTGTGTGTGTGCGTGTGTGTGTGTGCGTGTGTGTGTGTGTGTGTGTGTGTGTGTGAGAGAGAGAGAGAGAGAGAGAGAGAGAGAGAGAAGGACCAGGATTTCCAGGGATGAAGACAACATGAAGCTTGGGATCATCGGCGGCGATCTCTAGCAACTCGGTTGTGCAACTGAAAGCAGACATTAAAATCGCAAAATGCAAACAATATTACTGAAAATCATTTTCTAAGAGAAAAAGGTAAACTAAATAAATAAATAAAATTTTGCAGCACCTGGAGACATTGCAGAAGCGAGAATTGACAGGACGGCGTTTGAATTGAGTAAGCAAAGTTTGCCGACTCATATCGCTCCTCCTCCTCATACACTGGAAGACCCGACCAACGCCTCCTGAGAACAACAACGTCTCCCTCCTTCTCGATAATCCTTTCGCAAACCTTCGTTAATACCAAAGCCCCTCAATAACAGATGACGCGACTTGTTTGGTCAAAGTCAACACATGCAAAGTCGGGACAACAATTACCTGTAACAATGGATGGAGAAGCGTGGCGCAGCGGGAAAAATTAGCGAAATTATCATTTTATTCTTATTCTCTCTCGTTTCATAAAATATTTAATTTAATTAAAAGCTCTTAAAATTCGATTCGCTTTTGATTGAATTTGTATTTGGTTTGCGAAAGTCTACTGATCGAATTCGGCGGCTTTCAAAATTGTGATTTGGACTCATTTATGGGCCCTTGTGGCCCACTTTGGCTCCAGTCCAGTTACAAAATTGGCGGACCAGAATCATGACATTTTAAAATATATATATATATATATATATTTATGGACAAGCACACTTCCGTTGGCTGCCAACTCGTCATGCGCTTGCTTCCCGCCTTCTTCAAAACATAGTTTTAAATATTTAATATCTACCATAAGTGCGAGCTTTTTTTTAATGTGAATCTCTTTTGAGTCAACTTCAGGAAGTGGTTAACACGACTCACGTCGGCATGGCCCTCACTTAGATATGGAGTGTACTTAAAAAAATTCAAATTATGAGTCTAATTTACGTAATATTGAATTATTCTTTAAAATTGTGACATTAACATTGTAGTAGTGTTTGTTATCGTGATACTATAGTGACCTCGAATTGTGGTCACATTTTTCCGCAATTGTAGGCTTCACAGCCGCATTAATTGCAAACAACTTGATTGATTGTTACTGCCAACATTAATTACAATTTAATCAATTTTGATTCGTCTAAAAATGGAACCAATCGTGTATACAAAAAAAAAAAAAAGTAAAAGTCAGCACTTCAATGTTTTTTTTAGTGCTTGGCATATGCGTCATCATCATTCACGTTGAGGTTGTTGATGAAACCAATTGGCAAGAGAGACGCTGCTCCCCAGGAGTCAATCTAAACCATAACCCAACCAAATACGCACAAAGTGACCACTTCTATGCTAATGAGCTGCCTTTCTCTTAACAAACATACTTCTATGCCAATGAGCTGCCTTTCTCCTAACAAACATGCTGGCCAATGAGTCAGATTGCCGGGTAAACTTCACTTCAATTATTTATGCTAATGCATACTAACCTGTACTATTGGCCACAAGGGATAGACTTTTGAATAGCTTAGCCAATCAAATGGGGTTTAACATCTCTTTATGCAGTGGTCAGATGTTCTAGTACTAGGTTTATAGCCATTGACGGGCAAGTTCAAGCCACAAGGTCGTTTACCTGACAAGGTTCTAAAAAGTCATCTGTTGCCTGAAATGAAAATTCCATTAAGTCTTGCAAGACTTTATTTGAGTTATGACCTTTCCAATTGAAAGATTCTTACAATCATATAGTAAAAATGCGATCAATTATTTTATCACGAAATCAGTCTAAATTGTGGTCTTCGCAATTCTTATAATTGTAGAATACATATATGTAAAGCACACACACTTGCAAGATTGGACCACATGGTCTAAAACAGTAAATTGCGGAAAACCCAAATCACAACCTTTGAGTAAACTGCTAGCAGTTGTTTGCAATGTCTTTCATTGCAGAATAATATCAATGGTGTAGAGTTGAATCCCTTGATTCAATTGCATTTTAGTAAATTCAGAATCCTACCTTTTTTTTTTCTTCTTCTCGTTTTATTTTTTTTCCCGGAAATATATATTTAAATTGCTACTTCTGCTTTGGTGGGTTGAGTCATTTCGCCGTTGAAAGAATGTTCATTGAAAGCATTAAATTTTGATGACTCCAAAAAAAGACACAAAAGCAGCGCCTGACATTTATTTTGTTCTCTTGGGTAAAGTTGCCGTCTAATCCACGACTCGGCTACCATAAAGCACCATTAGACTAGAAATATCAAACGTCCACTGTCCTCCCCGTCGAGTGAATAAACAAGGCAAACTGCCAGTCTGAAATTTGAACAATGTGCAGAGTTTATCTACAAGCCAAGCTATGACATGGGGGTATTCAAAGAAACAGATGATTTGTAGTCTTGGATTTGAATTTGCAGATGATTAAGCCTTGGAAGCGGGGTTTTTAAGAGAGTAACGAAAACCCATCACTAAATTATCCACAGGAACGCAACGAACTTATCCAAATGGTTAACTAAAATGAGATACTTATCGTTGATAATAACACCAACAACAACAACAACAATGATATTAATAATAATTATAAATAACTCTTTTTGGCGAAAAATAAAAATAGATAGAGTCCCCTCCCTTAATTCTAAACCTTCTAGCAAAACTGCCTCCATTTTTTGAGTGCCCACGAAATGTCAAAAACACCCTTGAAACTGCGACTCCTTTTTAAACTGCCAATAATCCGATAGAAGAGTCCCAAGAAATCCCCCCGCCTCCTTCCCTCTCTCCCATTCTCTCTCTCTCTACCACTGCCTTGCGTGTAAAATTACTGGAGGCGGCGTACGTGGCAAGAAATCCCCCCACTTTCCCTCCTCAACACCATAGATTTTTTTTTTTTCTTTTTATTTTTCCCGCTTTATCCGCAGGCTCTATTTTCTGTTTCTCTTTCTGCAGGAGAGACAATAGCAAACAGGAGTTATTAATATACGCATTTTCTCACTTGAGAATTGAGAACGTTTCATCCTGTCCCTTTGGTTTCAAGCTTCTGCGGATATATAGTCTACCATCTATCTCTATCCGCAGACTCTCTGAGATCCCCCTCTTCCTCCACCAAAAGAAAAAACCCCATTTCATTTCCAAAGAATCTCACAAAACTGTGTATTATACATCTTCTTGAATTCTTGATCCTCCTCATTTGTTTCTTGATTTTTCGTTTTGTTATCCCGTCACAGTGTTTAGATTAATCTTGAAGCGTTAGCCTCCTCCTTGCAATTCTTGATCTTTCTATAGAAGATCATTCCAAGTTCATTTCTGTTATAGTATTTGCCTTGCAACAGGTCCAAAATTCTTTTCTTTTCTTCCCTTCTCTTTTCTTTTGAATATCCAACTTTTACATTTTTTCATAACCTTGTTTAGAGGGATTTCTTGATTGAACGAAGAAAAATTTCTTGTTATTGCAGGAACTTTTGGTAGATACATCTTTATAGAGATTAAGGATGTTAGGAGATTTCATTACCAGATGTCTTGTGTATGCAATCCATCAATGCTTGTTCTGCTTTTTTTTTTTTTTTTTCTCTCTCTTTTGATTTTTATCGTTGTGGTGTTAATGATTGGTTTTTCTCGGACTAAGATGTATCGATTATTGTCATTTGGGTTTCCAGGTTGCTTTTTGGGTATGCATACCCGGCATTTGAATGCTTCAAATCTGTGGAGAAAAACAGGATAGAAATTGAAGAACTCAGATTTTGGTGTCAATATTGGTAAGTCGTTTTCGCTATTTAAGCCAGCGGGTTTTCTTCTTCATTAATAGGGCGCTTGAATAGTCATATTTACAAATTGGAAAACGATTAATTTTTCAAAAATGTTTATGTAAGTCAATGCTAGCCAACGAAGCGTACCCTTAACGTCAGAGCGCAATTGGTTAATAACATGAAGGAAAATGATTGATGCTAACATAAATTTAAGGATTTAGAAACCATTGACACTATTAGCAAGCATTCAACAAATTCCACTACAGATCTCGCCTTTTCTGTTTTTCAGCCAAATAAACAAACGAGAAAAATGGAAAGAAATGGATGAGAATGGACAATCTAGTCATGTGATCATCATGGAATTCTTTCAATCAATCGTTGTCATATTCAAGAAGGAATGGGCAGTTTTCTCTCAGCCATTCCGGTATAACTCCGTGAAAGGTCCCATGAAGGATTCGGGTTTTCGATTCATTTAACATTTCTTTTGTGATTCTCATGGGTTGTGCAGGATGATTGTGGCGCTTCTTACAGTTTGTGAGAGAGTAGGGGACATATTTGTTTCATGGTAAGCATAGCTCAGTGAAATTACAAACATTACCCTGCGATTTTCTTTTTCCCCTTTAATACTGACGCTACCCCCACTCTGTGGTGAAGGGTGCCAATGTATGGTGAGCTGAAGCTGGCATTTGTTATCTACTTGTGGTACCCAAAGACCAAGGTACAAACAATTGATCAGAAAGGAGGAATTTCCAATTCACCAAAATTTCTTCACTTTCGTAACAATGAAACTTTTTTTAAATGCAGGGGACAGGTTATATCTACGAGAACATGTTGAGGCCTTTTCTGGCCAAGCACGAAACCGAAATCGACAGGAAGTTATTGGAGTGGAGGGCCAGAGCTTGGGACTTTGCTATTTACTATTGGCAAAACTGCACAAAATTGGGGCAGAGTACATTTTTTCAAGTTCTTGAATATTTGGCAGCTCAATCTGGAAAGCTGAAGAACGGTAACGGTGAGGTAGGTTTTTCTTTTTCTTTCTTTGTTTTTTTAAGTTTTCCTGAAGCAGTTCATGGATTAAGTGGTTTGTTAAGAATCGGCTACAGAGGCCATAGACTAACTAAACAGATTCCATTGTCTAACTGAAAAGCAAGAAGACAGAGAATAAAAAGGGCCCAAAAGAGAAACTACAAGCAACAACTTTTACATCTGCAAGCAACAACCTTGTCAATTAAACAAGGAAACATGGGTTCTTGCTAACAGACACAAACCATGGATTCTGTTTTAATTGCCTCCAAGCTCTGTCCCAATGAATTTCACTCATCGGTCAAATGATTTCATGGGATTAATGTGATTACTTTCCTCAACTCTCCCTGTTTTCCTTTTTTTTTTTTTTAACCTGCTTTGGCCACTTCTTTAACAAGAAATGTCTTTCATTGTCATCCGTTTTGTCAGCTATTAGATTCCTTTTAAAATTCTACCCTTCAAGTGATAATATCTATGCTCTCAAAAGCTTCCATGAAAATAACAATAGTGGCACCGATGATGAACGCGCGCGCACACACACACAAAAAGAAAAGAAAAGGGAGACGCTGATTGTGCCATTGAACATAATAAAAATTCTTGAGACTCGAGATTGGAAATTTAATTGGATTTTTTGATGCACGTTCATAACAAAAACTATGTATACAATAGGCACAACTAACCTTTAATCAATTGGTACTGAATGTTACTCTGATTGACCCTGCAGAGGGCTAATGGCCGTGTTGAACCCAGCGCACCGCCAGAACCTGCACCACCGCCGGTAAACGATTTGCCTTCATTGATCAAGAATGGAAACAGTAGCAGGAAGGGGTCACCGCGGACGTCCGGCAGCACCATCAACCGCGAGTTTTCGTCGGATTCCCCTAAATCCAATCGCGTACAAGTCCGCCTTAATGGTCATACAGAGTCTGTGCAGACGATGGATGCAGACATCGGCCACGAAGGCGGTGACATCAATGACAAGCTCCATCAGTTTCGGATGAGGCTCCGCCGCCCAAAACCAGTCCAAAACTGATTCCAGATTGAAACAGATTGTAGAAGAAATTGAAAAAAAAAAATCCCCATAAACACCAAAAAAGAAAGAGAGAGAGAGAGAGAGAGAGAGAGAGAAATAAAAAGCTTAATTCTTCTCTCGAACTAGAAATTGAATTTCATTGTTTTTTTTTCCTTTCTTTTCACTTGCACAATTCTTATGACTTGTTTGTTTCTACGAAATGAGAGAGGAAAAGAAACCCGGTAGATATTGGTAAATGTTTGTTGCTATCTGCGCATGTGGACCCGAACGGCACAGAGGATCCGATCAATGGCTCCGGCGATACATGGGATGATAACACGGCTGATGAACCGAATACAAGCACTGATGGGATTGCGAGCAGAGAATTGTAGCCAGATGCGTTGGAGTAAGTTTGTTCCGGAGGAGCTGGGGGACGAGGACATGGGCTGGAGGTAGGTCCAGGCCGCCTGCTTCACGAGGCTTCTGCGGATGGAGATCTCGCGGGCGGACGCGGAGGAAGCGGCGGCAGCCGTCGTGGGAGAAGTGACAGCAGTAGAAGGGAGGAGGTCCTTGAGGGAGGTGTAAGATAAGGAGGACTGGAGGGAGAACAGCTCGAAGTCGAACGACGGAGGTGGGGATGTGGCGGCGCCGATTGTGTGCGGTGGAGGGAGGGTGGAGGTATGGAGAGGTTTGGACGGGAGAGTGGGATTAGCGGGTATCATTACTGAAGTGGCGATGGAGTTTCTTCGGCGGAGTAGCGGCCTTGACGGCGGCTGCCGCTGCTGTGCTTCGTCCATGGAATGACGGTCGTTTCTGAAGCTAAAAGCCAAAGGTTTGAAAATCACAAAACGCGACAGCGGCTACAGGTGGAACTGAGAAGGGGGGCCGCTTGACAAAATTGTGGAGTATGATTATACGGAGTTTATAACAGCCGTTGTGACTGGGTGGCTGGTGGGCCTCGGCTGCTGCTCCGTGTCTCTGTGGTCTCCCAACTCCGAGCCTGCAATTACAGACAAAAAAAACAAAAAAAGCAGTCAATTTTGTTACTCTTCCTTTTGACAATAAAAAAAGTACCCAGACATGACCAGAAAGAAAAAATTAGAGGCAAGTTATTAATTTTTAAATATTAATTCTGTTAACCATTCCTTTCATAAACAGTCTTTTAATAAATAATATATTAATTATTATTAAAATTCAATAAATTGTGTCTAACCTAAATATTTATACCCAAGTAATAATTTTTTTAATAATTACAAGTGTTACTAAATTTTTCCTATCAAACCAATTACAATACTTGTTACATAATAAGATAATTTTTTTTTTATTTTTAAAATTTTATATCTCCTTTTAAAATGAGAATTGTGACTTTAATTTTATTTATTAAAAAAAATATGAGAAATAGACAAAAAAATAAAAAGTATGATTTTAAAACAATATTTAAAAACATCAAAATAATAAAATATATTATAATAAATTTTTTTAAAAATTTTATTTATTTATAAGATTAAATAATATAAAATTAATCTTAATTTTTTATTGTTACTCTATTTTTTCTTAACTATTATTACTTGAATCAAAAGCTTAAATTTGAAGTTTAAGTTCTTAATTAGCAGTACTCTACAAAAGACTAATTTTAAAAAAAAAATAGAAACCATGTGAATATATATTTTTTTTAGATATATGATACACATTTAATAAAAAAGTACATAAAAACTCATATTTAAGGTAAAAAAATAATATTTTATTGTTATGCATGTGGTAAATATCATTGTGTATTAATAAAAAATAAATCAAATTCTTTTTAGTCGGTTTAATTATATATTATGAATTCAAAAAAATTAAAAAAAAAATAATTAACTTGTCATAGAGTTGGGTGGGGAGTCCAAGGGGACGCTGCGCACCCCTCGTACAGGGTACTCCCCCAAGATCGGAACCCGAGTCCAAGGACGCGATCCCACACCGAACCACACCTCTGGGGCATGCAATCGTAAAGAAATTATCCCAAGATTCGCACCCACGCAACCATTTATCATAGACAAAATCTCAAGGTCGAAACTGAAGTAAATTTTTACCTCGGTATTTAATTAATCAAAAAATTTTAGTTCGATTTAGTTTTTCGTATTCGTTAAACAGTTGAAAATTAATTTCGATAAAAAAATTTTAATTTTAATGTTAAAAAAAAAAAAGAAGAAGAAAAACTTACATCTATCGTTACAGACAAGATGAATAAATGTAGACAAATAGGTTGAATAAACCATGCTTTGCTGTAGATCGATTAATTTCTTACACTGGGAAGGAAGACAACGTTAGCTGCGAGACCTTGAAGATGTTTCTGCGAATTTTCTTGCATGTCATTTCTTCAATATAGAAATTTACACTTGTTTTGTTGCAGAGAATAATGTTGTAGGTAAGGGGAAGGGAAGGATACAAATCATCAAGTGGGGAAAGGGGGAAGTGAATGTAAATTTATTTTGACTCCGTCCACCGAAAAAAAGTACGGACGGGCGGGGTGGGGAGGGTTGAGGGTTGTGTGTATGGGAGGATTTAAACCCGAATGCTGTGGAGGATCCGATCAATGGCTCGGGTGATACTCGGGATGACATGTCGGTTCACGAATAGGATACAAGCACCGAAGAGATTGCACCAGGAGACGTGGATCCGGAGGCGACGAAGGAAATTGGTGGCTGCAGAATTCGACGACGAGGATGATGATGAGGTTGGGTATGCCGACGCCGCCTGCTTCCCGAGACGGTTGCGAATGGAAATCTCGCGGCCGTAGGAGGAGGACACGGCGGCGGTGGGGGAATTAACGGCGGTGGAAGTGAGGAGGTCCTTGAAAGAGGTGTACGCCGAGGACGAGGAAGATTCGAGAGAAACGAGGTCCAGGTCGAGTTGCGAAGGTAGGGAGATGGAACTGGAAACGCCGCTTGGGTTTAGCGAAGGGAGGCTGGAGGTTTGCAGGCCTTTGGCAGGCGGAGGAGCGGCGACTGATTTTGGTGGAAAGCCAGGACTTGGTGGCTGCTGCTGCGGCTCTGTTTTATCCATGATTGGTGAATCCTTGCAAGTTCTAAAGCCCAAAACTGAAACGCAACTGAGGCTATATCACAGATAGAGTGAGATAGAGAGAGAGAGGATAACAAAAGCTTAAGGAGCTTTATGGGGTTGGATTGGAGTTTGGAATGTTGGATGATTATATATCGATAAAGGGGGAAAAGGTGCGCGTTTTCTCTTCGTGGCTGTCGAGGTGGAGAGCCCCTTTTGGTCGGTGGAGGGCGGTGCGGACGTGGCTGCTTGCTCAATTGGGTGGGCTTCCAAAAGGTCTGCAAAAGTTTGTCATGTTGCGCATTTCTTACGTGCACTCTCTCTGGACTAGACTTTCTGATGCGCCTCTGTGCTTTTCTTTTTGGGTCATATTCTGATAATCAATCCCCTGTGCACGTTGGAGTTGCGTTGAGCCCTTCTCTTGTTTGTCTGCGATTGTGATCGTCTTTGTTTTTTTCGCTCTTTGCTTACCAGTTGTTTTGGGGTACACACAACAATTTTTGTGGTGCATATTTCACCTATAAATTTTCTTATTTGTAAGGGTGTGCACTTTATGTGGTTTTGTTTTCTATTATTTGTTGTGTATTTTTGTTATGTGTACTTTTTAGTAATATATTATAATAATAATTACTTCTTACCATAAACTTATTTAACACATAAATGTACGAATTGTTTTAAATAAAAGTTACGATTGTATTTCAGAATATAACGAGAGGAGAAATAAAAAATAATAAATTAAATTTACGTGATGTAAAATTATTAAAAAGAATTCTGTTATAAAATAAACATTACTTAATAATTATACGAGATTCATTAGCTATGTGCCATATGCATCAATATTGCATTCTATCCGTCTTATTGTCCTGTAATTTGTTACTACCACATAATCCCGTCGTCGTCATAAGCATTTGGATTTGAATTGACCAACTTAATTCAAAATTTCCCAGTTCATAGTGAGAAAAAAAGTAAGACATATGAATAACCGAGTTTTTCTTGTTCGGTTTAAAATTTTATTCTGTTGGTCTGAAATGTGTTCTTTTCTTTTGACCGAAATTCAATATTTCCAGCGAAATAGTTGACCCGATAAAATGGTTGTCACTCTAGCACTGTGTCTCGACCCTCGAGATGATGTAGATGCACAAGGCGATGATTGACGGGGTCATTCTAGAATTGCAAACTTTACTTCAGGGCATCGAGTTCCACCCAAAACATGACCTATCGATGTAGATGCACGATGCCTAGATTGTCTTTGATCAATAAGAAGTGCGCATGACAAGTTTTAGTGACCTAGCTAGGTCCCCTACGCGATTTCATTGCGGTTGCTTTTTGTTCCTGGCTCCTTCCGTTATGCGTAACTCGTAGCTTTGGATTGTAATGCACTGCCATTTTCTCGTGCATTCCATGATTGAGACTCATCTCTCGATGGCAACTTCAGAGAAACTAGTTCGTGAGCCCCTATGTTGGATTATGTGAAAAAATCTCGTCATTCCTTATCGGACGAAGCTATTTTACTGTTTGTTATTAAAAAAAAAAAAGGATTTACGACGTCCAAAAATTGTGAGGATGCAAATAAATGAAATAATCAAGTTATTGTCCCCTTTAATTTCCGCTTTTGATTTTCCGAACAAAAACATTCTTTGTATTTCAGGGTTTCCTATACTCAAAAAAGCAAATGGCACAAATAAAAAGTATTGCATTCCTGTGGGCCATTTTGAATATGAAGATCTCACAACTGGATACAATCCACCAGGGGCACGAGTTGATTGCTTGCTGACAACTTATTGAAATCCCTCTCTTTAGCTATTCGCAATATCTGTTTGGGCCATAAATGAAAATGGTGACAGTGAATTGTGATCACTGACATCGCAACACTCGATTATGAAGCCAAAAGCCGAACAACCAATATTAGAAATTACAGCACAGGTGCCAAAAAAGAAAAATCAAAACAAAACCTTCGAGTCAAACCAAAAATAGTGTACATTGGATAATGTAGAGTACGGGTTGAACAGTGTCGATCATTGAAAACAACCCAGCTATTGTTTAATACAACTAAATAAGATTTCGGTTATGGCAATGCTGTTGCATGTTCGCAAACATTAAACCATGCACCATGCCAAGGGCATGCTTTGTCGCGGCATTTTATGCCTACCGCCTCCAAGGCTGGGACGTCCGAAGAGATCCCTTGGTCATGCCAACAGCATATGCGCTTATGCCATATAAACACAGTACACTTTTTGTTGGTTGTGTATGCCCTACTACCACCTAACTGCTAATGGACAATTGACCATGAACATCCAACATGCCGTTCAGAATTCTTTGTTTTTCTACCTCTTTCCCTTGAAAATTATTTAAATAGAGCTTTAGAGATCAAAAAATGTGACGGCCCTAAAGCAATAAACCCCAACTTTGCGAAATTATTCCCAACGCTTCCTCACTTGAATTCTATAAGCAACCCGTTGACAATTTTTTAAGCAGTGGTTGACAGATCACGGAAGCCTGCTTGTTGGCATGGAACTTACTTTCTTGGCTTATCTCGGACATCATATGAATATTCATCTCTGAGTAGAGATTCCAACACCAGATGGGACTTGAGAAATCTCGGATGGAGGTTGAGGCCTAGGAGTGTGGACATCGTTCATTTCAAAGTCACCAGTAAATGCATTCATCCCATTCCATTCAGTGTTAGCTAAAATAAGTCAAGGACTCAGCATTCGGTTCTTACATTTCATAGGGAATGGCAGGGACCAAGGTAGATAAGGACAATAATTCATCAAAGGATACAATCAGTCTTCCACATATCTGTAATGCTAAAATCAGCATCGGAAAGAAGCCAGTAATCAGCATCATTCTGCAATAGCATCAAGAAAACCACTATTTAGAAACCTTTATTTGCATTTACAGGCTATAGCCATCCAATCCAAATAACATTGGTCCTCCTAAATTGTACAATGTACCCTGTTCTTGTTTCTACGAATATATGACCCTTCCTATTTCCTTTAGATAGGCACCAAAAGACAATTTGGAGTTGGTACTTTTTAGCAGAGAGATTTTAATTCAGGTGAGAAATTTAAGTTTAAAGAACGAACAAGATAAAATAGACACTCAAGTTTTGACACCCAGAAGCTCCAAAAAAATTTCAAATGGAAAGTGAATGAATATTTGAATTGATTTTAGCATGCAGGACAAACCAAGTTTGAAACCAGTACTTCAAGCACAAAGCTCATGCAAGACAGTTCCATGCAGGCAATTTTGTGAACTAATAAGTGTCATATCCAACATTGAATTCCCCATAAATTACAAGGCATTGACATTAAGGTTATCATAAACTAATGGACATAAAAATGTAGAATAATGTTACTTACATCAATATCTGAGGGAACAATCTTCATCATTCCCCCAACAAATTCCTGTGAAGCATCAAGATCAGATACCATGTAATTAGCTTGTTGTGCCTGACATTCCTTACGAATTGCTTCTGCAGCAACCATATCTGTTGGATTTTCCTTGGAATTTGAACATGAAGTACGAGAGAAACTAGCAGATGGCTCAACACCATTCATCTCTTCAAATTGACTGCAAAGTGGGAGGGAAATGTTATCCGATCACAGGAGTAGAAGGGAATGAATGTCACAGCATGCAAGTACCAAGGATCATCTGATCAACTACTCACTCTTGAAGAAATCATGTAGCCATAAACATGCTTTAAGTGGATAATTTACCACAATAGATAATGTCAACACACCTCACAAGGTAGACATCTATAGGACCCATTGTGCTTCTTAGGATTATTCTGTATCTCCTTTGTGGATAGTCAACAGCCTGATGTAGAAAAAGCAATTCCACTTAAACATCAGGAACATGAACTGTAAGAACAAACCAATTACCTTCTGTCCTTTAAAAATCTTTCTTCTCCACTTACTTCATTGGGATCAGGGACTTCCAGAGTAGTTCCATGGGGTGCTTTAATTGCTATAAGAGTTTCATTCTGGCATGAATGACATTAGAAAGACAAGTCAAAAGGGGCAAAAAAAAATCATCAGATTGCATTTCATGGATCTTCGCATGGTGCAACACACATAAAACTCACTTGAAAACAGGGCAGGCGCTTGATATCTTCCTCAGTTACATAAAGCCACCTGAAAATTGTTGGAGCCAGAAAATGAAAAAGAGATATAGAAAGCAGAAAAAAATTTACATTTATTAAGCCATTTTTTGCTTGGGAGTAGGAGAGTTTACTTCTGACTGTTTTCATCTTCACTCAAACCTCTCAATCTTTCCTGCAATTGTCTGCAACAGTTTGAGAGTATCAGCACTGTCATCCAACACCAATGAAACACCTCTAATAAAAGATGAAACATGTAACCTTATCAGATCATCTAGTCTGTGCTCTTCAACGGAAAGCTTAGCAATTTCTGCCTGCAACATTAGAACCACAAGATAAAATACTATCTCCCTACATTTTTCATCTAATTCTCTTTCCATTCTTCTACTGCTAGTTTGAAAGCTATAATGTGCCAATAAACATGGACAGCAAAATAAGGGTTATCCAGTAATGGAAAATTATTCTGTGAACAGTCAGAATTCAAAAGTGGGATATGAAGATACAATATCTGCAGAATTCAAAGAAAAGAATCAAATGAAAAGGGAAACAAAAAGTCAGTGTGGTTTCTAGAGCCAGAGTGATATCCACTTCCGTGTACCTGTAATGAAGAGGCATCAGCTTCTGCATCCCCTGGCGTTAAGGCATCAACCCCCCTGTTTAAACATCCAACCAGTTCCAGATAAGTATGCTCTTCAGATGCTTAGCAAATTTATATAAAGAATAGGGTATATGGATTTTCATGATATCTGCTGTTTTTATTACTTCCAATGGATTCTGTTTTTGAACTTCTTTTCAATGAGACCAATTCCTTCCAAAACATTTGTTATGTCGTATATCCGCCGCTTCTGTACCTGCTTCCAAAAAGAAAATGAAAAATTTTAATAAGCATAACATGCTTAAATAAATTCCAACATGCATTCGGTAATGTGATACCTCCAAGGTTTCAGCAGCATTGTTTAGGTCAAGAATACCATCTTCAGCACACTTGATTAAATTGATGAACTTCTTTGTCAAGAGACCTGACAGGTTTTGGCACTTTTTTCAGCGTGAATGAGTACAAACACTTTAACAGCTGACAGAGATAGTCAAAATAGTTATGTGGAATTCCACCTTTAAGCATTACCTAAAGAGCTGTCATAACGGCAGCTACCAACTGGAGTAAGAGGAGAAGGCAAATCTGCAATGTTAGTGAAACATTCCTATTAGTCTTCAGCAATGTTCTGCATGGTAAAGACCCTACACTAAGCATGGACTTTTAGGCAAGACGATGAAGAAATATCCAATGCAACATCCTATCTTTTAGAGCACGTCTAAAGGAAACTAGATGATTAAATGGAAGCATATAAAAGGTACAGATAAAGCTTACAATTCTCTCACCAGCATTAGATATTGGTGTCTGAGGCCCAGATTTGGACTTATAGGTCTTTGATCTGTTATATGTCCTTCCCCCTCTGGCAGATACAGGTGTACAAAATGGACTACCGGCAACATTAGTGCATCCAGGACTTCCAGCCTGCCCATTAGATTCATTGCCATTGGCATCCAATCCACTCTTCCGTCTTAATGGCTGACAAACACCAAAAAATTGCATAACTGAGTTAAATTGAAAGGAGAAGATGAGCAAATTGTTTGTGATGCATGCACTAAATAACTTAGGAATATTAACATGTAGACAGAAATATCACAATAAAACAAAATAATTTCCTCACATTAAGGCCCACCATAAATGTTATTTTGCCTGTTGTTCAAATTAGAGAAAAGTTTTCAAGTTTCACTATCTTTATGCCAAATCCTAGAAGGCCCACCAAAATCATTGTAACACATAACAGACAGTACATGCCCAGCAGCAGGATGGATAAGTAGACTAGTTTCTGAACTTAAACCTAGAAGAAACAGAAGAGAAAAAGAATTGAGAGGGTGCCAAACTGACCAGCATCATCTAAGAAATTAGAATTAATGAGGCACATTTACAAGCACCGTAAATTCCCTTGACGCTCAATTAGTATGGCACCGAAGATCACCATACAGAACTGAGTACTTCTACACTTAAACAACATAGACAGCAAAAATGCACGGAAATTTTTTTTGAAATAAAAACATTGAATACTTCATTATGTAACAGCTAACGTAATCCCAAACAAGTCAACATGGAAAATAGGATTCAAGCAAATTGCAAGATACCCAGTAGAATACAGTTCAAAATTCAATTCCCAATCAAACATCCTCCCCCCAAAAAATATAGAATACAAGTCCATATACGTTCTGCACAATTGCACAACAGTTGGGAAAAGCACAACGCGAAAAAAACCAAAAAAAGAAAAAAAAAGAAAAAACTCCAATATCTTGTCAGAGTGCAGACTTTACCCCCGGATTTCCCCGATTTCTCAGCAACCACAGACTCACATAACGCAACCAAAGACTCACATAACACAACCAACGGCCTAAAAACACAGCAATTCAAACTCAAAAACCAGCGCATAACTTTAACAAAGCTACAAAATCCACCACAGGTGGCCCGTTAAAACGCTTAATAAGCACACAAAACAGAAACAAAATCTCACCGAAGATCTCACAACAATAGCGTCGTCATCCCGATCAGCGGCTTTATTGGGACTGGCATTCGGGGACGAGAACCGGTGGTAATCGTCAGGAGGAACAAATGGCGGCTTCATCGAGGCAAATGCAAGGTGCCGTCTCAACGGCTGAATGATCGGGCCCGACGGCCGGGGCGGCGCCGACGAAGGGCGGCCGGATGCTTCGGCGCCGCGCGTCATCGGCGAACCAGAAGCAATCAGATGGTGAAATGAGATCTGAGAGCACTGGAGCGAGAAAAAGAAAGAAGATTCTAGAGAGAGGGAGAGAGAGAGAGAGCGGAAGGCGTGCGTCTGTGGGTGGGCGGGGGCGGTGGGGTGTTAAGGTCAAGAAGTAAGGAGAGTAGAAGACGAGGGAAGGGAGGGAGTTTCTTTTTCTCTTTCGTTTGGGGGAGATGTGGAGGGAACATTACTTGCTGTAAATTTTGTAAAATAATTTTAAAAACTTTATTTATACTTTTCGTCCTTTGATGTTGTTATTATTGTACTTTGGCCCCCATAGTTGTTTTGCCGTTTTTATGTAAGCGGCTCCCTTTAAGTCTTAATATTTGTCTATCTGATTAATTTCAACTTTCGACTTTTCAATTCCCCCCATGCTCCAAGTCTCCAACCCATATACTCGATATATGTTTATATATATATATATATATATATTTTTTTTTTTTTTTCTACTTGATGGTGATAGTGAAAAGCGTATTTAAGAATTATGCACTCAAGTTTTGGCTTGTTTAGTTGAATTCTTATAGTTACAGTACCACACGAATTAAGCCTAATAAGAAAATTTTGCATACAAGTTTATAACATGGATTTAATTATTTTTTTATTTACTCTTTGAATCCGATAAAACATTGAACTTTTCTCTTCATTGTTCATATGTAATTGAATTGGTCTTGAATTATATTGGATTTTATTACAATCTGGATAAAATTTAAGCACAAATACACCAACATTTTTGACAAGTGGCTTAAATTATAAAATTTACCCTTTTTTCTCATTTGTTGGAAATCTTTAATGTTTTTTTTTTTTTTTTTTGTTTTTTTCTTTGGGACAAATGTGACTTGAGTTTGAGGCCATGTATTTTCATGTTTACAACCGACCAGGATTTCATATATATACATATTTTTGGTACATCGAAAAGTTGAGCGGTTATGATACTCGACGAAAGAGAGAAATTTTTGTTATGATTAGTGGAAGTCGCTCCTGATATAAAATGAAAATTATGGCCATTGGTGTCAATCAACAACTGACCGTAGCACACTCACCACGGTATATGACAGAAGTTAGATCGTGAGAGTTACGTTGGGGCTCCGATTATGGTCAATCACCACCCAATAGCCTCGCTCTCTTTGAAAATCAACGATATCCAAGGAAAACTCGTCCAAGATAATTCTGCTGATATTTTTTCATGATTAAAAACCACGTTCCAGACACATATGTTCGCGTTTGTCACCGGACAACAAAATCATTGCCATGGTTATCATGGCCAGGACTCCATAACCACTCTGAGAAGCTCAGCTAAGTTATGTGCTCGGATGGCAGATCATCGGGAAAGAATGAGTTGCTGAAGCTTCTATGATGAGAACAATCACATAGAAGGATGCATATCAACTACGTAAAATCTTAATAGCATGGCACGGCACTGTTGATGAAACTACGGCAGTGAACAGAGCATGCGGTTTTAGCCAACAGGGGAACTTCATCATCTGTGACAAGTGACATGCACGGTGGATTTCTACACTTGAGTATCAAAGAAATTAGAGAGGGAAAAATTGTGCAGGATGCCATATGAGACAAACACAGAATTGGGATAGGAGAACCGTTAGACAAGCTCCAATCACCTCTAAATGACATTACATGCTGCAAAAAAACATAAAAGACGCCTACTCTTCACTCTTGAACACAATCATCATGATCATCTCTAGAACGTACAATTGATGAGAACAAAACCTCGGCAATGGAACAACAACAAATCCTTAGTCGTAAACTTAACTGGGGTCAGCCATATAAATTTTTCTCGTCATTCTATCAACAACAACAGAAGATACCTCAAATTATCTACTTAAAACTTGGTCAGTTTGAAAGTCCTCTCTCCTGTTTTTCCAAAAACACCAGGGTCATTCCTTCCCTAAGCCAGCACTGCCTCTATCTATGGTAATCCAGAATCAATTCTCAAGATAACATAACTGACAAATTATAAGTAAAAACTCTCATACTGCAACCTAATGGCATGCACAATGAAGAATTGCAATCATATGACTCATAATGGAAATAAACCCTAATAGTATGCACACGAAAGGCATGACATGCCTTTCGAACTGAACAGCTACTGGTTTTCCATGTACTGTGCTAAACTAACATTGAGGATTTAAATCCACATTTTGAGAAATTTCAATATCCTTAATCAAATTGGATGGCCAGGTAGGTAATGCTTCGGATCACACACCTAAATGTAAATTAATGACGTAAACAATTTCAGAGTCATAGATACACAAAACAATCATCTATTTACTCTTTACCGGAATCAGATCCGCATTGTTTACAAGACAAGGGAGAAGACCTAAATGGCAAAGAAGAATTACAACAAACCTCCAATCTTTCCCGAAACTCAGCCTCGCTCTTCTTTAGCAATGCACTTAGAGGGAAGTACACGCCTTTCTCTACACAGCATTGGTGCCTAGGCTTAATCCTATTCTCCAAACTAAAAGAGAAGTACTGTGGAAACTCCTTCAGCTCTTTCAAATCTCTACCCATTTCCACCACGAAATAGTTCAATTTAGGCTCAAAATTGTCTCTTATACTGTAATTAAACAATTGCGGGAATCTCCTAAACATGGAGATTGCTTCTCTATGAGAAAAACCCATTTTCTCGAAGTATTCAATTCTGGGTATTAGCTTATCCTCGACGCTACACGAGAGTAGACATGTATGCTTGCTTACCTCGGCGATGCCAATGCTCTGGAGGAAGTATAGGGTGGGGCGAAGCCTGCGCTTGACGCTGGAGACCAGCAATCTGGGACGTCTGTTTATGACTCGTTTTATGTGGGAGCCGTCAACGCCGACCTCCCGAAGGAGGAAAGTGAAGACGGGGATGATGATAGCGGCAGCGTTGGTGACGAGAATTTCAGGGCACATGGAAACGATTCGCCGGAACTCAATGGCGGTGAAGTTGAGGGAGGTGAGGTAATCAACGGTGGACTTGATGTCGACGAGGGAGGCGGAGAGGATAAGGAGACGGTGGTGGTCGATGAGGGAGAATATGTCTAGGCCAATGGAGTCAAGGTAAAACAGTTTTTCTTGGAATTCGGTTTGTGGGGATGGAGGATTGTTGTCGATAATGGGTGGGGATGTGGAGGGGGCTTCTAGGGGAGTCTTGGGGGGCTTGGGAGGGAGGAAAATGGTGGTTGTCTTGGAGGAAATGGAGGGAAAGTGAAGGGTTCTTGGGCAAGAAAGTGAGGGAAAATCATGGTGTGGTGAGTGTAAGCAGTGAGTTTTGGGGTAAGGGAGAGATGAGCTGTTGGTGGAGAGGAAATGAAGTGTGTCTTGCATTGTCATGGAGCTGTTTTGGCCTAGGAGGGTGCTACATGGCTGGCTAATTGTAAAGGTGGGTGAGTCTGTATTTCTGGTTAGGGGAGGAGTATGAGAATTTGATGTGGGTTAAGGATAAGGCTCCAACATTCTGATTTTAAGATTCCCGTCGTCCAATCCTAGCCATCTTAGCAATTGGTCCAGCTTTGGGAGTGGTGGGGTTCGTCCATCTGAGGAAGGAAAGACAACGGACTGGGCTGTGACAATTCGTCTGGGTGGGTTCGTTGTGTCTTGCAAGCGTCCACGAACTGCCTGGAAGGTGCCATCCAGATTAAAGTAGTCACGTCGGTTCCACCGAGTGTGGAACCCAAGTCCGTGCCCTGCCATGTGGATGAATTTTGACAATCTACCATCTGGGCTTGTATCACTCAAAATGAAAATTTTATTGATTAATTTAATTTTTTTTTTTTTCATAATTTAAATTTAAATTTTTTTATTTATTTTTAAAAATTAAATGAAAATTTATACCGCATGTATTATAAATCTAATTTCGATTTACTAGTACGTTGATCAACATTTCCCCAAAAAACCGCAGGGCTCATCCTTGCTATCCGGGCTGCTTGACTTATTTCAAGGGTTCCTGTTCCTAGAGACACCTAGAAATAAATAAATTGGAGTTGTTGCAAACGTCATTTGCTCAATTCTTAATATGTTCCTTAATTTCTATATTCGTCATCAAAAAGTAAAAATGATAATTTCTACCTTCCTTTTGATTGGTTCTTTGTTTCTGGCAATCTTCGCAAGGTCCAAATTTTTTAACGGTTTATGAGTCCTTGACTAATGGATGCGATTTGGAACCCCATATTTACCATGGCTAGACCATCTATCCAACTGCCACGCAACGTTAAGCCGCCGTTGAGGTGGAGACCAGATCAAAATTCAAACTCCGTTTTTCATGTTCCAGTCTTTTGCAACCAAAGAACATCTGAGTAAATAACCCGTGACACAATGGCAACTTACTAATATCAACTGTCATTACATGTCGCCTTGGCAGGATTAAATTCCACCGTTGGCAACCCCTGCCTTTCACTCCAAAGCTGATTAAGGTTAAATCGCATGCCTCAGGTTGAAGTCTGCCAATAATGTTAGCTTTCTTCTGTAGATCCGTCTGAACTGTCTTTACCATCACAGGCAGCACACAAGGCCTTCCAAACAGGAACCAACATCTTCAAGGGTGGACGTAATTCCTGGACAAAGCATTTGACATTCTGGTTGTCAATAATTTCACATTCATTTCTTATGGAAATCAAATTATGATGCCTCAAAAATTTAAAAGCAATCTTTCAAAGCCATATATTAGCACCTTCATCTTTTTCATGCTCTCGTGGTCATTAATCAAGCTCTTCCTAGTAGTTCCAATCTGAAATTTGTAACATTAGCATACCTTAAAGACTAACATTTGCTCCGCTTCTTCATGCAGAATTAGAGACAAACTCCAATAGCAGGTAATTGGAGTCACACATTCTACTAGCACAGGTTTCAAAATCTTGCTAACAGGGATAAAGCGGCGAACAATTCTCCCACTGTTTACAAAAGGCTTTCAGGTTAGGAACAGAAAACAATTGGTGATAACCTCCTCAGCCAATTATAGTGCCAACAGCCAACTTTTGAGACCTATATGGCATATCATTCCAATCCTATTTCAAATGGTCTTCAGTTCTGAGCTTCTTAGAATTGGAAGCTTATTCAATATACATGCATTATGCACAATCATACAAATATTGTAGAATAATATTTCATCCTGGTAGAACACACCAGAACAAGAACAATTCAATTTCTAGATATTCTAACAAAAGAAATAGGAGAAAGGTGAGAGAGGGAGTGGAGGAAAGGAATGCACCTTTTGTACTCTGTTTCAAGTTGTGCTCCAAAGGATGGCATAACAAGAACAGACTCTGGGTCATTCAAACAACAAACAAAGAGACATATTAAATGTAAATTTGCCAAACTAAGTGGTGGTGATCTGGCTTATGAAACTGAAGAGTTTAACTCAAAATAAAGCAACAATTCGAGTTCATAACACAAAGAAGCCGATTTAAAAAGCCTCTACCTTTCACAACAGGCTTCCAACGTATTAGCTTGTAAAGGCTTGCGCTTAACAGAAAACTCCAATAAAAAGAAGTGAATGATTTGTCCTGTTCATTAATAGTCTCATGCCATCAGAGTGACGGGGGCCAATGAAATACAGCAGTTTCAGGAATAACCTCAAGAGACAAACTAGGATTTTAATAACTAAACAAAGGGGCTCCAGAAATAAGAAAATGACTAAATAGCATAGAGGTATCATCTTCACATATAAGATAGCTCATTGAAGTACAATTTCATAAAAATTTTAGTCTCACGCAAGAGTCTACAAGCGCAGGCACAGAGCAATAATCGTCGTCTCGAATCGAGGGGTGCATGTTTCAAGCTAGAAAATACAAGTTGTAGAGGTGACAGGGACAAATTCCTTACCTTCATTAGAAGCAAATACAATGAATTTGCAAAAAGAATAAGAACAAAGAGGCATAAAAAGAGACCCTTGGTGTTGCTGTTCCGAACAATGATATGGTGCACATCAATTGCCTCGGAAGGCCATTTGCAATCGCGTGAGTAAATATATCTGCCCTCGACCATGTTAATTCTTCATTGACATCAAGAAAAAAAACACCCTCAATTTGAAACAGTGTTGTGATTGGAATAAGATTGGCCCTCTTTTACTGACAACTTAGGTTACAATTCCCTTGTACGAGAATACCTGCAACACAAAGGAAATCACACAAAACGAAAAATACCCAGAAAGAGACATAAACGTATAATTTCCATTAAGAAAAAAAAGAAAAAGAAGTAAACGAGTAATTAACATTTATGTAGTATGAGAAAACTTTCAGAAAGCAAGAACACTGGTGAAAATGATCAGATCAATAACTTTACTGTTAACCGGAGGTCTACAGCTTCAAGCATTTCCTGACACTTCACGGATTGACCTATAGCAGAGACGAGAGAGAGAGAGAGAGCTCTTTCTCTTTTGCTGTAATCGTATCAGTATCAGATCGTCTCTCTCCGACGCTCGCCACTGTTTGGGAGGTGTTGGAACTGAAAGTAGGGACCCTGCCCCGCGGTTTCGCTCCTGAAAAGCCTGGCCCAGCAATAAAATTGGGCTTGATATCTAATTGGGCTAAACAAATGGTGACCTCGAATTGAAATTTGCCGCGTCCTCCATGTAAGTCCGCAACGGGGGATGGAAATGTTTTCCCCTGACTTTTTAGTCAGGTGATCTAAGGTCACAGTGGAAGCTTGTCCACATCTTAATCGGTAAACTTTTCTTTTCTATTCTTTTCTTTTTTGGGTAAACTTTTCTTTAGATAATGGTTATGTGCATTTGGAAGAGACAATCCAATCCTGTGCATGAGCGTTGGGGGGGTGGTGGGTTATCAGAATAAAAGCATCTTGATGTTCACCTCACAATGTTGTGGGTGGCTAGATCCTCGGGTGGCCCAAAATGAGAGGAATGAGGAACGGGGACAATCTTCAAAGGGCCAAGTCCAACAACAAAACCACCAAACACAACACAACTCTCGACCGCGGTCTACTTATCTTGTCAGCTATCCGACCAACCGTTTCTCCACCTTAGACCTCCCAAACCCCAACCGAGAGAACTGAAGTAGCTGATATAGAGAGAGAGAGAGAGAAGACGCACAGACACAGGAAGAGAGGGAGAGAGAGTGGTGTTATGGCGTGCTCAGCAATATCATCCGCTCTGATATCCTCCATTCCGGGGGCCACCAAGTCCATGGCCTCTCCATTCACGAAGCCCTCCCAATCCTTATCTCTCCCCAACTCCTTCTTCTGCCTCCGCAGTCCCCTCCTCTCCCGCTCCGCCTCCGCCTCCGCTGCCTCTCGCCCCGTTTCCCTCAGCCGCGGCTCTCATTCTGCCAAGAGCTTCTCCGTCAATGCCAGTGTATGACACAATTCCCAGATTCCCTTCTGTTGGCCATGACAGCTAGGACAATTTGTTTGATCATATTAGTTTCTGATTTGAATTTCTCTCATGTCTTTTTTGTGTTGTTTCTCTTTTGCTTTTCATTTAGCTGGGTGAACTTCCCCTTGTTGGGAACGAGGCCCCCGATTTCGAGGCAGAGGCCGTTTTTGATCAAGAATTCATTAAGGTACTTTAGAGAGAACAAAATGTACTTGAAATTATCTATTTATTAACTTTCAATTGTCTCTGGAACCAACTTATCGTGTCTCAGCTTTTTGAAATATGGATTTGAATTGCATATGCATATAGAGACGTTTAGTTCACTACTAGTTTTAAAAAATGGAGCCAATGGCCTTTTGGGGTCACTGAGGAATGTGGTCAATTAAAGATTTTGCGATTTCGCTGTGCTCCTTTGGCTCAGAAGCAATATGGTTCTGAAGCAAATAAGACTCTGTTCCCAATTTATTTTCTACGTTTCATGTTGGTGCTTAAATGACACCGCCAAGATCAAATAGCTGGGTACTGTATTGTTTGTTCTGTAATTGAAATTCTTAACACCCTGGTAGAATCAACGGACCAAAAAAAGTAGTAGTTAAATGAATATGCCTAGCAGTCTTAAGGTCATCATTTGCTAGCAAGAATTAGGAAGATTTTTTTTTTATTTTTTTGGGCTTGGGGGGGAGGGGATTGCAAAGAGGCCATTTTTAGCAGAAGTTTATCCACACCATTGGCTCCCATTGGCTCTTTAATGTGTGTAGATGTTTATTTTGCTGTAACTGGTTTGTTGCTGTTTTCAGGTTAGACTCTCTGAATATATTGGGAAGAAATATGTGATTCTCTTTTTCTATCCGTTGGACTTCACATTTGTTTGTCCCACAGGTTTGTTTGAACTTAAAAACACACAATTACAATTTTAGGTGACAGTGGAAACTAATTCTTTCTTTTCTGTTCAAACTTGCATGCAGAGATCACTGCTTTCAGTGACCGTTATGCAGAGTTTGAGAAGTTGAACACAGAGATTTTGGGTGTTTCAATTGACAGTGTGGTAAGTTCTTTAACAAAAAAAAAATAGTCCATAGGACTAATACCTGCGAGCTTAGTGCTTTGATGATTTCTTTATAATCTTACAATATGCTTGAGTGCATATTCTGTCCTCTTGTAAAGAATTCGTCTTTATATATTACTTTTTAGGTTTGTAGCCATTGATAGGGTGGTAAAAAATGGTTAATTTGTGTTTTAAGGCTTGGTTGCGTTGAGTTGACTTGCTACTTAAATATGCATTGCTTGCTGGCACAATCAATCTGGGTTATGTGCGAGAAATGGTAATAAACACAGTCATCTATTGACTTTGACAATGAATGCTGTGATCTTCACAAAATCTGTGTCATCGTGTCAGTGGCAAACTTGTATTGATTATCATTTCTTGAACTTTTGTTTGAATAGGAGTGTGTGCTCATTTGTTACATTACATTTACATTTTTTTTTAAGCCTGATGCTTCAATTTGTTAGGTCACATTTATATTGTTGTCAGGCTTCTAACTTGAGATTGCTTACTGATCTTGACTGTCTCTTGCTGCCCTGTGTATAGTTTTCACACCTTGCATGGGTCCAAACAGATAGAAAGTCTGGTGGCCTTGGGGATTTGAAATATCCTTTGATTTCAGATGTGACAAAATCAATCTCAAAATCTTTTAGAGTGCTGATCCCTGATCAGGTATAACCTATAATCATCTTTGCAATCTCATTTGGAAGGGGACAAATCTTTTTTTTTTTCCAATCTTTTCATTGGGAAAGATGATAGTGTTATTTCTTTTCTATCCATTCATGTTTTCATGTTTTGAGCAAGTTTCTGGGTATCCCTCAAATGTCTTTGTGGTGCCTATATAATCTGCATTTGCACTTTTTCTGGGAATGTTGGATTCACCAGGGAATTGCCTTGAGAGGACTTTTCATTATTGACAAAGAAGGTGTCATACAACACTCCACCATTAACAATCTTGCCATTGGTCGTAGTGTGGATGAGACATTGAGAACACTCCAGGTTAGTATAAAAACAATTGGACGAATATTTACAAGTTTTTAAGTGTCATACTCCTTGTTGCACAAATGAAGACTACTTGGGATATATTTGTCACAGTGTACTAATCTATTTGTGTTTTCCCTTCTTCCACTCAATCTGCTGCAGGCTTTGCAGTATGTGCAGGAAAATCCAGATGAAGTTTGCCCTGCAGGATGGAAGCCGGGAGAGAAGTCTATGAAGTCAGACCCAAAACTGAGCAAGGAGTACTTTGCAGCAGTCTAGACAGCATCGTGAAATACCAAGGCTCCGACCATTTTCTGTTAGTGAGGTGTAAAACAAATTTCATTTTTAATGTATGTTTTCTGGAATGTGTGTTTTGAGTATTAGTTTCTGAAATAAGTGCAATAGGCTGAACTCGCGTCCATCGTGATTTTGATAGAAGTTTTCTGGCCTATAGTCGATTGCTTTCTCGAAGCATACTTTAGATGGTGCACCTTGTCATTTGCTCAATCTTATCATCTCATTCTGTCAAGCTAAGTGGGTTTATTCTTGTTATAAAATTTGAATGTTGATATGGGATAACGAGTAGTTAGTTATTTACTTATCTCAAAATAAATAATTAGTATTTATCTATCGAGGATAATTTCAGTGTTACTCATCATTTCAATAGTGCCTCTCTCCGGAGTAGCATGAAATTCAGCTATATCAAGAACTTTTGTTACTGCACTTCTGAAACATGATGAGCTACGGTTCTTGGACCTGAAGAGCGTTCGGTTGTCTGAACCTGTTAGCCAGAAGCAAATATAGTTGAGCTCCTAGACATCAACCATATATATGTATGATGGTTATTTACCAATGTATTATTGCGGAATTTCTGCTTATTATTTTGCTAAGGCCTCCAACCAAATTATTTAACATCCTAGACATCATTTGTCAGATAAAGTCGCGCACAAGGCACGCGTCATTGGCGACCAACTGATGATGAATTCAGAACTCCAGACTGAAAGACCCATCCATATTCAGCTTCAAATGGGACAATGAACTCATCTCAGACACTCATTTGATGTTTTGTGGAAACTGACGTGGCGGTCTTCTTATCTGAAGTCACGGAAAGAAAATGTGCTTTTAATTGTGCCCAACTCTACCAAATTCATCTCTGGGCCATTGGTTCCTGAATTTTCAAACTTGGAATTGAATAATGCCTGGAAGACCATTTGAAACCCACCGATTTAATTATTGCAATCACCGTAATTAGCGCCTTTCCGCTTGGAAGTCACTCGGGATTCAAAATGGTCAGGAACCAGTCGATCCTCCCCGTTCTGAGGCACATGCAATGTAAATACATAGCCTCAATGATTCACATTTGATTGAATGAGAAATGTCAAACACGCGATTCAGTTGAAAATTGTCTAGAGATTGATAGGCGCATAGGCTTTGTATCAATAGAACGATGAACATGTGACAGAAAATTCTTGGCTAGGCAGCCTTTCATTGCGACTTGCTTTTATTTATCACGTCTTGGAAATTTTATCAGAACCCTTAGCAATAAGCTATTAGGCGGTTGACACGCCCTAAATCGGATACTAGAGCCACACAATGGCATCAAATTCTCTCTCGGATCATTCAAAACTATGCAATTACCATAAAGTTAAAGTACCAAGATGTAAGACACGAAAAACGTCAAAGCTTTGAATAGATTCATTCCTCAGTGGTTTCGACAAAAATGAACACATAACTAGGATGATTATTATTCCTTTTCCGAAAAAGAGAAAAGAGGGAAGATTATTATTCCTTTTCAAATTATAAAAAAAAAAAAAAAAAAAACATTTAAGAGCATTTGGGACTATGCTGGCCCAGATCCAAAATGAAAACCTGAGAACCACCCGTGCTGACGATGTACGGTGCGGTACTATACGCCGTACACATGTATAGTGGCATAACCCCAAAAAGGGACGACCCGTACAATTATCCCATCCCCCAAACAAAAAAAAAAATCATGATGTGACTCCTGATTCAGGGACATAGTTCAGTCTATCAAAACCTCTTCCCAAACCATTTTAGACGCAAATTCATCGTATTCTGGCACGTACTCCTGATATACCGGAAAAAGAAAAGAAGTAAAATGAAATAAAAAAAAAATCTTCATAAAACCTATTTTTTGTAAGTCCACAAAGTCAAGAAAATCACATTCCCATTGTTATTATCTTAGACAGCAGCAGCCCTTCTCAAGGTTAGTGGGTACCACCTCCCGTCGATATAAAGAGTGAATTTAGAAGCACATGCGCACGATAAATGTCAAAATTTAACCTTAAATTTTTATAAAATTTTTCAAAAAAAAAAAAAAGACTTAATTTTTTAAAATTTTTATTTAAAATTTATATTTTTTAAAGTCGAATTAAAAGCAATTATTTTTAAAAATAATTAAGATATTAATAATTACTATCTAATTAATTCATTATTTTTAATAATTTTAAACATTTTTGTTTTGAAATAATCAATTTAAAATAAATTTTAAAAATATAAAGTTTAAATAAAAATATAAAATATTTAAAATTTAATTATAAAATTTATTATTATTAATATTATTATTATTATTATATATCCCCACATGCGTACATACATCTCAAGTAATTGGAATGTTTACCTCAAGTTGTCTGACCAATTGTTTGGCACTGGGTGCAGACACGATAATGCGACGTGCGATTGGAGATACAAAGCCTTCATCAACGGCCTTGTCAAGGAAAGACAACAACGAATCATAGTACCCATCTACGTTCAAGAGACCCACCTGCAACTTAAAAATTGTCACCATTGAATAAACAAGAATATCGAAGTGGACGCATCTACTTTATATATGTCTCAATTAACCAAACTTTAATATGAAAAACAAGCATAATCCTTTGGACTATCTTCAAATCAAACACACCATTCCACCTTATATGGTTAACCAATTCAACATAAGAAATAAATAAAATATTAATTAGAGTTCTAGAGTTGTAGACCGTGAGATGTGATGTGGCGTGAAGGCAACCATAGCACATTGTGATAGGTCAGTGTATTGCATGATTTGCGCAGTGGCATTTTAAATTGGTAGGCAATAACCGCCTAGAACTTTGTTGCAAAGGTATTATCTGTTGACATAAACGGAGAAAACTTCAGAGTATTTCTTACAGGTTTCCGGTGGATGCCAAGCTGAGCCCATGTAATGACTTCCAGCAATTCCTCGAGGGTTCCATAACCTCCTGCAATCAATCACCGTCAGGGTTTGAGGAAGGGGGCATTGAAATTTAGTCTTTCTATACAACGACCAATGAAAGCTATCTCTATGCGAAAAGTAATCACCAGGGAGAGCAATGAAAGCATCGGCTTGACGCGCCATCTCCGCTTTCCTTTCATGCATATCAGATACTGCTCTTAGTTCTCCCACCGTCTCACCAGTTAACTGCATGTAAATCACCATGATCCAATCCAAACCAAGTGATGCTCAAAGCCGATAAATTAATAGCAAAAAGCAGATAAGAGGAAAAGAAATGGCTTAACACCTACAATATCGTCCAATGTTTCGAACAACAACAGAATAAAATGCAAAAATAAACACAATGTCCTATGATAGAAAACCAGTCCTCTATATTGCTAAAAGCCTAGAACGAACCATACCAGTTCTAAAACTTAAAGACTTTTACTTCATTAAAGTGTCATGACATACCTCCCTGGGCATTAGGCTCTTTGGAATAACTCTGCAAAACGAAACATAACCATACATCAATCTCATTATTTTCTAAAGCTATTCGTTGCATTCCAGAGACTACAATAAAAGACAATTTGGGGCAAAGAAGTAGAAGGAGAGGAGACATGCTTATTGAACATTCTCAGAGAGGAAAAAGGGAAGCAATAAACAAGTAACTTCAGAACCCCTCCTGATTAGCAAAAAGATCATTCACCAGCCACATAAAGAGCTCTTTCAGTGTTGAATCTGAAAACCACAGTAGTTCCTTAAACCCGGCATGTAAAGTCCTTTTCAGAATACGGAGCGTGACCTCTACCCACAATCTCATGAGAAAAAGTTATTTCAATTAAAGCAATCAAGTTTACACGCTGTCTATGAAAGCTTTTCACTTACTCTCCAACAGGACAAGGCATACTGCTGAACTGACAATGCAGTGAACAAAAACAGATTATTATTCACTTTAACCAGCTGATCCAAGTGAGAAGAGTAGTTAAGATAAACTTTTAGGTCCTAGTGCAGGACATTGAATCATAAAAAACTGACTTTTTATGCGTTAGTCTCATGTTCCCAGCCTCAAGAAGACCAAATCTGTCACCAAAAGATAACTTTTCCATTTCAGGGAAAAGTGAAAAAGGAATTGCATAATTCAAACTTCTGTATGGGCCACCATTTGATGCCATGATGTCGCCCTTTCAGTAAGTCTTAGAAATGAGAACTCCATGTCATAGAGATGTGGGTAATTGCTTGGTTTAAGTGAAAAATTTAAAAAAAAATCTCGGTTTAAAAATGAAAAAGAAAACTTAGGGATATAGAGAGAGAGAGAGGGAGGAGAGAGGAGAGAGGCTAACCCTACAACATGACGCCCACCATCATGAACTGCCTGAGAAACAAGACCCATCAATCCCACGCTCCCACCTCCGTAGACTAGATCAATCCTTCTCTCCACCTTCAATGCTCATCGAAAACAAAAACCCTTAGTACGTTCAATCATCACAACACAATATTTCAGATGTGAACATTACTCATTACAATAAATTACATGGCTATAGTGACAATAATAGCCTTCACGTGAAATGTAACAGATATTACACAAGAAAAAAATAAAAACAAAAAACAAAAACCCACATAGAAATTAGTAGAGAAAACTAATATTTTTCAAGTAACCCATAACCAAAAACACAGAAAGCTTTTTATCATTGAATCTTGTGAAGGTGCCCCAGGGTAAAAACACGCTTAAAATGCCATGATACCAAGGCAGCACGTTTGGTTCCCCAGGGGAAAACAGCTTAAATTTTCTTTGGTTATCATTTGTTGGGGACCTGAAGTTCACGATAAAAAAAAAAAAAAAAAAGCAATAAGAAAAAGACAGACGTGGGCTTTCTATTTAAAAGAAACAAAACAAAAACAAAGGATCATGCAAGAAGGCTGCTCAACTGACAGCCAGGTTACAGCTAGCAATCTTTCATTCCAAAGATAAAACCCTAAAACTTTCTCGCCCTTCCGTTAGTTTACCCAACAATCATAACCACACGTTGACGGCTAAACTATGGCAACTTGCAACGCCTCACCACCGCCGCCGCCGTCACCACCACAACCACCAGGACACATCCATTAGCGAAATATAAACGAGCTTGCAAGAAATAAAAATGAAAATCAACCAGCAAAATTCTAAAAAGGAAAAAGCACTCTTTTCCTAATATTTATAGACGGAAAGTGATAATATTGCACCGAGAAAATGACCATTATCAGAAGACCAAAAGATTTCACAAATAAGAAAAAAAAATTACGGAGAACCCCAGGAAGAACAGGCAAAAGCAGTGCTGGATTTCAACATCGACGGGACCAAAAAGAAGAAAATAAAAACTTGCAAAGAGAACATGAAAATGGATTTTTCAAAAACCACTCTTCTTGAAAACCTCTTTTACGTTTATCCATGCAGAAACCAGTCTGTATTAAAGAATCAGAGAATCAGCCATGTCTGTATGTATTACCAGTTCCTTGCCCAACTCAATAGCAGCTTCTTGGTAGCTAGCTTTCTTGCCTGACTGGCTTCCACAAAACACACAAATCCTCTTAAATATCGACTTTGTCTCCTCCATCTCCACCCCCCACTCCCTTCTCTCTCTCTCTCTCTCTCTCTCTCTCTCTCCTGAGTCCAAGGGATCTTTGAATAAAGAAGAGGATTGAGAATGAAAAGAAAATGAGTTTTAATTGATTTGTATATATAGAGACAAAAAGCTTATCTAACTCACATAAAGGAGATTTACGTATTTTAGTTAAGGGTTATTATTATTATGATTTTTTTTTTTTTGGAATTTAGAATGGTAAAAAATAATAAATTAAATACATGTATAATGAATCTTCGCGGAACAAAAAGGAAAATGGAGCTTTACTACTCTGCTTCGCGTGAGCTTAGAGAAACTGCACCGGTGACGCAAGGTTGAGACGACCTACAAATGGGTGCCTGCCACCTTGCAATAATGTTTTCAGCTACCCCTCTCCCTCCGGTGGCTATTAGGTGAGCCATCCACGTGCAATTAGTCAATTGGTCCAAGAAAATATTTGCTAATTAAATTTTCTGCAAAAGAGAAAATGATGGGACCGTGACCCAGACACACCGGTTAATAATAGAAAGCGTTTAAGTTGTCAGGCTTTCGTATTGAAAACAAGTATATAATTATATTTTTAAGAGTATTATGTGAGAATTAATAAAAAAATATATAAATACAAATATATATTTAATAATTTTAATTAATTAATTTAAAAAAATAAAAAAATTTTGATTAATTATATTATTTTTTAATTTTTTGTAATTTTTTAAAGTTGCGTCATTTTTTTATTTTAAATAAAAAATGTTTGTTTGATTTTAAGGATGGCAAGTCACAAAAATAAAATAACAAATAAAAATTATTTTTTTTAAGAAATCAATTAAAATTGTTGAAAATTTTTTATTCTCACTTATATTTTCTTAACCCATACTCACATAATTTTCCTCATACTAGTTGCACTTTAATTTGAAGATTAAACTTTCTTTAAGGGTATACCAGTACACTATTAATTGTCATATCAAGTGAGTAAATATATTTTAAAAATGGAAAACATTTAAAATTTACAGATTACCCAATTTATTTGGTAAAAAAAAAAGAAAACGTTTGATTTATTAAACATTCTACATACAGCATTGACTTGAAGATTGAACTTTCCTTATGCACGAATGAATAAATAATGACCCTAATAATATTAATTGCCAAAAAAATCAAATGTGTAATTATATTAAACTTTCTATATATAACTTTGGTTTGCACATTAGACTTTTCTTATACATAAATGAAATAAATAATGACTTAAATATATTTTTTTTTAGAGGTACATTAAAATATGAGTTACACAATAAAAGTAACATTCTTTATTTTTATAAATCTCAAGTTTTTCTTTTTCTCAAAATTAGAACTCAATATCTCGTAGACATATTTTAAAATTATTAACTATTGGATTATTCCCTAATAAATACATAAATACTATTAATTGCTAATTGAATCTTAAATTGTGTTTCAAGGAAAGAAAAATGGGAGGATGAGAGGAAAGTAAGGAAAAAGAAACTATTTTTATATTTGAGAAATGTCCTAGATGACCTACTTACAAACTGAATAATTCTAATGCATGCACAGGTGGCTCATTTTTTCAATATAAATCTTGTATGATGCATTGATGCAAGAAAGAAGTCTTTTTATCATGTGAGAGAGATGATAGTTTGATAATTAATTTTTCATAATTTTATTTAATTTTAAATTTTTTATATTAAATTAAAAAATAAATTATAATTTTTTAAATTTATTAATATTAGCATTAAATATAAAAAATATATTTAAATTTAATAATATTTAAATAATAACAAATAATAAATATAATAAACAATATATTTATAATATATATTTTTAAACATAAAAATAAAAAACAAAATTTCTTTGCAATCACGTACACACAAAAACTACCTAAATAGGTCATTTATTGCGTTGCTTCTACACGTGACTATCTAATTTTATTTTATTTTTTTTAATTTTTCTTCTTTTCTTGATTATTAGTTTCATCCCTTTCTGATCGGATAACCTATGGCTTCTTTTTAATATTACCATTTGATTTTTTAGATACCCAAAATGTCTTCGAAGTGTTTTGATAAGCGGAACGGCGTCCTCAATTATACGGCTCCTTTTACCCACCCAATCCCACCACCCCCCCCCCTCCTCTGTTTTTTTGGGCTTATCCTTTCGGCTACACAAAATGGATTTTTTAGTGACAGTCTTCTACTGCACAACGATTTATTCAAGATCGCAGGTACTCGCATGGGGAAACGCGAGCGCTTTTTAGGGTTGCGATGTGGTCTGGCCTGACATTGTAATCATTAGTTCTTTTGCTCGAACTACGCACATCGATTGATTGACGTGCGACAAATAAAATAATTAAACGAATGGGCTATCAATTATAGAGCTTCTCATAGATACTCGGAAAAATTGACACGGTATGTAACGGGCCGGGCTTAGACTATATTTTGGTTGCTCATTTATCATGTTTATCATTAATTTTGACACAGTATCGAAAAGTTAAAAGACATGTACCTTGATTCCCACGAAGAACAAGCGACGAATATCATAATCTAATAGCTAAAAAAAAATTGCTATTACGACTTTTAATTTTTATGACGATTGTAATTTTTGTATCCAAAAGAGATTGATTGATGATAGTAGAGAGTTTGATAATGCATTTCTCATTATTTTGAAGCAGATAAATGCAACCTATATAATCGCATTTAATTAAAAATTAAAGATATAATTTCGCTATGCACTTAATGTCAAATTCTCAATACAACCTTCCAAACCCTTTTTGATTATCAACTCATGTGATCTGGTCTTTCTTAGAAAAATAGTTGGTAATTGACACGTTTTAGGCTTTGAGCAATAGCATGCAGTTGATGCTTGACTTTGTATCCTTGTATGCGAGCATGAGGATGATTCCTATTAACTGTTGAACATGCCCCTGTTTCGTCCTATTTATTTCTAAAACACCTCTCTTTGATAGGTTGTAGATTTGATTAGGGTTAGATGTCCAATTCTAGACCTTATCCAAATCTGCCCAATCTAACACCATTAATGTTTAGTCCCGGTCAATAGTATTGGATATTTGAGACTTATCATTAAATGCGTGCAGATGATTCAATGAGAATATTCATAAAAATATTCTTCGTAGTATTTTTATAATATACATGGATAAAAACAGATAAATAATATATGTGTTGTATTATTTGATGCTCCGTTAGCCTTCAGCAAAGAATATTAAGCTGCTGCATGCATGCACTTCCTTTCAAAGTGAAAATGCTTAAAAGTTGCTCCTTTCAACTCATGAAACCTGATGCCGTTTGTCATCCGAGCGAGATCGCACCACGTACGCCGCCCTTGGTTTTTATTTGACGTTAATTATAATTAGAGGACTTCGACCCCTTGGCTTTGCCAGTTCATAAAACATGTTTTTGATTTCCAAGTGTACACCAAAAATAAATATTTTCCAGTCATTATACGCAGCATACTTTTTTCTTTTATTAACGATCTTACAAAATGTAAAAGTGCTCTGAAGTTGGGTTACTTGTGCTGGAATCAATTCTATTACAAACCACTTCGATGCGGATTATTGGTGGTAATATTCACTTTGCTGACATAAAAAATTTGAATTCAAATTTCAGTCTAGACCAATCGATATAAAAATTTCTTTCCAAAAAGAAAAAAAAAAAAAAAAAAGACGACCCAAGCTCCGGAGTGGACTACGTGGGCCTGCCACGGCCTGCCCTCCAATGAAAAAGGCTTGCTGTTAAAAAGTTGGCAGAGGGACCAGATGCTCCGTTCATCTGCGGCTTCGCGTTGCCGATAGCTGCCACGTTTCTCCTTAATCATATCTCTGATGACGTGGAGTATCATTCACCGTCCGATCACGATGCCCTTTTTTTTTTTTTGGGTAAAAGCTAGAGCGCAATTGAATGAAATGGACCCCGTGTTACGTTGGCACACGTGCGACCAGCCGCCGGCAAAATAACCAATGCCGACCAAAGAGAGAGAAGTGTGAGTCGTGTCTTTTTCTCAATAGCTGCAGACAAATCGCAAACGGAGGACGCTGTCTGAATTATTTAATTCTGGTGATGTGTCGGTCGTGGGTTGTTGTGTCTGTCAAAAGTCCTCAAAAATCTTTTTGATGGATGTTCTCGAGATCTTCTTCTTCATTGTCTTTGGAGCCAGCCGACCTCCGTTCTTCAACGATTTTAATTAAAGCCGGTTCGTCTACGCCGTGGGAAATTTCTTAGGTGAAATTAGTCTCATAATTTAGTGATGAAATCGATTTTTGAAAAACACCTTCAAAATTTTATGACATTGAAAATGATTTTTTTAATCATGATTTCAGTTGTTACACTTTTTTTTTGGGGGGGGGGGTTATGGTTGGACATTTTCAAATAAAGTTAATGTGTTGGGCAAAACTAGGTAGACGAATGATTGCCAATTGTAAGGGAAATTAGTCTACAGTTGATTGTAGGACACACAATTGTTGTAAACTAGACGCTTTAAATGAGAAAATACAGTTTTTCTCACATGCGTGAAATTGAAACTCTTCATCACAAAACTTATAAAAAGAAAAAGCGAGGAAAACTTTAAAAATTATTAAAACACGGGATGAAAAAAGGGGAAATGTTTGAATTAAAATAATGAATGCGAGGAACGCAAAATGTAATGACAAATTTGGCAATTAATAATTGAGTACACAAGCAGAAAAAAAATATATAGATAATAAAATGCATTTATTACTAAAATGTTTTAAAAAATATTTAAATTATTATTATTATTGTGAAACTAATATAATTCAAATAAATTTACAAAACATTATACAGATACAAATTAAAAAGTGACTCTAAAAAATGTTGTTAAATATGACGTAGAAGATAAGTTCAAAAAATAAGATAATTAAAGATCAACACAAAATTAAACATTTTAAAGATTTTTAAAATTTACCCAATAAATGCTAATAAGTCTCCAAGAGAATTTTTATATAATTCATCTAACAATTTGAATAAATTATATATAAAGTCTTATTTATAATAATATATATTTTAAGAGATATTAAATAATAAAAAATAAATAAATAAATAATATTATTAAAATCTTGAACTTAATTTTAAAATTACTATTTAAGAAAATTTCAACAAAAATTTCAAAATTAATTTAAAGTATTCTAAGTAAGTTATAAAATTAAAATAATATAAATTTTAAAATAATCTTCATAATTTCTTTTACGTCACAATCCTTCGTTGGCACAAGGCAGACTCTGTGGGCGTGAAAGATCAACCGAGGAGGCGATTGCTGCTGTCCCATTACCTAATTTTTGTTTCTTTTCGCCACCTGTTGCTATGGTTTCAGTACTTCGATTATGATATTTGATCAATTTTGTCAAAGCCTCTGGACCCATCAAAGTAACGATTTGTGCATGAATCGACAATTATTACTCGCGACGCATAATCGTTTGTGAAGCATTGGAAAGCAAATCGATAAACTGGATTTGGTGACCGAGAGCTCCATTCATGAAATCGTCAAAGGAAAAGGACAACAGCGTTTGCCTGGAAAGTTTGGAGGGTCTTATTGATAAGTCTATGTCATGGAAGTATTTTGAATTTTTAGGATGGCCCACTCAATTAAAGAGTGAATGGACACTTCTGGTTCAATTGGCACACGTGGATTTGGATTTTGAAGTCTTTAAACGATTTTGGAAAAATGTATATTGTACCAAATCTAAAATTCCCTTGTGATGCTCGTACCCCAATGATAATACATTCTCAAACACTTCGCGCATGGACGGCGTTGATCTTGAAATTGATACCTCGATAAAGGTACTGTTTCCCGAAATTTGGGACTCAGGAAACTTAGGAGACGGAAGATAAGGTGTGGAGCTTGTTGAGCCCACCGCTGTCCACGCCTTTAGGTCTTTGTGAGACAATTTGTTGGCAACCCAAAACGCTCAATACAGTGCTCATTCTCCGGCCCATCATGTGTCCGAGACATATTGGATCCGCGGATGCTTTGTGATGCCTGTCTTTCATTTGGGTGACTTCAGCCCCATCCTTTGCCCAGACATTGGACTACTCGTTGTCATTGTCAACTCGCACTCTTAACGGGGTCAATGCCCATCAATGCCCATGCTGTTCGGACGGCATTAGCATAAGCCCCGCAGCGCTGCTTCTAGATAATTAAACACTCCCTTGATGGTTTTGAAAAGGAAATGTTAAAAGGACATGGATTTTTTACGAGGACCGACAAAAAGTATAATTATGTTCATCAAGTTAACTATTTTGTGGTTTCATGTTTTTGCAACCAAACAATTTTGATTATATATTTTGTGGGTTTGCGTGACTCGTCTCAGAAGCTTGAGCACGTTTGTAGCATTGAACTCTCGTTAATACAAGAGCTTATATATAATTGTAACTCATTATTATAAGCCCAAAAAACCACCTTAGTTATAAGTGCCTTCACATTTCAAGGTGCTTAATTGCTTTTCCAAACTAAAAATAATGTTATTTCGGGTCACTGTTAATAATAATAATAATAAAAAGATATTTTGATGTTTTTATTTTTTTTTGTTCCAAAATGACAGAATGTATAATTAGGATAATAAAATATACAATCAAAAACAAAATAATATGCAACTAAAAGTTATTGAATACCTTTATACATTTTATGTTATCTATTATATATTTTGTTACTTTCATTGCACATTTATTAATTTTGTTTTTGTTTTTGTTTTTTTTCTATCATAACTGATGTTAAGTAGTAGGTGTACAGTTACGGTTGCTTATTTATCCTAATTATATATAAGCTCTTCTTTTCTTCTTTTTTTTCTTTCTCTGTCTCTGTCTCTCTCTTTTTTTTTTGGGTCCCTTTTTCTTGAGAATTTGGTTGTACCATATACAGGATTGCTCTATGTGCTTGCTGTGGGATGCTTTGCTTTGAATTTCTGGTAAATATTTCAAATGCTCTTCTCTTTTATTTGACAGGACAAACCAAACAAAAGAATCATCTAATCCCAACAAATTTGTCAATTCACTCAGACTAATGTACTTGTATCAAACCTATTGTTAATTTTAAGAATCTGAAATATCAAAGATAAAAATTTATATAGTTAATAACTGAAATATTTCTGAATGCCTGACGGGGTATTTGACATTTGGACGTTGGCTATTTGCTTATGGCTAAACCTTCCGGGCGTGGATGTGTTGATGGTCCTGCGAATTCAGATGAAATTAGCGGGCTTTGGGAGATGATATAAAAGGCCCAAACTGGACACCAAAGCCGACCCATATCATGTGTGCTTAACGATTGAAGGCTCATAATGCAGCAACTTAATAGGCTTGATACCATAAATAAATATGAATAAAAAGGGGTTTTCTTTAAATTAGTCTTGAATGGGCTTGAAACCAAAGCCCACTAATCAATGCCCAGATATCGAGCCGACCCGAATGACTTCCCATTTTGACGGCCATAATGGAATAACGATTCGGCCTTTCCGTCTCGGATCGCTCTCACCATGCGGGGTTCTCTCAGGCAATCCATCGATTGCTTCACCCTACAACACTTCAGGTAAACCTTAATATTCTTTCCTTTTGTTTAACATGTCATCTACATTTGTCGATTTATATTAGTCGGTGCGCGGTCGCGGTGGTTAATCTTGGTATCGTGATTTGTGGGAGGCCATTTGGAAATGCAACCATGTGTTAAGAATGCATGGATTCAGGATCGCTGTCCATATAGAAATGCGTTTGCATTTATATATATATATATATATATTACTGTAAATTTTCCAAATGGTTTAGCTAAGAAACTTGATTGGGTTAAATTCTTGATGAAGAGCAAGTAGGAGTTCCAAGATTTTGGACTGGAAGCGTTTCTATTTACAGTCAATGTTTGTGAAGTAATAGAGGTGACTTGGTTTTGGCTTTTGTACGTTAATGCATTCTCTAGGGAAGACATTGGATTAACTGTGTGTGCATTTGTTCGTGTGCATGTTATATTGTTAATATTGAGAACAAAGTATATCTTGATGTACGAGTGAGTAGTCTGCTTTGACATTGGATGCTTCTGTTGCTAAATTTTATGGAAATGAGTTGATTGCTAGAGGTGTACTCCTGCTCTTTTGAATGATGCTAGTTCGTTGAAGAATTTTATACTGCATCCTGGATGCAATGATGACTGGTGATAGATGGTAGATTGGAAATCTTGGTATCCTGTATCATATGCATTGTGCATTGATCTACAGGCAAACCTGTTGTGTTTTAATGCTGATGTCATTGGATTTGCTCATACTTTAATTTCAAGTAGCCTCGGGCTGGTCTTTAGAAAGTAAACAAGGAGAGAGGAGAGAGAGACTGAGAAAAGCTTGATGAAAATTGCATCTTTGCTGCAAAGGTTCAAAGAGATTTTCTAGTGACAGTTTGACTAGCATCAGTTGTTCATTCCCGATTTCTGATGTTATATGCAGCATATAGTATTCTCCTTGATCCCATCGTTATTGTTAGTAATGCCCTTTTTGAGAACTTGTTTTGTTGGATGCAGCCACGTAATTAATGAATTGCTCACAATTAAAGCGGTGGACAGGCATAACTGGTTAACTTAAGCAACCTTTGCATCCTTTTATATTTTATTTTCATATAATGTATGAAACTTCTTTCTATCCTTGACTCTTCTTTTGTTTCTTTTTTCCATCCAAGACTTAGTTATAGATCTACTTCAATCTACCGTGGAGATCTTCACATACGGTGATAGACAAGATCCACAAATTTTTGGGCATGAGTTGCTCACATATATAGTTTACTATGCTACAAATCTTGTTAGTATCATGATGGTGTGGACAGAGTTTACCTTTCCATTCCTGCAGATGTTTCATGGAATACCAAGTGTTAGCAGTGTTTGTCCATACACTAAAGATTTGTAAAATTTCTAGGCTCAAAGCACAATTACTCAAGTATCTGAGTGTAATGATCCAGAACATGTATATTGAACATGCAACTTGTAAGATAAGTGTCCACTAATATGCATGCGAGACTCCTTACATAAAATGATTAGTTTTTTATCCTTTCCTCTCTATTTAAATTTTGCTTTTATTGTCTTTCTACACGAGGAGATTGAGCTCATAATATTTCTGGCCTATCATTTCTTGTTTATAATTGAATTTGTGGTATTCTCCAATGCAGACTACTGTTTCAGCAGTGATTATGTCAACAGCATTATAACACATCAGTACAACTTTGATGGAGTAGATCTAGCTCCATATTATGTCTCATTTTCAATGTTGCTCTCTCCTTTTGTCTCTCTCTCTTCCTTCTTGGTAAATTTCTGTAATATTATGATATTCATTTTTTTAAGCACCTGACCCAGTGTACTTACCTTGCTGCTCTTATCACTTTGATTTCATCCAGAGAAGTGGGCATGAATTCTGCTGAGTATCCTGTCTTCTTTCTGTCTTGCTTTCTTGAATCAGAGCGGTTAGCAGCAAAATAAACAGTGATATGCTCTGTCTTCTTCTGAAGGTTCATAGCATAAGCTAAATTTATGAAATTCAGATTTTTCATTGATTGATTGTCCCTTTAGGCTGTGGTTTGGAGCAAAAAGCTGCAATGCCATTATCAATCTACTGGTTTGTGATGGATAAGAAAATTAATTAATAACATCCCAGGCCTTTGTTATTTAAGCATGAACACAATGTTGTGCTAGAAATTGAGGAATAGTTATGTGGTCCAATTAAATACACAGGCCATGTCATTGGGTTATAATAATGGCCAGGTTTTGTGTTTTGCTCTTCCATAGGCATGGATGAATATGAAGAAAGGCATAATTGGTGTTCATGCTGCTAGTTTATTAAAGGGAAAATAATGACATTTGGATTTTGACTGTTTGGGCTCTTGCTTTAAGTCCAGCAAAGGGATGATTTGATGTGCATTTCATTTCATGCTACCCTACAGTGGCTAGCTTGGATGCTTCTGTGCTTTAGTGATACAAGTGTTCCCCTTCAAGGGTTTTTTAAGATGTAGAAAGCTAATCTTTCTGTTACTTCCAGGTTTTCTTTCTCCATCTTAAGCTCAAGGCCTTCATTTGCACAGGAGAGTTGCTTGAGAAACCCTTTCCTGATGGTTGAGCAGTCCTCTCGCTGATTCTGGAGGAAATCATTCCTCAGGTCTTTCATCTGCAAGCTTTGGTTCAGATGTTTCACTATGTTAGTTTTTGTTAACTGTTGGCTGTTTCCAACATATTCTCCAATGATGTGTCTTATCCTTTGATTCATGACATATTTGTGGGATCTGGTATCCCTTGCAGGATTTCCTTGTCAAATGCAGGAATTATAGATATTTGCCTTGTTCCTCTGGCAAGGGGAATTGGTGGGAAATTGCTTCTTGTGCAGAGGCATTCCTTCCACCGTCAATGGGAAGTAGTAATTGCCATTGCTCCAATGGTGGGTTCAGTGTGAGTCTTGAGCCTTAAACTTTATACACAACAGTCCAAAAGATGTCACTGTAATTTCCTTTTTCCAATTGAAACCACCAAAGTTAGATGACGATCACCCCACGTAGTTACATCTAAGGATAAGAGAGTTTGACCCAAGACTTGCTGCAAGGAAAGGCTACAATTCAAAAGGCATCCAATCTTGCTGCAGATGGGAGTTGGATACTTGGTTTTCAAATGCAAAAGCATGTGAACCTGCTCGGCTGGTAATACTACAAGAAGCCAGTAAGCAGAGATCCTCTGTGGGCAGCATACTTGTACCTTGACTTGAGAATAATTTTCTGGGAGACTTATCAGATGCTCTAAATGAGCTAGGTGCTCTGATATAGCCTAGGTAGTCTAACTAACAAGCTTTCTGATTCAGTTCTCCCCCACCTTCGTCCTAATTGTTCCTTGCTTCTCTTTTCTCTTTTTTTTATTTTTATTTTTTTATTTGGTCCCTTTTTCTTGAGAATTTGGTTGTACCATTTATGGGATTGCTCTATGTGCTTGCCGTGGGATGCTTTGCTTTGAATTTCTAGTAAATATAGTTGCCTCTCAGTGCCAGGAATTTCTTCATGGTTTTGATGTTTTGTTCTTATGCATTATTCTTCTTCTATGTTGGTTTGTATTAATCCACAATTAGTAAAATAAATGAGAGTAGATGCACACACAATTTTTTTCAATAAAATTCTGTCTATTTACACTTCAATATAATTCCCTCGAGCTGGTACATGAATGCCATCTCGAACGTGCTACTTCTATCTCCTTCTATGCCTTGTTCGTGCTGTTTCTCTGCCTGTATTTTTGTATTGTTGCGTTTTCTTGTTAAGAAAGGGCAACTAATGTCTCTCGGCCTTCTCATTCTGGTTTTGGGCTTATTGAGTGGCCTATTGCAGCTGGCCTATAAAACAGGAAGGATGCTTGTTTAATCTCACGAAGTTTTCGTGCTTCTGTTTTACGAGCCCTACAATCCAGAGCACAGGATTGGGCTAAATCGACCAACTAAATCCTGATTACGACAGGATTCATGTTCAATGCAGAATCAGTTGATCTGTTTACTGCATGTTTACTGTTGTTACAGAGCATAAAGTAAACTATATACAAGCATAAATTAATGCTAACTTTTGGGAAAAGGAGTATGTGGTACGTAATTCCATCACTTCTACATTAACAACTCTGTCACGTCAAAATTAGAGCAACTTTTTCTCCATGAAACTTTATAATGTTAGGCCGCCCACCCAGGCAGTCCAAACTTTGAACCATTCCTCTCTGTCTCTCTGTGTTTTGGTCCTTCAAGAGGATGTTGCTTTCATCCACATGGCCGCGTAATATGCCAAAGGAGATTATTTGCGGCCTGAAAGCATAAAATAAGCGGCCCTTTTGAGTAGATAATGCCATATTTTACTTTCAATATTGCTTCATGACAAAGTGCATTACCTAAAGCAAAAAAGAAAAAAAGAAATTAGGATCTTCAAATATGCTTCCCAAATGTTCCCACAAAGTGAAAAAAAATTCAAAGGGTTTTGATGGCGAAACCAGAGAATAGAAAACCCTAACATTCACTTTAACAATGCTTCTTCTGGAGCCAAAATCGAGATTTGGCAAGTAACAGCTAGCTTTTGGCTACAGTTATGCTCATTCAAAGCAGAGCAAAGCTAACCGTTATTCGGTGAAAAGTGTGAACCAGCAAAGGACGCAGGCTAGGGAGTGTTCTAATAAGCAAACCACATATATTCCTCTGCCTTCCATTCAAAGTTCAAATGCTTCTTTGTGTGGGATTGGGGAATACTTTGTTGTTCAAATTATTTGGTGCGCTTTGCATGTCTTTTTAGGCCAGCCAAAAAAGCTACAAGCTTTTTGACTGGGGACTGATCAGAACTCACTAAGAAAGAATACACAATTTGAGAGTTCTGGATTATTAAGCTATGTGTAAAGGTCTAAAAGTTTGAGTCCTACATAAATCCATTTTTGTGGGGTTATTTTTTTTCTTTTCGGGGATCACTAACTTGCACTCACGTATTAAAAAGAAAATATCGCTCGAATGGAATTTGTGATGCCAATCCTTTTATTATTTGTGTTTCGTAAATCACAAGGCCCTTTTTCTTCTTTAAATGAGGTCAGAACTTGACGAGGGGGATGAGAAAATTGGACATGGAAGGACACCACAGTTGACACGTGTATGATAATCAACTGATTTTACATGTTTTCCTAACTTTTTTTTTTTTGGTTTGATAAAGTAATTAAAGAGTAAGAAAGATGATGAAATCGTTAATGGCTTATAAATGACTATATTCTGAAGACAGAAAAGGCACATGCGCATACTGCACATTCCCAATGATCGATGACAATCCCTAGTTACGTCCCATGCCAAGTCATGTCAGGGTGCTATGCATGTCCAACTTGGAATGCATGGGACACTAATATCTCTTTAATCTTTATCCTCAATGGCCAGAAAGATGTGCTAGTCCTGCAAATCACTCTTGTTGTGTGTCATTGTAAGGTTGTTTTCTTTTCTCATCTGGGGCAACTTTAAAGTTTTGCTTTAGACCTACTTTTCTTTCAAGGAAACATTGAGACTGAAAGCAGAAATGACAAGTTTCTCAGGGGTGTTTGAAGCTTGTATAAAACAGGTAAAAGTGAAAGATGATTAAGGAATAAAAGGAAGATCTCTCGTTTGCCGTGTAAGGAAAATATGTTTTCCGTTTGTTTATTGTGAAACACAGAGGTAAGATTATGATCGTAGTGGTGGTGTGTTATGCAGCTCTCCTTTCTATGCAAAAGCACGCTTTAGCTAGCTTGGGAATAAGACCATGATCTGCAATCTGTATGGGCCACTACAAAGCAAACTGAAACCCTGAAACACCACCCACACCACGAACTCTTTTGATCGATAGATATATCTAGATTAGTTAAGATTTAACAAAAAAGAAGTCATGGAATATATGTCATATAACTTTAATTGCATGCATCTTTCACTTGCGTACACTTTAGTTCATTAATTTATAGGATACAAATGGAACAAGTGGAAAGAGTTTTGCACAGCTCAGGAGATTGGAGTTTTGAATTCCAGCTTACTTAAATTCTTACAAAAGTATGAGTTTTAATTATTATATATTGAAAATGAATAATATGGAGTATATAGACAAAATTTACACCGCGTATGTGTAAGAATAATTTTTTTTCCTGAAGGCCCGCATAGTCAATTATCTTAGGTTCGTATAAGCAGACAGCCCCCTAAAATGAAAGCGAGGACTATTAATTAAGTTCACATTGATTTGCAGTACGATGACCAAAGGTACCAGTGGTGCAACGTGACATGGCGCACGGTCGAAGGAGATAACATGTGATCAAGAAAGACATGAAAGAAAACCAAACCCATGAAACATTGCCCCCCCCCCCTCTTTCCTTCCTTCCCCCATCCTTTTTTTTTTTAACATATATGAGAGTTGGTTTTCATGTACATTTTCACTTAATGCTACGTGTGTTGGCTCATTTCTAAATAAAAGATAGGGTCCACAGGCTCAAAGTTTAGGCAATAATTAATGGGGGAGAGAGACAGAGAGAGATGAGTGTGTGTATTGTGAGTTCTTAATCCCCATGCAATGTCTACGTATGCACTCAAGCGCCGAGGTTTGTATTACGGTAAGAACCTAAATAAATAACTAAATGGAAGGCACTTTATTCCGTGTCCTCTGAGTCCGGAAGAAAATCGTACACAGTTCCCGATTCCTTCAGACACATAGTCGTCCCCATTTTCTTTTCAGACACATAGTCTTTGGAGGATGGTGAAAAAGGTATCACACATTACACCCTCTTTCTTTCTCCGGCCTTAATTAGCCCCCATTTTTTTTTTTTTGTTTTGTTTTTGAGGACAAAGGGCAGTTGCTCATTTGGGCTTGGAGTCGAATTTGGTGAAAGCTCCGTATTGTCCATCGTGCTTGAGGAGTGGAAACCATTCGGCTGGGGGTTAGATTCGTATTTCCAGATTAACTGAATGTTTGTCGAATTGGCAATAGGGGCTAGGACTAGATGGCCTTTTATATATTCGCTTGTTTGTTGCTTTCACGTTGCTATAAAACTCTTTGAGTTTATCAACTCATGAGTTATCTATATATAAAGATATATATATATATATATATATATATATATTAAAGAGATTAGTAGTACTGCTCGAATAAAAAAGTGATTATGCTAAGATTTAATATGTCGTGCTCTAGGAGATGCTGTTGCTTTTGGTTCAATAACTTAATGCTATCCTTGACTCCAGTGACGGCCTATCTTAATCTTAAGGATTTTAGTAGGGGGACTGACTCGTTGTCATAGAAGGACTAGCCTCTTTTCTTATTTTATTTATTTATTTATTTATTAAGCATTTGAATAAAAATTAAGAAACTTATGGTCTTCTGATTTCTGAGGCTGATTTTTATTCTAATCTTTAATTAGAGGGGAAAGGGGGCCGGGGGGAGGGGGAGCAAAGGCTGTTGTTGACTTTGATTCTGGTGCTTTCTTTCTCTTGTCAGCACATGCATTCCACTTTCTACTGCACAATCGAATTTTGGACCCCAAAATTTTACCTCAACCGCAAGGAAAGCACGGCCCACCTGCCATAACATATATTTAACACCCTCCATATCTTTTCTTACCCTCTCGCTCATTCTCCATCCACGGCTCAAATCTTATCTTAGACCAACTATAAAGAATTACATCACTTCCCCCTCGCATTCCAAGGACTCATACTCAGGTGGTCTCGGCCAAAGCATCTTCACAGATCACTAACACCCCCTTCTCATCTTCTTCCCTCCCAAACCCTAAAAGCCAATATCACAAACCAACACGGGCTTTTCATGTATCTTTCTCCAATCTTTTCAAATTTTCCTTCATCACTTCTGATATCTTAGTTTTTTTTTTTCCCTATTTCTCTCTAGCTGTTTTCGCAGTATACAAAAAGCTTATTAGGTTGAGAAAATGAGAGGAGGAGGTGGCACAGTGCAGCAAACTCTAACCGCAGAGGCAACAAGTGTTGTGAAACAAGCTGTAACTCTTGCTAGACGGCGAGGCCATGCCCATGTAACTCCTCTCCATGTAGCCAACACCATGCTTGCTTCGTCGACTGGCCTGTTGAGAACAGCTTGCCTTCAATCACACTCTCACCCTTTTCAGTGCAAAGTCCTAGAGGTTTGCTTCAACGTTGCTCTTAATCGACTCCCGGCCTCAACGTCAAGCCCCATGTTCGGCACTCACTCTCCACAGCATCCTTCGATCTCAAATGCCTTGGTTGCGGCCTTCAAGAGGGCTCAGGCTCGCCAAAGGCGTGGCTCTATTGACAACCAGCAACAACCTCTTTTAGTTGTCAAAATAGAGTTGGAGCAGCTGACAATTTCCATTCTGGATGATCCTAGCGTTAGTAGGGTCATGAAAGAAGCTGGTTTCTCTAGCATGCAGGTGAAAAGCAATGTTGAGCAAGCCGTCTCGTTAGAAATATGTTCTGAAAATGCTCCTTTCGTGAGTAGCAAGGTTAAAGAGACCAATGCTCTAACTCTTTCTCAATCTCCTTTTTTGTCCTATCAAGATGGAGCAAAAGGAAGCAAACATGAGGTTTTAGATCCACTTAGAAGCGAGGATATCGCGAGAGTGATAGAACAATTAGTTAATAAAAAGAAGAGAAGTATTGTGATTGTAGGAGAGTATCTTAATAGCATAGAAGGTGTGCTTCAAGGAGTGATGGAAAAGGTCAATAAGGAAGATGTTCCGGATTCTTTGAAAGGAGTGAAATTCTTAACATTTTCATCAACTTCTTTTGGACAGCTTTCTAGGGCAGAAGTCGAAAACAAGATTGAGGAGCTCAAGGCTAACGTGAGAAGCTATATGAGCGCAGGGGTTATCTTGAATTTGGGAGATCTTAAATGGATTGCAGATTACAGGGCTAGCAGCTCAAGCGAGCAAGGAAGGGGTTTCTTCTGTCCCGTGGAGCACATGATCAAGGAAGTTGGGAAATTAGCCTGCGGAGTTGGAGAGAAAAATGGAAGATTTTGGCTCTTGGGGATTGCCACCTTCCAAGCATACAGCAAGTGTAAATCAAAATATCCATCCCTGGAGACTCTCTGGGGTCTCCACGCTCTTACTGTTCCTGCAGACTGCTTGCGCTTGAGTCTCATCACTGACAGGTAAACACTTAGTAAAGTTGTTGGACATATTTGTGACGGTGATGAGGCTTTCTCAATTTTCTTCCTGCCATTCTTGAAATCTGTTAAATTGGACACTGTTAAAGTTGTTAAACACTTGGTAAAGTTGGGCATATTTGTGACGGTGGTGAGGCTTTCCCATTTTTCTTCCTGTCAATCTTGAAATCTGTTCAATTAACGATTACATTTTGCACAAGCAAAAGAAAAAAAAAAAAAAAAAGGAGGGCAGAATAAAGCTTCTTTTCCTTTTTCTTTTGGTGCGTTTAAGTTAAATGCGCCTTCTTTCTATTTGTTAGGGGAGAATAAAACGTACTTAAACATAATTTTGTGAAATTTGAAAGCTGAGATGAGCAAAATTGATCACTTTTAATTCGTTTGGTAGAGGGAAAGAGAGACGGTGTGTAAGTCCCAGACTATATAGAAATATTGCCATTTTCTTTTTTCTTTTGGCTTTTTAAAATGTGCACCCTAAAAATAAAGTTGAGCTTCATAAACTTGAAAGGGTTTCGAGTTGCAAAATGCTAGCTCATTCACCTCTCCTTTGGTGATCTAACATTATGCCTTTTTCTTCAGTGATATACAAAGTCATTCCACTAGCAACAATGCTGAAAATGGGTGTAGCTGGACTATGTTTGAAGGCATTGAAGAGCAACAACCCAATTGCTGTGCTGGTTGCACAGTCAAATTCGCGAATGAAGCTCGAAGCATACAAAGTAGCAGCTGCAAAAGTGACCCCGCATCTTCCAGCCTTCCTGCATGGCTTCAACAATGCAAGAATGAGAGCAAGGGACATAGCAGCAACGATCAAGTAATTGCCAACCTTGTATGCTTTCAACACTTTATTCATTGCCATATATAAGCGGCCTAAGTTTCTTATTTCTGTCAATCAGGATTGCGTCTCAACCAAGGATCCCTGCAAGAAGTGCAACTCATTTTGCAATTCAGTCGACCCACAATGCAACATCACATTTTCTTCTGTGTCGGCCCCTTCTTCTACTTCTGCTTTCTCATATGACATGCAATACCCCAGTTTGCACCAAACTCACTATGATTGGCCAATGGCTGAACCAAAACAATGTTCACGGAGGGACGACAATTTATGGATCGGCTCAGAAACTATGGTGGACGGGGGCAACAATGTTGATTCCTGTTTAAGAGTGTACATTCCAGAGCATAAAGATCATCTTAAACACCCATTCTCGTCTAGTTATAGTTCTGCTCCAAACTCAACGTCCTCCAGTGATGTAATAGAAATCGAGTGCCGGCAAAAGTTCAAGGAGCTAAATGCCGAGAACCTGAAAACACTATGCAATTCGTCGGAGAGCAAGGTGCCGTGGCAGAAGGACGTCATCCCTGAAATAGCAAGCACGATATTGCAGTGCCGGTCTGGCTTGTCAAGAACAAAAGGAAAGGTGAGAAGCAGCGAGGCCAAAGTAGAAACATGGTTGGTTTTTCAAGGAATTGACGTGGAAGCTAAACAAAAGATGGCTAAAGAGTTGGCTAGGCTTGTTTTCGGCTCGCATAACAGTTTTGTTTCAATTGCATTAAGCAGCTTCTCAACTACAAGGGCAGACTCCACTGAAGATTGTAGAAACAAAAGATCAAGAAATGAACAAAGTCATAGTTATATCGAGAGATTATCCGAGGCAGTGTCCAGTAATCCACACAGGGTTTTCTTTGTGGAAGACGTTGAGCAAGCCGACTATTGCTCTCAAATGGGTTTCAAAAGAGCCATTGAAAGAGGAAGAATAAGAAATGCAAATGGAGAAGAAGTTAGTCTCGGTGATGCCATCATCATTTTGAGTTGTGAAAGCTTTAGCTCAATGTCGAGAGCCTGCTGTCCTCCAACCAAGCGGAAAACAGATAGTTCAAATCAGCAAATCAAGGGCTCGGGTGCTGCATTGGAAGAGACTAGTAGCCCTTGTGTGTCCCTGGATTTGAACATCTCCATTGACGATCATATTCCCGAAGATCAATCCATCGATGAAATTGACCTTCTCGAATGTGTTGACAGGCAGATTATGTTCAAAATTCAAGAACTATGAGAAAGCCTGCCGCTTGCCAGTAAAGTCGTGTCTTAATTAGACTCTGATCAAATGGTTTAATTTTTTTATCCAGCTTTTCCTCTCTCTCTCTCTCTGTTTTTTCAATTCTTAGTGGCTGTCTGATAAGATATGCTTTAGGTTTTGCATAGAATTGCTGGGGGTGGAGATTGAAGAATCTGCCTCTTCATGTACCATTAATCACTTTGTATATTAATAGTCCCTTATCTCTCTCGTTACTTTTTGGTTTATTGTCAAAGCATTCAAGCACCTTTGGTGTCTGTCTCTCGACACATGTCTTTTTTTTTCTTGCTTTTTACCTTCGCGAGTTAATGGTCTGTTTGTAGTTAGTAACAAACTGATTGCTTGATGATTATTTTGGCATCTTAAACGAGAAAAAAAAAAAAATCTAGTAGAATAGATAATAATTACAAAATTATAATTATTTTATATAATAATAAAAATTATTATTTATTTTTTTACTGCATTAAAATATTCTATTTTTTAAAAATAAATTTAAGTTATAAAATACTTTCATTAAATATAATTTTTATGAATTATCAAATATTAAAACATATATTTGATTTATAAATTTTTAAATTGCAACTACAATCTCAAATGCACTTGAAAAATAACCTAATTGGGCAAATTTTTTGTGCTCTCTGTTGTCCCATTTTTGTCGAGGGAGCGCGTCTCCCTATTTAAACCCTATTTTATATTAACGTCTAGCATTCGTTCTCCTCCTTAGTCTCTCACCCATCTTTGTTTTTTTTTTCTTCTGAGAGATCAAGTATTGACCCAACTTTCCAAATGTAATTTGTGCCATTTGATCTCAGTTATCTATTTGATTCGACTTTCTGACTTATGAAAACAAAATGCTTGGGATTAGCTGGATTTCTATTCTAATTTCTCATGTTTAGTAGACATTGCTCATTTTGGGAGAAGGGAAATTATTTTATGTGCCTTCAAAACTGCATACTATCTATGCCTGTTCATGTTGATGATTATTCATGAGCAAACACATTATTAATTTGTTAGGGGTCGGCTTAAAATGACACACGAAGAAGGCTCTAATCGGCGGTAAGCCCCATGATCACTTGCCAGAGCCGCCGTCTCGTGGTAGCTTTGTGTCCGTATAAGTATAAGCTCACTGCAACCACACCCCATTGGCGAATCAATTAAAATTAACATTTTGGGATTCAAGTTGCGCATTCAAATCGCAGCCCCACCATGTCATTTCTGTCACCATGAGTTGTCCATTGCCCGCATTTGATGATAAAGTCAGAGTTCAAATACAGGAAATGGAAAGACTTTGAGCAGAAGAAACTCTAATTCCCGCATAATGGAGTTTATGTAGATATTGTGAGAATTTTATTTCATATCATATTTTCTCCATTAGCTCACATCTTCTTCTTTATTTTGATTTAAATCATAGAAGTGGAACGAAAAGTCGAAGCAACTTTATCATCAAAGCATCTGCTAAAAAAATTACAGACAAACAAGCCCCAATAAACATTGTCATGTCTTATTATTATTATTATTATTTTCGGGTATTACCATGTATAAAGATGATATACGATTTGTATGAGCTGGCAGTCCCTCTGCCGTCGGGAAGATAAATAAATTAAAAAAAAAATTGTAAAATAGATAAAAATAAAATTAATGTACAGGAATATTTGGAAGGCAAAAAGGTTAGAGATTAAGGTGTGATCCATAACGTAAGGATTGTGCAAAAGGAGAAGCAACTTTTCTTTCTTTCAAAAGTAAAAAAGCAAAATCTTCTCTGAGAAATATAAGAACAGCTCTGCTTTCCATGCTCTGTGATGCCTTTTTTTTTTTTAAATAAAAAGAAGAACTTTTCTCTCTTTGATCATCGGAACCCAAACATTCTCGTGTTGTAAAGCGTTGGAAAGCTATTATGGCATAAGGGTTCACGATAACTAAAGTAAAAGCAGATCGAAATAAAAAAAAAAAAAAAAAAAAGAAAAAGAGGTGGGGGTGGGGGAAGGGGACTTGATGAGTTGCAATATCCTTTTGTTTATGGGGCAAATCTTTGTTTGATTAATGTGATTGTACATTTATGTGTAATCACACATATTTATGATTATCTCGATTGATATGGGAAGCCAATAGCAATGGTCTATGTTTTGATCAAGAAGGTAGGAGTATGTGTAGGGAATCTAATTTTCCTCAAAAGCAGGACGGAAGATAAGATAAATTGCAGAAAGTGGGTGTCCCTTTTAAAGCAAAATCCCTTCTCCATTTTTCACTCCTGTGGATCCTATTTAACCCTTTTGATCTATCCAGCTTTTTGCTTGCATTCGACTTTTTTCCTTTGTGATACTTTATGTAATAAATCAAGATTTATTGCGTATCATCAATTTGTCGAATGTGTGGCATAGGCATATATACCTAGTTGCTGGTGGTTGATCCGAAATAACCCAACTTGATTGCGCCATGCCAAAAGACACACTCGGAACCCATCTTCCTTCTCTCTCTTTCTCTCTCTCTCTCTCTTTTTATCTCAATAATTCGATCTTTGCTTTTTTGCTTCCTAGTCATCTCAAATCAATTGAAAATGTTGAGCAGTTGAAATGACCACATCTCTTCAAATCACACTAATCGGAAAATAAATAATTGTACGTTACATCATAGATCCGATAATGATACAGAAGTGTTGTGCTGCAAGCAAGTTTTCCGGCGTGGATCATCTCGTACTATCTTTGTTAAATGCTTAATCGCAATTATTAATAAAAACTATAAATATACAAGGGACATTAACAGTGTTACTTAATCCGTGTAAATGTAATAAAACACGTTTAAATCAGCAATTGATCAGAGATCTTTTAGAATTTGGACCGTATACGTCACGTCCACGTCGGCTACATGATGCCTGATTGGAAACGAGCATGACCATAACCCAGTTTTAGGCCTCTTGTACGATGATGGCCCGTTTATAAATTCGCCCAAACTGTGCGGTCGAGCACTGTCCCAATACGAGGGCCGCAAAGGCCACGTCACCTGAGGGGCCCAGTGAAACCTTGGGTGACGAAGAGAGGTTCTTCGAGGCTTTACTTCATAGACGAGCCTTTAGTTTAATAGGATTTGAGTCAGTTTTGAACGCTGAGAGGCGCCGATTCAACCTAAAAAAAAAAAGAAAGAAAGGAGAAAGATGCATTAAGGAAACAAAAAATTTTTAAAAAAAAAAAAAATTAGGAAACCACATCGCCGCTTTATTGGAGCCAATGGGCTTCATCCTTACCTTCTTTACTTCTTTTTCTTTCCCCCCATCTTTAAGAATTAATGCACATTCTTGTGTCCACATTGGAAACCTTTTCCAATCACCACAAGTGAATGCCTGATTAATAATTTTTTCTTTGTTTTTTTTTTTTTTGGAATTTCAATCACAAATCTTTCTCAAGGCATGGGTTGTAGATTTAATTCTTTTTTTTTTTTTTAGTTTCAAATAATGGCGATTACTTGAGCTGATCTTCTGGACACTTTCTAATCTTCTTTATCTAATTTTAAAGAGTAGTGACAATACAAAGCACAATCTATCGACATAACTATCGATAATGAATCCAACTTGGAAGCTCATGGCTGTGAAATAGGAAATGTTAATTTCTCGCTCACACGTCAAACCCTCGTGCATCTCTCACATTCCCCTAGCAATCCGATTGGCTCCTCTAGCATTCTGCAATTTATTAAGACTATACTTTCATGCTTTTATATTCTCTTAAAGAAATTGACCTAGTTTATTCGGAAAAAAAAAAAAAAAAGAGTGAGAGAGAGAGAGAGAGAGAGAGAGCTATTCGAAAAAATAAAAATAAAAATCATGAAATTCTTCACAGTTTCAGACGTCCAACGTACACCTTCTAAAGTTGTTACCAAAGCAGACAGAGCTATTCGATAAGCATGGTAACAACGGGATTGCACCCCTTTTTCTTGCCCCGAGTACCAAGTTCATTTGAACAAACAAGACAAAGCAAAGAGAGCCCGCCCCCGCATCTTCACCCTCCGAAGACCCACCAAAAAAGAAAGCGAGGATACGTTGTTCTTTGGGCATCTAGAAAAGGACAACATAAGCATGGAGACAAAGTTTCCACAATCCTTGAGCCACTTTTGCAGACTTTAAGTAAAGGGGAGTTCACAAATGGCTCTTCCCCACAAGCTCACTGTCTATAATCCATTCGATCTCTTTCTTTTATTTCCTTTACTCTCTCATGAAGGATTTCTTTTTCTTGCATGAAAGTAAGGGAAATCTGGGATCTGTAAGTGGTTGCAATCTACAGATGGGTATACATTTGTTACATATATTCAGTATTGAATCATCACCTCTTTTCTCTTCTTTTTGTGGGGTGTGATGCTTTTTGCGGTTTTATCATTTGAAAGTGATGAGTGAAGGATCCAAGACCGGGAGAGCAAAGATATAGTACTTCATGTGCTGCTGTTTCGGAGAGAATAGGTTGGACCAAGGGATCCCGGAGGGGCGGCTTTTCTTGTTCTTCAGTTGAAGACTTGGTCAAAAAGAGAAGGAGAGAGTATCACACGCGAATAAACCAGCAACGTGAATGTTCGCATATATGGCTTGATGCTGCTTTTGATGATTGAAGGGTCGTTTTCCAAAAGCATTCTTAGGTCATTTTGATGTAGAGAGACTGAGATGGCTTTTGTGCATGTGCAACTGTGCAATCAAATGATTATTGCATGCATTTGGGTTTCGTGTGTGCTGCTCGGAATCAAATTGCCATTTGGGAATAATGAATGTACAAAGCTGACCGATTTTTCATTGGGCGTTTGAGCATGGGAACTTAGAAAGGGTCGCAATTTTAAAGGCCAGGATAGCCATTGGTCCTTCTTTCGGAGGCTTTCAATTTTTCCTGTCTCCGCTGTGAGCCCTCTTCGTCGTTGATAAAACGTCACAGGCCTATGCCCAATGAGACATTTACTTCATATTTTAAAATTGGGCCCGTGAGAATGGACTCAATACAATAATAAAACTACCACCATACCAATAAAGCCTGTCCAACAATGGTGGGCTCATGGGATTGCTACTACCTATTCACAAATCCGTCCCACCCAATGATTGAAAATTGAGATTTTTATTTAGAAATTTCGAATTATAATCATAAGAAGAAGGAAGAAGGAAGAAGGAAAAGATATTTATGGTAACTAGAAGAGTTATTTTCATTGTATAATTTACAACCAATAGATCTCCTAATGAAACAAACAAAACAAAAAAAAAAAAGAAAATCTAGAGACAACTAATTATGTGACAATGCTGGGTTTTTAAGCTTAATTTGATATATTAAACAACGTCCATCAAGGATTAAATTGAGGTAGCTTCATTCAAAATCTGAGGTAAATGTAGGTGAATTTATGATTATATTGGTTGACCAGAACTAATGCTCGAGTGTTCAACCGAGGCAGTAACCAAAAACCACCGATATGTGTCGAGATTGACCAATAAAAATGAAATGGAAGTTAAGCCAAATGAGAGAAAATTAAACAAGTTCAAAGAGAAAAGTACGGACGTATTTCGACTGCGTTTGTAGTCTCAATTTTTTTTTTTTTTTTAAAATATCTGGCGTCATCTGAATCTTATATCCCCCGATATGTACACCACGTCTGGATTAGCTTAGCATATCACAAATTAGATAATATTGAAAACTGTGTCCATCTAACTATCCTTCCTAGTTAAACATCTAACCCCCCACACGAGTAACAGCTGACCTTTCCTGGGAACTTCGTAATCCCACCATCTCGAAGCCTCCGTGGAAAAAAAAAAACAAACAAAAGTTCCCATGACTTCACAGTCAATCCAGAAGTGGGCATCCTCGGCGAGTTGATAATTCCTTGGCGAAATGAAAAATGGCTTAGACCATATGATGGCTTGTTCAACACGCCATGCTTATTTAATGCTTAATTTGGACTGTTTCGATTGATATTCAATTGGTTTAAAGAGGCTGAGCGGTTTGATCCCCGGGAATGAACTTTTGGACAGGAATTCCACGGCACATTAACACACTGACAACCGCCCAACCATCTCAATCTTTAAATAAATAAATAAATTATTGTGCAAATAAAAAGATACAAAAGCAATCAAGACACGTCACCTCCCCCGAATGCGCGTCTTCATGTTACTCAATCTATCTTTATTGTTAACCATTTTTTTTTTATTATAAATATAATTTATTTAAAATTTTATACAACATCAAATTATATTTATTAAAAGAAAATAAACATAATAGGTATTGTATTATTTTCCAATCTTATCACCATTTCCAAGTAATAAGGGTCGTTGTCTCGACACCTTATTAGTGATGTAATTGAAATCTGTAATGTTGAGTCTGTCGCTCTATAGCTTCAACTTTCACCGAGGCCACTCGTTGTTCCTCTCGCTCAAGCACTTATCCAACACCGGAAACAAAAATACAAACAAACAAACAAAACAAAGAAGAGTGTGTCCTCTTTGTTTCCGGGCACGCGCCAGCCAACGGTAAAATCAAAAGACACAACAGCACTGTTTTGGGTTTTGAGTTTTAAGTTTCAACACAAACTCCACTTTCACGTGTAATTGTTGTTCTACTTCTTGTTGTTCTTAGCTTAGCCATGAAGGCTCGGAACACGCTGGTGGCTCTGTTGGTCATCTTCGCTGTCTGTCTGATCGCCCTGGTGGCTCAGATCGTCTACGTGCTCTGGCGCCGAAGAATATTCTGGCGGCGACTTATTGGCACCGGTAACAGTAGCGGCGATGTGGAATTCATTGGCGATTCTTTCTACCAGCCGCCGTCAAAGGAGCTCCTTTACTTCTTCTGCTGGAACAACCAGTCCACTCGCATCGAGCCCGACGCCTCCGCAGCAGTAGCAGCCGCCGCCACGGCTCCATCACTGGCGGCGCCTCCAGTTGCTGCTGTGGGGACGGACGATGAGTTGCCGAAGTACTTTCAGGGATTGTATGGACCGTCTCGACTTTTGTTCACCATAAAAGAGGAGGAGAAAGAGGAGATGGAGACCACGAATGCTTTATCTCCTGTAGAAAAAGAAGTAAAGGACGAGAAAGAGAGCGTTTGCTCGGAACAAGTATTAGACGTGCCTATGTCGACTGCTGCGGTTGCTATTGATGAAGCCACGCCGTTTTCGACTCCTTGTGCTTCGCCGCCGTTCTATACTCCATCACCGTCTCCTCCTCGCGAGGGGTATGGGTCACACACATCGGAAAACGATAACGGTGACGTTTTGAGAGTTGAAAGAATGCAAAGATAGTTGCCGGACACGAATGGTGTGTTCCGGACGGACAAGCGCCGTCGCTTGTTAACATGAAGATTCGTGCTTGATTCCGACGATTGAAGTCGGCCGATCACTGCTACGCCTTAGTAATTAATTTTCAAGTCCTTTTTTACTTTTTACCGCGTAAGTACTGTTTTTTTAAATTGCGTCGCTTGTAGCAGTACTGTAGTAGGGGGCCCGTCTAGTAAATCCGTCTAACGCGGTAACTTTTTCGTTTTTCGGAAAAGCGGGTGTCGGGGGGGGGGGGGAGCGGTCATTTAATTTTGACGGTATGGGCCGTAAAGCAAAAGGGTGTAAATTTTGGTGGCCGACCGTTGGGGTAACGGCAGATGGGATCATAATTGTAATAAATTCATGTTGTCGTGTGAGGAAGGAAGGGAGTAAATTTCCTCGGCAACGCATGGTTTGAGGGTCAGCTTGACCCAGTTTGTCCCATCCATTAATTGCCGGTCTTGTTAATTGATCGTGACTAAAGACTTACAAACCCCCAATTTGGGCCTGCAATGTCTCCTTAATCACCATTGTGTCAATGTCTACCCTATCGGCTTTTGGGGTTTGTTGTCAAGTGAATTTCTCAAGATCAGGGAACTCTAAAATTTATGGATTTTAATTTTTTCAAATATGTGAATATCATTGTAATTTGTACAATTATTTAACAACCTAATAATAGAAATGTCTTATTTTAAATTTCATAATTTTTTATTATATTAGGTCACATAAATGTGCGTTCTTTGGGAAAATAAAAAAAAAAAAAACGAAAATGAAATTTAAAAAGGAAGATTGGGTAGGTGCCCTGCAATGCATGACCCTCAAGAGACATCATGGACGCTATTATCATCGAGCAAGTTGCCACCCCATCCGGTAAAGATTTGGAACGTATGTCTTATTGTTCGAACTTGGTTAATTTGCATTAATTATTTGATCAAAAAAAAAAGAAACAAGATGTGTATACTGCATCATTAAATCGTAGTAATTTCCTAACGCTTCCTTTTTAAGCAATGTAATTAGATTCTAAAGTCCTTCAATGCTTTCTCACAAGAAAACTTTAACCGCATATCACATGGAAAACACAATTAAGTTAATTGGCCCGATTAAAGAAAAATTCAATGAATTCGTTCGGTTTTCTATTTAATTCGTCGGAGTTGGTTAATAGTCAATGCCAATGGTTTTCCAAAGAAAGTCTAAATGCATGCATATTTGAATAATCAACACGAACAAGAGGAAAAAAAATATATCAAGTCCATTATTTATTCACATTAAAGGTAATGAAATGTACCTCCGTGACAATAAAGTCTCTATATAGGTATTAAAAAAAAAAAAATGCAATAACAGAAGCATAAAAAGAAATAAACAAAATAATGATGTATATATGTCAAGGAACCAATAAGTCAACAAACAATCAAAGAAAGCAAGCTCAGAAATCGACATCGCACTTGGTGGTCTGGAATATCCTACCGGAACTTTTCAAAGGAACCTTCAAGTCGCACTTGATCTCGGGCTTGAATTTCCTAGTCTTCAACCTCCCCAGCTTAAACCTGATTCTCATGTACAGCTTAACGTCAATGCTATAAACGCTGGAGGCATTCTCCTGTTTATACTGGGTCAACTCTTCAGAGTCGAGCAAAAGCAATTGCGAGCTTTGGAAGACAGGCTCCAAGAAGCTGGTGTTCTTGTGTCCCTGGTAAAAGGGTGTCAAGGGAGCATAGCCAAACCTATTGTCCTCGTAGAACGCCGTCGCATCGATTCTATCGTAGTAGATTCCAATCCTCTTGTTGGGGTTGCGGACGGTGATGTTCAAGGCGAGATTGTATTGGAGCTTGTTGTCTGTGGTGAAGTTGAACTGGGTGAGGGTCGCGTCTGTGACGTGGAATTTGAGCTTGTTGGGTCGGAAGACAAGCCAGAGAACAAGGATGGCGATGCCGATGATCACGATAACGGTGATGATCAGTTTGAAGAGGAAGTTGAAGAGACAGCAGCCAGAGCGGCGGCCATGATGGTGGTAGTTATTGGGGGGTGGGATTGCTGGGCCGTAATAGGCGCCGTTCAAATGGGGTTGTTTCTCTGCCATACCGAGAGACGCAGGGAAAAAGCTAAAACAATTCTAGATTTATATTTCGCTCTAGATAGGCTACAAGTTAAAGAAAATGAAATAGGGTATGCGATATGGAAGAGAAGGTTTAGAGTCTGACGATATATGTAGGAGCCACAGAGAGGCAAATGGGTAGAGGTTTGGGGGTTAAAACGAGTGTGAATTTAAGATCAACATCAGAAGAGAACGCGGACGTGGGCGGCGGCGTTACGCGGTTTGCTTTGGATGTGGAGAGGCTTCGAATTCTCTTTGTTTTTTTTTTTTTTTTCCTTTTTTTTGACAATTTCCAACTGTTTTGGTATTGCATTGAGGCCATAAGTCTAAGGTGGATCCCCGAAATTTCCCTTTCTAGGCGCCATTGGATGAGTACGCGCATAATTTTCAATGGGACTGACTTTCATTTCTGATATGCAAAATGGTATCTCTGTAATGAGATAATTAAATACGTCATCAAGTTCTCTAAAGTATTTAATTCAATCGGAAAAAAAATAATGATAAAAAAAAAAAAAACCCCTTGAAAAGAGACTAATAAAAAGTTCATGGGGCGTGGGGAGCGAGAGATCCTTCGTTCATCGATACTCTTGTATTTTAGAATAAGAGCAACGATTGAACAATGAACATGGTCAGCGTTCTACGTTGCTATGAAGCCTTTCTATAATTGTTTGTTAAAAAAAAAAATTGTAAAAATATAGTATACCAAAAAAAGGAATATTTTTATTACAAATACAGTGCATTTTTAGTTATTTATTGTATACTTTCTTTGATTGGGCCCGTTTATTTGCTTCAATCTTCTTGATAGCTACTCAATTTTCTTCGCTTGTTACTAGTCTTTTATTCCAATATGCGCACGGCGTTTAAAATTTACCGGTGTCATCACCAAAAGAAAGAATATTGAAGTGCAAATGGACTTTTCTCGGCATATATGAGCAACAATACTATGAAATCTGGCATTCTAGTTGTTCTTCCTCAAACTTGCCTAGCCCGTCGTTTTTGAAATTTCAACGACAAGCAGCATAAAACTCTTATATCCATCTTTTCAATTTACATTCTTAATTGAGCCATGAAACCAAGTGAACCCACCTAAAGAGGTTGACAATTTTTTTTTTTTTTTTTTCTAAACTATTAAACAATTTGAAAGACTTACGTCGTGACATAGGCAACCAACACGCCAGCGAGTGCGAAAAGACTTGGGCTCCTACAGTGCCTCCATCGTGAATATTGATGTTACCCAATAAGTAGCCTAAATAATAATATAAGCACAATCACACCACAAGATATAAAAAACGAATGTGAATGCAAAACGTCCAATAGTTTTATGGTTCGCAAAAAAATATTTAGCATATAAGACAGTCTCAAGAGTTGACATAGGCACTGACAGCAAAGGCTAAGTCATAGGACGGCTTCCTACTGCCTCCATGTGAATATGTTACCAATAAGAGGCCCATAAATAAAGCACAGGCCCCAGTAATAACGGCGGAATAAGGAAATTTATGGTTCCGACTGCCCTGTTTATCTGATTTATCAGTCAGCGATTTTCAAATCATATTCCTGTAAAACTTATATGTATTAGTGTGAAGAGGAACAATACACGAGTAGCGATCCACCATGAATTCCGCATTTCTCTTCGCCCCTAGGAAGGACAATGCGTATTAGGCGTAGACTTGGAAAACTTATGCTTGCATTCCACTTAATTGAATAGTCCTCAACTTCTAGGCAACTATAGGCACCCTCATACCTTGAAGTAGTAATAAAGCAGCCTTGTATGATCCACTACGAATTGACCAGCGGTTCGATAATTGTAGTACCCAAGAATGTTTGCAATTCGGGGAGAAGTGACTAGACAAACAGAAAAAGCCAATTTTCTGATCATGCAATTTATTATGTGTGCTGGGAACCTGGATAGGACAAGTTTCAAGAGAAAATCGACCACCCCTACATAAAAAATTCTTCATGTAGAGGTGCAACAGGATACTAGCTAGAATTCAAATTGTGGTCATATGATTCACTGTAGACGAAGGATTTTTGCCCTGATTTCAATATGGGGCTTGCTTGCTAATGCGACATTACGGCTGTATTCTGTGCAACTATATAGTGACGGACAGATATCCCTATAGTTTGTAATTTGCTTAACGTTATAACTCTCGAATTTGCTGTTTACCTTCTCATACTCATCTTTATAGCAAAAGATGTGAATGCAAAGAATTGTAAGGTAAGTACTAACATAAATATTCTTATTCTATTCAATTAGAGAAATGATTCTGTTTTGTATTTATACTTTATGAGATTTATCCCAGATGAAATAGTAAATCAAACAAGCTTATTTCTAGTTCAGACTAGAATATTAATATATGATATTTGTTGTTTTAACATATAAAGTTTTCGTGAGATCATATAGCTCCAAGTGTCATTGCTGAATCCCTATCTTTATGCGTGGTGAGAGAGTGAGAGTCTTAACATCGGCGTTTCGGGATTATGAGAGTAAAGCTTGCGTAAAAAGATATATTTAGCCCGCCCCCTGTAATCGTTAGTTGGATGGTCATTATTTTTGCTCTGCTTGGCTGGTCTCTTGCTGCTCCATTTGATATAAAAAGAAAGAAAAAAGAAAAAACATGCGAAGCACGAACCCATGCTCCCATTCTTTATTCTAGTTCCCAAGACAGCAGTAGGTTTTGCGGTTTACTTCTAACCTTTTCCTTTCCATGAAATTTTTGAGGTATAGGCATTTATTGCGCCTTTCTCCCTCCATTCCATTTGATGACCCTATCGTTTCCTTTTCGTGGAACGAATTGATTAATTTGTGCGTTCATCAAAATTTTGTCTATTATTAATGCCCTTTCGATAATATCCATCACATATTTAAAACAGTCAGCCACATCAATTCATAAATGATCGAAAAAAAAAATAAAATATGTAAAGGGAGAATTTTTATTTTAAAAAAAAAAAAAAAAAGGAGAAGGAAATTTCCTCCAGCCGCATCTAGTTATCTGCCCATGTCCTTCTCTATCATTAGAAGTTAAAATAAAAAGGGCAACGGAATGGCGCTAACGAAATAAGAAGCTAAAAATACTTAAACGTCCGTTAAAGGTCATCATCCTCGATGATGTGCTTCTTTCTTCCATTTAAACGTTTACGCTGCAGCTGGTCACTAACTGGTACTTGACGGCGTTAGCACCGACGGTGATTCCGGTGTTCAGGTTCCCGAACGTTATATAAGCGGGACATCTCGCGTACAAATGGTACCTGCGGGAAATGAATGTCCCATGTTTGAATCTCACCCGTCCATCAATCTCGATCGTAAGAAGGACGTTCCCTGTGTTCTGGTCCTGGCACAGCGAGATGGCGTCGTACGGAGCCACCGGCACCGCCGTCCCGCAGATGAGTGGAGACCACATGTTGCTCTCCTTGTGCCCTTGGTAGGTGGGCTGGAGTGCCGTACGCTGGGTGATCTGCTGGTTGTGGTAGGTGGCGTAGATGTCGAGTCGGTCATAGTAGATTCCAATTTTGTCATTTGGGTTGCGGGTGGAGACGGTGACTTGGAAGTTGGAGGTGAGGCAGTTGGATCCAGAGACATTGAAAGCATAGACGGTAACGTCATGGAGAATAAAGCTGGGCTTAGAAGGGGGGAGGATGGCCCAGATAATGAGGAAGGTGACCAGGACTAGGATGATGGCGCCGAAGATTAGACTGTAGAGTTTCCACCGTCCATGGCCGTGTCTTGTCGCAGTCTTGTGGCAACATTGTGGTGGAAGTGGAGATTCAGGAACCGTAATATCAATGGAGGAGATTTTCTAAGCTTCTCTTGGACTACCTATAGAGGACGCGAGAGGGAGAGAGGTGGGTAGCTGTAATGAAGTGGCTTTGGGAGTGTAATTATTCTTTTATAGAGAGAGGTTTCGGGGTAGGCTAGGAGGGTGGCTTCGCCTTTTACGGGTGAGTTTTGTCGGTGCCATGTAATCAACATGTCCAGTGAGGAACTCGTACGTATATTCATTAGGTTAGGCTCTTGTCTTAGGCTGTGCACTGATTAGTTTGTTGTGCGTATGTGCGTGTGTGCGTGTGTGTGCGCGCGCGCTCGCGTCGGTGGCTGGGAGATCACTCCCTGAAAGGGATTCCTACTCTTTTTGTTTGCGGTTGTTGCAACGGAATTTATGGAATTGATTGTAAGAAACGAGGAAAAGCAGCGAATTTTTAATTTGATTCGATGAAGAAGTAAATTAAATTATTTTATTTTAAAATTTAAGTTAAAAAAAATTAATTATGGTTTTAAATAGATTTAATTGATATAAAAAACATCAAACAAATCTGTATAATAACATTAAAAAAAAAAAAAAAACTAGATAGAGTATAGGTACACACGAAAATAAAGATAATGAAATGCACAGGAATAAAATGTTACTAAAAAATTTAAATTGTCGATTCACCTATTAAGTTAAGTATTGATTCTATTACAATTTAAAAATTTGTTTGGGTTACTGAGTGTATCTGTAAATTTATTTTTCCATTAAAACCCGCATCATGATATAAGGGTCAGTTAGTATGTTTAATTACTGGGCACAAGTTGACTATGGTACCTACCAAAAATAAGGTCTAGCAAAGCACGGGGGTGAGGAGGACCAGTAAATTTGTCTATTGGCATGCGCATGTATACGTAAGATCCCAAGATTATTCTTCTTAAACAGTAACTGTTACCACAAAGCATTGACTTCGGTTTCATTTTCGTATTTTTAACATTGACGGTGATACATGGCTTGCGGGCCTGAGCTGTGACCTAGTCAAGAAAGTAGTAGACGTGGCTTTTTATTTTTTATTTTTTGTTCTAGACCTATATCGGATTTGAATAGGCAAAAAAGGTGCAGAAAGAAATTAGTGAAGGGAACAAATAGACAGGACAAAGTTCAGGTGTTCATTCTAAAATTAGGAAAAGATGAATGCCTTTGCCTACCGTTTTGGGCTTATTGTTATACCGGCATGATCATAAGTACTAATAAATCATGTTCGAGTAATTTTATCACCGTTGATTGGATAGGAAATATGCATAAAGTAAACTTTAGTTGGATTTAGTTATCGCGTCAAGAAAATCCCTCTCTTACGAGATATTTTAAACTTTTATTTTTTAAATTTTAAGTTTAAATCATGAGAACAATGTATTATGCATATGCATTATGCATAGACTAAGGTTAAACAGAGTCTCGAGGGGCACAAGACTGACTAACTAAATCCCGTCTATTTTTAAGTTAGTTGAGAACAGCTGTTTATTTCAGCAATTGAATAAAATTTGCATCAACGAACAACTCAGGCAAAAGTCCATGTTATCGGTAGAACAGTACGTAAAATGAATTGAAAATGAAATGAGTTCAGGAAAAAAATGTTTTTTTTTTTTTTTTTTTGGCCTTTCTGGAGTTATACTTGTTATAAATTGGAAAAAAAAATAAAATTATAGGAAAAAACTAGGTTGAATTTCGAGGGCTGGCCTCGATGGCTGCTACATCTCCCCTGCCAAGAAAAGGGAGAAAATTATTGCAGATGTTGATGTTGGTTCAGATTCTTGAGTTAAGTAGTCGGTAATTGCATTAGGACTGGCTGTTTTCTACATGTATGGAATTGATGTCCGTATTATTAATGTAGCACTTTAGCTAATGCCATTGAGAAATAAAGAGCTTTGCTTCTCCAGTGTTATTGCTATTGTTTGCTAACAATAAAAAGGAAAATTAAATGGTAACCTTGGTGAAAACTTCAACTTTGTTGAAGATGTAGGATAAAACAAAATAATATATTTTTCTTCGTGTTACCTAGAATGGATTAAGATACTTTGACACTTCGCGTGGTCAAAAATGGGTATTGCAGGAAATGCATTTAAAATGATATAATAACAAGAGCAGTTTTATCAAGTTCAACCACCCCGAGTGGGACGTTAATGCAATTCCCGCAAGTGTCCCCGCACGCCAGATCAAAATTGAAATCCTTGCATGTGCATGGATAGGGAGAAGACGGCTTGTCATAACTGAAATGAGAGCTCCGCGCTGCTTGTGCATTAGTTGGGTAGCAGACCGCGTGGGTCCGTTGAAACTAATACTAAGTCCTTCTTATGTAAAATAAAAAAAAAGAAGAGCTGAATTGACCATTGACTTGACCCAACACGGGCAATAATTAAATCCCAATTCCATCACGTTTAGAGCATTACACGTAGAATTGTTCAACATTTGTGCAAATGAATGTTTTGTGTCCGTCACTCAACAAATTAAAAAAAAAAAAAAAAAAGTTTTTTTTTTTTTTGTTCTGCTGACGAGCTAGCTTTTGCTTATATTTGACTGGCCAGGAATCCTCGAACAGGCCTGATCCCAAAAGGGGAAAAGGAGAATGAATGGAAGCAGAAGAAAGAAGCCAAGTCTCCATTTCCATGGCTTAGAATATCCCACAAAAGGGCATTCCCTTCCGTGTTTGCTTTCATGGCACTGACATTCAGGCTGATTCCTATCCCCATGTATTTGCTCTCATCAAGTCCCCACGAGAGATCTTGTTTGAACCTCTCAAATTCCCCTATCTTTCACTTCTTTCTTTCCTTTCGTCCTCCCTGACTAACACAAATGTAACAATATGGTTTGTGCGTGTTGGACACGCGCTTTTGGGTTTTGATTTCCATGTGTATTTAATGGTGTGGCCTTAGCCTGCTCAGAAAGATGGCCTACATGTAGTCGAGGCCTTCGAAAGAGACAGGAATAATTAAACAAAGTGTAATAGGGAGAGAACACGTGAATGTTGTGGGCGGAAAACTCCGAACTAGAAAAGTTTGGAAAATATGGGAAATGAAAAGGGATTTTAGGCAATCAAAACTTTTAGTGTTTAAAACACAATCAAGCTAAGCTAATAAAATACAAGAAATAAAAATGGCTGAAAGAAAAAAAAAAAAAAAAAGGAAAGATGGAATCACACATTAAAATCGTTGAATAAAACTCGACACGAAGAAATGCCTTCTTTATTTTCTTGGTGATTGAAACAATTTTCAAAGAGAATAAAATATCTCGTTTCGTTTTGAATTCCCAGTAGCATGCACTGTCTAAACTTTCTTCAAACACCCCCCCCCCGGCCGGCCCAAAAAAAAAAGAGGAAAAATGAGAAACTAATTAAAATTGTTTTATTTTGTACTACACTCTACAAAAAGTTCTGGTTTAGAAAGAGGAGAGACAATAGATCATCGCCGGAGGTTTTGTACTATCGAAGAGCCCATATTTCTCTTTTGTCTTTCTTTTTGTCTATTGTTCAATATTCTCGTCTGTAAGATGGTAACAATTCCATCTCTTGCCCTTTGACATGATGCAGTTGCATTTGCAGTTATACTCGTGTGAATTTATGGATTCGGGGTTGTGAAATGTAGAAGTTGGACTTGTCAAAATTCTCTATTTATGAACAAAACAAACCCCCCCCCCTCCTTGTTTTTGTCTAAATGCAAGGCCAACCAAAGAGAGAGTGACAAGAAATTTATATCAGCAATGTACACGAGAAGGAAACTCAACGGAGAGAATTATCCTTACTATGGTTATCAGATTCTTTGGAAAAGAGTTTATTTCAGGATTTCACGGGGAGATTCTTGATTTTGATTTAATTCTAACAGTGAAAGATAAGAAAAAAAATGGGGGAGAGAGTTGCAAGGAGAAGGATTATTTTTTGGAAACGAAAAGTGAACCCCTTTTTCAACTCAAAAGAATTTTTTGTTTTTCGGGGGGAGGGGGGGGGGGAGGAGGCTCCTTCTAACAGAATAATAATCAATTTGGCACCCTCTATTAGCTAAATTTTATAATTCATCTTTTTTATAAATTTATAACGACATGGGCCCCTGATAAAAGTAACGTATATTACTGGACTTTCGATTCCGGCGTGTTCATGAAAGGTTGGGCCAGAAAATGGAAAGACGGTGAGAGAATGAGAACACAGATGCAGAAGAAAAGTAATCATTGCTGCAATCATTGTTTTAATCAATGATGAATTGGGGTGGCATGTCGTGGTCCTTCTTATCGTGATGGGAATCTTATCATTGTTGACTTACATATGTTCTTGGGACGAAGAAAAAAAAGGGATAAAAAAAAAAAAAGAAAAAATAAAAACAGGGAGAGGCGTGAACGTGAGTTTAGGTCAAGAAGAATTGGACCTGTTGACTTTCGAAACGGCGCGGATTGGGTGTTCGCTTGTGATTGCAACTGGCGCGAACATATGTGGCTTCCGATTCATTTGGCAGGAGGTGGACTCCTTGTCACCGGAAAGCATTGTTAAGAAGGCTGCTGTCACGCACTAACACGCACATCTCATCTGAAGTTACCAAAAATTTATATTTTTCAGAATCCTCCTCCTAATTTAAATTGACTGTTACTCAAAAGTATTGGTGCAAGTCAAGCGACCCAAGCAGAAATTTGAACAAATGTTAAAGATGGACGGTTAAAAGAGATCACAAACCAGATGGCTGGGCAAAACTATAATTTGCAAGACAATCAACAACCTTGTCGGCCTCTTTATACACATGATTCGCCTGTACTTTCCATTACAGATTCATCAACTCTCTATTATGCAAGACAAACGGGAATTGCCGCGATCGAAGTTATGGGAAACTAGCTAGCCAATGCCATATCGACCGACACAAATTAACCGTTGACAATGTTCATGTAACTTCGAACACAAGGGACAATAAATACAAAATATTAATCAAGTATTTTCACCAACACATTGGATACGTAAAGGAGGATAGATTTAGAATAATTAAGTTTCTCGTCTTCAAACTCATCGAAAATCTCCATCCGGGCCATGCTAGAATATCCCGTTTATCAACTTAGGTCATTGCAATTATCCCGAGGACTTTTCAACTCCCATTCCCTCTCCTCTCGAAACTTTTCTTCTCTCGGGAAAACGCAGATCAATTCAAGTTTCTAGGCACAATCTGTCTTATTGGTCTTCGTTAAAATCTATCATGTTTTTTCTTCTCCGTTCCAAATTATGAGACCAATAAAGAACAAATGCTCCGACTTGTTTTAATAGCTGCGATTGGTGGGGAAGGAGAAAAAGAAAGAAAATATCTATATACACATAGTATGGAAGCCACGGAGCCCCACCCGCAATTTCATTGTTCATCATCCACTACATTGGCATTTTTGCAACCACAAATTAAAATTGAGGAAGTGAAGGAGGGAACAGAATGAAATCTTAAAAAAAGGAGGAGTCGCAAAGAAACAAAACATGCTCGTACGATACATACATTGTCATAAACTAGACAACAACTACGCAGTCGCCAAGATTGCCAACTGCTACATTCCCATTACCCGTAGCACCCAAGAAGGCAACCTTCATATCTTCACAAAAGACTCTCAAAGTTGAATGTCTTGTCCACCATGAATTTTTAAAGGTACTCCACAACGCCATCCTCAAATCAAAACTAACAGTCCCAGTGTTCCTATCCTTGGCCAGCTTATTCACCAAGGAGAAGCCCAAGTCCCCATCCGATTGGCTTATGCCATTGGCAGACAAGCTTATAGAAATCGCATTACTAGCCTTGGTCTCCAAGGAAAATGGCTGGACCAAAGAGGAAGCCAGCCGCTTGTCATTATCATAATAGACACGCGCCTCGATACGACCAAACTCCACTTTCAACTTGGTATTGGGGTTGTGGATCGAGACGTTGGATGCCCAATTACCCGTGAATAGCCCCGGAGGCGTTGCGTTGAAATTTGATACCGAGAAGGAGTCGACATGGAAAGTGGGGAATTTAGGACGCAAGACGAGCCATACGACGAAGCTGGTTGTACACATGACAAAAACCAAGAAGATCAATCCTAGAAGCACGCCTCTGGCGAAACCGGAGCATCGATATCCTTGGTGTAATGGGTACATCTGAGGATTGTAATAGCCTGCCGGCGGGGCTTGTACGTTAGGGTAATTGTCATGGTTGTACCCATTAGGATAGGGGTAAGGGTACACTTGATGTTGATAACCCGGTTGCGGTGGCCCCGGTGGATATCCCATTGCAGAAGGGTAACCCATCATCGGAGGATTACCATTGGCCGGAGGTTGCTGACCGCCCGGCTGAGGGTGGCTGCTGACGGAGGCTTCTCCGGCTTCTTTTTTGGGTCGTTCTTGATCCGGTTGAGAAGAAGCCATGGTTCGTTTCACCTCTATCTCTCTCTTCGTTTCACCTCTATCTCTCTCTCTGTCTCTCTCTCAATAATCTCCCCCCCTCCCGGAGAAAAAGAGAGAGATTGGTGAAAAAGAAAGGGAAGGAAGAGAAAACAATTTCCGATGGAAACAGAACGGGCAAGCGGAATGTCTAAAAAGGAGTTGGCAAAAACGCGTTAAAACCGTAAATTATATGCTAAGCTTAACCAAATATAGAAAAATTTAATGCCCATATAGCATCAACCCAGGTGGCAGACTTCAATCTCTATGCATTAGGAAATTACGACGATATTTCTGCTCTTCAGTGACATTTCAGACTCTTAATTTTAAGCTCTTGGAATTTACGCCTCTTACAACTCAATAAGTATTCTGTTAAAAAATAATTAAATTTGTTATAGTATGTTGCCTTCTAAAGATTTCAAGATAATAAAATAATAATAATAATAATAATAATAAATTAAACATAATAAACACTATATTTTTTAAGCTTATTAAACAAAATGTTAAATTGATCGCTCTGCATATCTCTTTTTTATTGGTAAAAAAAAGGTAATGGTTATAATGTAGTTTTTGTCCCTTGTCGACGGTATACACTGTTCTTTTCCGCATTCGGACAATGAGATTCTTATGTAACTAAGAAAAACAGCATCTACCGATTAGCCATCTACGGGAACCAAGTAGGCTTCAATTCAACCAATTAGGTCATCAGGAATTGTGTATTCTTGTTTTTTTGCTTTTTTTTTTTTAACTGGGGGATAGACAATGGCCCTATTGATGCATTTTTAATATTTTAATCTGGCTTCAAGATGAGAAACAAAAAAAGTTAAGAAAACGAAATATAAGGAGAAGAAAAGGTCGGAAATGACAGACAATTAGGGGACTTACCAACCGAGCTCAACCGTTCTCCTAACCACACATGCTTTTCTTAGAAGGGATTCCACTGTTCCCTGGGTACTTGCCATCAGGGTTAATTTACTGGGCTTTTGAATAGCCCATCTTTCATCTTTCTATTTTTATTGCACAAAGACTGATAGACATGGCGTGGCCGAAACCTGAGAGCCTCCATAAGGGGAAACCAAAGGCGGCCTGGTGGTTAAGGACAATAGGCATTCGTGAATCCAAAATTTTCTTCCCCGGTCCGCATCATAAGAACTTCCCAAACAAGCAAATTTGTTGTTATGATTTATAATTCTAATTACCGCCGCTTACTGTTCGAAGAAAGGAGGGAAAAGGGAGAAGAAAACAAATAATTGAGCAATTTTAACAGTGAAAGCGGGATGAAAGAGGGGAAAGTGTAAAAGGATGTCTGAATTCATGAATTAATTAATCTTTAGAAAAATTTACAGCGATTAGTTTTAAAATGAAAAACTCATTATTTCATAAATATGTAAAATCAAGAATCTAATAATTTAAAGTACAAGGAGGAACCCATGAAACAAAGAGATACCAATATAATAAAGTAATCATCGAAAAACCACAAAATAGATCCTGAACAACCATGTATCAAAGGCAATGTGATCAACAGCAAATCAACAAAACTACAGAAAATAAAGGCAGAAGATGACCCAGATGCATTAGGGGGTATATTGGGGAATTCCTCGACAACCCACCAGGTAGACCTTGTGGTTCCAAGCAAGCTAGCAAGAAAGAACTAACGCTCTCTCTGCCTCTCTACGCCTCATGGTAGAGATAATAGAAAATTCCGTCTCTATACCGTACCATTTTCTTTGATGATGACTGTGATGGTATCATATATATATATATATATATACACTGACAGTATTTTGGCTGCTGTCAGTATTGAGGAAAGCGGTTTCTTACACTTTTCCTAGTCCAACAAAGGATTCTGGATTCTGCGAGGAAATATGAAAAGATTCGTTTAGATAAAATTATGAATAAATTAATGGCGATGCCCGTGCCAAAAGGAAAACCTGATTTGTTTATTTTTATTTTTCCCCACGGACAGAGCGCCTGTAGACACACGGCCTCTTTTAATGGGAGTCATTGCAATTTCCAAAAAAAAAAGGTTACCCGCTGCCTGATCGCCACTCGATGAAAAGGCAAATACAACTTGTGGAGGAGAAGGAGAGACTGTGCGTGGAGCATCGATACGTCAAGCTGGCCTATTATTCCACCTCATAATTGTACAACAAATGCAATTATATAAGCAAGTTCAAAATGATAGAAAGAACAAAAATGTACATTTTTCCTACAAATGTTTACCGCTTTTGTTCATTCCATGTCTTGCCCTCAAAGAATTCGTTCATCATGCGATCAAGATCCTCAGGACTGTATCTAATGTACTTGAGGGGGTTTTTCCCATTCTCAATCATAGGCCTGCAACGCACAACGGCATAAAAAGGAAAAGATTCAATACTTCTAGATCAAATGGAGGGGAAGGAGAAGACGACAGGATGAGATTGAAGAACAGCAGGTAACAAGGATGTAGAGATACCCAAAGCGTTTCAAGAAAGATCTATAGGCAGGCAAGAGAACTTCAGCAACAGCCAGCCTCAAGGACTCACGCAACTCGCTGTCAGGAACAGTCCATTGAGATTGCCTCTGATGAAGCTCTTCAAATTGCAAATTAAAGGTCTTGAACCTGTCCTTCACCATTGCTCTAGAAAGTCCATTGGCACCTCCATCACCTCCCATTCCACCAGATGAGCTAACGCCTGGAACAGAGAGACACTGTAGAACCTGCACATTCCAGAAAATGCTGCTTGGTGGGAATCTAAGGAAGCAAGCTACTTTAAGGAGTTTCGTCCAAAACCAAATAGTTGAATTTGTTCTTCCAGTAACAGAGGGATGTATATAGCCACAGTTAACAAACTTCTTCAAGGACGGCTCAACACGACTTTCAAATGGAAATAGAGAAGTTGTAGAATGCTAAGGAAGCTAAAATTGGACCACTGTCTTACTGTCATGGGGTGACAGTAGCATAACAGTCTCCAGATAAATAGTGGTTTTAGCAACACAAAAATATGATAAGGAAGGGTCCTTCTTGCTCAACATCTAGTAGAGTCGAACATAGATAAATTCAAGCAACAGCTTGATGCATTACCATCCATAATATAAATCGAAAGAGACTCTGATGAAGAATGAGATGATTGATAGAACAAAACCTTGGCCCAAGAAATCCTCTTATACTGATTAGCATGCTGCTGCACAGTCCTCCGATGTATTTGCACCCAGTCATCTCCTAACAAATCCTTTGCTTCAGACCTGTTAAAACATAGTAGCAGTCACAAGCTACCATGAGAGAACATCACGACATATCAAACATGCTGAATACAAAATTTTGAGTTTGATCCATAAACAGAGTTAGACCAACTGAAAACCTCCGAACAGATCTCACTATATAGTGAGTATTGTTCATAAGAAATAATTGAGTTAACCCAGGATCTTTATATTGCTTGGATTTCCCATCTAGATTACTCTGAAGAGCCTGCATAATCCTTGTGGTTACAGATGCTAACTGCACATCTGGATCACTTGCATCAAACTCCTGGAAAAGTTGTTTCAATGTTGACTGGTAACTGAGCAAATTGAGAGACTAGAAATCAGATCTGGATGTTTGCAAACATACTATAGTAAATAAGTAGCAAAAGGAAACAGAACAGAAGCAATTTACAACACAGAAAAGATGAGGAGAGTGGGAATGAAGCCATGACAGTAAAGCAAGTATGAAAAGAAAACTCCACATGCACTGAATTTAAGAGCATAGAGGTGTAGAGATTGGTTGGCAGCCAGTAGTCAAAGCAGAAAATGCTGAAGTAAAGCCATCAATGAAGGAATAAGCCATCAAATGAGACGATATCCATCTTGTACAACTAATGAAAAATAGAGCCATGCCCGTGACTATGAATTCAACCCAATTACTATAACTCCTGATAACCCAACTAGCACAGCCAGCCAGCAATTATCAGAATTGGAAAAAAAAGTTGTAAAGGAGAATTACAACTTACTCGAACAGAAACTTCACATAATTTATCACATAGCTAGTCAGAGGATGGACAGTTCCATCAAGAACAGCAGTTTTGGTGGCATCCTTTTCAACTGCCTCTTCAAAATCACTAAAGGTCTCTTGAGCTGTCTGAGCTATACGCTTTGTTAAACTTAATGCACCCTGCCGCATTTCTATGCAGGCCTTATTTCCAAAGAGTGATTCCATCTGTTTTCCGATTGAAACCCCAAAAAAAGAGAAAGGAAAGGAGGAAAAAGAAAACCCAGAAGAATTACAAGAAAGCAGAAAGCAGAAGTTATGTTTCCTAAAATTATTTTGGAAGAAGAATTATGCATTGATCCTTTGCTAAGTAGTTCAATAATTGCACAAGTCATGAGGAATTAGTACCTCGGATTGAAGTTCTCTCATTATCTCATACATGTCTAATAGAACAAATAATTTCTCAGGTGATCTTCTGCTTTTGGCAATAGCCTCCCCAAAACTAAGAAGCGTGGACACACTGTTCATGGTGACTTCAGCAAAGCATTGATCCTTTAGAGAACCGACACCATCAAGTATTTGATCACAAATTTTCTTTTCCCCAGCAAACAACAGTTTGACCTATTCAAGCATTACAATGAAGTTCACCGGAAAAATAACACTCTGTAGAATGGACTGCATTCACACAAATCCTTACAGCAATCCGCATGTAATGTATCCAATTCCCAATCTTTGCCTCCAACACTTCCCACTGCATTTTCTGGACTTCATCCTTGCTAAGTTTTTCAACACCTAATTTCCTGAGGCTCTGTTCCAAAACAGAAGCACGAGTGTCCCTTGCATTCACAAAAAGAACACATTGTCATCATTGATTCCAAATTATACTCAATTCAACCAACATATGCATATAAAGGTCAGTTGCCTCCTTCTGAATTACATCTAGAAGTTTATTATTATTATTTTTTTATTATTCTTTTCCCAGCCAAACAGTATAGATAATATTAATTAAGTTGATGTATCCAGTACAATGCTAAGATTTTCAGTGCACCATTTTTCGCAAACCATGCTCAAAAGGTAGAAATTTTTCAAATTTAGATGCTTTAAACAACTGCAGCTAATGATTTGGACTATCAATCCTGAACCCCTATTGAATGTTATAACCCAGACTCTACAGGAAAAAAGGTAAAAAACTTACTTATCCAATCACAAAGTACACCCAATTTCAGTGCAATCGTGATTCAAGTTCTCCACAGTCAAAATATTAAATATGGGGGAATGCAGAATTTTTGTGTGGTCTATATGTTTACAACTCATCTAGGGCAAGAGAAGGGAAAGACTCACTTGAAGACATAAAATTGTTCAATCAGAGCATTTTTAGCAAAATTCTCACTCTTGTGACAGCTCTAGCGTAATCAGTTTATGAATTTTAAGTTCTGCAATTGTTTTCTAATTTTACTCTTTTTTTTTTCTTCCAAAAACTACTTTTGTATCATATAACCAAGTTGTGGATTTATCTTTCAGTAAAACAGAGTAAAAAGGACTTCTTGTACCAAGAAAACCAAACACCTATATAACATATGACAATAAATACCTGTAAATTCTGAATAGCTGTTGTTGGTGGCCAGCTTGAGCCATTTGTTGAGCTAAATCATGCAGCAGTGGCATAACCCTAGGTGGAATAAGAGTTGGAAGTGTGAATACAGTAGTTTCTAAGCTCTTGTTTTGGTGCTCAGAAGGAATCTTGTTTCCAGCATCTCCTTGCAGCTCTGGCAAGCCTGATGATGGCCGTAGAGAATTTGGAAGGCAATCAAAAAGACGATCAGGTTCCACTGGCTTGCTGTAATCCAAAGGAAAGATTAATTTTTCAAAGGTTTAAAATTAAAGATTACTTTTTCAAAGGTTTATGCTAATGCCATTGTTATCAGGAATACTCGGGAACATTCCCACATGCACAGGACTATTTATGAAACATGAAGTAGGTCAAATAAACATGTCTTGGTAGATTATCACTACTGTATTTCCCTTATTTGATTTACTCTTCTTTCGATGCATTTTTATGAGAAATAAATATCAATGTTCTTTACACTTTCAGGGAAATTATGTGGGGATTGCAAGGAAAAATGGAATTACAAGAAGATACAATAGTATATTAACATTATGGCTCTTAAAAGAAATGAACTAGGTTGTCTTTGACAATATCAGATAGACCATGCAATAAGCACTCATTAGAAACTTGTTCTATTCCCATTCAAAACATATAAAGCAATCCTACCTGTAATTTGACAATAGCGTTCTGAACTCATCTTCTAGCTTTGAATTAGCTTTTGCTAGCAATTGATTGCAATGGTTAAGCACCCCATCACTACTCTTAAAGCTTTTATTGCTGCAGAAAAACTTAACAGTGCTTTTCAGCTGATCAATTGCTTCAAGGTAACTTTCTAGGTCTTCATGCGGCCCTCTTAGAATTTTAGCCTCGGCCTGAAAGAAACAGAAAGAAATAAAGAGCGTGCAGGACGATCAAACAGAAGCAAATTCTCAAAAAAGACAATCACCAACACCTCTCCTTTCTTCTTCTGATAACAATTCATTCAATCTTCTCATTGAAACACAATTTAAGCTGCATTTCTGGATTTAAAGAAATTGAGAAATCCCAACATTTGACATTTTTTTTTTTAAATAAAAAAAGAGGCATTGGAAGTCGTTCCAGGACGATGTGACAAAGCAATGGAACAAAAATAATTACAAGAAACCAGAAATTTAATTGGAAAATAATAGAAACAAGAAGAAGAAGAAGAAGAAGAAGAAGAGGAGGGAGGAAGGAAGGAACGGGAACCTTTCGAGTGAGATCGAACTGAGCCAAAATAACCTCGGCAGCCTTCAATGTCTTATCGATATTCTCATGCGGTCTCCTTATAGAATGCGTTCTTATCTAAACCACGTTTTACATCAATTAAAAATTTGCATATATGCCTCTCATTTTCACCTCCATATCTCATTATTAAATCAGTAATAATAATAATAAAAGAACTGGAAAGAAAGAAAGAAAGAAAGAAAGAAAGAAGGATGCATAAAGGAAAAACCTGAGTGGGACGCATGGCGGTTTCAAGGGCGGAGAGGCGGTGGTCGAAGGAGCCGAGAATGGAGACCATGTTATCGGTAATGGTCTGGCTCTTCTGCAGAGCATCCTTCATGAACGCTCTTCTCTCTCTCAGCACCTCCATTGTCTGCAGCATTCCCGTCTCTTTCTCCCTCCTCCTTCCTTCCTCCCTCTCTCTCTCTCTCTCTCTCTCTCTCTCTCTCTCTCCCTCTGTCGTCTGATTAGATCAGATCATCATCAGATGCATATCTTTGAGTTTGGGTTGGATTGGGACTGCTATTTGCATTTAATGTAAGCCAAAAAAAAAAAAAATCCCAAAGCAACAGAAACCTTCCCCGCAACACCTGAGAAGGAGGAGACAAAATATGCAGTAGTTATGAATTCGGATTTTGGAGACCCCTTTTCTGGTCAGGCGTGGGCCCATGCTCTTTGTGCACTCTTGATTTCCAATGTTCTCTCTCTCTCTCTCTGTTTTTTTTTTGCCCTCCAGGATGTACTTGACTAACTTGTGCACCGTAAATCATCATTCCGACACAATTTCACATCGACTTTTGTAGTTACGTTACATAATTATTTTTCAATGAACTTTAAAATCTAGCATGCTCTATTTATTATTAAAAATTTAAATAATTTTTTAAAATATAATTAAAAAAAATATAATATTTATTAAAATAAAAAAATTATATTATTATTTAATTTATAATTTAATAAAATTTTTAATAAATTTAAAAAATAAAAATAATTAAATAATTATAAATTTAATAAAATATAAAATAATAATTAAAATTATAAATTAATTAAAATAATTATTAAAAATTTAATTATTTGTCTTTATAAAAATTTATTTAAATTTATACTAAAATTAAATTAAATTTTAAAATTTATATAATAAACAATTAATTCATAAAAATTTAGTAACAATTTTTTAAATATTTTTATAATTATTAAAGGATTTGAGTAGATTATAATTTAAGTTGGTTTAATATATATATATATATGTATATTTTTAATTATATATTTATAATTATATAAAAAATTAAATATTTTACTTTTTAACAGATTTTTTTAAATTAAATGAATTTTTTTTTATTAATTTAATTTAATTTATATTAATAAATTTTAATAATTTAAATTATTTCTATTAATATTTTGAAATTTGAAAAACTACAAATGAAGACGATATGACTCAATAAAAACTTCCGTTGATACTCGTTTATGGAGCAAACCCCAACTGAACAGGAGTAGGTTTAGTTAAATGATACTGAAATCGAAAACCCGTTTCAATAATTAACCGTAAATCTTAGCTAATTAAAGCTTTTTCAAAGGTAAGATTCTTGTCGTTCTTCTAGTAAGAAACAATCTTTACCTCTAAAGAATTAGAGCCTGAAATGGGGTTTGTCGTAAGATCGTGGGAGGACCCTAACATGCCTTGTTGTTTTACAAAGGAAGGAAAAGAGGAAAAAGGAGAATGGTTTGTATCGCCCACGTCGCCATGCGCATGTCACGCTAGTACAACTAACGAGACATGTGCATTGCGCTACCACTTTAACAGAAGCATTAATGATTTTTTTTTTTTTTCCTAGGACAATTTTGGCGAGGCAAATGCACTTTAAAAAGAATTTGACTGTAAATTTAGGCTTTTATTTAGAGAAAGATGGTAAAAAAAAAAAAAAAAATCCATTTCTTTACGCTAGAGTGCATCCGTGAGATCCATGGGACATGTAAGAATGGATTTAATTACGATAAGTTTGAATCTTCAATTAAGTATTTGTGAGGAAGAAACTTATATCTAAACTTATGCAAATTTTAACTATTTATTTTAAATATAATTTATTTATAATTGCATATGATATAATTTTATTTTATTATTTTTTTATTTTAAATAATTATGGGTTAATAATATTTTAAACAAATAGAATTAAAATAAAAATTTCTTAAATTTCATTATTAAAAATAGTAAAATTTAGTCTAGTGTAAAAATTAGGACGAGCAATTTACTAGTATTAAAATCATTTTCATAACTGAAAAAATTATTGGTTTTTGAATTATCGGAGCCAATTATTGGAATCGAGTAACCGAATAAATAAGAAAGAACGAAAGATATAAGTGACCCGATTTCAATCAAGCAAGAAAGCACTGTCACTGGCTTGATGATGATGCCGTACTCTAATAGCAAAAATAAAATTTGCGAGAGAGCAACTCCAATTTTCATTGTATTTCCTTCAATAAGGAGCCAACCCGATTCACCAAAAAGACAAAACAAATTGTTGGTACCCCGTAACCATTCAGATCCAACTTCCTTCAAAGGAAATCACAAATCACGATCACAAACCTATCATATCCTATTCCACTACTACCTCTGTCTACTGTATCAACCCATAAACCCCAGCTTTGCAATTTACACAATCACTCGAAATTTCTCTTGTAGCCCTACAGTACGAACACTTCCACCAACAGACACCGCACCTAATTTAAAGAGCATCACCTACATGGCTGCCTGCCTTGGGTGTGATAACCACGGTGCTTTGCGCTTATGTGGGGGCTCATATGTTATCTTTTATTCTACTTGCTGTCCGCTAAAAAGAGGAGAGAGAGAGAGAGAGAGAGAGAGAGAGAGCCTACGTAGTATCACCACGAGACCCCTTAACGGGCCGGGCGATCGGGCCGGCTGGTGACCTAAACCCGAAAGTAACAGCATCGTAAACACACGAATGAAACCCAACACCTGTTCCAGTCTGTTCACCCCTCAAACATTCCTGGCAGACCCCGGCTCCATCAATTGGCCTCCTTGGTGCCAAGTTCAGGCCCTCGATACCCAAACCCGGACCCGGACCCGGACCCGGACCCGAACCCATGCTCATCAGGTACCTCTGTTTCTCCAGCTCCAATTCTCTGACCCGCTTCTCGTAGTACCCGGACCGACCCAGGTCCGAAATTGAAAACCCGTTTCCATTAATGGCAATGTTACTGCCGTCCCTCCTCAGAAGCATCACGTTCGCTGGCGGAACTAAACTGGACCGGATTATTTCGTCACCTTCGCGCTTCTTTCGCCTCCTTTGGCTCCTCGATCGCTTGCGAACCACAAAAAATAAACAGTCTTTCGCGCTAGAAATCGCCGAGAAATTGGTTTTTCCGGTGACGGGGATTCTGACGCTGCGCCTCTTGCTTTCCACAAGATAGACCGCGAACTGGTCAGGAGGGAGACCGATTCTCTCGCTGATAACAGATTGAAAATCCTCGAATTTCAACGAGGGAAAAACGAAGACGTCGCCCAGTTTGGTCTCCCTCTCGCCTTCGAACAACACGGCCGGAAACGACGCTCTGGAGGCCATCTCTATCATTCTCAGGGACGAGATAAATTAACGTCAGCTTTTCGAGTACATGTGGTGCCAAGAGGGAGACGAGGAGACAGGGATAAAGAGAGAGAAGGGTTTTTATATGGGAAGCGTGGGGTTTTGGGATGATACTGTAAAAATAAAAAGGCAGTGAGGGCATTTGTGGAATTCTAGAATAAAAGAAACTTGCCGACATCTTCGAGAGACGGTTACAAGAGACCCTGTCCTGGATGTTGACTTGGGGGCCAAGTTTGCAACGACAGCAAGCCTTTTTCATTTTTTTTGGTCAAAAAAGAAAAACAGATAAAAAAAAGAAAAAACGACAACGCGTAAGTGTAATTTTAAAAATCCTGTCCGAACTTTGACCCGGACAAGAGACTGGTAGACCAGTAACTCGAAAGTTACTGTCCAGTCAATTTCTATTTATAAAATAACAATAATCATAAATATATTGATAGCTTAAAATAAAAAACCCTAAGATAGAAGAATTCTTAGAGATCAAGTTATGACTTAAATATATATATATATATATATATATATATATATATATATATATATATATATATATATATATATTTATTTATTTATTTATTTATTTATTTATTACATGAGAATTCTAAATTGAAGGCTTACGAGAAGCTCTATGATAGCAATTTAATTAATTTATTTAAAATTTTATATTTGAATTAACTATTTAAATACCAATTAATTCAATTAATTTAAAACAGTTACAACGAAACAAGACAGTTTTGTCCATGTCATGTCAAAAGGTCAATCCACCTGTCATGTTAATATATTGAATAAAATTTATTAAATGTACATATATAAATATATATATATATACATGATTGATGTTTTAATTGTTAATATGTATGACAATAGAAGTCTTATGGCATGAAAACCAAAACTGATGATTCCACCGTTAAATAAATAAATAAATAAATCAAACGCATCTGACGCAATGCATAAAACCCAACAATCGAAGCGTAGAGGTGGGTGGGAGGAGAGGTTGAAAACTGGATGTTAGAAGGCTGATCCTCGAGAGCGAAATCGGAGACTGAGAGAATGCGGTAGATGGGCTTGGAATGCTTTGGTAGCGATACCTTTGAGGACAATGGTGGTGATATAACCGATTGTGGCCGAGATTGAGGAGAAGCCTCCATTTTCATAGACTCTGCGAGGTGAAGACTATATATGAATACAAGATCACGGTTATGATTCTTTTACCTTGTTGGTCTTCTGTGAGATATCCAGACGTGATGCATGGATGAGCCCAGAAGAATCGACTCAAAGAGAAGAGAGAAAGGACTTGGGTAGAGATGGGAGCGTCTGTGAGAGAAATAGAAATTTAAGTTTTTTCGTGTTTAACATTAAAAAAAAAAAACTGTGTTCAAACCGGCCAGTTCTGTCTGGGTCAATCAGTTGGCAGTTCTGTCTGGGTTACAACTCACACAATTTTTTTTCGGTTCGATTCTTTGTCGAATTATTTGAAAGATCTTGGATGATTTTAACTTGGGATCGCTGGTTCGGGGACGAAGATTTCTAGGAAATCCCAAAACATGCTGTGTGGGTAGTCCAAATCGCCCTTCATAGCTGAAGGTCTTCGCCACTGCTACTTGCTTTGCCTTTTTAGTCTTTAATCCATGGAAACTCCTCCTGAAGGGTATAGAAGAAACGTCGGAATTTGCCTCATCAACTCCTCTAAAGAGGTAGAGGTTTCATTACTCTTGACTCAGAAGCACAGATATACGTACAATATTTGTATGCACGTTATAGGATTGTTTGATTTCTCTTTTTTTATTTTTTCTGGATTGGTGTTGGAAATTGTAGATTTTTACAGCTTCCAGGATGAATATCGCGGACACATGGCAGATGCCTCAGGTTAGATTCAGAGTCAGATTCAATCTGAGCCAAATTGCGAGGGAAATTGATATTCATCTGATTGTAACTCTATCCTATGTAAAATGTTACTGTTGTCTCACAAGCTTGTGCCTTGCAGGGCGGTGCCGATGAAGAGGAAGACCTTAGGAATGCAGCCATGAGGGAGTTGAGGGAAGAAACGGGAGTTACCTCTGTTGAATTTCTTGCAGAGGTGGATTTTCATTTTTAGTTTTGCCTTTTCTAAATCTTGTTATTTAAAACGAGCTGGACAAGCTCTTTATAATCTTTGCATAGTCTGAGATGGGTGCTTGCATTGTTGTTGGCTTTTTGAACTGAACCAAATTTTGGAACTGGATGTGTAGGCACCCTACTGGCTGGCTTATGATTTCCCTGTTGAAGCTAGAGATAGAATTAATCGTCGGTGGAGCACAAATTATAAAGGTCAAGCACAGAAATGGTAAGGATATCACTCTTGGGATAACAATGAGATCAATGGAATATTAATATTTAAGTGCGTTGCAGCTACTCTTTTGGCTCAATTTTGTTGCTTGTTATATTAGGCTTTGGATTTTGTCCAAGCTGTTACTGCTCTTCCACACCAATAATGGTTACCTAGCTCAAATTTCATGTGCTTATTGTATGACAGACATTGCATCTGAGGAAAAGGTTTTCTTTGGTTGCTCAGTATGTGCTATAGTTAACATGTCTGTTGAGGTGGTTTGGTCTCTTATTTTGCCTTTTTGTGCTTATAGTTTTCCGTTTTCATTTCCTAGGTCATTCTTGTCGTTGCCTTTTTTTTTTTTTCCAATACATCCATAATCATCATAATATGCATCAAACCCAAAATTTCACAAGCAATTCTTCAGGTAATCACTGAAGACCACACATCAGTAACACTGGTAAGGCATTGATATGTTCTATATGGAAATGGTCGGTATAGGATATAAACCTTCTTCAAAACTTGAGTTTGCTTTGTGCCACCTTATTCACCTATTGACCTAGTTGATCTTTATTGCTTCATCTGCAATAGATTCCTCAGATGATTCCATAGCAAGCCTCAATGTTCCATGGTTTGATTTTTTTTTTTTCTGGGTTCTTGGAATAAAAAATTTGTATAAGCAGGTTTCTTTTTAAGTTTGTTGGAAAGGAGGAAGAGATCAACCTTTTGGGTGATGGATCTGAAAACCCAGAATTCAAAGATTGGTCATGGATGTTACCTGAACATGTGTTGGAACTTGTGAGTAAACCTTACCACATAAATAACTCTTGGGATACCTACCCTTTAAGGTTTGATTTTTATCTTGGCATTGACTAGGTTGTGGATCATAAGAAGCCTGTGTATGAACAAGTGATGAAAGTATTTAGTCCATATCTTCAAGCAGAGAAGGGTGAAGGAAATTGTTGAGCACATGAAGAAATTAATGTCAAACTGAGTATGGAGTCAGCTCTACTTTAAGCACCCTGAGAACCATTGTTATTACAAAACTATTCCCTGTACTTGGCCATTTTGTGCCTTGGAACAGACGACGTCAAACTGATTGTTCCATGTAAATAGTTATTGCAAACTAGTAACTACGAAGCTTATTCCTGCTAGTAAGCTAGTGTTTGCCTAGAAAAAGCTACACCGAGTACATTGTTTTATCTCCTGTTCTACCATTCAGCAGCTGATAGGTATGGACCGCAATTTCGAAAGACAATGTTGCTTTGGATCTTGTTTCAATCCCACTGCCCTGCCAATAAACCAAATAAGTTAAAATTCTTGGGCGATGCAAAGGCCCGTGCAAAATCGGACTGGCATTAAAAATTTTTTGACTGGTGTAATGTTACAAGTTGAGGATGAGGTAGAAGTGCTAATTTTATATGGTTTTTATTGGAATTGTTGTTCTCTCCTTTACCAATCCTAAAGACTTGATTATGTATCTAACAACCAATGCAACTGCCAACTGGGAAGATCGCCAGATTGGTCAATTACCTAAATTTAATGTAAGTAACAATAATAGTGGACCATGTTCAGTTCAACAAAATTCCACCTATGCCAGATCATATATACTAAAATTTCGATTCTTTTGCCTTACAAAATAATATGTCATCTTACTTGTCAGTTCTAGCCGAGACCTTCAGGACAGCTGACAAAAGAAGAGAAGAAATTGCACAGGGGTATTTATGCAACTAAGTTTTGTTCCCTGATGCATGTTAAACTGAAACATTCAACAATTATTTTCCATTAGGGCAGAAGTTGAGAGGCAAATGAACGAGCAGTGTAATCAAAACTATGTGAAAACAGGAATGGCTCATGCTGTAAATCTGTAGAAGGAAAGAGCAATGGAACCTTAATTGTACGCAGCATCGGGTTTGTACACAAAGAATGCTGTTGTGTTCGTATAACGGGATGCCAGCGCCTTTCCAGCTGATGTTGGCGGGGAAAATGCCAGCTGAGATTGTTCGAGGGTGAAATCTGTGCAAAAGCTTTTCCTGCATTTTAAGAGTTAAGAGATGAGGCGCTGCAAGTCAAATTGCAGGACTAGCTGTAAGTGCGAAGATAAATGAATTCATTCTCAGACCAAGGCTGTTTGTTCGTGGCCTCATAAAAAGTGGCCTGTTCAATTTGTTGCCATGTGAAGAAATTGTGACACAGCCATGGTACAATTATATCATGATATCAAAGTCACTTAATTCTCTTACATAATTAACATTGACATCAAAGTGAAATTAGTATCTTATGCCATATTTCACATGGAAACTTGGTAGTTGAAAAATCATAAAAACTCAAATATTGTCAGTTCACTACATGAACACAGAAAGATGCAGTTTTACAAAATGGAACTATGATAGGAAGTAGGAAGTCATGGGTTTACCTCACAGCATCAAGTAATTGACTCCCAATTTTTCTTCGTCGGTTAGCAGGAGTGACCCATATTGCTCTAATACCACAGACCGCTGGTATGGCTTCCTCCTCGCAGATAATAGCACCATTGTTTCCTTCATTTAACCCTTCAGAAGAATTTACAGAAGGGACTTTTTTCGCAGTTTCCCTATGAAAGATAAATTCCCCAAATTGGAGAGTGGTCGAATTCAATCTGGAATTTTTTTGAGCAGCTCTACTCGAATTTTCATCCACTGAACGCAAAATGAGCCTGAATGCTTCTTTAATAGGCTCAACAACTGCACAACCAGCAACTCTCTGTGAAGAAATAAATAGATAGACCTGTAAACCGTAAGGGTGAGAAAGAGTAGAGTGAATGGTAGACAATTCAAGTCCAACAATAAAGATCAAGTTTGCATCCCAGAATTCTTTCCGCTCCACTTTTAATTACTCCAAAACCACATGTTAGTTGACAAGAAAATAACTCGATCAAACGAGACCCATTACCTTGCAGAGCTTATGGAATATCCATCCGCTGCCGAGGTCAATTTCTATCGTCTTTATAACCTCCTGCACCTGCCAAGCCAATCGCATTAGAGTCAACACATTAAGTTATTAACTATACAAGTTCAGCAATATCAAAAGAAGTATATCTGCTATAAAACTGTGTTGCATTACAAACTCAATCGAAGGTTTAGAAAAACTGGTAGAAATTAGAAAAAAACAAATGCAAACCTTTTTTCTTTGAGGTGTAGGATCAGAATCTGACACCATAATAACGCGACCCCCTTCAGAGCAATTTATATGAACAACCCTTTCGCGCTGCCAACCCTATGCATAAAAAATTGACTTGATAGATTCAGCATTAAACCAGTCATCGATTTTTTTTTTTTTTTTTAAAAAAAACCTTTTATTTAGATGAAAAAGTGCCTATAATTATACCTTGAATGGAATTCCATGGGTGTAATTCCTGTGAATCGTTTTATGATCCTTCTCATCAGTTTCATCTCCTGGAGCATAGTTAAAACCACAAGTTGAACATCTACGGAGATTGAAATCGGATTGACCCAGGTTTAAATGGAACTGCACGTAACTTCTTTTCCTGTTAAGCACTTTCCCAGAACTCCTTGCTTCCGGCTTCAAACGCCTAATCTCTGACATGGGTTTTGTCAGAAAATCACTTGATGGTTCTTTGATGACTTCATTTCCGTTGTCACTAATTGCAAAAAGCACAAAATCAATTAACAGAGTTTTGCATAACAACCCATGTTTGCAAAAACAAAAAATGTAATTCCATTAGATTTAACCCTCTCAATCTCTCCCTAGAATCAATCAAAAGACCGAGAGAGAAAGAAAATGATTGCATACTGGTCATTGACTTGATGGTGATGTGTACTCTCAGAGAGAGCCGTGCCATCGTCACCGTCCGCCGACACCGTAGGTGGGTCAGTGGTGGCGGATTTCGCACCAGAAGACGGACAACGCTTGAAGAAGGAGCTTATTTTTGGTTGCATCCCTCAAATCTCTTCCTCACCACCGCCGGTGAACTCAGATCTTGCATTATTGCATTGCAGGGCGTTTCTCAAATTTCAGCTGCACCCGCATTGGCGGTGAATCATTTTTTGAAAATCTATTTTCTCAGAAAAAAGTTTCCCACCTTTTCTCAGACATCTGTACCTTTAAAAGGGCAAGGAAAAAATAAATAATATTACTTATGAAACAAAATAAAAATTAAAAATATAAACTAATTTAAATAAAAAAATTATCATGTTAACTATTTATTATTAATTTTTTACATGCTACCGTATAGTGCTACTCTAATCATTGTGATTACTTTGTTATTTTTCAACATAAATTGAAAAAATTTAACAGTATTTAATCGAGTCTCAAAATTTGCAAAAAATTAAATCAAAAACTATCTCTTACTTTATAATTTTAATTATTTTTATCAAAAAATTCGTTTCTTTTTGTTTTAAAATTATTTTTTACATTACAATTTTTTTTTGTTAATTAAAAATATCTCCACTTTTTGTATTACATTCATATAATTTTTCATTAGGTTTTATGTAAGATATAAAATTTTAATTATCATGACTTATTTTATATCAATATTTTTCAAAATAAAAAATTTTAAAAAATTATTTTTATAGTTAATTTTTTTTTTTTTAAATTCAACCAATCTTAAAAGTAAAGTTAAAAAAGAAAACTGAATTTAAAAATTAAAAACATATATATATTTTTAAAAGAATATTTACGTCTACACAACCAAAATTTTGTGTCGCATCATCATCTATTACACGGTCCAAACTTGTATACACGACATGCACTCCTTTTCCAGACAAACACTATATAACATTGTTAGCTCTGCTGACGGCGAGAACTCTGCCTACAATGCGTTGTGCGCTAAAATCAATTGGACGTATATACCGTACACGGCAGGCCTGCCACTCAACGTCTCATCCGTATAACGCCAATTTACAATGAGTCAGCGCTGCCAATCCTTGTAATAGGTAAGGTCTTGGCAATGGTGGGGGAAATCTACCACGGTAAGAGGCACCTTGGAACAAAATTTCCAAATCAAAACTGACTCGATTGTGCAACGGAGCAGCCTGTACAGACAAACCATATTACATGAACAATGAAATGTTGCATCTTCATCTGATCGAAAAGCCAATCAGGATAAGAAACATGAAGACTGTCCACAGGTGACAATGCGTTTGAGAAAACAAGAATTTCGAATAAGAAAGAATGGAACTACCGAATTATAGTCTGAAATTGATTTAAGGACTCACTAACATATAAAGCAGGGGGCAGCAGATACTTCTACATTCCCATTTGCTGAGGAAAAGAACGAGTGGCAGTCTCAATTCGATCAAATGCATATTGGATCCTGTGCCTTTCACCTGTTGTCAGATTGCTACCCTCTGAGGTCTGCTTAACAAAAGAAAGATGAGATAAGATGCATGGTCAGGACACCCCACGCTTTACACTAGAAGAACAAGACTATACCTTGACAGAGATTATGCCTTGTAATATACAGTCAATCTCTGTTCTTAACAAAGATAGTACGTGCTGAAACTTGGGCTCCTTGTGCACAGAGAATAGAACAGAAGCAATAGCATTTATCCTACTTAAATGATCTGTGGCATAACGGTTGCAATAACCATGTGAAGGAGATGAAGTAGTTTCAGTTATCAAAGACCCCATCATGTTCAAAGTGAGAGTTAAAAGTTTCAAACTCCTGTCAAACAAGAAAAAGCAAGGAACAAAGTAATAACGCTGTGCATGCCTACGAATGGACCCCATAGAGGTGTCATCATCTTCTGGAAAGGACTGCAGAGAAATGACAATATTTAGAACAATGAGTGCCAAAAAAAGAAAAATGGAAGAAAAAAAAGAAAGAAAAAGAATATATGTCATGATCAATAATGTTTTAAGTGCTGTTTTGTGCATTCTGCGTAAAACACTTAACCTTATCACAAAGCAATATTGGTGAAGAAAAAGGCAAACTCATAGAATAGTTACTTTGGTCATCAAAACCTTGCAGTGGAAGTAGCATGTTTTATTTTCTTAATTGTACCTAAATGCATGCAATATCACCCAAAAATCTTGAGTTTTGTTTTAAAACAGAAAAGTAGCTGCCATAAACTCTTTAAGATAAAAGGAGGTAAATCTTTTAAAAGAAAAAAGAAAGATGTTAAGCAGGAAAAATGAATACTTACATGCACAACATCTAGCAGATATCCTGTCAGGAAATTGCTGAGAGTCACGATGCTTTTTTCAGAAAGTCTGGTGGGTTTAGCATCCAACACAACAAGAATTCTGAGCATAGCATAGGCATTGTCTAGAAGAGGCTTTTGAGACTGGAAATATAAAAGCCGTCTGTTAGGGCCTCAAAACCAGTCAAGAGCAAAGCAAACAACAAACTTTTTACTCTCTTGCAAATAGTCTCAGAAGTATAAAAATCATGGTACATCATTGTGTTTGAGTTCATGCTTTGTGTGTATAAGCATCTGAGAGAAGGATGGACTGAGAAACACAAAAGTAAATTGCACACAAGTAATGTAACTTACCAACTGCTCCATTATTACTCTCTCTAGAATCAGAAATAGAAGAGAATTATCGCCCATCTGTGACAGGCATGAGCAAACCATACAGGTCAATAATTTAAAAGTTCCACGATTTGAGATCGTTGCATCACTGTCATTTGGAGGGAAAATATTTTCTGCAAACGTAAATCTTATTTTAGATGGAATCTTAAATAATTGATCAAACTAGCCAGCCAAAGGAAGAAACTATTTGCAATATACCAGGACAAACTTTCAGCCGGGAGACCAAAGTGATAAAAAAGCTGATGTGATCAGCAATTTGAATATGGCCAGCTTCATAGGCAGAATGCAAAACCTCTATGATGCGAAATAAAACAGAAGAATCCAATTCATGGCCTGCAATATATACAAAAAAGACAGCATGACAATAATAAGTTCCATCTATTCAGAAACATCATTGATCTCTCTTTCACAAGAACTATGTGTTAATTTCAACACATGGAAATTGCAAGCAAAAAATCCTTGGACACCCACTACATGATATGGAATAATAAAGAAACAACCAACTCCCTAGATGTGGGTCAAATCTTCAGTATCATTAAAGGAATTGTTTTCTCATAAGAGCCTAGTGGTATCTCTTTCAATATCAAGAAAAATTGGCAGATGGCCTTTTGTGTTGGATATAATTCTGGAGATCAATCCTCAGAAAGTTCAATCAGAACTATTGCACCTTAGGGAGATGTCCCATGCTACAAGCAAGCAAAAGCAATCACATATGGCTATAAAATTTTCAGAATTAACTTGGAAGAATGGTCCAATTTGGTGTGGTCATATGACATTCAGACTATTTATAAATGGATTGAAGGAGAAACTGAGCTATTTGATCTTAGTTGCTAAAGAGAGATCAGCTGCCCAGAAATTAACAGTGAGGCACTTGAGAGAACAGGCAATACTTACACAAGCAACAAAAAGCTATTGACTTCAGCAAAAGCATGTCCAGGTGGGAAAAATAATAAAGGCAACAGAGAGAGAGTTCCTGACAATCCCTGGAAAGCCTTATGAAAGGACCATAGCATATATTCCCTGCCAAACATAAATGATTTTCCAATGTACCAGGAAAAAAAAAAAAAAAAAACAGAAATGAGAATGAAACAGCACAATCAACGGAGCTCACACAGGCATAAGGCATGTAACCAAAAGAAAGTTTTCCACAAATAATTACGAACCATCCTCATGAGATGTGCTGTAAAACTCCTGTAGTGAGTATTGCATGTTGTCATATTCAGCAGTGAGAACAGAGCTTATAGAACAACACTGACCCAGATGAAGTAAAAGACGCAAGACAACCTGCACAGAAGAATAAACTCAACTGCTGGTCAATATTTGCCAAGTAATTAAGATGGTTAGTGTAATGAAAAGCAAACCTCAAACAAGATTCTTAGATACCTCAGAATAGGATGGATGCCTATCACCCAACAGGATTAGCAATCGGGGCAGCTCTCTTATCCAAACAATCTGATAGTCAACTAGCTCTGAATCACCTACATCACACAACAGCATGCTTCCTTTCTATGAAATTACAGAGCATACAGTTAGAGAGAGATTCAGCAGCTAAATGCACAAGCACAGGTTATATGACTTCTAACGGCAACAGCATGAGCTTACAGAAATAAGCAATTCTTCCATTGCAGTAAGGCAAGCCAATTTGATGGATGACCCTGGAGAGCAATCCTGAAATGCCTTTGTAAATGCCTGCAATGAAGATTAAAAACCTCATTATCAGACCAATAGTTTGATTCCCTTAGGATTCTTTGAATCTCTGGAAACAAAGATATATCACAAGAATCCCAAAGAGATGAAAATAATCAACATTGGCTTAGGCATACATCCTGCAATTCTTAAAAGTAGATCAAACCTGAAGAAAGCGTGTCTTCCAATAGCTTGTCATTCGCAGTACAATTTTTGGGACAAATGAAACTAGAGTAAGTATCAGCTTCTCTAGAACTGCTTTGCCTGGCCGTTTGTCACTGCAGGTCTGCCAAAAATATAATGACTCTAGAAATGAATTAAGATGGGGTTCCCTAAATCATGTCAAATGCATTCCTGCTTTGACTTGAAAACATTAAATCACAATGGGTTTAGTGTTTATCTCAATTTCTGCATTCTTTTAGTGTACAAATTCTCATGTCCATCATTAATAATCTTACATAAGCTTGATTTTTGGGTTAAAAGTGCAGGGATCAAACCTTTTCAAGCAGCACATATTCCATAAATGATAGAAATTTCTCCCATAAATCAATGGGAGGGTAGACCCATTCACTCAAGTGCAAAAATATTTCAGTGATAGTAATGTTCAATACAAGATACCTGTCATCATCCTGCAAGCAAAAGAAAATGTAAGTTAAAACCAAGTGAATCAATTATAACAATGAACTTGTGATGTAATACACATTTTCTAATTCCCCATCCACACCACCACCCCCCTGCAGCCCACCAGCAGAAAAGAAAGGTTCTCATGGAGAAAGGATGGAAAAAATAAAGGACAGACTATGTTGCTGAGTTGAAAACCCTAAAAAAGGAAGAAGAACAAAATGCAGAAGCACTATATGTTATCTAGAGGTTCAGTCATTCTCTTTATTCATGGGTAAAGGTGGAAGGAAAGATAGATCACAGTAGGCAAAGAAATTAACCTAAAATACTTACCCTCGCTGATTTTAGTTTCTCACTTCCTTCCACACTTCCCAACTAAACAAACTGCAGTAATGAAAAAATGCCAAAGTAATATTGAAGCCAAACCTTTTCCAAGAGGTGATGTACTGGATTAAGAGGGAAAACACCTAGTAACTTCTTGAATAATACCAATGAGAGAATTTGGTTCCACATGGTCAAATCATTTCCTCCATCAATAGATTTGCATGTAGTGTTGTAAATCTCATGGACCAAAAATCTGATTGCGAAGTCTATGCTTTGAAGTATGCTAATCATGCAATCAAATGATTGCCCATCCAGTAATGGTGTGCTATGAACTAATGGAATAAAGTCTTGGAAGCAGTTGACTAAAACTGGCACAAGGTCCCTTAGTTTCTTGATGCCTACATAGAACTCTACACAGGAAAAAGGAATAGAGGTAACACTTAGCACATTAACATCTCTTATTCAAGCTAACAGACTCAACACAGCCCATGAATGGTCACATAATTTTACAAATATAAATAATGTGCAATTAAGCAGTTTTCAGGTAAGTGGAATTTCCCATAAAGGAATTGAAATGCATTTGACGACTGGAGAAATCAGATACCAAAAATAAAAGAATAAAAAGCACTGATCATTCCAAAATAGGTCACATTTGAAAAAGAAAAAGATAGATGTAGTTCCTACAATGTAGCCAGCACAAAATCATGTGAATTCTTTATTATCAACACCTAAAGACAGTTCAATGACCATGGAAACAGAATGCTGACATTGCAAGGCACATAACTAAAGAAATCCAAGAGAAAGAAGCAAAAGAAGTTTAGGATGTTAGAATACCAGCAGATTCTGTAGAGACATCAGGCTCATATGCGTGCAATACTCCTCTTGAAGGAACATTCTGTCAAATTAGTAAGAAGATAATCAGAAATAAGTAGACAAACTGGCAAAAGGAGCAACAACAATTGATAAGAATTTTGCACTCCAACAAGACATTATCCATGCACAGTTCACATGCACAGAAGACAAATCATTTTGATTACTTATAAAGATGGCATCCCATCTGCTGTGTCCATTGCAATCATTGCCAGCCTTAAACATGTGACACTGTGTAATTGCTTTCATGCTCTGTATCTAGATCAGCAGGGTTGCACAGTCCACACTTCTCAGCAATGTACAAAGTATAAGCTCTCACCTCTTTATTGGTCCAGGTTCTTTGATATTTACATATGCTTGCTCTATCCAACTCTTAACCATATATTTCCCAATTTGTGCATGCTTCCTTTAAGAGTTTCAATATTTCCACACATAAAAAAACATGACTAGTAGCACTAGCCTACAATGCAGTTGAGTCTCTTACTACAACCAGAGATCCAGTGATAGTTTGCAACTGACTTGAGCATCTACTAATAGTGGACAAATGGAAACTTCAAGATATTACAACTCAACAACAATTCGGAAACAATAAAATTACAGGCCCATTTTCAAGGTAAGGTGGACTAGTCTTAAATGGCTGGAAGAAACAGGGACCCAAGACAACTTTCTGCTGCCACAGTAAATTACCAAGATCATTGAAAGACACAACAATGAAAATTAGATGCTACATTAGCTATTAGTTCTTGGGCACCTTTTCAAGTGGGCCTCTACCCTTATCAGATGGCAGCAGTGACAAGCAGTGCAACAACCCTGTAAGAACAGTTTTGAGCTTGCCCTTGTCTTGTAAATAGAACTGGCTCTTCTGTAAGATATCCTCATAATTTTGAAGAATCTGTTGATTGAACATAAAATAAAAGGGCAATCACATGCCTACACAAAATAAATAGGAGCAGATTCACCAAAGTTAATTATTATTTGAATAACAGGCAAGGGCACGGACACCCTATTACTTTAATTAAGATCTCATTCTTATAAAGACAATGTAGAAATCAACAATGAATTATTCCAACCAAACCTAGGAGGTTTAGCTCTAAATATACTATCAGCTAATGGACTAAAAATACAGCCAGAGAACTGTTCAATATGAAAAAGCAAATTAAAGCAATGAATAAACTCAATATACCTTTTCAGTATACAAGGAAAATGTGGGTGGATAATGCTGCACAGTGAGATCAAAAAATTTGAAAGCCATGACTCGAACATCAATCACTAAATGTGTCATCGCATTAAAAATGTAAGCCATCATTAAGGAAATCAAAGGCCCTTGGTAATCCTGTACAAGAAAAGCAGAGAAACAACTGTCAAAGTATAGGACAAGATGACAGTAAGGCTTAAAATTGGCCCAATAGAATTAAAGTTTCCCAGCCAATTACTAGGTACAGTCATGATTTCAAGCAGGAGAGAAAACAGACAAATACCTCTTTACAGCCAGGTAAAATTATTGACTTAAGAAGTTGGAACAGGGTATCTCGAATGATTTTATCTTCATCACTGATGCGCTCACGTAATTTTTCAATGATGGCATATCTGTGTAACTTCAACTCTTCTGGATGCTTAAGGAATAAATCCTTCATACCAACCAATGCATCTTCAAACAACAGGGGAAACAAAATGTCAATTAAAAGAAATAGTCAATATCAAGAGTTCCAAAGAAAAAGGACTAATGAATGCAATGGTTAAAAAAAATTTAATTGGTGCAGGGGCATGCAGTTCAAGTAACTCAACATGAAAAAATTAATAAAACCAGCATAAACACATTAGCAATTTATCCAGATAAAAAGGTACAGAGGCAAGTAACTTTAGTTGATCAAACTATTGGGGAAATACAAGACCAGTAGTGAGCATCACTGGAATGGTAGCACTGTTATACCATACTTTTACTGACAACCATGTTAAAACACAGAAGAAAAATACAATTTTTATTAACAAAATTTATCTTTTTCAAGTCTGGAAGTTAAAGAAAAAAAAAAGGACCAAAGCATACACTTGGACAGAGAGATCTTTCTTCAAATTAATTCTATGATCTATAAAATAGAGGATAAAGGAGTTGATTTGGGTTCTAGGCAACCACAGGGAACACAATCACTAACTTCATATCCGCAAACTTTCTTCAAAGCCAAATCATGAATTGCATTGCATATCCTATTTGTAGAGTTTATACTTTTATGTGTAACCCCCCACACATACACAGATATATCGGACTTTGATCCAAACAAGAAAAATAGTACCTTTACGAACTTTTGCATTGTGATGAGATGTTTGCTGAAGAAGCTCTTTCAAAGTCAGGCCCTTCTTGTTCACAGCTAAACCTTTTTTCTCTGATGCAACACTTTGTTCCGGAAGAACAATCGCTGTTAAAATAGAAATTAAAAACATAAAATATGTGATAAAACTTTCAAATTTCCATATTTCTTACCAATAACATCAGAAAAAAAAAATAAATAAATTAAACCTTTGGATTTTATTTCAGTGTTTGTAGCATTTTTAGGTGGTGGCAACTTTCTCCCGAGCTTCCGCTTTATTTTCTACCCAAAAATAAATAGTACAAATTATGCATAAAAAATTTCCTCGTTAAAAAGCCAGAAAATTTACAAAATAATAATAATAAATAAATAAATAAATTAGACGTTGCTCACCTTGAAGTCGACACCACGGTTTTGCTTCTTCTTTGAAGAAGCCTTAGTTTTCGTCATTCTCACTACAAAGAGCACACACACGAAAAAAAAAGAAAAGAAAAGAAAAGAAAGTAATAGTAATTAAACAAACGAAGTAAATAAAAGAGTTCCGCATCAAAGATCATGCATGCTTCTATTGATATTAGAGCAGAGAAGAAACCTAGATGGCCCCGTACACAAAATACGTTTTCGCCGATTACTCCGATTTAAACGACGACGATGACGGCCGCGGCCAAAAGATCGTGATTTTGGCCGCAGCCTGAGCACACTAGGCCTGTTAATTTCTCCTTGACCGGTAAAGAAATTTTTATGTGTTTGCCAGGTAACGTGTAATGCCCCTAGTAAGAAGATTGACAAAGAATTGAAGAAAGAGAATGTTGAGGATACGTTGGAAGATTATGACAGGTCCGGGATTTGGTCGGGTTCGGGTTTGGGTTAATACTGGTTAGGGTTTAGTGATCATTTTGGGATGAAAAAGAGAGAGGGGTTATTAAAAAAAAAATAATAATAATAAATAATAAATAAAAGACTCTTAAAAAATAACGAGATATATATATAAATATCGGGTTCAAGTCGGGGCGGGTGTAGGCGTATGATGTGCGACCCGAAAGCACCATTCTTAAATGCATTGCTTTGTTCAGCGGTGGCAGCGCCGGTGGATTATGATATTTTTGAAACCCTAATTTTAATTGAACGGAACTGGGAAATCGAAACCCGCCAAGTAGCTGATTGAAAAAGAGCTCGCAGCTCAACGGTGAAACTCACAGCCTTTCAGCTTGAAGCGGCACAGTGTGGATATTAAACTCACAAGCCAAATGCAACAGCAGCACCACGAACCTCAGACCCAAAACCCCAACCCGACCCCGCCGGCGGATGCGCCGCCGAAGCAGGTTGCGGTGGCCATGGACAGGCTGGCACAAGCCGCCCGCCTCATCGCGGACGTGAGGCTAGGCGCCGACCGCCTCCTCGAGGTCCTGTTCACTTCTAAGCATCCTCCCCAGAGCACCAAGCCCTTGCCATTGTTCATCAAAGAAGACGCCTCCATGCGCCAGCACCTCAACGACCTCCGCGCCGTCGGTAGGTTTTCCCTCCGCCCCTTCCTCTACGTCCTCTTCGACATCTAACTGTTCATTATTTGGTTTCTGATCTCCTGGCGTATATATTTTTTGTACGGATTCGGATTCTGTAATTAGTTTAGCTTGAATTTTGATCATTTGGTTAGGAAGGCAACTAGAAGAGTCGGGGGTTCTCAATGATTCTTTGCGATCGAGGAGTAATTCGTGGGGCTTGCACATGCCATTGGTGTGTCCAGATGGTGCCGTCGTTGCTTACGCATGGAAACGACAACTTGCCGGCCAAGCTGGTGCATCTGCAGTAGACAGGACCAGGTTCGTCTTGGATTGGAAATGATTTGATATTTCAAGGCCAATTGCCTGTAAAGCTTTCTGTCCATCTGATGTCTCTTCAATCAACGACTTAAGTGGCCTGTTTTGTTTTGACCCTTTGGTGATTTCATATTCTTGGTCACATTTGATTTACGTTCAGGCTAGCTCTTAAGGCATTCACAGATCAGACAAGGCGTTTCTTTCCTCACCTTGAGGATACTGTAGATGGTGAAAGTACTGAACCAGTTCCTAAGAAGCTATGTGGTCCACAGGTACTGCATGCAAATTACCAAGACGAGCTCAGTGATTGCAAGACATTGTCAGATGTTCTAATGCAGTTGGAAAAAGAAATGCCCAATGTGAAAATTTTCACTTATGAACGACTGGATTGGTTGAAAAGGGCTTCCTTGTTACCAACCTCAGCAAATGAGAATCCTATAGAAACTCTGAAGGAGCATAGTTTCCATAGCTTGAGTAAGCTAAGGACAGGATCACAGAGTGCTACTTCTACCGAAAAGGTTGCTGTAATAGAGTTGTTATGTCCTGCTGTCTTCAGAGCAGTGGTCTCATTGCATCCAGCTGGTTCTATTGACCCAGATGCTGTAGCTTTCTTTTCCCCAGATGAGGTAAACTTCTTGATGAGCTTTTCTCATTCCAAAGCCTAGTCTTCCACATTATTATAATTGGTTCCATCTAATGCTTAACAAGACTGTTGGCTAGTTAGGTTGCATCCCTGGCCGCATCAATTTTTTTATGCCTTTGTGAAGTTAAAATTATCCTTGTGTTGAAGCTTATGTGTTTGCATTGTGAAAAAAGGATGAGGGGTTTTGTGTTTTGTGGATGCCAGAAGTTCAATAATAGCAACAATTCCTGTGTTCTCTTTCTTTCCTCCTCCATCTCTTCCTTCTGAATGGTGTCTAGCTGTATTCTGACGACAACATTTTTCATGCTTTTCAATAGGGAGGCAGTTACATACATGCCAGGGGTTTTTCGATTCATCGCGTGTTCAGACAGATCACGGTATCAGCCCTTCTCTTGTTTTGATGATATTTGAGTTTATCTCGGTGAACTCAAGTTTTCAGTTGAAACTGATTTCTTCATTGTTAATTTCCCATGATCATTTTGCAGGAGCATGCTGCTGTGGCCTTGCAGCATTTCTTGGGAGTCAGGACTGAAACAGCTCTATATTCTCTTTTGGTATGGTCCTAGGTGTTTCAGATTTTGCAATCTAATTATACAATGGATCATTGGTCAATAACCCTCGTTTTCTGAGAATTCTTTTTTTTTTTTTTTTTCTGTTGGTGTGTGCCTTGAAGCACTGGACCTGCAGCTATCAAACACTATTTAGCAAAGTTTGCAGGTAAGATTCCCTTCTTTTAACTTTGCATATAGATACTGCTTTTTGACTTACCAGTGGCGGCCTGCTGCAGTAAGTGCGGGCGGCTATTGGCAATGGACCAAAAATCATCCTGGTTGCTACCTCCAGTTTGTCGTCCACATCAGCACTTTTTTCCTGTCCAAGTTTCGTCAACCCAACCTATGCCTTCAACAAAGGACCAAGAGCAAGCTTTTAATGTGCTTGGGGCATATCATATCGGCTGCTTCCAGGACAAGTAGTATCATCTGTCTTTCTCGGTAAAGAACAAAGAAGTAGAAAGTGAAGAGTTCCTGCTGACTTGTTAAATGTACTTTCTCAATATTGATGGAACTGAATCATATCAATGACTACTGGTATAGGTTAGGATTGCACATGTTCCGTTTCCCGACTCTCCTCCTTTCCTTGCCCGTTTCAGTTATGGCAAAGCTTTACCTTACCGAATAATGGTCTGCGAGTAGAAGCAAGATCGAAATTTTGGACGTTTGGGCTTCTCATCCGTACTGTGGGCCTCGGGAAGCCATTTTTAGGAGCTTGAGAGACCCAGAATCATTGACATACGCCACTGTAAACCACCCATTATGGGTGTCAGAACCAAATCGGACCCGACGGGCAATTGGAAAATTTGAGAATTTGTCCGATAGCTGGCTTGGTTTACTCATAAAACCAAGGTCGAAACTAGTTTAAAAAGACCAAAAAAAAAAAAAAAAAAAATTCGGTCTATCTTTGGTCAAACCTATTTTGACTTAAAAGCTTTCAAAACTATAATTCGAGTTATAAACTTTTTCAAATCTGTTATTTAATTCCAAGCTTTTATAAACTCACAATTAAATAATAAATTTTGTTTAAACTTGTTATTTAGTCATTAAAAGTAAAATTCAATACATAATAAAGTTTCTCCATATGTTCTTTTTCTTTGGTACCTTTAAATTTAATAATAAAAAAATAATATTTAGTTAACAATTATTCAATTACTTAAGTATCTTATGCAATTATTATTTTTACTTTATTCCATTACTAATCATATAATATAAAATCTTTATACATTTATGACTCCTTGTTTATTGTGGGTGAGTAATTATTTATAATAATTTATATATATATAGAGAGAGAGAGAGAGAGAGAGATGTATTCCAGTCCAAGGGTTCAAGCCCGGTTCCATTTCCGATTCAATGTTCCGTTCTACAGCATCTCCTACTAGCTCCCTAACAGAAGCCAATGATAGACCGTAAAACCACCCAACCCATCTTTCTTTTTAGGAAAATCCTTTATCAATGCAATCTCATGAATACAAAATGGCACAAAATATTTTTTTTATTATATATAAAATATTTTATATTATTAATTTAAAATCATAAAAATTTCGTATATGTCATATAAAAAGTGATTGGTGCAGTATAAAACACTCTATATATAACATAAAATTGCGTGGATGTAGTTGTTATTTTCGCTGTGTCCTATCCTTTAAGGAGTAAAGACCGATTGTTGTGACTTAAAAAGTAAAGTGAGTTCATTCATTCATTCATTCATTACAACGTCAAAAATCATGAGTTTGAGTGAGTTTCCGCATGAAATGTTTAGTGGAGAGCGTAGAGTACAATCTCTTTGACGTGAATATAAAATATTATTCATATTTTTCTACTTTGTACACTGATACATATAAAAATATATTATCGAAAGCTCAAAAGAATGTGAACATCTACTAAGCCCATTTTCCCTTTCCCTTTCCCTTTGAAAGATAGAAAATTATTTTGCGGACAGATTTGCGCAATCAGTGCCGCGCAACCCCTCCATACTTTTGCCGTGTTACATGAATTGATTGGTTAAGGCCAAAAGCAATTTTGCTTTATCCTACTCAGACGCCAAACTCACGTAAGAAACCTCGCAGCTGGCCAAGAATGACAAGATCACGAGCATCCTCGTAATAATGGTACAAAAATTCGCCATCTGTCCTTTTATTGTATGAGGCCTGGTATATAATGGCATATAGTCGTGTGAACACTCGTTTTCAGCCGAAAATGTTCGCATTGACCCACTAAACACGATTCTCGAACATTCCTGGACCAGACTTCTGGTCCTAAATCCTGATTTCTGGCGTCTTGGTTTGGTATGTTTGGTGGACTCCCACCGTGTCTGGCACTAGCGAAGATTGGTTGTCACTCGTCGTTGTTGGAATAACTGGAAAGTTGGATGCACCCACTATGCCTGGAAGTTGGAACCATCTTAATGGGTTCATAACGGGAAAGGCAACCGGTGCCACAAATGCTCGAGTCAATTTTTGGTAGTCATATGGCTAGGTTAAATCTATTAGCCACCATGTATAAAATTTGAGGTGAGGCCTGAGGTTCCAGTCCCCGATTTCAATTATAGTTCAATGCTCTTTTTCCAATCCAACGGGACCCGAAAAAAGAAAAAGAAAACAAATAACAAAGAAAGTAGCAAGAGAATTCCTTTGGTGAATCCAACGTGGTCTTTCCCGGGAAACTAAAGAGCAAAGGCTTATCCCTTTGTTAATATTTGTCAATACAAAACACCTGTGATTCTGAACTAGAATAATTGGAACAACTGAACAGATAGTTGGTACAACAGGAGTAATGAAGGACGGAAGGACCGTGTAAACATCTAAACAGATAGGCAGCAACCGAGCATTCAATTAACTCAGTCAGGAATGCATGGTTAAGGAAAAATTACCAACAGTTCACATTCATCATAGTTTTCCATCTACATCACCAAATGGCACATGAAAATATCACTTGGGAATTCAAAGCCTGCATGGGACCCCTTACCTATTGGGAACCTCATGCTTAATCCATCCTCAAAGAATGGAAGACACGGAAAAAAGAGTATATAACACAACATACTATCTACACCAATCAAAGGGACACTGGGAAATAAGCTGACGAAGTACCTCATCGACCATCAGCAGAAGTGAAAGATTCTGCAAAACCCGTTGGCCTTGCTGGGATACTACTTTTGCTATCCACTAGGTCCAAATGACTTGTTTCCTTCCCTTCTGCTTCTTGCCAGCCCTTCACCATCTGGTTAAGAGGTAGGCTGTAATCAATGCCACAATATTCCTCAGTCTCATCGTCCAAAGGTTTCCATTTTTCAACCAGTGGGGCAAGTACATTCACAGCATGGCTCATATCTGGCCTTTGACTGGGCTCTCTAACCGTGCAGTGGCCCGCAAGTTCAGCAATCACGGAGATGCTCTCGAATGTTTCATCCTTCACATCCAGTGCAGAGTCAACTGCAGCCCTAAGTTTCTGCTTATCTGATTTGATATGCCAGAACCAGGCAGCCAAGTACTGGCTTTCCTCTGGCCTGTCTTCATCAAGTGCCATTAACCCAGTTAATAGCTCCATCAACACAACTCCAAAACTAAAAACATCAGCCTTGGTTGTGATTTTCCCTGTCACTAGAAAAATAAGACATGAAAGTAAGAATTACTAGCATATACACACATCAAAGAAAATGAGAGAAGCAAAACATGTAAGGTCAATCAGCATTGCCGATTAAAGCAAAATTTCATTTGAGCAATTTTTTCTACATTTTTTTATGGGGAATGGAAATGAGGACAGAAAAGAAAGATGCTTAAAAGTAAACACACCCAGTTTTCAGAAACTTAATTTTTTATCAAATCTTCTCGTAAGTTCCACAAGAGAATAAAGGTAAACAAAACTTTAGTGGGTTTAAAAAGCACAACGCTATGTTCTGATAAACATGAAAATAAAATTACATACATATGTTGAGAACAACAGTAGACAACAATTTAAAAGATAACGACAGAAAACCAGAATAATGCTCATAAAGCACTATGCTAATCATGGCCAGATACTCAACCAAGAGTCATCTAAGTCTATCAATCACCACTAGCTCTGATTTGTTTTATATTTCTACATCAACTAGCACACGGTAAGTAGCTGCTGCCATTTAGACTGACACAAGAATGAAAGACAATTGATCAAATGCTTACCAGCATACTCTGGTGCCAGGTATCCAAAAGTTCCAGCAAGCCTTGTCACCACAGATTTCTCTCCATCAGGAGCAAGTTTCACCAATCCAAAATCTGAAACTTTTGCTCTGAAATCATCACCTAGCAAGATATTTGAAGATTTAAGATCTCTGTGTATGAAGCTCTGATGAGCCAGGCTATGAAGATATTCCATTCCTCTTGCAACATCCAAGGCAATATTTAGCCGTCTCTTCCAAGAGAGAGGCTCCATTTTCAAGCTCTTCCAGCGGAAAAGATGCTTACTAAGAGCCCCCTGAGGCATATACTCATAAACGAGGATTCTCTCATTGCCTTCAATTGAATATCCCAAAAGTGACACCAAATGACGATGACGGACTTTTGAGAGAACTGCAATCTCTGACTGGAATTCATCTAATGCTTTGGTGCTAATCACACCAGCCTCCATTCTTTTAACTGCTATGTTTGTTCCATCATCCAATTCTCCTTTGTACACCACTCCAAAGCCACCACGACCAAGTTCATTTTCTGGAGCAAAATTCTTTGTCACATTGCGAAGAACCTGAACTGATATGACCATATTCCCTGCTTCAATGACATGAGAATCAGCAATGCCACTATTATTTATGCTCCCAGAACCACAACCAGTTACTGTAGAAGTGCCACCATTGGTGGTATTCGCAACAACAACCTTAACCACGTTATCTGAGTCAGATGGATCTCTTGGATGAACTACAAGGCCATTTGGAGCCCCAAAGGTGTCCCTTTTCTTCTTATAACAGTACATAAACAAAGTCATGACTAGAATTGCGACAACAGCAACACTTGCAACAGGAGCCACAATTGCAATGAATGTGGACCTTTTAGGACCTTTCTGTTTTGTTGGAATCTGTGAAGACCCACCAGGAGCAGAATGCCCATCATCTGCTGAGGATGAGCTGTTGGTCGGAGAACCTGAAATTCCAGATGATGGGCTGTTGTTGGGAGAAGGGGCAGGTTGCTCCCCAGTATTTAAGAAAGGATTGCCTTCAGTGAGAACAAGAACATTGCTACGGAATTGTGGTAATTGACCGGAAATATTGTTGTTACTAAGATCCAACATTGTCAACGACGGCAAGGCAGTCCAGTTAGTAGGAATTGAACCATTTATACTGTTATTCTCTAGTTTAATTTGGTAAAGAGAATCTAGTTCTGCAACTGAAGGGCTCAAGGTGCCACTGAGATTATAATTAGGCAAACCAATGGAAGAAACTTTCCCTTTGGCATCACAATTCAATCCAAACCATGCTGAACATGGGTCATTACCACTCCATGAAGACACAAGTTTGGATGGATAATTCAACCCACCGAGGAACTTTATAAGTGCCATAACTTCCGGTGCACATGCAACACCAGCAGTAGATTGACAAAATGCATTTGAAGTATAAGAAACTTTAGTGGCTTTGAAATGTGGAGTTGGACCCATCAACTGATTATTGTTCAAATCTAGATGATCTAATGGCATATTCATCAAGCTTTCGGGAACCAAACCGACGAGTTGGTTACCATTAAGATTGAGATCCTTCAAGAGAGTCAAATTACCAATGCTCTCTGGAATTGTACCAGTGAACTGGTTCCCGTGAAGCCACAGAGCAGTAACCGATCTCATTGTTGCCACCACATCAAGTGTACCCGTCAAGCCGCTGCCATCCTGATTATTTAGCCACAAGTTCTGTAAAGACATGCCTCCGGTAAAGCTTGCCGGAATCACACCAGATAATCTATTGCCAGAAAGTTTCAAGTTCTGCAAAGATGAAAAATTACCTAGAAAATCAGGCAATGGACCAGCCAAATTACAAGACATACAGGAAAGATTAGTCAACTGTGCAGATCCTTGCAGCTCTGTTGGGAATGACCACCCAGTAGTAGCATTAAGATTGTTTTTATCCAGTGCCACGGCTTGCAAACTCACTAAACCATGAAAGAAATCAGATGGGATGGAGTCGAATTGATTGTCATCCATATAAGCGTACAGTAGCTTGGATAACCCACTGAGGGATGGTAAAGGTCCAGTGAATTTGTTCCGCTGGAAGCTCAATCTTTCAAGCATGGTCAACTGGTTGAGGTTCTGAGGCAAAGGACCCTTCAAGCTCATATTTTGAACCTGAATCTGGGAGACTCTTGAGCCAGAACAGAAAACATGCTTCCATTTTTGCCCACAAGGGTCATCACCAGAAGCTGGCCACTCCAAGAGCTCGGGGTTCTTTAACCCATCTCTAAATGCCTTGAGAATAGCGAAGTCATTTGGGTTAGTGTCAGTCAACGCCACGGTTGCAAGTGAAAGGAGTGCTAGAACAAGCTTTATGAGGTGGCTTCCCATGGCAGATTTTTGAAGTTCAATTCTGCTTCATGAAGGGTTATTGTAGCCAAGCAAGAAAGAGAAAAGTTTCATTTTCCTAGCATAATGCCTCAATGGAAGCTTTCTTCGAAGACCCATCTCTAAGCTTGCACTGGAATCCATGAAAAAAGAATAAAAAAAAAAAAAAACACAAACAAAGCATTTAGACTACATGAACTCTACATGGAACTTTAGAAACGCCAACTACAAATGTAGAGAGTAACAGAAGAAAAGAGAGAAACTCAGAAGCAACAATAAACCATGAAAGTTGGATCTTTGCAGGGTAGGAGATTGCCAAGAAACATTCACAGTCAGAAAGCAAATTTCTTTATTGGAAAAAAAAAAAAGGCAAAAAAAAAAAGATATGTCCGTACGTTATTCGAGAATTTTATGCATCCCTTCTATCTTTCTGCAAAGTTACCCTGGCCACCTGCCGCTTCTCTCTCTCTCTCTCTCTCTCTCTCTCTCTTGCATTTCTTCAAACATAATCAATATAATATATAAAGAAAATTGCATAAATAAATTGTCCTGTAGACCATAAATTCGAGTTTTTGTTAATCTTCATCAAGGCTAAATTAATGTTTTTAAAATTTATTTTTCTATAAAATTATGAAACACTACTCTATTTTTTCATTTTGTGCAAAAAAAAATAAAAATAAAGGACATTCATCAAGTTAAAACTATACATGAAATAGATTATTAAAAATATTTGTTAAATACACAAGTAATATATATAATTAAAAAAATATAATATTATAAAAAATGAGTTAATAAAAAAATTATATTATGATATTTATAATATTAAATTATATTTATTATTTTTTTATATGTAAAATTATTTTTTATTAATTTTATTAAAATAATAATAATTATTATTGTTATTATGTAAATATTTCAATTAATTTATTGTGTTAATCATTTTAGCTGCATTAATCGATAAAGGCTACATGTCTAATTGTGAGGTTGTTTTTTCAAGGTGGTTTGTTTATGATTATCCAACAAAGCAAGGCTTCGCAGGCTATTGACTCAATCTCGATTGATTGATGCTCAAGTTAACTTTATGAAACATTTGTTAAAAAAAAAAAAAAAAGTATTTCCTCTAAAAATTAATTTTTGATTCCATTAACAGTATGGATCGCCCTAACCCAAATTAAAGGAAAAGTGACATTGTTTATTAAATTTATGTGACCGCCCAAACAAGTTTTAAATTTGTCAACTGTTTTTTTTATTATTATTATTTTCATATATAGGTGTATAATTATTTTTAATATCTTTTATTTTTTAAATTTTTTTAAGTGTAATTTACCCATCATTATGTCATGGATGTATAAGTATTGTTTTATAAATAAAAATTTATGGATTTAATATTACTCAAGAGGGTACTATTTAATGCGAATCAAGCACGATTTACACTCTCACGATCTTGTCAATCAAAAATGAAGAAAGAAATTCTCCTCTATTCAAAATAAAATAAAATAAAATACATTTTATATTTCCGTTTTTTAGTGGCATTTTCGTAAATAGAGGTTATATGGAGGATATGACGCGCGAAATTCCGGGAAGCAACAAGGGCGGCAGCGGACCGCCCACGATCTCGGTGCGAGGGATGCTCGCGTGTCCAATTACGACAATGACCTTTACGTTTTCGTTGGGAAATTTTGGTTGGAATCTTCACGGACATTTCATTAGAAACAGTACGCGAATTGGAGAAATTACTTTATTATTATTATTATTTTTTTTTTTTTTTTGTTTTGACTAGTTGTAAGATTGATACAAAATGTCTATAAACATTAAAAGAGAAAAAAAAAAAAAAAAAGAAAAGTATACAAACGGTCCCCAAGTTCATAGAGTAAGATAAGCACATAATAATATGTAGACGCAATCGTTAGGTAAACAACAACTGAGAGAGATGGACTTCTGGTAGCATTTGACGTCGAAGTAGAAAGTGGGATGAGTTTGATGACACCAAATCTAAATTGAATAAAGTGATTCTCGACTCATTATCTAAATTAAGAAATAGCTTTGAATTGACAACGTTGATACGGGAGAAGTTCCCCCATCCTGCCACGAACTTTATGCTTCAAGCTCACTAAATCATGTCCACTCATTTGTTAATCTTTCAGGACCTCAGCAATTGCCACGCGATGTTACCCCTGTCTTGCGCTATTTACCTATTTAATTAAACCGGCTAGCCAATCGCATCTAAACTTTAAAAAAAAAAAGAAAAAAGAAAAGGGATTTGTTTTTGTAAAAGGGTTAATGGGATTCGAAGCATATATTTAAAAAATTTAATCGAGTAAACAAAAACTCCGTTTTCTTCTGGTTGAATGACGATGGACGCACAGTGGATTGAAGGGGAAAATGGAAAATAAAATTGGCCTTTTACATCAGCGGAGTTTGTGGTCACCGGTTATCGTGGAGATTTTGGTTTTTGATGCACTATAAATCCCATTGCGACGTGCTGACCGAACCAAATTGTCAAATCCCAATCAAGCGTTATCGAAATGAATGAAATTGAAAATCATGTCATTTCGTTAGGCCCAGAAAGCTACTGCTCCACCCATCTGGCACCGGCCACAGAGATCAGTGCATTCTTTAATTCTACCCAAGTCGAACACAACTTCTTTACACTCGTTCTTAACTAAAATAAATTAAATAAATAAATGCAACTCAGAGAACTTGTCCCCTAAGCAAATTTGTAATGCTCATCCCCTCACTATTTTTACTTGCCTTGAAAGTTTGAATAAATTGCATACGTAATAACATATAAAAAAAATAATATATATATATATATATATATAATTATTTATGAAATTAAATAAAATGTGATTTGTTTAAACTTTTTATTATATAATAATATTATTATTTAATTTTTCTTATAAATTATTTAATTTAACAATCATCTAGTTATGATAATGTGAATCTCTCAATATAGCTTTGCGCATGCGTTATTTGAAATTGGATACTTTGGATCGATCCCAAGCTCTTGCCTAACGTACCAACAAAAGTGGTTCACATGAGTGTATTATTGCAACCTTTTAAATTCACTTTTATGAGCTAATTTATAATTATTGTCGTTCGTCGACTGCAAAATCTGGTGAGGTTTTGGCGGTGCGTTAGATGGATTTCTTAAGTCGGACTTCAAGAAAATCAAAAGGCATAGCCGAAGCTAGGGGCCCCCATGACCTATGCCATGCTCTTGGTTTTATTAAGGTAGAAAGAAATGGAGCCCAATGAGTCAAAAAAAATGTGTATGCCCCCACCCCTGTAGTTTGTTTTTTTGTCTCTAAAACAATGTCATCGTGTGTTGTGTTGTCCGGATGGGATTTTTGCATCAACCTCAAAAAGAAAGAAAAGGCTGTTGCTCGATGCGAATCAAATGATATGATTAATGACCATTGCCCAAGTTCGGTAGTAAGCATGAATATTCAGATTGAAATGTTGTCACTATTCTTTCAATTACAAGACTTCTTTATCCAAGTACGTGAATCTGAAAATTTCCGAGAATTTACTGCCAATAATATACAAATTAATTAACAACCAAAACAAAAACAAGAAGAGCATAGCACCCAGATTGGTGGGACTCTGCAATCAAGGAAATAAAAAGAGGTGGGTGACCTCCTGAAGAACCGAAAGCATAATAGGGCCTCAGGCGTCATAGTCATTCTTTTGCCTTTTTGTGCTCCTACAGATGGCTCTAATTCAGGTTAATCTTCCACTAATCATGCCAATCATCTGCCCCAGTACTTGTGGGGTTTCTTTTTTTCTTTTTTCTTTTTTTCAATCTTTTTGCTAATTTTACTTAATGTTTATGAATAATGCCCCAATATTTACAGATCCAAGAAATTGTGGAAGGTTTTCACAAAAAATGAATGATTCCCTTCCCCCCCCCCCCCCCACAAAGGACACGAGAAACAAGAAGTTTCTACCAATTACCATTACTAAGATCGAATGGTTAATTTCATTTTTCTTTCTGTCTATCATTTTGCACCGTTGAAGGATTCAAAGCTACTGGAGTGAACCGTGTGCGATGAAAACATTTCATGCTCGGTCATGGGGAACTTGGAGATGTCATGGATGATTCACCTAAAATGGAGGCCATTGGTCTCTCTTTGGACCCACTTATTCAATAACTAGCAAGATGCCAATGACTATCTTATCCAGATTACATGGTTGAGGAATATACCCATTTCTCCTTTCAGCGAAAACCATGTGCTGGCTGGTTTTGTTTCATCACTTTAATGCAAAAGCCACCACACACATTAAAAATCTAGTTCATCTGAGCATTGGCCCGTAATTAAAAAAAAAAAAAAAAACCTTCCCCTTTAGCAATAGACATGTCTCTTAGATGTATAGCATAATCAATATTTCCAAAAGCTGCATCTTGGGCAAATCCTAAGTTTGCATCTTCTTTTGTTAATATATATTTTCTCTCTCTCACTCTTTTTTTTAAGCAAGAATTAAAAGGAAAAACCACCGGCCATTGCTCCTAACAACATCCTATAGTCGCCAATAAGATTCGCATGTGGATTTACCGGGGACGAAAGCTTTCAATTACAGTGATGGAATCCGACTAAATGCATGCCTTCTTGTAGCCACATTGCACGTCTTCTCAGTATCTTTTTTCTCCTTCAATAAATCACAAGTTGTAACAAAGTCAAAGGAGGCCCAATTTACAAGCCCACCATCCCAAAGAACTTAAATGGTCCCATTCCTTCATGGGCTCTAAAACTTTATGCAAAAGTAAAAGATTAAACTGAAGCCCTAAACCCAACTCTCTATTTCAAACCCCAACCTGTCTATCAACGTCCCGACCCAGCCACTTGTCGACCCGCAAATCTTCAAATACCCATTGCCTCCCCCAGGCATTGTGTGCATTTTACCGTCGAGGTCTTAAAACCGTGCAACTTTTGCACGCCTAACCATACGGTTTGATGCAACAGGTTTAATGTGCTTGTGCTAGAAATAAACCATTGAGAAGCCCAGTTGAACGTTTTGATTAACCAGTTTGTCAAATAATTCAAAAAAGTTTGAAACTTCCGTATGTTTGAGGCAGGCCTTTTCTAAAAACCAGCACACGACTTTTTAATATGGTCCCTTCTTTATAGTAATGTCTTCCACTTTTTATATACTGGCTTGGTTGTAGCTGGAAATTGCATAAACAATTGTAACAGTTATTGTGCTCGTTGTGCTTCCAGTCATGGGTCACATAGGTTGTCATCTAATGTCGTTTAGATAACGAATCTCTGGTCATGGATATCGGGCCAATGTGACCGAATTAGGTCTGGTCACACCAACTGGTAAAGTGGTGTGGGGTAAGCTTTTTTGGGTCCAACCTGTATTGTATTGGCAAAATGTTGTTTTTTATGGCTGCTTTCCTCCAACTACTGTGGGTCATCTAATTAAAATCCATTTTGTGGTTGCTGTAGGTAGGAAAGTATGCTCAAGTGACAAGTATAACTTGGAGAATGATGATTGTATAAATGCTGTATTTCTTGTCTAAGACAGGGATCAAAGTTTTTCCTTTTTGTATTTTTTTTCCTCGACTTTTGAATGACGTCAATATGTAGTCTTTGGTTTAGTTCTGTGCCCTTGCGGTCAAGTGTTGTAACGTAGACATGTCCTGGTGTGGATATTTCAGTTTCTCGTATTGCGATGACTCTTACGAACTTAACACCAGCCCTTAAACGCGATCGGAAGGCTCCGAATGAAGTACGCACAGAGACAAAGAAGGCTCCGAATGAATTATCGAATCATGATGGTGAACGAACCCCAGCTTCAGAAACAGAGACGGAAGCCAGACACCTACTCAAGTAGTGCCAATGCAGAAGCATCCAAACTTTCAATTCCAGTTATCGAGTACTTTTCAATTCCCAAAAATAACCTACCTGTCCATGTGACACCATCTGCACAAGTTACCGCGAAAGCAACACCCGCCCATAAAAACAAAGATTGAAAGTACTCTGGTACCCAAGCAAATAATAATAATAATAATAATAATAAAATTCAATGATAACAATTTCCCACCTTGGATCTGCCCGATTTGCCCTTGAATGTCTAATGGAACCAGGTCGACAAAATAAAATCAACAATGGAAGACCAGCTCGATGCTCCCTCGGGGAGGCAACATCGAGCAAACATAACAACCAACTTCAAACCTTTAGAATCAGAATATTCACACAAGTAGATTGCTAGTATTCCACATTTAGAGAAGCTGCAAATCATGTAATGGGAACTGTGTTCTGAAGCCATTATATGTATTATTTCATGGGGATGAATCTCATGCCCATATGCTTAACAAGATCCAGAACAAAGAGAGAGATTCAAATAGCTTGGACTGGTCTTGCTGGAATTTGAGGTTCAACCACACTCAGCAAGCCTGTTGCTAGCCTCCTTGTCAAGTCCTCCACTGACATCTTCACTACATCCCTCCTCATGCCAATATCAGTGGCATACCTGCTAGCACAGTAAACTCCAACAGCTGTTGCAGCCATCCCATAAACATTGGTAGTGACAAGACGCAATGGTGTGGATAAAACAGCTGAAAGAGGGCCCCCAATAAGGGATACTGCCTGGCCACTCTGTCCCATTGTCCCTTGATCCAAAACAAGTAGCCCAGTTTTGCAATAGATAGCAAAATCTTCACAGTTGTTCTTGAATACATTATAACATCCAAAGCCATTTTCAAGCAGATACTTTGCTCGATGAACTACAGTGCCTTCTGGGTCAGAGACTGCAAGAGTACAAGTTCCACCACGAGCTTTTGCGAGAAAATGAGCAGGGTTGACAGAATACTCAAAGCGGTACAAGATACCACCAGCAAGAAAACAGTTCAAGCATGAGAGGACAACGGCACGATCCCCTTCCTGTGTAGTGCAGATGGGACAAGGAACTTGAGAGTGTGCTGGTCCAGAGCTCACGAGGAGCAAATCCAGCACTGTCCCTGTTCCTACTTCTTGACCACGTCTGGTGAAGTGGATTACCTTATCATCTCCAATATAGATTCCTAATTATGTTCAATTATACAGAAACAAACTTAAGATTTGGAGTTACATGAGAAAAATAACTGGAATCATCCTACTAATTTTATTAATATCAAAAGATCAATCTCATGGCCAGGAATCGAAGAGCATGGACAATTCAGTGCATGAGGCTTCCACATTTGCAGGGTCTAGAGAAGGGTTCATTTCCCTTTGTTTTAGTAAAAGGTTGTTTCTAGAATTCAAAACAGTGATCATGAGGTAACAATGGAGTAACATTTCTATTACACCAAGGCTCTCCCTTCAATAACACAACCTTAATCACAAATTTGATTAGGGTCGACTAAATAAACCTTTTCTTGCCATTATATTCTATCATAAACTAAGTTTGATACAAGATGTGATTGTTCAAAATTTTTCCTAATTAAAGATTCTCTTGTCAACATAGGATGCCCTTTCTCTCGCCTCTCACTATCGTAAAACATCATTGATCTAATAATTGTTAATAGAATTTATTCTTCAACTTAATAGAAATTTTAAAGTCATACAAAACTCCAATCGCACACCTTCCATTTTAGACATCCAATCCTCATCCTGTGAGAACATCCTCCTTTATGTTTTCATCCATTTGAACAATGGAGCCTAAAATCAAAACTGATTGCATTGAGGGACTTCTGTACCATCTAGTCTAATAGAATATATATTCATTGTAAAGAAAAGCATAGCCCCAATACTAGGCACACATGGCCAATGAAAGGAACTGACAACATTAAAAAGAAAAGGCCTCTAGTTATCAGGCTATTAGGAAAATATAAGCCTCTATTTAAGTTTTGCTATATAATCATGGATACAACTAGACAAAAAAAAAAATCAGTTATTCAACCAACTAAATAGCACCTTAGTTTTTAAACCTATGCCACAATGCCCAAGTCATCCATATTTCAATGCACTGAACAGTATTAAAGAACCTCAGAAATAACACAAAATCCAATACATGAGCAAACTGATGCAGAGAAGTTAAGATTCAAGCAACCTTAAAGGGTAGCAACGATAACATTAGCTGAAGAGATTCAAAAAAGATCCAAGTCCAATCATTGTTATTCCCATGTCTTCATTTAACAATCCAGTTCTTTAATTGTTATAATGCAGGCCCAAATCAGCAGCAATGCAGATATCCCAAACTCCATCACATGGCAGGGGTGAACACACTACCTCTACAAAGTTTCAAAATACACAAGACATTGCAGCAGTAGGAAGGCCGAGCACGGCTTGGTAAATTCCAGGCCCTCCCTATGCAGTTGCAGATGGGGATGTCCCCAAAGCTCCTATTCTTGGAGGTCATAAGATAGCACTTCACAGAAAGGCTTCATAGGAGACACTCGACTCAATTTCCACAAGTTCCGAAATTTGATTGACATTGGTAAATGCCTACTTTTTTGGAATAAAATATCTACATTGTTCTTTTCTTGGCTACTGGCTACTTTTAACAAATCCAAATTAAAAAAAAAAAAAAAAAAGAAAACACACACACACACACACACACACACACAAATCCAAATGCAAAAACTCAAAACTGAAAAGCCAAAAAAGATTACCGTGATGTGCATAAATGTAGGCAGTCCTCCAAGAGTATATATGATCCCCCGGTTTCAGGCTTCCTCTATCAATCCTGTGTTTATTTATTCGTTTTCTTTTTTAGATTTCTTCTGTTTAATTTGATCTTTTTTTTTTAAAAAAAAAAAAGAAGCAAGATTTACAAAGAAAATACCTGTTTGAAAGTAGGCCCATTTATCTCTATTTCTCTGGCTCTCCGCTCCCTAAACTTTCTACCGTAGAATTGGGAATTTCGGTTTGGATCAAAAGGGGCATACAATTACAATTCCTGGGTTCTAGAAGAGAGCTTCGCAATTGCAAGTTTGCAACTTTTTTTTCTTTTGGCCAGGGAGACGTAAAGATGATGGCGATTCTGACTTTCCAATGGGTTCGTCGTTAATGTAAGGGGGACGCTTCTTGTGGGGACACGGACTGCCTTTGCACGTGGCCGTTGCCTAGAAGCGGAACGTTGGAGCCTTTCTGCTCTGTCTGCATGGGCCGCAGGACCCGGCCCATCTCATCCCAAAGTAAGTATTATAATCGTGTCATTCTATTCTGTGCCGTGATATTTTATCTCAAATTCTTAATTTTAAAGAATTAATTAAAAAAATAAAAATTTTTAATTATAATAAACATTATTAAATTATTTTTATACTGGTGTCATACAACAATGAAAATTCTCCGTCAACACTCACAGTCCAAATTGTTAAAAATTGTTAAAATTGATTCTAATTGATCTTTTAATTTAAGTGAAAAAAAAATTATTATTTAGTTTCTTTATTTTTAATAAATAATTTAAATAAATAGTTAGAGTAATTGATAATTTGAAAAGTAAAAGATATTTTAATTCTTAAATTTCTGTTTAATAAAATTTAATTTAAATCTAATTTTTAAAAAATTAAAATAAAATTATTTATTTAATTATGTAATTTTAATAAATATTTTTTTAAAATAATATAATTAAAAAGATAAAATACTAATATTTAATTATAAAATAATAATAATTTAAAAATACAAAAAATATAAAAATAAAAATTAATCATATTTAATTTTAATATATCTAATAAGAAATAAAAATAACGTAATTTTATAAATATATAGTCAATAAAAAAATGGAAGAGAAAGAATTCAAAGCAACGAGCGGTTGTTATCTTCCATTCATGAATTCAGGCAGTCCTTAGATGTAAGTTCTTGCAATTGATCTCTATATGGTTCCGGCTCAAAAGCAACGGTAGACCAAAAAAAAAAAAAAAAAGGAAGAAAGTGATTGGAGAGCAATAAAATAAAATTACAAGACGAAGCAAAGATCCTGACACGGATGGTGAAGGGCACAAGAGGACAAAGAAATGCGGGCCGAACCCAAACGCCAGCATCTAATTTGCTGCTGTAACGGATTCTAATTGACCAACCTCGTTACTGTTTTATACATAAAATGAACGATGTTATTGAACTTCCAGTAAAACTTCACGAATTACTGATTCCTACAGCCCAATTGCGCACTGCTTTGCCAACGGAAGGCTATATTCAAAGAGACAAAAGACAAAAATTGAAAGACGATAAAATCTCGACGATCGCCTCAGGCTCCTATCATTTCGTTATACACTTCAGTGCAACTAGCAGCACTGACAGCATGCTCAGAAATGCATTCCAAACGAGAGCGCGCGCGAGAGAGAGAGAGTCATCGTTTGGTCGGCTTTTGACCCATCCTGCCTTGCAGAAGTTGGGACTTTTGTACATGTTGAACAATGTATTAAAAGAGGTGCGATATACGTTTAACAGGCAACTACTGGCATGCTTACAACACAAGATAACATATCAGCAGTGCATTTACAAACAAAAATCCCATCTTGGCATGGTTTAACTGCGAGGACACAAACCAAATAAAATGGCCTTGGAATTTCCAGGGGTTGAAAATCAGGAGGATCCTCCCACTCGCCAGCTTGCTTTGACGTCGTCAAGTCAACCTCTGGATAGCCATTTCTTTGAGCGACGAAACTAATCTGTGAAACACCTTGAGACGGTGGCCTCTTTTAACCTGACATGACAGGATATAAACCACGCCAGAGCATATCAGCAAATTCTGGTTACCAAAGAGACAAGGACGCCTGTATAAATGGAATTTAGGACAAAAGATAAATGACATACGGGAAACATTACCCCAAGCAAGCGGTAGATACCATTAAGGAATGTGTGTTTTAACTAGATTTCCAGCTATTAAGGACTTACATCACACTAGCAAATACCAAAACAAAGGTTTATGTGTATAAGCAGCCCCGTAGACTTTTAGTGCGAGATTATTACATTATTACAAAAGAAGATAGAAACCTCCATTAAATTTGAGATGTGAAACATAAGACAACAATAGGTTTGTCAGTGAGACGAATTATATAATGTGATGTATGAACAACGTGTTTACGTGCTTAAAGATTTGATCTTTGTTCAAAAACTGTGATTGATTCAAAAACTCAAATGATTATTACTTAATGAAACTCAGTCAGACTAAATAATCATGTCTTATCAATGCGAGTACGTTAGTTATTGATCTTACGTTCGTTGATAACACTTCTAGTACCTTAGTTAGGAATTGGAAGAGGCTCCTTCTGGTGCTTCTTTTTTTTTTTTTCTTTTAAATATATATATTTTTTCATTTTGGTTTAATTTCTATGAAATGAATTTTTTTTAAAATTAAAAAAAATTCAATAATTGCCTAATAGAAATAATTTTTTTATTTCTAATAATTTTTATATTTTATTTTTAAAATTAAATTTAAAATTTTAGAAATAAAATTTTAAATTAGTAAGATAGTCTTCGAAAATTTGAACGAGAGATATCGTTTTAAGGGCCGAAACGTGAGGAATGGACTCAGGTTGAGAATTGGGACTCATTTTAGAGCGACGGGTTGGATCGCTAGAGCTGCCAGTGCCTAAAAAACATCCCGAGGCGAGTGGATATTATGAGCCAATTATGGGTTGGGTCGGGCTCTCATGTTGGACGTGGACGATGTAAACTGTTGAATGCGAATGGTATTATCAACTCTTCGTTAGGTAAACTACGGCTTAGAGATGGACTTCTAGCATCATCTGACGACGTCCAAGTAGAAATTGGGGTAAATTTGATGATAAATGATTTCTGACTAATAATCTAAAATAAGAAATAGCTTTGAGTTGACAAAGTTGATATGGGAGAAGTTCCACTCCCTTGCTTCTTACGCGTAGCAATTGCCACACGATGATGTTACAGCGGTCTTGCGCCACTGCCTGTTTAATTAAACCGGTTAGCCAGTCACATCTAGCCCAAGAAAAACAAAAAAACTTTGAACCAAGGATTTGATTTTGTAAAAGGGTTAATGAGATTTTAAGCATATATTTAAAAATTTTAATCAAGTGAGCGAGGACTCCGTGTTCTCATGGTTGAACGAGGACAGACGCACGTTGGATTGAAAGGGAAAATGGAAAAGAAAATTGGCCTTTTATATCGGGGAAGTTTCTGTTCACCTGTTGTGGGTGGAAATTTTGGCTTTTGATGCACTAAATCCATTGCGACGTGTTCACCAAACCACCAAATTGTCAATCCCAATCTAGCGTTATCCAATTGGATGAAATTGAAAATCACGTCATTTCGTTAGGCCCAGAAAGCCACCGCACCCACCCAGCTAAATCAGTGCATTTTTTTAATTCTATTGAAAATTTGAATAAATTATAAATATTGCAATTTAATGACATATAAAAATATATAAAATAATAATGATTTATTTATAATTATTGATAAAAGTAAATGAAATATAATTTATTTATATTATTATTATTATTATTTAATTTTTCTTATAAATTATGTAACTCCGCAATCATCTAGTTATGATAACGTGGATCTCTCAAGATATTTTTGCTCATGCGTTATTTGAAATTAGATAATTTGGATGAATCACAAGCCCTTGGCTAAGGTACCGACAAAAGTGGTTCACATGAGTATATTATTGCAACCTTTTAAATTCACTTTTATGGGCTAATTTATAATTATTACCATTCGTGGACTGCAAAATCTGGTGAGGTTTCGGCGGTTCGTTGGACGGGTTTCTCAATTTGTAGAAAGAAATGGGGCCCAATGAGTCAAAATGTAGATGCCCCCACCCGTGTAGTTTTGTCTTTAAAACAATGTCATCATGCGTTGTCCGGATGGGATTTTGCAATAACCTCGCAAGAGAAAAAAAACCAGAGCCGTTGCTTGATGCGAATCAAAAGATATGATTAATGACCATTACGCAAGTTCGCTGGTAAGCATGAATATTCAGATTGAAATTTCGTCACGATTGGTTCAATTACAAACCTTCTTTATCTAAGTACGTAAATCTGAAAATTTCCGAGAATTTACTGCCAATAATATACAAATTAATTAACAATCAAAACAGAAACAAGAAGAATATGGTAGCCAGATTGGTGGGACTCTGCAATCAAGGAAATAAAAAGAGGTGGGTGACCTCCTGAAGAGCCGAAAGCATAATTAGGGCCTCAAGCGTCATTGTCATTCTTTTGCCTTTTTGTGCTCTTATAGATGGCTCTAATTCAGAGGTTTATCTTCCACTAACCATGCCAATCATCTGCCCCACTACTTGTGGGGTTTCTTTTCTTTTTTTTTTTTTTTTTTCTGTTATTTTTACTTAGTGGTTATGAATAATGCCCCGATATTTACAGATCTAAGAAATTGTGGAATGTTTTCACAAAAAATGAATGATTCCCCACCCCCACCCCCACCCCCAAAAAAGGTACGTCAGAAACAAGAAGTTTGTACCAATTTACCATAACTACGATCGAATGGTTAATTTCATTTTTCTTTCTGTCTATCATTTTGCATTGTTGAAGGATTCAAAACTACTGGAGTGAACAGTGTGAGATGAAAACATTACATGTTCGGTCATGGGGAACTTGGAGATGTCATGGATGATTCACCTAAAATGGAGGCCATTGGTCTCTCTTTGGACCCACTTCTTCAATAACTGGCAAGATGCCAATGACTATCTTGTCCAGATTACATGGTTGAGGAGTCCTTTCAGAGAAGACGATGTGCTGGCTGGTTTTGTTTCATCACTTGAATGCAAAAGCCAACACACACATTAAAAATCTAGTTCATCAAAAAAAAAAAAAACAAAACCCTTCCCTTTTAGCAATGGACATGTCTCTTAAATGTATAGCATAATCAATATTTCCAAAAGCTGTACCTTTGGCAAATCCTAAGTTTTCATCTTTTTTTGTTAATATATTTTCTCCCCCGCACTCTCTTTTTTTTTTTTTTTGGGTCATGGTGAGACTTAAAACCTAAAAGCAAGAATGAAAAGGAAAAACCACCGGTCATTAGCCGATAAGATTCGCATGTGGATTTACCGGCGCAGAAAGCTTTCAATTACAGTCATGGAATCCGACTAAACGCACGTCTTCTTATAGCCACATTGCATATCTTCTCAATATTTTTTTCTCCTTTAATAAATCACAAGTCGTAACGAAGTCAAAGAAGTTTACAAGCCCGCCATCCCAAAGAACTTAAACGGTCCCATTCCCTCATGGGCTCTAAAACTTTTTTCAAAAGTAAAAGATTAAATTGAAGCCCTAAACCCAACTCTCTATTTCAAACCTCAACCTGTCTATCTACGTCCCGACCCAGCCACTTGTGGACCCGCAATCTTCGAATACCCATTGCCTCCCCCAGGCATTGTGTGCGTTTTACCGTCGAAGTCTTAAACCATGCAGCTTTTGCACGCCTAACCATACAGTTTGATGTAATAGGTTTAATGTGCTTGTGCTAGAAATAAACCATTGAGAAACCCAGTTGAACGTTTTGATTAACCAGTTTGTCAAATAATTCAAAAAAGTTTGAAACTTCCGTGTGTTTGAGGCAGGCATTTTCTGAAAACCAGTACACGGCTTTTTAATATGGTCCCTTCTTTCTAGTAATGTCTTCCATCTTTTATATACTGGCTTGGTTGTAGTTGGAAACTGCATAAACATTGGCATCTATTTTGTCTTCCGAGTTTATACTCAATGTGGTGTTATTCTGCTTGTTGTGCTACCAGTTATTGGTAACATAGGTTGTCATCTAATGTCGTCTAGATAACGAATCTCTGGTCATGGATATCAGGCGAATAGGACCGAATTAGGTCTGGTCACACCAACTGGTAAAGTGGCGTGGGGTAAGTTTTTTCGTTCCAACTGGCAAAACGTTGTTTTTATGGCTGCCATCCTTCAACTGTTGTGGGTCATCTAACTAAAGTCTGTTCTGTGGACGCTGTAGGGAAGTATGGTCAAGTGAGACAAGTATAACCCGGAGAATGATGGTTGTATAAATGGTGTATTTCTTGTCTAAGATAGCCGTAGCACAGTAAGGCAGGGGATCAAGGTTCTTTCTTTTTGTATTTCTATAGTCTTTGGTCTGTGTCCTTGCGGTCAAGTGTTGAATGTAACGTAGACATGTCCCCGGTATGGATATTTCAGTTTTTCCTATTGTGATGACCCTTGTGAACTCAACACCAGCCCTTCCTTAAACATGATCAGGCTATTTTTCGGGCGCGCATGGCTTGTGCTGTATCAAGTATGCACAAAGACAAATAAGGCTCTCGTCTTATGAGATCGTCCTCCTTTATGTTTTCATCCATTTGAACAATGGAGCCTAAAAACAAAACTGATCGCATTGAGGGACTTCTGTACCATCTAGTCTAATAGAATGCCTATTCATTGTAAAGAAAAGCATACGCCCCAATACTAGCCACACATGGCCAATGAAAGGAACTGACAACATTTAAAAAGAAAAGACCTCTAGTTATCAGGCTATTAGCAAAATATAAGCCTCTACATGAATTTTGCAATATAATCATGGATACAACTAGACAAAAGAAAAATAACAGTTAAGCAACAAACTAAATAGCACCTTAGTTTTCAAACCTATGCCACAATGCCCAAGTCATCCATATTTCGATGCACTGAACAGTATTAAAGAACATCAGAAGTAACACAGAATCTAATACATAAGCAAACTGTTGCAGAGAAGTTAAGATTCAAGCAACCTTAAAGGGTAACAATGATAACATTAGCGGGAAGAGATTCAAAAAAAAATCCAAGTCCAATCATTGTTATTCCCATATCTTCGTTTAATAATCCAGTTCTTTAATTGTTATAATGCACGCCTAAATCAGCAGCATTGCAGGTATCCCAAACTCCATCACATGGCAGGGATGAACACACTACCTCTACAAAGTTTCAGAATGCACAAGACATTGCAGCAGTAGGAAGGTCGGGAACGGCTTGGTAAATTCCAGGTGCTCCCCAAGCAGTTGCAGATGGGGACGTCCCCAAAGCTTCCACTTTTGGAGTTCATAAGATAGCACTTCACAGAAAAGCTTTATAGGAGACACTTGAATCAATTTCCACAAGTTCCAAAATTTGATTGACATTGTTAATATGCCTTTTTTTTTTGGAATATACAATCTACATTGTTCTTTTCTTGGCTACTGGCTGATTTTAACAAATCCAAAAAAAAAAAAAAAAAAAAAAAGGGTTACCGTGATGTGCATAAATGTAGGCAGTCCTCCAAGAGTATATATGATCCCCTGGTTTCAGGCTTCCTCTATCAATCCTGTGTTTAGTTGTTCCTTTTCTTTTTTAGATTTTTTCTGTTTAATTTGAATATTTATTCTTTTTTGTAAAAAAGCAAAATTTGCAAAGAAATACCTGTTTGAAAGCAGACCCATTTTTCTCTATGTCTCTGGCTCTGCGCTCGCTAAACTTTCTACTGTAGAATTGGGAATTTCCCTTTGGATCCAAAGGAGCATACACAATTCCTGGGTTCTAGAAGATAGCTTCGCACTTGCAAGTTTGCAACTTTGTCCATTTTTCGTCGGCCACTGAAATGTAGAGATGATGACGATTCTGACTTTCCAGTGGGAAATTTGCGAAACCTTCGCTGCCTGGCGGGACAGGGACTGCTTTGGTACGTGGCCGTTGCCTGGGAGCGGAACGTTGGAGCCCCTCTACTCTGTCTGTCTGCATGGGCCGGGTCCCATCCTGAAGCAAGTATTATAATCGCGTCATTTTATTGTCCGTGGTGATGTTTACATCTCAATTTCTCAACTTTTAAAGAGTTAATAAAAAAATACAAAATTTGAGTTTCAAGAATTAATAAAAGATTTGAATCTTGGTAAAAATTATTAAGTTGTTCTTGTATTGCTATCTTATACAATGAAAATTCTTTATCAACACTCCCCAATTCAAACAACAATTGTTGAAATAGACTCTAATTTAATTTCCAATTTAAGTAAAAAAATAAATTATTTTTTCCTTTATTCTTAATAAATAGTTCAAACAAATAATTACTGAAACTTCACGAGAGTCATTGATAATTTAAAATGAGAACCAATTATAAAAAAATAATGATAATAATAAAAATACCAAATATATAAAAGTTACACTCAATTTCGATATGCACAAAAAGAAACAAATAGAACGACTGTATGTTTAACTACATAGTCGATAAACAAATGGAAGAGAAAGAAACAAGAGCAACAAGCGGTTATAATCTTCCATTCATGAATCCAGGGCAGTCCTTGGATGGAAGGTCTTGCAGTTGGTCCCTGTATGATGCCGGCTCAGGAGCAATGCTGAAAAAAACAAGAAATGGAAAACGAAGAAAGTGATTGGAGAGCAATAAAATTACAAGACGAAGCAAAGGATCTTGACACGGATGGTGAAGAGCGAGCACAAGGGGACAAAGAAATGTGGGATCACATTTTAATTTAAGCCCACAGAAGCCATACGCCATTTGGGGGGGGGGGGGCGGGGGCGGGGGCGGGGGGATGGGGGTTACGGCATACCGTTAACATCCAAAATATATGATATGGTACAGGTTTTGGGATCATGAAAACCAAATAAAGGTTTGTCTTTTACTTGGGTGATGTGATTTAGAGTTTGTCTTCTAGAACTTGGGATTTATCTAAGCTTCGGCCAATTGAAATGTCTTTGATTTACTATCAGTTCAACCGACAAGCCCTTTAAGCCCCTTATCCAATGGAAAGTAGCAACTAATTGAACAAGTTGAATTTGGATTGAATTTTTCCTGCCTTATACGCTACTGTAAGGTTTTTGACTATGGTGTGCTTAGCAATAAGAGGTTTGAATTCCTCCATTAAACGCGGCCCAAAATAACAAAGATGGTTGAGGAAAATATTAAAAAAACTAAAAAAAAAAAAAAAAAAAAAACCTACCAAGCCGAACAACATTTGCTTATGGGCCAAAAAAAGAAAAGAAAAGAAAAGAAAAATTGCTTTCATGACTGCAGTTCGAATGAACCAAAAAGCAAGAACCTTTTAATTACAAATTAACTGTTAGGCATGCCGTAAAAAAAGAAATAAAATTAAAAAAAAAAAAAGCTACAATTAAGCAAATGAACAACTCTACCCAACCGAAATCAACCACGTACCTCGTAAGCGCACCAATTGCCATGTATAGGCCCGCAGTGAATTCAAACTTGGTTATGACATCTTCCCCTGATTCCCATAGAATATTCCTTCTATAACCTTCGTTAAACCGATGAATGATATCCACGTGGCAGACATTCCTCGCAATCGCCTTCGAGATATAGAGAGATCGGTGCACGTGGACTGAAACATGGGCGCCATATTCGCTTTGTCCTACGTGGCAATCCATGTGTCCATGACCAGAAAGATACAGAAAGATCCCACAACCTCCGACCCTCTCATCTCTCTATATTTGTCTCTGAATTGATGCCTCTGTCTCTGTCTGCCAGGAAACACCAAATTCTCAATTTATATACAAAGAGAAAACCCTAATTTGATACCGGTTGGCCATGGACGGCGAGGCAGCGCAACCGTCGACGTCGGAGAACGCGGCGTTCTCTTTCATATCGAGAGGGTGGCAAGAGGTGCGCGACTCCACTGACGCTGATCTTCGGCTCATTAAATCCCGAGCCAACTCGTTCAAGAACCTTGCGTCCTCCTTCGACCGTGAGCTCGAGAACTTCTTCAATTCAGCTTCTAACCCATTCCTGGTGCGGTCTCTCAGGTCTCCCCCGCCGCCGCCCCCGGTGGAAATCGATTTTGTGAAGAAGTTGCGGCCGAAAATTTCGGAGTTCCGGAGGGCTTATTCCGCGCCGGAGATAAGCAAGAAGGTGTTGGAGAGGTGGGGCCCCAGGGCGAGGCTAGGGATTGACTTGTCAACTAGAAGAAAGGCGATAGTGTCAGAGGCGGAGGATGGGGACAGGGATGGAATTGTGGAGTTTGATAGGGTTTGGAGAGGGAGGAGAAGGGTCATGTTTAGAGAATTTCGGGAAGAGGAGAAAGAGGAGGGAGGACAATTTCGGCGATGGGAGCCGATACGGTCCTTGAAGAGGAGGTTGCGGGAATTGGAGAAAAAAAGTGAGTCTTTGGATTTGTTTGAAGGGTTCAGGAGTAGCGAGTTTGTGGAGAAACTTAAATCCAGCTTGGTATGCTATGCTGAATGAGTGTTTGTTGGTTTCAGCAACAGACCATCCTTTGTTAGTTTATTTGGCTTTGGTTTCATGTGTTTCAGTTACTAATTTACTCTTTAATAATACTTTATGTTTTTTGCAGAAATCAATTTGTAAGGAGCCGCAGAAGTCAAAGGTTTAGTGCCTGCTGCATTCAGACTTGAAATCTGATTTCTGATTTGCCTTTTTCTATCCATGAAGCTCATGCGTGTAACGTTATGGTTTTTTTTTTCCCTTCCAATGTCATGTTCCTTTTGGAAAGTATTGTTGCTCGCATTAGGATATCATATATCTGGTGTAGTGTCTCATAGCTCATCAAGCTTGTTGCCAACTTGCCATTGTGATAAAAATTTTCAGTATTTGATTGGTGTTATTTTGAGTTTTTATTTATGAGGCATGACCATGGTTTCTGGCTTTCCGCAAATTGGAATAGGAGGTATTTTGTGACCTTAGCTTTGTCTAGAATCTTCTAAGAATGTCTTGGAGTTTTATGTTTATACGTTCATGCTGAAATTTGGGCTGTCCTATCATAGATGGAAGAGTCCCATAATTTTTAAATACTTATGACTTTGTTTTTTACTCCTCTAGACTGTTGATAGTATGCTGTGACATGTTGAGTTGAGATGGATGAATATTTGCATGCAGCAGAATCATTATGCTGAATTTTATTCTACCTTCTATGTGATGTGTGAATTTAGGCCAAGGTATTTACTGCACTGAATGTTTGTTTTTATATGTGTAATGCAGGAAGTACCTCCACTGGATATACCAGAACTTTTGGCTTATTTGGTTAGGCAATCAGAGCCATTTTTGGACCAACTAGGCGTTAGAAGAGGTAAGTTATTGGCCCTTTTGTATTCTGTTTTTATTTCAGGCATCTGTTTTATTTGCAAGGAATTGTTTCTCTGTTTACCATGTGATGTGCTCAAGAATATTCCATACTACTATTATTCTTAAATTGTATGTATAAAGCTGTAAACATTGGTTCTAAATATTGAGGATGTTGTCTGGTCCTGTGTGAAAATTAGCTTCCTTTTACAGAATGGTAAATATATGAGAGGAGGAAAGTGACTGGATGGACTGCATACACATTCTGATTCAGTTTATAAAACTGTTTGGTGAATGGAGATCAGGCTGAGGTCTTTTGATATAACTGCCTCTTGCTTTGAGCAGAAAAGTTTTGCAACAAGTCTTTCAAACATTCTGAAAAGTATGCTAGTTTTGTGTGGATTGTGCTTTTGAAATTGAACACTTGCCTTTTTCTCTCCAATTTTATTCAGATGTATGTGACAAGATAGTGGAAAACTTGTGTGGTAAACGCAAGAATCAACTCATACTGCAGTCACTACCTACTGGAGAATCATCTTTCCTTGAGAATGAAAATGCAAATGATGAACTAGATGTGAGGATAGCCAGTGTCCTTAACAGCACAGGGCATTGTTATGATGGTGGCTTTTCAATGGACTCCTCAAAGCATAAACCTTCTGATGGAAAGAGGCATGTTGCAATTGTTACGACTGCTAGTCTTCCATGGATGACTGGAACAGCTGTCAACCCCCTATTTCGAGCGGCTTACTTATCAAAGTCTGAGAAACAGAAGGTCACCCTGTTGGTTCCCTGGCTCTGTAAGTCAGATCAGGAGCTAGTTTATCCCAGCAATCTCACTTTCAGTTCACCAGATCAGCAAGAGAATTACATACGTAACTGGCTAGAGGAAAGGATTGGCTTTAAGGCTGATTTTAAAATATCCTTTTATCCAGGAAAGGTAACTGATTCATAATGAGATTGTGCACTGTTCAGTACTGATATATCTTAGTCAATGTGTGAATACTTCATTGTCACTGTTTTCTAGTTTTCAAAAGAAAGGAGAAGCATAATTCCTGCAGGAGATACTTCTCAGTTTATTCCCTTAAAGGATGCTGACATTGCTATCCTTGAAGAACCAGAACACCTAAATTGGTATCACCATGGTAAGCGCTGGACTGATAAATTCAACTATGTCATTGGTGTCGTCCACACAAATTACCTTGAATACATCAAGAGGGAGAGGAATGGGGCTCTTCAAGCTTTCCTTGTGAAGCACATAAACAATTTGGTTACACGTGCATACTGCAACAAGGTAAATTTGGAAATGCCTATTCCTTGGATAAGCTTTAATGATTTTTAAGCTGTGTTCTTGCTTGGCTTATTCAGAGTTGTTAGCTAGTGAAGGTGGTTTGGGTAAAACTTTTTGGCCAATGTAGTTTCACCCATTGTTTCATTAAGAGTTGGAGGTCCTTAACCTGTCATGTGGCCTAAATTGTTGATGCATTTGTCAGGTTCTTCGCCTTTCTGCTGCAACCCAGGATTTACCAAAGTCTGTCATATGCAATGTTCATGGTGTGAATCCAAAGTTTTTGAAAATTGGGGAAAAAGTTGCAGCAGAAAGGGAGCTTGGGCAGCAAGCATTCTCAAAGGGAGCATATTTCCTCGGCAAGATGGTCTGGGCCAAGGGATACAGGGAATTGATAGATCTGCTAGCCAAGCTCAAGAATGATCTTAATGGCTTCAAGTTGGATGTGTATGGGAATGGAGAGGATGCACATGAGGTTCAGAGTGCAGCAAAAAGATTGGATTTGAATCTCAACTTTCTGAAAGGAAGAGACCATGCTGATGATTCTCTACATGGGTACAGATCACCTTGGAATGCTAATGCTTATCAAAAATATGCAAATTTAAATGAAGGATAGTGTTTGGGATTTCCAAAACCGGATTGATAATTTTGGAAAATCAAATGAAAGAGGGAAAAGAATCCAATATAATGAAACTCTGCTGAACTAGCCTACTGAAATTATTTCATTTTTCTCTTTCACATGCTAACAAGTGTTGCAGCAGTGGATTTCCAAGGCTATGGGATTTCTGTTTTCCATGTTTCTCATCCTTTATAACAATTTCTTTCCTAATTTTCTTCTATCAACTTTCTCTTCTTTGCTTGAAGGTACAAAGTTTTCATAAATCCCAGTGTCAGTGATGTGCTTTGCACTGCTACTGCTGAGGCGCTTGCTATGGGAAAATTTGTTGTGTGTGCAGACCACCCATCGAATGAGTTCTTTAGATCCTTTCCAAACTGTTTGACTTACAAGACATCTGAAGACTTTGTCAAAAAGGTAAAGGAAGCATTAGCAAATGAACCTCAACCACTTACCCCAGAGCAAATATACAATCTCTCCTGGGAGGCTGCCACCCATAGATTTATGCAATATTCCGACCTTGACAAAGTCTTGAATGATAGCAATGATGACACAAAATTGAGTGTATCTAATCAAAAAGGCAATACAAAAGCAGTTTGGATGCCTGATTTGTCAGAGATGGTTGATGGAGGGTTGGCATTTGCACACTACTGTCTCACGGGGAATGAATTCCTAAGGCTTTGCACTGGAGCAATACCTGGTTCACGTGACTACAACAAGCAGCACTGCAAAGACCTGCATCTCTTGCCTCCACAAGTAGAAAATCCCATATATGGCTGGTAAGTAGGTACAATTGTTGGTCCTGCCACCTCCTATATATAATCCCAGATTGTATTAAGAAACCTGATAGGGATTTTTAATAGGAAGGTTTCGTGTGTCCAGAGTTGATATATTTATCTAGCATGCGTACTTGGACAGCGAGATTTTGTTGTTTGACCTTGTCAGGAGACATAGGTGGACGCCAAACCATGTATTCAAACCTATGTGCTTCAATGTAAGAAAGTTGTAATGATTAGCATTGTCTAGTGAAGATAGAAGCCTCTCTTCTGCATTCCTTCCTGGTTTTTATGCTCTTCCCTTTATATATTTGATTTTCCTCTTCTTCTGAGGTGTTTTATTCCACATATGAGTTGATTGGTAATTTCAGCAGCTCAGTTTTCTTATTATTTGCATGGAGATTCGCAAGTCTGGACAGCAATAAGTCCTTCCCCCATGGCCCCCCATGCAAAAAAAAAAAAAAAAAAAGCCCGGAAGAAGAAAAGGTGGAGAAGAAAAAGAAACCCGAAAAAGATAGAAGATATGTTTGGTTGCTGGTTTCGTGAAAAAATGCTAAAGGAACGAAGTTGGGCATCCAAATAATCTGCTATTTAATGAGAATTATCTCCTCCTCAACTTATAGAGTAGAGATTGACGAGGAAAGTCCTCGAAGTGATTAGATAGAAGAAGAAACGAATAATTTTCATTACAAAGTGAACAAAATGTGTGGCTGCGAACTCGCTCGTCACTCCTTCGATCGTGTGCCCCATGTGTGGGTGGCTCTGTATTCATCCAGTTTCTTGTGTATATAATTACACAAAAAGCCGTTTGGACTGACTCGTTTAAGCATGTGAACTGGACCCCATTATCTCTGACTTACTGGCCCTTCGTCTGGAAGAAGGCGAACTTGTAGCACAGATGACAGTCCCACCTCCCATGGTGGAAGTACCGGAATATTCTGGGCGATGTTTTGGGAGTCCAAGGATTAGGCTTAAGTTCAAGGGATTCCAGGCACTACGCATTATCTTTGTTGGCTGTAACCGATATCTCATCAGCTTGTCAGAATCCCGAAACCATCCACTTGGTGCGACCACACAATTGCTCAGCTCATTCCTATCCTCTGTTTGGTACTAACAGGAGTGGAAAAGGCCTTCGCACAGCTTGGGATTGCAGCCACTATGCACGTTGTACTTTCCCACGAATCCCTTGTTATTTAAGGATTCATAGTCATTCTGTTGTAGCAGTTGCGTCAAAAGGAAGTGATTGGTATAATTCTGTGTGGTTCTGTACGTTTTGGATCCATATTCTTGTTCTTGATATGAGCAACGTCTGACCATAATTGAGAGGTCTACAAGAATCTATCGGTATCGTGTATGTTATTTACTCTTGAAGCATGAGAGAAATAGCTAAACAACTTGAGAGATCGAGACATTGAAATTTTATTGGTGGACTGCACATGTGAGCATTGAACCAAGTAAACTGCAAAACGTTAGCAGGATTGGAAAGACACGATCCGTGTGGTTGTTTCTTACAAACTTTGATCTATTAGAACCGGCCATTTGGTCGTGCTAAGTAATGAGTCACTTATCTTCAATGACCCTTTGGCTCAATGGTACTAGAGTCATTACCGGATCGAGAATCTTGAGTTTGAACCGATTGTTCAAGACCAGATTTAATTAAAATTCTTTCTGTAAGCACCATAAGACAAAAACGACCGAAATGCTTGAGTGGCGCAAACTCCTTTCTACCGTGAGTTGGTCTGTGCAGCAGCCATGAGTTCACCAATTAATAACTTGTTTTTTCTTTCTTCATCTTTGTGTTTTTATTTTTTTAATTTTATTTATTCCTTTTTGTGGGATGGGGAAATAAAGGAAGAGTGAATTAGAGTTCCCCACTTTCTGGATTACGAGGCACATGTTTAAGTGCTTTCAAGACATCTTTTTGTTGTGATTGGTTATTGTAGCAGGGTCCCAAACGTCAAAACTGGTTTTTAGGGCTCTAAGCAGGAAAAGCACACGTGAAATATCACAAACGCAATTTGTTTTAGCCAGCCTTGAAGCAGCAGCTGTCACATTCTAAAGAGAGAACTTTACTGAAGGGTCAAAGTCAGACATTCTTCCCCCTAAAGTTTCTCAATATTGTTGTGACAGTAGTTTGGAGATCATTTTTGCCAACAATCAAAGATACAAATTCAGTAATCAATACAAATTCATTTGTTGGTGACAAATATTTGAACCTCCTCAAGTGGGCCAGGCTTGGATGGTTGAGTACTCTCGTTTCCCGGAGAATCTGCAGGCTTCCCATGTATTGTTACAACAATCTGGTTGCTATCATCGTATGAAACAGGTTTTACGCTTTCACAATGGAGTGATTGTGATTTCTCTTTTGACACAGTAGGCTCCACGTTCCCGAAATGTGCTAGGTTGGAGAGCTCCTGGACAGAGTTGTATAATTCATCCACGCACTTGACAATCTCAATCAATATGGATGCAACTGTTGCAGCTGGTGCAATAGCTAAGAAGCCTGCACGGCCTAGTGAGGTAGCTTCCAGTGTAAGTCGTAAGTCCTCAATGGCAATTTTGGAGTTCTCCACATGAAAATTTGCAGGGGATGGATCTGTCATTTTCTTGATGGCTGATGCTAATGATTTCAAAGCCTTGCCGGATTCTTCACCAATCTTTTTGCATGAGTCAAAGATTTTTTTTGGGGATTCTTGTGGTGCCTGCAAAGGGTACGGGGATGCCTATAAGAAAATTTATGTATCAAAAACTCTAAGTAGCACATTCAATATGTTAATAGAAAAAGGAAAAGAAGGTTATTATTGCACAATTGTTTTGCTTTTCTAGAAAAATACATATCCGAGTAGAATGTTTTACTTCAACAAAATAAAGCTTTCTGCGATGATTTCCGGGTAGTTGTCTTTTATTGCTTATAAGGAATATATCAAACAAAGGCTTCAACGTCATCCAGCATTAGCATCTAGACCAGAGTTGCGTAGTATTACTTGGATTTGGATATCAGAGTTGATAAAGCCATTAAGAGTCTCAATCTGGTAGGCACATTTCCGCGAAAGGGCTCCGATCTTCAAGTATTGCTTCCAGGGATGCTGGAACCTAAATTGGCCATGGCTGGGTTCCCACCTCGCAAGGTTTTCCTGCAAGAACCGAATCTGATTAGGTAGCAGCTTTATGACAGCATATTACAGAACATCGCAATAAAGATAGAACTCCCCCAAAAAAAAAAAAAAACAAAAAAGGGTTAGTGACACTCATGTCAGTAGACAGAGTCTTCAGTTACCATAGAATCTTCAGTGGCTTTCGAGTTGAGGAAACTTTTATATTCCTCAAGAAATGACTTGTCATCCTCAGAGCATCCAACATAGTCTCCTCCGAAACCTTTAAATTTATTGCTCTTGTTAGCCCTTGAAGTTCAAATATCATTACAACAGCATTAAGGAAAAGCTAGCTAAAACTCAGAAGCAAGCTGAACATCGTGGTGCTGCAGTATTACCCACCGTGTTGCTGTTCTGTTCTGGTTTCCTTCCAGTAATTCAAATGACAATTAAGTTTGTTACATCCAGCACGAGCAAGAATTGCAGAGATTCAAATTAATGCCACCGCAGCTCAAATGTGATTACTCAATCTTGTTCTTAAGTTTTGAACAAGGATGATAACTTGATAAATCAAGTTGACCGTTATGATCTGGTTTGACTTAGAATAAGTTTTTTAAATTTGAATTTGCAATTACTTTCAATCTTGTTTGAATTCCACCTTAGCTGGAATGGTGGACTAGAACTTCATATATAATGAAGTTTGTAGTTAATAAAACGTTTGAACTACTTTTCTAGAATTTGTTTTCTTATATTTGCTCATTTCTACTTACAAAAGGTTCACTCAATTAGAAACTTAGTTGCATTTTCTATTTATGAAAACTAGCATCTAATATCAGTGCTGCAAAGATTCTAAAGTGACTTGCACATTGAGAGTAAAAGAAGAGAGAAAGAGAAACCCTTCCATAAAAATTTGTCAATTCTGGTATGACATATTCCTCAAGATTGTCAACCAAATTAGGGTTCTTGGTGAATGTTTCCTGAATAAAAATGAGACTTAGAAGGTTCTTGTGAGCATTCTAGAGAGATTTGAAGCAAAAATCTCCTCTTCAGAGGACTTTAAGATCTAAATACAATTTCTCTATTTGAGTTAATAAATGCATTTCAGACTCAAGAACAAAGGAAGCTCTTAAGGCAAGAAGATACAACTGAAGGTGCTTTCCAAGCTAAAAACAAGCAGAGAGCTCAATAAAGAAAGAAGCAAGGTGGGAAACAAGGTAAGAAAAACATATGACAGCAAGTCTAATGGAAGAAAAAGTTATCCACCCTATGAACATTGTAGCAAGACCAATCATACAGCAAAATTTTTTTGGAAAATGCTGATATTATTTGAAATTTTTTGTAAAAAGAAGAATCATTATGAGTGAATTTACAAAAAGAAATTGCATCAGCCTCAATAGGACCAACAAAGTAAAACTCAAGCTCAAGTTGCAGACAATGAGCAATAACTTGGAGAGCAGTTATTTGTTGCCAGCATCAGTATTTCAACCGATGGTGGAGAGACTTGGCTTATGGATGGTGACTGTACCAATCATATGTCCCTAAACCTCACTGTTTTCAAGTCCCTTGACAACTCATATGCATTAAAGGTTAAAACTGAAAATGAAGATTTGTTGCAAGTCAACGACAAAGACATTGATGTTGTTTGCACTTATTTAGGTACAAAACTAATCTAAAGAGTTCTATATGTGCCTGATATAAATTAAAATCTCCTTAATGTTGGTCAGCTGGAAAATGGATATTCTCTTGCTTTTAAAATCATAGCCTGCACAATTTCTAATATGAATGGATTTGAACTTATTGTTGTTCTCATGAAAGGGAAAAACTTTCACTTAAACCTAAAAGTGATCACTGAGCATATTTTACCAACCTTTGTTAATGAATCTATTTTGTGACACAAGAAGCTAGGTTATCATCTCTATACAGGCATACAGAAACTATAAAAGAAAAATCTTGTACACAATCTGTTTGAAGAAGAAACTACATGGCAAGATGTTTACTGGCAAGGAAGGAACTTTCAAAGAAAATTTGGGCTGACACTACATCTATTTCGATACACTTGCTCAACAAGTTACCGACAAAAACTCTAATTGATTAAACTCCTTTTGAAGTTTGGTTTCAACACAAGCCTTTATTTAATCACTTGAAAATCTTTGGATGTATCTGCTTTACTCATGTTCCGGAGCAAAAGAGAGATAAGTTGGATACTTAAACATCTATTGCTATTTTTGTTGGTTACTCCAATGCAGTAAGCAACTGCAGGATCTATATTATATTCAATCTGGACAAATTTCAATTGCCAAAAATCTAAAGTTTAGTAAGAATGAACACTAAAATTAAGATAAATATGAAATATAGCAAACTCAAGCACACTTTGGACAATCATAAGGACTGGCAAATCCTGAAGTCGACGCTCTTGATGAAAAAGGCTATAAAAGGAACAAGGAGCCTCTTAGATATCTATGAAAGGGTTATTGCAGCAATTCATGAGCCTGTAGACTATGAAGAACCTGCTAAAATCCCTAATTAGAGAAAATTCATGTAAGAAGAGATCCAGTCAATTCAAAAATATGAAACTTGGAAGCTGCTTTCTAAACTAGTGAACAGGTCTGCAATTGGTATAAAGTGGATATTTAGGATCAAGTATGATGCAGATGAAACTATCAATAAATTGAAAAGTAGATTGGTAGCAAAAGAATACTCACAACAATATGGAGTGGATTACTATGAGACATTTGCTATAGTAGCTAGATTGAACACTATAAAACCATTGGTTGCAATTGCTGCACACAAGGGATGGGAGATTCATCAACTTGATGTGAAATCTGCTTTCCTTAATAGTTTCTTACAAGAAGAGATTTTTGTTGAATAACCAGCAGGATTTGGTAAGGAATGAGAGGAAGGCAAAGTCTATCTACTCAATAAGACCCTTTATGGCTTAAAGAAAACTCCAAGGGCTTGGTATATTAGGATTAATGAATATTTTTCAGATCGTGGCTTTGACAGAAGCAAAACTAAAACAACCTTGAATGTCAAAGAACATAGAGATCAAAGTTTCTATATCTCCATCTATGTTGATGATCTATTGATTAGGAAGTTGCAATTAGTTGGTGCGAAGGTTCAAAGTTGAAATGAAAGAGGTATTTTATATGATAGATCTTGAGAGAATGTCTTGTTTTCTTGGCTTAGAACTCAAGCAATCAAGTCAAGGAATCTTTGTTTGTCAAACAAAATGTGCTAAAAAGATCTTGAAGAAATTCCAAATGATAAACTGCAAGAGTTTTGATACTCCCTTGGCAGCTGGTGAGAAGTTACTTAAAGAAGATGAAACTGAGCAAGTCAATGGAACCGGATATAGAAGCCTTATAGGTTGTCTATTAAATCTTTCTGTTTCCAAACTTGATATTATGCATGCAGCTAGTCTTCTCTCTAGATTCATGCATATTCTTAATGAGTTACATTATAAAGCAGCTAAAAAAGTTTTAAGCTGTATCCAAGGAACTACAAAATTTGACATCACGTACAAGAAGTCCCAGGAACTAAAGTCAGTGAGATACACAAATAGTGATTGGGCAAACTCTCTAGAAGGTATGAAGAATACATCCGGTTTTATTTTTACTCTGGGAACATGAGTTTTAAGTTGGAATTCAAAAAAAACAAGCCACTGTTCCCTAATCTATAGCAGAAGCAAAATACATTGTTGTTGCTTTTGCTATAAATCAAAGCTATTTGGATCAAAAAAATTCTTTCTGACTTGAATTTGGAGAAAACTAATGCAATTCTAATTTATTGTGACAATTAATCCACCATTATAATTTCTAAAAATCCAATTTTGTGTAGAAGAAATAAGCATTTCAAAGTTAAATTGCACTTCATCAGAGAAGCATGGGAGTGCAATAAAGTGAAACTGGTGTATTGTCCTACTGAGAAGCAGCTAGCTGACTCTTTTAACTAAAAGGTTGACAAAGCAAAGATTTAAAGTTTGAAGAAGAGATTTGGGTGTGCAATACTATAGCACCAAGGAGGAGAATCGATATTCAAAAGCAAGCGAAGCATCATGGTGCTACAGTATTACCCACCAAGTTGCTATTTTGTGCTTGTTTTCTTCTAGTAATTCAAATGGCAGTTAAGTTCGTTACATCCAACATGAGGAAGAATTACAGAGATACAAGCTAATGTCACCTCAGCTCCATTGCGATTACTCAATCTTGTTTTTAAGTTTTGAATAAGGATGTTAGCTCATTAAATCAAATTGGCTGTTAGTATCTAGTTTGATTTAGGATAAATTTTTTAAATTTGATCTTAACTGTAATGATGTGCAAGAACTTCATATGTAATGAAGTTTGCAGTCAATAAGATGGTTTAACCATTTTTCCAAATTTTGATCTCTTCTATTATCTTATTTCTACTTACAAAAAGTTCACTCAAATAGCATCTTAGTTGCATTTTCTATTTATGAAAATTAGCACGAGCAAATCTATTAATTAGTAGCTAGTCTATAGATGTATCTGCGTATGTATGTATGTATGTATATACCTTCAAGGTAGCTTCCAAGCTTTTCAATATTGGAAGCAATCGTATAGTGAAGATCTTCACCTGCCCATACAGGACATATGCACACAGATACAAGTATGCAGGTTGCTCCGCCTATTATTATTGTCAATAGCCTCTGGTTAGCCAGTGTCAAGAGTTCTTCAATCCGATACCCCGAAACGGAAACCAAGCAGAATGTCAATATAAATAACATGACTCCATGGTCGTATCTTGCCTTGATTTTTGGAAAGAATCGTGTGAATGTAGATGCTGCAGCTGCATGAATCCACCCAATTAACTTTGCATCAGTAAGCAGAAAATAGAAGTGCTTGTGTTAGTTTAGTCCATCTGGTATGGTTCAAATTGTTTTACTTGTGTTAGTTTATAATCACAATGCGTACCCAACAGGAAGACAAGCGTTCCAAGAACAATAGGTTCTCCTCTTTCTCCAAAAAGGCTTGCAAAATGTTGAGCTCCAACCCCTAAAGCACCAGCTATTAATGTTGCAAAACCTCTGTTCAGACTCTTGCTCAAGGTTCCACCTGGACAAGAAAAAAGTACACAATTATTTAAATGCCATAGCACGGGCAGCTGTTTTCCATGCAGAAGTTAGAACAGAAGCGAAGTGTCAAGTCCTGCAATTTACTCACCTACAGTGAACTCAAATACTACCACCACTGTTAGCACAGCCCACATTCCCGAGACCCCAAAAACATCATAGAGTGACCTGGAATAGTACAACGGGGACACCAATGTGAGAGCCAGCCCCACTTTTAGGGAGTGAATCACTATTCTTGGGTCATCTTGTCCAAGCTGTTTCATATTTTTAGCAATTTTAGTGACCTCGGCCTTGGACTTGCCAGGCAGGGCCTTGGTCCAGCCCCAAGCAAGTGGCCCAGCCCTCTCATGAATTGCTGACATTGTCTCCAGGCGCATAGACATTGAATGTTGGCAACTTCACGTAAGCTAACACAGGTAAATGTTTGTTGCAAAGTTCAAGTACTTGGGTTGGTTTCTATTTTTCTTGATATATGGGGGAGAAAAATGGAGTTATGCTTGGAACGAAATGCTTTTATGGGCAGTGGCCCTCACTGGCCTATGTTTATATAGGAAGGGAGTGGGGCAGACAAGAATACGAAACGGTGCATTTGTGTCGGTGTCTTTTCTAGGATGACCAGACAGATTTTGTTTGAGAAAAAAAAAGAAATCGAAATGTGGGTGACGAGGCTTTTATATACCTTTTTTCCCACTTGAAAACCAAAAATGATATTGAAGACTTGGATCTAATCCAGGCAATATATTGATAAGCATAAAGAGCAGCCCACGATTCGTTACGTTAATTTTGTAAGAATTTATCCCACGTAGGCTTAAGAAAGCGGCAATTACTTGTTGAGGTCACCATATGTTCAGAATTCAGAGCCGAAGGCCAGAGTTCATTGTCTTACTAGTGAGAGATTACTCTTAGTATTTTGTCGCTTTTCACTTTTCAGGTCATTGTCACGGGATTTAATAATTAGCCTGCAAAAATTTTGTGGGTTTGTAGTGATTTTTTGTATTGGTTATTTTTATATTCGGACACATGCATATGGTTGCCCCCTTAGTGAAAAGCTTGACCTAGGAATTAGTGTTCCATAATAACTCTATTCTGACTCTTGGAATATGGTTATTACATTGAGTGAACTTTTTGATAAACTCTCAAAATAAATTATATATATATATATAACAGCTATGTTTTTTAATATTTTAAAAGCAGTATTATGGATCAAAAAAGGGACATAGCTATTTTGTTCAACATTTCAAAAGTAGCATTTGTTCTCTCTTTTTTTTTTTTTTCAAAAAAAAAAAAAAAAAAACTGTCTTGGGATTTAGACTCTACTTGAAGGATCTATCACAAAACCACATGAATGGGAAATATTAGATCTATGCTCAATTATGATGTCTCTCGCTCTCTCTTAGTGTCTTCGCCAACTTTGAACGGCCATACGCCTTCACATACTCAACAGATTAATATAAATATAACCCCATTTGGAGTCTAATTGCGAAATTGATATATGTGAGTGAAAGTGTTCGAATCACCACCATGGAGTTCTGAAATTTTTAAAACATTGAAGCTAGTGCCATAACCTAACCAAAAAGAAGGTATCAACCAGTTCACCACTATCCGATCGATGCTTAATAGATTGAGTTGCTGAATTCAGGTAAAGCATCAGATCGTACTTTTCAAGTGGATAATATGATACTGTTAAATAGGAGAAAAGCCAAAGGAGAAGAACAAGAGAGGAAAACACACACTTTCTTACATTTCATGTTAGAGGGCTTCCTTAGAAAACAAAAGAAGGGATATCTTTCGAAAAAATAAATAACACAGTAATTATAATGATAACCCTTGTTTAAATTTGTTCTTGGACATTATCTGCCATGTTAATTTGCTATCTTTTACTCCTTTTAATGCTTATTAATAAGAGTGTTTAAAACATTTGTGCCAAAATTAACTTAGCTAGCCATCCAATTGATCATTTTTTTTTTTTATTATTATTCATGAATATGTTTTGATTGTCTGCAAACCGAATAAGTCAAGTCCGCAGTCACCAATGAACAGGATCTGACGCGATCATCTAGTTTTTGTCCAGTTATCCGGCTACCCTGAACAGAAAATCTGAACTAAAATCAAGAATATGCTTGGAAATGAAAAAAGTTCCTTCTGTTGTGCTAGGGTATGCCCAAACTATATAATAAGCCATTAAATATACTTTGCTTGTCTTCATAATTTCGCCAAGTTTATTGGCCTACTTGCCTATGCATGAATCAATGGAAAGACAGTGGACCTTACAAGAGGGAAACAGCAAAGCAAGCAAAATGCTCGAATTCTATATTTGTGCCTCCCATACTCTAATCTCTTGAAACTTATCTACATTTTATTCTTTTATGCGTTATGCCAGCCCCATTTGTGATGCCTAAAATACATGCACGCTGTAATTTTGGGGTTTTTTTTTTTTTTTTTCTAAAGCTTTCATTATTTTGATTTGATGGACTGTACAAGCTCGATTATTGTGGCTGTAGAGCTCGAATATTTCGAATATGTTCGGTTTATTCGTCCGAAATCATTCTCATACATTCACATACATATTGCTTTAAAGATTGTGTTTCACATAAGCTGCTAGTCCCTCAAATGAAACCAATAATATTCTTCGGAATATTGGCATATGGTGTTGATAGAGATGGTCGCGGTTGTCTCACCTTTGGTAGATAATAATCTGGATTTCAGCTTTCAATTTGGTTGAAGCCTAACAATTTAAGATTTTAAATAAAAAATATATTTTTTTATTATGATATCAAAATTTTCATTAGTAGATAACATTATTTTCACATTTAAGTATAAATTAATTATAAATTTATAATTTATTTATATTTTACATCCAAATAAAATTGAGTTATTCACACTTCCATCCCTAATAAATTAAGGTTTCTATTGAAGAATCATGTTAAAGAAACACATTAAAAGACAATATATAATTCATATATTAAATTTTTACTTATTAATTTAAATTTTCAAATAAAATAATTTTTGAATATGTTATATTCTCTTTATTTCTTTCATGTAGGTTACTCTTTCTTGTTTACTTTCCGTTCTTTTCCCTTTGTGATTACATGAAACTGGTCCAAATTGAATAACATCGAGACTTGAAATATCTTCACTGATCTTGAATAGAAATCTGGAGTTCAGGAAAAACATTCTAAATGTATCCAGGCCACTATCTTACTTCTGACAGCACAAGAAGCATGCCAAAGTTACAGACAAGAATATAACTTTGAACATGCGGGAAAAAAAAAAAAACAAAAACAAAAAAAAAGGAGTGCCATTACTTTCTAGCCAAGGTTATTCCTTTGGAAGCACGTACGACAAGACAAAATACAACCCAACTTTATTTACTGTATAAGTGATGGGGATTTAAAACACATGGCTCTCATGCTGTGTAGTCCTATAAATTACTTAACTAATATAAATGAAACATTATTTTATTTTCAACAATTACATCCTACACCAAACCTCATGGGACACCAAAGAGACTCTTGAAAAATAACGTTTTTTTTTTAATTATTATTTTTAAATTAATACTTTCACGTAAAAGCTATCATTATCATATTAAATTGCGGTTCTCTTCACAGCTTACATAAGTAAAACTTGAAGCATCAAGACAACTCTCTTTGCGGACAAGGGAATCTCACTATGACCCTAGTTTTGTTCGCATATCACGTGTGCCAAATTAAAGCCACCAGCTTGCGGACAAGGGATCTTTGCCCTAAACCCTCTACTCGGTGTCCAAAGTGTTCCCCCCCCCCCCCCCCCCCCCCTAATCTGCATGCTTGCGACTGCCCCAGAGGACAAGTCACGATTCCATTGCCACGGCGGCAGAGTACTTTTGTTTGGTTGTCTTAATTTCGTCAATTTGTTCATCTATTTTCACAATATTTTTGAAAGTACAACGCAGCCTTGAGCTTGCCTTGTTTTTGGGTTTTTCTCATTCCATCTATTTGCTTTGGTGGCAATGTCCTCCGTCTATTATTAATGGATGAATTTTATTTGGAAAACAAAAAGGGACACCTATCTTTCTTATCCCACCGTGTTCTAATTGGGGATTATTATTTACACTCATGTTTTAGTTTCATAAAGGTCGAAACTTTGCTCAAGTTAATGGGACTAAGTACACCAATTATCACAAAATGTCATTAGCCTTTAAATTAATTTTCTATAATAAGTCTTCGTTGAGTAAAATTTCCTCCGCATTATGAGCAGGACGTGTTATTTCCACTTAAGAAAGTAAATTTGCATCTATTTAATTTTGGAAAACGCTACTTGACTCAATATTAAGGAGTCACAGAGAACTACAAAAAATAAAGTAACCAACTAAAATTTTCTTTTTTTTTTTTTACAAAAAAAAATTAAAATTACAAAAAAAAATCATCATTCCTCTTTTGTGTCTTTCTAATCTACAGGTGAAGGTCCGTATAGAACCATTTTGATTTAGTGGCTTAAGGATTTCAAAGATGAGGCTTCTTTTAATAATCAAATAAGGTCACGTTGCCCTCTGTACATTGCCGAATCTCACCAATTTATAAGCCCTGGGCCACCATGCACCACAACAGGCGTGTATTGGTTTCCATAGGAATTTGCCGTCAGTGTCACTTTTAATTATGATTATTTCACAATCGTGTTTACTTACACCAAGTCTCCTTTGTGATCGCCAGCAAACATTTGTCATTTAGTTTCCTCAAGGAGGAGCCATCTGATAATAAGCATGACTACTTCATGGCCTAATTGGAGGAAATTCTCGAAGCCCTTTAAGGGTCTAATCATCGTTGCGTCATTAGTGCCTTTATCGAGTGGTTTACACTTTTATCTCAAATCCCATCTTTAATTATTCTTAACATGTTTATCCACTCAATTAATTGGATCAAAATAACATGCAAGGCCCAAGCACCTAATGCTTTATTTCAGCTTTTTATTAGCAAGGACATGGCTGTGTACTTGAAAGCAGGTTACCATCTTTGCCTTTTTTTCATGGTATTCTTTTTATTTTCTTTTACCTCTTGACTAGGTCATGCTTAACAAGGTATTATACCCAGAAAGAATGGAGCAGCTATAGGGTGGACTTGCACCTTTTTGAACCTTTAATTAATCTTGAAAGGCTGAAAGCAATGGCAATATTAGAATTTGACGATCAGGAAATTTTGTTCTTGAAGACCCTGGAATGAATTTTCTGATTTTCCGAAAAGGGGAATTGATAATTAGTATTAATATTGGAAATATAAAAAAGGATGGAAATTACAATGATATCCATTTAGACCTTTGAATGCCACACAAAGCTCATGCATAATTACAAGCCATCTTACTTTTATAATTCTTTTTCCAAGGGGGCAAAAAAGAATTATACGATTCACGTATACGTAATGGATTTGATTCAATGTGCAGCTGGGTCGCTGTCTGGGCTGCAAAGATGGTTTAAACGGAAATGGCATAGGTATAAACTATAATAAATGTCCTCTAATATCGATATTGGGCCAAAACCCAATACTAAACATTACTTTTACAAGACAAATTATTATTACATATCTGTTGATTACGCGGAGGCTGTTGTAGGCCCACATATCGAAGGCCCCAAGTTTCACAGTTAGCCCCTGCTGGTCAGTTTTCTTGTACGATAAAGAGTCCTTCAAAAGCATGGCTCGTCTCGTGTGGACACTAATTGGCGGGTGTAAAGCCAAAATTGCTTCTTTTTTTTTTTTTTTTCATTGAATTTTCCAAATGCAAAAGCCTCTTCTGTACAGATTTTGGGGGGGGGGGGTCTTGACAAGTATGTGCAACTCATTTCCTTTTCTACTTTGGTTAGTGGCCACACACACACACGAACACGTTTTGGCTTCCGTCAAGTGCTTGGGTGCTTGGGCGTTGGTTGAGTAGTGGTAGTTATTATTGGTTAATAATAAACCCCCAAAAAGGAGGAAAGGGCATGAAATCTGACTAGGCACTTGGCCAGTAAGTACCATTAGATGTATCAACTTGTTCGTTCATTTCTTTTCTAACTTTTCTTTTTCGGAAATGAGCAGAACAAAGAGGCAATTGAGTACTTATGAGCGGTTTACTGAATTTGGTATTGAGAAAAGACCCACTCAAAAAGTGAATGAAGATGAACAGAGAACTGCTACTCTGACTTAAAGGCAGATGTGGGGCTTGTCCTGTTGCAAATGACCAATAAGCTAACTCCATTTCCTCTGCTATATGAGACGGACAGACAGACACACACACACAAAGGAGGCCCATGGGCTGGTCCAGCTGGGGCAAGAATCAGTGATAATAAATGGGTCACTTGTTATAATGTTGAGAGATGGGCCATCATATACGGTCCATGTTATCTTTGGCACGATGGGTACATTTCCTATGCCACTTTCCTTTTCTCCTGCCAATGGAAATTCAATTCAAAAAGGTACTAGTGAAAAAAACCATCACTGAAATTGACCTCTACCCACCATTCAGTCATTAGTCAGACAGTTTTCAGTTTTGAGAGAGGCATCGAATGAAAGTTGCAATCTCTTTGTGCTTTTCAGCACACATTCAAGACGTGGATAAAATATGACAGTGAGCATATCTACATGAAAAAAAACAAAAAAACAAAAAAACCAAGAGGAAGAAGAAAATAATTAAATGATGTAATGGGTTTGGAAAAGGTCATGTGAACAAAAGCATGCAGGATGCCACTCCCACGGTATTAAATTGGGAATGTCATCATTGTAGAGCAATAAATACAACAGCGAAAAACACAGGGTGTTTTATGAAGGACTCGAAGCCCACCCTGTCACTCAGAACATTATTCAGTGCCTAACAAGTTAGCACATGGGGACTCCTCTTCTTGAATTCAGGTAATTTACCCAATTTGAACTCATGTTATTTGACAATCTGGAACTGGAAAAAAAAAAAAAAAAAAAAACAAAGTTACATCAACACTGAAGACGAGACCTACCTCCAAAGAATTTTTTTAGTCAATACAAGACCTGTTGGGCTATGAGTTACAAAATTAGAATAATTTTTTGTTTTTATAAATTTTATATTTTCCTTCACATGATTAGAACCCATTAACTCCTAAAAGAAATATTAATTTTTAATTACTAAATTTCTCCGAAAGTATCAAGAAAAAGAAAGATGATAATAAAAAGGAAAAGGTAAACCCGATATTTCATTTTCTTCACTCTCTTTGTTACTGTATATTGTTAATTGAATTGGCTAGCATGCCAAATAGGGGAACAGAGTTTCTACCTTGTGTCATCTTTGGCCATGTTAAGGAAACTTGACCAAAATGATGTTTCATTGTGGAACGCATATCAAAACGTGTGGCATACATCTAAAAAGCTTATTTAAATATTAGTTTCGTCAATGATGCAAAGAAACTCAGCAGGAGACTCACTGAAAAGGTATATGGGATTTTCTTGATAGTGAAGGGAATTAACACAGCACGCAAGGTTCGTCTAGGCGCTTTCTGAGGCACTGAGCCTCCAAACAAACACCCCCGTATACAATATTGATCAGAAAGGGGCTACCCATGAATCAATAACAATATATTAGAATAGGATCCTCACTAGAGATGAATAGGGGTTAAATGGGGTTGCGGCCAACTCTATAATCTAAACTATACTTTTTTATACGTAGATAAAATATTAGTGCAATCTATCTTTCCGTTAGACTACAACAATTATTCGTCCTTCCAAGTTTTATTAAAGGCAAAACCTCAATTGTCACAACTCAACCCTTTTTGGACATGTCTCTACTCTATTGTCTTAAGTTTGCAAGTAAGGGAAATTCAAAGTCTACAGCAGCTAAGTTCATGATCACAAATAAAGGAAGATCAACATATAAAGTAGCAAAGATCACATGAAGATTTAGGCACAGCCCTTGGTCCCCCAATTTTGGGTAAGCAATAGTGTTTTCTGATACGTTCCATTATTTTAAAGTGGAGGAAAGGATGAGATGAGGTGAAGGTGACGCATCGTCCAGCCTAACAGAGCCCTTGTTGATTCGTCTGTGGATATTGCAATGCCACGTGATAAAGAAGCTTTCAAAGTTATAACCCGTTAAGCAATCAAAGCACATTTTCTAGCCACCAAAAATCGATGTTTGAAAATCACGATAATGCCAAGCTTGGTTCTTAAAATCAGGAAAAAAAAAAAAAAAGGGAATATTAAAAATAAAATAAAGAATATGCGAGTAAGAAAGAAGTGGATCTTTCAAGGGCTAAGTTCGTTGCTCTTCTCATTGACCAAAAAAAAAAAAAAAAATTATCATTTCATTTCCGTATATGCGCAAGGGTGCTTATCAGAATACATGGTTACTCGACATCAAATGCACAACATTATTCAAGGATAGATATTCCCTTTCTTTAAATAAATAAAAAAAAAAAATTATTCCAAGGCACAATTTGTATTTGGTTCTACTCAGTGGATCGAACACAAAATATAGACATTTGTTAGTTGCTCATCATACATGAGTACTGAGTCAGAGGATTAGCTCAGGAGCATCTATTCTTTGTCTGCATTCCTCCAGCAATGTTGGGGATTAGGTTCTGAACAGACGTGGAATTAATAGAGGCATTTCTTTCTAACAAAGGAGTCATTTGCATAAGAAAGCTCAAAAAAAAAGGAAGAAAGCTTCAAGATCAGTGTGGTTAAGGATTGCCCAATCACAAAAAGAAATAGGAAAACAGAGACGTCCCGGACTGTGTAATCAACCATATAATTGCCAAGGGGCATCTGGGTAACCAAAATCTAAATAAGTTATTAATGGGATTCGGATAATTTCTTTTGATAATGCATGCATTATTGTGATTAGAAATGTCTTAACTGGCGTTACAAAATTGAAGACATGATTGAAATGCAACCAAGCCAAAGTGACCAACGACTTTTGTAGGGTCGTACACTTTTTTTATTGGGGAAGGGAGAAAGAACCTAACCTAACCCAGCAAATATTTGATCTTTAAACGGCTGCTAGCCTGGTTTTTGACCCCGAGTGTGCACCAGCTAGCTAGGCTAAAGGTGGTCCACCCTCCAGTTAGGGCCCAAGTACGCGGCGCGTGAGTCGCGTGTCCTTGTTATGGCAGCACGAAAGTGACAGTCACTTTGGAGCCCAAAATGCTGGGACAATACAAGACATACATTTCAAAATGATACTTATATTTATTCATTTCAATTCGTAGAGTTACCTTCCAAGTTTCCCTCATCTTTAGATTTAGGTCAACTGTGAATATTTTTAGTTGAGCTTTTTTTTTCCACATATTAGTAGTTCTTAAAACGATAAAATAATAATACTAATGCCTTGTACACGGATTTTTCGAGATGAAATTTTATGTATGAGAAAATATTTTAAAATTGGAAATAACACCAAGAGACTTTATTATGTAAGTTAGCCTATACCTGCTCAATGATTTAGGAAATTGCTATAAATTCTAAATTCGAAAAAGAAAAACTAGAAACCAATGGACCAAAAAAAAGAAACAAATGTGCTAAATATTAGTTTATGAATACTTGCTAGAGTTATTCTATTCAACAATCTCAAGCGGGGCGACATGTCGGGGGGAATGATCTTGATACCTATTCCCAATATGCTGGAAATAATGAGAGAACGAAAACTTTGATTAAAAAAAACTCCATTTCCTTTCACTTTTGGAAGAGAAATCAGTTGGGATTGATAAAATTACAATTCTAACATTATTTTATCCATATAAAAGTGAATTTTATCATGTTTTATCATTTTCCCACCTTTTACGTAAGAAAGAATAATTATATCGCTGCAAAAATTATTCTTTCTTATAATTTTCTTTTTTTTTTTTGGTAATCTTCTTTCTCATAGTCTAAGATCTAGTATAAAATTTCCATACCACCTAACATAAATGTTTGTTGCTTATTCGGTGTAATTTTCATGCTTTTGGTTCAAACTTAAATTTTTCCAACATATTTTTGTTTTCTAAAAAATGCAAAGGGAGTGATTAAAATGCCTTCTTAATTTTAAATTTAATAAATATTATAATTAATTGCAAAACAATTTGTTATGAGCTTCACTGTTAAGTAGTATAATTTTTGTAGGAAAAAAGTTAAATTGGCATCTCAACCGGTGATTTTCGACTAAAAAATTGACATCTGTAGGATATATATATATATAATACTAGCATTTTAATATGTTTTTTATATGTCAAAAAAGAAAAAAAAGAAAAAAAAGGGAACGAACCTATCAGAAGATAATTGTGGGGATGCAATAGGGGCAGCGTTATCTCTCGCCATCTACCGGTCTTGACTCGCGTCGCGCCAACCCCAAAAGGGCTTCCCCAGAAGACTCTCAGCCTTTCGCTGAATCGTGTTAAACACGAGGCATAACTGCCGCGTTTTGAATAGTCCACCTTATTGGTTTATTGAATCGCTTTAACGCTGGGATGATATCTCACGGTGAGATTTTTGTCGCTGTCGTGAACAGATAAAGGCTGCGTACGAACTTATGTCACCATCAATCCCGTACGTACACGCAACTCCCGAAAACCAATCACCCTACTAATCACCGCACACAAGCCTCATCCACTTACCAGATCTGCACCATTCGATCCCCACCGAGTTATTTTACAGTTATAATCTAGCGGTAAAATATCCTAGTGGACGAAGCACTCGTGCACCTCTTGAAAAAGACCCCCAAAAAAAAAAAAAGCTGACAGAGAGCGTACAACACTGTTGCTTTGAAAACTTTTTTCTTTTAATCAGAAATTTCTTTCTTCTTGGAAGGGGGCTGAATGGTCATTCTAATGAAAAAGACAGGCAATGCCTACGTGGCAAGACATTGGCGGAGCGGGGACAAAGGGCGCTAAGTGGTGCAAACACGCGACACGTGTCCTTATCAATCCGAAAAGCCGACAACTTCAAAGCTTGAAGATAGATATGATAGATCGTCAACTAGCAGGCGGCGTTAAAGTAAGTAAAAGAAGGCAGCTGTTGCCCGAGAGAACCAGCCTCTCCTCCGATTGGTTGCTTTCTTGAATTGGTGACACGTGGGCCCCGACAAATGCGTGGTAGCTTTTGATTAGGTGGTGGGCCCGATGGGGGCGGGACGAGGGGGTGGGCAAGGGGAGGCGAATCTTCCTTATTGAAGACAAAATACGAAAGAAAAGAAAATGTTCGAAAATTTTGGAAATGAAAGGTAGGGTCCTATCCATTGAACATGTGAACAGAGAGAGTTGAGCAGTGGGGTCCACTTTGTTCATAGCCAAAGCAAAAGTCCAATCCCCCCAACTCCTCGTTTCAAACAGGAATGCGTTTGGCAATGTGAGATGGACCCGGTGGGACCCGGTGCAAGTTGCCTAACTCAGTCTTCTACTCTAGGAAAGTTATGCTGTTACGGTGTGAATGATTTTTTGACTGTTGGATTCAACATATTTAACTTGAGATCATATGATCTAACGGTGCGTAGACAATTTAGAGATGTAGTCATTAGCAGGGAATCGACACTTTTCCGTTTTAGTGCACGGCGGCGTGGCCGTTCTTGCCTTCTTGACAACAAACCGGCACGACGGGGAAATTTTATTAAAAAAAAAAAAAAAAGGAAAAAAAAATTTGGGTTCATGGCCGAGTAGATTTGTAACTCCAGTGGGGTGACCTCTAGTGCGGTGGCTATCGCAATATGATTTTCGAAATTGATTCGTTGTAAGCCCTTAATCTAATTTTATATGTGTATCATTCTACCCATCTTTTAGTGGTCATTAGATCATTATGCTAAAGATAATGAAAGTTAGGGTTTAAGCATGTCCTCCAGAAAGATAACTCTCGGTGCTGATTTATTTCTTAGCCAAAATTAATTCGTTCTTTGATATCCAAATATGAGGCAATTTTTGAGCTGCCACTCTCTGGTATAGATCTTGTTAGGCGTAGCCTTTTTTCATTATTTTTTATGTACCCGAAAAAAGAAAAAAAAAAAAAAAAGGGAAGTTTGGCGTATGTAGCATAATACTTGTGTCATGCCCATTAACTGCCAAGTGAGCGATTAATAAAAAGCCAACATTGTAAATGAATATGAAGGTCACAGGTGCACGACACATGTTACACATATCATTTTCATTAATTAGATGGTTCTCACAGTTTCTATTGGTACGGCTTGGCTACACTATAGATTAGATAAAAAAAGAAAAACCCCACCTTCGGGTGAGGTTCCGGTCAGTTTTTCAGACCCGTGTCATTAAAACTGTTTCATTATCTCCCTCACAGCTATTTTCAAGAATTAATTGTAAAACAAATAAACATGATTGACCAAGGTTATCGTGAGAGTGGGTGTTGATGGGGTTTGCTCTTACTTGATAAGATGAAAGGGCATCACAATACTCGAAAGTCTTCATTCATAAATGAGAGGTCTTCGATTTCAACCATTTAGGTGGCCACGAGGGAGAATATTATTATTTTTTTATTTTTACAAGAGCGAGAATATCATTTGTGTTATATCTCACAGACAAATCATCCTTCTAATAGATTAGGGAAAAAAGTATATGGTCAATTAAATGTATTCCCTAAGAGGATATGTTCATTGTTTAAATGCTTGACTACGCATTGAAAGAACAAAATAAAAACCTCATTACACATTCAACAGCACATGCGAAACAAATCTGGCTCATATGGCTAGCTTATATATGGAACGTGAGCTACGAGCACCCTCCAACAAAAATCGAACTTAATTCGAATAAATACCGATCACAAAGATGCAAATTTTGCCTATAGATAGACGTGGTTCGATGAATTTGACATTATCTACAATCACGATCCCGAATGACTAGCCGACAAGCCTAGCAAACAGGATTATGCATTTTAAACTCTTCGTAGGAAAACTCCTGTGTGCTTGTGTATCTGCGTGTGGGGCGGGGAGGGGAGAGAGAGAGAGAGAGATCATCGGGCCCATAATTGAGGAAATGATCGTGGTAGGTTTTTTCCCACCAAAATGGACGTAAGGTTGTAAGTCTCAGGTTATTAATTATCTTGTTTTGTTTTTGATACTGTATTTTCTCAAGAAGAAACAAAGTCATTCGCCATTTCTACTGCTGCTAAGCCTGACAAATACTATTCTACGAGACCCCATGTCGAATTATGCTTATACTGGAAATTATAAGGAAAGAGTAATTTTACACTATAGACACTTAATTGACGGTACAAAAATTACATATTAAAAACTCATTGAATTATTAGTTTTGTAATTCGAGATAAAGTTTTACGAATATGCACACATCATATATTGTATCCATTTAAAATGACAACCGGCGACTTCATCGACATTTCATTAGTCAAATTGAAGTTTAATTGAGCTTACAATTTTGAAAAAAAATACCTCAAAAATTTTAATAATCTTTGCTGTTCCCATATCGCTAGCTCATTTGTCTATCTGAAATTGTTGCTTCCTATTAGTATAATGAGTATAAAAATCTTGTAGAAGAGTACACGTACGCATGGATTTGTATACTGTTACTAGGTTAGAAGTGGGGCCACGAGTAGGTAATTGATGGGCAAAATTACGTTTGAATGTGTTATTACAAGGACTTTGTCCTTGAAAAAACACAATTATATGGTTGCGTCTTGGGACGAGCATTCCGTAAGCAAAGGAGAAGGGGAAAATCACAATGACATATATAGTAGAGATGGCAAGCAGCCTGTCTATAGTAGGCCGCCAGCTGAGGCTCGGCTCCACCTGTGAAAGCTACTCTCTCTCTCTCTCTCTCTCTCTCTCTGTGTCTTTGTCTCCGTGTGCGTAGTCAACAAGCTTGACTTCATCATGTTGAGAAAAAGGATTCCATGTGAAATCCAAACCCATCCACGAGTCATTAGATCAAGTCATCATACATGTTAAGTTGAATGTACGTGCTGATTTTCATATATTAAACGGAGAATTATCGATATTGATCCAAAAAGCCAAAAAAAAAAAAAAAAAACCTTGAACTTGATTAATGATGTTAACAAAAGCGTTTCAGAAATAGCTTTTATTATTGTTCGTTGGGAAGTTGTGGCAGTAGCAGCGAGTCTAAAACAGCGATTTTGATGACCTACCTACCCAATGCTAAGTCTAGAATTAATATTTAAATAGTATGTACATTGATCAGCAATATTTAAAGGACAAAATGCCATTTTTAGATTGGTTTAGACATGTTGATGAAAGTGATCATTTCTTAGAAAAAAAAAACAAAACAAAAAAAACATTGTTACATTAAAATAACGTACTTGAAATATATGCGACTGTTTTTCCAAACAGGTAGTTTATCAGTAAGATGCAGCATTCACAACCGTTAGTTTGGTCATCTTTAGCATATACATGGATGTGCAAACGGATTCTGCTATTGACCCGTACATTGTGACTGGTGGTTAACCCGATCAAGATTTTGGAAAATTTCATTATGTGAATGAAAAGACAATCTCAATGTAGCTCAAAATATCATCTTTTGCAATGTAAAGGAGATGTAAAATGACACAATTAACTAAGACATTTGACTTAGTTTTCAGCTCAATGGTAAGTTTATCATCAAAGACATTAGACAGGTAAGATGATACTAAAAAAAAAAAAAAGAGACACAGGCCATGGGGTCTGCGGAAGCAGCTTGGGTTTCCCTAGTTATAATTAGCTGTTTTTCAGACTGTACCCTCCTATTGGGTGCTTGGCCACAGGCGCTCTTTTTGTAGTTCCTGGTTACATGCCTGGAATGAAATATGGCGGATTTATAAAAAAAAAAAAAAAAAAGGCTTAGAGAGGGGCATGCATTCAAGACAAGGTTTACCAACCGCAAGTGGGAAACTCCGGGGGCGGGGGGCGGGGGGGGGGGCGGGGGTGGGGGCCCACAATGTCTCACATCAGATGCTAAATTTTCTGGTGTACGAAATATTAATTTCATAATTCACTCATGGTCACGCTGGTGTTAATGAGGCAAGAAGGGTATTTAATATTGTCATTTGTACAATTTGAGCTATCGTCTCGGTCCTTTTGTGCTCCCTTTTGCAACATTCAAACATTTAAATTATTTGAGACACCCTCAGCTTGATCCTTTAAAAGTAATTTTCTTTGTTTGGTAGTGGTCATTTTCTCTTGAAAAGAAACGGAGTTTCCCAAAGAAAGACAATAGTCCCATGACAACGACAACGAATTGTCGATGGACACTTAAGCCCATGAATCATCGTCACTGACCGGCATAGACTAAAATATTTTTGTACTAAATATTCATCATTAAGCTCGAGAATATTCAATCCAGTGGCAGAGGAATCGAAGGGAAAAACCGAGAGAGAGAGAGAGAGAGAGAGGGAGAGAGGGAGGATTGGCGATTACGTGATGTGATATGTGCCACTTTCATCTAGATGCAATGGACTTGTAATAGCATTGAGGTGACAAATCAGTACGGTAATGTACTAGGGTAAAACAACATTTGCAATGAAATATATTGTAAAGACATGAAGATTCAATGGGACGGAGTTAATTGTCAAAGAAGTGGCTTGATGAACTAGGAAACCAGTTAAAATAATAATATAACAAGAATGAAATGTATGTTATGGCTCTCTCAAATAGTTTCATTTCAATTTTATGAAAGCATTTCCTTATAGAGTCGCCGTCATAATGACCATGACTACTTTTGCTTTTTCACATTCTAATAGGGAAACCATTTGCCCAGTGAAAGTGGCTAAATACACCAAAAAACGAAAGAAAAAGGAAAAAGAAAAAACAAAAAGAGCCCGAAATAGGCCGGGTTCAAATTCTACCCCTGTTAAAAATGCTCTCTTTTGGGAGCAATTTCCACAGGTGTGAAATTTGGGGTCTCTATAGCATTGGATACCCACCAAAGTAAGCTAAGGTCCCATATGTGACGGTTCGATGCACAATTCAGTACAAAGTTGTACATAGTTTGAAGTTTAAACAAGATCAACATGGTCACCAAAAAAAAAAAAAAAAAAAAAGAAATTCAACCTTGTCAACAATTATTGTATCTGTGAAATCTTGGTGAAAAGAATTTTCTTTGTCGACATCTTTTGTGAAACGAAGCACAACATTGTTTTACTTCACATGGTCAGCAATCATTCTATTCGCCAGAAAATTGTGAAAAACTCTGACTTTTCTATTTAAAATTGGCGAAAGTCACCTTGTATTAGTTCTCAATTTACCTCTCCAACATTGGCATTTAAAATTGACAGACCTTTGTCAAGTATTGATGAAGATTCTTGCACAATTATGGTGTACCAAACGGGGTTCGACATACAATCCTGTAAGTACTGCATCGGTTTCTTGCACGCACAAGGCTCATATTACTCTTTGCAAGCATAAAAGTCATGCATAGTCAAGTGGAATCTACGCAGGGTACAATATGGGAGATAGTCAGCTTTCATGTTATCATCTTTGGAGATTGGAAAGACTGATCTTCTGTAAAAAGACACTGCCCAAATTTTCCAAGGTTATTCAAGGGGGATCTGACCAGTACTTACAGACAGGTGAGCTCATCATAAGCACACTTTTTGTGGCAGCTTTCTCTGGTGGTGAAATTAGTTATTTGTTAGTGCCTGCCTGACAGAAAACTTTCAGTAGTTTCTTAGGAGCTTTTATAAGAGAATCTTAGGAAGGCATTCAAAGTTGTTGATTACCTTGAAAATTAATTGCATCACTAAAGCCCCATATTACCCCATTATGTAATGTTACACATCTATAGATCATCACAGTACAATTTTGTGCTTAATTTAAATAATACTCCCATTTACATAAAAGGAAAACAATATTGCATTTTTTTGACGGTGATGGTGAATTTTTTTTTTCCCCTCAAAATAGTGTTTTAATAAAACGCTTTTAATTGACAATTAATTATGTGGTCCCGAACAGCTTTCTGACGGTCCTCTTACCTTTTACTGTTTATTTCTATTTTTAATTTTGTAGTATCCAGACAACCCTTTTTTGGTTTCAATTTCCATTGACTCCGGGTCTTTGGGTTCCTTCTCAGTGTTGTTGCAAGAAATTTGATCGAGTCATATAAAATTACATGAAGAATAGCCTCGGTGAGATGACCTTTTCTGTTTCATCATTTTCATGAAGGGATCCTCAAACACATGGTGGGGAGGGGTGAAGGAACCAGTGAGAATAAAAGGTAGGCCCCATGCAGTTAGGTCCCCTGCAAACGTTTCGCATTTAGGTGAATTTATGAATAACCTTTGAGGGGAAAAAAGAAAATATTAGGATAAATTATTTTTAAATATGGATTAATTGAAACTAAAAGAATTGTGGAAGGAGATAAAAATCAAGTTTGCCTAATTTTTCTTTCATAGTCTTACTTATTAATAGACCCATGCACAGGGATGCAATACTGAAACCATATTTGTTTTTGGTAATGCACAGTATTAAGTTTCAAATCCTGAGATGAGACGTGAAAAAAACTCGCTTAAATTTAACAGTATTTATATCATAAGTTCTCTGTAACTTAAACAACAAATACCTCGGTATCTCTAACTTAGATCTATAGGCGTGATCATCAATATACTCGAAAAATAATTTTTTTTTTATAAAAATCATATTTCTCTCTATATATAAAATTTTATTTGGGAACATAAAGTTAGATAACTAAATGTAAATCTTTTTAAGAAATTAAAGTAGGTGTTGTTTCTTTGCATGCGCCAAAAAAGAAAAAAAGGGTAGGTGTTGTAGTGGTTGGTTCTGTGTTCCTTGGCAATTTAATTGCTTTATCTTCAAACCCTGGCATCCAACCACAAAAAAAATGGAAAGAAAGAAAAAGGAAAAACAAACAAGAAATTCAAAAGGACGAAGAGATATTTTTTATTGATTTGAACAATTGTGGACCCTCCATTTCCAACCCCACAGTTTTCATCGTCATCATCCTCCTCTTTCTTTCTTCCTTTCTTTCTTTCTTCCTTACTTTTCTTGTTTTCTTTCTTTATTCATTTTCAATAGGTCTTTGGGACTTGGAAGGAGACGTTTCCTCGTTCTTCAGCTGTTTGTATCTTCTGACACTTTGAAATCTCTATCTTTATTCAAAATTGGTGTTTTATTTTATTCTTTTTATTTGATATCATCACTTGCATACACATCCACACACATCTCTCTCTGAGTGAAAGAGAAAAAAGAGGATCATCAATTAAGCTGCCATGGGGGCATCAAATGATTTGAAAAGAGAGGGTCAAATCAGTTAAGTTCCCTTGTTTTGATCTATTCGCAGGTAACTCACTCCACGGCCATAAAAGAGATCGATAGATAGATGAGAGAGAAGAAAAGAGAGAAACTTTGGTGTATGGATAACAACCTTTCCTAGTTACACACACAACCCACCTCAAATCAAGCAAAAACACAGGAATAAATTCTATTCTAGTAGTCACCCAATTCCTTGTCCAAGAGACATAAACTCTAGTTCTCACTCTTGTTTCTTGAATTCCTCTGAATTAGGCAAGAAAATGGGGTCATTGTAAATGATAGGGATAATGGTTGAATAAAGTAGATGTCTTTTACTCAGGCTTTTTGAACCCCATCTTTCTGCTATAACTCTCTTTTTCCTTTTCTGTAGGAGAGTAGCAGAGATTTGAGTATGACAATTGGCTTTCTGTTAGGTGAAGAGACTGATAAATACTATAGGCATAGATCATAACACATGTAGAATGGGTTGGTGTGTGAAGCTTTATGTTTTTTCCTCTTTTTCTTTTCTTTTTTCTTTTTGATGCGAATCATTTGCTCTTATGTAACAATATCCCTCTCTCTCTCTCTCTCTCTCTCTCTCTCTCTCAATTCCTGGGCTTTAGGTCATTGTAAGTGAAAATTCTTTCTTTTCTTTGCAGTACATATGATCATGAAGCACGTGTACAATCAGATTTCCATCACAACAGGTTATAAATTTTATATAACTATTACAATAATCAATACTTCTTTATCCAGCCCTCTCTCTCTCTCTCTCTCTCTCTATCAATCTTTGTACCTTCTCTCATCTCTTTCTTTATAGCTCTCTTTATAAACACCATATCTCCTGCTTCTATTTCCTTTCCCTTTTTGCTTCACCCTTCTTGATGTGATACTCTTTGCTCTAGAAGATGAAGTGAACAAACAAGGATTTTCCGTATTCATCAAATGGAATTCTTCAATCTTCTTCACTCATTTTCTTGGTTACTTGGCAATAGTAGTTCTAAACCTTTTCCTTTCTGTTCAGCCCAAAAATTTTAGGGAGGGAAGATTTCCGGACTGAACTGATCACACTGATTATTTCAACTCTAAGTTAGATAGGTTGATCTATGCACACTCAAATCACAAGGTATATACACACTTCATTAAGATACTGAAGTTGTGTACCTGAGTGTGTGCAAGTAGATGTGCGTGTGTGCACAAGCAGATATGTGGATGTGAAGGTTAATTATTTAACGTTGTCTCTTTTCAGAGTAGAAGATCATATAATTTTCCAAGGAAATCAAACCCCAGGATGGCGACATTTTTTCATGGGAACCCGGAAATTCAGGCAGCATCGGCGGAGGGCCTCCAGACCCTTGTACTCATGAACCCTACTTATGTTCAGTACTCCGACAACCCTCCGCCACCGCCTCCGAGCAACCTCCTGTTTCTGAACTCTGCTGCCAGCAACCTTTCTCCTCCACGACACCTCGCACAGGCGCCGCCTAACACCCAACAATTTGTGGGAATCCCTTTAGACCCTAGTTCCCATGATGCTTCCGCTGCTTTGCATGGATTCATTCCCCGTCTCCACTATAACATTTATAACCCAATTGATCATGCCCCGGCCGCGCGTGATACTCCACGCGCCCAGCAAGGACTCTCTTTGAGCCTCTCGTCACAGCAGCAATTGGGTTACGGATCACAGGCTCAAGCGGTGTCCGGTGAGGATTTGAGGGTTTCGGCTGGGTCAGTGTCGACAAATGGGCTTTCCGGTATGCAAGGGGTGCTGCTGAGCTCCAAGTATTTGAAGGCTGCTCAGGAACTGCTTGATGAGGTCGTCAATGTGAATAACAGCGGTATTAAGACCGAATTGCCAAGCAACAGCACTAGTAGCAATAAGGTTGTCGGAGAAGCATCCGGCGGAGAAGGACCAGGAGGTGGAGAAGCCAGCGGGATGCGCGGAGCAGAACTTACTACCGCAGAGAGGCAGGAAATCCAGATGAAGAAGGCAAAACTTATCAATATGCTGGATGAGGTATGTGGGCTTATATTATTTATGCAAATGCCCTTTTTTTGTGAGTTTGTGATGGTGGGTTTTTCGACGATTTTGCTCATGAAATGGAGCTAGTTCAATGATAGCGCGACCTATGTGTTCCTGGGCTTGGTAAAAAATATTGGTTAAGAGCATGATACATTGAATGAATTCTCTATCATTGGTAGGGACCCATTAAAGGAAATTGAGTCAAGATTTCTGGCCGATGCTATTTTCAGTATGTTGAGGTTATCATTGGAAGCTAATTTTGATTGAAATTAAGAACAATTTCACTATTTCTAGAAAAAATTGCTATCCAAGAAAAAAATTCAAGGAAATTTTGACAATCTAGCAATTTATGTAGGAGCAGACAGGCCCAGAGTCGAAAGGTCTGCGTGTTTTAATTAATCTGAAGCCCAGTATCCTGTTTTTGGAGTAATTATTTGGATTTAGTCTTTGTTTATTTCCTTTATTATTTCAGGTCGAGCAAAGGTACAGGCATTATCACCATCAGATGCAGATAGTCATTTCCTCGTTTGAACAAGTGGCAGGAATTGGTTCTGCAAAGACATACACAGCGCTTGCCCTCCAGACAATCTCAAAGCAGTTTCGGTGCTTGAAAGACGCAATAACAGGCCAAATTAAGGCTGCGAACAAGAGCTTAGGCGAAGAAGATGGCCTGGGAGGGAAGATTGAAGGTTCAAGGCTCAAATTCGTCGATCATCACCTTCAGCAACAACGAGCACTCCAGCAGTTGGGAATGATCCAGCACAATGCTTGGAGACCCCAAAGAGGATTGCCTGAAAGATCCGTTTCAGTTCTTCGTGCTTGGCTCTTCGAGCACTTCCTCCATCCGTAAGCATTCTCCAAGTTCCAGGAATCCCATTTATTCCCTTTCCTTTCTTATTTGATTTCTAACATATTGGTTTCTTTATAGTTTATATTGTCTCAAGAATGCAGCATTTTTTGTACTTTTGAACTTGTGTTTCAGCTATCCCAAGGATTCAGACAAGCACATGTTGGCAAAACAAACGGGGCTTACAAGGAGCCAGGCATGTGACATCTCTGCAATTTCAGGATTTCTGTTTTATTTCTGTCTTGTTTACTTCGATAAGACTTACACATTGTTTCTCATAATTTAAAAATGTTTTGTTGTTTTCAGGTGTCCAACTGGTTCATAAATGCTCGGGTTCGACTTTGGAAGCCAATGGTGGAAGAGATGTACATGGAGGAAATTAAGGAGCACGAGCCGAATGGATCAGAAGACAAAACAAGCAATAGCGAACAGAAGGATGATTCAGCTTCAAAGTCAGGCCCACATGAGAAGAGTTCGGCTCCTGAAAATCAAACCAGGAGTGCCAAGTCTGGAGACAATTTGCCAAGACAGAATGCTCCTTCTGCAATTTCAGTGTCCACAGCTTTACCGTCTCATGTGGGAGTAAGTGTACAAAACCAGTCTGGCCTCTCCCTCATAGGGGCATCTGAGTTGGAAGGAATTACGCATGCAAGTCCAAAGAAACCAAGGAGTGTTGAAATGATGCAATCTCCCACTATGATTCGTTCAATAGGGATCGATGTGAAGCCTAGTGATGCACACAATGAACAGGTTTCTATGAAATTTGAAAACGAGAGGCAGAGCAGAGATGGTTACCCATTCATTGGAGGCCAGACCAACTTCATTGGAGGTTTTGGACAATACCCAATTGGGGAAATCGGGAGGTTCGATGCAGAGCAGTTCACACCAAGGTTCTCTGGCAATGGTGTCTCTCTCACTCTTGGCCTTCCCCATTGCGAAAACATCTCTTTATCAGGCACTCACCAATCTTTTCTTCCTAACCAAAACATTCAATTGGGAAGAAGAGTAGAACTTGGCGAACCGAACGAATTTGGAGCTGTAAACACAACTGCACCACATACTTCAAGTGCCTATGATAGCATCAACATTCAGAACCGGAAGAGGTTTGCAGCGCAACTCCTGCCAGACTTTGTGACCTGATATATGGAGCAAGACAAGTATGTAGGGTGTGGAAAGGAGCTTCGATAGCTTAATGATATCTTTCACTATTGCTTCCTGTTCCATCACTCACTAGGGACTATGGAACAAAGAGGATGTATGGTAGTGTAAAGGTAGAAGAAAATTTATGTGGTATAGATCCATACTTGGCATAAAACCATTGTGTTCTTACATAGCTTAGGATTTGATAGTGTATGATTGAGGATTGTATATTGTTTTTGTAAGATCTGGAGATGGATAGGTGGGATTGGTGTCATAAGAATTCAGATATTGGGGTATACCAATATATATATATATATTGAAGTTGCAAGGAAATATGGTGTCAATGACTATTTGATTCAATAAAGAAGGTAGAAACCATAGCTCTGCATGTTGCTTAACTCCGCACAGGAAACAAAGATGCGAACTGAGTTTTTGCAGAAATTCTTGTTTCGAGATCATCTAAATAATTTTTAATTGGAGCCAAATTCTATAGCTAAACATAAAAACATCTTCTGAGCCTGAACAGGTTACAGCAAGGCAAACAAATTTTGTTCAGCAGGAGGAAGGAGAGCGATAAAAGTAGCTAATCCAAAAGCAAGGAAAAGGAAATGAATTATCACTTAATAACACTCGGGATGCAGTATGCAAGAGGATCATGTATAATTAAAGATTTTGTTATTTGTTTGTTTCTTATTTATGAGATGTTGCTTCTTTACCAAGGATAATGATTTAGTTGACGCCTTAATTATTAACCGGAAATGCTGAAGACCGCACCTGTTAAAAGACTTCAGGTTCCATCTTCCAGTCTCGTTAATACGTGCAAGTTTACTCGCACAGAATTGAACAAGTCCAGACACTCACAGGGTTGCAGTTGCTCTTAGCATATTGCTCTAGCTACTTGTGCATGACTAACATCAGTAAAATTTCTCGTACTTCAACATATCCTAATATACAATTAGCCCAAGCGGCAGCCACAAGCAAATTTGAGGACATTGTACCAAGTGCTTTTACAGTTGCACAACTACAATTCTTCAGTTTGATTTGATTTCGGTTAGTAGCGTTCCAAAAACAAAAATTAGCACAATCAATCGGAATCTAGCAGTGCATGGCATAGTTAAGAAACCTATAAGGGCAATTTCTGCCTTGAATACTGAACAAGGGAAAGTGCATCAGGCCTAAAAGGCTGTTATCTGATTGCAGCTCCTTCCTGAAAATGTAGACTAAACAAGATGATCATGGTTGCTTGGCGGTACCATGATTTTTCCATATATCAGCTAGCCTTCTCCTGGCAACCTTGGACCTGTAACACCACACATCAAAGGCCTCAGTGAAATCTGGATAGCACATGTGCTCATTTCCTAACCATTCAGTCAGAATTTCTGCTTGGTCACCCGATGGCAAAGTGAGAACTATTGCAACAAACATTAATTCCAAGGACTGCCACAGCTCAGCATCCAACTTGAGCTCCGGAACATCCTCACCAACAGTCATGACACAGTCAATTAAAGGTTTCGTAACTCTTACAAATGGAAGCCAAACCTTCACCATGCAAAGCCGTTTTCCAGCAGGTAAAATAACGGTGCCATATCCTATTGCTTCTAAAACCTTTGCTGTCACCTCAACAACCTTCAACCTTGTTTCGATCATTTCAGTTGTTGAAGCTGCTTGCTCAACAGCCTGAGTTATCTTATCTGATGCATCTACCCAACTGTTGACAAATTCCCTCATGATTTCAAAAATTTTTAAAATCTGACATGTCCATGACATATCTGATAGATGTGATTGAAATACTCGCATTTTACCTGTCTCAGAAACAGTTTTTACAGACTCACACAATAAAGCCTCTAATATATTGTTAAAACTGGTAAATAATCCTTTTGCACATTGTTTTACCTCAGATTTTATCTCATGATCAGCTGTCAATAAGGGGGCATCATCATCTTCTGTCAGCATATATTCAAGCTGCTCTTGAGCAGAAGTTTTAAGATCATTCAGAGGCAAAGGAGGTGAAGACGTGGCAAATCGAATGGCTCTCAGAAAAATTCTCCGTATGGCTGATGGACTGACCGGTTGGAGGCGGGCAAGAATTGGCCCTGCTAGTGATCCCATTCCAGGTATGATTCTAAGGATTTCCTCTTCTTCAGCTTCTTCCCAAGGGACTGCTTCCAAGTAATTCACACAAGCAGTAATGATTTGTGGGCAGCCAAGCTTGACAGCCACCTGCAGGATGCCAAGTGCATTCATCACACCATACCCGATGTCATCTGATGGGCCATCTATAAGATAGAGAAGGCGGAGAAAATTGACGTGGTGATCAACATCCAACTCTTGACAGTAAACTTCGACACAGTTCCTTGAGTCAAGTATCTGGCATGTAGGCCAGTTCTCAGAAAGGCGGTCAGCAAAATAGTTGCTCTTCTCTACCAAGACATGAGAGTGACAATAAAACCAATCATCTCGGCCATCCTGTGTTCGTAGCCTGACAACAACATCACTGGTTGATCGGTCACCAATCCTATTGCGTGCCTTCATTTAATTACCATAAAACAGGCAAAGAAAAACATGAGAATAGACCACAAAGATGAGGGAAAAAAAGGTTTAGATCTACATATAGCACTAGCTTGTGAAGTTGACCCTAAGTAGATGTATGCTCCAGAGCACCTAAAACTTCTCATTAGGAACGTACAAAAGACATTCCTACACCACATTCATTCTCCCTTAAGAGTGTCTAAGCCCAAGCAATTGCTACCAAAAGCATGCAGGAGCTTTAAATTGACCTGGTTCAGCTTTCACATAAACCTATTGCAAAAATGACAAAGAGGATGCTCTATTAGAACAAACATCAAATAAAAGGAAGAGGGCCACGTCTTGTGGTGGAGGATTGGTAATGCTTAGATTTTTTTAAATTTTTTTTATTCTTTTTATTTTTCCTTCCTGCCAAAGATAAATCTTAGTGAGTAGAAACAAATTGACAAGCCTAGCAAGAAAATTACTATGAGGAGCACGTGGAAAAACTTACAGGTGACTCCATGTTACGAATCATCACTAACATTATTGCTGTCATGCATTATAGCTCCAGTAGAAAAAATAACAATCTACATGAGAAGAGGACAACCACATTGTTAAGAAGAAGAACTCATGACCATGAAATTGTTGTTACAAATTTTGCCAATGTATAACGAACCACAGCTGACATTTTGAATCATAAATTCAATCAAAGAAAATTTGTATGGATATAAACAAATAACTCAAAGAATCATCTGCAATTTCCACAAAAGTTTCCCAGATAGATATAGAACACAGTCTCCTATTTCACATAGTTTAATGGAGAGAAAAGTGGCAAGCACCTGCCATCAAATCATGTTAAACTAACAGAAATAAGAATCTGCACGCCATCACCTGTATAATTCATCAAAAGGAGGGACTAGAGAAATAAAAGATGCTGTCTTGGGGGTAGAATTGAATCGAAATGATTTTGAAAATGAAAAGTAGCCATAAAGATCGAGCCCTAGACCCAAATCATTCATCTTAAGAATCAGAATGGACAAGGAAACAAAAGGGGAAATGATTCTCCACTAGAACTATAGACAAGCACATTCACCACAACAACAAGTATACAAATTTGGCTTAAACACACCCACCCATATACCCATTGGGCAAAGTTTTGAACCGTCATCTTGCAAACCCACACTGCCAAATAGCTTGAAGACATGTCCTCTTCACAAAAAGTTTCTGTTTTTGTCCCAAAACTCGAATAATCTATGCTCAGTAGCTTTTACACCGATTAAAAGCAAGCAACAAGGAGAGCGATTCGCAGAGTAATCAACCAAAAGACAAAAAAGAAAGAACCTTTACATGTATAGGACAATGAAAAACTTACCAGCAAAGGAAAGTTAGATTTATTATACTGGAACTGGACTTGGACTTACCAGCAAAGGAAAGTTAGATTTATTATACTGGAACTGGACTTGGAGGCTTTTGTTCTAGAGGATTTAAGATTGAAATGAACAGTACATTGACATTGTCAAACTGGGTTCGAAGTCGAATGTCTGAAATCTAAACAGAACGGAGTGAACTAGAGAAATGATCATGAGGCTTCCATTCGCATCGGCAGCAGATAACATTGTTTGTTTGGTAAAGATGCTCTTGCTCGTGTCAGTCTGTCACGTCAATTGCCAAGCAAAGTGAAGTGGGTTTCTTTGTCGGCCTACGAAATGTAACAATCTTCAAGCCCAAAAATGAAATCTCATTGATTTTGGGCTTTCATCTGATCTGAACCTGCAGGACCCAATGCTTTCTGTTTTCCATTCTAGGCCCTGTGCTCCTGAATTAAAGACTTAGTAATGACATTTGAAGTTAAACACTTCTTCTTTCTTTCTTCTTCTTTTTTTTTTTTTTATTTAATATTTAATGGAAGCTGACACTTCTAATTAGAAACTTCAAAGATTGTGTTGCTTTCTTTCTTTTTTTTTTTTTTTCCCTTTTTAAGTTGTTGTTTTATTGGATGAAAAAAAAAAAAAGTCTAGACAACTTTCACGTGGTAACCTATATTTTTGGATTGCTCAAAAGGGGGAAAAAAAAACTATATTTTTGAAGTCGATAATTTCCCAGGTTGGTGTGCTAGTTTCCAATCTGATTTTAAAACAAAGACAAAACAGAAGGATAGATAACTGGAAGTGTCGATATGTCTTGATCATTCTTTTAATTTATTGAATGTATATTGACTAGCATGTTATGGAGATTGAGAAGGCTTCATAAAAAAGAAAAGAAAAGAAAAGAAAAAACAACAACAATAATGATAAACTTGATGATTGGTCTTCTAAAAACAAGTTGTTCAAGCAGAATAGTTGGCTAAAATTAATTACTAATCACAATAAAAATTTTACCAATAAATATCTTTTTTTTTTTCTAAGTTATGATCAGACAATTTCAACAGACTGCTTCACATAATGTATTATACATTTAGCTTTTCAATTTGGCGGGAAGTAAAAAAATTCATGGCAAATTCACAACAAGATTTTCATTTTATAATTAATCTGGCCCAAGAATCAATTAGTCACACAGTATGTTTATGCTGTCAGCCTGTCACTTTGATCGCTATTGCAATATCGTTTTGAATCTTAACCAAATCTTGTCAGAATCGAAACTAAAATAAGTTCTGCAACATGGGTTAAAGTGGGATTATGCATGATTGTATGGCTACGGTTTATCCCTCCAAAAGCTAGAATCGCAGTGGTAATCGTGCAACAATTGAACTAGAACCAAACCACAACCGCATATTAAGAATCTCCGCGTAAAAGACAAAAGAAAGGGTAATAGTTATATTCCCTTTTATTTTTTCAAAAGAATTCAGTAGCCAGTTCAAATCTAGTTTCCCCGACTACTACAGAACCCCTTGCCCTTGTCGATACTATACTTTTCCCTAGTTTACATTCATGTTTATTGTTTCGTTATTATCTAAGCCCACGTTTTTGTTCACTAAGATCTATTGGTTTTGGTCTGCACAACACGTTCAAATCGAGGACTAGTTGCAAGGAAAAGACTAGTTTTGGGACGACTTCTTACATCTGGAGTACACTCAAGACAACGTCCAAATCAAGCCACCGTGTGTATCTAACCTACTTCATTAATTTGAAGCCATGGCTACTGGAAATAACGATTGAAAATAGAGAGCAGCGATTTTCATGCATGACGTGTTTGTCGGAGCTTATTAATTGTTTGGTGGCTCAACGGTAGGCCATGCCATGCTTTGTTTTTCCAAGAAAAAAATGCTACCTCTTGACTAAAACAAGCCCGTTCAAATGTGTTGTTTAAAACCAAGAAAGTGGATTAATGCAATACTCAGGGAATTTGCTCCTGGATGTATTTCTTCTTAGTAGAATTGTGGAATATCACTCTTATTTTTCTTTTTCTTTAAATCAATAAAAAAAAAAAAGACTGAATGTTAATTTTTGTATAAGATAATAGCAATAAAGATAGGAAATATGACAAAGGAAAATTGTAATGCAAGAAAAACCTAAAAGACAGTAAATCATGAAAATTGTCCCCAATCAATCACAATATATCTTATTACATCTTTGATCTGAGTATCTGGGGGAGCACCCATGTCCAAGCTGATTTTTACCTACGTAAGTAAGAGGTTAAGCCAATGTACAATGTGAGCAAGATGTCTATAGCATATCACCAATGCACTTCAAAGTACGCAGAAAGTGATATTTCCATAATGACCTCATGGATACTTGATCCAAATTCATACATGCTTCATCCAAAACGACAAAAGAGAACGACCATGTCATGACCCCAATGATACTGGCTTCATGTTTTAAAAAAAAAGCGCTCCAGTGAGAATTTAAGTAAGATGAGAGCTACACAAAAAAAATTCTTGCAACTAAATCTCATCCATACTAGCCATTTGGAAGCAAATTGGATGGTAGTGAAGCGGGATCAAGTTCCCAGCAGCTCTTTAGCATATCAGGGACCTCATCACCGGAGAGCTTCCTTGCAGGAATCTGATGTGAAAATAACCGCACATCACCTTTTACAAGCCATCTAATAGCATGAGACCCAATCTCTCGCCTCTTGAATACAGTCTTGTACCCATCTACCTTCTCAAGGTAGGCCATGCTCAAACCATGTACTTCACTGTATGTCGTTAGAAACAAGACAACATCATAGCATTTCTCATCATTAGCTGATGCATTTCTTCGTTCTGAGGACAGATATGATTCATTATATAGAGCCCACACGGACCCCTTCTTTGGATAGATCCTATAAACTTCTTTTGCTGCTCTTTCACAGTCCATAAGATGTGAAAAAATATTGAGAGAGTTAACAGTTGTCTTCCTGGAAACCTTGAATCTGCCACAGCATACATGAAATCCCATTTTCTCCCAACAAGCCAACCCCTGATCTCCATTACTTTGAAGATCCAACCAACTCAACGTCACCACAAAAGGATTAACTGAAACAACTTCATCAATTAGGCCATAATGCCTTGGCATCCCATCATCGTCATCATATATTGCCCAAACTTGGCCTTTCTTAAAATTTCTCTCCACTCTATCTCCATCAAAGTCATAGAAATCTGAATCCTCCACTGCCATGATCTCCATATCTCCACTCCTTGAATCTCTTCGTTTCTCAATTTCCACTCTATCTCCATCAAAGTCATAGAAATCTGAATCCTCCACTGCCATGATCTCCATATCTCCACTCCTTGAATCTCTTTGTTTCTCAATTTCCGATTTCAAACTCTTCCTTGATGTGCCACGCCTCTGACTTCTTGCCTTGGTTCCCTCATTCCCACTCTTCTTTAAATCCCCATTCTTGTCAACCTCTGAGTCTCTGAGCTTCTTCGAGACCCCATATTCACTTTTGTCCTTTTTCTCAACCACTTTCTTTGGATTCTCCTTTAGTTTAACCTTCTCTTTGTTCATCTTTTTCCTCGCCTCCAACTGCATTTCTGCAAGTGTCATTGTTTCCTCCTCAAATTTCACTTTCTTGGACTTAGACCTCTCCAACACAGAATCAACGGTACTAATGTTCCTCCTCTTGCCTACAGTCTGCAATCTTCCACCACACCTTCTTGCTGCATTACCCTCTTTACTCTTCAGCCTCTTACTCCTAACCCCAACTTGAACCCCATGATCCCCCCTACTCTCCCCTTCTTCCACTTCCACAGCCTCAAAACTTTTCTTACAACTAGGACATATCAAATTATGACCCAAATACTTCCTCTCAAACTGATGCAGAAGCCTACACCGTGAACAAGCAGTCCAAAATGTCTCCACGGAAGCATTCTCACTAACCTTTTCCTCTTGAATCCTGATTCTCAACCTCAAGTCATACTCTTTCCTCCTAATCTTATCAGACAAGACCCTAAAACCCTCACCCACAAGCTTAAATGCCTCTTCGCAACCCAAATGAGGGTTTTTGTCAGGGTGCAAGACTAAAGCTAGTTTCTTGTACTGTTTCTTGATTGAGTTGATATGAGAGAAGGGTTCTACCTGGAGAATCTTGTACCAATCGGTGAAGCCAGAGCAGGCCTTGGAGGCCACCAGGAGAATCTTAAATGCTGTAAGCATTGTGGAGATGCCATCGAGGTATGGGCAGAGGCGATGGGCTTTACTGGCGTGCTTGACAGCAGACTTCAAATTGGAGTCTTTGAAATTCTTCTCAGCCAAGGCTTTTAGACGGATGGCTTGTTCTTCTTCTTGGTCTGGTTCTTTGGCCATTCTGACAGGAGAAAGCGAAATCTGAACAGTGCTGAAGACCAACAGAGTATATAACAACTAAACAACATGCAAAGAACAAGCGAAGAGATTGTATCTGCTGCTCGGTTATGAAAGGGTTTTGATGTACCAAAAGGGTGTGTTTTTCGATGATGATATTTCTTTTTTTTTTTTAATTTTTAATTTTAGGGAAAACCTTTTTTTCTTTTTTTCTTTCTTTTCTCTTTTCAAACTCTACACAACAACATGGGGTAATCTATGAGATGGATCAATCTCTACACTTAAGCACATTCACCACAACAAAAAGGATACAAATTTGGCTTACACACACACCCCCATATACCCATCGGGCAAAATTTTGAACCCTTATCTTGCAAACCCACATTGCCAAATAGCTTGAAAACATGCCCTCTCCACAAAAAGTTTCTGTTTTTTGTCCCGAAACTCGAATTATGTATGCCCAGACCCTTTTGCACCGATTAAAACCAAGCAAAAAGGAGATCGATTCACAAAGAAATCAACCAAAAGACGAAAAAGAAACAAAATTTACTTGTATGGGACAATGAAAAACTCACCAGCAAGGAAAAAGTGGATTTATTATACTGAACCTGGACTCGGAGGGTTTTGTTCTAAAGGATTTAAAATTGAAATGAACAATACATTGACATTGTCAAACTGGGTTCGAAGTCGAATGGCTGAGATCTAAACAGAACGCAGTTAACCAGAGAGAAGAGTACGAGGTTTAAGCCGGACACCCTTAACAATTACAATCCGGCTTCCATTCGCATCGGCAGCAGAGAACGTTGTTGTTTGGTAAAAAGATGTTCTTGCTCTTGTTACCGTTTGTCACGTCAACAACCAAGCAAAGTAAAGTGGGTTTCTTTGTCCACCTACGAAAAGTAACAATCTCAAGCCCAAAAATGAAATCTCATTGATTTTGGGCTTTCATCTGATCCGAATCAACCGGACCAAAATGACATCTGTTTTTACTTTATTTTTATGTTTGTTAAATCACCCAGAAAATAGTAAATTATGTAATTAATAGTTTTCTTTATTTTAATAAATTTTATATTTTTTTTTGAAAATTAGTTATTAAGTTGTCAAAAATAAATATTTGAATTATTAATTATTAAAATAGTAGTGAGAGATTTTTTTTCTTTTATTTAATAGAATCTAACACTTTTAATTAGAAATTTTAGAGAATTTTTTTATTGGATTATAAAAAGAGAGAGAGAGAGAGAGAGAGAGAGAGAGAGAGAGAGAGAGAGAGAGGTTTCATGTGGTAACCTATATTTTTGGAATTGATAATTTCCAAGTTGGGTGTCCTAGTTTCCAATCTGATTTTAAAACAAACGACGAAAAACAGAAAGGATAGGTAATTGGAAATCGTCAATATGTCTTGATCATTCTTTTAAACTATTGAGTACATACTGACTAGCATATTATGGAGGTTGAGATGGCTTCATCAACATGGCGTTTGATCTTGTTGAATAAATAAATAACCTGATGATTGATCTTCTACAAGTGCTCGCGCCCACAGAATCGTTGACTAAAATTAATTACTAATCACAACAAGAAATTTTTTTTGATCGATACTATTTTTTTTTTTTTTTTTAATCTCTTGGTTATAATTGGACAATTTCCATGGACAGTTTCACATAATTTATCAATTTTACCTTTTAATTTTGGTCAAGAGTGTACCATTCATAGCACATTCACAAAAAAAAAAAAAAAAAAATTATCTTTTTGCAATTAATCTGACCCAAGAATCAATTAATCAACACAATATATGTTGTCACTTTGGTATGATCACAATTTTAATTTGAATCCGAACAAAATTGGGTCAGAAATAAAACCGAAATCAATTCTATGCTTCTGGTTGGAATAGAATTGTGGAGGACAGTAAAAAACCTAGAATCATAATAGTACTCGTGCAAGAATGGAACTGGAACTGCATGTTAGGACCAACCGCAAAACTACAAAAGAGACACAACAGAAAGAGTAACAATCATTTTCTTTTTTTTTTTTTTTTTTTTTTTATAATAAAAGATGAAAATTGGGGTTCCAAAACTAGAACCAGATTAGAACCAAATCGCAAGTAGCCAGTTCAAATCTAAATAATATCTCTGGCCATGAAATTCCCTTGAAGTTGTCATACTACCAAACCAAACAAATAGATTGAAGTAACACTTCAAAATCGCTCTCTTTGAACTGAAATATTTTTCTTTAGTTGACATTTATGTTTATTGTTTGATTATTATTTAAACCCACATTTTTGTTCAACAAGATCTATTGGTTTCCACCGGCACAACATGTTGCTTATAAGCAGGTGAGGACTGCGTTAATTGTAGAATTGGAAGAATCCAACCATTTATATTCTCAACGAGGCCGGCGTCGCTGGGGGGAGTAGCGAAATGGCAGAACATTCATAATGTTTTTTAAAGTTGCAAGAAGAAGACTGGTTTTGGGACGACTCCTTACAACCGGAGAGCCACTATGAATCCAACCCACTTCAATGATTGGAAGCCAGGGCCGCGTATAAGTATAACGTTTAAAAACAAGAGACGAACGATTTTCTTGCGTGACGTGCGTGTCATTTGGAGATATATTAATTGCTTGGTGGATCAAGACTGGGCCATGCCACGCTTTGTTTTTCCAGGAAAAAAACGCCACCTCTTGACCAAAACAAGGCATTCAAATGTGCTGTTTAAAACTAAGAAAGTGGACTCAAACAATGCCCACGGAATTTGTTATTTGTTCTTCTAATGGACTAACATTTTATATATATATATATATATATATATATTTTTTTTTTTTTGAAAAAAGAAAGTAGATTGAATGATAATTTTTGCATAAGATAATAAGGGAATATGACAAAGGAAAATTGTAAAGCAAGTTGAACCTAAAAGACAGTAAATCATGAAAATTAACCCAAATCAATCACAATAAATCGCGATTTAATCGTGACATGGTTCGGCTAAGCCGATTAAATTAAATGACATTTATGATCTATCTATGCTTGCACTAACAAATTGCAAAGTTAAAAGGAAAATTCCCGTGGAAAAGGTCTAAACGTTTGCGCTCTGCTTTATTTTCGATTCAAATTCCGCGAGCAACTCCTCGGTTTTTACCGGGCGATGAGTCGAAATTTTGAAATGTTTGCAGCTTCTAGTAATAACTAGTACGCAAGACTTGTAGTGGATCACGATTCAAAAGCGTTCCATTGAGTGTCAATCGGGGGTTGATCGAAGACTCAGCATGAAAAGCAGCAATGGATCTAGAATTATTGTTATCGAGAAACAAAAAAGACAGAGTGGACTCAGCAGCACTGGAATTCAAAGTACATGGTAAATTCCAAGGCACGCGGCTGACATTTTTGGCCAGAGAAGACCCCTTTAATCGTTTATATATATATATATTCTCATTACAAAAACGATCGAAGCATGGTAGTGTTTAAAGTCTTTGTTTTTTTTTTCTTTTTTTGGGGGTGCATATATAAGAGCAAAAATAATTTAGATCAACGCTTTTGTTTAGATATTGCGGTGCAGGGTGACCATACGAAGGAAAATACCCCACGATTGAGAAATGAAAAGAGAAACTCATTTAAAAAATAATAAAGGATAAGGGATAAATCACCTCCACATTCGGTGCAAAAGTACAAAACCAATGTAATATTGACTTTACTGTTATAATTACAAGAATGCCCTTAAATCATTATAATCAAAGTTTTAGATAATATAGTCGTTAATTTAATGTTATACAATAATAATCAAATATAATTATGTATTGACCTGGCATTTTAATCATAAAAATGGAGATGAAAACATACGACGAACCTCAAAAATTAGAAATTAAATCAATTCCAGTATCAAATCTTAACCTCGTAGCCAATTTCATATATATATATATATATAACAAAATCCATATGTTTCAAAATTTTAAAGTTTTTTTTTTCTTTTTTCTTAATATCATTACAGTTCAATTGTGGTCGCCAAGATTTTAGAAGATAATCACCAATTTGGACTTAGGAAGCAGCTCGGGGGAATTGACATTTCTTAGTATTCAATATAGAAAACTGGCAGGCGGCAATTAAATATGTCAAATATCCAGTAATTCACATTCAATCTGTATTGTCTGTTCCTTGGCAATCCTATCTGGCGCCACCGGAGTGAATTAATACTCATTGGACAGCCATGTAGTAGCCATTATGCGTGTAAGGGGATTGGACCGAAGTATCACAGCCTTTGAAATAGACTTTGACTGGATATCTAATTAACCCAACGCGTTTATGGAGAATACAAATGGATTGACCTTTGTGCGAGTATCGACGACAAATATGTCTAGAAATTCTTTAATTGACAATTAGTTAATTAAGTCTGCTCATATCATACTTAACGGTAAATAAAACAAAAATACTGGGGTCAGATACAGACAGAGGATTTGGGTCCTCTTGGTTTCTAGTGCAAATACAATGCATTCTATGCATATGGCATAAATCCCATAATCAAAATGAATCTGTCAGATCCATTCTCGTGCACCCATAAAACACGAATGTATTGACCAACGACCAGATTGATCCGTATAAAAAACGATGGGATGCACGTCTACGACAAATAGTCCCAATTTCATAAAGGTTTTAATTTGAGGAATGAACTAAATCACATTTAATGCGGCCCCGAGAACGAAATAGCAGGCAGCTTCACGTGCAAAAGGAGCAATATGCCACCCAGTGGATTCATCGTTTTCGTCATCTTGGGATCCTGAAGAGAACAGTATTCCTCGTTGCACAAAAGTGAAACTCAAGACAAAAAAGTTGGATTTGAATATCATCTACCAGTAATATACATATATAAACATAATTCATAAAATAGAAAACAGGGTTAGCACCTCATAGCCTAAACATAACTTTAACCCAACTAAATGCCTTGTACAGTGCTGTAGCGGTGATCCAAAAGCCTTTTTTCTCTTCCCTAGACAAACAAAAACAGGTCATTGCATGAAGCAAAGTCACCGACAATCGCTAGCTTCTTTGGAGTAAACGCACCCGTCGAATCTGCTTTTTGGACTCAGACCAACTAACACGTCCCATCAGGAACTTTTGACTGGTTTTATGTCTTTTTGTCCTGTATTATGCATCTTTTGGTTATGGTGTTAGACTGAGTAAAGAAAAAAAAAGATAACAATAAATAAAAAATTTGAATTCATTAACATGACTAAAAAATTTACTTCATGTGATAGAAAAAGAGATGATTGTATTATTATAAAATTTAAATTAGGCATATAATTAATATTTGAATTAAAACTCAAAATTATAATCATTAATAACAAAATAATTTTTAATTTCTTTTATTAACCGTGTCCTATTATTATTATTATTTAAAAATATTATAATATTATTAATAAGAAATATTAACATTCTCTTATTGTTTTAATTAGAATTTATTAATTGTTATACCAAAAAAAAAGAAAAAACAATAATAATTTCTTGTAATTTAATTATAATTTATATACGTGGATCTATATTCACTTGTGACGGATCTTTATATAAATTTCTTTTAATCGTCGTCTATATTGAGTGGTATAACGTGCATAACATAGTTTGAATTCGTTCTCCTTACTTAATCTTTAGAATTTCTCCGTTCTAAGTTTTAATTGTCGCGGCTCCACGTTGTGATGATTCTTGACAATTTGTTCTCCTTCTTCCCTTATTAGCTGGGCACGTTTTCGTTTGTCAGAGTTTGTATACATTGGAATCGCACCATACATCAAGGAGTTAAATACTTAACACATATTGATGGGTTAATTCATATATAGGGAAGTAGATAGTGTTGACCTGATTGATATTCTAGCTCAGAAAGGAACAATTTCCCGATTCATCTCCTCGCAATTATTAATCCCGCATGCGTTAAACTCCTAATAACGGAGATGCACCATCATGGATCTCCTTGTATTGTTTCTTACCTTCTTCGCAACAGAATATTTTAACTTCCTTCAAGAACAAAAAAATGTAGATCACGCACAAAACCATAAAGCCCTAAGCAAAGAATATTAACTTGACCACATTGGAGGACACACACACACACACACATGTATTTATGTATATGTATATGTTCCTATTAATAAAATTTAATTGTGTGATTGATGCTCAAGTCTTAGAGTTGTATGGATCACTTGTTTTATTTCTGATTGCTGGTGGGGTGATCGAGGTGATTAGAGAACCTACCCATAGAAAAATGAGAAACTTTTAGTCATATCCATCTTCGTCGCCTTGATTAATGAATGGGAATGTTAAATGTTTTTTTTTTTTTTTTTTGTTTTTTCCTTTCTCAGATGAAAATTTGTTCGTAAATAGAACAAAGTATTCATCATATCAGTAATGTGAAAAGAGCTAGACTAATTGATATTGGAAATATAAATTCTAGAGCTAAGAGATTATGGATATCCAATTTCATATAGTCGATTTAAAGAGTTTGACCACATGCAGATCCTGCATCCACAAATCTTAATTGGTCTAAATCCACTGTATAGAAAGCGAAGTCTGCTAATATTGTACATGCATAGATAATAAATCTATAATTAGCGTTACCAAAATTGATATTAGATTGATTTTCGAAGTTAGGGAATCTGATTAGTATTTTGCGGTCAAACAAGAAATCATACCCCATTAATAGCATTTAATGTTTTCTGGATGTCTTTCAAGAAAATTTTAGCAATTGCATTAGGCCTCCTTAATATTCTCTATGTTTTCCCACTGTAAATCTTATATAATTGCCTAATTAATATGTTCAAAGGCCAGATTTTGACCACTGAATGCACAACGAGAATGTATGACCAGCCATTCCCTCCAACCCCCCTCTCTCTCTCTCTCTCTCTCTGGACCGGTGGATATCAATCTTACAAGTTAGCAGCCGCAATCGTTTACCCAAAAACCATAGAAAGAAAAGCCCTACCTCACATGCACCCCCAGATCATCACTCTTCTCCAATTGCAATCGGCAGCGAATTTTATTAACCAGTTTGTTTTGCAAGTTCTACACACACACACACCATATGCAAACCAACTTTCTGTCGTATTTCATAGGTGTCCTTTGATGGATAATATTGAGATTCCAGAGTTCTTCATCTGCCCAATATCTCTTCAGATAATGAAAGACCCAGTAACTGCCATAACCGGCATCACCTACGACCGGGAGAGCATCGAACACTGGCTCTTCAACGGCAAGAACCCCACCTGTCCAGTCACAAAGCTGCCTTTGCCAGCGGAGTCGGATATGACACCCAACCACATGTTGCGCAAGTTGATTCAAGCATGGTGCACAGAGAATGCCTCCAGGGGCATCGATCGAATCCCCACACCGAAGCCTTGCCTCAATAAATTCAATGTCGTGAAACTCGTCGAGGACGTTTGGAAGCCCCACTTGCAAATGGGTGCTGTTAAAAAATTGGAATTGTTGGCGGCCGAGAACGAGAGGAACCGTAAGTACATGGTGGAAGCTGGCGTCCCCAAGGCTATGTTGTTATTTATCGTCACATGTTTTAAGAATGGACAGATTGCTGGTCTGAAAGAGGCGCTTAGTATTCTTCGCTATGTTAGAATTCCTAACAGCGAATCAGCTGTGCTTCTTGCAGAAAATGATCGGATTGTAGAATCCCTAACGTGGGTTTTAGCTTGCAAGATTGATAATCATGTCAGTGTTAAATCTAATACGGTTGTTGTGCTGGAATCGCTCCTGGAAGATGCCAGCTCACTCGTCCTGGAAAGGCTAAAACCTGTATTTTTCGGGCAGATTGTTGGTGCTTTGAGAGGGAAGCTCAATCAACAAGGTGTTAATGCCACCTTACAACTGTTATCTCATGCCTGTAATTTGGCAAGGAACAGAAAAAGGATATTGGAACATGGTGCGGTACATGACCTCATTGAGCTTGAATTGGGAACACCTGAAAAAAGAACAACAGAACTGAATTTGGGTGTTTTATTTCATCTATGTTCTTGCGCTGATGGAAGAGCCCAGTTCTTGAGCCACAGGGGTGGCATTGCTGTTGTTGCAAAGAGGATTTTGAGAGTTTCGCCTGCAGCGGACGAACAGGCGATCCTAATTCTTACGTTGCTGTGCAACTTCTCAGGAACAGCTATGGTTTTACAGGAAATGCTGAATGTTAAAGCTGTATCAAAGCTTTGCTTGTTGCTTCAATCTGACTCTGCACCACACTTGAAGGACAAAGCCAGGAAAATCCTTAGAACTCATGCTGATGAGTGGAAGAACTCTCCTTGCATAGGTGCCTCTTTCTTAACAGGGTAGCCCTGGCCAGATGTACTCCAGTCTTTGAAAGAAAATTTTCATTAACTAGTAGGGCTGAATCATACAATTCTTGACCCAACTAGATCATCGATTTATAGGTGATGGAGCATGCTTTGCTAAACTACAATTTCCATGTGACACACCTCTACCAGTACGAGTGATGTTTTTTCATTTCAATCTCTAATTGTAAAAACAAAGACTTTGGACCCGGAAAAGAAATGAGAATTTTTTTGGTATAACCGTGTATTTTGCAGCCCTTCATTTATTTTTGTTGAAATCCTTCTCATAAAAAAAGAAAAAAATCATTATTCAACGCCCTGTGTATAATGATAAACCTTTTTTTTTTTTTTTTTTTTCAGTTGAGAATAATTAAAATTGAATCCGAGAGAACTTTTCTGCGAATAATAAGTTTGGATTCACAAATGCAAATGCCATTGTACCCCTGAAATATTATAAGCCGAAGGTTCCAGGAGGCTACGAAATGGACATCATCAGGATCACCCCTGAAATGCTGTAGTTCCAATTTTTCGTAAAGATTGCTTTATTTGCCTAGACTGTTTGCAACAAACCCAGAATATGAAATTGGTTGCTAGCTTTGTGCTATATATGTCGTGACTCCTGTTATGCAGCTATTTGGTAAACAGTGTACATACGCAAGCAAATACAAAATTGCAGTCAGAATCCACGCACGTGAAGTCATTAATTTAAATATCACTGACAAGAGCTTTAGGCACAGTTTAAATATACAATGGTCATTGCGCCAATCCGGTTGGTGGAGCAAACATTTGAATCTTGCCGGCACTGAAAGGACCTAACCGTTGATTAATTTCGAAGACCAAATCCCAATTGAATTGGATTTAATTGTTTTTTAACTAACTATAAATAACCCTACTAATGTAGGTAAAAGGAAAATGAATGAATGCATCAACAAAGAGAAGGGTCATGTGCTGGGGCGGAATTAAAAAAATAAAAAAAAAAAAAATCAACAAAAAGAAGGGGCCTCTAGATTTAAAAATAATGGAAAAAATATAGATGAAAATTCAATGGGGTCTAAAGGAACACGCAGTGGTTGTTAGGCTGGGGCTTTCAAAGAATTCAATGATGGGCCAACAAACGAAAGGCCTGTTTCCGAGCAGAGCCTTGATAGTTAGACGAACATTGATTATTTTCTATGCAAGTGTCTTTCAGACGAGTGGGTCTGTGACAACTAACACGCTGGTGGATAAAAGTTCACGTAAAACATGTACAAGGCTGTTTGCATTGAATTAATGGGATCTAGTTTGTTATTCACAATATCTTAATACACCTTGGGTTCGGCAAACGAAAGATAAGCTTTCAACGTTATTTACATATGCGCATACCTCTTCTGTCCACAGACATATACACGCACTTTTCTATTTTGATTGACCACCTCTTTTGATGAAGTCCGCTGCCAAGTTCAGAGTTTTTCATTATAATTTAACAAACGTTTTCGAGACGTTGTTGTTTGGTCGTTGATTGAACATAGAAATTAACTTGTGCGAAACCTACCGGGCAATGTTAGTTTAACCAACAATAGGAGTTTTACGACGTGTGCCAAAAAGAACTCTTTTTTAAAGACTCTTTTTTGTGCACTTTGACAATAGATATAAACCCAATCCTTCTTTTTTTCAGTGCTTTTGTAAAGTAACTTTAAGGTGCTCGCGGGGCCCCCTTTGTTGATAAAAACTGGCAGCACCGTATTTAAGTTGGGTCGGTGGGCGTAAAATTATTCAAAAACATTAGGCAGGACACATCTTAATTCATTTTTTAACAATGCTATAGTAGTGATCGCTGACTTGTTAATGAAGTTGCAACCATAATTTATGAACCATTCGTGTTTCTGAGGAATGAGATTATATTCCTATTCCAACCACATTTTGAAAATTGGATTCTTTCTTTTTGGCCTCCATTTCAAGAAATAAAGTTTTCTTTTTTGCTTAAAGTGTAATTTTTGCCTAAACTGAAACTTACGCAATTACCCATATAAACTTGCAGCATGTTTCTTTTTTTTCTTTTTTTCTTTTTTTCTTTGTCGTTTGATTCGTTAGTGTTGGGTTTGGTCCATGGTTGTTAAGACTAGGGACTCCACAGGGACCGTATGATTGGTGTCTTCTACACTGCGGATTGTACCACAATGTTATAGACTCTCGTGGATGGAAGATTTAATTAAGACCCAAATTTTAAAACAAGAAATTAATTTTGAGGTTAGTTTTGATTCCACAATCTGGAGAGTCAACCCGTTAATTTTTCCGAGTCAATACGGGTAACGACAAAGTCAACGTATGTAGCACTTGCATATTATGCAAAATCTCAGGTGCTTTTTTTGAGCCAAATGGCTTAGAGTAGAGAAAAGTCAAAAAAAAAAAAAAAAAAAAGGTCCCGAACGCACCTTTACGTGCTCCAATAATAATTAATAAATAGGCATTGTATACACGTGCGTTGAATAATGCCGGTGGGTCGTAGACGTCTCTCTTCTCTATTGACCCTTTGCGTCCTTTACATCATGGAACGAATGATTATTGATTAAGCAAAACTAATGAGAAATTTCTATTTTTAATTTTTTTATATATATAACTCATTTATATTATATAATAAATATAATTTATTTTAATAATTTTATTTACATATTTATAAATTACATCATATAAAACTCTGCATTATTTATTAAATAATATAAGGGAACTATATATTTTATAATTAAAAAGTACTTTTTAGAACATTATATTGTATTTTTAAATAATTAATTTAAAAAAATACATTTAACTTCAAATATAATATTTTTTATTGTAAAAAAAAAAAAAAAATCGCAGCTACCATTTGTGAAGCAACTGTCTGGTACTAAAAACTCTTATAGAGTTTTTTTTTTTTTTTTTTTCTGTCTTAATTCGTAGAGTTTGGTCGTGCTAAAATTACTTTAACATCAGATAATCAAAAAATAAAAAATAAAAAATAGATATATATCATTATTCATAATATAAATTTTAGGGAATAAGGCGAGCGAAGACTAAGACATGGAGGCCATATGACTGTTGATAACTTCATATGTGGCAGTCGGTTCAAGGTTTGACCTTACAGGTAACAAAAACATGGTCCTAAATAATCCCCTTTTTTTTTTTCTTCTTCATTTTCATTATTTCTATTTTTTGAACGAAATATGAGCAACCACCTCTTTCTTTTTTTTTTTTTTTTAATCGGAGAAAAAAAACTATTTTTTCTTTATTATTATTATTATTATTATTCTCTTTCCCTCTAATTGAAAGAGCTTTAAATGAAGTTGCAATTTCCAAACGACTTAATTTCACATTTATGAATCACCAACTATAAGTTTTAAGTTGTTAAAAATCAAATTTTAACCATCAATTGATTTCAGCAGCTAAACCCAACATTGCAAACAGGACCTCAAAAGCCTCCACGAATTGGCCTCGGCGGCGGCACGTGATGTTTGTGCAAGCGTGTGGCAACTAAATGCCAATTGATTGATAGATGAAATGGGGGAGGAGACGGTGGACTTAGACTATTAGCAACTTCCATTTCATCGCCGCCCGACGAAAGATTGATAAAAGTATAATATACATACATATGGCACGTGAATTACATTCAAGAGCCGACATTTTTGTTTTTGTTTTCTTTTTTTTTTTTTTTTTCTCTTTTCTTTCCTAATTTTTGGCTTTCTTTCTTAAGAAATGTCTGATAAAATCCAGATGGCCGATTTTAACAGTTGTAAGGTGTGATTTAATTTGAGATCATTCTACACATTCTATGGGACAAATTGTGAATCAATGTTGCTGCTTTGCAATTTTTTTTTTTATACTTTTGACCAAATGGCCGGGATGGAATAGAAAGACGGATTCTATAAGAAGCTTTCTTTGGCAAGGAGATGTCATATTGCTCGAAAATTGAATCATTCATGTGTCTTATTTGTAGTTTAACGTTTCTAATTAATGAAGAATGTCGGGCTTTTTGTTTTTTTGTTTTTTTTTTTTTGGTTCGTTGTACCAACCACATTTATATTTTGGTTTGCTAACACAGAGATGAGCAAAAACAACAACCACAACGACAACAACATTACGGGTAGATGCAGGTCATAGAGCAAGTGAGAACATAAAATTTTCAATAATTTGAATTAATACTTTAAAAAAGTAAAAAAAAAAAAGAAGTTGTGATTAATTCTTTTTATAATTGTGACTGCTTAAAATTAAGAGAAATAATTTTTTTTTTCAAACCAAAAAAAAAAAAAAAAATGTTAGAGAGTTCATAATATTATTGTCAAGAAGATGAACCATATAGAAAGCCGAAGAGCTCGGATAATAATGAAAACAGAAAAAGAAACACTAATATTTTATAATTATTATATGAAAAAAAATATTTTAATTACAATTAACCATCGTCATAATGAATTAGCATTTGTTTTATATTAATTTTGCGTATCTTCGTAATAAAACTCTGTAAAAGTATAATACGAAGAAAGAGTCGACATCCGCAATACGAGGAGCAAGATAGCAACTGAAGGGATTGGAATAAGATGAAACCAACACAGCTTCCTTTATATTTCATTTTAATATTACATTAAGGCCACCATACCTCGCCTTGAATACCATTATTCTTTGGATTGTAAAAGGGCCTTTGTTAAAGTGTAAGTTTATTTTCCTGAACAAAAATCTTAACTGAGTTGGAGGCCCGTAAACACTTGCATTTCTTGTTAACTCCGAAAGAAAAATAGATAAAATTCAGGGCACAAGAATTAAAAATCATTAAAATCGAATTGGTTAAAAGTGATCTAAAAAGCAAATCAAGTATCAATTTAATTTTGTCTAATATATTTTCTATTTGTCTTTGTATGCAATTTTTGTGTTCCTTAACCTTTTTCGTTTTTGACTAAAATGAAATTGACGAAAATAAAAAGAGCCAATGTCTCGTTACCGACTAAATCCTCTTTTCGTTGATATGATAAATCGTCAACGATCAGATCGTGTGGACGTGGTGCACCCATGTCCATCGAAAGATTTAAAGCTGCTGTGTAGGTCGTTCAAAGCTCAAAGCTAACGGCGCCCACGAAAAGAATAAAAAAGCAAAGGTCAAAGGTGAGGAGTAGTAGCAGTGAACAACCATGATTCGACATGGATATTCATGGTGAGGAGGAGACACGGAATTAAGGCAGCAGCGACCATGAGCTGAGCCTTGGAAATTACAGTGGTACCCATGTCTTGTCGGCTCCCACGCCCGTTCATTCCAGTTTAGTCTTAGCTACAATAATAATGCAGGCAACACGTGGTTGACTGAGAAGATAAGTAGAATACAGAGAGAGAGAGAGAGAAAGAGAGAGAGGTATGACTTTTCCAAGCTATTTGAAAGGCTCAGGAATGGCAGACTTTACCGAGTCTTTTTTTGTGCGGGTGCTGCGCCTTGTTAAGTGTATGCATTGGTGGAACAAAAAAAAAGAAGAAAAAAGATATGCATTAAGACGCTTAAGCCCTTTTGAATCTCTGTGTCTCTATATTTTGTATTTTCCGTGTCTTGACCTTCGGCTTTTGAACGTCTCGATTCCTATCCTATTATCTACACGTATAAAACCCAACCACATCTTGTCCTGAGCTTCCAAACATCAAACCAATTCACAACTCCCAACAGGTTACAACTAGAAATCTACTTTCAAGCCATAATCTCCTAAAACTTCCAATACTTTTTGCATCACAAAGCCCCCCTTAGCTCCTTTTATTGGCCTCTCTACTCTTGTTTCTCATCTGGGTTTCTTGGACTCACTTTGTTTTAGCTTAATTTAGCTTGCAAATCCATCTATATTTTCATGGAAGAGATTGATGTACCCTCATATTTCCTCTGCCCAATTTCTCTGGAAATCATGAAGGACCCAGTTGCAGTTCCATCAGGAATAACGTACGACCGAGACAGCATTGAAAAATGGTTGTTTGGAAGCAAGAACCATACATGTCCGGTTACAAAACAAGACATATCGGATTGCGATCTAACGCCAAACCACACCCTTCGCCGGTTGATCCAATCTTGGTGCACTCTCAATTCTTCCTATGGCATTGAGAGATTCCCCACCCCCAAGCCTGCAGTCAACAAAGCACAGATAGCCAAGATCGTCAATGATGGCAAGTCACCGCAGCGGCAGATGAAATGTTTAAAGGAGCTGCGTTCGATTGCTAGTGAGAACAGCACAAACAAAAGATGCATGGAGGCTGCAGGTGCTGTGGAGTTCTTGGCTTCGGTTGTGAGCAAGTTCGGATCTTTATCATCCTTTGAAGACGGGTTTGAGGCTGGAAGAGCAAGTGATGAGGCCTTAAGCATTCTCTATGGCCTCCAAATATCAGAATCTGGCCTCAAGAATCTTGCTGTCAAGAATAATGGAGAATTCGTTCAGTCCTTAACGAGAATCATGCAACATGGAAGCTACGAGTCTCGGGCTTATGCAGTTTTGTTGTTACAATCCGTACTTGAAGTAGCCGATCCAATGCAGCGTATCAGCTTGAGACCAGAACTCTTCGTGCAAGTAGTACAAGTTTTGCGTGACCAAATCTCTCAGCAAGCCTCAAAAGCCGCATTGCAGCAATTGATCAATCTTTGTCCATGGGGTAAGAACAGAATCAAAGCAGTTGAGGCCAACGCGGTCTGGGTTTTGATTGATCTCCTATTGGATTCAACTGAGAAAAGGGTCTGCGAGATGGCGTTGAGTATTCTGGATTTGCTGTGCCAGTGTGCAGAAGGAAGAGCCCAGCTGTTAAGGCACGGGGCCGGGCTAGCTGTTGTATCAAAGAAGATACTAAGGGTTTCTCTTGTGGCCAGTGAGAGGGCGGTGAGGATTCTCTGGTCAATTTCCAAGTTCACAGCAAATCCTCTTGTGCTTCAAGAGATGTTGCAGATTGGAGTTGTGCCCAAGATGTGCCTGGTTCTTCAAATGGAATGCAGCAGCAAGATGAAAGAAAAAGCCAGAGAGATGCTTAGTTGGCATGCTAGAGTTTGGAAGAACTCTCCTTGCATACCAGTGAATCTGCTCTCTTCATACCCAGCTTAGTTGATACATGAATCAGTGATGTATACGTGGAGAAACATTAAATTGATCGTGTCCACCAGTTAGTTGATACATAAATCAGTGATGTATAAGTGGAACCTCTTCTGTTTTTCACCTTCAGGAAATTATAGATCTGAGGCCTTTATTAAGTGTCATGACAAATCAATAACCCTTTTCTTATCGATTGCTCCTTATATTTATCGTCTATTTAGATATAAATATTAATTGTGATGATGTATTAAAAGATTAAGAATATACAAATAACATCACACTCGTAAGTCCGGACAGTCTAATATAATATTCTAAGTAATTAAATTAATAGGAATAAAATGATGACCTAAATTAGAGCGAATAAACATGAAAAACTTTAATATACAATAGCTATGATACAAGTGCCAGACAAAAGTGAGGTAAAATATCAATTTTATTAAGAAAGATTGCCCAAAAACTTTAATGTGAATCTAGCCTGTCACCGTGTGCCTATAAACCTAATAACTGGGATAGTTGTGTTTGTAAAAAGCTAATATAGAGAGAGCTTTATTTGAATTGGAAACGGATTATTCCCGTATTTCATTCTGAGGATACGTTTGTAGTGCACACCCACGCGGCTGCGCTGAACTACCTGTGTTCTTGATTCTGCCCTCCTGAATAAGTTACAACTGTTCTTCCTACCATAGATTGCATTCAACTAGCAGCAATCCATCTCTGAGTCAAGCCCCCCCCCCCCTCTCTTCCCCACGCAAGCCGCTTGAGTTCAATTTAATCGATGAGTACGTTTTATTTCTCGAGATATTCATGTTCGAAATAGAGCATCAGATAAATATTATTCGTCAAAAAACGGCATATACCTGCTGGCTGTTCGTGAGTAATTTTAGTGGAAATTAAATTAAATCAGATATTCCAAAATCTTTAAACTCTAGCATCACTATGTGGTCAAATCCTGAGCTCTGGTCAACCAAGCCCACATATACGCTCATAGCAAGACGCAGCTTGCACAGGGTAGGGCCAACAGCCTGCAAATATAGAATTATCCCAGCTTTCTACGCCGAACAACCGCAATCAATTTCTCTCGTCACATGTTAATGTTAGACTACATTATGCCGTCTGACAGTCACGTACACTAACATATGTAGAAATTCAAAGTTTTACATCCGGCATAATGCCTAGAAGCCAGTCTTTACTTCTATGAGGTCATTCATGCATGCGGGAGTTGGTTTCCAGGATCGTGGGCAGTTCTGGGTCCATGTAATAGTAAGTCTGGGCCACAGACAGAACAATCTAGTTGATTCGAGTGATTACGAGGATTTACTTAAGCCGGCCCACTTAGCTTCCTAAATGAATTTTATATGACAAGTTTGAATTTGGTCGTTCAAAGATTCCGGCATGGCAAGTAGGACCGATGACCAACTCACAACCTATGTGATTCACATAAACTGAACCCTGCCCTAGTCGATCGGGGACCGCTGATACGACTATACTTTTATGCATTAGGCTCCAAGGTTAGGTTTGAAAATAAATTAGTTGATTTTAGCAGCAGAGAAAAGGTTAAGCAATTTGGTAGTTTTGGCTAATTGGTTGAGATGGGAGTAAACCTAATGTCATTGTCTAAAACTGTTTTTTTTTCTCTCTCTCTCTCTCTCTCTCTCTCTTTTTTTTTTTTTTTTATGCCAAATAAAGTTACCCGCCCCGTCCCTGTGGTTGATAACTTGATATAATATTAGCTAGCGTTGAAAGTTGAAACTAGTAGAACCCTGAAAAGACCACGGAGAGACTAACGGACATTCTTCCCCACCAGGGGTGGAGCCAAAAATAAATTTTTGACAGTGGGAAAAACAAAAATTTGAGTGGAGGAAAATAAAACTTGTAGGGGAGAAAAATATAAAAAATAGTAATAAAATGGATGCTGCCCCCACTCACTTATACACATGCCTTTGCAGATGAAACCATAAGAGATTTTTTTTTTTTTTTTTTTTTGCTTTTTAAGAAAAACATGTGTAGCCGTAACTTGAAATTAATTTGGTATAGTAGTAGGAATCTGTTATCCAGTTCGCACATCAAACTGGCTCAACTGTAAACACGATTCCATTAATTTCTAAGAAAGTTGCAGAAGCACACGGCGATTTTGTTAAGTGTCACTGTTATTAATTACAATGAAGGATGAATTAAAAAAGGAGTAAATCTGTTTACAGTGCTCATGCATATATTATCTTGAGAATGTATAAGAAAAATGTCGCTCTATGCTTCCACATTAGTCAGAGAAATTCCCCAGTTGCAGGGTACAGTTGTAATAATGTGTAGATTATTTCACATTCTATACATTATGTAGTAAATTTCAAAAACCCAAAACAAAAAAAAACAAAAAGAAAAGAAACAAACAGAAAATCTCATGGATCAAGCCCTTGGGAATGTATGATCACTAGACAAGCCGAATGGACCCCAATTATCAAACAATAGATCGGGCTCGTACAGAGTTTCAGGTCCAAGCACCGGCTGTTGGGTCACTTGAAGAGTGCTATGATTATTGCCCATGGTGTGAATGGAACTCGACCACAATAAATCCTGATCAGGGACCTCCTCTCCTGGCAGCGGTGGCAACCCATGATTGCTTGTGCCATGACTTGGATATTCACTGTGACATATCAAGTGTTCATTGTCACTTGGGCAATTATCAAAGGCACCGTTTTCTTCCGGTGGTAGTTGAATGCATTGTTCGAGAGCAGTGTTTGACATGTTGTTATTGGTGAATTCAAGAGATGGATCAAAGTCTCTGGGAAATTCTGACGCGTCGAAACTAATCCTGGAATTTGGCTGCGGATTCAAAAAGTTAGCATAAACGAGTGCAAGATCAATATGCAAACCATTAGAAGTCACTGACATTCGTGAGGACTCAACTGATGAGGAAATCCCTCCATGCACACATTCGTGCTTGAAAGGCTCGTCATGAGGCACGCTTGCCTGACCTGATTTTTCAGATTGAATGGGATGAATTGATAGCCTCAATGATGTCTTGCCTCTCCTACTCTTCCGGCAACCGCCACCAACCGGCACATTCCTCAGCGATCCGCCTTTGGTCCAATACCTTCTACAACCTTTGCAGAAGTATCTTGGCTGTGTCAAGCTGTAGTTGTTGTAGTAGCAAAATTTGGTGTTCGTTGAGCCACAGCGAGGACAACTTGGTGATATCTCAACATTAGGCCTCCATCCTTTCTCCATCCCACTTTGCTTTAACCTTTGATTAATTGGCTTCACATCCAGACTCTGGAATTAATGGCCTGCCTAATCTGGGATGGAGAGAACAAAGAAGGAAGATTGTAGGGGTTGGCAATTGAAAGCATGCAATTAAGAATGTGTGTGAATTAAAGTTATATGACAATGAGGGGGAGAGTATAGTGGGTTTGGGTAGGGGTGGCCTTGGAAATGGGTATTGGTATTTCTTGCACATGATTATGTTTAAGGCAAGTTTGAGGTGCCGGTGCCGTTAAGGACGACGTACGGTATTGCATGGTTTGCTACACCCCCGGAGGCTAAGACATGGTGTCGGTGTTGGTCACACGTGGCAGCATCACATTGCTGGGGGTTTGGTAATGGAAGCAATGGCCTCGAGAGGGTGATTCGGGTTACTTTGAAGAGCAGACAGCTGCAGTTAATTATTCTCTTATCGAAATGATAATATTTGTACCACTTGTTAAAGAGGTAGATTTTGAATTATAATTATTAAAAGTATTAATAAAAAATAAGTTAAATTAAAAAATATTAAATTTATGTAATTTAATTAATTTAATTTATATTTAAAATTAAAAAAATAATAATTTTTTTTTTAAAATCTTAAAAAAATAGATATATATATATATATTTATATATTTAAAATATTAATTATGTGCCAAAATTATTAATAAGGTAATTACTATTAATTAATTTTTTGAGTTAATTTGAATAAGAATTTGTTCAATACGTGGAGATACAATACTACACTGGACATTAATGGAATGGGAGCTTAAGGTTGTAGTCAGCGTGATTGTTTTCTTATTAATTAGGAGTGCCATTCGCAACTTTATCTTCCTCCACAATACACCTCTACCCCCAAAGAGAGAGAGAGAGAGAGAGAGAGAGAGAGAGAGAGAGCTATGCCCCTTCAAATAGTACAAGGAGTGAGCTTTATCTTGCCATTGTCACTTGTTCTGTAAGAAAATAGATTGTTTAGTTATTTGAGGGAGGAAGCAAAACACGTCACATGGCCAAGAATTGCACATGCGTACGTAGAGGGGAGGATGAATGCCTCCGTGGCCATTAGCTAGTTACATTTATCTAAGCCAGAAAAGATCTCCTTGGATCATGTGAACATATCTGCTTAAATTTTGTTAGATATCCAAGGATTCCACCGTCAAGTTCCCACGTGAGCCACTTGTACAAGAAGCAAACCACACAACTGATTAATTTGAGATTGTGATCTGAACAACAACGACGACGAAGTGCTTCGGATCAAACAAAGATCATACCCAACGTAGATGCCGTAGTATTACCATCCAATTTCCCAAGTCTTCACGCGTTATTTTGACAATAGCCAATAAGACCCCAGCAGACTATGCTCAGGAGAACCTTTACCTGATATCAGACACGCTTAACTATTATCGTGAAATAGCAATTGCGTACAAAATCTATGGCAATATGTCAACGTTTTTCTTTTTCTTTTTTCACCTCTTTGTTGTTCCCCTAGTTTGTTGGCACAAAGATTGGAATCCTCATTCGATGACTAGGAACCCACGAGGCCATGGATCAGAGTAGCTAGCTAGTAAGTACGATCATAACCCCCTTTAAATAAACACAAGAAAAAGAATAGCATAATTAAAAGCCCGGTTAAAAGAATCAAACGCCGACTGGATACCTAAGCTTATAGGATATTTTTATGTCGAAATGCTCATTTCACGACACTACCATCGACCATTCATAATGATACGGGGTCAAAAGTTCACAATTGCAAGACCGCACCCCTTCCGCGAATGCTGCCTCAAACAGCCAAACATGTCTAGAAAATGGTGTGGAAAATTTTCAATGCGTTTTAAAAAAATATATATACAAATATAGCACAATTTTCAGAGTAAAGCGGTCAAATAAATAAGAAATAAAATATTTATGACAAAATAGTTAAAACGATTAGGTCAAAAAAAATAATAATAATGTTTGAATTGATTTAAACATGTCCAAAGGCATGGAGGGAACAGAAAAGAACGATTTAAATTAACATAGAAATATTTAGTTAATAAAAATTTAAAACAATTAAATATCACATTAAACTTAATTCATGATAAAATGTAATGAAAAAAAAATTCATATGACCGACTTCAAATAAAATTAAAATTAAAGGTTGGCTGTTCCACAATGCTATATATAGCTATAGCGGCAACAACATTAAATTTATTTTGGGAAAAAAATGACTAATATTTGCAACCTAAGCGTACACCTTAGCCTACTCCTCAAAAGCCACATCAAGGCAAAATAAAGGAATTAATGACATTCCCATTGAAAGAAAAAAAAATATATTGTACAAGTTTGTAGTACAACAATAGATTAGCGTAGAGAGAGCTGCGTGAATAGGGGAAAGCTCACGAAACAGAAAAATGCGAGCCCGAAAAAATTGCAAGCCCAAACTGCTCTGAAGAAGGGAACGGGAGAACACCAGCTTCTAGAGAATGTTGCTATAGCTGGCCCAACCTTTCCTGCAAACCGCAAAGATCAACGTGAATTGTAAGCATGACAACAGATGGAAATCTAAGCCAGAGAAGAGGAACAAAAAAGTTCAGAGGCAAAAATAACTGAGTGTTGCCTGTAGATCTTGAACGTTTAAGACCGCCAAAATTTACAAAGATTATACATACACGAAAAAAGTAACAATAAGTTCAGAACCTTCTTTTGAGGGTTCCTCCCCTCACCACTACGAAGTTTTCTTCACTGCTTGTGTTTCAACCATTGAAACTACATAGCAAGCCTTCCCTTCTTTCCACAGGTCTCGCACCCCTCCTTGATTTTTATATTTCAGGGTAAATAAAAAGACAACCTCATCTAACTGTAATTCCCACGTGTTTTATGATAATACTCATGTGATAGGGTTCTTGATAAAAGTAAGAGTGAGTGAATCGGATATGAGCTGATGGTCTAAAATCCTATTCATTGGCTTTCAAAAAGACTCGTTAATGCAACATAATACCGCTATCACTAAAAAACAACTAAAAATAAAACTCAAAAGAAATGATGAAGAGGAAAACAGATCTGCCAAAATAATTATAACCTGAAGCATCTGCATTAATTTTGGATGCTGTTCCAAAAGCCGGCATAGTTCCTCCTTGTTGCTTAACAGAGCCTGCCATGAAACAAGTAAAATGAGGATCAGGTAAATCACAGCATTTTACGAGTTATTTTCTGTGTGATTCTTTGATGGTAGATTGCATATACCGTAATAGCTTTTGGATCCTTGAAGTACTCATGTAATGACATTCCAAAATCTTGTTGCTGCTGGGATGCATCTCCTTGCTGCTGATTTAGAATTTGCAGTTGAGCACGTTCAACTTGCTGTTGTTGCCGTGACTGAGCAAGATCTTGCTGTTGACCTTGATAATGGCCGTGCATAGGAGAAATATGATGCTGTTGTAGCGCTTGTAATTGATGTACTTGCATTTGAATGGTATTTTGCAAAGACAATGTCCCTTCCAGTTGCTGAGAACCTTGTAAAGACGGCCAAAGATGTTGTGGTTGCGGCGGCCGTTGGAGCGGTGGCTGCAAAGGTTGCAGTTGATGCATTGACTGAACAGGATGATTTTGCAATATAACAGGGTTGTCACTTTGCTGCTGTGTTGAGTTGCTTGCAAAAGGAGTCGTGGGAATTGCAGCTGGTCGGTTGACAACCATAGGTGGCATAAGAGGCAGTGGCATGTAGGAAGGTTGTCCAAGACCTGATGCAGAAAGATTTCCCAATCGACTATCTATCACAGGTGAATTGGAGGTTTGAGAAAGTTCAGTTGTCCCAATAGTGTATACTGAAGTTTGGGAAGTGGAAGCCTTCAAATATGGTATATTGTATGGGTTTGAAGAGAAGGGAGGTGGTGTAGGAGGAAGAGGTGGATTCGGCCCAGAAGATACTCCAGGCGAAGAGACAGAAATCCGTGAGTACTTGGAATCTAGCCCCAGATGGGAAGATGCTCCAGATGCAGGGCTGTTGCTGAAAGTTGCTAGGTAATCTGAGTGAACCTGCGAAGAAAGAGAGGAAAAAAAAGAAAAAAGATCAAGCACATTGAGGTTAACATGTCATGAACAACAAGACTACAATGCAAACTTATTTGAGATTGAACGTGCATCTATTTTACATGGAAAGTTGTAAGAAGCATTGGATGCACCTCTGATAAAGAACTTACAAGAGATGAATGAGATGGCCCTTTATCAGGAGTTTGAGATATTACAGGTGAGATAGTTGATGGAGGAGGCATTGAGGGTAAAGGTGGTTGATTCGCAGGAGCTCTCTTGTCATAAATTCCCCGAGATACTGGCACGTGGTGTGGACTGTTCTTCATATAGAAATTTTGTGGAATCATCCTAGAATCCATCAGCTGTAAAGATGCTGAAGGTGCATTATTATAAACAGAAGCAGTAAAAACTGAAGTACTTGCGGCTGAAGCAGAATCAAACCCACTAGGGTTTTTAATTGAGCCAACATTCTTTGATTCATCAGATTGCTCAAGATACTTATTATCTGAAGAAACACTCAGTTCTCGTGTCAATGGCCTCTCAGAACATGAAACAGACATCCTTGAAGAGAAATCACTTTGGGTATTCTCATCTACATTAGAAGCTAATGTTGCAGCCATATGAGTGAACTGATCATTTCCATTAACATTGCTCTCTGTATCTTCAACAAAGGAGCGGGCCAAACTCTCCTCAACCATGATAGGCTGCAGGATGCTATCATCTGGCTGAGGAAAGGGTAGTTTCTCATCAGATTCAGACTCGTCACCATCAAACACGATATCTATTTCCTGAAGATCATCATCCATATCTGTTTTCAGCGGCTTAGACTTACTCACTTTATCCTTTCCCACATCATTAACTGAAGTTAAGTTCTTAACTTCTGGTGATGGCTCCCCAACAACAGCCATAAGATTCTGCCGTTCCCTTTGTCTAGCCATGAATTCATCCACATGAATTGAGGGGGGTCTTCCACCAGTAGATCCCAGCCGCTGGACAGCTATGACATTAGAATTGGCATCAACACTTCTTTCTCTAGCAACATAATCATCAACATGCATAGATGGGGGCCTGCTAGTATTTGGTTTACGCTGCCTAAAGGTGTCCCTCCGACTTGGACCAGAAGAGGGAGTAGATTGGCCCAATGCCCGTGAAGATGCATTCTGTCCTGTCGTCTCAGCCACTGAATTATCGCCTTTACTACGCTTGCCAGAACCATCCAGAGATGACAATTTCCTCTTCATGGCAACGTTCTGCGACAATCTATCAGGCAATGTTTCTGGACATTCCCATAGGAATTTCTCTCCAAGGACTCCAAGGTCAAGACAATCATCACCCTTCTCAGTACTAGCATCTCCCATATGATTTACTGAAGAGTCTTTTATTGACAAAGAAAAACTTTTATCTCGAAAAATATCACCTAATGAAACTGAATCAGTAGGTGTTTGCAACAGCAACAACAAGGACTTGGCAGACTCTAAAGCCTGCAAATACATGATAAAGCAAGTAAGACTCTGAAAGCACCAATAGAGAGAGAGAGAGAGAGAGAGAGAGAGAGAGAGAGGGAGTTGAAAGAATGCTAAAATGATAAGCATTCTCAACCAACTTACCTGATACAGAATGGCCCATGTATGGGAGGTAATCAAATGGTCATAATCATCCGTGACCTTTGAGCTTAAAAGTGTAATTGCATCTTGTATGTAACTGATATTTTCTGAAAATGTATCTGTACAATCCACATCATCAGAAAGCCCGAAAAGGAATTTGATTGCACCCACTGCCTTCGAGTTCAAACTAGTAGACAGGAAAAAGACTTGAGAATGTAAATACTAAAATGTAGAATGAGTTGGGTGGATTAACTGTGTAATTCAAGCCCATTGATAGTATACTGCTAAGAAACACATGGATCACAGAGATCAATCACAGAAAATACCATTTCCATTTCTAGTTTCCACCGCGAAAATTTTCTGCCAACACCTATTCTTCTCAGAGACCAAATGTTTCTTTGTCAATTTTATTATATAAACAATGGTTTTAAGTACCAAAAAAAGATAATGGGGCTGCTAGTTTGATTCCCCATGCACACAGAAGCATAACTCAATAACAAATTCAACACGCACTGCTAATATCACTGGTAGTGTTATAATCTTCCTGACCTAAAATAAATTGGAACTCCAAACCTAACAGAGCTGTACCATGTTAGAATTGTCAATATTTTTTAAAAATCTCATGTTTCATTTTCACATTTCATGCACCATAAGAATTCCTTAAAAAAACAAGTAATAATGTTAATATATACTTATCTATTTTCTGTGTTCCTTGAGTTTTTATTGTGGAGGAGATTTGAGAGATGACACTATTAAACAAATCCAGATGAAACCACAAGCAGCACCCATTGAGGACAAAATGATAGTATAGCCATGCCGTATGAAAGACTGAGAGACATAAGTCAGGAATGATTGAATTTCGTTAGGACAAAAGAAAGGAAAATTTCACCTCAGACAACCAGACAAAAGGAATTTCTATCAAAAAAGATCATATAGAATTCAGCATGAAATATGAAATGGAGAAGGATCCATGTTGCCTGCCACAACTATCTTTTAATTGAGGCTACTTTAAGCATTCCTCCAGTTTCATACCATCCTTTACCTCTAAGTCATTAAAATGCACATAGAAAAGAAAGAACAAAACAACTTCAAATGAGATTGGTCAGAGGCCCACACAGTTAAAGTTGATGAGTTCGCAATGGCCTCAATCATATTCATTCAAAAATCTTGCAGAACATGGATCACGAAAAGGAAAATCTTGTACTACTTAGATAAACCAGTCAAAGTCACTTTCAGTCTATTCATTACTCAAGAAGCCAAGGAAAATGATGAATGAAGCATTACAAATTCTGAAAAAAAATAAAAAAATCAGCCATATCTTTTCCTGTTATCCTGTTCTATTGTTATTCTAAAATGTGCAGATGCTCAGAATTGTGCACATGTATTACAAACACTATGTTCAATGCACATGGCTAAAGCTCATAACACAGTTCAAATTCACTTCATTTAGCTTGCATAGAAACATTATATTCCAATCTCTTTCCTGACTGACAGTTAAATGGCAAAAGCTAAAGATGAAGGCCAAAGGGTGCCATCTAATCCTTTACTGTGGTTGATCTAATTGAAGTCCTTAGTAGACCCATTGAGAACTTATTTTCTACAGAGTCATGTCCCTTCCATTGCAGCATATCCTTTTCTATGAACTTATCACATGACATCCATATTATTAGACAATGATTCTTTAATAAGGCATTCCCATGTGGTAGTTTGCATGTGCATCACACCACAATGATCAAGTAGCTGCTCAAAATCACCTCATGGCACCATTAGTTCTCAAATTCTTCCACAACCATTCAGATCAAACCTACCCATTTTATAACATCAGATTATTGGAATTCAAGTCTCACAATGCAATTTAATCATAGCATTTGAAAAAACAAAATCTGGTGCATATTTTATATATTGATGGACACTGAAAAGGATAGTATGCACAGCAGTTCTCTTCCAATTTTATCTTCTGTATTATTATAGTAGATAGTAATTTTTTTGTACACAAGTGCACTTTGACAAATTAAAAAATTACAAAAAACACCTAACATGCCTACCCACTAATCCTATTAATCAAATTAAGTGAGACATGGGTCAAAACAAAATTGGACTAACCTTTTACCATCAAGACAAAAGCACAAGGAACCCAAAGACAATGCATAAACAGCCTCAATTGCAGAAATTGCCAAAACATCATTTGAATTTATCGATTCCATCAACTTTTTCCAGCAACATAGCAAAGGAGGCTGCTTTCTCCATTCAAAAATATTAAGATTATAATCCCTGTTCCTTTCTTGTCCATTTTCTAACCCAAGTTCCTCAATGCTGGAGTTGACATGATGCAAAATGTTAATGAAAGCACTTTGACCTTCACTGCAAGAACTTAAATCTTTGAATGCTGTAAGACAGAAAAGTAGTTCTCTGCCAACTGGTAGGGCCTGAAAATAAAGATGCTTTTGTTATCATCAGAGAAGCATGTGGTAAGTTCTCTTTTTTCAAAACACTGAAAGGAAAAGATAACCATGATAAGCCGAACAAAATATAATTACAATGAATCTGATCTCATTTTTCTTGTATTATTGGTTAGGGTTAATGACTTTCAAAAAAAGCTGCTATCTTTGATGCTCAACCCCCATGCCCATATAAATTTTCCTATAAAATCTTTTAATGAAACAAAATAGAGAACATCAGACACTCAAGACAGACTGATTATCTATAGTTCAAACATTCTAACACATTATCAGTGTAAAATGGAAGAGTAAGGTACCTGACAGAAGTTAAAGATATACACTAAAATTGATGAACAATCTTTAGTACTCAAATTTGTGGAACTGGGCCTGATAAATTACCAAAAGTTAAAAACAAGATGATATAAATCATTGTAATAAGGAAAATGCAAGCATGTATGCACAAAACCAACATTTGAATCAAATCTACTCACCCATTATGTCTCACAGGATATGATAAAGTGGTTAGAGAACCACAAAGAAGGGAGATCGACTTAAATACAGGCAGGCACCAACTAACCAATGTAAATCCAGATTTAGTTTTAGAATCTGAGATTTGTTTTCCATCTGAATCAGTGGCATTCAAACATCTCTCCAGCACTTTTAATAGCATTAGAACAACACCTTCCTGCAACAGCAATGCCTGGAAACAAAGATAATGATGGAAAATGAAACACATTGTGCAGTCGCATGTACACGAGAGAGAGAGAGAGAGAGAGAGAGAGAGAGAGAGACAGCAACTGAATATAAAGAAAGTAACATACCCTAGGGCATGGATGTTCCAAAATGCTTGCAAGAAAGTCAAAATATCGGTGAACCTGGAAAGTGCAAAGAAAAATAAACTAAATTTGTGAGACCAGATGAAAGAAAAAATTGGGAAGCGGCAAAATTTTCACCTTATAAGCATCCAAATCTGCTTGAGGGCAAGAAACCAAGACATTAGCTTGAATGCAAAGTAATATGGGCCGCAGAAGTACAGAAGCATTTTCAAAATTTAGGCAAGCGACACGGACTATAAAAACTCGAAGCATGTCCTCTATGACTAATAATGCCTGTTGGAGGAAAAAAAAAAACACGATTAGCCAAAAAGGACTAAAGAACCAACAATAAATGGCAGCCCTAACTTTTTAGATCCAAAAATAGTAAGAAGAAATTGACGACAAATCCAAGGTACCATGATATTGAAGTACATACAGATATAGCATAATGTTGAATGATCTTGGCAATTTTTTCAAGGTGTGGCATCAGTTGACTATGAAGTTTCTCAAAACATGAAGACTCCAAATACCAGTTGACCTGTCTTTCCTTCTGTGGTCCCAATATTGTCCCAACAGCCAATTTCCTTAGGGCACTCACTAAGGGCATTCTGTTCTTCCAAAGCCAAACACCTTCTTCAGGCAATAAATCATTCTTTGACCAAAAGACAGAAGAAAAGACTTGTCAAACATCAGGGATAAAAATGTTGAGAAGCAAGAGCTCAATGTTCTAAAGACCAATCTAGGTAAAATAGCCATCTCAGATCAAAAATCAAAAGCGTCAAGGAAAGCCACATTTTACACTCTATAAAATGGCAGAACAAAATTGATTGCTTGGTCAACAACATTTACAAAAGTCCCTTTTATTTCCTTCTCAACCAGCAGAGAAACATTTAGTTAACTTTGTCTTCCTAGAAACAAAACCAGATCATTGGCTGGAGCAGAAATATAAATGGACAACTGACATACCAAAAGACACAGCAAACTGCAGGTCTCCTTTGGACCCAAGGCTAGCACTGAAGCTGCTTCAACATTGGTGAGAAGAGAATTGAAAAGGCCAGGAGCCCAGCCATATACAGGCCAACAAGCAAGTGCTGAAACAATGAGATGGGAAACAGCTCCAAAACCGAGTGCAAAATCCGGGTAGGAAGATGATAAATCAGCTGCACAGGTAGCTAGTTTTGGACTGCAATCCACATACCTCACTTAATGAAACACAAAGCAACTTGAACCCATGGATAGGCAAAACATGAGAAAGTACTGTATTACCTTACTTCTCGATGCAATCGCAAAAGGGAATTCATTAGTTTTGTATTTCTGTACTGCTCCTTGGCTTCCTATAAACATAAACGTGGAAGAGCTTCATTCTTACAAGTTTCAATTTACACAATTTGAATATAATTAATAATTGATATGAGCAAACAAACCACCAAATTCTAAAGAGCCATTCCTAGAAGAATCAACCTCATCTAGCAATATAGAATCTTGAACTTGCAAAAACCTAGCCCAAGATTCTGTGGAAATTGGTCATAAATCTCCTAATCTGGAGTCAACCAGTACACGTTATGACAGATTGAATCAGCAAGTAAATGTCAACAATTCTTCACAGGCTTTTGTTGCTGAAACAAAATTCTCTCTTCTCCAAACCCCACAGTATGGGAGCCTCGTGCACTATGTCGCCCTTTTTTAAGTTTTGATCAGAAGGCAAAAGTCACATAATATCTAGAGATTCAACAAGAAATGCAACTCACCTGCAATTTCTGCAATAGGCTGATCAGCAATGCAAGAGAAGGAATTAAAAGATCAACCAAACTCTGCTCACGGTTACGTTCTAACAGTAAATCAGATGTAGAGTTGCATTCTGTACCCTCATCAACAAGGTAATCTGGTCCAGACAGTACAAGACAAGTTTTCAAATTGTAAAATCGAAGCAAAAAAGATGGAATATTTTGATAGAAATCTCGAGATTATGTATAACAGTAGGATGGCACACATGCATATGAGTGCATTACACACACACACCCAAAAAAAAAAAAAAAAAAAGCAATTTCAACAAGAAAAGTTGGACATAAAACAAAACAAGGAACAGTGAGCTTACAACATTAAAAAGCAAAACTTTTAACTCAATTGATAACGATTCATATTCAATGCCTAACTAAATGCATTTAGCACCAAACCTTTTGAACCTAGAGATCCTGGCCCTGGTCAAACTGCAAACTTGCAGTATGACCAAGTTCCAGTTGGCTACTTCCGACTGGTTTAGATAGTACAAAAACCATTAATTAGGCCGAAGACATTATAAAAACCCCCAAATAGTAAGACCAAGTAAATTTTTGACAATTAATCTTATTGACTGCAACCATCATATCTCTAAACCACTCCAAAATATTGGTAAGATCTCAACTGAAATTATCATAAGTGCCTTGCACAGAATAGGAGAAATACAGAGACCCATAAGTTGATTGCAATTTATGAATTTCAATAAGAACTATTAATTGCGAATATTTTACATACCATATAACTAATGTCATTATTCTCAAGTCTCAATCTGACTTCAATGTAAACCCCAACATAACCTTTAAACTTAAACATTATCCATTCTCTGCTTTTAACCTTTAACCAGGTTTTAGAAGAATGCATTAAAGACCCTTCTTCTTCATCCACTTTACTTTTTGTAACCCTCTCAAAGCCCTAATGAAATCAACTTAATTACACTTAATCACTATAAGCCACCTTAAAATCAAAGTTTTAAATATCCAGCACCACCTCCATCCCAATTATAGGCCTTCAACCAGTTTGTTGATTAGTGCCTATAATCTCTCCACTCTATATATTGTTATGCACTAAAAAGGAACACTGAAATCAATAAAAAATTCATAACTAACCATAATTACTAGAAGACCTCTCAAGCATGAAGCTACAGTTGACCAGAATTGCATAGATCACAGTTATAGCACCTTCATCATAAAGAGCAGCAGCAATGGTCTACAAAAGTAACACAACAATGAGCCCAGTGCAACTTTAATCATTTTAGTGGCAGATGTATAGAAAGTAATCATACAGAGTTTTCTGCAATGAAGGCCAATATTCGAATGGCAGTTGTCAACTGAGCAACAGCTGAGTCACGAAGAGTAACACCATCAAATGCCTTCTCAGAAACAATTTTTCCAAGATTATCCATGACATTTACATCAGCACCAGTGGAAGTGTCTCCAACTATATTCTCAGCATCAGTCAAATCAGACACCAGAATGCTGCTTGAGGATAAATGGGCATCCCCTCCAGAAGCTAATACAGCAGAATACCGTAGAATACCAACAGCCCCACTTTTATGATAAACTACCCCAGCATCTATCCACTCCAAAAGCCGAGTTGGAGCATCTTTCCTATTTGACCCAGGAGAAGAAAGTAATGCTTTATGAAGTTCCACAGCATGTCCAATCCAACAATCCAGTGAAGATGCAGTTGAATCAGTTACAATGACCTCAAAGATTTCAGCAGCCGAGTGAAGAATTGCAAGATTAACTGGTGAAGCACCTGCGCTCAAATTTCATCAAGTTCAATATATATAAGATAAGCAAACCATAAAACTCTGAGCAGGCACAAAGTTAACTACAAGGCAATTGGATTACCACTATTTTTTCCAAGCGGCTCTGACTCTTTAGCAGAATGTAAAGCTTCAATCAAGATTGATATCACCTATGAAATAAACCAAAATAAGACATTAAAGGATTGCAATGAACAACAAAAGCATGTATCTACACTTTAATGTCTAAATAGATGATTAATTTCCATCAGACTAGAACTTTGTCTCTCTAGAAGGTACCTTATTTGGATGTTTACCCCATCCCCACACACTCTCTCTCTCCACATTCATAGATATCCAAAATGTCATTCCTCACCACCATAATAATCAAGTCCACTAAGATTGCCCATCCACCATAATACTCAAGTCCTCTTAAGATTGCCTACCCTTCTCAATCCCTCTCTGCATTAAAATCTCCCACTATTACATTTTCCTGTTTCACATAGTTAGTCTAAGCCTATTCATTTCGCACCATTAACCTTGAGCATAAAGGACTTTTTAGTGGACTCCGTATTTAGAAAATATGAATACATCTGACAAATGCTCAAATATTTGAGGTGACTGACATCATGCATTAAAACTAAATTTCCATGGCATCACTCATGCAATTAAATATCTGTGTAGTCAAACCATGCCGATTAATTGTTTTATGAAATGCCAATTTACATTGCTTGGTTTTCAAAATAAGTTTGGTGGTGCAACAGTCTTACAGCATCTTAATTATACCTCTGGAAAATACCCCACAACCAATAAGGCCTGGCGTCCACAATCTGACCTGCAAATGATGACAGAGCATAGATTGATTCAAGGTCAACATCTTATTTAAAATAAAAAATAAGACGAAAAAGACAACTGATTCTACCTGGAGAGACCACAAAGCTCCCACAAATTCCACAAGAATTCCTCTGAGTGTGGAGCAGATATGAGCAACCGATCAATAGCATTAACCTCCAATAAAGCATCAGAAGGTGACTAAATTAGCTAAGTCCCTTAAATTAAAAGAAAAATAAAAATGGTAATCTTAATAAAGCAAGGGAACCAACCACCCTCAAATATATCTCAACAATCAACCCAACTTCAGGTGGACTGCAAACAAAACCCTTGGATAATAATAGAGATGCATAGCGAAGAGGAACACATTCTTCCTTACTTGTATCAGCTGTACCCCTTAGAGCATCAATTAAGATGGTAGAAAGTTCAGGATGCTCTAAAAGGAAAATCAAACCTGGAAGAAAACAAAGAACATGAATCACATCAATCTCTATATCAGACTAAAAATCACAAAAGCAATGTAGCAACAGACCTGAACGAGACATTAAAAGTGAAAGAAGGATGTCCCCAATTGTTGACGCAATATCGAAAAATGATTGTGAAATAGCTCCAACATCTAAACGCAATAAGGGAGATGACAATAATGCAGCTGACAAAGGAAGAAAACCCCTCTCCTGCTTACAAAAAGAAAATTGGATTATCAGTGATTTAGCCTGTAATTAGCCCAAACCACTCATCCTGCTCCTCTCTTCCCCATAAGAGAAAAAGGAAAGAAGAAGAAGAAAAAGAAAATACTAGGATATATGCAGATAAACAAACCTTTTGCATGTTGAAAGTTTAAATCAAAGAGGAATATAATAACATCAACAATCTAGCTCATTGACCTTATACATTAAGCATCATTTAGCCAACTGGCCTAGAAAAGTCTGCCCTCAACTTATTGTTAACCCAAAATAACAGCAAGGAATAGCCTTCTTACAATCAAATTGACCCACGTCAAATAGCTTGACTCTTCCCTTTTTCATACTTTCCTTCTTTGGGCAACACAAAGATAGAAATTATAGTTGTGCACTTCCACCAACATGGCTTGTGACAATATACAAACAATTAAGAAATAGTTACTATGCCAGAAAATAAAAAAGATGCTATAGATGACATACCCTGAGGAGCACCAACAAATGTGAATCAAAATCCCAGTTCAGAAAGCAGCAAACAGATGAACCAATCAAACTACGTGTGGCTTTATACGAAAAAATTCCTTCTGACTGGCCAAGCAATAATGACCTGCCCGCACGGACAACCGGAGAAGGATCTTCAATCGGACCACTTGAATTTAACAATTTCTGCATCGATACTTGTCAAAAAACTTGAACTAAGAATTAACTTTAAATACAGCCAAAAGAAAGTCAAAACTGAAGATATAGAACTGACCAAGAGTTTCTTGAGTTGAGATTTAACAGTGTTAAGCATGTCTGCGGTAGTATCTGGAACAATTCCAACAGCAGAACGAGCCCCTAGTAATGAAAGAACAGCACACTGGAACAGGCAGAACCACTACAAGTTACCACCAAAGAAATATGGGTAACATAGACACACAGTGTATAAAATTGAAATTTCACCTCAAATCTTGAAGCAACTTCATATAACCGTAAGCGGTGAAGTAGATAGGTTGCAAGAGAAGCAATGTCGTGGCATGGCTCTTGCAAGAATAACTTCAACAGATTGCTATAACCTTTGCTAATACTGCATGAAATAGTTCCATCTTCACGGGGCCACCAACCTAATATTCCTTCACAGCCAACAGGATGCCGAGTCGCTTGCTCAAGAGCTCCAAGAGACAATAACATGATGGCTGGAGAAAGTTGCTTGTCATGAGACAAAAAAGATGAAAGCTGCTCCATTCCCCCACAATTGACAAACTGAAAGCAGCTCTCTCTACCAGAGCACAGTAAAAGAGCCAAACTCAGCCGGAGAATGATATTCTTGTTCTGAATACAAGACACAAATGAGGAAGGAATAAGATTTCACAGAAATACAACTTCACCAATGGATCCATATGAGAGAGAGGAACACGAAAAGGAAAAGAGGGATAACATTAGTAACATGATACAGAAAACATGGATCATGTGTGCAATGACCTGGTGAATTTGTCCAATATTTGTGACATGTTTGTCAAAACAGAAGTACTGGCTTAGCATATCGACCAACTCTTTGGAAGAATAGAAATCAGCCTCAGCTTCTAGAGAAGCGCACTCTGCCAGCAATTCAGCTGATGCATCTCCTAAATCATTTTCAAGCACTTCAAGAAGCTCTTTGTTAGCCTCATGGATAACATTGGGCAGACCTTCAAAGCTTTTGCAGACATCCATTTTAAAGTGCTTCTGATTGATCACTTGGCAATATAAATCAGAACTGATGTAAGAACAGATGGCTTTCACTACAGTATGTACAACTTTACACACAGAATCCTCGAGATTAGGCAACCCTAACATCTTCAAAATCAGGTGTAGAAACTGCTTAACTTCAGCAGTTATATCAGAAGCAATGATGGGTAAAGATAAAACATTCAGAGGTACTAGTAATCCCTTAGTTGTCTGATTAGTGGACTGTAATGCCAAAGGGAGATCCTCAAGCTTTCCCTCAGCAGAACCAACAAGATTCGTCAAGGAACTATCATCTAATCCTATGTTGAACTGTCCCAAATCCTCAGCCGTATTTCCATATATCACCAGACTCAGACTGCGGTAGCTGCCCCGTACAACTAGATGATTAGTTACAATGGCCTGCAACAATTAACTGCATATGTTATTCTGACATCATTTCATGCTCAAACATGGTTTCTCCCATAAAAAATTACAGATGAAAGTATACATAAATATTGAGAGAGGAGATGGATTTGAAATAGTGAGACTGGGCAAGAGGAAACTATGATTCAAGAATCATACATAAGAGCCAATTAAGCAACAAAAACATCAGCAAGAACAATAGCATTCATAACAACAAAAGTAAATCATACCTCAACTTCTAATACATTTGAAGAAGAGTGAGAATAGAGGAATGGCTGGCACAGACGCCTAAACCTCGTCTCCCCCTCACACTGAACAAACACCTCCAAAGCAAAAGAAGGAGGTGAAGTAGCCCTGCACAACCAACCATCACACTGCTGGACATAATTCTTCCTTAATTACAACACATGAATAATTTCATCCTAGTCCAAAATCTTGGTTATCCTAATCCAGGCTACATATTCACATAGTTAACAAGACTTTCACTTTTTCAGTAAATCCAAAAGTAACCTCTTCTACAAATTTGAATTTTAAAAATTAAAAAAAAAAAAAGAAAATTAGAAAAACTTTTACAATTTTTTTGGTACATTGGAAAACTAAAAACTATTACAAATTTTAAAATTAAAAAAGAGTTGAAGAAAATAGAACAAGAACTGAAATAATACTGGCAATTGCGTACCCAACAAGAGGCACAATTTGGCAGGCCGAAGGCGCATTCTGTTCAAGAAACTCACAGGCTGTGATTACTACGGGTTCAGCAAATAAAACCTGCAAAGAAACATTTATTGAAATTACAAATTAAGCCAAATTTAATTTTTCTTAAAAAAAAAAAAAAAAAAAAAACCGAAAGAAGATAATGCACTTTCTCTACGAAACCTTCCAAAAGGAAGAAAAACACAGAAAATAAAAAATATAAATAAATAAATGAAAGAACAAGAAGCATGTAGATTATAAAAAAAAAACTTGTATTAATCAAATAAAAATAAAAAACTAGTATGGAGATAGCGAAACGGAGAACATGATGGAAACTTGCTTTTACACAAAAAAAAAAAAAAAAAAAGAAGAGTAAAAAGATTAATAAATTCACGACCAGATTAAAGAAAAAGGAATTAAAGAACCTGGAAATGGCAGAAAGAATAAATAAATAAATAAAAGAATGTGGACGGAAACGGTTCTTACTTCGTCGACGTACTCATCGAGTTGGGGATGAACGAAGGTCTGAGAGAAGAGGACGCACGGCTCGGGTCGACCCATGTTGGGGTTTTCGGATCTTCAGGCTTGGAAGACCATTCGAGTCTGGTCTGGGTTTTTGTGTTTTTGTGTTTCGGGATTTTAATTTCAGGTGGTGTGGGTTGTTATATTTCTGAATAATTGGAACCTCACCGACTTAAAAAGACCCCGGGCTGTAATTTTTTTTTTTTATTATTCTTGGTAGGGTTTTGATGGTAAATTTAACGACATTAAAAAAGTTTATAATATTAAATATAGATATTTAATGTTCCAGCATTATCTTTTAATTAAAAATTTTTTATTCATAAAATTGTTTATTAGCTAATAAACTGCACAAAAAAATTTTGTCATTTTCATAAATTTTATAATTTTTATAATTATTAAAACTCAAAATTTCTAATTAATTTTTAAACAATAAGATTATAAATTTTTCAAATATTAGACCAATATAGATAAAACTTCTTTAGTCATTTCTTCAAAATTGGTATTTGTGTTTTAATTTTGTTCTTTTATTAATTGAGTCCAACTGAAACTTATTTTGGATATTTTTAATTTTAAAGATGACTTTAATAGTTATCTATGCACCATTTGTGTAAACACTAGTATCAAGCAACTGCTTTTATAGAGTATGCAATTGGTAACTTTCGGTGTAATTATCATTTGTTCTTCAATGCTTGGCACTTTACACAGCCCAATATCTTTGTTTTTCTTGTAAAAAAAAGAATAATAATGATAATAAAAGAAGAAGTAAACAGAAGTATATTTTTAGGGATATCCTCATAGAACTTGGATTTTTCTTTTTTTAAGCGTTTAAAAAAAAAAAATGAAATAATTATGTTTCATCCATTTAGTTTCCCACAAATGGCATAAATTTTCTTAACAAAAGCACAGCCAACAAACCACGGATTCGACAAAATTAAAAGCAATCACTTCGACATTAGCAGATACAAGACAAGATAACAAAATCACAAATTGATGAGACAACGAATGCAAACTAGAATACGACGACAGTGAAGGCGAGTGGTCGATTTTATCCTCCCGGTTGGATGTCCAAGCGTGAGAGAATGCTCGAAGTGATGATGAAGTTGGGTGAACGGACGAATGAGAATCCGAAGACCATTCAATATTTGGTTCTTTGGACATTTTGTATGATTGGATTTTGCCAACTGTGGAAAACATAGAGAAAACCGTGAAGAATTAAGTTTCATAAAAAGTTCAGAATAGTACACAGTCTTACTAACGCAATTATTAATTTGTATTCTGGGAACTTTGAAGTTATCTAATTTTGATTTTTCCTTGACAATCTAAAATGATCATCACATTTGCTCTAAGATCAGAGACACGGAAATAATGTTTTTATGTTCGTTACGTTGACGATCACATAAAGTGACCTTTGTGATCACGTAAGGTGACCTTTTTCTTCACATCACACTTGCCCAATGATCAAAGACACAAGCAACGTTTAGTGAAATTTGCAAGGCCACACACTTTAGTACTAAAATTACAGTGTATTTCATTGTTCGATGGCTCAACCCGAGTAAAATTCAAGACGATGTACCCTTTTATATCTTTCGAGACGTTGATCTAAGCAAATGCTGCGACTCAAACAAGAAAATTATGGTGAAAGACAGTACTTGTATAAAAAGATGACACGGCTGCAAAAGAAACACATCAGTATTCAATTGAATAACTGTGCAATAATTCAACCACCGCAGAGACAACCCCCTTTCCTTCGACAGAAATGTCTAGGCCTGGGTCCTCGATCTTCCTACTCAGAAGCTTGTCGAGTTCTGCCCGCAATTTCTGCAAAGATGAAAAAAACCACAAAGTTAAAAAGGTAAAAGGGAAGTGAGGCCTTTACCAACAGTTGCCTTCTTAGGAATGGGGAGAGCCCACCCAGGAGTGGAAGCAATTTTAAAAAGAGAAATTTACCCGTATCAACTCTAATACTCTCCTTGAAGCAGAAAAATGCAGGTAACCTCCAAGCATCTCAATACCCTCTCCACCATTACTGGCGATGAGACTGCCGCCAAACAGGAGCAGAGCAAAATCTGATATGTTTGTTGAGTCCCTTATGTAAATGCTGGTTGTTTTCACCTTTTCACCATAAACCATGTATGGCAGAGGGAAGAGAGGAACCCCTGCATTTACGGATGCAGGATGGATGTCAACTTTCCCGACCTCTTTCGTGTAGAATGCTGTCCACTTTCCTCTTCTTTTGCATTGCACAACATTTGGGTAAAGCCCAGCACAAAGGATTGCAGATACCATCTCCAAGTCCTGGCTGTATTGGTTATAAGTCTGCAGATGGCACACATACAGTAACTTAGTGATCAGTTGATGTAACACATAATGCTGCATAGCAGAAATAGAGCAAGCAATTATCTTCATAACATATTATATCAAGAAAACGAAGATATTAAGTTCACTTCCAGTCAACCGATCAATGTTTTCACTTTGTTTTTTTCCTCTTTTTCCCTTTTCTTAATGAGAAGCAATAAATGTCTAGATACTGAAAAAAAAAATGGAGATCTTCCACCGGAAGATGAATGTTTGAAATATGGTAACTTACACTAGCAACCCTGGACTTGTCTACAAAGCCAATGTCATACAATAGATTCAGAAACTGGTTTCTCATATCCTCCATCATTTGCAAAGTTACTGGGGATAAAAAGTTCTCCCAGCAAAATGCTTTTTCTCTGCGATTCTGTTTTGCTTCCTTATACCCTTGAAAAGCTTTAACGAGAGCAATGTGGTCACTGCAACCAATTAGTAACAGATAAAGTACATCATGACAAAAACCAGTAACACTAATGGAAAAAGCATGATGGCTTTTCTTTTCCCCTTTTTTTAACTTTTAAGAATAACCTGCAAGAATCACCAGCAAAGGACTGTTTTGCAGCATCAGCTTCCCTTTTCCTATCCATTGGAAGCACAAATGGGTCACGATGTGCAAGAGCAGCTGCAATTGTCAAAGCTGGATCAAGACATTGAAAGATACATCCCATGAGAAGCATCTTTCCGATATTTGGGTCCACTGGCAGATTACAAAGGTGGCAACCTGTTGGGCTAATAAGTTAGAAAGACACCAAAGAGTCAAAATAAATTATGGGCACAATTGATGACACTAATGCATACCAAGTGGAGTAAGCTCCTCCCTATCATCCAAAGCCCCAATGGTTTTTAGAAGGTCAATTGCATTTTGAACAGAGAGTGGGTCTGGTGGCTGAAGAGCCTTTGCTAAGAATGATGCAACAGCTCCAAGCTGCAGGCTTTTGATTTGCAAGCATAACTCTTGTAAAGGTGTACGGAGAATTTCTGGCAACTGATACTCCAGCATCGCATCATGAATAACTTTTGGATAAAGTCTATAACAAACACCAGGTTGCACACGTCCAGCACGGCCTCGTCTCTAGAATTGTTTCACACAAACAAAAGATTACAAAGTTACAGGATGCAACATCTAAAATGGTGAGAAACAGAATTTTTGATATGCTTTCATGGAATCAAGGAGATACCTGATGTGCTGAAGCTTTTGAAATCCATGAAGGTAATAAACAAGCCAACTTGTTTAGAGCGTCATAACTGGTTTCCTTTGCCTTCCCACAGTCAATCACATGCACAACATCATCTATGGTGATACTGCTCTCTGCAATGTTCGTTGCAACAACAATTTTTCTGCAAAATGGATAGAGAAGACCCAGAATTAAGGGAAAAGGAAAAAAGAAATTAAAAAGTGTTTCTCATATGTCAAAAAAACAAACACAAATTTCTGTTTATCAATCAACATTTTAAAAATGGAAACAAAATAAACAAAGCAAATGTTCTGCATATCTAAAAAACTAAAAGAAATAAAAATATAAGAGTATGAGTAGAAAACAAGTTAAGACTATCAACCACCTAGGAAGAAGGGATAAACTTACCAAAAGTAAATATAAATTATAAAATGAAGCTACTCACCGTTTGTTAGGGGGAGGGCGGTCAAATATTTCACGCTGATTGAGTGTGGGCATGGACCCATGTAAGGGAAGGACTAGAAACTTGCTTTGGTCTCCTAGAAGTTTGTTAACCTTAATCCTGTCAATTAGCTTTGAAATTTCATCCCAGCCTGTAATAAAAACTAGAATTGCTCCAGCACCTTCATGACAACAAATATATTCAATTGTTGCCTCCACCTAAAATATAAGTTCCAACAACACTGTGGTAAGAACATAAATTTAAAGGAAAAAAGGAAAGAAAACAACTACCATCGGTAAAGAGAGAACTCTGTTGTGTAATAATTGATATTGCAAAGATTGGGGTCATGTAAGGAATGTCAGGGTAGGTAATGTCTCTGAAAATAAGTAACACATAGAAGCAAAACACATAAGCATGCATTGATGAGAATGAGTCATCACAAATTGAAAGCATAACAGAAATCTCCTCCCAATAAACAAATTCCAATGGGTAATCAGTTTCTCAAAATACAAACCAGACCCAAGTCAAGCTGTGAACCTGACCAAGCTTCCAGGGAACGTCTTGTAGAATCACTGTAGTTTTTATATTTAAAATCAATATCAATGCCCTACAAAGCCAAGGCAAGACCAAGGTAAGTATAAACAGAACCATAGCAGAAATTCATTTGGTGATCAATTTCGAATGCATGTAATACTATTCTAATAGTTGCACTCTTATGAAACATAAAGGTATTCAGTGCAACAAGGTAACAAAAAATTATAGTTAACAATAATGTCATTTAACCATATGCATGCATTGCATTGAGTGCTTGACAAAGTTGACAAAGTAGAAATGCCAAGTCAATGGTTCCTTGCAGATTTACCAGGAATTAATATGGCTTTTTGCTATAAAAAGAACTTTTGCATATAGTGGCCTTTATCAACACCACTTTGTTTGGGGTGTGCAAGATAAATGTGGGGATGATGAAATTACATGCAATCAAAAGAGTTCCTCCTGTAAAGTTGCAAATTTTATAAAAACTTTTTATAGCCAACAACATCATCTCCAAAACCAGGCATGTCCATCCATACATATATTCTCCTTTCTTCAAGTACTTTATGTCATGTGCAAGTAAAGCAATTGTTTTGGTGATTAAGAAATTTCTGAGTTGGGTATTGTTGTCTCTAAAGCTATATGAAGTATAACATAGACAAAAACAAAACAGAACTCATGATTTTATAAATTCCTATAAAGATAGACAAGAGAAGAAAGAAGTAGAGGCTGTAGGATTTCCAGCTCAGAGAATTTCAACATGCCTCAAATAATTCAGTAAGGGGATCTTTTTCTGAGCCTTGATCTCTTCTTCTTCTTCTTGAGTTTCCCTGAAAGTTGTCAGACTCCAATTTTATAGTATAACGTGTTTTCGCCAATACATCTTCTAGAAATAACTCAGCCACAGGGAAAGTAAATCCCTACCAAAATACAAAGAAAAAGTGAATCTCTGCAAACATGGCCAACTAAAGGTGCCAAATATTGCTAATGCATATATGAACGTCTCTTCAAGAAATGTCCCAAATCTAAAAAATAAAAAAGATTGGAATACCGGTATATGAATGATTGGAGCATTCCCAAAGTATTTTGAGAACAAGTCAGCATTGAGAGTAGCACTCATAAGAATAAGACGTAAATCTGGGCGCCGAGGTAGAAGATCACGTAAAATAATTAACAGAAAATCCTCATTCATCCCTCTTTCATGAATTTCATCCACTAGCAAATGGCTCACTCCAGTTAAATGTGGATCCTGAATCTGTGGTGAAAAAGAAAATTTACAGAAAGAATATCAATTCTAGAAATCTTTACTAATTAATGGTAGATAAGGATGTTCGATGGATAAATAAGAGCATGAAGAATTACGAAACAATAGAACTGCAGACCACAAGTAGAAAACAATGGAGCATCAATTACCAACTGCCGAAGTAATATGCCAGTTGTGCAGAATAGGAGCCGAGTCTGATCTGATTGCTTTGCTTCCAAGCGTATTTGATAACCAACAGTTTCACCAAGTGTTTCTCCTCTTTCAGCTGATATTCGAGCTGAAACAGACATAGCAGATATACGACGAGGTTGTGTGCATAAAATGTTGCATTCAGCACCCCGCATACAAGATATCTCCTCTTCTAATATATACTGTGGAAGTTGTGTTGTCTTACCACAACCAGTCTCTCCTGAGATCACCAATATCTGCAGTTGTTAAAAAAATGATGAGTATTGTCCAAACGTTAAACACTAAAAATAGCATGACTTGTGATAACAAGCAGAAATGATTAGATAGATCACTTACAGTATAAATCATGTTCATGCAGCCAAAATTCATAAGAAAAAAAAAAGCTTCAGTTGACTGATAACCATGAACAGCCAACAAACAAACACATCTTAGTGAGGAAGATTGAGCAGTTAATCACTCAGTAACATTGATCAATTACCCTACATCAGGTAGAAGCCATGAAGATGCATTCATCACCTCCAAAATCAGACTATTTGTTCTCCCTCTCCCTTTGAAGCCCAAAAAAGGTTTGATTACAATCTCAAGGGCAAGCACAAATCATTCACTAAATTTCAGCTAGTAGCCTGAAGGTGCAATAATGAACATCATCTTCAAGGTAGGTGTTGGCATTTTCCCAAGCAACTAAATCTCATTCACATGCATTATGACATAAGAATTGTATTGTTATTCAGGTGTTAATTCAAAAAGTTGGTTCCTCAGAATAAACAATAGACATGACATGTTCACTTCTATTCCCCAATTCAGGTCTTTCTGCAATTGTAACTATATTAACAGAGATAGGCTGGATACCAACAGTGGAGTTATTTTGATTGTAAGCTCCCAAGGGAAACCCATGCCGTTGTACATAAGGAATGCTAAACTTGTATTCTGAATTTGAAGTAAACAGAAAAGGAAAAAGAAAAATCAGACCTGATTTTCTGCAACAGCTTTCAAAAACTTGGATTTCATTTTGAATGCAGGAAGCTTTTCTCTGAATGTCCGAATTTCCTTCATACTATCACATGACTGAAAAAAATAAAATAAAAAATTATGATTTGGAATGCCCACTAAACATATGATTAGCTCAGCAGCACTAAAGTCGAGTTCACTTTTGGTGCATTAGATGGTAAACAAATGCTAACATCATAATACTGGGAAATGAGTACATTTACCTGCATTTTGTCCTGCTTCCGCTTTAGTTCAACACTGAGTTTTCCATTGCTAGAGTCTGTTCCCAATTTGGGGACAGGTTCTGTCATCTGTACAGTAGATGATGTTTTTTTGGGCCCCTGCCCTGACATCCCCTGGGAACCATTCAAAGATGCTGCTTTCTGTAAGCTATCCAAGAGATTCCCAACTCTCATTTCAGTTTCTGTGGACATTCGGATCTGTAGGAAGACCAAAATGAGGAAACTTTACCATGGAATGACATTCAACTTCTTCACACTTGCATGTTTTACCTCTTTCTGTGTGGATCCATGCCACTCATCAAGATCTGCTCGATAATTGGGCAAAGGAACTTTGCTAACCACAAGAGTCTTGCCGGTATTATATGCTTGGCTTCCTTCCCAGAAGTAGAAAAAGAGTAGAAAGTTTAAAAACTGTAACTAGGAAAATGATTACAAAATATCCTGACCTTGACATCTATACCAGAGAATCATGAATCCAAGTCACAATATTCTTTAACAAAACATGCATGTCTAATGTTGAATATCTCCATATTGTTGAGGCCTTATGATAGGAGTAACAATTTCCTAATGTTCATAGTATCGTTGTTCAATATAACATCATGTAGACAGTAGCACATAGTGTTCACCTCTTTGAAGAATATGAATACCATTTAGGTGGTCAAGCATGCTTACAAGTAAAGACCCAATTGATAAGCCATGTCAGACAGGGTTTGCAGGTCGGCACGACTGTAATTGCGCTTTATCACCATCTCCTGCTCGCCTCCACGCTTCATTCGCTCCATCTTGTTCCACCATTCATCATCATCCATAACTTCCATCTGTTCACGTTCAACAAGGAGAACATTTATAAAATCATCCAACTATCATACTTATACCAAGCTTGTCTCCAACCAACATAGTTAAGAATCTCTTTCTCGTGCACTTAAGACATACTAAAATTTTTCCTTAACAAATTGTTTTTAATCAATGCGAGATTCCTACTCATCTTAGTGTAACTGTTTCAATTAGCAAGCATACAACTGGAAAAGAATGGACGTCTAGCATTTCCTTTCGTCAATTTAATCCGACGATTCAACAAAATTAACGGGAATCAATTCATTCGAATTTTTAATCCTCTACGTTACATTTTCTCGAGCTTTCTTAGCCGCCAAACAGCAGTTCGACGAGCTAAAACCCTACAGAGCAGTGTCCGAAAGCCGCACACTGGCACAAATTCAACGATTATCACAGATACCTTAGCTTGTTTCTGCCTCAATCGCTCCGCTCGCCACACAGGGTCCCACCAGCGCTGCTCACCCCCACCTCCTCTTCCTCTTCCTCTTCCTCGTCCCCCTCCTCCTCCTCCTCCTCGTCCTTCACCACCGCCGCGACCGGGCGCAGCACCAGCGCCTCGATCCCGACCTCCGCGGCGGCCGCCCTGGAAGTTGGGACGGTGCGACATGGCCAGAGTTGAGATCTGTCGTCGAAAGTGGAGATTAGGCGGTGAAGCGGTTATAAGAGAGATGTTATTAGAAAAGAAAACTAAACAGTGGCCAGCGCAGATTAAAGAACGCATGGGATGAAACAGAATGTAGGTTAAGCGCATGGTATTACTAATAAAATTATTGATTTTTTTTTTTTATTTTTAAAAGTATAGCATAATTATATTTATTTTTATCTTTTTATTAAAAATTTTTTGAGACAGGTGAATTATTTATATTCATGATTAAAATTAAATTAAATTAATTTTCATTTAATTGAATGTATTAATTTTATAATTTTATTTTATTTTAATAAATAAAATCTATGATACCATGCTTCCTTCACCATCTCTGATTTCTGATCAAGCGTCGCCAATTTTTTTCTTTATGCTCAGGGTACGAGAACTTGCACCCTCGGGTTACCATATTTTAGATCATTGGTACCATTCGGTGCTTCTTCTGTTGGTTTATGTGTTTTAAATAAATAATAAATTTATAAATTTAATATTATATTTTAATTTAATATGTTTTATTTATATTTTTATCTTTAATTTGAAATTTCTTAATTACAGTAACAGTTGTTGCTCCAAACAATTATTGTCCTTATTCTGGCTTTTGCCATGCTGACTTCGATATTTCCATCCTCGATACAGCAAGCACCACTAGCAGCAGCAGTAAGGGAAGAGTCGGCGAAAATATTTTTTACAAGTCATCAGACGCCATTGCGTCTGTGAGCCTGAATCCCCTCCATTCCACCCGTAGCAAGCGAAAAGAAAAAGAGTGATTTGAGTGCGTGCAGCTACTGCTGGAAACCAGGCTGGCTGGCAAAACGTGCCTCTGGTAAATTAATGGCAGTAAAATAAATTCTGACGCTCCTAGAACTCGTGGTTGGAAATTCACTATCACCAGAGACTGTTGCCCCATTCATTTGGACTTAGCCCGGGCGCTGCAAACAAGCACATTTAATCAACTTGACCCATTTTGACGGGTTTCGGGAAAGGAAATCCTGAGAGGACACGAATCTAGTGAGTCCACCAGATTTGGGAGCCTACCAAATTTGTGTTCACGCAATCGGATTCAATAAGAAACAACTCATATCAATCCGGATTCTTCGTTGCCGCAATTTCCCCTGCTTTCCGCGTGGTGTCATTGTACATTTATTGCACGTCCATGTCACGCGGTGATCGAGTTCATCGGTCGCTGAGCAAAATAAGAATTGTGACCCAATTCACAGAAATAATGGCGACCCTGTAACAGTTGGGGATAAAATTGTAGATGATCGGGATCGTCCTCGTGGTCCAATTAAAAGCCAGCTTACCAGAGAGACGGCGCGGGATGAACTAAAGCATGTCCTAGGTTTTGTTTTCGAAGAAGTCCGAAAGGCTGCAGTTGCTGGGGGAGAGAGAAAAAGAGAGAATCAGAAATGGATTTAAGATAAGTCCAAATCAACACGTACGACCAAATCTCATCTTTTAAACTTTTTACATCCTGCGACAGGGGAGGAAGGCCCCAAACCACGCGCTTTCTTCTGGACACAGCGTATCCAAGAAAGGAAGGAGGAGGTAACTTTCTTGGCCCGAGGAGAGAGAGAAAAAGGAAACGAGAACTTTCCGTCTATGTTAAACTCTTTTACAGAGCTGATGATCTCCAAACAAGACTAATCACTTTTTAATACTTACTTTGTCACCTATCTCCATCCCCTCGACTCCCTTGATCCAACGATGCTTCCTCTTTCTTTCTCAACGATTGAAATGAATACAAATTGATCGCTGAACCATTCAACTTAAGCGTCCCTCCACGTTTGGTCAATAAATTGACTTCTCTCCCTATCTCTCTATTCATAGCTGCCCAGACCCATTGAATCCAACCCCATCAAAATCCCATTCTATTTATCTCTTTCTTTGCCCATTGAAAAACTCATCGTTCTTTCTTTCTCTGTCTATCATATTCTAGTTCCCCATCCTTTCAAAGCCCAGTTCTTGTCTTACAATTTCATTTGTTAAAGTCAAGTACTTTGTGTGTTTTTGTTTGTTTTATTTTTGACAGATAACAGCTTAACTGAGAAGATGAATAATCTGTTCTCGGGCTCTTTCTCTCGCTTCCGCAGCGAGGAAGTCTCTCCCGATCATCGCGTGATCCAGATGTCGGAAGAGGCGGTGGCGACGCCCAACACCGGAGGCGTCAACCTCAACAAGTTCTTCGACGACGTGGAGTCCGTTAAGGACGAGCTCAAGGAGCTGGAGCGGCTGAACGAGAGCCTCCGATCAGCCCACGAGCAGAGCAAGACCCTACACAACTCCAAGGCTGTCAAGGACTTGCGGTCTCGTATGGACGCCGACGTGGCCTTGGCTTTGAAGAAGGCCAAGCTGATCAAGGTCCGCCTGGAGGCACTGGACCGTTCCAACGCCGCCAACCGCAGCCTTCCCGGGTGCGGACCCGGGTCATCTTCGGACCGGACCCGCACCTCGGTGGTCAACGGGTTGAGAAAGAAGCTGAAGGACTCGATGGAAAGCTTTAGTACCTTGAGAGAGAAGATATCGACTGAGTATAGGGAGACCGTAGGGAGAAGGTATTTCACGGTGACCGGTGAGAATCCCGATGAGAAGACGCTTGATCTCTTGATTTCCACAGGTTTGTTTGACTTTCCCTGACTGACTTTTTGTTCAAAAGTATGTACACGTATTTGATTCAGTGTTTCATACAATTAAAAGTGGTTTTCTTTTTGGGTCAAATAAAAATTGTTACAGGGGATTGTTGAATGCTATGTGCTTGTTACAATGACTTCAAAATCTATGAATTTGAGGACTTTTTCAATAATATTGCAGTTGATTGGAAGAATGATGAAAATATTTGGTGAAATTTGTAAATGAGTCAACAGTTATTTATGTTCTTTGAAATGGAGCATTGAAAGAATTTTGATTCTGGTTTGGTGTGAGAAATTGAGTCTGAATTGTTTCTTTTTACATGTTGAAAGTGAACTCCAAAGATGAATTTTGATGAACCCTGCAGCTGATTTGAAAATTTTGGTTACAATGCAGGTGAGAGTGAGACTTTTCTTCAGAAAGCAATTCAAGAGCAAGGCAGGGGAAGAGTTTTGGATACCATAAAAGAGATTCAGGAGAGACATGATGCTGTGAAGGAGATGGAGAAGAATCTCAAGGAGTTGCACCAAGTGTTCTTGGACATGGCTGTGTTGGTGCAAGCTCAAGGTGAACAATTAGACGACATTGAGAGCAACATGCAAAGAGCTAGTTCATTTGTGCAGGGCGGGACCCAACGGTTGCAGACTGCCAGAAAATACCAGAAGAATACCAGGAAATGGACGTGCTATGCCATTACTCTTCTGCTGGTGATCATCTTATTTGTGGTACTATTCACTACGAAGCCATGGCAAAACAATGGCAGCGGTGGCAGCCAACCAGCTCCAGCTCAGACTCCACCAGCTGCAGCTTCACCCCCGCCTCCAGCAGCATAGGATCGTGGCCTTACACTCCACTCAGATGCACATTGAGACAGTTTTATTCTTGTCTGAAACTTGAGAGAAAAAGTCTTCTTGATTGGTTGATTCTCGTTATTATTATTTCATCTTCTTCGAGTTGAATTTGATGGGATATCGTATCCTGGGGTGAATCATTTGGAGGCATTGGCACGAGAGCCTTAAATATTTCTGTATATTGTATGTCATGGGCAGGGTATGGGCAGTACGTGAAATGCCATTGATATCTGTTGATGAGAAATGCTTTTATTGGGGACACTTTCTTTCCAACCTTCGTTCTGTCTCTTACTAGGTATTTTCGATGTAGTTTACCACGCGTATATCGTCTACGGAAATCCTGTTCGTACTTCTTACATGCATATAACCTAATCTTCAGAAGAAGACAATCGACCTACACTCGACTAGGATATTTTCCTAAACACGCCCGGACGGATAGCGCGTTTTTTAAGGTGGAAGGTGGGTTCTACCGATGAGGATGGTTTTGGAATAATCTGTCAAGGTCAGTTCACGCGGTGAGACATGCACGTTGCTTGAACTCCCTGCCATTTGCAAGGTAAACCTTGCGATTAGGAGGTCAATGAGTAGGAAAAGTAGAAATAGAAACCATTTAATTTCCATCTCTACGGCCACCAAACACAATCTCTTTGTTATGCTGTGCTTCATGCCATGGTAAGGAATGTTAGGTGGTAGCAAATACAAGTAGTTCAGATACTATTGTTAACAAATATCTTTAAATATATGTATATTTTAATAACATCAATCAATAGCCACATCGATGGCAAAAATATCAAGTCCTTGTATATACAAATAACTAGTTCTAATGCAAGTACCAACGTGGCTATGGTCCTTAATTGATCATCCTAAAAAAAAACGTAGCTACATCCCAGTTGAACCACCCACTTACGGATTTGGCATGATACTTCTACTGGAAGCGCGTTTAGACAGGCGAACAATTTGGATTTTAATTCTGCTTTTGATTCAATTATTTTCAATTGAGCATTAAACACATATTTAGAGATCTCCCCTTCATTTGTTTTTGTAATATCTTTCAGGTTATTAAATTCTCAAATTTTCATATTTTCACTTGTACTTCGGTACAAAGAGCTTTGATCCTGCTAAACGTTAAAGATAAACCTGTGGTCCTTGAAGTACCAGTAATTGCCAACAAGTTGAGCCAGGAAATCATTTATCCGTGCACCAGTTGGATACCAGTTCATGTGAGATCCAGCATGCAATCAAAAATGTAAAAAGATTGAATTCCAGGATTATAAGCTTTTGAGCTTGCATCAGCTTTGCTGCTTCCTAATTTGCACAAACACCTTTGTATACAGCAGTGGAGCAGGCGAGACAAAAATGATCAATAAAATCTAAGATTAGCTGCCCCCAATTTCTTACAATGTCGCGGTTCCCAGCATATTTTAAGCTTCCATGCATAAGTCATTTCCCTCAGGCACTAATGCTGGAAAACAATTCACTGTTTTCACTGTCGTTGTCTGCCAGGCTTCTTGGGGTTGGAGGAGGACGTGCTCTGTTTGCAGCTAAATTCAACCGTAAAGGGCGCCCTTCCACCTCCTAGTTTCAAAATTGCATAAAGATAACCGATCAAAAAATCTGAAGAGCAAACAAGTATTATATTTCAAAAATTCAAAACCAATAGCCAACTCAAACTTACCACTCCATTCAAGGCACTCATAGCAGCGTCTGCATCCTCAGCAGTTTCAAAAGTGACAAAGCCAAAACCTCGAGATCTTCCAGTTTCCCTCTCATATATGACTTTGGCACTTAAAAGGCCCTGTTGGTTAGCAAAAGCATCTCTAAGACCTTGGGATGTGAGGCCCCAACCAAGATTTCCTGCATAAATCTTGTGTGGGCTGTCAACAAAGCCCTTATAGCTACTCCTTATCCTTGGTCCCATGATTTCCCTCTCACCTCCCTTTGGCACTTCTGGGAAGTTCACTCTCAAAGTTCTACCTCCAACTTCCTGTTGACCATCAGCACCACAACATTACCTTTTTTCCATCTCATCATGTAGTGCTCAATTAAAATTTAACAGGTACGTACATGATCCTGGCCTCAATAAAAAAAAAGACATGAGCATGCATGAACACCAAATTTGGAGGATCCAAACAATAAATTGAGGTTGGATCATATGAAGCTATGATGCTGAATTTTGCTCAAGTGCCTACTTCAAGACAATAAGACTTGCACTTGCACATAGAAAATTTATATGACGTCGCAAAAGATTGTAGTTTGGATTTGTATCAGTAAATTGAGTAATAATATATGCATAATGACTGACATCCTAATTAGCCTTAAGGCAGGAATCATTGGCAATAGAGAGAGTACCAAAATAATATTTCAAGAAAATAAATCAAGAGGGGGGAAAAGATTTCATAGTTATGTAAAGTCATATATGTTAGTATAAAGGTCTATCATCACACCAAAATCTCAGGCCATTGGTAGAGGTGTAACTTTGATTCCTTCTCATAGCATCTAGTATTAAGGGGCTGCACTCATTACAAGTGCCACGAGTTACACACTACACCATTAGTTCCATTGAGTAAGTCTATGACTTCACATAGCAATTTTTGACATTAGGCGCCTATCACTGCACTAAAAGCTCACAACTTTATTTTCTGAACCGTTCTCATAAACACACTAGCTAGCATTGCGGGGCTAAAGCGTGGGCAGTCCGTTTAGTCTAAAAAGCAAATGCTGACGTATTTAGCTAACAATTTACATACAGATCAAAAAAAAAAAAAAAGACACTTACTGCTCCATTGAACATCCGAATCGCTTCATTAGCTTCTTCAACACTCCCCATCGTAACAAAGCCAAACCCTCTGCTCCTACCTGTTACACGATCACTGATAACCTGAACCCAAAAATCAAACAACAGAGAGACCGACAATGAAAACAAGAAAAACCCCAAGTGTGGCTTAACTACGTCACAGAGAAGACGGAGAAAATAAAAAATTCTCAAACCTCGACATTGACCACGCTACCACCCTCGAGAAAAGCCTCAGCCAGTTGCTCAGAGGTCATAGAATAAGGCAAATTTCCCACATAGAGCTTCGCTTCGTCATTTGATACTGCTGGTTTTTCTTCTTGTTCTAGCTCAAATTCTTCAGTTTCGGCTTCTGGGTCATCTTGGCCTTCAAAGTTCCCATCTTGGGTCGCTTCAAAACTGTCAAACGCAGCAAAAGAACAGAAAAAATGGGGAAGAGAAGGAGGCGAGAGGGAATTAAGGACATGAGCGACATGCAAATTGATGGGTTTTAGGGGTATATTAAAGGGTTTTGACAAGAGGCCTGTGGGGTGTGGGCGTTGAGTGTGGTTGAAGGAAAGGTTGGAGAGCTTTGCGTGTACTGGAGCAGAAGCGAGCGTGGAGGCCGCCATGGATGGCAGGAGAAGCTGAGTTTGAGACCAACTGTGGACCGCAGAAGATCGAAGATAATAGTGTTGAGAGCTTGGAATGTGGATAAGGTTGGCCTTCAATCGGGTTTGGGTTTGGGTATTAGGTTTTGGATGATAGGGCTTTTTTGGGTCGGGTTACGAGATAAAAATAAAAAGTAGTACCACAGTAGGGTTGAATCGGGCTCGACTTCCGAAAACAGGAAGCTACTTCATTCATCAGAACGTGTGACAGCTGGCAATTTGAGTGGGTCGAGTTATTTCAAATCAAATATACTGAATTTTGAATACATCGAATATTGACTATTTCAAATTAGTTTCGAATCAATTAAATTTAAAATTATACAGATTAAGTTATTTTGAATTTTAAGTGCTGACTTTTTTGTGTCATTGTCTATCAGTCTACTCAAATTTGAAACATGATGATTTGAATTGTTCATATCAACTATTTTTCACAAGATAAATAGATTTTTTTTGGGCATCTCTTTGTTGAGGTAACAAAAAATAAATGTTCTTTAAGAGACACCCTTATAATTAAAATTTTAATTTCTTTTCTTTCAAGATTTTTGAATTATGATTTTCAATATATATATATAATTTATAAAAATGAAGAGAGTTCTTTTATGATTTAATAAAATTCCTCAATAAAAAATAAAAATGAATGAGGATGGTACCATTAATTGGATAGATCTAGCTGGGTAAAAGCAAAAAGCTGGTGTGGTGCATTCATTTCTAAGACTTATGCGGAAGGATGTTCCTACTCAAATTTAATAAATCAAATCTGCAATCGGGAAAAATAGAGAGGGTCCACGATCGCGTGTTCTACAAGAATGGCAGGCGAGTTCATATTTCTTGCCTACGATTATTTTAACCCCATAATTCCCTTTTAATATTGTTTCTCAATGAAGGGAAATGTCTATTTGTAATCATGCAGGCAATCGGCCAGGCCATCAACGTTGGCTTCTACACAACATGGCCTACATTCCCTCAAATGTCATTTGCCGTCTTGAAATGGCATCAAATCCCAGGCACCGGCCTGTTGATTAAAACTGTACAAAAGGCCATCCTTTGAAACCATCCACATGCACTCTGTTCTACACCGACCAGAATCCCTTTCATAGGAATAAGCTTCAAAACCGTGCCATTCTGAACCGCCCCACTGCACCTCACAGAAGAAAAATGGGGTGCCCCAGGAGTTAACGGAGAATTTCCAGTCCATTTCAAAGCCATCCGGAATGGCTAGGAGGCCAAGGTCATCAGCGCGTGACCGGCAGTGGATGTTCATTACTCTACCACCTCCCAGCCCGTTCATTACCGCCAGATGAACTCTCCCCAAGGCACTGGTTCCTGATATGCAGGACAGCATGAGGATGATCACAAAGCTTCTGCCTGTTTTGATGTCTTTCATTCTATTTTACCAATTTGTTTATCCTGTGTGCGTATAATGTGCATAGATTTCGTATTTATTGGCTGCTTGTTTTTATATTTACTCTTCCTAAAGTTCAAGCAAAGCACATGACCAGCTACCCCTCTTTTCACTGGGTTTTATATGAACACGTTACTTTTGTTAAAGCCAGTTCCCTTGGCTTATGTTATCAACCATAACTCACCCAACTAATCAAACAACATGATACGCAATCCATGTGTCAGTTAACCCTCTCTATTCATTTAGTTTTTGAGAAAAAGGATTAGAAGAGAAATAAATGATGAGCAGTTGGACCATTTCTGAGAGATTCCAGCCCTGCAAATGGCCACATGGTTGACCAAAGAAATTAAGGCTGCTACAGCAAGGAACATGCTTAAATCAAAAACCATCCTTTGGGCTAGAATTTTTCCCCGATTTACGGTCAGAAACACAACACATTATTCTCACACAAATGCAGATAATAACATTAAGTTAGAGAGTACATTATTTCAGAAGCCAGGAAACAGACTCACAGAAAGCAAACACCCAACAACATCAATGCTTCACCACAGTTTAACATTGCAAACACATTTAATGTTCCCCATCTAAATGACATCCAGGTGCACACACATTTACATCAATTTTTGCTTTTTACAGCAGTGCATCAAGGCTTTAACCAGCCCATTACTACAGGGTTAAATGGAATGGAAAAATGGCCTTGATGTGTGAGCCAAGAATGATTTGCCTAGCAACCAAATGGTGAAGACAATCTTCAAGCCAGAACCTGCCACCGTTGCCAAATGCGACAGAGTTTCTGAATTTGGCTGCAGCTCGGATAGGGTTGGGTGTAAGAACCACACACCAACCCCATTTGGTTCCTTGCTAAACTTTCAGGTTGCAGCATGCATCTGCTGCTGCAGCCCATTTACTGGACATAACTAAGCCATGTCCTGCATCCATCATGCCTGAGAAAATCTGAACACGTGGATCAAGAAGATTGATTGGAAAGCGATCAAGCTCTCCACGAGAGCACATGCTGGTAACTTCTGAGCCTGAAATATTTGAACCACTGCTATTTGTTTCCTTTGAGGCATTCAAAGTTCCACTCTCGGGTTGCAGGATTTCAGAACTCTGGGATCCAGATGGCTGAAATGGAAGAAAATCTTCCCCTTTCTTCAGCTCCATTTCACCTTTTCCATCACTCAAATTCTTTGTATTCAAGAAACGGCCACCACATCCCCTTGGTCGGCGCATTGCATGGAGATGGCGTGAATGGTGCATATATGGCTGTTGAACAGAAAGAAGACCATATCCATTAGCCATAAAACCAGAAAGGGGCTTTGCACTTTCAAGAAGACAATAACTTTCTTATATCAGAAGTGTGTGACATTAATATTGAGAAGCCAAGGTAACTAAGCTTCTATCTTTACAATTTAGTCTGTAAATCAGAAAAAGCTGAATTTGGCCTGAAAGTAAGACTAGCTTGAAAGCCAAATATAAAGCATTGAGACTGAAAGGAGATTGTAAAGCACGAAGGCCACTCAGTCTAATATTAAATATGACATCATATGCCAGAACCCTTTGGATGATCAACTTGGAGCTTGGACACCCCAAGTCTGGTGATTGGACTACAGAGAAGAATAATTAAATGGACTAATTTCTCACTTTATCCAAGGAGAAACATCAAAGCTTGCCAATATATCATGAACATGAAAACAAAAGGCACAGAATAAGTTCCACGATGTGAGGTCATGCCTTACGAGTTCTGATCAACTTATTCTCAAGTGCAGCTTTTGCACGGGACTTGCGACGCCTGATGATTCCATGGTACTGCTTAGCATTTACAAAAATTGGTACTTCATCTGTTGCCATGCTCATTGGCAGCATAATTCGCCCCTGTATTATTATGAATACATATTGGAATGAGCTGTTGCTAACAGATCTGATATTATACACAGAGTTGGATACCATTTGAATTTTGAAGTTACTGGGCTATGTACCAAGTATGTATAAAACTATGCTTTTGCTTTCAACTAAAAAGGACTAACTGCTTAGGTACAAAGTATAGCTCCATGGGGGCAGAACAATATTTCACCATCTTTTGTCATCAACTTTTCTAGGAATTCTTGGGAAAAAGGGGTAGATGGCAACATCACAAAAATGCAAATTCAGCAAGTACTTTTATTATGTTTGATGGAGGTAAGATTATGAAAGACATATGCTTTCTGAGAACCAATGAAGTGCCACAAACCGGTATTTGAGATCCATGAGTTGAAAGCACTCCATAATATTGATCCAGATGAGGATGCTTTGCACATATCTACAGTTGTATTTGACAAAGAAGGAGAATGTAATTACTAGTCAGCTGCTGTTCGTGTGATGTACAGTAGAAATAATTAGTAGTAAAAAATCATACCAGAGGCTGACCAAATCCCAGGTCAAAATGAGCAAGATATTCTGGAAGAGTTGTTTGAACAGAGATGGCAGGCTGAGTAGGCTTTGTTCCACCAGCAGAAGTTTTGCCATCAACTGAATGTGAAACAACCTATCTGGTTAACAAATAGCTATACCGAAGTAACTCACATAAAAGAAATATGTATGCAAGTTGAAACCTCCATGAAACATCTAGGTAGCTACACTGACAACATGCCACAATTATTAAAGCCACCCAAAGAGTTGGGCATCCATATTCTTCAGCAGTACTTGTGGCTTCAATTGAGGTGGAGTAATGACTGAGCAAGCGGTGAAAAATAGAAATTAGAAGAATAGATATTTGGCCCATAACACAGAAGATTGTCCATGTCTGTTTGTGATATTTTGGAAAGAGAATTGAGGCAACCACATGCTGATAACAGACAAGACAGAAAACCTGATGTAGGATCTGATATCAAGCTATATATGAGAACATTAATAAAGCGACTGTAGAGTCAATGATGAGTACTTTATTTGTGTGCAAGCCTTGTCAAGATAATTGCAAGCAGCATTTCAATCCCGTTTGCTTTGTTCATGCTGTGACATGACTTTCAAACAAATCCATCAAGGATGAATTTATGAACACACACACACACACAATGCATGCAGTTGTTTATGCCAATGGTATGACATAACTTAGCATGTTCTTATTAGCTCATCTAACACCCATTTACACATTGGCATGCTACCTGTGCTCCAATCCCATTAGGTCAGTCTTAGAAACCCTTACAAAATGATTAGGTGCCAAAAACTTTCTTCCAGTGTTTCTCCTAGAAAACTTTCTATGTTGACACCTAAAGTGGGGCAGCAAACAATTTATAACACATATATTTAAAATCCTGTCACTTAATGAGCACTGTCCTTCAGTAAATAAAGAGAGAGAGAGGCAGAGAGGAAGGGAAGGAGGAAAGGAGAATAAGAATCGAAAACAAGAGAAGGACTTCATTTTTGGATAGACTATTCTATAAAAACTTGCCACAACTTCCCCTCAACCTTCTTGGCATGTACATTGTAATGGAAAATATTTTTATTTCCCACATGAAATTAGTTAATGGTTAATCCTATGACAGTATATCCTCATTCATTTGGCAATAAAATAAACCTCATGAGCCTAGCCTCACTCTACTTCCAATCAATTCACAGATCAGAATGAAATACAGTTGACTTTGTAATTGAAAGCACTGCCTAAACGAGTCTTCTAGGGGCAAACATCAAAGGAAAGACGAGAAGGAAGACAACAAAATCCTTATCTATGATTTTTGTCCTTACACAGCATATAATAGACCACCAATTGAAAATACAACAAACAATTTGGAACATATATGTGCAGATTATATACAAATGAAAGGAAAATACAAAGAAAGCTACCTGGAAAGATGGTGAACTGAGAAGTATGTCCTTTATCCAGCGCTTGAAGAGTGCTGCACCTGGATTGCTTAGAGGCAGTGAGTTGGTCTCCACCTGGGGGCTCTTCCAAAGGTGAAGGCTTCATTTGGACACAAGACTCAGCATAAAGGGATTGAGATCCAACAGGGGTCCACCAAGGCACTGATGGCGCAGATGACAACTGCCCAATTGGATTATGCGAATTCCCTTCATGTTCCTTGAAGAATAAGGTTCTCATAGCCATGATAAACACCCCAGGAAATGATCTCCAATGATGTTTCTTAATCTTCTTTATCAAGTTGTCCAAAATAATTCCTGCAATTTGAGGAATACAATTAGAAATCCCAGGAAAATTTTCTGCTTCAGGAAAATATGAGAATTAGATGCAGAATTCTCATGCATAGTTACTTAACACCAAATATCATCTGAAAATTAAGGCTATCTACTACAGGAAATTATAACCACTGAAGAAGGAAGACAGTGGGACAGTCAAAATACAAAATAATTTTCTTTTAAAAAAAAAAAGGTCCAAGAATTGCCTTTTCTTTAGAAAAAAAAAGTGAGAAAGCAACATGCTTAAAACCCAGTTGCCATAGAGCAAACCCAGATCAACAAAGAAACCCATATACCATAGTGCAGAGATTAAGATCAAAAAACAAAAAAAAAAAAAAAAAACAGAATTCACGCTGAAGACAACGAGATGATCAAGAAGAAAATAAAGGCAAGGAATTTTTTTTTTTTTTCCGAAAAAAAGAAAGATAACAGAGGGCCAATAGCTGAAAGATTCTGATAAGAAAGAAAATATTGACAAAGAGCAGACATGGGTCAAAAAGGGAGTAGCAAAAGAAGTAGAAGCAGTGGCAGCAGCTTCATGTACTTACACCGCAGTAGAGGAACCCGATCAGTTTGGAGACATGTCGGTACAATATGAAGCAAATAACAGAAAGCGCAGAGAGAGAGAGACAGAGAGAGAGAGAGAGAGAGAGAGGGGGGGGGGGGAGGGGAGGGTGCAGAAGTGAAGAGAGTTGGACCATCCGGTAGATAAATGTGCAAGAAAAAGGCGTAAATCAATCAACTTTTAGTTTTTCTCATTTTAATTGATTTTCACTTTAAAAAAAAAAAATTCATCACATACAATATTAAATTAAATTAAATTATTTTTTAATTAAATCAAATTAAAATTTTCCTATAATAATCCAATGTAATGGAATCTACTGCTTGATTGTATAATATAACATCATTAACATTAGTAACTTGGGTTATTAAGGAGTAAATAGTAAATGACAAAATAATCGATTTATTTTGAGATCAAATAATTCATATATTAAATTTATTAAAATTTAAATATACTAATTTTTTAAATATTTAAGATTTAAATTTACTCAAGTTAAATTTTAAATTTTGATTTAATTTAAGTTGTTTTAAATTTAAGTGTGAAGATGGGTTAATTCTGTTTTAACCGTACGAACACTTTTAATTTATTACTTTTTTTAAAGCAAAACGCATGAGTTGTTCCTCCTCTCTGTTTTCGCGCACAATGCAATAGCGCGCACGCGCACATGCAAATTCACAAGTCGCTAGTCGCAACACACACATCCCGTTTATTAAGGGGAAAAAAAAAAAAAAAAAGGAAAAAGTTACATTAATATGCACACACGGTGTACTCTTCTTCCAAAATCAGGGATTTCATTCGATTTTTTTTTTTAATTTCCTTTTTCGTTTCTTTTTATTCTCTAAAACCAAGTACAAGGACATTGGGATGCCAGCTTGCAAGGCCAGGATTGCCTGTCTGGCTCTTGGTAAACATGTCAAATGCTTAATTTGAACCTGGTAACGAGCAATATTCTCCGAGTGGCGGTAGACAAGGAACGAAAAATAAAAAATTAAAAACAAACCAACCATATTGATTATCTTCACAATCATGGTATTTTTAAAATTAAGAACTTAAAATTTTATCTTGTATATTTGAGCTACTTGGTTAAACTAAATTATTAGAGAAATTGTAAAAATCGATATCAATTTGAATAATTTGTACAAGTTAAAATTTCTTGCATTAGTCAACCCAACAATTTTAAATTTTGAGTGGGGTTTCAGGTAAATTATGTGCACTTTCAATTTTCGAGTGCCCCCCCCCCCCACAACACACAGTGTAACCCCAACTAATACGTTCACGTCGATGTGTACAGGCATTTGCACAGAACACAGTTGTTGGAAGTTAGCTTTCTTTAACTTTACTTTGAAAGGATTCATGTGTGAAATCATCATTTCCTATTATTTTTCCCTTTTCTCTTTTTTTTTTTGGGTGGTCAATCGATTTATCAAGTTTGAGACTTTAGGCCTATTCAAACCATGTTGGTATACCCTGGGGTCGTCAATGTTCTTTCCAAGTCATCGAGGTTCGCTGCTGTCATTTTTCAGTTTCCTTATCACGTCGCCTTTAGTAATGTTGGGCTCAATATACCTAATTTTGAAATTCCCATTAAATATCATATAATAAAGGTCAAATCAAATTAATGATGATTAATAATACCTAATTTGAAGTAATTGTCATTCGGTAGACACGATAATTAATGATAACGTTAATAAGGAACAAATCAAATTGCGTGCAGCGGTTCGGTGTTCAACTAATACAAAGACCGATTCTCGTTGCCGCCTTTATTCCAACAGGTGGCACCTCTTGTCTTGTTCACATGTGCCTCTGTCTTGACCGTAAGTTCATCGTTTGCACCGTCCTCCGATACAATATTTAAATGTATATATATGTAAATCTACGGAAAATTATTTACCCATACGTGGATCCAAAAAAACACATGCTCGTTTACGAAGTACGGATACGAATACAAGAATACAATTATAATTGTCAGAATGAAACGAATCAAACAAAAGGAAAAAGAAGATTTTCCGACGGAGAAATCTACTCGAAAGAAGTTGACTTTCTATCCTCCTTGGGTACTCAATTAGCCTACGTGTAGGATTGTTACCTTCACAAGAACTTTTTTTTTTTTTTTGTGGGGGGGGGGGGGAGAAAGGTATTCACCACTGATTCTCTCATTCTATCGTCAAAGTAGTTTTTGATGAGGAGGAAAACTTTGTCAAAAAGAAATCATGAAAAGCAGGAAATTAATATCAACTAGGCTTTTCGCTGTACGAAAAGAAATTTTTAGATTAATTTAAATCCCAATGGTCTGCAATGGGGTTTGGCTTTTTATGCTTGTGTGCATGTTGGTAGCCAGAAGAAACAAACCTTAAGAAATGGCCTAAATGTTCTAATATTTTTTTAATATGTCATCCCGATTCATTTTCAATCCCACCTCAACTTCCTCGAGTTTTATTTGCGTTGGGCGGTCAAAACAATCAGATAAAACATCAGTTCGAAAGTCGAAATAAATAAATAATAAATTTAATATTATATTTTAATTAAAAATTTAAGATGTTAAATTTATATATATACTTAAAATTCTAATAATATGATTTATTTTGTTGATGCATGGAATCATGTGTTCCATCTTGGGAGGCTAGCTAAGTAACTCAGACATCATAATTTTCTGAGCATCGGGGGTGAAAAAATGTAACCACTGTCCATGAATATACATACGCACACAGACTTCAAGGACGAGGGCGAGAGCACGAGCACAGGAATTATTGATTTCGTGTTATTTCTTGCTGTTGAGCCCCTCAATCACATTTTGTTTCGCCAGTGATGGCCACATTTCGCAAAATTATAGATGGTTTATGGTTATCGACGAGTAGTTTTTTAAATACAATATGTGCAAAATTGTGTTGGGAATCCCAGGCGTTGTCTAGTACCTACAAAACAACCCCCTTTCTTTGGCTATTTGGTAAAATGAAAGAAATAATAACATTTTTTTTTTTCTTTATTACTACGTGTGAGAATATTACGAAGTTACGTTATTGTAACTTTACCAAATTAACGAATTCTTTAAGTACTGAGACCACCAAACCAATTCATTTCGATTGTTGTTTGAAAGCGAAATAAAATTCTACAAAATAAAAAAAAAAAATCATACTAAATAAATTAAAAATGTTTTCCAAATTCGGTGCAAGCAATAATTGCAGACAAACTTAACCTGGGTTGTTGAACCAAATGACAATAAGTTCATCGAATCCTACGCGGTACTCAAAAGGCATATTCTTATGGCATCATTTCATTTGTTCCAAAATTTCGGGAGTACAACCGGCAAAGCCTAAACTCCAGCTTTCGTGGTAAAGATTATAATCCACTCCACGTATATGAGATACATTTTGCAGTCAGCTACTTGTCTTGTCGGTGAGATATGTTGTAAAAATAAAGAAAATATACTGGATAGGATGAAATTAAATTCAATAAGATTAAGAAAGAAAGTTTTTTTTTTTATTTTATGTTATTAATATTTCATAAAAGACATTAAAATAAAAAACGATGACCAATATGTATGATTGATGATTTTTTCATGTGTGTATGCATGACAATTAAGAAGTTTTTTTTTTTTTTATATTACTCATATTTTAATATTTTTGATTACTTTTTTATACATGAGGTCTTTCTCAAAAAATTTTTTTTTTTATTTTATAAGGTATAGAATAAATGTTGTATTATAAATAAATATAATAAAATTTTTTATTTTAATATAATATATTAGTCTATTAAAATATATTTCTTTTTCAACAATATAGGTTTAGATAATTTAAAGTTGTTGATTCAAAAATTAACTTAATTTTTAGAAAAATTGTTGATATATCTTGTTCATTGTTTATTATTATTATTACAATTACAATGTTTAGAGAGTTTATGTCAGATATAAGAGTCCTGATCTGGACAGCTTGAAATGTTTAGGAAGAATAAATCCATCAATTCGTACCTTATACCCTAAAATACTACAGAAGCCGAGCATGCCCATGTGTGCGAGTGTCTCTGTGATAAAGCAAAATGCTAGAGATGTCAATGTACAAACAATAATTGCAGAGAATTTTGATGATGTTTTTTTTTTTTTTCTTGAACAGGATAAATTGACTTTATTAATAAATCAATTCGTTTACATCCAAATTAAGGAGATCAACAAAGCTCGGTAGAGGTAAAAAGAACTCAGTTAAATGGATACGTTCAGACTTTAGAGTTTAGAAATCCAATCAACAACTTGATGAGCTGAATCGCGAATGAAACTCACTTTGACAGCAATTTTGATGATGCTCTTAGACCAGAAACCCACGTGCATTGTAATCTAGGCAAGTTTCCCCACGCAACCGTCAAGCCCAAAAAGATAAAAAACACATTAATGTCCTTAATCATTTAATATAGTTTTGATTGTTGTCCAAAGACAATCTAGTCAGAGCTCATTCATGAAAAGGAGCTCCTTAGTGCAATTTTGCCTTTACCTTTTTTTTTTTTTTTAATTAATATAAAATAAAAAAGTAAAACCTCATACATCATAATAAAATAACTATATTATTATACTAAAATTCAGAATTTCAATTAATTGTATGATTTTAATTAAATATGCTAACTTTTATATAACTTTGTAGTAATGTTAAGGATACTGACTTTTCTTTTTATTGTTTTTAATATATATAAATTAAAATTCATAATTTTGTAAGAATTTGAAATAGTTGAATTTAAATTTTATTTTTTCAAAAACTTTGTTATTGCAGTCAATCAACTAAACTGGATTAGTGGACTAACTTTTTGTTTAAATTTTAATATTAAATAGCACATTAACTTTATGGGTTGTTCAAATAAAACAAGAAAAACATTAAGTAGATGTTAGTTTTAACGCAAATTTTTAATGTAAGAGTAACACAACTATCCAAAAAATATAATTATAATTATGATTGTCTAGTCACATATTTGTGAACCAATTTTTGAAAAAATTAATATGCAACTAATCATTCTTATTACACTTATATGGTTTTGCTCTTTTTCGTATAAAAAAACTGTATTAATGTAATGTAACTCGGTAAGATATCTGATAATTAAGTCATGTACCAGGTTAAATAGCAATAGATGTTTTGGAAGCTTTTTCAATCGAAGAAATTTTACAAAACTTTCGAACCTCTAAGTTTTTATCATGCTTACTCTTCTTTTTTTTTTTTTTTTAATCTATCGTATTTAGAGTTAAATTAATTTGATTATTAAAAACCATAGTGTAATTTGTGCCTTCAACCGAAAAAAGGAAAAAAAAAAATGTAGCTTGTGCCAAGTGTCAATTTTCCAAAATCACGAGTGGTGCCGTGTTGGAATGCACCAGATGGAACCAAGTGGAACTCTTTGGCAAAATGAGAGAAAAAGAAAAAATTGTTTACTTTTCCTGTTGGATTTGCTGTCCACGCCAGACGTGGTGCCTTAGCTTTTGTTTTTGTTTTGTTTTGTTTTGTTTTTTTTTTTTGACAAATAGCTTTTTTTTTTCCTTTTTTTTTTTCACTTTATAGTTACAAAAACTACCGTTGCTTCATGTTTACGAGGATTATCCTTTGTTTGAAAGTTACTTTCTTTTGCGCGTGCGTGCGTATGCAATAAAAGTTTGTGAACGACTGTATAAACGCAATATCTGGCGAGAACAAAATAATTTTATATTATACATAAACATCTGTATATTATATAAAATATTATTTATATAATATAAAATAATGTAAATATAATATTAAAATTCGTTGTGTCTATTTATGTCTATAAAGTTTGCGTCCATAAAGGATACTCCTCACAGTTTGTCTCCAGTTCATCCATTCAATAAAATGAGATAAAATCAAGTTGCCTTGGTAACTTGAACAATATTAAAAGTCTGCAGATTTTAAAATAATTAATAAAATAATTATTTAATATTCATTTATTCTCATTCATTCAATTAAAACTTTTAATTTTATTAAATTCCGTGAATCTCACCAACTCAAATAAATGGATTGATAAAAGAGACTCAAAACTAAAACTTTTTTTTTTTTTTCTCTCAGTTAAATTTTATATAATAGCAAGAATCTCATTTTTGATAAAAAAAAAAAAAAAAGGGATCCTGAGAACTCTCCTATTAATCATTTACCAAATATAAAATTGCTGCACTCACCGCACACTTTTATTTGTTTATCGATAGGGTTCATCTAAATAATTCTTCTCTTCCTTAAATATTTACACTTTCCTCCCAAAATTTAAATATGAAACTTGGAGAAAAAAATATTTACGGTTTTGATCACTAGAGTGTCAACTGCAATCACTAACCATGCACTTTAAGTTCTTTTTTTTTTTTTTTTTGAAAAATGGCCCACCATTGACTTCGATTTGGGATCCTTTTTGGCTACCTAATAAATATCCGAGTTACATTCATTAAAGGAACCAAAAAAATAAAACAGCGAGAGAAGTGGGAATCTATATGTTTTGCAAATACACCTCGTTACCGATTTTATCACTTTAGATTATAACCAACTTGAACAGAAATGCATCCCTAAGGAATACAGAAGAGTTAACTAATTGTATTTAAAATAATAATAAATTGAGAAAATCAGTGCTTTTTACTCTTTAGTCGAAAAGTAGACAAAGTCACATTGAGGGACGGGTGGATTAAATGGGATTGGCACTCAACAAGTGGATTATCATTCCCCCATCTTGTCTTTTAACCAAGTAGTGGTGACTGATCTCGTTCCCAATAATTAATCAATTTAGCTAAAATAAACAACGTTTTAAACGGATTCTATCACTATAATCACTATGAGATTCTCTCTTAATGGCGGGGACCAGCAAACAAGTTGTGGGGTGTTCCCCTTATTGCTTTGAGTTTTGTAATGGAGCTCTGACAACTTTAGTAAACATTACTGGGCTGTTAGGTTAGACGCCTCCATGACATTTGCACTGAGGTGGACATCATTAGAAATATAAACGCACCAACCTAAGCTACCTGTACTTCTATAAGATCCCATTAAAAGAAAAGGCAAAAGGGGGAAAACCAAAGAAAAAGAAAAATGGTCGACCCCGATGACCTGCCCTTAGCTCTCCAACAAGAGATGCTTCAATCATTGCTAGATCAATTGTGGGTATAACAACCGACTTAATGGGTAAATTTTCTTACAGGTTGTTTTATGATATATGAGATCAAAGTCCATTTTGCGGTTGGAAGTGTTTTTATTTATTTATTTATTTTTTTGATCCACAGGCCTCTTCACTTCTCTCGAATCAAAATAGCTTACTTAGGATCAGAATGCCTACCTTTCACAAAAATAACTTCTAATTAAGAATTCTATAGCAGTCAAGAAAATTCCGAGATAATGTTAGCCTGTTATATCTTGAAGTAAAAAGTGATAAGAAAATGATATAATCTTTTTGTCTAAAAGATATAAAACATATTGATATCAGCGAATTGGGTGATTATGGGAAACGTCACTTAGAATCCCAGAGAGCGTGACTTCTTTTTGGGCTCAATTACAGAACCAATGTGGTCCAGCAGTTGATTAGATTACATGGCTCCAGGCTAGAAGAATCCGACCTGGTCCATATCATATAGAAAGGGGACGAGCCATCGTGACTCGCGTGTTCCAATTTCAAGCAACGCATTCACAATCATAACGTAACTCAAACCTCTATAACAAGCCCTGCCGGAAACTGTTGTTCAACTTAAAAGCCTGCTCGTCTCTCTAAATGGAAACACATTTAACGTGGACTCGGGGCTTTCAGCTGTTGATGTACGATGCGTCGCCCAACGGCATGGCCCTTAGAAATAAAATTAGGGTGCAAATAAACGTTGCCAAATTAAACAAAAATGTATCACAGTTCACGCCTTAAAACGATTAGTGGGGCTTTCAGGTAAGGTGACCCGGATTCGATTCTGGTTCTAATTTTGAAATTGCCGGCCATCGTTGCACACTCAGAAAGAGAACATCTATATCGGTCATAGTTGCATACTCAGTATATATATATATATATATATATATATTACAATAAAAGGGGAAGTTACCGTGTTTCTATTCTTTTTGTCTCTTTTTTGTGGGAACTTAAATCGTAGTTCTAATTAAGTTTCAATTTAATGATTGTACGGTTTGAATAGAGTGAGCCATAATTAAAGAGATCTACTTCAGAGTTCCAATTCCAATTTTGGTTTTTATCACTTTCGATTTTGGTGCAAACAAATGAGCAACTAACACGATTTCAAATTGAACGATAGCCCAATTCTCACCTAGAAAACACATAGTTACACTCAAAAAGAAAATGTTTAGATCGGTCATAGTTACACACTCATAAAAAAAAAAAAATTATATATATATATATATATATCTAAGGTTACCTTGATAGGATTCTAGTTCTAATTGCGGTATTGTCGGTGATAATTATATACTCAAAAAGAAAATGTCTAGATGATAATAATCAAACACTCATAAAGTAAATGTCCAAGCACAATTCAGTTTTGACTCTAATTCAAGCACCTAGTGGGGTATAATCTAGTTTCTCTCATACTAATTTTTTTTTTAATAAATAAAAAATTACAATTTTTTTCTTTTTATTTTGACTTTTTTTTTTGGTGAGAATTTAAATTTTTGGACGAATAAGTTCTAATTAAAAAGCATTCATTCACAGTTTTAGTTTCAATTTAATTTTTATCTAATTCAAGTATAATGCAAATAAATGTGCCAAAAACATGTTTTCAAATTAAAAATGAGTGTGTATTTCACACCTTGAAAAATGTAGTGTGGCTTTAATTTAAGGCAACTTCTATTTCATTTTAATTCTAATTTTGAAATATTCAATTTTAGTTATACATATAGAGAAAAAAATGTCAAGATTAATCATAATTACACCCTCGAAAGGAAACTGTCTTAACATTAACTTCTTAATTAAAATTAGTTTAATTTTTGGATTGATCTCGCAAATTTTTTTTATAATAAAAGAAAATAATTATTGTTTTTTCTTTTTTCGTTTTAGCTTTTCTTTTTTCCCCGTAAAAACTTAATTCGTTATTATAATTCAGTTTTAGTTTAATTATTGCGCAATTCTATTTTTGCATGAAGTGAACCCCAATTAAAAATGGTTTTGTTGTTCCAATTTTGGTGCAAATAAATGTGCAACAAACATGTTTCCAAATTAAACAAGAGCACAATTCATGCCTTGAAAAAATTAGTGGGGCTTTAAGGTAAGGTGACCTCAATTTGGTTGGAGTTCTAATTTTAGAATCGTTAGTTACAAACTCAAAAAGAAAATATTTAAATCAATCATAGTTACACGCTCAAAAAGAAAATACCTAGGCACAATTCATTTTTGACTCTAACTTAAAGTTCCTTGTCAATTCTAATTCGCTTTTAGTTTAACTATTGCACCGTTCAATTTTCCAGAAGGAGTGAACCCTCAATTCATGCCCTGAAAAAATTAGCAGGGCTTGAAGGTAAGGTGACCTCGATTTGGTTCTAGTTCTAATATAGGAATCGTTGGCCATAGCTACAAAGTCAGAAAGAAAATGTTGAGATCAATCATGGTTACACGCTCAAAAGAGGAATACCTATGCACAATTCATTTCTCACTCTAATTTAAGCTCCTTGTCAATTCTAATTTAGTTTTTAGTTTGATCTCACAATAATTTTTTTTTTTTTTTTTATATATATATAACAAAAGGGAAAACTACAATTTTTCCTTTCCTTTTTGTCTTTTTTGTTTTTTTCTGCTGGAAACTTGCGGCTCTAGTTCAATTTCAATTTAATTATTGTATGGTTTTGTTTTTGGGTGGGTTGAACCATTATTAAAGATTGCTGATTTATGGTGTCAGTTCTAATATTAGTTTTTTATCTAGTTCGGTTTTGGTGAAAATAAACATGCAACTAACCCGTTTCCAAATTAAACACTGACACATTTTACACCTGGAAAAAACTAGCGGGGCTTTAAGTAAGGTGACCTTGATTCTAATTTTGCAATCGTCGGACATAGTCACAAATTCAATAAATGAATAAATAAATAACTAAAAAGAAGAAGAAAAAAAAAAAGTCTACATCGGTGACAATTGCATAATAAGAAGGTTAGTTGTTAGCATCTTAACTTTCTTAAAATGAAAATGCATTCTCGTGGCATCACGAAATTAAAAATTTAGATAAAAATATTGACTATATAACATTAAGTATAATTCAATCATAAGTTATAATTCAAGCTCTAATTTAATTTCTTACTGATATGATATTACATTTTTTTATAATAAAAAGGAAATTTTCTGGATTATTTTTTTTTTCCATTTTTTTGCGTTTTTTTTATATTTTGTGAAAACTTTACCTGCAGTTCTAGTTTAGTTTCGATTTTTTAATAGATGGGGTGGCAACGTTGGTTGCCACTGTATCTTTAGAAATTTGTGGATTTTATTCCTTATATAGCCAGAACTTTAATTCGGTCACTAAATAAATCATTATCCTTGAATCTTAACAATATGAAATTATTAGCATATATGCAAACCCGAAATTATTGTTGCCCTGGACTTTCCTTCTTCTCTTCTCCTCCTACACGCACACAAATCCATTTCCGTGTCTCTCATCTCTCTTTCACCCTCTATAAAATATTCTTTGCTGAATGTCAAGGGATACGAGCGAGTGGTAGAGAGAGAAAGAAAAAAAAACAAACGAACAAAAGAAAAGAAAAATGACAAGGAAGAAGCTTAAGCTTGCGTATATAGAGAAACATGCTACTAGGAAAGCATGCATGAGGAAAAGAAGAGCCAGTCTGCTTAAAAAAGTCAGAGAGCTTTCCATATTATGCGGTGTCGAAACCTTTGCCATCGTTTACTGCCCAGACGAGAGCCAGCCGGTGATGTGGCCCTCGCGGCCTGTGGTGAAACAGCTGCTGGAGAGGCTGCAGGGCATGCCGAAGACGGAGCGATGCAGGAAAATGATTACCAAAGAAAATTACCTTTGGGAGAGGGTAAGCAAAGTTGGGGAACAGTGTAGGAAAATCCAGAAGAAGAATAGGGAGATGGAGATGGGTTTTCTTATGAGCCAGATTTACCAACAAGGTAAACGGCTTGATGAGTTTGGTTTCGATGAGTTGCATGGCCTGGTGTGGATGTTGCATGAGAAGATGGAAGAAATCAGAAGAAGGGTCGAGTCTTTGACCCGACTCCCTCCTGTACCTGCCGATCATCTTGCTCTTCAGGTTCCCGAGATGGCGGACATGGGTCGTCCCGGTGGTGGCGCTGGTGCAGGTTTGGGAAGTCCTGCAGAAGCCATGCTGTGGAATCCGTGGCAAGGGAAGATGATGGGCAATGGTCCTGTTGGAATAAACCGTCACTCGGGGTTGCCAAGTGCACTTGGTATTGGCGGTGCTATTATGAATGGAGGAGGGATGGATCAACGTGGGTTAGGTGCTATGGGCAACGCTTTAAGGCTTGGGCTGCCTTACACTGAAGGCAGCAGTGTTGCTGGCCTTATTGGGCTGAGCCTGGCTCATCAGGGCAATATTGACGGAAGGACCTCTGGAAGTGACATAAGGCTCGCTGGAATCTTTGGTGGAAGGGGTAGTGCCGGAGGCACCTGACGGTGACAGAGCATGGCCTTACAATTTCTCCAATCCAATTTCATTTTATTGTATTCATAGTATTTCGTAGGTTGTGTCAGCTATCCACAGCAGTCACTCGTGATTCATGTATGGCCTAAAATGCTTTACCCTTTTAATTTTAATGAAGGTTGTACGTTGATTATGTTGTGTTTCCCTGTTCTCATTTCATTTTTTTTTTTTTTTTTTTGTTCACTTCTGTCAGGAATTAATCAATTATAGGAACCACCTGCAAAGAGAGATGTTGATACTCAGCAATGCATGAGACCCGTCATTGCAAAAACAAATGGCACCCATATATTTCATTGCCTATTATTGTTAATGTTTGGTATGTTATTTTCTAACAAGACCCGTTTTATCGCGAGTCTGACTTTTTAAGCAGATGTAAAACTACCAAATAAGCAAGTGAAAAAAAATAAAAATCTAGTTTTCAAAAATTAAATTGACATTTTTAGTATCACTATTCTTTTTGTTAGTTAATTAATTGATTTTTAACATTATTAAAATTTAATTTTTTTTATATAATGCAAATAACAATTTTTTTAATTTCAAATAATATATATAATATAAAAAATTAAATAAATTAGTTCGATTTTATTAACCATTTAAATAAATTTTAATATTATTAAAATTTATAATTTTTTATATAATTTAAGAAATTTAAATAATAATTTATTTAAAATTTTAAAAAATAAAAATATGAAAAATTTAAATAAAAAATTAATTTGAGTAACAAATTAATTGTATTATAATTTTATTTAAATTAAAATTTTTTTATATAATTTTTACACATTAATTAATAAATTATTCAAAATTTAAAAATAAATAAAATAATTTTATATTTAAATAAATAATATTTTTTTAATAATTATTTAAATAAATTATATTATTAATTAAATTTTAAATTTTTTATATAATTTATATAATATAAATAAGAAATATTTAAAATTTAAAAAAAGTTTAAAAAATAATTATATTTGAATTTAAATATATTAATTAATTTGATTGTTTTTAAGGAGTCAAATTAAAAATTTTCTTAGCATAGGAGAACCGTTGATTCAAAGACCATCGAACCGTTACTTAAAAGAACCAATTGTTGTTTTTATGCTGGTTGGTTGCCTCTTCAATTGACCCTTCAGCTTTTAGTCACCTTTCTCGCCTAAGCTTACTTGCCGTTCAAGGCCGTTCCTTCGCTGCTTCCCCCAAGCGTCAATTCACTGAAATTCCTCGTACCTCATCAATCATCACCATGTTTGAAGTTCTCGTAAGTTTTCTTTGACTCCCCGTATCTTCTTCTTCTCCTTTAAGTTTTTGGGAATTACGGTTTTTCCTGTGTAAAATAAGAAACTGATCACTGGTTATAGTTAGATATCAGACAGTAGGTGAGATTTAGGCACTTTAATTTTCATAACATCATCAAATAAAACTCGAAGCAGTCATTCGTTCTTGCTCCAAGATGTATACACTCAATGCTAAACAACCTGGCATTAACACATCCCCCACTTTGCTCAAAGTGGGGGATGTGTTTTGTTCTTTCTGCATGACATTGATTTCTGTTTATGGTTTAGTGCAGAGGAAGTTGTAGCTGGTCAACGCTTGATACACTCCCGTTCAGCAATCAGTCCCACAACAAATATGGGTCGAGGTTATGTATGGAGCAGCATCCAATCCCCCCTCCATTTCGTTGTTATCTTTTATTTTTGGTTTTTGGGATCAGGATAGTTTCACAAGTTTCCTTTTTCATCAAACCCCCAAGCAGCAACTAAACCAAGAAGGTAACGTTTTTGTTTATGTCATTGTTCTCAAGAAATTTACTTTTACGTGTGTTGGCGATGGTGGGTACTTTATCAAATACATATCTGGGTTGATTGTGGCCTGTTTGGGTAGATACTGTGAATTCTCCAACTTTTTGGTTTGGTTTTGTTGCGTATTACCATCTCAAATTTCAACTGTTGTGCAGACTGTTTTCCCATTTTATCGGTTTCCGGTTGTAGGCAGCAAGCAGCAATTGATTTAATTTAAGTTGTAGTTAATACTAAAAATTTTTTGTTTGTTTTTAGTACCTCCGAAAGGATCGAATGATTTTAAAGTTGAAGTTCCAAGTATTGGATTATCTGATCTCTATCGATTTTTGTTCAGGGTGTGTCATTTGACAACATGTGTACATGTTTATGCATGCACGCTTATTTTATTTGATTGCAGTTGGGAGCGAGAAGGCTGAGAAGCAGAGACTGGCCGCGGAAAAGACACGAAAGAAGACTCAGAGGAGTCGAGAGAACGTGTCCAAAAGTAAACAAGGCAAATGGGCTGCTAAGTTCAGAGACCCGTACAAGGGCATCCGATTCTTGCTTGACACCGACAGCACAGCTGAGGAAGCCGCTCGAGCCTACAACGAAGCTGCAAAGCGCATTCGCGGCCAACTTTCCTCACCCACCAGCACTTCCAAAGTGCAGGCTGCAGCCTCGGCGGTGCCAACACCAGCCCAAATCTTTTCTCTTCCTTACAATAACATTTGCTTATGCAAATGATGAAAAATTTTATTTATGCTACCAACTCAATTAATATTGATCAACAGATATTGAAGAATCTTCATTGTGTATTTTCATGCCTAAGGTTATAGCTCTTGAATATTGGGATTATAAAATATTTTTTATATTTTTTTACTAATTATACTTTAAGTTTTTAATATTAGAAAGTAACATACTTGTTTTAAATAGTTCTTGAAACCCCAATGCAACAAAAATGATAGATATGTATAACAGAATTTCAAAAAAGTGCAATATCAGTGAAAATTATATACAGACGTGTTCGATTTACTTAATATTTTAAATATTACACTCTTTTTTTTTTTTACACCTCGTGATATATTTAATCTCGCGCTGTTTATCGCACGAACTACATATTTGTATGAAAAATTTTGAAATACAGAATATTATTTTTATTATCATGTGAAGCCCATGACGTCCCCCCTGTGTAGTCTCTCTGGCCTGACGACCATGTACCCATAACCATAAGTATTTAGAGATGAATGAGAGGAGGGCGGGGACAGAAGGGGACGTAGGAGAGTAGCAAGAAAAGGTGCCTAGCCGTCAGGAGTGCTATTATGAATCATTTCTAACCTCATTCTCCTTCAAGTCAGTGTAGATTTGTTGCTTGTAGGTACAGTCAACATATATCACTAAATGGAAGTGGCCTTTTGAAAGTCTACATTTGATAAATTGTAGTTCAAGAATTGCTAAATTTACACCTGATAAATATAAATTTACACCCAACTGTGAATCAATACAACAAGCCAAGGAGCAGATAGGAAGAAATAGGTCTATGCCATATTAGAAATGGGAAACGGGAACAAGTTACAAAGTACAAGGAAGATAAAATATACAAAATCGTCTTAAGCACTATTAGAAGATGTTAAGCTGGCTTACAGTGTCTCTGAGGTTTGCATAAAGGCCATAAAGTGAATATTGCCTCAGATTTGCCACCTCGTACCATGAGTTAAGAACTTGGAAGTGTTTGTCTGTGCCAGAAAATGCAAGCTGCATCCCCAGGCTGCAATCTACTTGCCCTCCATGGTTTTTGCAAGTGGGTGTTTTGATTGCACAATCCTGATTGTTCAGGCAGACAAAGTTAGAGGAGCTACCTGCACATTTAGCACAGCCATCCCTTTTCCAATATAAGTTTTGCAACCTGCCCTTCTTGAACTCTAGCACCTGCAGCAAAGATTTTCAATGAGCTTTGCTACATATATACGATGCAGAATTTGCTAGAATTATGGATTGTGAAACTTCACTTACCAGTGTAAAGCTGGTCACAGTATATGTACTGTTTGCAACAAACGCAGGGAGTGACCTTGCAGCATACTTTCGACCAGCAAATGCAACCATATAACCACCATATTGGTCCTGAAAAACACAATAAAATCAAACGTCAAGACAAACCTAGAGTCAACAACTTTAGCACAGAGCTCTACAGAGAAACGACATACAGCAATGACATTCATTTACAATGATAAAGAAGAATCAAAATTCATCCAAGGAGATAGAAACTAGGTTGTAACCATAATTACAACACATATTCAAGCTGTATTCTTTCCCTATAGCACCTATGACATTGTAGAGAAACTGTTTATTCAACTAAAGTGAAAATAATGTAATTAGTTAAAAAGTTTTTCATATTTAGAGCTCATCATTCTAATTGTTGTGACTTGTTTTAAATCTTAGACAGGAACTAAGTTACAAGTTCCCCTGCGAATGACCCGCAGCAATTGGTGCTTGCCAACTTTCTTCCACAGACCATTGGCCATATGCAAATGTGAAGAAGAAAAATTTCTGCTGATGACTGGCAGTCCTTGCAATCCAACCAAATGGGCAGCCAAAAAAGAGATCAAGGCCAACAAAGGTTTGCCTTTAAAGCACCCATACTGCCACACTTGTTTGCAGCATTCATATCTGGCTTTAATAATAGTCCATTGGTGGGGTGAACCTCTAACCATTTAACATTGGGCAACATCTAGAAGCTTGGATATTTGGCAGCAGAGGTGAATCACAATCATGAGATTTATCTCTCTTTTACGGGGAAGTAGGTGCTAAACCCAACGACCTAAGTAAATTAATTAACCGAAAGCACAGATAATGCTATTGCATTCTTTTAGCCAATAAACACTAACATTCTCTTGACATATATGTCTTGGTCGTTAAGGAGCTTTTACTAATCTTACAGGCTGAAGGAACATCTCAATACTTGATAGTGATCTGTCAATTTCTTCCCAAATCTCATTACCCATCAGACCTAATAACTTCCTCATAATCAAAAATCACAAATTAAAGCAAACCCAAATCAGCAGAATGAAAAGCCCTCAGAATTTTCATTTTTATTTTTTTATTTTTTAAAAAGCCAATTCCCTATAAAAGTCCAATCCAAGTCAAACCCAGTTCTCATAGCAACTAAATAACCAAAACCCAGAAGCCAAAAAACACCAAATTGAAAGAACAGCACAGAAAAGCAATATAGAGAAAGGGACAGACCGGAGAGAAAGAAGAGGTGTTAATGGTAAGGAGAGAGATCTCATCAACTTTGGGTCTAAAAACGGAGATCTGAGCGTTCTGGCTGGAAAGCGAGAGCCTGCTGTCGCAAGGGGACAACTGGAAGCTGGTGTTGCCGTTGTGGTAGAAGGCCGTTCTCGACGCGAAGGCGATCCCGAATGTGAACCCATCCGACCGCTGCACTTTCGTGTCCCCGCACGGAGAGAACATCCGGTTATTATCGTCCGATTCTACTCCCAAAAGCGAAGATGAGGCCATCGTTAGGATGACAACAAGAAGAGGTTTAAGGATTGCTGACGATGTTGCCATTGTTTCTGTGCGTTCCTTGTCTCCTTTGAGAATGTCTGCGTCTGATGTAAGAACAAGAACCTAAAGAGAGAGACAGAGAGAGAGAAAGAAAGAGTGATGCAAACGTTAAACCAGGTAAACCCTGCCGAGGTGCGAATCACTGTGACTGGACCTTAGACAGCTTTACTTGTCGGCCCGGCCCAAATTTTGCCCCCTAGACAATTGTATTTTATCTATATCCCAATTTTTCAAATTTCACGTACATTAAAAATATAAATTTTTATTTTTTAAAATTTTAAATTTTATTTATAATTTATTAAAAAAAATTTCATTTTACAGTTTACAGTATAATAAATTTTTTAATAAATAAAATAAAAAATTTTTAAATTCTATTAAATTATTTAAATATTAAAATTAACATTTTATTAACTCATTACTTTATTAATTTAATAAAAATGATAATTTTATTCAATGACAAATATATAATATCATTCAATTTTAAATTTTTAATATTAAATATTAAATAATTTAATATTAAATAAATAAATATTATAAAATAAGATATAAAATATAAGTATACTATATTATAAAAAATAAAGTAAATATAATAAAAATTATATTTTAAATATAATATAAAGTATATGGTAATAATTTTATAAAAATAAAGATATTGATGTTTTTTTATAAATATTTAGTAGTTGAACACTTATATTTTTATTTTAGAAAACTGATAAAAAAATTTAAAATTTATGAGAACAAGTAAAATTATTTTTATTATATAATTTATCACTTAATTAACCTCCTGAGAAAAGAACCGATACAGTCTCACAACCTCACATTCAAGAGGTTGAGGAATCAGTGCAAGTTAACAGAACTACAATACAGCCAAGCAGACGTCAATTTTGTATTCAGTAGGTGGTAACTACCAGCACCTGCCTCTTATCTCGGAGCCTCATGTGCTTTGGCTGAGGTAAGAAATACAATAATAGGGACATCCATTTCAAACTTTTTTATTGTGTTCGGCTAGTATCACAAAGCAATTTGTTATACGTCCACTTCCGCGCAGGGAGTGGAGAAAGAGCTTCTTGCCATATGGCCCTAGAATTTGAACATGGGTCGACAAGATAGGAAGCACATATCTTTTGCCGAATGCTAACCAGCCAAGTTGGGGGTTTGCAGAGGGGAATTTTTCTTTGGGTGCATATGGTAAAATAGTATAATGGACTAGCAATTCCTTGATGATTGCCTAGATGGCGCCAGCCTGCAAGCAGGGATTTTAATAAGATACAGGAGGCGTGCCTAATGGTAAGAAACGTAAACTAAAAGGATAACAAAAAAGGCGTTGACCAGCCAAGGCTGCAAGAAATTGGCATAATATGACATGAAGAAAATGTTGGGTGCATTCACTCGGATCTTCGCATTGGCTTTTTGCTTTACTTAAACTCCCAAATACACCTTCCGTTCATTAAACTTAACGGTATTGTTTCTGTTTATATCACCAACTCATGTCAATCGTTGACTTTCTGAAAATTGGAATAGGCCCCCAAATAACCAAATCCCTTGAAAAATATTGCCATGGCTGACCAGACCTCTTTAATCATTCCCTGTTCCTGTTCATATTTGTGCTGCTTCCTTCAGTCCCTGTCCAAGCGATGGATAATTCAACAAGTGCAAGCGGATTTCTTGGTTCTAATAACCTTGGCGGGTTCGGCTATGGCATTGGGGTTTCCATTGGAATCCTTCTTCTAATTACAACAATCACTTTGGCTTCCTACTTCTGCACCAGAACCCCGGCGCCCCCTGTGACGACCCAACATAGGGGCATAGTAGAGCAGCCTGGCCAGCAAAACGTTGTTGTTGAGGTTGGCCTAGATGAGTTCACTCTGAAAAGCTATCCCAGGTTGCTGTACTCGGAGGCCAAGCTCCACAAGAAGGACAGCACCGCCTCCTGCTGCTCCATTTGCTTGGCGGATTACAAGAACACCGATACCCTCCGCCTGCTGCCGGATTGCGGGCACCTCTTCCACTTGAAGTGCGTCGATCCGTGGCTGCGGTTGCATCCAACTTGTCCAGTCTGTAGAACATCTCCTCTGCCTACGCCTCAGCCAACTCCTCTGGCGGAGGTGGTTCCCTTGTCAAGCAGGCCATATTGACAGGTCATTCTCCTGTCAATGAACATTGTGGTTCAGAATGCAACATTGTCTCAATCTTATTGGATGGCTTCCCCAACTGGTAGCCCCTTTCTGGATTGTAATTTCTTCTATTCTTTTCCTTGTGTAGTTCTTTGCATTTGAATTTTATGACATACAAAAAGATGGAAATACATGCAGTTAGATTCAGAAATTGATGCATATATTTGAAATGAAAAAGCGGTTCTTTTCTGGTGGACAGAGAAGCAGCAATTTGATCATCAAAGTGCGTACATTCTTCCGTTGTGTATAATTAGACCTTGCCAATGTCAGCTGGCTAAGTTTAGCATTAAACAAGATTTACAAGTTGAATGGGGAAAAGAAGAACGGTCTGAATTCTGACGCCAATTAACAAATACAGGGGCTGTGTGTTCAATTTATACATCTGCTCGGAAGAGCTTTTAATGTTTTTAACGCCTATTGCCTGCAGACTTTCTGGGTGAATTGATGCCCATATTTTGATGTTGCATCACAATCAGACTGCAATTCGCGTTTACAGGCTAGCTTTGCAAATTTCATAATTAAAATGTTTAAGAGGACAATCGGAAAGGATGTACACCATATGTTGGTGATCCTGCAGAGAGGCCGTACGTATCAATCAGTCCACTTTAGTCTCTTCCCCCCAGCCTGCACTGTTTTCTCTCAAATTTCCGCCTTCATTTACGACTTTTTCTACCGAATCATATGCTTAACAGCTTAAACTACGGTGCCATCTCATAAAAAATATATATAATAATAATAATAATAATAATAGAAATAACAAGACTGACGCCATCCTCCATGTGGACCGGCTAAAGGTCGCCACTTGACTCTTAGGATCTAGCTTTCTATTAGGTATTCAGTTGGACGACCTCATATTTTGAATAGTAGTGAGTGGGATGGTAACACAACAGGTTGAACTTGAAAGGTTTAAAATATCCTGTTTCTGGTGCGAACGCAAGGGATTTCGTCACAAAACTCTCCGGAACGATACCTTCTGGCTTGCAAAATGAATGGACGGTACGCCCACTTCTTCCGTCATATTCAGCAAAAGCCTGTTTCACAGGCACAATGCATTGTCCGAACGCAATAAAATACACTTGCTCACGTTGTATATCTACTTTGGATCAAGATGATATTATTATATACGATTACTTCTACCGCCAGTTGCCATCTGATACTCACAGATTGATGCATGAGCCTACATAATATCAGGGGGCCGAAACTTTTCCCTGCCGAAGAATTCTAAGACCAGTCTTGATGACAGGTAGATTAAGGGGATGAGTTTGACGTTGATTGATATCACGTCTTGGCCAACCTATGACGTGGATTACGAGTAGTAATTGAGGACTGCAATTTCACTTTGACCACGGTTGCTCGTAATGTTGCGGAGGTTGGTGCTTCGACCCGAAGATTTTGGACACACAACTTCTGCAGAGGTATTTTACAATTATATTGCAAAATTTAAAGGAGAAGAATAAATGTACACTTTGGTCATATGACTATGAGGTGTGCACAATGTCATCAAATCATAACTCATAATTGTTATCCATTCATAATTATTAGTGTTTAATAAATGATTGGTTAGAATTTAATACATGTTTATTGATGAGTTTTACTCATGAATTTTAAATTTTAAATTAAACTATTCCTTGACAAGCAGGACCCCGGATCTCAAGTTCAGCGTTCAGACTTGAATGTTACCGTTAATTGGGGTATCAAAACTGAATTTTTTGGGACAACATCTGTCAGAAGATATGAACAGACGGAGATTCATAGATCAATGCAAAACTCCGTTTTTACGTCGTATGCACATGATACAGTGAACCCGGTTCAAATATAAATCTTGGTAAATGTAACTTCATTGTCATGATTATTTATTTATTGGTTATTCATTGTTATAATTATTTAAGTTATGGTGAACTCCAAATGTTGACCAAGTAAAGTATTCACATGAGGGGAAGAGCAGATTGGTACAAATAAAGAATCAGGTCCTTGATTGTGAATCAAGCTAATGCCAGAAAATTGGTCATGTGAAATCCGATTAAATTTTTAAGTTAAATTTCTAGACTCTTACCATACAAACAAGTTATGTTGACCAATCTGTCACATTTAAAAATGAAAAATAAAAAAATCACTAATTTTGTTTAAAAGAATGAGAAATCAATAGTTTTGAAAAATAAAAAATATTTAGGATAAAAGGCTAGATTGCTTGTTATTTCCTCTCATAAAAAGGTATCATTAGTTTAATCAAATAAGTGATAAATCACCAAATAAGATAAAATAGACCCTCATATTCCCTCATGTTCATGTATTTTTTCTCCATTATAAGATCCCCTTATGAGAAGGGAAAGTATATAATTATTATATTATTATTTAAAAAAATAGAAAAATAAATGATTGTATTATTATTATTATTATTATTATTATTATTGAAAAGAGAGAGGATATCGAAAAAAAAAAACAGTTACACAGCAAGCAAAGTTTCAGCGCCACCTACCGGCATTTCAAGAATCCCTCCAGCTAACTTCTACCAGTCCACCACCTCCCGACAGCAACCTGTGCATCCAATCTTCCAGAAACGCCCACACCCTTTTGTCAGCTGACTAGTTGTTGTCCGTCAGGAAACGACCCCCATTTTCAAACAAATAAAGCAAAACATCTCTTTCTCCCTCGAAGTTCCCGAAAGTTTTTGAGATTGAAAAAAAAAAAAAAAAAAAAAGCCCCGAGATCGAATTGAATCAATGGAGACGTTCCGCTGCAAGCTGATCGTACCACTCTTTCTGGCAATTTTACTGCTCGCTCCACTTACGAGAGCCACCCCCGATATCCGATATTGCGGTCCGTCTCCCTGCCAAAAAAAAAACAAAAAAGACCGACCCTGTTCTCAATTCCCCTCTTTTTTTTTTTTTTTTTATCTCTTAGTTTTTGTTTGAATTATTTTGAGATTGTGTATGCAGATAAGAAGGGGGATTATAACGTGAAGGTGAAAGGAGTTGACATAACGCCCTACCCGGTGGCCAGAGGGCAGCCCGCCACCTTCAGCATCTCTGCAACCACTGGTACTTTTATTCTTATTCGCCTCATAGGTTTTACAAGATACATATATATATATATTAGTTATTAGTATTATTATACTTACTTTTACTGGTGCAGTTTTTTTTTTTTTTTTTGGTTGAAATTCACTCTGTTGGCAAAGATTGTTATGATGCGATGATAAATGGCGTAAATGTATATTAAAAAAAATTAATAAAAAAAAAATGTCTGAAGGGGTTTAAACTTGTAAAATTGGTAATAGGAGAAGCAATTTCTGGAGGGAAACTGGTGATTGATGTTGCATACTTCGGATGGCACATTCATAGTGAGACTCATGATCTTTGTAAGGAGACGTCCTGCCCTGTTTCTGACGGTGACTTCGTGGTTTCTCACTCTCAAGATTTACCGGGATTCACTCCACCTGTAAGCCTTCTTTTCTTTATCCAATTATACTATACTATTATAATGGGTGTCTGGTAATTGTCTATCTGTTGGATGTAAGATTACTTGCTTTGAAGCTTAGAAAATCTCGATTATTCCCTGGGCTGAAATTCCAAACCTTGAAAATTTACTCACATGAGTGCGGGTTGCAGTGCCTATGTTGCACAATGCATCAAGCAACATGGTTGTTGCCTTGAGTCAGTTGGCACTTTCTACATGCTAAATTTTACACACCCAAGCACTATCTAATTGAGAATATCTATATAATGACTGACATGGTGGAGGCTGCAAATGAGTTTAGTGGGCATTGTATAAATTGTGCTAGAAAGTAACTTTGGTCAAGCACAAATTATCTCTCATTACACTTCAGAGCCTAGCTACTTGATTCTTTGCACTTTGTGGGCCTTGCATAATAGTTATACTAATCTGTGATGGTGAAGCACTGTCTCATAGCTGTTTTGCAAACTCCCTGTCCCTTTCACAATCATAGATGAGTAGGAATTTCTTTCCCATTGGGCCGACCGCTATACAATGGAGGTATTTCTATTTATTCTTATAAATCTCACATCTTTTCCAGAATTAGAATTCAAGATCTCTAAGAACTGAAGTTTAAGTTTTTAATTACTGAGATCTCCTTTGAGGGACATAAGTGGGAATTCCTGCCGTGCATAATTCTTCTTGAAGCCCTTTCTCTGTTTAAGCCTACAATTGACTAATCATTGTGGATGGTGGAGACAGCGATGTAAAGGGTGCTATAAGTCTTTGTATGCATTCTTTTTCTTCAGATTAGTTGTACCAAATTCTATCTACTTAATATTGACTGCTAGATTTAAAAGTATCATCATACCTATAGAATTATTACTGATTAGCAAGCGCCTTGAAACAATGTCTGCTTCTGAATTGGGTTATCAGTTAACCTCAGGATAGAGGGTCTGAGTGTAATGGACCTATCTTTCACTTGATCAGGGATTAAGTTTTTTTTTTTTTTTTTTGAGCTGTCTAGATCAGTCTTTAATTTAGTCTGGTTCAGCATGATGATGTTTAATATTTGAGCAAAAGAAAATAATTTTGCATTTGTCTAACTTTTTGCTTGTATTTGACAATTTTTGTCGACCGCAGGGTTCTTACTCTCTGACAATGAAAATGTATGATGGAAACAAGCAAGAACTCACATGCATTGCCTTTGACTTTGACATTGGATTTGTATCATCTGTTGCTAATAGTTAGATGCTTGCACGAGGTGCTTTCCAATCTATTTGTCATCACTCTAAAATCACTTGTAAAAGAATCTCTAAAGATCATCCCATCCAGCTACTTGGAAGTTTACTGCTATGTGTGATGTGTAACTTGTACATTTAAGCTACTCCTTTCCCTGATGAAATATCAGAGGCTTTGGCTATCTCTCGTTGAGGATTTATCAGTATCCATATTGTCTCTTGGTGCGGTATGATTGCTGGGTGCTAGAAGCATGGTAAACAGGACGGTAAATCAGTTTGTGGTGATCATTGAAAGACTGATTGCTCTGTGCGACTGACAAATTCTTGAAGTTGAATATTACCACCCCTGAATTTAATGAAATTACATAGGCAGGTGCAAATATGGGTATTGCCTGTTTTGAGCGCATTGTTTCAGGCTGGGTTTGCAGTGACCTTTTTATTTCATTATAGGGTGGGAAATTTTTTTCTTTTTCTTCTATTTCTGCCTAATCGGTGTCTAATGGCACCATGAACAGAAAAGATAATACTTGCGCACATTGGCATTGTGTGGTCTATGTGCCACATGCAGCTTAGCGATATGCAAATACATATTTTAATCAATGACCTCACTCTAGTTACACGTTGATATTTATTTTTTTTTTTTTAAAAAAAAAAAAAATTAATGAACGTATTTGAACAGTATGGAATTGACCCATTTCAGTAGAATCGAACAATAAGTGACTTCCTGCTCTCCTAGAAATTTCTTTATGATCTACATATGTATGTGAGTTGTTTCATCTTTAGTTCAACAAGAAAGAGAAACTTTTACACGTTACTTATACTGCCATAAAAATTAAATGCCTAAAAATAAATTTCACTGTAATTACATTACAGTTAAAAAATAGTTATACATTTTGATTTGAACTATTTTCACACAAATTTCGGTCACTACACTTCTTTTTTACATCCCAATTCTCTAAAATTCAGTTTTTTGGCTAGGGTTTTTGCTTTTATTAGCAATTAGAGTCCAACTCTACTTTGTGTATCCCTCTTTGCTTTTTTAATTATACTTTTAGTCTTTGTCCCAAAGTAGAATACAACAACCTTAATTTCCTTGTTATGTTTGAACTCTAAAGCAGGCGCGGAAACCGTCGCCTAAACAGTAAAAACTAACAGGAACCAAAATAAATATACGCTGTTTCCTCAATAAAGAAACAAATAAAAAATATTATACATATATACATATGCCGAAATAATAATAATAATAATAAATCACGCGCGACGCCTCTGGTTCGGCCAAATCAGGAAGTCGAAATTCGGCCCCTCTCTCTCTCTCTCTCTCTCTCTCTCTCGGAGGCTCGCTTCCTTGTCTCTCGCGACGCAGGCATCTGCAAATCCCTTATCGGCTTCTTCTTCGTCGGAGCCCTATCCGTAAAATGGACGACGATTTATTCTCCTCCTCCGGCGATGATAACTTCCTCGACCTCGATTTCGACCAGCGCTCCTCTTCCATTGCTTCCACATCTAATCACCACCGCCACTACCACCGCAGTTCGTATTCTTCCGTCGACTACGACCGTGACGAAGATGGCGAGGACTGTGAGGTTGAGAAGCTGTACTTGGTTCCTTACAGGTGTGCTCGTGCGTGCGCTTTTGAGTTCCAAGTTTTTAGGTTGAGGGTTTAGGTTAATTTTTTCTTTCTTTTATGGAATGTAGGTTTAGTTGTTTGCTTAGTACAGTTTTTAGTTGGTGATTATGAGAATGGGAACTGTGAAATTGAGGGAGAAATTTTATGAAGTATTGATTTGTATATCCTGATGTTCAGGTGGTGGAAAGAGGCACAATGTGATGCTGACCAAGTAGGAATAATTTACAATCTGTCATTCAAAGATGGTGCTGAAGATGATGACGGTGTTGATGCAGAGATTGTTCTGAATTTAAGGGAGGAAGAAAATTACGAGCGATGATTTGGAGGAAGGTTCTTCATGCAGGGAGTGTGCTTTAATTTCTGGACCAATGTGGCTGCAGCCACTTAAACGGTGAGAAGGATTGTTTTGTTTTGTAATTGTCTGTATCTTTCTATATCTCCATATTTCTGTCATGTGTTCCATCAAAAGAACATATTGTTGCAATCACAAGAGCTGCTGAAATTGTACTGTTTTTCTATTATACAAATTCTGGTTGGGAATTTGGCTTATTGTTGCTATTACTGATAAGAGGAGATAAAATAAAATTTGAAATGGTTTTGTTGGTTACTTTAGTAACTACCATATTTTTGTTAGACATTTTGTTGTTATATTGAAGGGTGAGCCTTTGTATAATGTAAAGTTACTCCATTGTGACCTAGAGGTCATAGATTTGAATTGTGGAAACAACCCCTATGTGAAAGCAAGGGTAAGACTACATACATTTGGCAATTTTCTAGGTCCCATGGTTTGGGAGCCTCATGCATTGGGACAACCATTTTATTTTGTTGTTATATAGCATTTTCTTTGGAATCTTTGATCAAAAAAAGAAAAAAGTTTTAACTGTATGATTGATCTGGGCGTGAGTGTGCCAGATCAAAAAGAGGGGGAAAAAGTATAACCTTGTGCCCCTTCGAAGTATTGGAGGCCTTTTGAAGTTTATGAGATTTAGGACATGATGGGTGTTTCCCCATCAAATTCTTTAAAATCTTTTTCCATGTCCAATCCCAGGGTCATCCTTTTATATTAAATTCCAACTATCTTGGAAGTAGCTATTAATGTTTGTCTTTGGTTTGGCAATGAGTTTCAAGTTCTTTGATTGATTTGTTCCACTCCTACAGGCATATTGATTCCAAGGGAGTAGAAAATGATCTTTCAAACCCATTGGCTGCAGAAGATTATTTTCAAGATATGTTTTTTATACGAATTAGGCTTTCACTGTCTTTGGAAACAAATTCTTTGATTGTGAAGATCAGATTAAAGGTCAATTTTCCGCACCTGGCCATTTTCTGTTTCTTGCATTTGTTGTAGTGTACTTTTAGCCGGTGTATGAAATATTTACTGTCAGTGAGTTGCTTTTGTCTCAATTTGTGTGTGTCATTTATATCATTTAATTATATTTTGCCTTCAAAAGGTCTGTCTTTAACTCAGTAGAAGGATGGAGTTATATTAAGTTTGGTGTGTCTGCTATTCATAGCCTCATGGTACTTACACAAGTGGAACACATAAATTTGCTTGCCTTTATCTTATTTCACAACATGTTTCATTTTTTCAGGACAATTCGCTTGCACTATATAGGAGAGCACATGACATTTTAGGCCCGAAGTCTCAGCTGGTTAGCTTGTCATCATTGAAAATGTCAGTAAGAGGGATTTATGTATGTGTGCAGATCCTTATTCAATTAATCTGTTGTGCAGTTGCACATCTGGGACTATTCAGGGTGGACAACCCATTTTTTTATGAACAATAGGATTAACTTGCCCAATGGTTCTGTGGGACTTTCACGCAAAGAGGTGAACAATGGACACTGAATTTTTTTTTCTATGTTCAGTTTGTTGTTTCTTTGGTGCTGGCATTTTAAATAGCCAGAAGCTTTGAGGCAGCAATTGCCATTACATCTTCCCTGGACAGATCTGATGTCTGACAATAGCTTTTGTATTTGTCGTGTTTTGCTTTTTTTCATCCATGTAGATTATAATTGAACTGCAAGTATATGGATTTCCAGACCCTACGAAGGGTAGAGATGGAAAGATCGATGAGATTGTAGAATATAACAAGGAAGGGATCGACTTGAGCAGTGTTTCAGTTAAACTGAGTGGGAGCAGTGACTATAGCAGTTCTTATTCAACACTGACAAACTCCTCATCATCCAGTAACAGTGGTGGGCAATGTCATTTCCTGGGTTTGATTGGACTGGAGAATCTTGGCAATACATGTTTCATGAATAGCGCAATTCAATGCCTAGTGCATACCCCAAAGTTAGTTGATTATTTTCTAGGGGACTATAGAGGAGATATAAATCATGAGAATCCTTTGGGGATGAAGGTATATGATTATATTTTGATATCATAACGGTCTTGTTTCTAAAGCACTAGTTTCCTATTGTAAGTTTTGTTGCACTGCTCATACTTTTTTACTGAATATGTCATTTTTTCCAGGGTGAGCTTGCTCTGGCATTTGGAGACTTGTTAAGGAAGCTGTGGACTCCTGGAACAAGAACAGTGGCTCCAAGAATGTTCAAGCTAAAACTTGCACACTTTGCTCCTCAATTTAGTGGTTATAACCAGCATGATTCCCAGGTTAATATGGCTGCTTGATTCAAATGCAGTTTTAGTTTGGCCATTCTATCATCTGCTTGTGATGATTTGCTACATCCAAGATACAATATTCAGTATTTTTCTTTTTGGCATCAGGGAGAGAACCTTTTAGTACTCTTATCTGCCTCTAATGCAGGAATTTCTTGCGTTTTTGCTGGATGGCCTTCATGAGGATTTAAATCGTGTGAAATCCAAGCCATTCATAGAAATTAAGAAAGCAGAAGATCGTCCAGACAAAGAAGTAGCAGAGGAGTATTGGTGGAATCATCAGGCTCGCAATGACTCCATCATAGTTGATTTGTATCAAGTGAGTCCCCTGTTTTATAAGGAAGTCATGTTGTATTGTTTGAATCATATTTGGAGTAAGGTTTTGGTAAGAATTTGGATTCCATTATGCTTACTAATTATAAAGATTTTCGCGCAGATTTGGTCCTTTTTTATATGTTACATAGGGTCAGTATCGGTCAACATTGGTTTGCCCTGTTTGCAATAAGAAGTCGGTTACATTTGATCCATTTATGTACCTGTTGCTGCCACTACCTTCAACAACGATGCGGACAATGACTTTGACTCTCTTGAGTGCTGATGGGTCTACTTTGCCATCTCCTTTTACAATAACTTTGCCAAAGCATGGGAGGTTAAAGGATCTTCTAGAATCATTGAGCGCTGCATGTTCCTTAAGAAGTGATGAAAGGTTGCTGGTGGCTGAGGTATGCTGCTACAGCTATGTTTTAATTGTAATTGTGACCAGTTTTTATCCTTATAAGAGGATTTAGTATGGTAAATTCAGGCTTTGTCTATAGATCATCCTGATTGATTATGGTATGTTCATTTGGCATCTCAACCATATAGTCCTATGATATTGGAGTTACTATTCTTATGCATACTTGCCACTAAAGCTGGGTTACTGAGTTCTGTAAGTCTCTACTGAACATTTATCATCTTAGGATCTTTTACCATGATCTATTTTTCAGAGTAAATTCTTCTAGAAAATTTGATGTGAGTGTATTTGTCTCTATTTGATCAGGATAGGATAAATTGATTATTTACTGTCAAGGGTATAAAGTCTCACATTGATAAAGTACAAAGATCTAAGCTGGCATATAATATCCATGTGTTTCAGCACTTACTGGCTTAAGGTTTTAGGTGGATATGATGTTTCATGACATTCATTATTTGACATGGTATCACGGTTTGGTTCACTTCCATTGCTTCCAACTGGTGACTCGGTCTTTTTTACATGCTCAGTTCAAATTAGTCAGTGTCGTGTCCTAGTCAGACCTAGCACATGTCAAGGGGGTATGTTTAAGTGTATAAAGTCACAGATTGATAGAGCTAAAAGGCCTATTCTGGCTTATAATATCTATGGGTTTTACCAGTTTCTGGCTTAAACTTTTAGGTTGATATTAGGTTTGACATTTACAATTTCAAGGATTCATGTATCACTGGAATTCAGAGTCTTTTAGCCTTTTATGTCTGAAATCTCAAGCTCTGAACTTATGTTGTTGTGCAGGTATACAAGAATAAAATTTTTCCGTTTCCTGGAGGGACCATCTGATTCACTAGCCTTGATCAGAGATGATGACACACTTGTTGCATATCGTATACCAAAAATTAATAATGGATCATCCTTGGTTGTCTTTATGCATGAACGATTGGAAAAGTAAGATTATTCGGATCATCAGCGCAATAGTTTTACTTATTGGGCTGTTACTTCTGGTTTAGTAATATAAACTCAATGTTTGCCTAATTTTTGTTAATTTTTCCTATTTTGGGTCTGATTTGTCTTTTTTTTTATCCTTTTTCCCAAGGGCTTATGCATTTGAAAGAGCACCAGCAAATTGGAATTTGTTCGGCATTCCTCTTGTAGCAAGAATTTCTGATGTTTCTACTGGATTAGATCTCCATAACCAGTTTCTGAAACTGTTCAATCCATTTCTAATGCCTGCTGATGATGAGTTAACTAATTGTGATGATGTGAGAGTTACAGCTAATGGAGATTCTGCAATGGAGGATTTCATCAGCCCTATGATTTCAGACACGAATACAAGCCCAGACAGTAAAGCGGAGGATGACTTGCATTTGAGTGCTGATTTTCAGTTCTACTTGGAGCACGACTATGGATCAAAGGCAATAAATATGACTGACCTGTTACCAGTCTCAATATCAAATAATTTGTTAAATGTGTGTGTTCGTTGGTCTGAGAAGATGATTGAAAAGTATGATACCTGCCTTCTCAGCGTATTGCCTGAGGTTTTCAAACCACAATTGTATGTAAGGCCTCAAGAGAGTGCTTCTTTATATAAATGCCTGGAAGCCTTCTTGAGGGAAGAGCCTTTGGGACCTGATGATATGTGGTTAGTATGCTGCTAAGATTGCTTCCTTGCATTTAAGCAACAAATTTTTTGTATATGAAAATTTGGATTTTTGTGTTGCCATGGTCCACGTTGCAAATGATGCCATATTTGCACAACAAAAACACACTTGTCCATTTTGATTTGTTGCATCCCTGATGCCAATTGTTGCAATATTATTTCTGATTTTAGGTACTGCCCAAATTGCAAAAAGCTTCGGCAGGCCAGCAAAAAGTTAGATCTTTGGAGATTACCTGAAATTTTGGTTGTTCACTTGAAGAGGTTCTCTTACAGTCAATATTTAAAGAACAAGCTGGAGACATATGTGGACTTCCCAATTGATGATCTTGACCTTTCAACCTACATCTCTCACGCAAGTACCCAGTTTTTCAACCGATATGTACTGTATGCCATAAGTAATCATTATGGCAGCATGGGAGGTGGTCACTATACTGCATTTGTAAATGTAAGGGGAGCTTACCTTATCTTTTACCTGTTTCATTTTCTTTTGGTCCAGATATTGTGCATATGCAGATCACAAACATGACAGACATTGCTGCATGCATGGGCATATGCATGCACAAATGGGGAAACTATTCACCTTTTTAGAGGCATGATTTTCATTGGTTCTCACCAGCTTAGCCCTTTTGGATATTTCTAAATCAGTTTGTCACTGTCTCTTAATGTTTGTCAACTGGAGTTACTAGTCTATTCTTTAAAATAGATTGACGTCTTTGAGATGAAGGTTATACCCTTCATTTTCATCTTTTATTTTAATGCAAACTCAGTTTCTTGGTACGTTGGTAGCTTAAACTAATATTTAAACATAATAAGGATTGCTAACAAGTAAAATACAAATGCAAGAATCTGAATTTGGACATTGTTGTTTCCCATTTCCTTAGTTATTGTCTTGCCTTAAACTATTTTGGGCAGATTGCAAAGCAAAAGGGAAAGAGAGATTAAAATAGAATTTAGTTCGTTTGAGGGAACCATGGCAGCAGGACCTCGAGCTCATTCTCTTTAGTGAAAAATAGAAAGGATAGACTGCTGTTGCTATTATTCTCTTGCCTATCAAAATGGGCCGCATTGCTGTGGGAAATTCATGGAAATAGGAAATATCTAGACTGGTTGAACAACTAGGGTGAGTTGCATGGGGTATAGTTTTAGGTGTGGTCATATATATTTAATGATTAAACTTAAATTCCTTTGATTCATTAAAATTGGTTTTAATTCCCATTTTTAGTTTGTTTCATTCAATGTCATTAGAATGTTGAAATTAGAAAGCCAATGACATATGTCACGTGGCAATACATTTTTGAAAATTGCCATTCGAACATACAGCTAGCAATTAATGAAGATGAAACATAATTGTGTTAGGAAGGGAAGTAAAACATGCCATCAGCATCCTTAAGAAAATGAAGTTCCCATATAGCACAAGCTTTCAGAAACTTTTTCTGAGCTATAAAGTTACAAAAATAGATTCAAATGGCATGACTACCACCCTGGGACTTGGATCGCATGAAATCAAAACAGAAAAATCAATCACAACAACAAAGAAAAAACCTAATAACTTGGAAGCTTGTATCTTGACAGTTTGCTTGCACTTGTCAATTTGCACACTTAATACTTGTGCTAGTAAACTGGATGAACTCATTCTGTTTTCTTCTTGTTCCTATGCAGCATGGTTATGGTAAGTGGTACGAGTTCGATGACGACAATGTTTATCCTGTTGGCGAGGACAGAATCAAATCCTTTGCTGCTTATGTGCTTTTTTACAGAAGAGTTACCTAATATTGTTGTACAGTTATACACAACAATGAGAAATCTGGATAGGGCAGAATTGGCCATTGGAAGCGGCATTTATTTCTATATAGAAGCATCCTTTTACTTGCAGACTAGACTGGAGGCAAGACATGTCAAATAAGAGAGTAATATTACCTATGGTTTTAGGCTGGTGTCAGTTGAAACAGGGAAGTCTATGCCAATTGATCAACTTGCTTGTAACGCTGGTATATTCATTTCATAGAGCAGGATGATAGATGTCCACCAATTTTGTAGGGGGTGGGGAGGAGAGGAGAGTTCTTCCCTTGTACGACATTTCAGAAAATGATATCGTTGGACTGGTGCTTTCTTTGGCCGTCTCTTTGGGTTTAGGTTAAATACTCTTACGGAATTTGAGAAATAGTCAAATGAACGTAACCTTTCATTTGTTTTTACAAAAAGACTGTTACTCGGACCTGTAATTTTTAGGTCACAGTAGGGTAACCTCTAGGTCATGTATGTTTGAACTAGCAAATCATTCCTCTTTTTAGTTAAGTGGCTGGTTTGGAAATGGGCTGTTGCAGCCACTCGCAAACGTTGGAGTAAAAGCTACTTACTATTTTGTTTCTCCATTTAGGTTTTTGTGGAGTTGCTGCTTCTTTTCTGTCCTCTTTGTCAAAAATCAGATTTATGGTCCAGTTATTTCTGGGCAATATACGAGAACATGGTGAAGTTACCAACTTCCCAGTTTTCATTTGTCTATTTTAAAGTTTAAACAGATTCAAGTGCACATGTTTACTGTATTAATGCGTTTGAATTTTGATGGCCATGGCAGCGCCTTTGAGAGTGGAGGGTTACTGAGTCGTTCTCGGGAAGGCGATGGGCAAGGCTTCTGGTTAAAATCAGAAACAAGGTGGAAACAAAGCCAGTGCTTTAGCCAGTTGGTTTGCATGCTGTATGGGTTTCTTCTTTTCCAAAATACAGTAGTGCGGTTTGTTTCCTATTTATTCATTTTCTTGGACAAATCATTTTCTCAGCTAAAATAAATGGGTTGAATAATACGAATCTAAGTAACTAAAGCTGGCTTTTTCGTCTTTGGGTGATTAAATGGCTTTTTTCCAAAAAAAAAAAAAATCACCAAGTAAACGGGAATATAAAACGGCAACTGTAGTTTTGTTTTTCTTTTAAGAAAAACTAATTGACTCACAGGGAGCCACGAGCACAATACAAGCATACAGTAACAAAGTAGTAACCAAGTAAAAATTGTTGAAAAATCTTTATTCTGACACTTTGTATTTCGCTAAGCTTTATCTCTTTTTCTTATATTTGTATCAAAATTATATAAAGATTCTGTGCTTAGTTGCTGTTATCTCTGTATTCTTATCCAGTGGCTATCTCTCTCCCCCCGCCAACGCCGCAGGCATGCTAGCAAAGCCCTGTAAGCACACTTACACGACACTCGTGTCTACCATCGTGATTCGTCTACTACCTATTCGTCTTCGATCTTCCTGCCGTTTCTCGCTGCCTTCCCATGTGCAAGGAATTTTCGGCTTTTGGCAGGTAAGATTAGTAGGGATTGTACATTAGATTTGGATAAGCATTTTAAAGAGAGGTTGATGTCATCTTATTATATTCAACGCTTCTAGTTGAGTTAATTTCGCACAATCCTTGGGTAGGTTTTCACCTTTCCTACTGATTCAATCCCAAAATATATATTTATATATATAATTTAATACGGATTGAAACAGGATGCTTAATTTCAAATCGTCAGATACGAAGTCGTTAGTTAGCGTACTGTGACGGGTTGCTCTACCCGTCTCACATCGTCAATGAATAAGGGGATTTTGGGCCATATAAGCGGGTATACTACACACCCCAACAGGTTATATTTTGAGGAGAAAGTAATGACCCCGTGACAGTGGTATCAAAGCCTACCTCTCCCGCCGTGGAACTTTGACTTGGCACAAAATGCCGACGCTCGGTGCGCGTCCAGATCTAAGTTGGCGCAGAATGTTGAGCCTTGGTGCGTGTCCAAGGCCATCGACAAGGACGTCGATGAATTTGGTGTGGGAGAATGTGACGAGTTACTCTGCCTGTCCCACGTCGTTAAGGAATAGGGGGATCTTGAGCCATATAAGCGGGTATATTGCACACTCCAACAAGTTATTTTTTGAGGAGAAAGATGATCTGTGACAACTGTGGCTGTATAATGTGACGAGTTACTCTGCCTGTCCCACGTCGTTAAGGAATAGGAGGATCTTGACACTCCAACATGATACTTTTTGGAGGGAAGTAATGTATAGGAAGGCGCATGCCATTTTGTTTGAAGGTTGATTATCTGATTCTCATTGGTCATTGCACCTGAACGGTCCGATTTAGAAATCCGTTAGTGTTTGATACACTGTAAAATTTAAATTTGCTTTTAACTGTGAGATATAGGTTCAAATTTCAAATTTCAAATTTTATTTATAAAAAATACCCAATATATCCCATCTAAACAAAAAAATAATGTGTTTTGTATTAAATCTAGATTTTTAAAATGTAATATTTTAGTACAATAAAATATACATCACAATTTAATAATTTTTTTAAAATATTTTTTTTATTATTATATAAAATAATTAAAATTTAACTAGATAAAAAAAAAAAATTTTGTGATTATTTTTTATTTTATTAGAAAGTTTTTGTTTCCTTTTTATTAACATTATCAGTTTGCCAATTCTAATAGCAAAACTCAACCATATTCCTAAATAAACCCTATATCATTCATGATAAACCTGGAAAGATTAGAAGCTGTGAATCAAGATGCAAATGTTTGTAATGCTAACTAGAGGAACATGGGATCAATAGTTGCTATTATTGTTTGTATTATGTCCATATACTTCTTGGGGATTTTTTAATTTAACCCGTTTAAAAATTAAGTCAAATTAAGTAAATATGAAATACAAGTGAAAAATAAATATTAAAAAAAAAATTATATAGTTTAAAATTATTTATGTACAATATTTATAAAAAAAAAGTAAATAAATATAATAAATACTTGTATCTTGAGCAATTAATTAATGGTAATACGCCAAATTGAAAGGGAAGGATTTGTGGGCTAGAGGATAGTAGCTGTCATGTCCTGCATTTTTTTCAGATTCTTCTCATGTGGGAGTCTCGTACACAAGGTCGCATTTGAACCCTATTAACGTGACATTATGTATTAGGAGCAATTATAGCAGATGTTGGAAAAACAGGGGGAGACAAACTCATATTACGAGGATTGAAGTTCCATGATTTCCACGGGATTAAACCAGAAGAAAAGACTCTGGGTCAGAAGTTTTTAGTAGATTTAGATGCCTGGATGGATCTCTGGGAAGCCGGTAAATCCGACCTCTTGTCAGATATTATTAGCTGCACTGAAATTTACCGGTGAGCATTACCTTTCTTGCTTTATTTTTTATGTCCAAAATGTGGTTGTGCGCTTGACTATTGGCTCCTGATCTTCCATTATAATCCCTTCCATGACACCTATGAGATTCCCATTCTTATTTGCAACACTTGTCAAGAGAATCAATTTGCTTGGCTGCGAGTGTGCTGCAAAATTTTCTGCAATCTATAATCAGCAACCTCTGTGTTATGGTTCTCTGTATGGTTATTTACTTCACTTTTGAGCGTGTTTAAGTGTGTTAAGAGGGTTTTCCCCCTCATAACCATAGTGTATTATGGGAGAATTTCGTTATTTTTAATTCATATAATTAATCTTATGGGTACGCCCTCTTTTTGGGTTACAAAAGGAGTGAAATTTTAGAAAAAAAAAAACCAGAGCTACTAGAATTCGAACACTCAACCAAGAGATTCCGACAAAAATGTCCCAACTGACAAAAACGTCCTAACTAATTGTACTAAAGATAAAGAAACTCCCTCTCTCTGCACACGAAAGGTCACTTGCCAACCCAATAAGAAGCAGAGAGCTTTTTTATAAAAATAAAAATAAGAAAAATAATTTCTATAGCTAGAACAAAAAATTCTAATTTTTCAAATAAAAGACAATTAAGGAATTTATATGGACTTTCAGTTTTTAGTACTTTTTTACGTAACAAAAGGAGCTGCTAATAGTACAAAAGATGCCTCGAGCTGGTTAGACTTGAAGATAACCTACATGGCGAGAAGGTAGAAAAAAGAATTTCCCATGGAAAAGTCCAGCTAAAATGAAATATCTTAACAATGAGGTGTTTTGAAGCATTTAAAACCACAGCAGAATTATTTGAGTTGAAACAAACAAGACTGCTCACTTTTTCAAGCCTGAATATATCTAGAGCACTTGAACGCGAAGACATAAATGGTGATCCTCAACAATCCCACAAGAAATTTTAATAGCAATACGAAATGGGGCAAGAAAGTCAGGCTCATTCAGCCATACTGTTTGATTCATGTCTGGATCCAGCTTTGCCTTTGCGATTCCATATTGGCGTGGTTTCAATAAGCTTATGCGGTACAAGCCGGCTTTCTCGCTTGGTGAGCTTCCGGAACTTGTAAACCCTTAGACGTGCTATCTCAGCCTCCTCTTCCAGGGTTGTTTCTCGTACAACTATTGTCAGTCGACACTCAGGTCTCATTTTAATTCCAGCTCTGCCTTTAGAATGGTAGGAAATCCTCTTCTTATAAAATCCCTTCCCAACAAATGCCTCAGCTACATGAGAAGTGTACAAGAGGGATAAGTATAACTGTAGAAATAGAAGTAGAAAAGCAACGTGAGTTACTCACCAACAAGAAGGCGATCTGGATTCAGCCCATGATTATGTGCTGCATTTGCTCGTGCTGAATGAATAACCTGAAAAGCAAACATCTTAGTTTAATGCACAATCCTGGCATTATTAGAAAATAAAAAGCAGTTTGCTTTGTTCCCAGAAAGTCAGCCTTCAAAAAAAAAAATCAAGAAATGGATAATTATTTCTGAGAAAGCTTTTCCAACCCAATGAGAGCTTAGATCATAAAGTAGAAACAATTCAAATAAAATACCATTATGTCCACTACAAGATATTTACAAACTGTCTTAAAGTAAAGATAAAAAAAAAAAACGAGATGTTCCTTAAAACATTCTACTTCCGTAATAACTTAAGTGATTCCACATAATTAAAACCTCAGATGACCCCACAACCTTTCTGCTGGGGATGAGGATGGAGGAATAATAGGAACTCATGTTTGACTGTGTATCAAAATCATTTTCCTACTTGCAAAGTTCTGACCAGCCATAGAATGCATGTATGACCTGATAAACGGTCTTCGCTGCTCGCTTTACAGTTACTTGTAACTGCATGAGTGCATCTTCAACGCGCATACCACGAACCAATGCAGCAACCAAGTTGACCTTCTTGGGACTCTGAAATCAACAGTCTAAAATTAATAGAACAGTTATGCTGCAGACTAAATTCAACTAAAGGACAGATTTAGAAAGATGCCAATATTAATGAGATTAAATTGTCTGTCTTTGAGCATGGGTGCTTATAGTTATTCATCCCAGAAAAACAGGGTTATACACAAAGAACTTGGTTGCAAAACAAAAGGAACTGCTTCACATGTTGTTGACTGAGGGCAAATCTCTCTGAGACATTCATTTCAAAAACACTTCCTTCAATAGCAGAAAGGCTGTTGTGACATTGTAGACAATTCATATACAATTCACTCAATTGAGTGAGAGTTTTACAAAAGTATTGGGTGGGTATAAATCTACAAGATAAAATGTACAGTCCAAGTATACTTTCCAAGCCCCGATAACATTCTTTACCATCCAATGCCCATCACACTGAAGTTGAGTGCAAGATGTTTCTACTCAAATAGTACAGTAGAAAATCTTCTTCATTAATGAAAAAGAATAATGTTCGCTATATAATAATTCTGCTGATTTTTTTAATTAGTGGGTTTTAATCTAAATAAAAATAAATAATAAAATATTGTGAACACTCTTAGGATGTAAGTTTCACAAAAACTCCACCTGTTTTATGCCCTTCAATACTGCTTGAACTCGTGGGGGTTTAGAGACTGTCTTCTGTTCCTCAGTCTTCCCACTATTTAATGCCAACACAGGAGTCAATGGAGATGGAACAGCTGTCTCCTCTGAAGTGCCTGCTAGTAATTTCCTTGAACTGGAAATGCCCTGTAATCAACAAGAATGGGAAAAAAAATGAAGACAGTAAATAGAAGAAACTACAACAATGATGATAACTGAAAACTACTTCTGCAGGACAACACATCTAATGTTGATGAATAGAAAACCATTGATTGGCAACTCATCTCACTATGGAATTTAAGAACACAGAGAATCAGAACAACTTGCTTGGGCATGACAAGCAGACAATGGAGGCAGGAAACATGCAGAGACATGTAAGTCTACTCCGATGACCATAACAACATCCTCCAATTTTATTGTAGAGTAACAGCAAAAGAAGGAGGGAAATGGAGTTAGCATTACCAACAGTTGGAAAAACTGATAAGAAGGCCTTGCAATGTGGGCAACAGGCTGTCTCAAGAATCTCTGTAAAGAAGGTAACCCACCTGCATAGGCAATTCCAATGCAATCCAACTCTCAATTTTGAAAAACAAGATCAGTTCAAAAGGACTAACAAAGAGAACATCCAAAATTCCATTTCTGCATTTAAAAGAAGAAATTTCCTGTTTTCTCTTTTCTTGACAATGCACCATGTTCAGTTATAGCTCCAAACGAACAACCACAGAATAAAGCTGTTGAGATAAACTAACCAAATAAAAGTGAGGACTGCACACAAGATGAAGAAAATCTGGCACAAGGAGTGTAATTGTACGCCACCCCTCTCCCAATCATAACAAGCAAGGACTGCAGGCTTTTCTGCCACCCAACCATGACTCCCAAATCTGCATAATTCACCAACTTTCAGCCATAAAGTTATATTAAAATCCACAGAACCCCACAAAAAGGGTATATGAGAGAACAAAACACACACACACGATTTTGCCAAAATGATAATAATAATAAGAAATACTGGGGTTGATACAAATAAATAAATATAATGAATTTAATTGGGTAATAATCAAAACCGTAACACTTACGACGATCTCCTAAACCCTAAACCCTACACCCGAATACCTCAAAATCCGATCACCAATAACTCAGTTCAATCGACATACAATCCACAAACCGCAAGTATTGTGAACTTTAAAAACTAACAAAAAAATGCTCATTTCTTAATACACTTTGGGATCCAAAAAGGAGGAGAGGGGGAAGAAGATTTCCATGGATGGGGGTCTAAAAGATTAACAATAAGAATAAAAAAAAAAAAAAAGATGATTTTTTTTTTTCGTCTAATGTTGGCGTGGATGTTATCAGAAGGTACCTGTCGAAAAGGTCAGTCACTGGAAGCTAAAAGCAAACCATAGAAGAAGAAGAAGAGCGGCCAAACGTGGGTCGGGTTAGTCGGCCTTTCAAAAGAGCGAAGCTTCAAGCTGCTGCCTTTCGGCCTTTGGCGCAAGAGGAATATAACACAATGGAAGCCTTGGAAATACCAGTTGGTTTCTTTTACCCGACCCGACTCTTTACCCGATAGCTTATGAGTTATGGGTTCGCTTTGGCCCGGCTCCGTTTTTCTTTTTTTTTTTTTTTCTTTTTTCAAAATTAGAAAAAAGGGCAAAAGCATAGATGGCTTTCCCTAATAATAATTTCCTATTCCTTCGTATTGTGACGGGCAGATGGCATCATACGGATAACGGACTAAGATTTTAGGTCCATAGAGCTTAGCAGGGCTAGGCCTATTTTTGATAGTCTGGATCAGGCCCAAGAATGTCTGCATTTTAATTTTTACATTTTTTTAATGTCTTTTATGATCTAATTCTTCAAACTGTTCTTATGTTATCATGGTACTTGTTTACACAGACATTATTGACTTGGCTATATTCACCAAAAACAATTAGCAGACACACACATTTTTTTTTTTTTTAATCCTTAAGAATGCATTCATTTTCTATCTTAATTACATAAAATCATAAATCCTTAGAAAAAAAATTAATTTGGGCCCGGTCGGCCCTTAACATTTAAAGTAATGATTGGGCTTGGGTCAATCCCGCAAATTGTCAGTATAAATTGGGGGGAGAGAGAGAGAGAGAGAGAGAGAGAGAGAGGGAAAGTCAAGTGTGAAGAGCAACATTGTCAAATTGGCTACAAAAATGCAAATGTCACATTTGTTTTAGGAACATTAGCAAAGTCTTCTGCACTTGCAAGAGGACTTCAAGAGCAACAATTCCACTAAAACTTCACAAGAGTTTTGCTTCCATCCCCACCGTCCCCCATGTCTAAAAATTTGTTGGGTCTGTTTTGGATTATGTCAAAGTAGAATCATAAATGTACAACTCAATAATCACAATTATAATTTAAATAGACGTTGATTACTATCAATTGTTAAATAGTTGCACGTCTATGAAGTTAAATATTAAAATGCAATATATATACTCACTTAAAATGCCATGAATAGTAATAACATATTGATAGAAAATAATCATAGCAAAACGCACAGTTTATATTTGTATTATGTTTTATGGTTAACACTCAATGGTATTTGTGGAATTATCAATATGGTCAAATAACCAACTTCCTGGCCAATTGAATTATGTTTTCTTGATGCATTAAATAGAATAAAGTGATAAAACTATTTTATTCGCCCTTAGTGTTATTACGATCCTGGGTTAGTAAAATGAATAACATTTTTTATGTTTCCAAAATTTTTGAAGTATACTAGGCGGTCAGCACAATGGAAGGACGTTACGGGATTTAATGGAATGGACTTAATTGTATACACTGCATAGCTTATTCGGTCAAATTCATAATTTTAGATAGATTTGATACTTAAAATGTAATTTTAGATAGATTCAGGAAAACGTAACGCCCAGAACAAAGGCTCTGATATTGTTCTAGATCGTGCGCGAAGAGGCGGCCTTGGGCAGGAATATTAGCGAGCAGAGCAACCGAAGCTGCCGCAAGAAGAGTCGAGAAGCGAAGCAAATCGAAATGGGGTGGGTTTGGAGAGACGACGAAACGGAGTCCGGCGAAATTGGGGTAGACGCGAAAAGCAAGGGTGCTGGCGGGGACGATGTTTGCTCCACCAGGAAGGTCGTCCGGTCGCGGTGCTCCACGGAGGAGGTGGAGCCCGGTAAGTTCGTCAGAAAGTGCGAGAAAAGCGAAGAGCTCCTCAAAGAATGCCTCGGAAAGTAAATTCCTCTCTCTCTCTCTCTCTCTCTCTCTGTCTCTCTCTTTCTCCTCGTTCGATCGATGATATTTTTCTCTAGTTGGTTCTGGAAAATTGGAGAAATTGAAGGAATTGGAATATGGAATGTGATGAATACACGATTAATTTCATTTCCTGGTCAGCTGTAAATCTAGATTCTGAAATTGAGTGTTATGCTTGTCAATTTAATTGAGGTTCAGATAGGAACGGCATTATTACACCAAATTAGTGTGTGATGCTTCAATCTAACTTTTGAAGAAGGTGAAAGTTGGGTAATACACAAGGCCAATTTTGCTGCACATGTCGATTTCTGTGATGGTTGAAACGTTATGATTTGCGGTGAGTGTTTGATTTTGAAACCCAAAAAGCAAGAACAAGATGAGAGAAATGGTTAGATGGTTCTTAGCTGTAAAATATTATCTTTTTTTGTTTTTTAGGGTTTTGTAGGAATGGACAGCGGAAAGGCCAGGAGTACCATGACAAATCTTGGCCATGGGAAAGCAACGTTCTTCTTTACCATTGCTAATCTGTCCACGATTATCAACTTTAGTGGCGTAAGCACATATTAACTATCGCATAGACAGTTGAAAGTCAATTAAAGCTAGGGAATCTCTTGAAGGTAGCACTAGACATAGCCTACAAGATCATGGGTACAACAGGAAACTTGAGTAAATGTGACAATTCCTAGGGATTCAATCTGCACCCATAGTGAAATGGTAACCAATTACAATCGGAGAGTTGGTGTCTTTTGTCTTCATTAAGAAATTGAAATTTGAAAGGTTGCATGTTTTAACAGGACTGTATGACAAGGCTTTCTTATGTTCTGTACAAAATTTAAGGGATGATATTAAGAGTGAATATCTATATTACTTCCAGGATTATGATGATGGCAATTCTGGTTAGCTTTATGTTATTGAAAATACTCAAAATAGAGGTACACATTTCTGGTACAGTATCCTAAGCGGTTGATTTTAATGGTACCTTTTTCTGGATTTCTGTTATTGCAAATGTTAGATTGAGAATGGCTAACCTGGACACATTTCCCTAATCAAGTCATGGCCTGTCGAACGCTTACTTGCTAGTTGAAGTTAAATTAGCTTTTTCATGCATCGTAAAGTACTACTTTTTAACGTTGCTTTTACCTTCCTTGCACGTTTCATTTTATCCAGAATACTTTGGTTTGAATTTCCTTTTGGGTGCTTTGGTTTGAACCTTACTTTCTTTTCTCGTTTCAATTAGGCCTGCTGAACTGCTGGAGTCCAACAAAGAGTACACTGAAGATGATGTTACAGATCTGGTGACCAAAGGGTCATTTCCAATGGGCAAATTTGAGAGTGGACCATTTGGCTTCCCTGGGCTACAAAGTGATATTGAAGGCATTGAACATCACTTCCTTGGTGGTGTGAACCGTTTCTTTGAAGCAGCTGAAGAGATGAGGAATAGCATTTTTGATATTTTCGGTGAATTTCATGATAGGAGTTCATCTTCCTCACCATCAACAAAGCGAGGAATACCTATTGAAGTCCATCCTCGGGTGGAAGATTCTGCAAACTCAAGGGCACGAGAATCTGGAGAAGTTGATCTTTCTGGTTTGGCAAAAGATGTTTGAGGCAGCTGTGAGAACAACATTTCCTTTACTGCTTGTATTTGTGACTGTTAGAATGGAAAGATAGTGTATGAACGCATAATAGGAAAGATAAGCTTGTGGATGCTCCACTAAAAATTCGGTTGTTGAAACGTTCTCTTGGTGCTTTGGGTGGGTGGGTGGGTGAGTGGGGTGGGGGCAGCAAGCTTTATTTGTTCGGTATTAAATAAGATGTAAATATTGGCAAGTGGGCACGATAAATTGTTTCTTGGCTGGTGACTGGTGCGTTTATTAGAAGACCCAAATCTACTTTTTCCCCTCAGTATCTGTGCATGTTGAGCATTAGGATTCTTCCTCTCTTAAAAGTGTCTGTGATCTCTTGTGTCTTGAGGCTCTCTCTTAATACCAAAAACGAAAAAAATAATAATTAATCCCAAAAGGCCGATAGTAGTCAGAGAAATGCTGAGAAATTAGTCCTACGCTCCTATTTGAGTTGTGATGATTTCATTTTCAACCGTACGTAGCGTGTCTGGGCTTGTTAGTAGGAGATGCCGAACATTTGACCAGAATAACTCAGGATGTATGTTTAGCGTTCGTTTAACTTATTTCTGATTCAGAGCAGCGATTGAACTACAGGATCCTCTTGAAACAAATTGCAAGAAAAGATAGAGAATAGGATAATGGGGAATTACACAGAACAAATTACCAAGGAAAAACTGACGAGGGCGTATAGATATTTGGACTCGACGTAAAGGTCGCGTCTGCTCTGAACGGTTTTGTTACGTATAGAAAGTGTATTTGTTTTGGTTTAGCAGTGGTTTCAGAGGTCGTGCATCAAGTTATCTGACTTGTGAAGAAATCTCAAGGCGCCTATGGCTCTTTGTCCTGTGAGGCTTGGAGAGGGACTGGTGTTTGTTTTATTGCAGCTTATTCAATAACATGTGTTGTAGAATTCATAATATTGAGTGCCAAGATGTCTATTGTCGTTAAACAGGAAGTATACCTTTAACGATGACTTCTATATTGTGCTGTGCAATTGTCAATTACTGTTGGACAACTACAAAGAGTCAATGTCTCCTCTGGTGAAGGCCCTTTACCGGGTGTTATGACAGCCGCGTTCAGTCAGGACTAAGAAAGGTTTTTGTCACATTTAGGGTCCTTTCTGCTCCATTACTCACGTTTTAACATTCGAATTTGGTAAGGCAAGCCATGAGGTTTGAACCAAGGGAATATAAAATATTGTTCTGAAAGTTCTAAGGTTTTCTTTATATATATATATATATATATATATATATTTTTTTTTTTTTTATTTATTTTTTTCTAAACTGAAACAGAGTCCCAAGGTTTGAACTTTGAACAAAGGAAAATTATATCTTACCCGGTACTCTAGCAACTTCTCATCGTAGACTCGGTCATTGCCAACTCTTGCGTTCCCGTCCGTTTTCTCCTATTGTCAAACCATGTTGATGGACTTCCCAACTTGCACGACATTGACATGGCTTTTATTTATTCTTTTCTTTTCTTTTTCTTTTTATCTTTGTAATTGAGGTAAATATTTTATTTTTTCAGAATTTTCCATACGCGTTATTAATGAATGTATCTCTTCTCAGTACCCAAAAAAAAAAAAAAAGAAAAATCTCTTTTCAATCTTGTCCTAGTGCAAATGCAAATGATGGAGTGGAGAACTGCTGGTCAGTCATCCTAAAAGCTAAGATGGCACTGTTGCATTTATGCTGTTGGTGGCTTTTTTTACCTTATCGTTATTTTTGACGAAGTGGTTGTGTGCGCGAGTGGAATTTGTGATTTCCATAGAGTAACGATACCGCTACTCAAAAAACAATCCTTTTTAGCGGCATGTGGTCAAAGACAGGGCGTGGCGTCCTTTGTGGTTTGTAGAAAAGAGAGAGAGAGGAAGGAATGAAAAGAACAGAGAAGTATAAGGTGCCAAATGAAGGGCACATCGCACAACTTGTCATTTTGACTATGATCATACACACGATGACTATTGATGTGATATGTTATGGATTAAAACGTGATTTCATGGAAAGCGCCTGATCGTATACAAAAATTACTCCCCCGGCTGCTGCCATGTACTTGTCCACTCAAACCAGCTGCTGCAGATGAAATACGGAGGGCGTCTTCCAAAACACTAGACAAATTGAAGACAAAAAAAGAAAATGAATCTCAGCCATTCATCTCCAATTGGACACCCTCCGTTTCATTCCACGGTCCATCGCTAAACTATAATATAATCAATGAATTGAAAGTGTGCCTAATTGCTTATAGTAAAATAGTCAATCCCTTAAAAGGCGTTCCGGAGAGAAAAATGTCGAAAACTTCCAACAGCCAAAAGGGTCACATTTTGATGTCTCCTTTATGCCATATTTTCAGGCTTCTTCCAACCTCTGCCTTAACCAAGAAAAGCAACAAACGAGAGAACTCACTGTAAAACATTTGCATATCTGACACGTCAATACCAAAGTGCTAAGAAAACCCATCGTCGTCGTCGTCGTCTTCGTCTTCGTCATCATAATGACATCACATTTGTTCTATTATCATGGAGAAGACCTGGTAAAACCATAAGAGAGACAATGACAACCTGCCCCTGTCTGACCTTTTCTTTTTTCCAGGGAGAGCCTTCTTTATATTTCCTTTTTTACGTCTTGACCAAGTTGTTTGATCTTCGAGCATTGGTCATTGATTAGATGTAGAATCTGTCAATTAAGTTCGCGTATATTATTAAAAAGAGGTTCCTGCAAGTTTCTCATTCATGACGTTTAATGTTTGTGAGGGATATGGTTGATTGATGGGTTGGTTTGAGTTGGTTTTTTTTTTTTTTTTAATAAGAAGGGTTTGCTCATTTGAGAAACAGCATCTGAAAATATTTTTGGGGTCATCCCTTTAGTTCGAATAGCCATTTCCAAGGTCTCTCCCCCCTCCCCCCCCCCCCCAAACCCCTCGAACAAGAATTCTGTGTTCTCGTATAGTCTGTTATATTAGTAGACTTTGAGAATCAAGGTGCAGTATTTGATCCTTTGAAAGTTGAGAAGTGTTTTGAGTGAATTCCTTATTTGGATAGGCTTCGATTTTACGTATTCACTTCATTTTGAAGTGGTGGGGTTCAATAACATGTGCCGTAACAAGCGTGTATAGTTTCAAATGGGAAACAATTGTGTTGGATTGAGGTCTTCCAACCAGGGCAGTATATTTCAATCAATCTCTAACTCAACTTGGTGGAGTAGGCAAACAGGAGGAGGCACGGTATGCCATAACAAGCAGGAAAACCCAGAAGGCTTGATCTCCAATAGAGAGCAAGCACCTCCACATTATCAAATCAAGCCTCCGGACCAAATCAAGATTGTTAAGGGAGAGATCACGCCACCAGTAATCATGAAGCCTAAGGAAGAGGCTAGACCAGCAGTGGTGCCCCCAGTAATGGTTGAGCCAATGCCATTACCTCTGGAACCATTGCCTCCAAGACCAAAGGAGGAGGCTATATCAGTACCACTAGAGATCAGAAAGATTAATGAAGAGAACAAACCATCACAACCGGTAGTACATACAGAAGAGAAAAGACCAGAACAGCCCCCAAGACCAACGAAACCACTGGTTGCTACTGTTAAGCGAATGCCGAGTGCAGGGCTACAAACAGATTCGGTGCTGAAAAAGAAAACTGGCCATCTGAAGGAATTCTACAAACTGGGGAGGAAGCTTGGACATGGGCATTTTGGTACTACTTTTCTCTGTGTAGAGAAGGCATCAGGAAAAGAGTATGCTTGCAAGTCCATTGCGAAGAGGAAGTTAATAACGAAGGATGATGTGGAGGATGTGAGGAGGGAAATCCAGATAATGCATCACCTGTCTGAGCACCCTAATGTTATCTCAATTAAAAGGGCATATGAGGATGCTGTGGCGGTTCATGTTGTGATGGAATTGTGCTCAGGGGGTGAGCTCTTTGATAGGATTATCAAGCGAGGACATTATACAGAAAGAAAGGCAGCTAAACTCACTAGGACTATTGTTGGTGTCATAGAAGCTTGCCATTCTTTGGGGGTCATGCATAGGGATCTCAAGCCTGAGAATTTTCTTTTTGTCAATGACCAGGAGGATTCACCTCTCAAGGCAATAGATTTTGGGTTATCAGTGTTCTTCAAGCCTGGTATGTTTACCTTTTTCCCATAGGGCATTTTTTAATCGGAATCATAATAGAGAAGCAGATATATGATTATCAGTAGGGTTGCTTTTACTGAATCTCAAGTGGATCACAGTTTTGCTTCTATTTTTTTGATGACATTGTTAGATATAATTTTCACTTTCTAGATACTCTGATGCATATAACTTGGATTCTTTGCAAAAAATTCTATATTAATGCAAGCAACATCCTGTTTTTATTTGTTTAAGAATATCATTTTCTAGGCACCCGCTGTTTTGAACTGGTTCTTGCTTCTCTTGATGAGGTTTCAAATTTTGCTTTTATGTTAGTATGTGAAACATGAAAATTTGTTGGCTATGATTCAGCATGCAATAGTGCTGGTCATGGTTGTTTTAATGCATGTGCCTTTTTTACCATTATTCATCCAACAGCCATATCAATTGTTAAAATTGAATTTTGACGGGAAAGAGAGATGTGATATGCAAACTGGTTCATATGCATTTTTCTTAGAAAAAAAGGCAGCGCAGATATCTTTTTAAATTCAGAAACAAAGCAGATTAAACAGAGGGAACTGTTTTGAATTTTCTTCTTATTGGTAAAATATGCTGCATTAAGTTGTCTCAAAGTTTGGGTAGATCAACAGACTGGGAATATGTTGTTTGACGAGTACTATTTCCTTAATTGCAGGGGAGATTTTCTCTGATGTAGTTGGAAGTCCATACTATGTTGCACCCGAGGTTCTTCGAAAGCGCTATGGTCCAGAAGCAGATGTTTGGAGTGCTGGAGTGATACTTTACATTCTCTTAAGTGGGGTGCCTCCATTTTGGGCTGGTAAGGGCATAAGGATATCTTCTACTTTGATATTCTTCTTTTTTTTTAGATCAAAAAAAAAAAAAAAAATCCAAAGTATTGATAAAGCCCTTGTATGCTAGTAATATAAGTAATCTTCCATCCTTGTGCTTTCTTCTATTATGGCACAGAAAATGAACAGGAGATATTTGGAGAAGTTTTGCATGGTCAGCTGGATTTTGCATCACATCCCTGGCCTAATATATCTGAAAGTGCCAAAGATTTAATCAGGAGAATGCTTGTCAGGAACCCCAAAAAGCGGCTTACGGCCCATGAAGTTCTGCGTAAGTTCATAAATCATGTATTGCCTCAACAGAATTAGAAAGTTGGATCTTTTCAAGCTTTTGATTATGCCAGATGACAGTGAATATGCTGCCAGTGGATTTGTGCCATTAACTCATAATTTGTTTTAGCCACTGTTGAAGTTCATTTTGGTCACCTGCAGGTCACCCTTGGGTGCAAGAAGATGGGGTAGCCCCAGACAAGCCTCTTGATTCTGCAGTCTTATCCCGCTTGACACAGTTCTCAGCGATGAATAAGCTTAAGAAGATGGCTCTCAGAGTAAGCAATCAGAGCTGCATTCTTGTCAAGTCATTCCACCGTGATTTAGTCTCCAATTCACATGTCCTCACTCACTTTTACGTAGTGTCAAAATGATGAATGGAATCTCTTTTCTTTACCTTCATGTTTATTACTTGTAGGTCATTGCTGAAAGCCTTTCTGAAGAAGAAATTGCTGGGTTAAAAGAAATGTTCAAGGCAATAGACACGGACAATAGTGGACAAATTACTTTTGAAGAACTCAAAGTGGGACTGAAAAGATTTGGTGCTAATTTGAACGAGTCTGAAATCTATGATTTAATGCAGGCGGTACGAATCAACTGAATCATTTGTGACCTTGGCATGTTCCAATTAATGCTTGAGTCTCTCAATGGACATTCAAAAGCAAACTCAATTGGGCCTATTCCTCAAATAGTTTGATTGCTTGCCTAATGCTTGATCGGTGATCATTTGTGCACATGAAAATCATGACACCATGCTTGTTTCTGAAAAAAATTGCAGGCTGATATTGATAACAGTGGCACGATAGATTACGGAGAGTTCATAGCCGCAACATTGCATTTCAACAAGGCTCAAAGGGAAGATCACCTTTTTGCAGCCTTCTCATATTTTGACAAAGATGGCAGTGGCTACATCACACTAGATGAGCTCCAACAAGCCTGTAACGAGTTTGGCATGGAGGATGTCCATTTAGAAGAAATGATAAGAGAAGTTGATCAAGATAATGTGAGTGTTGCCCTCCTTGGGCTATTATTTCTTTCAACCAAAGAATTCCGGCAATCCATTATATTATTATGCACTTTATCCCTGGTGTTTCTTCACCTGCAGAGTATAGATTTGATTGTTCAACCTCAATTTCCAGCTCCCAAAAATGAACAGCTGATGATATGTTTTTTGGTGCTGCTTTAATGGTTAAACAGGCAGTAGCTTCCATTACTTCTAAAAAATTTTTTCATTTTGCAGGACGGTCGGATAGATTACAATGAGTTCGTGGCAATGATGCAGAAAGGTAATGCTGAATTGGGTAGGAATGGCCTGCAGAGTAGAAACTTTGGCATTGGTTTTAGGGAGGCACTACCAGTTTGTTAACATGCTAGTGTTCCTCTTTTTTTTTTTTTTTTTCCTTTTTTTTTTTCAGTTTAATTTTTCTTTTCCAATTTGGAATTTAATATTTTGCCAACTTCACAAATGGCTTGCAATTCTGAAAATATCAGGTATCCGTAAGTATTCAATTTATGTTTCCTTTCAGGATCCATGAGTTGAACTTTCCGAACTTTTCAGTGTTCAATAAAACAGACAGACAGTTCTATGAATTGTAAAAAGAACTTTAATTTCCATATGTTTTTCAAAATAATTCTTCCAGTATGTTTGTGTGCTGCTATTATTTAATGTCTCAAAAACACCATCCAACCTTCTCTTTTTTTTAATGGTTGTGCAATATAAGTTGAACGCACCTACTGAGTTTGCTTAGAAATTGAAGTCCACTTGTCTCTCTTTTTATTTATTCATTTATTTATTTTAAGTTTACATTTTAATATTAGTTTCTCCCGATAATAGCAATATTATTGTCATAGCCGCAAGGCAAAGCATCCCATGTGATCTTATACCGACGTTATCCCGTGTAAGATTACAAAGTACACGTAGACACGCAATCAAACCAACGTAAAACCTTTGAGATAATAGTCATTTGATTAAAAATTTAGTATATTTTTTCAATATTGATTCAAGTTTGAATTTCACCGAATGCATAATTAAATTATAAATTTATGATTTAAATAATCAATCCTCTTTAGAAAGATGCCCGAATCGATATAAATAAATAAATAATTAAAATATCTACTTAACATCATTTTAAAAAAATAAAAATAAAAAATCAAAGCAATGTAACCGCACATTGCATCCCATTGCATTTAGACATTTTTTATGACTTGCCTTAAGACGAGGCTTACTCGTGGTGCTAAAAAAAGAGTCAAGGCCATTCTTGTTTGTCCAAAAGAATTAAAAAAAAAAAATAAAAGTAAAAATAATAATCAGGTTATTAATGCGTAAAGACAAACTCAACAATTCACAATCTACATTATGCGGAGATCTCTTAATGTCGGACGTTGTAATAAGGCGAATTGTTGTAGATAATCATGTCAATTAGCTCATTAACTTCTAACATAAATTCACAACAACAGGAGAATTATTTATTACCATGTACCAAAAAGAAGGTAAAATTTTTTTAAAAGAAAATAGTAATAATTAACCAAAAAAGGAGGAATAAATACGGAAGAAAAAAAAAAAAAAAGATGGGTCCATCATCACTCATCAGCATCAATGCACCCCACACCCAGAATGCAACGTGCTGCCCACTAGATCCCAGAATACAAAACAAGTAGGAGAGAGATGGGTCCCAAAAACGTGGAAAACGATTGGATCTCTCTCAAAACAGACGGCCCAGATCGCCTCGCCTTAACAAGGAACCGTTACGTTCAGACAGCTCATTCCCAGTTGGTGGTGCGTGGGACACGTGTTAAGGTTAGTCTGGCCTTCTAACGCGTCGACCTATCAAGTTGCTTGGTCGTTCCACATCAGCACCAGAGTGGAAACGCCTATCTGTGCCCTGTAAGAATTGGGACCCACATGCGGCGAGAAGCCCTCCCACCTCCCACGTTGTCCAACAGTGGCTCCTGTTTCTCTCTTCAATCATTGATTCGGACTTGTATTTACCGTCTGGTCCATTTCTCTCGAGCGGATTGAAGCATTGGTCATGCTTCTATGACCATGATGCCCTTCTTCTCAACAAAAAGACCGTAATGTCCTTTCTTTTGACTTTCTCATATTTTATCTTTTCAGGTTTTTTTTTTTTTTCTCTTATTAATTATTTTTTAGGCGGGGGATTGGTAAACGTATCTAAACAATAAATAAACGATGATTATTTGAAAATTACTTGCAGAAGAAAGCAACATGGCTCCTTAGTAAAAGGGAACTTGAGTGAATGTACGAGATGATTGAAACAAATACACGTAAAAGTTTAACAGAGTCGAAGAGGATTGGGTGAAAATGTATTGGGACCAGAGATCAAGGAGAAGAATGTTGTATCAATATGAGTCCAAACCTCCATATGTAAGAGACGTGCGGCTGAGACGTGCGTACCCCCGGCAGTTCTTGACTTCCGCCCACCTTTCATCTTTTCCTTTTCTTTCCTCTTAAAGGCTCCGACCTCCTTTCCTAAAATTATTAAAAAAAAAAAAAAAGAAAAAGGCACAAACTATAGTACTCTACGGGAGAGAACAATACAAAATGCTAATAATGATCTCTAGTAGTACTATGCTCTCATTTAGTTGTACGAAGTAAGAGAAATCAATGTAAGAATAGTGCACTTGATAAAAACAAGAATGTAACAGTGGTACTCCAAATCATCCATAAGAAACCGTCCACCATAATAATTAGATTTAAATTTTTAAATTTAAAATAATTTAAAATAATATTTTAATATTTAAAATTTTAATCGTTTAATTTATAAGTTTTATATTCATATGTACGAAATAATTTATAAAATAAAATTATTTTTTATTGTAATTCTTAATTCTTTGATTAATTACAAAGATTAATCGAGAGAGATGGTGAAAGGCACAATAACTCTAGTTTATTTTTATTTTATGTTTTTATATTTTTCAAATTTCATAAATTACGCTTAAGCAAGATCCTAGTCCAAGCACCAGAAAAGTCTCTCTTAAAGCCTGACCACCCAGAAGTGCACTCTATACCCGTTTGCATACAAAAGGAGCAAACGTGAAGAGCCATTACCCTTAATAACCTATGCACAACCAAAGAAGGGTTAACCGTGTGTTTATCTCATAATCAATATCCTGGTTAAACACAGTTATTATGTTCCACAAATATAAAGTTTCATTCATCTAAATAACAAAAAACAAATTATTTTTTATTTATTATATATTTTAAATTTTTTATACATATTTACAATATATTTAGTAACTATAATAATACAATATAAATTTACATACGAAGCACTTCAACTTGACTGTATCTCAATTTTATATATTAGGAGTCATGTTGAGTGTATCTTTTGATCACTAAAGGAAATTCATTCCATGATTGAATATCCACGACGAGACTTGTGACATCCAGTTGGCATTAAACTCTAAATATTGTATTTTCTGTTGGGCAGGTTAGCTTTAGCCTTCAAAATTCTCTCAATTTGTGAAGAACACTGAATTCCCAACTTTACCATCAATAACTGTTTCCCTCCACAGGGACTCCGATTTCAAAAACAAAGGCAGTTAAAAAGTTGAAGCAAAGCAAGGTACAAAAACTGCCGATTAAGGCCAACTGGGCATTTCAGTCACTACGGTTACCTAAAACAAAAAACAAAAACCCCTTCTCCTCAAATCTATCCACTTCATCGAAACGCCCTGCCAACTTTCTAACCTCTTTACAATCCTCTCTCTGTGTCTCTCACGCACTCTCTCTATTATTTCTCGAACCAGAAACAGTGGCGGAGTGTCACTGCCTATCTCACACATATATCATCAATCTTTAACTCTAGAGTTTTGCCACTTCTTTGACGAGCTCCTTTATTTTTGCTCTATCCCAACAGGTAAAACCTCATTTCCCCTGCTGTCTCCAAAGGTATGCTTTACTTTTCATACTTTTGCATGGCTTTAAGGATGTTGTTGTAGTTGTTGTTGGGGCTTGGATTCTTTGAGTGTTTTCGATCGTTTTGGTGAGTTTTGGATTGTTTTCTATGATTATGCTGGTGGGTTAAATGTTGAATTGTGTTAGATCTTTTTGTGTTGGATTGATCTTTGATTGTTCTTATGCTGTTTCAATTGTTGGGTTGAAGTTTGTGGGAGTATCAGGGTTTTTGGGTTTGGTAGGTCTGCAAGTAGAAGCAAAGGAATTTGAATACTTGTATTTCTGTAAAACTATTTAAAAGCCCACCGCTTTCTTTGATTCTACACTAAAGTGGTGGCTTTTTCCTTCTTGATAACATCGATTGTTCTGTGAGTTTTTTTGTAGTTCTCGATCTAGTTTTTTCTCCGTTTCGTTCTCGAGAGAGAGTAGTAAACATTGCATTTGAATGGCCTATACTCAAAATGTAAATTCCATTATAGGTTCTATGTTTTACAGTTATTTTCTTGTGGTGTGTCAACTTACATCTCAAAATCCCAGATCAGCTTCCCTGGATTTCCGCTTCTTTTTATGTTTCTGGTTTTTATTTTTATACACATTTGACCCATCTGTTGAAGATCTTCCTTTTCTGATAGTTTGTTTTGGTTCTCAATTAAGTTTGATCCAATGTAATTCTTTTGCTTCCACTTCATTACAGTAGCCAACTTGATGCTGTTGAATTCAGTTTTAGAATCTATTCAATTTCAGGTCATCATGTTTGCTAAGATAATATCTCTCTGATTGTAGTGTAATTGCTTAAACTTTAAAGAGAGTCATCACTAATATTTTGGTATTGTATATTGCTGCATTCCCATCTGGCAGTTCGTTGCATTAAGATATTGCGAAGGAATGGAATCTGGGAATGTAATTGAACTGAGGGATGAGAGTATCCCTAAGGAAATTCATGTTGATGAATCTGTTTATTCTGTTGTGGCACCAATGAAAGAAAGGGACACTGCTAATGGTGATGCACCTGTGAGTGTTGGTGAAACTTCTGAGCAGGCTACGAAAATTGAAAGTCTTAATGCTTCAAGCTTCACAACTGAACCTGCAGTGACTGTTTCTGAAAGTAAACTCTCAAACCCATTGAAGGTATACATCAGTGCAGCTCTTTTATCGGAATCAATGATGTCATATAATTAATACATGGAATTGCAAACCTATTTTCCCTTCTTTCCATGTGGTGTGTATTTGTTTTGTGTTCAGGGATCTGCTACTCCACAAGGTGTTGGTTCAATGAACAAGAAGTTGGCCAAGGATAAACCTAACGTGAAAGGCATTGCTTCAGTTTCCCATAACAAGAGAGCAATACTTTCTCAAAGCCTTTCATTCCCAGCAAGAGGTTTTCATGCTGATAATATGAGGAAAAGTATTGATGGAAACCCAAAGAAAACCATTGCTAAGAATGCCCGAGATGATGGTGCAAAAGCTCAAGCCCCTTCTTCCAATAGATCAAGTGCTTCACCATCCCATTCAAGTCAACCCAACAGGCGTGCATCCAAAGGATTGAACTCAAATGAACCAAATACCAACAGTGGGAAAGCCTTTCATAGACATACCACATCAGCAACCATGCCTAACAGTCAACAGGCAGTGGTAAGCTTTGTAATGTCAGATTTTTCATGTTATTTGCAGATTTATTTTGAGTACACTTCATTTGCCTGATGTTTCATTTTTCAGTCTGTGGAATCAGGTGCAACCACTACGAGCCCTTCATCTGAGGTTTCTGAGTGAGTGAAAGCCTCCATCTGCTATGCAGAACTTTCTTTTTTAATTGATTGATGCAAGCATTATAAAAGCTTTACATTGAGTATTGTTAAAAGTTTTCCATGGGAAGCATTGGTTTTGTCCCCAACCCCCTTTCTGAGCTAAAGTGGGGAAAAAATGTCATGTTTGTTGATGGATAAACATTGTCCATTTAATCTTTTCATTGCAGATCAGCTGGCCAAAACTCAAAACCCACAACAACTGCATTGCTAAGTAAAGAAGAAGATGACACACATTCTACTTCGTATTATTCTTACATTGGACCTCCATTTGTTTAGCTATTCTTTCTGCACATTAAGCACAAAATTTGTTGAGATGCAATTATCTGTTTTATAAACAGAAGTGTCACTCCTCGTGGACAAAGAAATAGTGGACCTGCATTTTCCTTCAGGTTGGATGAACGTGCTGAAAAACGGAAGCAGGTTGTCCATGGAAATTTGGATCCCTTGTCAAATCATTGAAATCTTCAATTGAATTCACACATAATCGTATTATGGCCTTTGTTTACCAGTTCTTTTCAAAGATGGAAGAGAAGATTCAGGCTAAGGAAATAGAAAAAAGCAACTTGCAGGCAAAATCAAAGGTGTTGAGGTTTTTCTTTTTGCCTGGAAGATTTTTGACTTTAGCATTCTTTTAGCCATCCTTAAAAACTCTAGTTCATGTTCCCCATTTTTCCTTGTGGTGACATGCAGGAGAACCAGGAAGCAGAGATCAAGCAGCTAAGGAAGAGCTTGACATTTAAAGCCACGCCCATGCCAACTTTTTACAAAGAACCTCCTCCAAAAGTTGAAATAAAGAAGGTAATAAATGGATTTCCATTCTGCAGATAATATCATTTCAGACTTTATCATTCTTCATCGCAAGGTTTCAATAATTTTAAGGTTGAAAGCACTTACCAAAATGAACTCTCTGGAAACCTTTAAATTCCCATAATTTCTCATATGATGCTAATGGATTTTTGGGAAGCATATGCATTATGTGGACAAAGGGACAGGTAGGAGTCTTTCTTACCTGCATACTGGCTCATTGCCATTTTAGTAATGTGTTATGTTTGTACACGTGTTCCTGTTGAATTGTTTTCAATTACAATACTTTTGGAAGAACCTTGTCAATTCCAACTTGAAGGTCCAAAATACAGATACTGTGAATGGGAGTGGATAATACTTAGGAAATGGGAGATAGCCAAAATCTACCCCCCATGAGGCAAGAAAAAATTACAAGGCCTGACTCCCAAATTTAATTGGGGTTGACTACATACATCTTGACTCACCACTTCATTCCATTATGAACTGAGTTTGGTATGAGATTTCCTAACCATAGTTTCCTAAGTCAAACATTGCCCTCTTCCTCTCCTCTCACCATCCACTTTGTTGTTACTTGCTGATGCACATCTTTTGGCCTCTGCATTTGTTTGTAGGGGGTGGGTGGCATGGCATTGGATGCTGATTAAAGGGTCATGTCTTCTGTTTTGTCATATTGAGAAACTTATACTAGCTGCATAGATTCTCCCAATAGGGGATAACTAGTTCCAGACTTCCTTTTCTCCCAAACTAGTCAAATGAAATTCGAAGATCAGGGCTACATTGAAGCTTCAATTCCTGGCACAAAATGTGGCTGAAGAGTGCCCGAAATTTCATCGGCACAAAACTTGTGCTAGTAGTTCACTTTCACTTCTTTTACATAAGACTTCTAATTAATTTTCCTGCTAATTGTTATAGATACCAACCACCCGAGCAAGATCACCAAAGCTTGGGAGGCACAAGAGCTTTAACACTTCAATGAACAACTCTTTGGAAGATGGTGGCTCTTCTCTAAGCCCACAATTTTGTCATAGCCCACATATGAGCTTGGAATCAGTTAATTCAGTGAAGGGTGTTCAAAGAAATAGTGTCAAAGATAATGTTGCATCAAAGACCCCAATCAGGAAGTCTCAAACTAAGCTTCAGCATCAGAAAACCTCTGCTGCTAGAACTGAAGGAAAAAATGTCAAGTCCAAAGTAGAGTCTGCAGCCGGACAGAGTCGGGACACAAGAGTATGTGTTGGAACAACTGAAGGAAACGAGAGTGATTCTCCAATTCTTGCTATATGTGAGAACGAATCTGACACGGCAAATCCTGCTCAGAAAGATGGACAAGTATTGAGTGCACCTAATCCCGAGTTTATCCCTTCTATAGTGGCGGTTGGAGGGTGAAAACCTCATTCTTGTACCTTTTATCCATAGTTCTTTCATGTTCGAGTTCTCATTTCTGTTAATATACCGTTTCATGTTTGCTTGTGATAATTTTTTTGTATCTGTCTGAATGCGTGTAAAGTCACAGGTTTATGAAACTTGTATTCCATTGTTAAATTTATTGAAGCGTTTGGTTATATTTTCCTTATCTTAAAGGCTTCCATTGGATTAAATATTTGATCGAATAACAAGGCTTTTCATGCAAAGCTTCCAAGCTTCAAATCTGCTTTATGAGACTATTCTTGGCTTTTCCATAAAAAGAAAGCTATCACCAAGACCTCAGTTATAGTTCCATTGAGTTCCTAGAATATGCCGAGGGGACATTTTACAAGCAGTCCTAGCTTCAATGTGAATTAAGACACGCGTAGAAACGGCAGAGTTTCCTTTAGCTTGAAAAGAAATTGCAATTTTTGTCGAGTAGAGGTTAATTCTTCTTGAAACCTCAACCTCGAGTTCCCTGCATTCTAAAGCCACCTAATTTTAAATCCTGTAATCAATTCAGAATGATGCTGAGTTTTGGTGGGCTCCAATCAGGCTCTATGATAAATCCTGAAGTAGCACAGAGCAGCATCGCCGATGAAACTCCTAAATCGTATATATTTGATAACACAAATATCCAATTGATGTTGGAGAGTCAATTTTCTGCAACTACAAGGGATAAGGTGAGCATGACAATGGCTTGGATGCTAACCCCGGAAAGATTTAGCAGCTTTAGCGTCAACAGCGGACAAAAACTGCTGATAATGATCGATTGCTTCTGGGATTTGAGCTTATCAAAGTGAACAATCCTTAGTTGAGATTAAATATCTCTTGCTTTCAATATTACAGTATGGTTCAACGCTTGTACGACATAATGTGACATTGCTCCATATGACATGAAAAATAAGTAGGAACTTGTTAGCATTGCGAAGTCGTTTTCAAGTCCAACTCACAGGACCCCACCCTTCACACGATTGGAAAGCGACATTAAACCCGCCTTTGTACTATCAAAATAAGTATAGTTATAATTATTCTGTACAAAACTCACATTGAGAGGTCCATCAACATTGTGCTCACTTCAACACCACCCACCCCAAAAATTAAAAAAGATAAAAAATAAAAAGAAATTGCAACATTCTTGAGTCTTGACATGGTTTTAAAAAAAAAAAAAAAAAAAATCGAACTTTTAAAACTGTGATGTGCTCCAAAAAAAAAAAAAAAACTACATTGTGGAAATTTTGAGAGACCAAAAGAAATGTCCCACTTCCACTAAATTTAATTCATTAATTCTATAATCAAATGTTAAACTAACTAAACCAATTTCCTTAATTGAATTGATTTGGATACTAATAGAAACGCGATACCTTCTTTTCTTTTCTTTTTTTTTAAAAAAAAAACACCATTTTTCCATGCACTAAAACGAATACCAAACGTTAAAAAGAAAAAAGTGCATTCCAATACGAAACATAAAACAGGTTTAATATTTAAAAGGGAGAGCCGTGCCTCCATTTTCTTTCCCGCTGCACATTTCTTCCCTCCGCGTCTTCCAGCTGTTCAGACAGGCAATGCATTTTAGTTTATTTTTAAATTCTGTTGTCTTTTTATTAACAAGAGCTTGTCTGGCTCCAACCAATTAGATTGAGAATACATGAAATTTGACCACCAGAGACCAAGACTTAGGATTTGGCTGTGGCGTTGACATTTTGTTTGCCTTCGCCAAGTGCACCGACTGAAATGCAAAACCCACCATATGTACATACGTTTAAAAAAAGAAAAAAATCAATTAACCCAAAAAACAATTTTAGTTAACCGAACTAAATTTTTGAATTCATTAACTAAATCTATATAAATCAATTTTCTTGATTTAACTGCAGTTCTTAATTTTAAAAATCATAATTAAAAGAATCAAACCCAAATGTTATATATATATATATATATATATATATATATATGTGTGTGTGTGTGTGTAGTTTATTTTTTATTTTAATATTATTAAAAAAATTAATAATATAATTATTTATAATAAATAAATGTCATAAAATATTATTATATCTTAAATAATCACTTATTTATTTTATATATAATAATTATTATAAATTTTTAACAAATATATCAAAATATAATTTTACATTCAAATTGAAATTTTATTTTTTTGAAAAAATTATTTGACCAAACATAAATTAAAACCAAATCAAACTATTTAGTTAACTAAAATTTAGTTACTTAAAAATTTTATATTAGTTTCAACTTGTAATTTAACATAATCAAAATTTTAACATAATTCAACTTCTAGGTTACGAAGGAAAGTGAATTTCCCCCACACCCCCCCCCCCCCACCCTTTTTTTTCTTTTTCCCTTTCCCTGAGTAGTCAATCCAGCCAAGGCAAATATGGTGGATGCCCCTGGAGACAGAATACTCCCTACAGCTGCTAGCCTAGCTGTGTCCAGTACATGTTTTGTCCTGTCGCCCAATGGAAGGTCACAGGCCCACCTCGGGCTCCGTTTAGTTTCGGGTTCACATTCCGTTTTGGGAGTAAATTGGAATATTGAAAAACAGCCACATCCGAAGCAAACAAGAAATTACTAATATCACCCCACACAGGATTTCCTTAAAATATTTTTAAATTTTTAAAAAATTGACAATGATATTTTCATGTTCCCACTACATTTTCTCATATTATATTTTATTATTGGACAGTGACAAGAATGATAAATAAAACAAATTCCAATTTATGCATAAACAAGGCGACAAGAAACAAAACCCATGACTTGAATGGACAAAGAAATAACAGGTTCTCCACTGTCGCTCATGCATGGAGGCAGTGGAACATGATGCACATAAGAAGAAGAAGAAAAAAAAAAACATTTTAATTACAGTTGTCTAATAACAAAAAAGCCACAAACTCTCTGTTTCCCTTGGGTGGGATTCTGAGGAAAAACATACAACCTTGATCCATTCCCTTCCATTGTGAATTGCATTGCCACAAAAGGTCTTTCTGTAATTGCACAGACAGAAGGAATAGTCAGCTAAAGAGAGACATTTCCTTTCAAATAAAGGCTGTAGAGTTCATATGCCAAAATTAAATTGCACTTACATTTCCCTATGGTTTTTTCATGTTCCATTCCTACTCTTTTTGAGATTTTTACTTGCGTATGTTCATTGACATGTAGTGAAATGCGAATCCTGTCCAAAAGCAACAAGCATTCTACAAGCTACTTCCATCAACTTCCCTGCAAAGACACATAGTTAACATTGGATCCCAGTAAACTCAAGTTTGCACATCAACATCACATGCATTTAGTGATAATTCAAGAAAGCTACTGACAATCAAGCATATTTTGGACTATAATATTTTGAGGTACTATCATATTTTGATTAAATGATGTACCAATTGTGCCACCTAAATATGGAGATTTTCCACCTTATAAAAACAAATGCTAAAATAAGGTGTGCAACTCAATTATAGACAGGCTGTTGCCGGCATCTTAGGTGTGGTGGGGTTTAGAAGATGTGACTCACAGCTAGGAAATCCTTAATTTGTATTCCTCTGCTTCTCTTTTCTTTTTTTTTTTTTTTTTCTTGGGTCCCTCTTTTTTGAGTACACCAAACATAAGGATTCGTAGCAAGGCAAGGACAAAAGAATTCTTGACAGCCAAGTAGGTGAAGATCATAAAATCAAATTCACCTTTACTCCTCGCCGACAACTTCTGCAGTTTTTTTTTTTTTTTAATCTTTTCCTTGGTAGTTGTTATTAATGTACACTTTTGTGGAAGAATTAGCCACCGCTAAGAGCGTGCCTAATCTCAGGACTTTGTACCATTTTCATTCCTCATCTTTTAACAAAGAAAATATGTATGGGGCACATGGACTTTCAGCCAATCTTCTGCAATCACATACTTGCTAGCCAAATTTGGTCACTGAATCAACAACACGATCGAGTAAGCTTTCACATAGTTTTGAAAGTTTACTCCGATGGAGAGAGAATGGCCCCCACGATAGCCTGCTTGTAGGCTGGGGCTAATTAAAAAGCCATTAATTACAACTCATAACGTTATTAGTTTTGACCCACCGCCGACACCAATCACGGCCTCACATACTAAACATTAGCATAGGATGCTGGTGATGCCCACCGCATTCACACTTAATTACTCAAATTAAAGACTAAAATGTCACTAAGCTAACAAAGCAGCAATAAAACCAAAACATTGCAGCAAAAATAATCGTAATCAAAAAATTGAAAAAATAAAAACGAAAAGACCAAACAGAACATACCTCTCCTGGGCTTGGCAGCAACCTTAACAGCGGTAACCGGTTTCTTAGTGGTCTCCTTTTCGGTCTCCGGGAACAAAACGCCGTCGATTCCCTGCACTGAAATCCGTCCATCCGTGTAAATGTCCGGATCGAACAAATAGGCAGACCCATCGCCCGACCCGAATTTCACGGTCCCATCAGCCTCCTGTGCCACCACCTTGTGCGGCAAATGCAGCGTATCGTACTTAATCTTCCCAAATCTCCTCACCGCATTGTACATACTCTCTTCGGTCTGATACTCCGGTACGATATGATAGTAAATTATCTGCTCTGGCGCACCCGGTTCACTCAATTGGTCCGTGGTCAGCTTCGCCATGGCCTCGTCGTTTGGTGCCAGAACGGTGAGCACGTATCCTTCAGAGACTAAGCGGCCCATCTCGGTTGCCAGCGACGTTAAGTTCACCAAGATGTCTGCCATTTCGTTGTAGCCACCGTAAAGTAGCAGTGTTTGGATAAAGTCCCTGACTTGAGCCTCGCCATCAAAGTGGTGGTGAGGCCCGCCGGGACCTGGAGCTGGGGCCGGAGCCAAGGAAGGACCCGGCGCCATGGCTTCGTGAATGGGTAGTGCCGGTGGCGACCCGACGGGTGCTGCCGGTGCGGGTTTCTTCAGTCGGTGGGTTCTCGGATCCACTTCCGGTGCGCCCTCGGGGAGTACTGCGGATATGGATCTCAGACTCCTCCTCCTGTTGAAGTCTTCTTGTACCGATTGAGGGACCAGTAGCCGTTCGATCCCGTGGATTAAACCGTCGGGTCGGATCACATCGTCGGGTCGGACAATCTCCGCGGAGTCAACGACTTTCTTGCCCGAGTTCCTGCTCATCAAGTGAACGTGGTCATTGCAGAGCGTGGCGTGCCTCGTGGCCTCGGATTTCTCCCGGGGCCAGTCATTGGATCCGACCCGAGTTGGGATAATGTGGAACATCAAAAGGGTCTGGAGAGTCTTGAGATTGCCCGGTTCAAGCAAGAACCGCTTAAACTCCGGGTCCAACTGGCGCTCGAGGGCCTCATTTCTGGGAGCAAATATGGTGATATTGTGCTTACCGACGGCCTCTTCAAGGGTCTGGAGGAGAAGGGCCTTTTCGACGAGCTCAGCCAACTCGGTGTAATGCGAGTCCAGGAGGGCCACAAGAACCGAGTTGGAATTTATCATCTGACCCGTAGTGGAAGCAGAAGATGATAGCTTTGAAGATGGGCGGTTGCTGTGCACATGCAATGCAGAAATCGGTACAGAGACAGAGAGCAAAGAGAAGAAGACGAAGAAGAAATTGGAGACACCATGGACGGGAGTATCCATGGAGCTCAAATAAGCCGAGGGAGAGTGATCAAATTGAATTGGGTAAGACAAGACTCGCTACAAAGGTTGTAGCTTTGAGGCTTTGGCGATGTAATATCGGCCGGTGGCCGTGTCGGTGGCGTTTTAGAGAGAGAGAGAGAGAGAGAGAGAGAGATAACCTTATGGCCTTTCTTTTCCTGGGTTGAGTTTGGGCTTTTGCTTAGGAGGAGAGTAAAGTGAGAAGGAATGGAGACGGTGCACTTATAAAAAGAAAAAGTTATTTAGTTGGGGGCAGTGACAGCGAGAGAGAGAGAGGGAGAGAGAGTAGTAGTCCAGGAAAAAAAAAAAAAAGGTAGACTTTGGAAGATTAGCACATGACAGTGGGCGGAGGAGAGAGAGAGATAGAGAGAACGTAAAGGTGGGTTCGGACAGGCTGGATGTGGGGTTCACACGGAAGGTAGGCTTTGGTTTGCGCATTCTATTGTCACTAACTCATGAGCCACACGGCTTCACAACTCCCTCTCTCTCTCTCTCTCTCTTTATGTCTTGGTTTCCAAGCCACGTGACTCAACTTATTTTCTTTCGTTGTTTGGATTTTTGGTCTCTCTAACTTCAGTTGCTGCATTGCTCCTATTTTTTTTCTTTTCTCTCCATCTTTTTGTCTTTTCTATTTTCATTTTTTTCATGCTTAAAAATGAAATTGGGTTACCAAAATTCAAGTATTTAGAAAAAGAAGCAGAATTGGCATGACATTATTAAAAAAGGTAAAGCTAAGTTTGCATGACTGAGGCAAAACGGTTTGCTATCAGTTACGGTGGAAGAAATCTTTTATTTTTTACAGACAATGTAAATATTTTGTATTTGAGAATATTATATATATATATAGTATTAATGGAAATATATCATATTTTTAAAAATATATTATAATTTTTTGTGATTAAAAGGTATTGTATCCCCTGGCTGGGCCCACCTTCCATAGTTCCATGCAGTGTCGCTCTTAAGAAGTTGAGCATGTGAGCAGAGCCCTAAAACAGAAGCTGATGGGCTGAGAACATCACAGGAGCGCGAGTAAGACGTGGTAAGCGTGGCTTTTAAAAGAATGAATATGAAGTTTACGAAAATAAAAGAATATATACAATTTTTATTATATATTTAAATTTAAAAATAAAAATTAAGATGTGAATGTGTCTGGAAATCACTCACTAAATGCATTCCTTGTTTTTTTTTTTCTTAATTGTTTTGGAGAAAATTAATGCCTCCTTGTTGTTGCGTTGTGTTTCCACGCCAAGCCTGTCAACAAAATCTATCTCTCTCCTCCACGCTCTCCAAGCTACACCGGTCCTCTCACGCTCGCATTTATCCCGGGAACCGTAGTTGGGCTTTATAAGTCCGAAACGCCGACGTCTCGCGCCCCGGGAAGATTGCCTGTCCCTCTCACTTTTATTTTTATTTTTTATTTTTTGGACCTTGGAACATTGTCCCTCTCACTTGACTTCATACGGCATACACGCGCGTATTTTATTTTGTGCAGTTGGTCTTATTTTTGTGTTTTTTTTAGGCATAATTTTATGTACCGTAGTTGGGCTTTGTAAGTCCGAAACGGGGACGTCTCGCCTGCCGGCGGATTACCTGTCCCTCTCACTTGACTTCCTGCTATAAGACACACATATTATATTTATGCGGTAGGTCTCTTTTTGGTTTTATTGGGGTAAGTGTAACATAGATAAGATAAAATTAACCGAAATGAATAGAACCTTACATTTGGGGAGAAAAGGACATTTTGAGAGACTGTTATTGAATGTCGACATCCCATCATTTTATTCAATGTCGTGCGTATCTGTAAGATTTGTTCGTGTACAAGTTTTTTACTGGAACGGGATGAATGATTTAATTTTCAGTAGCTGTAGTCTCTAATAAAATATGAAATAGCGACTCCGCGGGTTTTCCTCCCAATAAAAAGAGATGAAAATAACCACTCGAGGCAGTAAACCTTCAAATAAGAGTGGTTTTCCTCCTCGAATCATCCTGTCAATTTCCAACATAATTGCATTTGAACCGTCAAACACGCAGAATTAGAGCTTAATTGAAGGTCAAAGGTCCGGTTCTGGCGGCGATTCCATGCATTGTTATTATTATTACTTGTTTTAAACGATGAAAAGTGGTGTTTCGTAGATACGTCGATGATCGCATACGTGACTTAAAAAAAAGTCAAAAATCACTCGTTGACGCACTCATTCATTCGTACGTTGAAAACTCATGTATTGTTGATATTGTTGTCGTCATCTCTTCCTCTTTTACTTCTTTTCTATTGTCTACTAATTGATGTACACTTGAATTATGTTATCTTATACCAACAATACGTACGAAGAAGCTACGATACGGTAAAACAGAGTTATATTTCTTGGCGAACTGGCAGGCATCTCCACAACTTGCCAACATGGGAAGCGAACCAAGGCTTCAGGAAATTCAAACAAGCAAGGCTCCAGACCACACTGCTCCCTTCCTAAGGTATACACGGAGAAACGTCACCAGTGAATCGATTTTTTATTATTTTTTGTTTTGTTTAATTATTTTTTTGATAAGTGAAAAAGGTGGAACGCCTATCAGACACTAATCTTTTGACATCTTAGCATGTTATTTTATTCAACTAATTATGCTATAATTCAACTCCCACGATTATGGTGATATCCCTACTAAAATGGGGCTGCCAGGAAATTTCCTTGAGGCGGCTCCAGGACCAAGCACAAATGAATGCTTTACTACTCAATTTGCGCACGATCTAACCATCCATGTTTTGCAGAGATCTGCGTCCTTTTTTTAACATAAAAGTTTTGTACGAGGAAACAAATCTCAACCATAAATAAAACAATTTACATACAAATGGCCATCGAAAAGGCATGGCCACATGGATAATCTTTCCTCAAGACTTCCTCTCACCTCTTGTTATCTGAATAAAGACAATCCAGTGCCCGGCAACACAAAGCATCTTCTCCTCAGCATGTCATATTTGAAGATATCAGTTTACAGCCTGGAATAGGAGGTTCAACCCATGTTAATTGATAGTCTTCATGTAACAGCTGAAATAGCATACCACAAGATTTCGAAGGTTTGTATTTGGAATTTTAAAATAGTTCATCTGCACTGCACTCTGGGGTTCTAAAATATTCTCATCACTACCACAAGATGTAGTCTGACAACCTTTTGATAATCAAAGAAATTGGCTAAATCAACCAAAGGTAGAGCAATGCAAAGCATCAAAACAGTGACTCTTCCAGATTCGTTTGCATTTGTATGCCTGCAACAAGTAACGGCTCAACAAAACTTCACACTCTAACTATGGTAAGACAACTAAAGCTACCAATAATTTGATAAAACACATGGTTTTCTAGCAAACCAATTATTTGTAAACTGAAATTGACATCAAGTTTGGGACTCACCTTCAAAGATGAAATGCTGTGGATAGATGATGCAATTATAGATAAAATATTTGACAACTTAAGCAAAGGCTGAAGTTGCAGCGTGAGAAGCTGTTGCACTACTTTCATTCAAGGGGCTATCTCTGCCAGTATCAGCATTTTCTTGATCTCTTTCAGAAACTGAGCAATCAGTCAAATAAGTAGACACAGAAACTTGGTTGTCTCTTTCATTATCTCTGGTTTCCAGGCGCTCCATCATTCGAGATACACTTGCAATTCCTGCATTAACTTCTCTTCGAACTTCAGAACCAAAATCTGACATGAAAATGTTACGAGAGAACAGCCTCTCCTTCCATCCTCTGGTACCTCTTGAAATCGATTCATTGAATCTTACATTAACAAGCACCAACAAGAAATCAACATAAGTAAATGGAAAAAGTTCTAAAAAAGTCATGGAGGAATATGTGTGTAGATTTTAGAAATTGAGTCTACCTCATTGAGACTGCACTAATTCTTGATTTTAGAGACTCTGAGAATGATTGAAATTCTGATGGTGCTGCTCTACTCTGACTTGGTGGTGAAGAGTGACTCAAATTGATTCTATGACAAACAAATGATACCAAGTCTTTTATATGAATATGCACAAACATGTTGAAGGACAACAACATTAAACACATGTAAAAGATAAAAGAAGAAAATCATGAATACTGATGATTATACAGCAGTCAAAGAAGAAATCCATGAATACCGATCGTTAACAGAAGTTCCTTGATGAAGTGAGGGCACGACAGTAGTCCCAGATGAAGAGGAGCTTTGATCAGCTAGAACAGATGGAAAATGGATGGTGTGTTCTGATTGTTCGTTCACACCAGATCTATGTGGGGTAGATGGACTAGCTATGGTGGATGCTGCTGGTTCATTTTCTCCTATAACCGGAGTCAAAGGGGAAGAAACATGACTGGGAGGTGGTGTACCAGGATGAGCAGAAAACACCAAGAACTGTGAGCGACCATGCCGCGATGACCTATTTCTCTGGCCTTCTCTCCTACCAAAGGGGTGTGTCCTTCTCATTGCAGCAGTGGCAGCCAAGTGCTGGATTATTTGTTCCTCAAGCTCAGAATCACTTGCACCTGCTGGCAACTGCATAGAATGAGAAAGATTGCAGTGTCAAACGAGAAAGATTGCAGTGTCATAATCCAAGGGGTAATCTCTTCTATGTATAGTAACCACAAATGTCAAGTACTGATGGTAAACAGACATGCTGCAACTCCCCAAGCGAGGGATGAAGAAATATGGTAGAATTTCTTGATGGAGCAGTCCTGAAGTTCCTCTCCTGTTCTACTGCCTCGAACAATTCTTGACTGCCACAATAAGTAAACAACATAACTTGAAAGCATAACAAAACAAAGTAACAGAAGGCAAACATCACAAGCAATAAAAAGCAAGACCAACCTGATAGGATCCTTGAAACTAATGGACTGCAAACACATGGGGCAATGAGAACTTCTTTGACACCTGCAAATTACAACCTCAAGTAAAATTTAAATGCTATTTAACCATCAGGCTTCAGCTTGGAGGCCACATCAAGCTCTTAAAGGGATTTGAGGGGGAGAAGGGGGTTTGATTCACCTATCCAAAAGAAAATCGATGTGATTCTCTGTGTAGATCTTGCACTTCAGTGATTTGTTAATAACCCACCACTGTTAAATAGTTTTTCCATTGTTTTACAGTCACCATGCTAGGAGATTTTTCAATTGTCCAAGAATACTTGGGCACCCAAAGAGATATGCATAAAAACCTCATGTAATCCCACTAAGGATAAGTTCTAATGAACAACTAATGCAGCCACTAGTGGCTTCAGAATTCAAACAAAGATCCACAGAACAACCAAAAACCTAGTTTTCCATTGAGGATCACTTGACTGTAGGAAAGTAATTGCCAGCCAGTACAACAGTGTTATTCTTGCCTCAAAAATGGGTCAAACATTCACAAAAAGGGACTCAAAACTCTTGATAATGCTTTCTGGAGTCACCAGGAGCAGTGGAAGTGAAGCACAGCATTAAAAGATCAAAGAAATCTTTAACGAAGGATATTTGGATACAGCTTATGCATGTAATACTTTACTACACCATAACTGCCAAAGTTACCCCACACACCCAAGAAACATAACGGCAATAAAATAAATCAGAAACCATACATGCAAAACAGCTGGATGAGAATTGCAAGAAAAGAAGGAGAAAAGATATCACACACTCAAATCATCTTATGTTCATCAATGTGTAAAGCCTCCTACAGGCCATCTCACAGCAAAAGAACCAAAATAATCCATGCACGTGCATCAAGAATGATCCAATTTATGTTTTGCTAAAGCTAGAACCAAGGAAAGAAAAAGAAAGTGCTTATTGATATACCATTCAAGGATGCATTGAAGGTGAAACTCATGCTTGCAACTAGTCACCTGCAAGATGAGAGATAAGACAGAATTTAGTCCACAAAACATGGCACAACATCTAAGAAAAGGATGTAACGAATAGAATCCAAAAGGGTATATATGATTGAGAATGAAAAAGGCATTTTAACAGTTGTAGAATGTAAATTATTACCACTGAAGGATCACTTTCAGTAAACTCCTCAAGGCAAATACTGCAAGCATCATTGCATGACTCCTGAATTCCTCCTTCCACAAAAGCTGCAGCTGATGTCACGTTTGTTTCAGGTTTCTTGGTCTCTTCCACCTCTGGAACCTTCACACCAAGACCCTTCAACAGTTCAAAATGGACAAATCACACTTCAATTTAGCATCCAAGCAAAATGAGCAATAATCTTTCTCGGTCCGTAATGCTCGTGAAATGCAGCATTCATGAATCAAATATTCACGAGCCAATGCAGATGACCAAGATGACCATGGCAATGGAAAAGATAATGAAATTCTTGAATTTTAACCAAAATTCCCAAGGGGAAAAGAGGAATTAAACCCAGCCACTTGGTTAGGCTACAATAATTACCACCACCGAGTGCTCAATACATCAACGCATTTCAAAACCCAATCCAGCCTAACGAAGGAATTCAGCACATACAGACAGGCTTTTCCAACACATGTTCTTCATTTTAAGAAAAGACAGCTATCTATGTTGACCTATTTTTCCTGAAAATCAATTACATTAACGTTTTAACGTTAAGATAAGGCCCCCCTTTCCCACACCACGGCCCCCCCTCCAAAAAAAATAAGCAGCCGGAGCCATGGGCATACAAAACAAACCCAGACAAGAAACTGACTAATTTAAATTAGAAAATAAAGAATACGTGCCCCATTAAAGCAACAAAGATAAAAACTTTCCAGAAATTTTGCACAAGGAAAGAGAAAAACAAAAAAAAAAAGCAAGCATTGGGGTTTATACCTCCATTGAGAAATTGGAAGAGCTCCGGATGATGGGCCTGAAAAGAAACGCAAGTTCAAGAAATGCCCATGAAAATGAAATGCTGAGAGGCCAAGTCTTTGGATTGGAATGACCACCCCCAAACCTTTGGAAAGGAAAACAGAGCCTAGAGATCCATCAGAAAACCCTAGAATTCAGGGCAGCTGATCATGAGATTCTGACATTAGAGATAATTTAGAGAGAGACAGAGAATAATGACGTGGCAACCTTTTACTTTTTGTTATGTTATTCTTTTAAAAAAATGGAATAAATAAGGTAATTTTGTTTTTTTAGATCCAACAATGTAATAAGTTATTAAAATTTTATAAATTATTAAAAATTTAGTAAGAAAAGAGCTAAAGCACCTAACAAAAGAATAACATGACAATGAGCAAGAGTTCATTGATATTAGGAGACTTATTTTTCATCTTAGTAATTTATAAATTTTACATTTTTTTATTAAATTTAGCAAATTATTAATTTTAATAGATTAAAATTATAATTCATGTCTACGGGGATCTGCTGTAGACAGATTAATAATGTATTGATGGATTAATTATCAAAAAATTCATCGTCTTTATGTTTTTGCATCGCATAACCTTCAATTTTCACTGTTGCAATGGTGTTGCATGTTGGTTTTATTATTATTATTATTATTATTATTTTCACCGGTTCTCCTTTCGATTTTATGGAAAGCCTAAAAGCTCCATGGAATTTTTGAGGCCTTACGCTAATAAAGACCAACCCAGTTGAAACCAGTACTGGTCCTGTGGCCCTTACTATTTTGAGTTCTGTTACGGGTTGAACTTGTGGGCTGTCTCTCTTTGGGCTTGCAAGAAAATTTAACTAACGCGGGATGCTTGATTCCACTGTCAACGCTCTTCTCTCTCTATATTTTTTTGTATTATTCTTACTAGTTAGCTAGGTTGATTCATATATTATTATTGTTTTTGCATTTTGTAATAGTTTATATTGAATCCGTGCATATTTATCGTTTTTTTTTTTTATTATTGTGTTACCATTATTTTTTTTTTTTTGGTATGAAAATTTATTAGTAGGTTTAATTGATACGAGCGTCAATTTAATACTGTACACTGCATGGTCATTAGCTGTGCATAATGATTTGATCGAGTCCTCTTAGTCTCCAAAATGTACTTTGCTCTGCTTTCCCAAATTTGGTAATTAAATAAACTATGGTGTGAAAGGCTTTGAATGGGCATCCTTTATTATTATTATTATTATTATTATTATTATTTTGCTTATGCATCTTTAAGCAAAGGCTATTGATCCTATTTGAAGGACAGTGGTTGGTCCAGGTTTACTATTTTTTATGAAATTTATTATCAAGCAAAAAAATTATTCAAGAAAACTGATTAATAAAAAAAAATAAAATAAAATTCAAGAAACAAATCATTTGATGAATAAATACTTAAATTGAAGTTGCCAAAACTAACTAATTCAGAGTTCTCTTCCATTTACATAGGCCAAATTTAATCCATAACGTGGACGGCAACAAGCCCCAAATCAATTGTCGTTTGGCATTTTCACCGTCCCTTGATAGGTGCATTGAAGGGTTGGGTTAACTCAAATGTGACACTGTTTAACTGAAATTTTCATTTGATTTCAGTTTTTTTAAAAACTTGAACGAAAAATTTTAATTTAAGATTTTTGTTTTTCCAACTTGGTAACCGATTGAAAGGTTGATTATAAAAAAAAAAATCTTTTCAAAATTTAAATTTGGTTATGTAAAATTAAAATATTGATGCATTTTAAAAATTGTGATTATTGTTATATATAAAACAAATAAATAATTTTTTAAAATATAATAATATTTTAGTGGCGTTAGTTTGATATACATAATATTATTAATAATAATTTTAAATAGTAATAAATATCAAAATTAAACACACACGTATATATAAAATAATATTATAATTCAATAATTTTACTAGTTATTTTTTAAGATTAAAAAACATAAATCAATTGAAAAAAATTCATTTATATTGTTTTAATTAACTAATTTTAAGATTCAATTTAATTAATTAAAATTTTATCTCGATCTGTTGCATCAACCCAAATTTTTCAGTTTTTTTTTTTTTTTTTTACCCTAAGCCCCAACTCCAAGTCCTTAAAACCCTGCAAATGTAAAATCATGGAGTTATTAACAAAGTGACAACTGTTAATTGTGTATTATTAGCAAAAAGAAAAAGGTCAAGTGAAGGGAAAAAAAAAAAAATCAAAAGCATCGATCCTTAAACCCTAGTTTCCCTTTGCACGACTGTGGGGCAGAAGGACGGCATAGAGTGCCAAAATGAACCATCCTTTGAGGACAGACGAGTGGTCCTAATTCCCCCACGGGCAACAGAAAAGAATACGACAGTTTTCTCGCCCCACGGAAACCCAGGTCAAAATCCAGATCTGCACCACCTGGGCCAGCAACTTGCAGACCGGGAAAGCGACGTGCTAAATGAAAAGGGAGAGTCCACGGGTGAAAAAGCTTGTGGTAAGTACGCTTCCTGTTGCACTTACCTAGCGGAAACAGAAAAATGCTTCAAAGTGGGCAAGAAAAATAAGTAAAAGGGTTGTTTTATTCACATGCCAAATTATCATTTCAAAGGCTGCATCAATTTTTTTTATATCAAAATTTAACTTTTTTTTTTTTTTTTGTGAAGAAGATTTATCATTTAAGTAATAATATTTTTAAATAAAATATTTCTTAACAAATTATTATCTATCAAATTTAAAATTTAACTGTATGTCAATCATAAATTTTTTTAATTTTTTCAAAAGTTGTATCATGAGGGCAGTTAAATTACCATTTAAAAATTGATGCAGATATGGTAACCCCGGAGTTACTTTACTCCGACCCGTATGCTTAAGGTACATTTGCACAGCCTGGGGTCCGTCGTTAGCAACTAGGACGCCATTCCTACTCTAACCCCTCGTCAAGGGGTGGTGATTAATGTAACGATTATGGTGCTGTCCATCTCGTATTCAATGTATATATATAAACATTGTAGATTAAAGCAAAACGAAAAAGGGTGGGATTTCCAGCTTGGAAGTGACAATCAATTGTTCATCGTATAATCTACAAGTCAAAATTCTATTTGAACAGTCCAAAAATGACGACTTCGAGTGTTCATCTACTTCTCCATTCACACAATAACGTTTCACGTTGAAGAAGTCACCCAGGGCCCCAAGGACAATGGGTTATCCATCTAATTAGTGGCAAAGCCGTTGAGAGATCTCAAAGAGCACAGCATTTTCCTCTGATAATACTCGCAGGGTCAATGCCAAAATACTAAAACTTCATTCATCGTGAATACGAAATCATCATTTTTTAATACATGCCCTTAAAACAAAGCATCAAATTTGGGGGAAGAGAAACAAACATAAGGGGAAAAAGAAAAAGAAAATTTAGGCAAACAAGAATTAAGAAAGTATTTACCAGATGAGAATCATGAAATTGAAGAAATTAAACAACAAGAAGAAGAACAAATGGACAGGCACTAACTACTAGGCTTTGGCTTTCGATTTTAGAGAGAGGGGGTCCTTGCTTTTTTTTTTTTCAATTTTTATTTTTACCTCCCTCTCGAGGCTATTGAACCACGGACTCCATCTGGGCAGCGGTTCTAATCGGCGGCGGGGACCACGGCGGAGGCTCTCTCTTAGAAGGACTTCTCCAAAACCCAGTACCGTAAAATGTCTCCCACATTTCTTTCTCTAGCTTAACCATGGCATCCTCATCCTCCTCCTCGTGGGACTTCAACATCTCCACCGACGCGCGATTGAAACTCTCCCACGCAGCATGCATCTGTATCTCCGTATCATCGCGACCGCACTCGCATCGCATGGACCGCGGCAGCAGCAGCCCTTTCTTGATCAGCTTCTGCCGCCTCCCCTTCCTCAGCGCCCGCCGGCACAGCCTCGCGGGGACCTTGAACAAGGCCAGGATCAAGAGGTTCACCAACGCGCACGGGCAACAACAGCATACCGCAGCACACTCCGCGGTGGTCCCGCCCGCCACTTCTCCGAAACGCCCGCTGCAGCAGGACGAGTTGGATGGGCTGCGCCGGAGCAGTCGTTGTCGCTTGTTCACGGAAGGGGATGAAGACGAAGACGACGACGACAAGGAGGACGAGGAGGAGGAGGACATCAATGGCGACGCCTTACGGAGCAGCACTCGGCGAAGCATCAAAGATTGAGTCTTTTTGGTGGCGGCGGCAGCAGCGGCGCTGCTCCTGTTGTCGATATCAATAATCATGTAATCAAATCAGACTAACGACCAACGCCCGGTTTTGAGAAGGTTATATGAAAATCGACTCAAGCTTTTCTTGCTATGATCTTGGTTGAATTTCTCGTTTCATCATGCATTGATGAAATATTTTCTCAAAAAGGAAAAACCTTTCAATTCAACCAAGATCATGAACAAGACAGCGACCCCTCGTCAAGAAGGCAGGTTTCTAGGAGAAACCACCTTCAGATACGGAAATGGAAATGGAAATGGCGGTGGTGCCCGTGAAGATCCTCCATGATGATGGATGACTTGGGGTGATCGTGGCCAGGCAGCGCTTGTGGTATGTGGGGGTGGTGGAGAAGACACGGCAACGTCCAGAGGCTGTGGTGGGGTGTTGCTGATATAGCTTAAGGCCAGATCAGGGGCTCAATGAAGTCAGGCCTCTGCCGATTTTTGCGCTCGAGACTTGAATTCCATTCTAATTGGCGATCAACGGTAATGTGCTATGACGGGGCTAACGTTCTTGCCTTATTTGGCTCTACAATCTTGAACGCGGAATTCATTCAGGTCTCGTTGTTGAGAAACGTGAGAGATTCAGTCTTATACAATACGGTTCATCTGACTGAATGAGTAAACAGACAATATAATTCACCACATACTGGTTGTCACCTTAATGGTACTCAGTTGTTTTTATAATTGAATATTTTGAATTTTAATTTTAGTTAATGACTAAGAAAAATATATTACACTTTAAAATAAGAGAAGAATATACATTGCTGTTTTAATTTTTTTATATATATTTTAAAAATCATTTAAATTTATGTTTAAATATTTTATTATATTTATTTTATTATTATTTATATGTCTTTTAATTTCATATGCAATTTAACTAGTGATTTGACGGCTAAATCGATGATTTACTAATTCCATTGCCTAAACGAATCAATGGCCGGGTCAAATTTAATAAGTATACTCTAACATGTGGTAGCATGTAAATTGTTGTATATATAATATATTTTTTTCAAGAAAATTTAAGTAAAGTAAATTTAAAGTTAATAAATTTAAATAAATATAATTGATATGTATATTAAATATAAAATATTTTATAATATATTAATATTATATATATATATATATATATTATAAAATATTTATTATTTTTAAATTCACCCTTTTTCTTCGTGTACAAATTGTCATGCATTTGCACTTTCGGTGATAAACGCTTGAAGACAAGGATTCGTCAGAGACAGCCGCGGGGGCCTAAAGGTAGAGCCTAAAATGGCTTTCGAAAGAGAGACCAGAAGGCCCAGAAACCGAGAGACGAAACGTTTGGGGACGATTGGAAAAATCAATCTTTAATATGGAAAAGTTAACCTGGCAGCGTCTATTATTGGGACTCTTCTGCTAGACTCATTGTACCCAACGAGACAATAATAATACACAAAGGTACCAAAGACGGAATTAAATAATGTATTATTATTATTATTATTATTTTTTCACTTAATTTTAGAATTGCGACCAGAGCATAAAACAAAAGTAAATTTCTTGTGAGGGTGCTCTTTTTGAACCGCTCTTTGAACTAATGAGCTAATAGACGAACACCTTGAAATTAGTAAATCTAGGCTACCAGATTATTAACTTGCGTGTGCCACATCAGGGCTATGAACGCATTTTATGCTTTTGCCCTTACACTAAAGCGGTTGTTTTTCTTGTGTCATTTGTTTGCTCTCGTTGTGCCGCTTTTAGTTTTTCAAGACAGTTTATTAATTAGAAATATTTTTTTTTTTATTTTTATTTTTAATAGTTCGATCCATATTATTAAAAAATATATATAATTTATAAAAATATTTAAAATATTTTTATTATATAATTGACGAGTAACAAACTTGTATGAGAGACACTTCGTGGTTTGTCCGTTCCAAATACCAAGGAGCCAATTGCGGACTTCTAATTTAAGTTTTAGTTAAACATGCGGGGCACAAATAAGCCTTTTTTTTGTTTTTTTTGTCTTATAATTAGGACATTTACTCGATTGTAATTTATATAATAAAAATAGTTTATCCCATTGTATTTTTTATATTTGGCTTTTAAACATAAAATATTATTGATAATAAGGTCCAACATAATTTTCAAATTATCTTATGTTTAATCCAAAAATGACATCAAACTTGCTTGTTGAAGTCCTATGTTAGCTCCTTCAAGTCCAAAAGGATCTAAGTGACGATTTCCCAGTCTAAGAGCTAAGCTAATTATATATCGATTATTAGTTTTTGCTTCTAAAATTTAAATCCTAAAAAGTATTTTAACAAGCAAACCAAGCACACTCGTAATGATTTATTCCTACCTAAAGTTATGGAATGATGATTATTTCCTAATTTTTCATTTCCCCAAATAATTTTCCTCCTCGTGGATTTGTTTTATAATGAATGAAAGACAGGAGTGACAATTTTTTAAAAGAAGAAGAAGAAAAAAATTTCCTCCTCACGATGTTTTTATTTTATCTTGATTTCGTTGCTTGATTGATCCTCCCCATGTATTGCTCTGTGTGTGTGTGTGTGTGTGTGTGTACATTTGTTCATACGGAGGTTCACTCAGCTACCACATGAACATGATGGATAAAAATTGTTCAACTGAGTTGAGCAATTGGCATGCATAATATCCAGTTAACTATCAATCCCTCTCTCTAAGACACCGTCGCCTTAGGATTTGATCCCACAGTCTTACCGTGCTGGAGTTTCAAAGTTGGTGCAAGTGGGATCAGGCTGTCTGCAACCTGAGCTTCATCCCCAGCCTAACAAGGCGTGTAATTTATGGCAAACTTCCTGATCTGCTGGAAGGATCATTTATTGCCAGGCTTAGAAATGCAGGTTCACTTTATTGGGCCACAATCCCAAGAGTATTTTAATTGGGAGCAGCATCGCAGCTGGTCTTTGTCTTGAAGCCTAACATTGCCGCGGCTGATTGCCTAGAAACACTGAAATGGCAAATGAATTTCCTGCTGAATATCCATCACATACAGTGGCATACCTGATGCCTGTTTGGTCAGATGAGTTTGGTTTAGGGTTGAAGTCCAGAGCCATAATTGCCCAGAATTTTGTATGGAAGTGCAAATGGCACCCACAAGAATTGCTTCGGTTAGTTACAGCAGATCTAGCAGATTGGGATAGTTTTAATGTTTAATTGTAATCTTTCACGAGGGTCAATAGCATTGCCAAGGTTATGTACTGGACCTAGGCGGTGTATTTAGGCCATTGAATGGTACTGAAGATGCAATGCTCATTACACCATGTTCAGCATATTTCCAGCAGTGACAGGAGGAGCTAGGAGGAACACCATCCAATAAGTGCCTTAATCAAACAAGCCATCAGTGCCAAAAGGGAAGGTCTTCTCCAAACCTCTTACTCACAGCACGCCAGGCAACTAATAGAATCTGATGGGAATATAGAAATAGCCATTATTGTGCAGTCTAGTTAATTACCTGTTATGTGCTTGTGCGTGTACATATTAATAGAATGTCAATTATCACCATTTCCACCCCTGTATTTCTTGGGTTTGACGCACAGCCCCCTCCTCCCGCCTCATTGTTGAAGTTCGTAACTGTTAGGCCGAGGGAACATGTGACCTTCTGGTAACCACGTTTTCTCTCTCAAGGTAAACAGAGTTAGAAACTCGAAGGACTACGCAATTCATGGCCTGGTGTGTTCAGTTTGACAAGCAAATCGTATAATTGGTTATATCAACCGAAAGGCAAAAAGGCAGTCTAGTTCCTAATTCCTCAAACATCTATTAACTGAATTGTGTATGTCAGCGAAGCAGAGAGTGGTAATGTTCACTTTACGGTGAAATACAAATACACATCTCCAGCAAGGAAAGCTGCATTTATTGGTCGATCATGTATTATGTGATCATAATCCTCAAAAAAAAAAAAAAAAAAAAAAGGAATCGTCATGACTTGCCGATTCTCAACCCAGATTACCTCAAACCTTTAAATATGTATATATATATATATATTGGTGGAAAATTATGTACAATTATATGTTCAACTGATCACACATAAACATGAAACAAAACCCTCCCAAAAAAAAAAATTCAAAAAAAGAAAAGAAAAGAAAAGAAAGATGGAACTTCAAAATTTTTCAATGGAAACCCCCTACCAGATAAACTGAAGAGGCTTGCCTGCACTAAAAGATCAGAATCAGGTGGACATGTCATACCTTTTTGAGGGTTCTGTACTCAATGATCCCTCTGTACAGCATTTGCCAATTAAGTGGCATGGTCTCCGGCAAGTCTGGGCCATGATGACTAGACTGCAGGTTTATGGCATCCTCCATTTTCGAAATTTGATCATCGCCTTTGGTAACCCTGGCCAAGTGCCTTTTGCGATATTCCGCGTTATTCGACGACGGCTCCATTACATCGTCTGCAAATCGGGCCCTTTTCCTGGAATGGCATTTTTTTGATCCTGTCAATGCAGAGCAAGTCAAATTCAACATAACAAACAGGAAACACCCCCGCCCCCCCCCCAAAAAAAAAAAAAAAAAACACTTTGATCTTTAATGAGATAAAAACATACCATTCAATAATTCAAGTTCAATCTTCTCCATGAACTTGGAGAGGAAACGCTTGTGAACTTCACGAGCGATGAGAACAACACTTCCTGAAATTGCAAAGGCAGCCATGAAACCAAGTCCCATTGATGAATTAGACATTTTTCTCTCTTTCTCCGGTTGTTGTCTGCCTAGGCTAAGGTTTTACATGTTCCCAACACTACAACAATGAACATGGAATGGAATTTCTCTACAAAACAACATAGTAAAAGCCAAAGGCATTAGGACACGAGACAGATGAACAAGAAACATTTGAGGGAACAAGGATAATGAGAGGAAGAAAATCAAGAAGTTGGTTTCGTTCATTTATATGGGAAAACATAGGACAGAATGGGTTCAAAAAATGAACGGTACACACGATGAAGACACTCCTGACCCAACCACAAACATAGCAACATAAATAAATTCCCCTTGTGAGATTGACCGTAAAAAATATTTCTCTCTTTCTTTTCTTTTCTTTTCTTTTCTTTTTTCCATACAAGCATTGACTAATTATATTGTTATTGAATGGACCTCAATTCATCTTGGTCCTTTTTCGCTATTTATAGGCATGTAAAACAAGGTGGCGGCTCTAAATTATCCGAGAAATGAACTTCTTTTTTAACATGAATTTGACGGGCAACCCAAAAACAAAGAACAATTTTCTCCTCATAAGAAAAGTACAAAAATAAAAATGGAATAAAAATTGTTCTGCCAGACAATAAAATGGGGTAACTGACTTTGGGCCGAACCCTTAGTGGGGAATTCTTGAACGGGCCTAAAAAGGGGAAAAAGAAAAAACAATAAAATCAGTTCTCTTTTTTTTTTTTTTTTTTTTGAATTTATTTTTTATTTTTAAAAAAATTCCCTATTTTTTACCTGTACGTCTGAGTCAATGCTTCCGCTTCTAAAAAAGGAACGGTAATTCCAACCACCTCATAACTAACAAAAGCTTGTCTGTGCGTCTAAATTGCTATAAAATTTGAGATTCCACCTCACAATTTTAATATAAAATTTAAATTTAATATTTACTAGACTATATACATAATAGTTTATTTTGACCTTTTCCTTACCCTAAAAGTCCTGAGTGGGTCTAGTTAAGTTGATTTGTCATTCATATCTAAACCAAGCCGATTAATTTTAAAACAACCAACTAAATAATAAAAATCACTTAAATTAGAATAATTTGTTCCGGTTTTAATGTGGCGCTTCGATTTGGTTTGATTTTGCAACCAAACCACAAGTCACCATTCCAATTTAATTTTTTTTAATCCGTTTGAATCTTTGATCATTTTTTTTTATCCTCACTCGTTTTCAAATTTTATTGGGGAATGTGGAGTAAAGAAGAAAAACAAACTTAATTCATAACATTAAGAATTGTAATAACCCGTCAAATGGGTCTATAGCTCAGTGGTAGAGCATTTGACTGCAGATCAAGAGGTCACCGGTTCGATCCCGGTTGGGCCCTAATATTTTTCATAATTTGGAAGAATTTGTTTATTAATTATTATCATTATTTTTTGGTTAGTAACGAAGTGAGCTATGGGTAAGCAAGCGTAACATTTTAGTCACCCACAGATCCGTCAGTGAGAATTGCGCTAATAATACCGTATTATCAACTGACAGACTACACAAAATCCCTACAAGAATAAGTTTTATGGTACCGGCAAAAACCAAAAACCAAGACGTCCGGATCCCTGGCACTCTAGCTCTTGAGTTTATGTACATCAGCATTTTAACTCCGGGGGCCCTGGAATTTTTGTTGCAGTACTAGAAGAGCACCGAACATACTAGCAATTTACGTTTTAATTCTCAAAGGCTTCATTTTTTAGTCAAATCAGAAGTTCGTGTGGATGCTTGTGAGAAGCATCAAGTGCACATAAGAAAATATCTGGCAAAATACTTTGATTATTTAGCCGTTTAGCCGTTCTGGAATATGAGTTACAGGAGATGATATCATTACCAAACCCCACGAGTCAACAATCACTTTCGAGTGTTGGCCATCGCATCTTTCATTATGACTCGGGATGCAACGCAAGTCATATACTTGAATTTCTTCTCTCCCCAGTTGACAACTCATGCCAGTGTCCTTAACCAGCTAAGAAGCCTAAGGAGTGCAGCATCCAACAGAGGGGATCTTCTCTCGAGACCTATCATTAAAATGGACCCAAAAAAGAAAAAAAAAAACAGAGAGATAAAGGAAGAGAAATATATCAATTCATGCAACTGAAGGAAAACCCATCAAAACTTAACATCAAAGGACTTTTGATTTTGACTACTTTGGAATTTTGGAATCAATGCACGTCAAATAAAGAAAATGTTTGAAAGATGTTCGTCAAGAACCACATGGAGGGTTTTAACATTACTTAACATCCTCAACAGTGAAATATGTGTTTCAACCTGATTGATGGAGCAAGCTCATATAAACCAGCATTACGTCTTGTAGCATGACAAAAAATTCCTTGGTAGATGATCGGACTTTTGACAGTCAATACCAAGGACACACTAGATTATATGCTTACCAATGTCAGCTGCTACTCGATGAGCGCACATTACTCCAGAAAAGGCCACAGCTATAACACCCTGTCCAGGAAAGCAGCTATCCCCAACACAGTAGAGGCCATCTATGGACTGCAAGTATCATTTATTGGTTAGTCCCCTTCATTAGGTAAGCCTGAAAGATACTAAAACCTACAACAACCATTAATTTATCAATGTAAGTAGACATATACTGTTGTGTTAAATGGCATCCCTAATAGGCCTTTGGGAGTTCTCCGTGGCATTGGTCCGTATGTACCATTATCCCTAGCCAGAAACCGCCTATGTGTCTTGGGTGATCCCACCTGCAGTTAAAGAAGCTTTCTATGAACAAATGAGATTTTTAAAAAAATTGCTGATCTCTGAAGCAAATTACTGCATTCACAGGCAATTTTAAAGTTGAGCACTTAGTCTGCACCAGCTCCCACCCACCATAGCATGAAACTGTAACCCTCATTGAATAAGCAACAAGTCCTTTATGCAGGATTTAACAGATAGGACAAAGAGCTTTATCATCAAGGAAACACAATCAACTAAAATGTGTGAAGATAGGGCTGCAGAGTAAACAAATAGATGTGCCCTTCCTAGATTCCTGGGACACCAATCAACTGCAGAAAATTAGTCAAGACTACTCAGGCCAGAAAACAATTGCAAGTGCACCATTCAGGACTTAGTTCATCGGATGCGACTCTCATCACCTCTTTCCTTTTCTTTTCTTTTTTGTGGTTACAAGGGAGGCTGAAAGAACAGGAAAGGAGAACAAAATCACTAGAACTTGAACACGGAACCAAGTGATTGGTAACAAGAGTGTCATAACCAGTTGTGCTAGAAGCACAAGACTCATCACATCATTTCCATTGCCCATCAATGGGCTAAAATTAAAAGTCTTTGCATCCTTTGCTCAGCATAGAATACTGTTATATACCTCCATAAAATCAATAGATGATCTGAGCCCTGGAAACAACTTCTCCAATCTGCCTATAATCTCATCTGCCACACGGTCCTTCTTTGCCTCATACTCCTTCCTAGGAAGTCCCTAAAGAGTAAAATCCAACTAAGAACCCAGGAGAGGAGGTGCATAAATATCTGTTGTGAGAGGGGGTAGAAACAAGGCCCATGCCAGATGTAACTCTTCACACCAAAGTTAATTTGTTATTACCTCCCAGTCTTCTATTGAAGAAGTTGTAAATATATGAAGAATATGGCGTCCTTCAGGAGCCAATGATGAATCAAGAACAGTCGGAATGCTTAAGAATATACTTCCATAGGAATCCTCAAGTCTGGCCCAGTCATCCTAAAGCATAAAAGAAGGATGTTAAACATATAAGGTAAAAGCTCCTGATAAATTCCACAAGTGAGACATAAAATGACTTCACAAAGTGCCAAGCAAATAAACAATGCAAAACAGCAGTACCTCGAGCACAAAATGATGACAATCTGTGTCTGGAGGAAGAACTTCAGCCTTAACACCCATGTGGATGGAAAGAAAAGATGGAGCCTTGACATAAACCTTTTGGAAACTTTCTTCATCTTTTGGAAGGTTTTCCCCTTCTAACAACTTCCCTGAGATATATTTAATTGCTTCATAAAAGAACAGCTACACAGAAAGCAATGAAAGATAATCATTGAAATGGATCATTAAAATGTCAAGAAGTTTGCTCCAAAACTAACCAAAGGTGTCCCATCTAGTTGCATTTGATATTATGGTTTTGGCTACGAACTCCCTTCCATCAGAAAGCCTCACTCCTGCCTACCAATTAAAGGAATATAGACAACAAAATCATTCTCTTCCATATACAATGACAAAATAAAAATAGCATCATTTAATCTCTAAAGTCAAACTCACAGCCTTTCCATGCTCAAGTATGATGCTAGTTACGTTTGCCTTGTAAAGTATCTTGCTACCCTGGTTAACAAGACCTTTTGCTAAGGACTTTGCAATTCCACCAACACCACCAACTGGGTAGTTAATCCCTCCAAAATGCCTCTCACATAACACCTGATGCAGAAAGCTTAATCCAAAAGAACACCATAAAATACAAGAGGTCAAAATTCATTTACCATGCTTGCATTGATCATTGGGGTCTGCAAAGCATTAACTGTGCTCACTATAAAACACTGCACAAAGATAAACACACAAAACTCTTAATTTTCAGTAAGGAATTATAGTTTTTCAGCAGATCCCCAAGGATCAATGAATCAATAGAATATCATCAAGGTCAAGAAAGCAAATCTATCACACCTCTGCATCAATAAAAGATAATAGCTCAGGATCCCTTATGTACTTGCGGGCTATGTCTCCAGCATTTTGAGGAAGATAATAGGCTGCAGCAATAAAAGCATCATGTAGATATGTCCAATGTCTTACACTCAGTGACTTCAAAACAATCAAACAACATAAGTATACATTCAGAACAAAAGAAAAATGCAGATACATAAACTTAGCGATATATGTGATGTCACATTCAATTTCATTGGTTGATTCAAAGAAAAAATCTGGGGAAGAAATTACCCAGTGTCAAGCATTCAAGAGGCTTCTGAAAGAACTGTCCAAACAGATAGATTGGTTCCTCAAGAGATTTCAATTCCAGTGAGTTCAAGGCATTGAATATCTACCCCAACACAAAGACAGGTCAGAGTAAGTTATGAATTACAAGTGCAGTCCTAATTCCTAAGTGCCCATTGGAAACAAACCTTCCAACATTCACCATAAAACTTGAGGATGGCTTCTTTTTCATGGGGAAATTTATCAGTAAGTTCTGTGATGAAGTCGCCATACTCTCTGTGAACTTGAACAGAAAGGTTATTGGGAAGATGAAAATGGATGGTAGTTGGATCAGGAATCACCTCCATTTCACAACCAACTGCTGCCAATGCTTGAGTTATCAAATTTAGATTGCCCTGTGCAAAGGAAAGGCTTATTTCAACTGTGGAGAGCATGACTCTGATCATAGGAGTAGCAATTCAACCAAAAACAACAGACGCTTAATGGAGATACCATAGAACTTATGCTTTATAGGGCAAACAAACAATAAGACATTCTGCAGTCAGAAGCTTTATAGAAATCGGGAATAACATTCTCTTAGCTCAAAACTTTTGGCAAATACCAGACACAACTTCTCTCTGTGATGGCCATATTGCATCAGGCTATTCTTGCTTCTTAATTTCAAAATTACCATGAAATAGAATCTTCAAATTTACAAAAGGCTGCATACCATCTTGTTATCAATTTCATTTTCTAATCACTTCCGAAAGGGGGAAAAAAGAGCCAAACTCATACAACAGAAGAATATATAAGAAAAAAAATTGAGGTACTGACCTTGTCACTGAAACCAAACATAACAGAAGAGCCAACATCAAAAGTATATCCATCCTTCTGGTAATACCCAGAACTCCCTCCGGGAATCACATACTTCTCCAAAACCAAGACCCTGGCTCCCTTCACTGCTAGTTGTGTAGCAGCAACCAACCCACCAATCCCAGACCCAATAACGATAGCGTCATACTGGCTTCTATCCCTATTCATCTCCTTCATTTCCTGCAATATCCATCTCTTTATCCACACTCAATTCTGAAGTTGGCCTCGAAGAAAAACCCATCCTCGCCTTGCAAGGTCCAATCTTAACTTTGCCCAGCATTTTCTCATTAGTCAAACTTGAGGTTCTGCATAGATTGCTGGGCACAGTCGTGGTTTCCAAGGTTCTAGGAATTGTACTATAAATCCCCAAAAGCAAGCTACTGAGCTTGTCAGAGGTGAAAACAGAGATTTTGGTAGATTGCAAAGAGAGAATTCTGTGTTTTTGGCATCTGGGTCTGCAGGTACCCAACTGTACAGTATTGCACAGACCAAAAAATTGAGAATTGTGAAGCCATGAACTCATGTCTCGAGGCTGGTAACTTTAACCCTCAGGTGGTTCTTGTTTGTGGGGCTTAAGAGAATAGATCGTCTAGTCTTGTTGGTGAATAAAGATCAAGGATTATTCACTTCTGGGTTGGATGGGGAGCGTGTGATCAGAAAGTTTTAATCTTTTCTTGTCTCACCTCTGGGTTCCGAGAGGGAGGAGGCCTACGAGTGATATCCAGAGCTTTACCGATGAATTGACGATGAATTGACACTAGAATTGCGCAGGGAAGTGGCGGCTCCTGACCAACAGCCCGATTCTCTTCAATTGCTGGCAAGAAAACAACGTAGGACAATGGAACATGCAACATACAGTGTGTCCCTCAATCTTATTGGCGGTTGGGTTTGCCGTTGAGACAGTGAGTTACTGTTTAGATGAGCCATTGCGCTTATGCCGGCGGCCCTGTGGGCCCAATGGCACTAACACTAAATTTGCTTGTTTTCCTCAGTTCGTTCTTGAAATGACCCATCGTGAGTTTTAAGAATTTTTAAGGCAAAAATTAAGAATCCGCCAGCTAGGCTTCACAATTTATCTTCACTTCTCTCTCTCTCTCCTTTTTTTTTTTTTTCAAATAAAATTTTTCGTTATCCCTTGCTGCCAATGACTCCGATTCTATGTAATCGAAAAATGATTACACGATTATTTTTTAAAATAATAAAAATTTTAAAAGTAAATGTGAATTTTTTTAAAATGCAAATTAAAGAAATATGAGATTTTTTGAAAAATTTTTAAAATAAGAAAAATTTAAACAATGAAATCAAAGGGACGCAAAATTTGAGGGGTTGGTGAGGCGTAAGAGGGAAATCAAACTTTCAGAGAACTAAGGCGGCCGGAAAATAGAAAATAGAGATAATTGAGTTTTTTTTTTTTTTTTTTCTATGTAGTCTGTTTCTTTATAGAATATATTTTTGAATTTTAATAATAATAGGTTGTTGGTTCGGGTTTAGCGGTTTTCTGGTTTCTAAAATTGCAACTAACTTGTAGGTTGCGATATGTTTGATTAAATCACAAAATTTTAACTGATCCATTTTTTTGGCCATTTATGCAGTTTCAATTTGTTGTTAGGAGTTCAGGTTTACATCTGACTAAAGTAAAACAGCTTTTCATCAACTGTCCATGGCTACAATACAACTGCTTTCTTGTATTTTTTATTTAAATATTGTCGCATTATAAAGTTATAATTTTCTTGTCCCGAGCTGCTAGTGTTTTCTTTTTTACACTCATTAATTGTTGCTTTTTTTTTTATTATTTATTTTTTTATGCTTTAACGAATTACTATCTAAGGGATGAAGCTGACTCTTGTACTGCCAAAGATTGCCTCACAAGAACTATACAACATGGACACTCACTTCTTAGGGGACCATTGGCCCATCATTTGGATTCTCTCTTACTCTGAGATCGGCATCTCCAAGATTGGTGATTTAATGACAGCTCTTCTTTTCCACTCTCAGATGATAGCATCTTGAACAATACTGGTAGGGGAATTTCTGAAATAAATGAAATCAATGATGTTGCTAAGTCGGACCATTTGCTTGTTGGTAAAAAATCCTAAAAGCCCTGGTGGGTAATGTTGTTGAGTTGATGCTGGAGATGCAATGTTCAGTGATGTTGCAGAGTTGCTAGTGCGGCTTTGCAGCCCAACTGGACGTTTTAAGTGTTTTATTTGTGCGATTTTAAACTTTTCCTCTTGCATTTAAATGATAATCATTAGGTGCCTTCCACAGTTTCCTTTGTTTCACGTTTATTTCTTTGTTTCCAGAGCAGGTGACCTTCCATTTCGGCAGCTTGAACTACTTAATTTTGATCAAGTCCATGTTAGTCCACATATGGGGCATCCTACGGAGCACTTCGAACAAACTGCTTTGCAGAATTTCATGTCATCTTGGTTGATGCGGCCAAAGAGGTGTATTGTTTGCATTTTTCAATCTTCGATTATTATCTTAAGTGTCTTCTTTTTTTTTTCTTTTCCTAACAGAAAAACTGAATTTTCTAGTTTTCTGTTGCTTTAGCTTGCTGTCCTAATCCCTTTTGTTGATTTCTTTTTCATGCATCCACAGTAACTGGGTCCGGGGCTTTCTTGCATAATTCAAGGATATGGAAGGGGCATCATTTCTGTAAATTTCAGACAAGCAAGTAGCACTGTGGTTGGGTTGTATTGCTGAATGTCATCCAGAGAACTTGAATCTCAAGGGGCTAATTTGAGCATTAATTTGTTGCTTTTTCAAATGATATGTGTAATTGGTCGATGCCCTTTTTGCCATTTCATTTACAGTTTCTTACCATCACATTATGGTCTTTTGTATGGATTTAATGGAATCATTACTCTGGAAATTTTCTTGAGGAAACACAATAACACATTTGAGCTGTGATTTTCCTTGACCTCACATGTCAATATGGTGTCTGATTGTTAGTGTTTTCCTCTCTATGTAAGAATTTTACGTTCCCATTACCCTGGCTCCTCTTTGTGAAGAAAACCAACGGAATTATGTTCTGTCATCAGTTTCATTGTAACAATATGAGAATTCACGGTCAAATTAGAAAATTGCCGGTCATTGTTTGATGCATTTGAAGAATATTACAATGCTGCACTGAATATGAAAGACCAGTTTTCATCAGGAGATAATGATATGATGGAATTTGATCTCCAAGTTTTCTCCTGACAGCATAATCCTCTTACATGTCTAATTTGTAACGTTCTCCTTCATATTAAAATCCTGGAAAAAGAACTCCACAGGTGCTGGAAGTCTGACGATTCTGGTGATGTATTGGCAACCATTGCCAGCTTCCCTCTTCCTGGCCCTGGAACAGAAGCTTTAGCTAGAAGTCTCTGAGCAAGCAAAGCTGGAAGCCAATTGTCCATGAAGTTGTGAAGTTTGTGCTTATTATGCTCCAGATTGGAGCTTCATCCACCTCAAAGAAATGTAAGCCAAGAAACGATAGCCTAAGACCATTGCCACCAGGGCACCGACTTCTGTTAATCCAGAGTCTATTCTCATTCCATTCATGCTGGGCATCAAGGGTTTATATTGCACCTTCAGCAGAAGCTTGTAAGTGTGGTAATTGAAGGACATATAGCGGATCCATGACGCGAATACTGGTACTTTCTGCAAATTTGAGATGGGTTATGCCGTTTTCCTTGAACATGGATGGGAATTTTTAAAAGTAAATAGTGAACCAGAACTGGTTATCGGGGGGAGTTTCTTCCTTCGCTGAATTAACAAACTCCATCTAATTATATGCTCTGACACTTCATTGATGGTTGTTGAGGAAATCAAATATGCATAAATATAGTAAATAGCATCACGTTGTTGCAAATCTATAATTGAGATAATTACACTAAAATTCATTCAAGAATTTGTAAGAAGACCAATGTAGAATTGTTGAAATAGTGGTTTGCAAACAAAATATGCATGTTTACCTTCACAAAAAACCCTCCGGCCAGCATGAAGGTCATTACAGTTACTGATGCGAGGGTTGTGGCCTTCTTCAGGTCCATCAGTGTAGCCCCAATGGCTAGTCCTAGTCCCTGCCATTGCAGACACGTTTTGTTGAGCATTAAGCTACAACAACCTTAAGTATTAGTATCACAACGATGGCTTACCTGAGCAGCAACAATGCAGAGAAAAACTGTGAGCAAGCTCAGGAAGAAGGAAGCAGCGCTGAGTCTCAAGCCAGCCATGAAGTAGACAACAAAAAGGAAAAGTACTGGAAGTACCAAATCAAGTGGAAGGTCACTTGTGGTTCTAGCAAGAAAATATGCACTTAATCTGTACATATCAGCTGCACGTTCCTTACTCAGCATAGCTCTTTCTTGAGGAAATGTGAAGATTGCTGTGAAGACAGGAAAGAATCCCCAGAAAACAGCAATGAAGAAAAGCAGCCCTGCCTGCAATATAAGAAGGTTCAGTTTCTGGCAATGATCTGGCCATTCATCTAAGAAAGAAACAGAGATATTTGAGTAATACTTTAGAATTCAGTCTTTGTGGCCATTTGTCAGGGATATATTCTTTGATCTCAAAATACTAACTAGAAAAGGTCTTATGTTGAATTCAGTCTTGAGACTCTAGATCACTTGCAGTTACTTGCCTGGTCTTGCAGGCCTTTAGGGTGGTCACTATCTGATTGCCACCATAGTAATCCCAAGATAAATGCAGTGGAGAGAACTTGAGTGATTCTCAGCCAGCTAAAATAGTCATGACGACGTTCTTTGATTCCTCTACAAAACAAAATGGTGTATTGTTCCCACCAGCTTGCTCCCCATTGTCTTCTTGAAGAAGAAACTTGGGACTTCACTTCTTCATCAAGGGGAATGGGAACCATGAGATTCTTTTTTTCCTTTTCTGCAACTCTTGTCTCGTAGGCTTCTACAAGATACTGCTTTATATAGAAACATTACTCAGTCAACTACCAGCTTTTGATGTCATGCCAAATGCATTACAACCATATATGGAATTGTTTGAAATCATTTACTTAGCACTAGTAACTCTATCTTATTTGCAGTTCTGGTTGGGACTGATATATAAATTTTATTAACAGTTGGAAATAGCAAGTCTACCAACGGAAGTAAAAGGACCCTGCATTTGACAAGTATATGAAGTGCTATGGCATGAGCCGCACTTCCAGAGTCAGTCCTGTCCTTCGGGAGTGTGTCTGCTAAGATTCCTACCTCGTGTACAACTGCAGGGGATGGCTTTCCATTTCTTGCTTCTGCAGCAGAATTCCCCATCTGCACTTTATCCTCCAATTCTGATGGCAAAGAAACATCATTTATGTTGCCATTTGCAAGGTCAAGTAAGAACTCTGCTGGGTTCATGGTAATTAGAGGATTGCAACCGATGGATGAGAAATACGCCATTGCCTCGGATGCTTTTCCAAAATACAGCAAGCTTCCTTTCCCAAGAAGTATCAGCTTGTCAAATTTGTGGAAGAGTCTACTTGACGGTTGGTGGATTGTTGTTACCACCGTTTTCCCAGCCTGCCATAAGGTTCAACAAGAAAGGATTCATTAGCATTTACTAGCATCAACTCACGGGTCTCCAAAATGATGGTTGTAGGAGACAAAGGCTTCAATTAGGTGTGTCAAAAGAGGAATGCTTACTTCTGCTATGTCATTTAACATCTGAACTATTCTCAAAGCTGTTGTAGAGTCCAAGCCAGAGGTTGGTTCATCAAGAAACAAAAGAGAAGGGTTGATTATAATCTCATTGCCAATACAGACTCTTTTCCTTTCCCCACCTGACACTCCACGGACAAATGAACCTCCGATCATGGTATCCTGACACCTGCTTGCATCAATAGTATCAGTGTTTAGCTTTCAAGATTGCTGCTGTTTTTCCCCACTTTTATTATTTCTCAAGTGCATTCTTAACTTGATGGGTGTCAATAATTCGTGTTTGATGACGTAAGGAAAGTAGAACATACCTCTCTAAGCCTAGCTCGTAGATAACATCCATGGCCCGTTTTTCCTTCTGCTCTTTTGTCAATATCTTCGGCAAGCGGAGGAGGGCTGCATATGTCAACGTTTCTTTCACCGTGAGGTGTGGAAAGAGAACATCGTCTTGAGTCACGAATCCTATCCTGCCATTTGGTTGGAAGGAAGTTATATTTGTGGCCTACTAAAATAAGAAAGTCAACTCTGCTATTTCAATTCCTTCTCTTGTTCATACATGCTGACTCGTCGTATACCAAGTCTTTTCCTGTCCTTTTCGTCATTTACCGGTCTTTAATAGGCGAAAACAACAGCACAGATTGATAAGTCGATAACATTTGAAAAACCTCCAGAAAAAACACAGATCAGTCATTTTCTTGAATCATGACTCTCGCCCACAGCTAGCATCCAGTACGGTAACTAAACTGTAGACTCAGATTTATGCTCTCACCTACTTTTTAGAAACTTGGAATACCGCTGGTCATTGAAAGTGATTGAACCACCGACAGTTGGCTGAATTATCCTGCCACCAAGCAGGTTCAGGAGTGTTGTCTTTCCACTTCCCGAAGGTCCCATAAGCGCCAAGACTTCCCCTGGATTCACCGAACCGGTAATCCCATTCAAGATGTCCTTCTCCTCAGTGGCGGTCATTCCTTTGAGAATCACCTTGTATGTAACATCTGTGAACTGCATATTCAGAGAAAATATTAAGGTCTTCATTCAAATTGGTTGCAAGTGTTCATTGTGTAGTTAATGGTGACGGCAATGTCATAAATACCAACTATTTACAACAGCATATGAGGACTGTTCATACCCTTCTTTCCTTGGAAAAGCATCAGTTTTATCCAATGTGGGAACTCGATTGAGAGACAGGTCTAGACTCAAGGTAAAAAATGGAAGATAGCCAAGTGATGATTATTGCTAAAAGAATTTTGCGCACTATGGCATCATTCAAAGTTATAACTTAATTCGAGAAGCATTCAGCATGCATATTCTTCGGTTGGAAAGAAGGGAGAGTCTTGTACATCAATGTCACAAAAACTAAACTCTGTACAAGACTGAACCTGACCATGCTAGCCATGTTCTATGGACCGTTGGTTGCTAGATAATTCTCCATCCTTGCCTGTCCAAATAGAATGTATCACATCAATCCGAGGTAGGAAAGGCAAGTTTGAACGCCGGTTTCATATGCTGGTGGAGAATAAAGGAAAGGATAGACATAAGGGATAACCTGCAGGTCAAGGTACTACTATTGTTACCTTCAGATAAATTGGTAAAGTGGGTTCTGCTTGAAATTTTGGCTTAGCATTTCCAGCTTCCAGATCCTCCGCTGCAAAAATTATAGATATTATGCCTTGTAAGTAAGCAAAAAGAATGTGAACTTTTATGCTAAAGTTATTGTTCATCTACTTCTGGCTGAATGATTATCATGCATGGAATTGATACTTTGATGATTATATGTTTTTTTTTTATCTTCATTGGATTATCTGCAGTGAGGTCAGATCTTCTGAATTGCTAGTTTCAAAACAACTTATTCAAGCCAAACGAATGATCTGTTGGCTGTGCTTGAACCTGACTTGACTGTAACATAGAGATCACCGAGACATCAAGTTTACAAGTTTGTGGTTACAATGGTTCTTGGAGTCATTGTTGCAAAAGTAACAGCTCAATGTGCCCAAAATTCGGTTTACGACTTCGTACTCAAATCCTTTTCTCTAAAAAGCGAACAAAAAGAAGAGGCCAAAAAGTTTGATGAAGTGCTGAAACTTTCTGGTTTTCAAAGCCTAGAAGAGAAGTTGAATCTTTTTGGCCGAGAGGAAAAAGAAAAAGATTGGTAGGCAGAACTATCCCAAAAGAGTGAGTTGATATGCAGTAAATCAAAGAATTAAAAAAAAATAATAATAATAGTAATGTAGGTATAATGAAGTTACGTTGCAAAAAGGTCAGTAAGTTCTGAGTCCTGACCCAATTTCATGTCTCACTTGCTATCTACGACAAAGACATCTTCACCGTTACTTAGGAGTTGGGACCCAAGTACGACTATTATTATTATAATTATTATTTTGAGAAAAGACCACCTAAGTATGACTTAGTTTTATTACTGCACTGGTCAAAATCAAGTCTCCTACTTGTTAAGAATGTGACGATCTATGCCCCTAATTATTTACATAAACCTTAAGCTAAGGATAAAAAAAAATTCAACTGAAACAAGCGAATGTACAATAGACCACATTATATGGCATTTGAAATTGTTCATAATTTTATTTTTAAAAAAAAAAAACCTCTAACATTTGGAACAGAGACAGAACAAAATCACACCTCTTAGATAAATGGTTCTCTCTCTCTCTCTCTCTCTCTCTCTGTTTTTTTTTTTTTTTTAATTCAATGCTTGGCATTTCCCCTTCTTTTTTATTTTTTCGGTCCATCAAGGTTAAAGAGTAGCCGAAATCACGGAATTATTGGTGACTGTTACGATTTTCAAATTCCAGGTTGAAAAAAGGCCAAAATAAGCCCATATACTTTTCGATGGCTCTACATACTTGCAAATATCTGGTAGGGTAACGCTAGCTTTTCTTATTATAAAGTCAAATAGAGACTGGCTTTCGGTATACATTTTCAGTGGACCGCATAAAAGTTTGGTCACACCATCTTTGCCCAACTCTTTTTACTATTGCATACCCATTACTACACTGCCCTGGTAGGTCAACAACCATTATTGTTCACAGTTTTTTTTTTGGCTCATGCCGAATCGAAAAGGAGTTAGGCAGTCTCCCTTCAGTGTCTTTTATGGTTTACAATATAGAAATTAAAATTAAATAAGCAAAAAAAATTAAAAATCTGTAAATTAGCAAATTCAAATCGGGACATGCAAAAAAAGTTGGTCATTCCCTTCTGGATTAGCAGACCACCAATGTTTTTAGCATGATGGCAAAGACTAGAGACTTAATATATGAATTCATCTCCACCACCCAATACCCGTATATCAATGGACCACAAAAAACCTCAAAACTAACTATTACTAACTTCATATTAGTGGTACGAGATATGCATTGGAAAAAAAAAAAAACACTTACGAGTATCCTCATCACTGAACGGCTTCGAGTCGGCGATCTCGTCTGGCGGTACGGTGAAGCCAGTGAAGGAAAAAGAGAGGCCTAAGCTGGCACTGGAGGCTCGGCTCAGAGCCGCGCCGCTGCTGACTTCATCCAAGTCGTACCTCGTGATTTGTGCACTCCGCGATTTCCTAATGTGCGCGTTTTTGGAACTGCCGCCAGTACTGCTGCGCCCTGGCGAGGCTGTCGCCGTCATCAGCCGTTTGCTGGACTTCCTCGAGGGACCGCCACCGCCGCTCTCCGAGGAACCTCCACCCGTGTCGCCGCTTATCGTCGGAGACTTGAATGCTGCCGCCACCTTCTCCACTAATTGGTCCGACTTTGTTCTGATCAATCCCGAGCTGCTTGCATTCTCCATTAATCTTTAACAGCCTTTGTCACCAAACATGTGAACAATTATTAATTTGACCAAGAAAACTTGCGCACTAAAATTAAAAATGTATTAATTTGCGGAGATTTCTCCGCAATTCACTACAATAAACAAACAGATAAGCGACAAAAATAATCTTTGATTGGTTTTATTGTTTGTTAATTAAGAGTCTCATAATTAATTTGGTTGCCAACTAAGTAAACGATCACAAGATTGGCATGATAAAGTAGTTCCAGACACATGTATAATATATATATTTATAACATAATAATTATGAAGGTATCCTGAAAAGAAAAAAAGCCATTAATATCAAAAATTATGCGAAACATACAACCCTAAAGTATTTTACAAATACGAAGCAAAAGGTCATATATATATATATATTTTTTTGGTACACCGGAAAATAATATTTTCTTTTCTTCGATAAATGAAATGAAACAACCCCATGTTAACTCGACTTAGCTAAAAAATGAGGACAAGAGAAAAGTAATGGTAAGACGACAACAGGGGCGGCTCATCAAAGCTGTAAGCAAGCAAAACAGACTTGCATCAGTAACTCGTACCTTTTCAGAGCTTGAGAGAAAAGATAAACGTGTATATTATAGTGTGTGTATATATATATATATATGCATATGTACATATATATGGTTTTTATTTTGGGGAGGAGATTTTGATAATGGCTCGACTCAAGCTGCTTCACCCTCATATAGACATTGGAGGACTCCCACCCGGCTCACCACTTATATAATGGTTGCAATTAAGAGGGGAAGGGATCGACAGGGATGGTGAAGTTACCGAAATACTCCTTAAAGGTTCTACCAAATTACATTATTCAACGCTTGCAACCCACGCGAACTTTCCTTTCGGGATAATAACTACACTTCGGAAAAAAAAAAAAAAAAGTCGTATATAGGATTGTATGCTCGTTCTAACATCAATCGCATTCATTTTAGTGCTTACAATCCCATCCGAATCGCACACGTGTTCGGACAGTACTATGTCCTTCTTGTGGCAGTAGAATTTTCCACGATTTTGGATTGACATTCCCTTGTGCCAGGCAATAATACAACTAGGGCAGCAACCTTCTTTTGCGTACTAAATGTATATATATAACAGAGACACGTACTTGTCCTCTGTCTGCATATGGTATTTGCTGTGTCCATTATGAAATTCAGTTGAACAATAACGAAATGTTCAATTATATATGCAGACAGAGGACACAATACATATAGATAGTTGAACATTTCGTTATTGTTTAATTGAATTTCATAATGCACACAACAAATAAAGTGCGGACCATATGCAGACAGAGGACAAGTTGGTGTCTCTGCTGATACGGGCAAGTGTGTCTCAGCAACATTAGAGGTCTCGGTTTAGTCTCACGTTCCCTACTTAAGAGGGAACCTCCGAGTTCTTTGGAATCTTGTTCTAATCATGTAATGCACGTTCTTTTCCACATTTTCGGTGACCAAATTTTCCTCTTTTTTTTTTTTTAACAAAATCTTTTTAATTATTTGGAGGTAGAAGTATCTGGACTGGACAGGAATGGGATGTAAAGCTTATTATTACTGTTCGTGATAATGAGAAATTAAAAGAAAAAAAAAATAGTGATTGAAATATAGGAAATGATCAATAGTACTGTCACCGATACAAAAGCTAGCAAAGAAACGATCGAACGGACCAAAACCGACCCGTCTATATGATTTGTGTATACTGTCTCTATGAATTGCTTGAGTACTGGGTTGTCCAGTTGTCCTTATGCTCAAGGAGCCATGGAGGACTGGAACCTAACCTAATTGGATAATTGGATCCGTGACAATGTGCGTGACATTTTGATGTTTGTATTCGTGAGCGGAGGAGTTTCATTCATGGCGGGGAATATATATCTTGAATTTTTTTGTTTTCTTTGCCTCTTTGGAGATAACACAAGCAATTATATTAAGATGGACCCGAATTATTTATTTTAAATACGTCAAAAGTTATTAAGAGGACTAATGAGAAACTTTGCAATTCTCTTTGCTTCCATTGTCTTTCTCATAAGGGTTGAATAGAAAATTTATTTTTTTTTATTTTCTTCAAAATAAATAAAAATAATTTATAAATTGAAAATGAATGAACATGGTGGTTTAGGTTGCATCTGATGTCGAGGGAATTCACTCTTAATTGCGTGCAGAAATTTATGGCGACTCTGAAAATGGAGTGAATGTTGTTGCATAGGTGGCTAATGGTTGTCCTGAAAATGGCCTGTGGAGCGGACAAAAGTGGCCCAAAGAGGGCATATTTGGTAGTTCCTGACACAGAGCTGTCAGTTCTGCTTCTGTGCTGGCGCTTGGTCACAGTCACGTGAACTCACCGGAAGAAGAAATGTCCAGAAAATGAAAGAAGGCAGCATATTTAGAGGACATTAATTACACGTCAAAAGAAGAAAATTAATGATTGGTAATAATATTATCAAATCCAATAAAAACGGGTCATTCGAGTTTAGAATTGGATTCTACCTCATCAACTCGAATTTTTGACATTAAAGTGATGTGGGGTCATGAAATTATAACTTAATTATATAAAAATAAGACTGTAAATATGCACATAATATGCTTTTGTAAACTTGTATTAATTACTCTTGAATAGAAGATTCGCTTCTGCTTAATAGTTATTTTAATAATTTTCTGCAACTTCATGAAAAATATCTGTAAATGACCAAATTGAAAGGGACTCGACTAAAATGCAAAAGGCCCAGAATGAACTACATTTCTCCTAGACCGGCGTTCCCGACAAATTATAAGCTAGAACCAGAAAGAGGGGCGGTGCCGTCCTTCAAAGGGCAAGAGCCACGTGACAGAGATGTGGGGGACACAGTAGACACAGACGACATTTTCTGAATTTGAATGGTTAGGTTCAGTCCAGACGGGTTAAGATCAAAGCAGACCAATTTTTTTATTTTTATTTTTTTTTATGGTTGTCACCAAAAATGCTTAAGTAGCCGTCATTCCTTCGCCACGCGTACGACCAAAGTGTAGTTCTTGTGACACCTAAGCGTGGGTTTTAGTGGTCGTGATGCACCAACAGCACTGGTGGACACGTGGCTTCCACTAATTAAAATGCCTTTTGGATACTTCCACGTGGGTTAGCCCATTTAGTGTGAATCTTTTTCTGCTTTTCTAGGCTGGTCTGAGGCAAAGTTCAGGCGAAAGTGGAAATCTAGGCTTTTCCGATAACAAAACCAAACTAATGGTTTTTGGATATATCAAAACAAAAAGGCATTTGTTCTGCTCAAAACCTAAACACATGGTTCAAGTGATTTTTATATGGTTAATAAAGTGACTGCGCATGCAACTTTTAAAATTTGAAACATATCAGTAAATAACATTAACATTCTCTTCTGTCAAACATGAAAAACAAAACCATTAATGTTCTCATTACTATCTGGTTGTGAAAGAAGCCCCGTTCAAATCGTTGTCTATGGTTGACACAATTTTATGCGTTAGATTCACAATCAGGTTAATAAACTGGCTTATGCTTTATAATCATGTTATTATTGGACTAGATTCATGGTCATGTTAACAGACTCGTCTTGTTTATCTTTTTCCTTCTTGTTTATCTTTTTTTTTTTTTTTTCCCCTTTTCTTTTAGCTTAATTAGTTTGATTTTATCTATTTGGACTTCATCACACGGACTTGATATGGAATAACCCCTAATTATAATTGGATATTGTATGTTTTTTATTTCATTATTACCGATTATCAATATACCATTAACGATCATAATAGAAAAGTATGATATTTTTATTGAGTTAGTATTTAAATTTTTTGACGCGTGTAATTTCTCTCGAAACCAAAGTGTGCCCGCAGGCATTATCAGCATGGTACGCGTGTCCGCCGTCCACAAGTTGTGATGTTGCACTATGCTTATGAAAGGCAGCAATCAAATGAACAAAAGTAAAAGAGGAGAAATCACATCCCCATCTCCAGCACCGGCCTGTTTCCTTCTGTTTCTGTGGTATTGAGTCTCCTTTCTCCCTTTCCTCACACTTTCCCTTGCAAAAAGGATGGAAAATGAAGGATAAAATAAAGTTTGGTGTTGATTGGTAGTGGTGAGTGGTGACCATGTCTTGAAAAGGTTCAAAAAGGAAAAGCATCACGTGCCCTGGGCCTTTTGTATTGCCAAATAAAGAGGTAAACCAAGTTGGGAAATGCGGTACAGAAAAAGGTAACGAAACGGATAATGGTGAGATTCACCAAACTGGAAAAAGTTGGTAACTTTGATTTCACCTTTGAAACTAATTTAAGGCATTGCAGCACATTTCCGTTTAAAACACACGTTTTTCTGGGGAAAGTTGGACAAAAGGTAAGGGAGTAATGTTAGTCTCTTGATACTTGTCGTTAACATAATCACCAGCGGTCAGCAGACAAAAAGATGCTGGACCTGGAAAGAATGAATAAATTTCCGGAGCTGCAAAATTGCAACCTAACCCAACTTAATATGCTTGACAAGGTGAAAGGTAATTACAAAGAGAACAAAATAAAATCACTAAAGCTCCCACTCTCACACCCCTTGCTGGAGTCCTCCTGATCTCTACAACAGCATTGTCTTCAAATGGTGTTAACTTATGAAGGCATATATTCGTTAGTGAAATATTGTAACTAACTTCTGTGTTGTTGTGCCGTGCCAGGGCCGAAGTATCAATGCTAAAATGCTTCTCTGAATCCGGTATTTCAGCTTGCGACCACTCTCTGGCCCAGGCCACTGTCTTGCATCATTGCCACAAATTCATTGTAGTCAATGCGTCCATCCTGAAAAGGGTAAAAAAAAAAAAAATTATTAATTATGAAAACGCCATCTATTCTGAAGATTAAATAAAGGTCAACTGCAATGGTGAGGATGAATTTACATTATCCTGATCAACTTCGTGTATTATTTCTTCTAGGTGAGCATCACCTAAACCAAACTTCTCGCAGGCTACTTGGAGCTCATCCTTGGTGATGTACCCACTACCATCTTTGTCGAAGTATGAGAAGGCTGCAAATAGATGATCCTCCTTTTGGATTTTGTTCAGATGAAGCATGGCTGCTATGAACTCCCCATAGTCTATGGTCCCACTGTTGTCAATATCTGCCTGAAATTTTTAACAAATGTGGATACTAATTCAAAATTCAAACTAGAAGGATTGGAGTAATCAACGATATTGTCAAATATGGGATAATTAATTAGGCAATCTCCTGGTTTACAAGTGTTAATCTTGCAACATTAATGCTCATGATAGACCATCAGACAAAAGCTACAACATGAACAAGTTCATGTCTTCATCTGTTAAAACTCTGATTATCATACCCTGCTGCTGTATTACAGACTTTCAACTTCTAATTCATTTTACTATTTATAGCCAGTGGCTTGGCTAAGATCTTTTGTAGGTTCACGAAACTTCCTACCTCTTATTATTTTCAAGCACATGATCCCAATCACTGAAAAGAGTTCAATATAAAGCAAACACGTAAAAAAGGAAAAAACTATCTTTGAGACATGCTATATGACAAAACAGTGAAATAATTCAAAATTTCAAACTGTGACTTACTGCTTGCATCAACCCAACAATTTCAGAATCCCTGAGATTAGCACCCACTCTCTCTAAACCATTCTTCAGTTCCTCAAGAGTTATCTGTCCACTACCATCTGTGTCTATCATCCTGAACATTTCTCTCAGACCAGCAATTTCTTCTTCAGATAGGCTGTCAGCAATGACCTGCAATATAAAAGCAAACAAGTCATCAAAGCATGTCTCTGATAAGGCATAGACAACAGTGATAACAATCACTTTTCCTATCTCACATATCAGATGATAAAGAGAAACTGCCACCAATTCAGCAAGATAAACTCTCTCAGGAAAACAAAATGTAACTACACAGTCAATAAATTCCTGTTACAGTTATAAGCATGAAGATTTGGTTGTTGTAGACAACCTATTAAATTCAAAATGGCACAACTGGAGGCACTTCAAATAAAAAGGTTTTCACGCTTGCTATGTGACATGTGTAAAAGATACTAAGATTAATCTGTGGAAGGTTTTTTCCTCACCCGAATTGCAATTTTCTTGATCTTGTTCATTGCTGAGAATTGCTTCAAGCGACTTAGAACAGCAGGATCAAGAGGTTTATCAGAAGCAACACCATCCACCTGCACCCATGGATGGCCTGCATAATAATAAAAGAATAAGCGACACCATGCTGTCCTTTGATGAAGAAGATATGGGGGCAACAAATGTGTAATAACCCTTGGCCATTATGCAAAACACCTACAACTTTGGTCCGCTGCCTTATTTCCAGCCCAGAACTCAATGTTTTCATCCTAAGAAAAAGTATGGCTTTCTCTATGATGACTGCAAGATACATGCCTTCTTACTGCATCCAATCTAAAAACTCTTTCTTGAGTATTAAAAACGTATTTTTTCCTTTTACTTTGAAACCATACATTGGTCAAATTTTCCCACAAACTTTTCAGTAAATGGTGACCCAAATACAGAGCCACAGCATACTTCATTTAGTCAATTTATACAAATAGTGAAAGAGAATTCCTACACAAGGGTCAAAAAATAAGTACTGTAATGATACACATGACAGAAACATAGTGCCATGCATACTCACGAAGAACTTCATGGGCAGTTAGCCGCTTTTTGGGGTCCCTAACAAGCATTCTTCGGACCAAATCTTTTGCACTTTCTGATATGCTAGGCCATGGTTCTGATACAAAGTCAAGTTCACCTTTCAAAACCTGCTCAAATATTCCTTGCTCCGTTTCTGATCCAAACATGATAAAGCATTGCAAGGAATTAGACATATTGTGGGGAAACATGAATGAACCACAAAATGCAACAAGGATAATAGTAGTGAGTCTAACCATCCCAGAATGGGGGAACCCCACTTAATAGAATATAAATGATCACCCCAGCACTCCAGACGTCACATTCTGGACCATAATGCTTCCTCAACACTTCTGGGGCTACATAGTAGGGGCTGCCAACAACATCACTAAAAGTTTCACCTGATAGAATAAATATTAGATTTTGGCCAGATACAAAGGGACTCAATCTATTGAAGTAGAAGAATGATAATATAATGATAGCAGAGATTCAGATAGCAGAGGCATTGAAGATACAGGGACTAAGTTAAGTTGTTAATTATGCCCAGGAATTAGAGAGGAACAGTGAAGGATCCAACAAATGCATCCTTCTCTAAAAGAATATCAGACAGTAGACATATTAGGCAAGCCATCCTATCATGATATGAGATGTTCATATTAGGAAACTAAGCAATTATCTAAACAAATTTAACAGTTCTTTGGATATCTCACTTATTAGTGGCAAATTAAGCACTATGATTAGACAATTTGCCTCTACTAATTGTGAGTCAGCTTAAGGATGTATGAAAAAACTATTGTGACGTTTTACTCCTGTATGTAAACACCTATATAATCAAGTGGGGATTTCATTCATTTCATAGAGTATCTCTAAAAGCAAGCTATAGAACGAGTAAATACGGTGCATATTATGCTATCAGTTCCAGCAAAGTACAAATTTCTAAACACAACATAGAGAAATTTACTTCAAGGAGCATAACAGTTAAAATCAACATTAAAGGAAAAAAGAAAAAAGGCAGATCGTATGCATTACAAGAACTGCAGAGCAGCAAATGGAATTCAAAACTGTGTCAATTGGTTCTAAAAAGCTTCAGGAACAGAGACCCAGTTCTGACAAATGCAAATCTTGATACCTAAAAGTACTAAAAGCGAGCAATGACAGTTGCCATACCTGGCCTAAAGAACACCGAGAGTCCAAAGTCTATAGTTTTGAGTGGCGCATCCTCTTCGTGACCAACAAATAGAAAATTCTCAGGCTTCAAGTCCCGGTGCATAACACCCAAAGAGTGGCATGTTTCCACGACACCTACTATTAACCTAGCAAGCTCAGCTGCTTTTCTCTCCGTGTAATGCCCCCTCTGGATGATTCTATCGAAAAGCTCCCCACCTGCGCAAAGTTCCATAACAACATGAACTGCAACAACATCTTCGTAAGCATCCACGATTCTTATTACATTGGGGTGACCCTCCAAATGGTGCATTATCTGAATCTCCCTCCTAACATCCTCTACATCTTCTAGCGTTGTCAACTTTCTCTTTGCAATCGATTTGCAGGCAAACTCTTTCCCAGTCTCCTTTGCAAGACAAAGAAAAGTTGTTCCAAATTGCCCTTGTCCAAGCTTCCTTCCCAAGCTATAAATGTCCTTCAAATTCCCAGTTTTCCTCCCTAACACCGATTCTGTTTGAAGCCCCGCACTGGAAACTCTCTTCACATGGGTGGGTTTCTTCGGACGGTGATCCGCCGCAGGCTTATCAATCCCCACCTCCCTCATCTCCGGTTTAATCGATTTCTCATGTTCTATCACTTTGGCTGGCCCCTCATTGGCAACTTTAACGGGTCCCTCGTTGGCAATCTTAACTGGCTCAGGAGGGGTGTTCTGAACTGGGATTGAGGGTTGTTTTGAGCCATTCTTTGAACCCTCTGATTGTTTCGCTGCATCAGGACCGGCTTTGGAGACGGATTTGTTGTTGCTCCTTTCCCCTTTAGGGGGAGGCAGCCGGTCCTCCGGCGGCCGGGTCCGCCAAACGGCGGCGGTAAGAGATTGCAAGAATCCATTATTGCCCAGATTTGGCCCTACACATGTGTTCCCCATCAAAATAATCTCAAGTCCTTATCAGCTCTCTTCTTTGAAATCTACCATCCAATGTATCCAAATTGACCTTGTTTGATTCCATTAACAGTGCAAACACGACAATTGCTACAGAGCTGGACGATCAGATCACAGCCCTTCAAAGCAGACCCTAACACGGCAGATTGGCTCCAAAATGCACCTACTTGGAAACCCTAATCTGCAATCGGGCGCTCATTAATGCAATTTCTCTAAATGGATCAGATTAAAATATCCCAAAATATTTGTGCTTTTTATGGCAATTCAATGAATAACGTGAATGCCAATTATGAACCAAATATAATCTAACAAAACAGAAAAACAGGGAATTGGATAAAATTTGTTAGAGATTACAAGCTAATTCAAGGAATGCATAAAAGAGCTTGTAATGAAAAAAAAAAAAGAAAAGAAAAAAGAGAAAAAAAAAAGTGGAATGATGAGAGAAAGTAGACTTATAGATATCTGATAACTAATTTGAATTTTTTTTTATCATTCCCAGAATGAAGATGGCCATCCATGTCCAGGTTTTTTATCCAAGGAGTGAGTACGAGTAATTATCGGTGAGAAAAAAAAAATCAAAGGAAAATCATAACTTAATAATAAATGAGAAAAAACCATGTCTTTTGGAAAGTGAAAACGATTGTGTTGCATTTTCTTTGCATGCATGCATGGCAATGGATTGGATCAATGGAACAACAACGCGTCGTCCTCGTCATCAAAGGACAAACTACAAACGGTTACTTGAGTTCCCATCTTGCAGGACGTTCGCACGTGCAAATAAATATCCTTATTCCTTAGTATTTGCTCATTTGTCTAATATTATATAACTGTCCAGTTCAACGGTCAGGATACTTATTTACATGTGCACATGTTTACAGACAATCATTGCTATATCTATTAACAATTTGTTAAGAGATTACAAGCTAATTCCAGAAATGCATAAAAGAGCTTGGATTAGGAAAAAAACAAAAAAAAATGAAAAGAGTAGAGAGGGAAAAATGGAGGAATAATTAATGAGTGATAGAGGACTTATCCATATGTGATAATTAATTTGAACTTTTTTTTTAATCATTCCCACAATGAAAGATGGCCATCCATCTCCAGGTCATTTATCCAAGGAGAGAGTATGACTAATTATTGGTGAACGAAAAAAAGAAAAAATAAAAAAAAATGATTACTTAATAATAAATGAAAAAAAAAAAAAGAAGAAAAACCCATGTCTTTTGTAAAGTGAAAATGATTGTGTTGCATTCTCTTCCCATTATTTGCAAACATGCATGCATGGAGGCAGTAACATCGTGAACGTCCACGTCATTAAGAGAACAAAGTAAAAACGGTTAATTGGGTTCCCACATTGCTGGATGCGCGCACGTGCAAACAAATATCCTGGTTGGGATTGCAACGCCCATTCCTCTAAGGAAGAGCGCCACAACCCCTTTATTTTAGGGGACTCGCCTTGCCTTTATTTAGGATGCCCTCCTTAAAATAGGAGGGGGCCGTGACACCCTGTCCTTGGGGGGCTGCGATCCCCTAACATTTCCGTTTGTTTATTTGTTTGTATTGTATAATTGTCGATCGATCTAGATACTCAATTGTATGTGTGTATGGTTGCAGACAATCATGGCCACATTTACCTGTGTTAAAAGCTGGGACTCAATGAGTTTTAATATTGCTGTTAAAGTTAGGACACTGATCAACAAGCCCAACCCTTTGACGCGTCCAAATTTGGTCCAAAAACCATTAGAAGCGCCAACGTCCATCTCCCCAATTCTGTCAACTTCGAGGTCTCTCCTCGCAGCCGTTCCTGATGTCGACCGTGTCGTGAGCTAATCATCGTCCGAGTTCCCTCCATTGTCGGACGTGGCCTCTCCACCACTAGTAGTGCTGCCTTGATTTGTGAAGCTATTTGGACAGTAAGTGAGAAAGAAGAAAAGAAAAAAAGAGGAGTAGAAAAAGAAAAGAGAAAAAAATTAAGGGCACAAGTGAAGATGTTGGAATTAATACACATTGGTTATATACTAGAAATTAATGATTAAGTAGGAATTAAATAATTAAATTTAATTTTTATATTTTTATTATTAAATTAAAATTAGATGAGATCAAATATATAATGTTTTGAGTATTTTAATTTATTTTATAATTATGAATATAAATTTTTATTGTATAATGAGTGAATATATTAATTGAGAAATATAATTAGAGTTATTAGTATAATTTGATATTTTTGTATATTTTTTAATTATTATTGTAAAATATTTTGACTTTAATAAAATTGATAATATTTATATAATTAATTAATAATCTCATGATATTCATATTTCATCAAAAAAATAATTTTTTTATATTAAAAATCTTAAAATAATTCATATGACTACTTTATAACAATAATGCATATTCACAAACTTTCTCAAATTCACTTTTATGTTAATTATTTCCTTTGATTATAGATTACATGAACAAATCAAAAGATTTTGAAGTTACATTTTGAAATCATTTTAAAGAGATTTTTAATTTAACTTATATAAAAAAAGAAGTCAAATTATTTTAATATTATATATGAGAAAAAATTAAAAAATTAAATGAGACTTAAATTAAAATTAAAAAATATGTGTAATTAAATATTATAAATTTGTTATACTAAAAAAATAAATAAATGAAGCAAGCATTCATCTTATATGATAACTTTTTCACGTATCCACTGATAGACTTCAATTCAAATAACTCCACAACGAAATTCATGTGATTAGAGTTTGTATTGAATTCATAAATGCAACATTAGGGCTTTTAAGAGAAAAGTTAAGTAATTTTTGGGAGTCTAACAGCTTAAATATGAAACACACTTCAAACTAATTGGATACTAATCAAATCCAACATATTTTGAAAGTATGGTCAATTATAGAAAAAAAAAAAAAAGGCTTAGATTTTGAAGCAATATAATTTAAATCAAACTACTCGATGTAACTTGAGTGGACACCGCTAGAGATGTTAAGTATTTAGTGGAACGGAGGAGGTCTAGTGTTCAACCTTGCCTCTATTAAAAATCCTATACGAAAAACATAAGTTGGATACTTGGATTCAAGAACATAGTTCTCGGGACATGACATTCGCTCCTATCATGGGCCAAGGCCTATGGGATTAAATTCCCTAGAATTATTAAGTAATTTATTTATTTATTAGTTAAGAAATTCGGTTGCCGGCGGACTAGCTAGACTTTGCCATGGAGGACCCAGTAATAAGTTTGCAGAGTAGAAAAGCTCAAGTCTTTTGTTGAATCGGTGATCTCTTGTCTAACGCGTTAGACAAGAGATTGATGACGATATAGATAATGGGACCATTTCGTATCTCCCATCCAAGCTTGTGATTACGTGATCATATACAATCCGGAACAACCAGCGGCCTGTTACGATGAATCAGGCTCTCGTGCTAGGTGACTTGGTACAGACTGGGATTTATTATTTTCCCTTTATGATTGTAATTTATATTATTCGTTGATGAGTCATTTTTCAGTGAGGGGGCTTGAGATTCAACATCTAAAAAATAAAAGGTAAACTAGCATTAAATATTTAAGTTGGTAGAAGAAAACGATCGTCCAGTCTAAGATCTCAATATTTATTTGCGCGCAAACAGTAGGGACATGAAAGACTCTGGTTGGGCTAGTGAGTTTGGTTAGAGAGACAATGAGGGGTTCAAAGGAGAACAAGCCCTAAGGCCCAATAGGTCTACTTTAGTCATCATCATTCGTAAATTATAGTTTTATTATAGTTTATCTAGTCATTTTGAGATATTTAGTAGTCAAAGATGTTAGTAGAATGAGGTACTTTAATCGTATGGTTTAAGGATTGTATAATTAATATTTATTTATTTTCTTATCATTTAGTATTTACTAGGAATTAAGAGCAAGTATAAATACAGTCTTAACCCTTTATGTTGTAATAAAATTTATTAATTTATGAATTATTAATCAAGAAAATTCAAGATTTTATTTATTTATTTTAAATTATGTTACTTGACATTCGATTACAAAAAAAAGAAAATTAAAGTTTATGTTGTTTTTTTCGACAAAATCGTCTTAGAAAATCTTCAATTTGAAATTAATGTATTACATTGCATAATTATTTACACATTTTTATTTTTTTAATATACAATCTCAATTAATGATAAAAATTATAAATATGTAATAAAAAATCATAACTGAACAATATAAATCCACTTCTGCTCTCGTCCAGTGTATTTGTTTTATAGGATTAAAGTCAAGACAATTTGGTTTGTTTAATTTGGTCGATGTCCAGACCTTTTTCCTAATTTAACAACGTAAAATGGTAATATCAAGGTAATATGTTTACTTATTTATTTTTAAACTATAATTTATTTGTGATTTTATATTTTATTTTATAAATTTTTTATTTCAAATAAATTTTATTTATTATGTAATATAAAATTATGAATGAGTTATATATATATATAAACAAAATAAAAATTAAGGTTGACATTTTTCGATTCAAATAGAAGAGAACAGCACCCGATTGGGAATATTTTAATCAGGGTCCACATTTAGTTTTATCTCTACCGGATGAATGGGGGTGTCTAGAAGCATGAAGGCCTTGACTGGGCAAACTATGAATGACTACTTGTACGGTTCCCTCGCTGGGCAAGCTCTACTACAATTATTAAAATACACCACAAGAACAATTCAAAGCATACCATATTATATTGCTGGACCTTCTCAAACTAGACCATCTCAAAAAGAAACGTTCCCTTGACTCCATAGATGCCATACCTACATAAACACATATCGCAAAGATTAATTTCCAAGCTTTGACAATATTTGCCCATTGTCGTGTGTAAAAGTGTCATAAAATGAACTCCTCTACAAGAAGGCGGTTGCAGGGTCCAAGGCCAGATCGGCTAGATGTTAGCAGGGACTCCTCAAAGATCATCAAGAAGCAGTCACATCCCAATCAGAGCCGCCCTCCTGTTATAGTTTACCTGAAGTCGCCCGATATCATCGAGGTACGGCCAGAAGAATTTAAGGGTCTCGTGCAACGTCTTACGGGAAAAGAATCTGATACGAGTGTTAATGTTTCCAGTACTTCTGCGATGTCATTGCCTGCAGCTTCTAATGCTGCCATGGCTGCTCGTGGTGATGATGATGTTGCCATTAGAGACGTTGCTTCGACCGAAGTACAAAACAAGTTTGATGGTGAAGTAGATGCCGCGTGTCCCAGTTTCTGGGGCAACATATATACTGGTCCCTTTGAATGGCAGGAATTTTTGGGGGAACGTACATTTTGATTGGTTCATCATGCTAGACCGCTTGCTCTTTAATTTATTGTTATTTTTGTTACCAAAGATATCAAGGGATGAATATTGCTGGGTCTTCGCTAATTTCTGTGACAAGAGGGCTTTGACCTATAGTTAAAAAGCCATCAGAGTTCAAACCCTCCAGCGATGTACGACTCACAGGCATCAATGATCAAGCACATGCAAATTCTTAATGGAAATTAATGTACGAGGAATTGCTACTCGTTTTATCCCAATAGGATCCCATCAAAATATTTGAATGTTCACATCTATGCACCCATGATCCCAAATAGAATGAAATCCAGTTATAGTTAATTATATTGCTACAAGTCGCTCGATCCAAATATCAAACCCCATAATGTTGCTAAATGTAAAATTGTACTAAAAACAAAAAATTTCTAGAAGTTGGAAAGAAAAATGTGAAATATTAAATTTTAGATTGTTAAATTCAAGTAATATTAGAATTGCAATTAATAATGTGAATGTAATTATGACTAATACAACTTTAATCACTATTTGTGCAATACTGCGACCGCAATTATAGTTGTGAACTGTTTAATTTAAAACCTTGCTCAATATTATTATGCACTGTCAAAGAAATTTGACAAATTTGTAAAAGACAAAGTGAGAAAATAGTAAATCAAAGGGTGTAATTAAAATGGTTGACATTTTAGGATTCGGGTCGAAGAAAATAACCAATTTTAGGATTTTATAACTACTATCCACGTTGAACTTTAATATGAAAGTTGACTTGGTGTGGCCAAAAGTAGGAAGACTTCATACTTTGACCTTATTTTGTTTCGCTCTTAAAATTTTCACTTGTCAATATTGTTACCGATAGCTATAATCCGCGATCATATTATGAATTAAATTTATATACAAATATTTATTTATTTATTTGTTTGTTTTGTTCAGTTTCGACGATTAGGAAACTTGTTAAGTAGTTACCGCAATTATTACAATATTCACACAAAGACCAATTCAAAGTCGAGCCGACCAAATACGCGGCCTTCGGTCGTGAATGCTTCATCTGACAAACACGGCATGCCGTTTCAACAGGCAATGAGGGTAAGCACACCCATTTTGAGCTCAGATTCTCGAACTATATATATATATATATCATATGGGCCCATTTGCAGGTTCCAAAACCAAAAATCCAGGTTCGCTTTTTGGACACTCGACGACGGCGTCGTACAGTACAAGACCATTTCTTCCCGTCACACTTAACGAGCCCTCTCTACTTGAATGTTTTGACCGTTTAATCAAGACTGACAGCGTCAAATACAGGAGGGAAATCGGCGCTCCGATATGAAATATGTTCAAATGCATCAAACACCCTCCCCCAAAAATAAAAATAAAATAAAATAAAAAATCTTTTTTTTTTTTATCTGTGTTTTCAGCAGTTTGCCCAAAGCGAAGCATCTTATCTAGGGCATTTCGATCATCGAGAACGCTACATTTGGTGAAAATTCCTTCAAGAACCGTGAGATACAAACTCGATGACTTTGTTTGTTTGTTCTTTTTTTTTTTTTTTTTTAATGTTTCAATGCCTGATTTGGATGGTTAAAGATCGATTTTGTCCGGTACAGTTTTATAATTTGATGTCTGATGGTTTTGGAGGAGGGTTTTGTGAAATCTAATTGTGGATTCTTTTGAATTTAAATGTGCAGTGTGTTGATAAATTTTTTATTAATTAAACTGCGTGAAATTGAGCGTCTGTGGCTTATAAGTTGGTTGATGGTTTGTTTCTGAATGGTGAAAATTTGGAACGATGTTCGAGTTGAGTGAAGGAGTTATTCTTTCTTTCTTTGTTTCACACATGATAGGTCCAGTTCAGTTTGCTAATGACAAGGATTCTCACAGTTGTGTTCTTTGACTGCAATTCCCTTTTTTTTTCCAAGAGTTTTTTATGAAGATTAATTTTTTGCTAATATAGAAAGTATCATTTCTCTTATGTAATATATAAAAAATAAGAGAGCATTACTTACTGATTCTGCTGTGTGGTGAGCAATTGTAGGTTGTAATTTGATCTAGGGAGGAGTTGTGGGTGGTGACAGTGTTTCATATTGAATTATGGCAACGGTTGCTGCACCTGGTTCTTTAACTTCTACTTCTCTTCAAATTGGAGGGGGTGCTCTTAAAGTCAAACCATTGGTTAAACGGAAGACCCCATCAGAATTGAGAGTAAGTTTCAAGCTCATTGCGTTTTTTGATGGTTACCATAGTCACTTTTCCATTGTGATGGGATATGTAGAATGGTGAGAATCTGCTAGACCTTATGATAATGGTTCAACATATTTCTGTTGAGTGACCTGCATTTTTTAGGTTGGCTAGTATTGATGATGTGCCATGATAGTTAACTGACTTCAAGATCAAGATATATTACGCATGCCTTTTTTGCCTTGCGAACATGGAATGTCTTGTGTGGTATTCTTCTGACCTGTTGAAAGCAATAGAGGTGGCCATGCCATGATAGCAAATTCCACAAAATTGTCTGCTCAGGCTTCCTTTATTTTTTTATGTCTCTTTTGTGCTTATCTCTTCTACTTCTGTTTTCTGGATATCATACAAGTTATTGACATAGAGAGGGATTTCAATGCAGAGTGTGGTTTATCTCCTTGGCAGCAATAGAACTGTGCAAGATTCAAGAGCTTTCTCCTTCTTTTCCTTTTTGTTAGAACGTCACCAAAACACTAACTACAATTAGAAGATTGGCTCTAGCATTTGTGTTTCATAAGACTTAGGTTAGCATAATGCTTATGGGGGAGAGTCTGTTAGTGCTCTTAGTTTGAGTTTTCATCCAAGAATCTTTCCAAATATGCTAATGCAATGTTACTGGGTAAATCTCTAGTGGTCTTAACGCCCCTGTCGACATGCAGGAAGAGCAGCTGAAGAGGACAAATATTATAGAGCTTGTGGAGGAATCTCCAGGCTTATTGCACGGTTCAATGAAGTGAATTGCTCTACTCAACTTTTCATTTTCTTTGTTTTTCTTTTCTAGTTTTTGTTTCCTGAACACTTTCTTCTTTTTCCTAGTGATACTAATAAGGTAGATAATGGGCCCAATAAGCCTGATTTACCAATGAACCCAAGATATATTGACACCCATATGGATGAAGTATTTCCTGTCAAAAAGTCCAGGCTCAGGATGCTATCTGTAAAAGAAAATGTAAAGGTAATGCAATGATTCATGATCTGAACTCTGAAGATGAATGCAGTTTATTAGAGAAAAAGGCACACCATAAATTTGTTCTGCAACTTCTTGATTTTAAAGCAGAAAAATATATCAAATGAGCAACCAAATAGCCCGAAGAATCTTTCCATGGTTTCAAATTTGGCTGCCAAGAGACAACAACTTTCATGGTATATTTTCTTGCACATTATACTCTTGAAGAAGACAATTTCATAATTTCTTACCAGTTCTGTTCTATTCCCCCCTCGCAGTCCGGAGAATTCTGTCTCTGCTGCTGAAGTTTCCACAGATGTTGCAGTGAAAGCTCATCAAACACTTGAAAGGTGTAGTCAAAGTGTATTTCGTAGTGTTACTGAGATTTCAATAGCTGGTGGAAGATCCTCTGGTCTGGCTGTTGTTGACATGGTATAGATTTTGAATCTACCTTTCTTTTTCCCTCCCTCCATTTACTTTAGTGTGTATCTGTTCTAATAATTAATTACTATATAGGATAAAGCATTGAAAGGACTGGTAGCTGGTGGATCTCTTCTAAGTACTGGTGTAACAGCTGATTCTTCCAAAAAGTTTGGCAATCATACATCAACTTCAGGCAGTTTGTGCCCAGAATGTCATGTATCTGGCCAAAAGCCACCACTGGATTTTACTTTGAAAACCAAAATGCGGGTGTTATCTTCATGTTCAGTAAGTTGGTGAGTGATTTTAGTGTGCATAACACTTTTGTAGCTTGTTTAGACTTAATTCTTGAAGGTAGTTTACTTTTCTAGATACTCTTATCATTTTTGCAGCTGGTGATTTGAAAACTCAATGAATTTTCTTCCCTAAGTCTTAGTGTTTTTCATTTGTGTTTTAAATCACATTCATAAATCAATTTTTGTTGTAACTTTATTATGCATCTGAAACCTGATTTGCATGTATGAAGATTTACAGTTATTTCAGCTAGTGCTTCAGCTTCATTTCATGAAAAGAGCAGCCTGTTCATCCTAATTGAAGAGTCTTTGGACAACAATGCTAAATGAGTAATTTAGCAAAAGGGAAATGTGTTTTTGCTTTTTATTCACTATAAAGCTATGTCTTAACTTTCTTGTCTTCGCTTATTTAAGAAATTGCTTTTTTTTCCTCTGTCATTTCTCTATATATTTCTGCAGGTGACAATTCTGATCATCTCATAATAGGCATTCCTAGTTCTTTTTCCCTTCAGCCATAAGCAAGTGCAATCCTATCTATATCTCTATGGTCACTAGTGGTGCTGTGAAAATTCAAATGTTATCACTGTCATTTTCCTGTCACATCAGCATCTGGAAAATTAACTCTAGCTGAAACCAGACCATGAGTTTGATACAAGAGGATATTTGTGTTTTTCTTCGGATACTGAAATTTGGTAACCATCTTTTATTTAATAATTACTCTCTTCATTCACCATCTTGTTGATTACCTGAAGGACAATGATGTGCATAAAAAATTTGTTGTGTCAATAGGTACTATGTGACATACTAGCCCATGGCTGATGCCCATGTTGATTTTGTATTTATTTATGCTTTGATCTCTGTGTCTTCCAAATCATTCTTTACCTTTCATTGTTCTCATGATCTTTTAATTTGATCATTGATTTAGCATGAACTCGTAGGCTTTTACCATTGGTTGATGTTCTGCCTTGCAATTTACAGGGTTCATAGGTCAACTATGTGTGGTACATACTTTGGAACGCCTCATGTCAGTTCTCAATTCGGTTGTTCCAATGACAGTAGTAGTTTAGCAGATGCATCAACTACACAAATACTTAATGCTAAAGCTTTGCATTCATGGATCTACCCTCAATCTGCGCTACCAGCATCTGTTATATCACTGTTAACCTCGTCCGGCATAGAGGAAGGTTTGTCAAGTTTAAAAATACCTTGAAAGCCTCTTATCCCTTGTCCCTTTCTCTTTCTAAAGCTTTTACTTCTGTTAAGTGGAAACAGATTTTTTAAGGAAGCGGCAGCTGATGTGGGAGGACTCATTTTGTAGTCTATATTACCTGCTTCGAAATAACATCTGTAATATCTTCTATGGTAAAATCCTGTGCTCACCATGATGCATTACTTTAACCTGTTGCCTGTATTAGATTCTTATTGTCCACTCAAATAGAAGCCTTTGTACAAAATAACATGGCATGGTAGTTGATATATAGAGCTTTTTATTCCTCAATTTGCTTATAGTTAGAACAGTAGATGCCTCCTTTGTTGTTTATATCTCCTTACCTTGATATCATCTTTGTTTTGACTTGCTGATTACATGTGTTTGTAAGACATTAAATCACATAAGAGCACAATGCTCTGTTCTTTCAGATAATTAAAGCTTTATCCTTTTTTTTTTTTTTTTAACATTTCCTGATTGTATTAACTATGATTATCATGCTGTTTCAATGCAAACTTTTGTAGTGTGTACTCCACATTTCGTGGTGATGTTCACCGGCAGTGAGGACCCAGGGAGAACCAGACACGCATGCAATGCTTACATTTCCCAGTCAACAAGAAGTCTGAGGTCATTGTTGAGAGAGCATGTAAGATGGACCTATTCATGATTCTATTTCTGCACATTGCTTTTATCTATGATATTGGTAATGACACTTTGCTGTCAAGTTTCAAGTTCTTGGAAGTGTAACAGTTGCCTACAGCCTTCAAAAAGCTGTCACATTTTAGCAGCTTGTTTAACCTACTTACATGCATGAAAAGCATGTGTTTATGTAATCATTTGTTATGCTTTTCCTCTCCCATATAAAGTTGTTCTCCTTAACTTCGCCTCTCTGTGTTTCAAAATCATGTCTCTTGACACATTTCAATACCACAAATAGTCTCCCTGTTTATTTTTATTTTCCTTTATACAACTTTTTTTGAGAAAGCTTTAAATAGAGGGGCAGTTGTTTATCCTTTTGCTTCAAAGTCTTAGACAGAGAATTTTACAAAGCTCCTATTTAGGAGTGCAAAAATTAGGCTTCTTGCGCCGGGGGGGGGGGGGGAAGCAATTATTCTTTTATCTATTCTTTTTTTATGCTCATTTGTGCATTGTATGCTTCCATGTTGTTGGAATCCCCTGAGACTTTTTTTTTTTTTTCTGACAAGGAAACCCCTTTGGGCAAATGCCAGGTTGCTAGTACAGCTCCCGCTACCACAGCTTTCACTTGTTTTATGGAATATACCTAAGGGATTTGAACTTGAGACAGTGTACCTATCCCATGGGACATTTAGTTACTGTTACAATTTATAGTTGCTAATCACAAATGGGAAATTTTCGGGTTACCTTGAAAGAAGTGATGTTAACACTCCCGCTGCAACTATGAAATAAATCTATTTACTTTGGACGTGATCATAGAACAAAAGTTTGAAGCTTGCAGCTTCTGGGGATTTGGTTGCTTGTGGTCAATGTAGAGAGAGTGACATCCCTTGGGGGTGATCTCTTTATGTGACGATAAGCATTGTAGCTTTAGACCAGACATCATTATCCTTTTGTGCTTGTTTTATCTTTTTTGAGTAGAGGCAACATCGTGGCTTTACACTAGAATTACCTCCATGGGGTTCTTTTGGCAATCTGACTGCATTCTCAGCCAAACATGGACCAAAGTTGTGGTTTATCAGTGGAAGTTTCTGTTAGTTTGAGCTTCCATTTAGCTCTGGAGTCTGGAGTCAATGCCTTTCTTTTTCCATGGTTTGATTCTCTGGTGAGAATCACATGTGGTTTTGAAGTTTAATTATTTTCTGTTCTCAGACTCAGGAATTAATGGGATTTCCTCAGCAATGAAAGCTGTCATATTGAAACTTTAATTCCTATTATGGGTTTTTGTTCCTACTTTAAATCCAATTGAATCATTCTGCTTGTACCTGTACATTGCCTGTTTACCAAGAGATTGGGGCTTCAACTTTATATAGTTGGTGACTATATAAATTCTATTGACAAATATTTATTCTATCATTATGGGAGGTCATATCCTTGCATTTCTATTAGATATTGGAAGTTCATTAACATTTGACCCTTCAAATTGGTTTAATATAGGATGTTTGTTTCTGCATGCCGCTTTGCTATTCTAAAGTTGAGCAAGCCACCATTGAAGATCTAGTTGAGCTCTCTGAAATTGAGAAGCAGAACTTGGGCCAGGTTTGATGTGCTTTCTGTATTCATCTATATCATTATTATCAGAGCTTTAATTCTATTGGAGAACCAACATGATATTATCTTTCCTAATTTTGTCTATCATTAAGGTTGTTGCATTGTCTGATGGTTCTGCTTCCATTAATGGTTTTTTCATGGACATCGGCAAATCTGAAAATTAATCAGCTCATATGAGATAATAAGCTTAATTCCATCTTCTGCTCTTGAGAGATTCCATTTTGCCACGCTGAAGGGCAGCACTTCTGTACATGATTTTCTTTTGACCAATTGATGGTCCTACTCTCAATTGAGTGGTCCTTGGAAATTCAATCACTGTTTAACATGCAAGGAAAAGGAGTTTAAAGAAAGACACACAGGGAAACTTGAAATAGTTATCGTGTCTAATTACAACTTTTTTCTCAGGATTGTGATAGCATGCCTGCTAAATCTTCTGAATTTGTCTGCCTGTCATATCATCTTTCTGGAGAGTTGCAGATATAATAGATCTTTCATAATCTTGTATCAACAGCCATCTGCATGTGCTGTTGATTCTTTCCAGATGATGATCAATGTTTCTAATGAAAATCGTGTAGGCTCAACGCCAGAGCTCACTATCTGACATTGATAATAGCCCACAATCTCTGCTGGCTTTCTATGGGCACAAGGATGTACATGGATTATATGATTTTTTGCTGAACTACAGGTAGTTCAGAGTTAAATGTTCAACTAAATTTTTAGCTTTGTGGTTCTGCTAATATTTCTACCCAGTGTTATTTCTGATCCTATGTGCATCCTTTTTGGTGGTTTGTCTTTAGATCTCTTTTGACATTTTTATCTGGTGTGGACGTTCCTACCTTGTATTCACCAGTTCCATTTCAAAATGCAGCTCTCTCTGCTCCAGAGGTGAGTAGCTGTCTGAGCCAGGCTGCCTAATCTTTTTGATTGGTTGTCCTATGTCTAATGACTTTAAACAGGCTCACGTCACTTTTTTTGAATTGTGCTATCCTTCTATTGCTGAATTATTTCTGGTGGTTAAAACCAAGATCATTATTTCTTGTTACTTCAATCATGGTTTGGAATTCATGTTTGAAACTTTATTGCCCCTGCAAATTTAGTTAATTTACTTGATTATCCTTGCTTACATTGTCCCATTTTGCTGGTAGCTCCAGGTCTGCAATAAATCATAGTTATCGCATCTTCGTTTGCATACAGAGACTGTGCCAATAAAAATGTGTTAGTTGCCTTTTTTTCCACTTGGTACATCTGTTTGGATGGCTGAGTACTTCTGTTTTACAGATAAGATGTGTTCAGATGAAACAAACTGATCATACTGCTGCATCCAATGAGGAATCTGTACACAGTTCAGCTGCTGGTTTTTGTTCTAGCATTGAAATTAAAGATGCGTATATTCCTTCATGGATTATTTTCCGAGTTTGTGAACTCATGGGCTCTGAAGGAAAGAGCTTTGGGGCAAGGTATTATTTTCTGTCAGCAACATCTACTTGAAGGGTGAACCTTAGTGTAACTGAAAGGTTATTTCATTGTGACCTGGTGGTCATGAGTTTGAATCCTAGAAATAGCCTCTTTGCAAAAACAAAGGGAAGGTTGTGTACATTGATCCTTTCCCAGACCCCACAAATGTGGGAGTCTCATGTGCTGGAATGCCCTTTTCTTTCAACCTCTACTTGCCATTTAGCGAGTACATTCAACACAATTACGTATGCTACTATTGCTTGGTGCTTAATAGTGTTCTAATGTGATTTTTGGTAATTATCAGCTTTGTAACAGAACGCACCTCAATTGGCTTGAATGTTGGTCTTGGGAAAGTTTGTAAAGAATCTGATCCTCAATCTGTGGCAGTGGAAGGCTTGCAGGAAAGCGCTCATGCTTTTGGTATTCCAGAGGCCATTGTCACTCCTTGCTTGCGTAGAGGCTTCTTAAAATGCTTGAAGTACAGTGATGGTTCTTATACAGCTTCTCTGTCTCCCATATAATATCTAGCTTGTGCAGCTTTTGGCAAAGATGCAACATTGAGGTTTTTGCAAGGTTTGCGCTCTATGTTGCTGATCAAAGTTGATCTATTGAATTGGTTTTTTGTTTATTATTTTTGTGGATAATCTCTGAATTTCATTTGGATCACTAGTTAATGGTTAATCAAGTTTAATGGATTTGCCTTCTTAAACTAGAAGCTCCGGTCCTGGAAGTATACCATCAATTACTCGCTGTCCTTCTGCCACATTTGTTATCGTTTCTTTTTGTATGATTATGTAATCCAATCATCAGTAACCAACGGAATCTATGTAGTGCCCAGAAAATTTAAGAAACAGGCACTATGCTTTTTCCAAGATCTGTACTTCATTGTGCTTGCTGCAACCCGGTAAAAATACATTAATGCTGATTTGCTGCTGAATTAACCATTCCATTTTTCCAATCTGTGCTAGAATGGTTGCCTATGTATACCGAGTAAATTTTTATTATTGCTTTCCTATTCTTGGCAAGATAATGTTTGATTGGATGGTTATTTTCTGCCCATTTGAGCTCTAGTGGGTCATCAACTACAAAAGAGACATGCGTTGAGTATTGAGATCCAACAACCCTCTTCTGTCCCGATCGCAATCATGCTTGCATTTTTAGTCCCTCTCTTACTCCCTTTTGCCTAGGAGGTAGATGTGTGGAATTGAGTTTATACTTGCCAGTAGTGAACAGGCAACTTGGACTATGGAGCACGTTGAATTTTTAAGATGACAGTCTATTGAGAAAAACAAATTAACGATGAAAAGATAAATCATACCTTCTTTTAATTTGTTGTGTGGAATTGGCAGAGATTTTATGATGGCAATTACAGAATCCTTGGCAAAAAGAACGGAGCAACGAAATACCTCTACAAGATTTGCCCCGTCGCATATGTTGCTGCACCCGAAGTTGCCTATTTGATTTTGTTATGAAGACTCGGACTTCCTGACTTTCTTTGTTTTAGCCAAGCCATCTCATGAATGAAGCCAAGTCTGGAATTCAAACTTATTCTGCCTCTGTGAAGTTTTGTTGATGTTTTTTAGGAGACTGGTTACATCACGGGGAGAATTATTTGTATTCCTAAAAATGTCCCACCCCCTAATTATTTGCACCAAGTACCAAAATGGATACTGAAGACCTTACCTCAGGACATTCTGCCTTCAACCGTCGATTGAATAAAATTGGAAGTTGGAATGGCTTATTTGATCTTTGTAAACAAAAAGGATGGGATCGGCCTAGACGATATCTGGATAGCAGCACGGGACATTTCGGGAATTTTGTCGCAGTCCAAACTCCGCCTACAACACCGGAATTGATCAACTTTGATTGCCTTGCCCAGTTGAATTTGAATTCAATGAATATTTTGTTAAGGCTCCCCTATTGTGCTATAATATTGCTTTTATCACCAGTCTGTAACTTGTTCTTCATTCCAAAACCTCCTACGCACGGGCAACCAGGCCTCAAATCCCATCCTCCATGACCCACCCCAGCCGCAACCCCAACTCTCCTCCCCTCCTTTTGACCCAGTGTTGAGAGACCGTGCCAACATGTTCTTCAATGGACCTTGAGTTCATCTTTATGTAGAGATTATGGGAAGAGCTACACATTTTACCAGTAATCCTTGCAAGAACAGACTCCTGATTTGAAATGGTGGAACCTATTCCGATCCCTCACAATCAACTCACGCTCATAAACTTTTGAAATTAGCTTTGTGGCCGTGTGGCAGTCTTCACAGACCCGCAAGTTCTTCACTATCCGAATGGTAGTGTGAGCTTTACTCCTCATGATCCCAAATGCAATAGCTAGCTTCTCGCTGTGCCTGTATAAGGTGCTTTCTTTTTCTTCCTCGTCTACATCGAATAATGCATCAGAAGTATTTCCAGCATAACCCACCAATCTTATTTTCCCGAGAATCTCTTCCCACATTTTTTCAATCTCTTCTATGTTGGGGTGAGTTTTGTCTCCAAGAGTAAAGTTGTGAACTTTTCCATTCATTTCAATCAAACTGTAACCAGGGGGTTTCTTCACTCCCCTCTCCTTCATCATCTCTCTCATGCTTTCAACATTTTGCCACCTGTTTGTGCGTGCATAAATGTTTGAAAGTAGCACATAGTATCCACTGTGTTCTGGCTGCAGCCCAATCAAAACCTTTCCTGCTCTCTCTGCAATATCTGCATTTTTGTGTATCCTGCAAGCTCCCAGCAATGCTCCCCATATTGGTGCATTAGGCTTCATGGGCATCTCACTAACAAACTTCTCAGCCTCTAACAACTTCCCTGCTCGGCCAAGCAAATCGACCATGCATCCATAGTGTTCCAACCTAGGCTCAATACTGTAATCTCTTTTCATACTTTCAAATAACTCCAATCCTTTTTTGACCAATCCCCCATGACTGCAAGCCGAAAAAACAGCCGTAAAGGTTATGTCCCTTGGGGTTAGTCCTGTTGCCAGCATGTGTGAGAAGTACTGAAGTGCTTTCTCAGCATAACCATGCATGGCAAATCCAGCAATGAGAGTTGTCCAACTTAAAGCATCCCTCTCTGGAAGTTCCTCAAAAACCTGAACAGCTTTATCAATACTTCCACATCTTGCATACATGTCAACTAAAGCTGTACCCAGTATCAAATTCACATCCATCTTATTTCTCATCACATAATCATGTGCTTTCATTCCAATTTCAAGCGCTCCCAAATGAGCACAAGACGATATCACACTAACCATGACCGTGTCATTTGCCCGAACGCCTTCAGACTGAAGAAATTGATACAACTCTATCGCCTTCTCAAAAAGATTGTTTCTTGCATAACCACTGATCATCGCGCCCCATGTAACCAAGTTCTTCTCCGGCATTATATCGAACAACTCACGTGCTGACGCCACGTCCCTGCACTTGCAGTAACCATCAATCATTGAAGTCCAAGAAACAACATCCAAATCATTCATTCTTAAAAAGATGTAATTTGCAGCCTTTATATTGCCCAATGTAGCATACATGTTAACAAGTGAGTTCTGCACATACACATCATTCTCAAAACCATGCCTGATTATATGTCCATGAACTTGAATCCCCATTTCAAAAGAACCCATTTGAGTACAAGCCTTAACTAAATACGGGTACGTGAGATTATCAGGAAATAAGCCCACCCGTTGGGATTGGACATAGAAATGGAAGGACTGAACTGGGTTTTCGCTTCCAGAGTATCCCCTAATCAGGGAATTATATATAAAGATATTAGGGTTTTGGATTTGGTTAAAGACCCGTAAAGCGTACTCCAGCAAGTTCTTGTCTATGCCAGAGGAAATTAAGCGACTGGCTGCAAACACATCGAAGATTGTGTGAGTTCTAATCATATGGGCATGGATGATTTTGATATCTGAGAAGTCGGAGCAGGCTTCTATGCACAAAAGTTTCGGATTCTTCAGCCTCAGCGTTCTTATGACGAAGCCGCAGTTACCAGTGCTCATCTTCCAAAAAGTAATTATTTTTTGAAGGTTATGGCGGACTCTGCATTGACAATTGGCATTGGTTTTTTTTTTTAGACAAGAAATGAAAAAAAAAAAGGTTGACATGCAATTGTTAACAGAAGGCTTCCTCTGGATTTTAACCCACAACTCTTAGTCTCTCGGCTGAACAACTTCCTTGTTGCAAACCAAGTCTTCTCAGTTGTTCGTCAGAAACAATACAATCGTTACGAATTTAAAATTTTTATTTTTATTTTTATTTTTTATGTCTCCCTTTTTAATAGTAAAAAAGAATATCAAATTTATATAAAAAAATTACACGTACTGTGTTTTTCTTTTTTTCTTTTTAATTAAAAAAAATTCTTAGTAGAAAAGATTAATCGAAGGTCAACCGGAAACTTCATTCTTTATATTTTATAATGACGGGAGTGAGTACCAGAAAACTCAAGTAAATCTATTTCCGACGCAGCCATCATGTACGGATTATTTGTACACACCAAATTCCTCTGACCTTCGGATTGTCGATCACACCGTTATCTTATCGATGCCTTCGCCCCGTACAATTGGTTGCAGCCAATCATGTCCCAAAAAACAACATTGATTAAGGAAATTTCCCTACAGGGTCAGGTGGGGCAAACGAAACTGATTTGTTTTCCTTAAAAGGAAGTTTCATCTTCCGGTCTTTTTCTTTTGTTCGGCAGGTTTGGGAGAAGGAAAGAGGCCGAAAAGCAGGCCCGTGGCAAAAGCCTGATATGAGATAGCGGCCAGAACGTCAGGGGAAGCAATGATGCCCGAATTGACGTGCATTTGGTAGATATATTCAATGTAAAGACTCAAAATCCTCAAAGCACAACCACATTGAAAATGAACGAGTCGCGGACAACACACTCGGTCCAAAAACTTCCACAAGAATAAAAAGGAACGGATAAAGGCAAAAGGACCAAGAGAAGGAGAACACTCAGATCGAACAGCTGATCAGTTTGTCGTGTTTGTGCGGCTTTCTTTGTGGGTGTGTTTGTCAATGTTAAAATAATTGGCTGGACTTGGACACATCTCCTTGGATTACACCCATCTTGCAAACTTTTCAATCATAAATTCCAAACTGCCAAATTCTACATTATCAGTAGCCAATGGAACAATCAAAATGCTAAAAAATATAGCCCTTAACTAGAAAAATGGGGACAACGACATAAAACAATCACTCAGGGTGAAATCTGAAGAGTGAGAAAAGAATCAACCGTGGCATTCTTGACCTGAGAATCATACATGAATGTGTGCAAATATACAAGGGAGGAGCATCAAAATACGGGCACCTCAAACAAATTTACATTTCAGCAAAATACATGAGCAAGCATTGCCCAACTGCATCCGTGTTTGACAAATCAACAAGGAAAAGATATTCAATCCAGCAAGAAGAAACTCAGAAGGCATTGCACAAAACACCCAAATCAGCAGCAGCAAGGAATCTGGGAAACAGTATGCAGGAACCATGGCAATAACAAGACCAAAATCTACTTGGTTTTGATGTATATGGACATCACCCTTGAATGGACACAGCACATTTCTTACTAATTTTACCGTTGCATCCTTGTAAGACATCTCCGCTGCCTTATGCGGGGTTCTTTCTCTAAAAGCATTAACAAGCCGACATTACTTGTCGCAAGCCGATACATGTACCTGCCATGACAGAATCACATAAGATTGAAACAACAGAGGCCAATCCTACTAAAAGATACCACCATTTGCAATGAGAATCCTACTAGAAAAGTTGGTAGCCACAGAACAAAAGGATTTAGAAAGTCCATTGATTCATCCACGTGAATATGCATGTGTGTTTGTGAGGGAAGAGTGGTTGACTTATGCATATGGATGTACCCATAATTTCAAGTACAAAATATTTTCTTCTTTAGCATAGTCACCTCCATTATGCTGTTTCTCTCTTTATCAATCACACACAATCTTGTGCCATGTTATCACTGTCAATGCAGATCTTGTTCTCTTGAAATTGAAGAAGTACATGGGAAGAACTCCAAAGTTTCATTTTCTCTCATGTATTTCATCCAGTAATCATGTAAGCTTTTTCATTTTTGTGGCTCAAGTACCTAGTGGGGAAGTTCTGCTTCTAATGTGGCATGAATGAGAGAATATATATACATGTACAGAAAACTACTTACTTGCTTTGGCGAGCTTTCTTTCTCCAGAATACAAATGACACGACCCACTGAGCACAAAACAGAAGTCAAAATTATAATTTTAAGTCACCTAGCCGTGTGACTGCCAAAACGTGAGAGAAAAAATGGCAGCATCCTTGAATTTTAACGCAGGCTCAAGTTTGATGCTTCCACTAAGATCAATGGACAGTCCATAAAAGATGACATTTTCAAGTGCAAAACCCAGCAAAATAATTGTTAATCAACTTTAGTTGGGAAAATCAAATAACTCAGCCAACAATACCAATACCAAAGGTGACAAGAAGGTAAGTAAAATGAGAATAATATCATTGCTACCATGAAATATAGCTAAACAAGAATGCAGAACAGCTGTGGAGTTCACCAGTCAAATGTAATAGCTAAAAAATTCGAGGGCCAAAAAAAGGCATAGCTGCACTGCAGCAGAGAAATGACCTGCAAATCATCTGGAGACAAAGGACGTTTATAGGAAAAAGAAAACAAACAAAGAATGATTATAGGAAAAAGGAAGCCAAAGAGAGTATAGAGGTTATAGAAATCCATCAAGTCTCAGCAAGAGCAATAGCTAATAGATAGAAAATGGATGGGATGATAACCAGCAAATCATCTGTAAAGAAAATTCATATAACAAAAAATATCTAACGCATAGCGGTTTGATAAAAGGAATGAACATTGATCTACCTTAAAAATTGACAGGAAGGAAAAGCTTCCAAGAATAGAAGGTTTCTTCACAGGCAGTGGTCTTTCTGGTGACACCTCCTTGCACAAATGCTGAGCAATTTCTTTCAACAATACTAACTGCGCTTTATCAGTTCGCATCGAAATAATTGCCTGCCTCATAGATTCCCTGTCAGCCTCAAGAGCCTGAAGCCTCATGTAAAGCTTTTTGATATCAGAATCACCAACATCAAGCCGATTCAATGTGTCTCTATTAGTGGAAATATAGTCCTCATACATTCCAATTCCAGTTTTTGATTCCGTAACACCAGTATGTGAGACCCCTTTGTGGACAGAATCAATGGTGTAAATTCTGTCGCTTGTGTCATCTTCAAATTCTGATGTATTATCCATGTTGTTCAGGTTTGAGTTTTCCTCTGTTTGTTGAACACAATCAACTTTCCTAAAGCTATTGTCAGACCTGAATATAGGAGATTCACAGGAAGCATCTAGAAGCACTTCTCTAGACATCCCGGCAAGTGAACTTGAACTATCTGTGGAAAACCTCCTCTTATGCCTTGGACGTCTAGGAGAGTGGCCAACAATAACCTTCTCTAGTATATTCTTTGTGCCAGAAAATTCCCCATCCAGTTGACTGCCACTTGGACTTTTCTCCATTTGACATATTCTGTATTCCAGATTCTTCAAATGGTCTCGACCATGAGGAGTCTCCCCAAATGCGTATTTATCAATATCAACGATGTCATCGCGCTCCAAAGGAGTGGGATTCTCATTTATATTGCACTTCAGGGGTGGGTAGTTATACAATGGAAATTCAAAAGGAGAATCCAAGTTTTCGGACATGCTTGGGTTACGGCTGAACTTTTCACCCATCTCACTTTCACCCTCTACCTCTGCTTCTGTAAGCCCATAACTCAGCATTCTATGCTTATAAGCCTGAACCTCACAAGTAAGTGACTGAATGACCTGTTCTCTCTTATACAACACATCCTCTAAAGCCAGAATTTCCTGCTGGTCATGCGCCATCTTCTCCTCTGAAAAAAGCTTGAATTGCCTTGCCTCCATTTGGATCTCAGCCTTCTCTCTCTGCAACCTTAGTATCATCGACATGGCCTCATTTGCAGCTGAGGAAGCGGCATTCCTCTCTTCTTCCAATTCGCTATACAAATCCTGTATCGCCTGCTGTTGGCTGCTAACCATCTCCCGTAGTACAGCCAATTCATTCTCAACCTCCACTCGTGGGTTTGACAAGAGATCAAACCCAGGTATAAAGAACCGGTTACCCTCCTCAAACTCGTCATACTTACGTTTCACAGAGCGGAGCCAACTCACAGACGAGGAAGGAATTGCCAAAGAAGAACCGCTGCACGCACAATTACAACATTTCATCCTTGAAGGAGAAAGCGAAGGTGAAAGCACTTCCAATTCCATAAAGCAATTGGCATTCAAACTTAAGGAATTTGAATAATCAAACCAACGTAGCCGATTTCACATAGAGTTCCCAAGCTCTCTCTCTCCCCTCCCTCCCTCTCTATACTGTGTCAAAACTGCAAAAGTCTCTTCCCTCCTCGATTGATCTCAATTACCGGCCAGATTTCCTCCAATATCGGTATATGATATAGAAAAACAACTGAAAAGGAAAACCACAAACATGACCTACGCTTAAACAAAAGATAAAACACTAAAAAAATGGCAACTTCTTTAAATTCACGTCGGCTTTTACGGCATCATGCAATTTACCAAGAACCAAAAAAAATTAAAAAATTAAAAAACAAAAAAGAACTTTAAAGGAAAGAAAATCAAACATATTCCCTTGAATTCTCCAAAGGCACAAAGAAGAACTAAGAATAAAAAAAAGAGCAGAGAGAGAGAGAGAGAGAAAGATGCACCTTGGCTTCTAAAAACCTGAAGCTGGAAAGAGACCAGAGAGACGCGGATTTTGACGCCCGTGAAAATTCAACTTGCGTGAGAAACAAACAGTAAAAACAGAAGATATTGGCGGTAATGGCGTTCGGAGGGAAAGCAAATCGACGAGACAGAGAGAGAAAGAAGGGACTACGGAAACCCTGCCAATGTTTTCTTACTTTTTTTTTTTTTTTCCGGTTTTCGAAATCTGTTATATTTTTAGGTGCAATTTATAGTGGTCTCGATTTCCGTGTCAACGGGAAGCCGTAGTTGGAGAGAGAAGCGGAGCATTATAACGAGTTTTTTTTTCTTTAATAATAATAATAATGTATTTTTAGCAAACCAGGAGAGTGAAAAAGTGAAGATGGATTCTCAAGTTAGTTGGCTTGGGATCGACGCTGACAACTAAGTTTACCAAAATTAATATATATATATTAATCTCTAATTTAAGGAAGGGGCTTTAGTTTGTTGGGTTGCAGGTCCGATCTCTCTGGCCTAGACCTATGGGTCCGACTAGCAGAAGAAGTCGAAATGCTCGTGAAATTGCTGCTCAGAGCACCGAGATGGCGAGAACTATAAATTTCCTTCTTTCTTCTTCATTTTCATTTTGTTTCTTCTCGATTAAGTCTCTTAAAAGATTACTAGTTTCATGACATAGGGCAACACAGTGAAAGCAGCAATAGACATCGTAAAAAACACCAAAAAAGCAAAAGTTAATTTGATAAAATATTCTTCTGGAAAAGATCCCAAGATTGCGTCATGAAGAATGTCCCCCTCCCCCCCCCCCCTTTTTTTTTTTTGAATTTTTGGTTTCAAAGTAGAAAGCTAATTCTTTTTGGCTAATAAAATGGGTTTCGCGAGGTGGGTAAGTTGAAAATTTTTTATGAAACTTCTCATAATCAATTAGTGACCCATGTATCAAAAATCTTCTAATTCCTGTCATTTTTGCATTTGTGATTTATTTTTTGTTTGTGGTTTCTTTTTTTATTGATGTCACGATTAGACAGTTGACAGGTCTATGCAGAACAGGTGTGCAATGGGCATTGGATGATGCACTTTATATGCTGACAGAAAGGCGAAAACCCCAGGGAAATCAGGCTGCTTCGGGGTTGGCCATTGAGAGAGGCTTTACCAAAAGCAGCAGGCCGAGTTTCGACTCTCTTGACATTCAAGAGGCGAGCCGCCCACCCTTGCGGACCCAATCCCATGAGACTGTTTCACATGTTTGTGGTCTTCGAGGGACGCCCTTTTTTTAATGGAACAAGCAAGAACGCGAACAGCTTTGCTCGCAGTGTGGTCTAGTGGTCAAACAACTCATTCATTTCATGCAAGATCATGCATGTGTTAGGTTTTACCGTTGGATAATTTGAAATTAATGTGTTTATTTACTTCAAAATTTTCAAACTCACTATCGTGACACGTGTATTCTTGCTACCAGTTCATTTTAATTCCTATCTTAATTTTACTTCTGGACATGTTCTTCCTTTTGGTTTTCCATAATTTAAGTCCCGACTTTTAACGATTACGGAATATTTTGATTCACCAGAGCCACCAGAGACTTTTCCAGGGTTTTGAAAAGTTGCCAGCCCCTTACTCAGGGTGAACACATGACAGGAAAATTGTCCAGCCCATTGGGCTGGCTTCGGCCTAAAGTTCGGCCTGTTTTGGTATTGTAGAAGCCGGGCTGGGCTGAAATCCGAAAAGAAACTCCCGAAACCAAAAATGCTCCACAATAAGGGAAAATCCACGATCTCTTTGCTTGGCCACGTAGTCAAATCTTGGGATTTGGCAGCTGAGGATCGTACCACCATTGCTGCATTTTCAATCCTATTTCCTGTTCATGTGACAAATTGCAAAGCAAAGCTTTCTGAATCATCCGTCATTTTGGCACAAAGCTGTCCCCTTTTGACATGAATGAAAACGTGTGTTGAGGCTGGATTAGCCACTGGAGACTACCGATCCCATTTACCCCTTCTCGTCTCTAAATGATTGCTCCTCGGAATCTTGGAGTTCAATCGGCAATCATCGATATGGCAATTGGTCGATAGTACATAGGTTGAGTCCTTTTTGATGATAATGATAATCATTCATTCTCCTGCTTGGCCTGGAATTAGATGGATCACTCGCACATCCATGCACGAGACAGACATTCATGCATTTCTATGTTCCTAAAGCTTTGTGTCAGAGGACAAGGTACACTGTTTTTTTATTATGACAAAAAGAGAGTTGCCCCTTGGAGAGTCGAACTCATTCATTTATCTTTATCGTTTTTTTTTTTTTTTTTTTTTTGAGATAATGTTGCGGATTAACTTATGTGCACTTTAATTAATCCATCTCTCTGTTTTAGTTAAAGACATGTCATCCACGACAAGATTAGAGGATTCTACGAAAATTAACCCCATAGACTTTAGCCCAAAATTGAACTCAAATTCACAGAGGGAACAAACCATATGACCCAAGAACTATCATCCTAAAGTAATCCATATTTTCGCATAGAAATTGTCCCTTTTTTTTTATTTTTTCCTAATGGAGCAGGTCAGGGCTATTGAACTAAAATAAACAGAACGATGAAGACGCTTAGAAATAAGCATTTCTGTTCTCTTTACGTAAGCGTTTTTGATATCTTATAAATTTGCTTAAATGAATTGAATCATTAACCAACCTCTTTGAAGAAATACACTGCGACTGTAAAATGAACTAACCACTCCTATGCTCTAGCCCCACTGAATATCTTGAAGAGACTCCAAGCCAAGACCTCTCTCTCTCTCTCTCTCTCTCTCTCTCTCTCTATATATATATATATATATATAATTCTTGCGTATCTACGTTTCTTTTTCCGATTTGAATGGAAATTATTGGACATCTCTTTAATTAATGCGAAATAATTAGCAAAACGATCGTGGATTGGGCCTACCAAAAGCAAAATAGTACATGAAACTCATTCTTGCTTCCCCCTTACCAGCTTGGGTTGTCAACTGTCGATGATACAGGGGATAAGGATCATGTCATATAATTAATAGTATTACCGAATGCTCTATTGTGACAAACGCAAATCACCAGTGCATTGAGCCGATTTTGGACCCACTAGATATCTTGCACAAACGTGTCTGATGTTACAAAAAAGCATTCTATGCGGAATATTGTTTTACTACCTTATTATGGATAAGCTGTTTTCACCTTATAATATATATTTTTTTGTTTTAGTAATTTTCTTGGTAATTTGTCCTATATCAAGTGTCAAGACAATTCAATTTTCGTCAATCGAACAACAAAGTGTTTAAACCTTGGCACCAATGAAATAAAAATAAAAAAATAAAAAAAGAAAAGTCACCTGTTATCTATGTTTGCATTAAACAAAACATTCTTTTTTTTTTTTTTTTTTTTGCATGACTCAATGCAAAATTAAAATTATGATTCTGAAAATAGCAAAATATCCAAATCGAAATTGTAACTCTAGCAATAATGTTGAATGACAGTAAAACAGTATAATCAAAATTAGAATTCCAATTAATATTTTAAATTCTAATTTTGGATATTCCAAGTATAAGATAATCAAACATACTTTATTGAATTCAGTGAAGTATTGAAGTAGACTTGTCATTTCTTCAAATATTGGATGTGTCGGTAGAAGATTTTACAATTGCTTTGTTACGCAAAAGCTTGTCTCAAAATATCGAAAGGAAATATGTGTTAGTTAACTGTTGCATGTCTTGGTATATCGTGACCCGCTTTATCAGTAGATATTATGTCAGTTATGGTCACGGGTATAAAGTACTCGTTTGTTATTATTTTGTAAGGTCGGCGTTCATAGCAATTAAGTCAAACTTCTTTTATATATATATATATATATATATTACGAGAAATTTCTTTTGAACAAATTCTAGTTATTAATATGACTTTCATCACCCTGGTTCCAATTACTTTATAGAGGCATTTGCGAGGATTTAAGATTAAAATCTTTCGTCTAACCCATATCCTATGCTTGAAGGAGTTTTACAATCTAATTCCGGCGTGTAACTGTTAAAATTTGTGGTTGTTAAAAATTTAAAAACTAAAAAATAAAAATCCGAAGGGCTTCGATGAGAACTCATCTTCCGTCAAATAAGTGACTGACAAAATTATATCCTCTCGTAATGCTTAGTCAAAGGTTTTAAACTTGACGATGAAAAGAACAAATATATGGCAACAAAATATCTACATATTATTACTCTTTTTTAGTTTAATTTGATAATTTTCTTTTGACAAAAAAAAAAATTTCTTGACTATATTAAAAAAAATTTGTAATTATATTCATTTTTTTCTAATCAAAATTCTTTCATTATGTTAATTTTATTAGTTAAATTTAATTTATATTAAATATTTTTATTAAGAGATATATTTTTTTTTATTGTTATATTATTAAGTATGTTGATGAGATTTAAATTTTAATTTTTTTTAAAAAAATAATTTGTTTTAAAATATTATAATTATTTGTTTCTACCTTTCATAATATTTAAAAATATATTTATTTGTTTTATTTTTTTTTTTTTGAAAAAAAACTAAATTCTATATCATATTAACAAATTTAATGACGTAACTATGAATACAAAATACATCTATTAAATAGCATAGGAGTGATTGCTACTTAATAAAAGAGATTTAATGTGAATTGAATTTAATTAATGTGATAAATGAATTTAAAAGTAAAAAACAAAATAAGCATAATTACCAACACTTTTTTCACGTGATGGGGCGAAATTAATCTTTTTGTCTTTCCATTTTCTCTTTTTGTATTCTATCATAGAAGTCAATCATTGTAATGGCATAAAATTCAAAACCTTTTTATTAGTGCTTTTAATTCATCGCGCATACACCAATTTTTCCAAATGTTTGGTGGATCGAAATTAAATGGGTTAGATGCACTAGGGAATGGAAGGTGGCTGAAATCAAAAGTTTGCTCTGCCATCACAAGATAATATGTGCCTACTAGATACCAATTGCTTTATGATATATTCCTTATCTCTTATGAAACACGGTATAGCTAATAATATCCAAGAAGCAGTGCTCGTGAGGCAAGGGAGAATCAATTTAAATCTCATCACGATTGCCTTTTCGCGGGTCCAATCAAGATTACAAATATATTTCCCCAATTTTATACTTTGCAAGTCGTTTTCAGACAAAAAGGTTGATGGATTATGTCCTAATTACTAATACCGACTCAATTCATTGTCTCGGTGCGGCCATAAACAAAGCAAAGGAAAAAGACTGGGAGGAGGGGGTGAAGCGAGGAGAAAAAAATGTATCACAAGTCTTTATTATATCGATTTCTGGTTTATTATTTTTTTTCTCTCGTAAATTTTCATACTTACAGGTTTGTAGTGTGACTTGTTTCCAAATACCTTGGGGCTTTAAATATTTCTTTTGATATGTACCCACACATTATAAATAATGCACCCCGCCCCCAAACAGACGATTTACATGTATATAAAATTGGCGACGATTATATCACAAAATTTAGCATTACAGTCGCACAAGCTCATACAGCATGATCACAACGACACAAAAGAGAAACAATTTAAAAAAGAAAAAGAAAAATAAATGGACGCTAGCACTCGGATCTTATTGATACATGTAGAATTTTGTAAAGCCAGGCACTGGGAAAGCTGATTGCACGGCTTGGACTTGGTCTAGCACCTAAGTTGAACTAATAAACGCTTGCGTTCTGGGAAATGAATTTTTTGATACTTTTAATAACTTCTTCTCCAACTTCCGAGTATGGATTGTTTGTGAAGAAACCATGTTGCTTTCCTTCAAACTCGACATACTCGATGTTCTTCTCCATCTCTTGTAGCCTTCTTGCATAGTCCTCAGCTCTATCTTTCAACAATTCATTGGTGCCAACAATAACTGTGATAGGATCAAGCGCCAGCTGTTGAAGACTCGGGCTGACTGGTCCAAATGGGTTCGCAAATGGGTGGTCTCTACTTTCTCCAACAGGCATGGATAGCCTCCAAAATCTGCGATGAAATTTCATTTAGGAGACAAGCTTTAAGGACTTTTCTTTTGTGAATATTACAACTAATCAGCCACTAGTTATCAATGGTCACTGGAGGAATAGAAAAATTTCCACCTTAGGCTGGAGAGGGCTTAATTATTATGTGCTAGATGTCTAGTCTTGTAGACGTAGAGCTCTCTTACTAAATCATAAAAACGTTGACAGCTGCGATATGGGACCAATCAGATCGTGCAGTATGTTAGACTCACTCGTCCTAATTAATACAAATGTCCGTAACATTGTTCTTCCAAAAGCTGGGAAGCCAACCATGTATCCGGTTGGACCATCCAAACTGAAGAGTGTGTACAGAATCGGAAGCTGCGGCATTATGAATCAATCGATCTCTTTCTAAAATTGATGAGGTACAATAATTTGAATACGGAAATAAAGGAAGACCAAACGTGGTATATGGTTAGAAATGAGTAAAATTTAATTGTGACTATCTGTGCTCAATAGGACGGAAATGACAGGCTATAACATTTCACAATCAGTGGCTCGCATATTTTTGACTTCTTTTGACTACATGGAAAATTAAAATTGACATTTATGGAAATTCGAAGAAGAAAAGATTTGAAATCTTGACCTCTCCCAAGAGCTAGCCTAATCGATTTGCGTCTTAACATAGGATGGACATTAGGAAGCTTCTGGCCTCGGTTTCTCCATATAATAAATAATTTAACTACCAAAGGACCAAAGTGGATATGTAAATATCGTGTAAAGTACGAATATTCCTCGGAAGGCCCAAAGAGCAAGATAAAAATTAAGAGACAAAGACACCAAAGCGAGCAAGCCAAGATTGAAAAACCAAAAGCGTTGCTCAATTAATCACATCTCAACTGAAACAACAACTATGAATACATTTAACGTGGAAGGAAGAATAATTTTGCAGCATGACTGTGTATGTTTGTGCATGATAATTCTCCGAGGGCACGATCTTATATGCAGCCATTCTACGCAAGGACCAAAAATTATGCAAAGATTTTATATCCTCTAGTGGTGGAGGTCAATTGTATGAAGTGCCGCACTGCTGCCTTTTGTTTGTGTACGAGAATTAACGAGCAAAGACAAGTGATTGATGACAAAACTATGTGATATGGCTGAGAATTACTCTACATGTCTTGAATCCGGACCGTAGAATACATCGCTTAATTAAGAAATGAAACTTTAACTCATTTGTCAAGGAAAAAATTTAATAAAATTTATTATTTTTTTGATAAAAAAATGTATTGTATATATATCAGTATTAACATATATAAAATTTTACTATCATATATCTTTAAATCACTCAACTTAATTTTTAATTAAAAAAATATTAATATAAAGACTCAAATTTAAATCAATACGAAGAGGGACATCAATCGGGGTGATATTCATATATAGACAAAAGCGGAGGAATGTTACCTGTCTAGGATGTCCAAATTCAGATATTCTTCACTAGGCCCTTCCTCTGACTTCGTCCTAGCAAGCCCTCCGAAAAACGGCGCCATGAGGATGTAACCTCGAACCCGGACCGGAGCCAGCATGGTCGATCCGGCCCCAAGCCGAACCGCCATATGATGTGCAATATTGCCCCCAGACGAGTCACCCATAACAAAAACCTGGTCAAAGTCAGCCCCACCAGCATTTAACCACGGATCACCATTTTCTCTTGAAGACTGAGCCTGCAGCCACTGCATGGCACTGAGTCCGTCTTCTATGGCTGCCGGAAGCCGATGCTCAGGAGCCAAACGATAGTCAGGCGCGATGACAAGGGCATTGAGCCCGAAGGCTAGCCGCAGGCAACAGTTGTGGCAATTAGGCGATGCGCGGGAGCCTACACAAAAGCCACCCCCATGAATGAAAAGTACAATAGGAAGCTTAGAAGTCGATGCTGATGGGGATGTGGGTTTGAAGAGGCGGAGATGAAGGTTGTGTTTTTTGTCAAAGGGGCAATCTTTGAAGAGAACAGCCTGGTCATCGATGATTGGCACGAGGAAATCTATATTTTTGGACCTATAAATGGTGCCATCACTGTAGAGTTGAAGATCACCCATGCAATCTTCTAGTACATGAGGCCTTGAACCCATGTTGTTCACTTTTGGTCTCTCAGTTAATTATTTGTGTGTTGGAGATGATATGTGGCTGAAAATTGAAGTAATGGAGGGGTTACATATAGGTAGAAGTAAGAGGAGGAGAGCTGCCTTGGAAGGGTAGGGGCTTGGTGGGGTTTAATAAATAATGAAAGGAAAACAATATACAGACAAAGACACAATAATTAAAAAAAAAAAAATTATTTTGACTTCATTTTAAGTATAAATCTTTCTTTATTTTATATCATAAAATAAATAAGATTTATTTAAAATAAAATATAATAAAATAAATTTATATAATATAAAATTATAAATAAATTATATTTAAAATAAATAAATAAATAAATATAACAAATTTTAAAAAAAATTCTACATAAATGAAAATAATAGGTGACAAAAGCTTTAGAGATGAGGTAAACACAATAGACAAGATAGAATCTAAACTGTTAATTACAATGAATGATTATAATTTTTAAAATTTTTATAATTACAACAAATAGTCTAAATCTCATCTTGTCCACTAATCTTATTCCTCTAATATTAATATGTGATATATGATACATGTACCTTAGTTTCCACAAATTTGATGATGATATTACTCTCATTTTTCTCCTTTCTTTGTTCAAGTTTGAAGTTGATGACTTGATATCATAGGATGGACATTGGAAAGTTTCCTTTTAGGCGTGTTAATTGTGTCTGGCCTCAGTTTCTCCGAATAATAAGTAATTTAATTACCGAAGGACCAGAGTGGATGTAATTAAATCATATGGTTAAAAATTGGGACAAAAAGGACAGACTAAAACATTTCAAAACAAACGGCTTGCATCTTTTTGACTTTTTTTGGTTACATGGAGAATTAAAATTGACATTTTATGGGAATTCCAGGAAGAAAAGATTTGAAATCTTGAGCTCTCCCAACACCTTTGCTGACTAGTTGATTTGCATCTTTTTCACTATCACATGTGATATATGATACATATGCATTGGTTTCCACAAATTTGTTGACGATATTGCTCGCATTTTTCTCCTTTTCTTTCTTTGAGTTTGAAGTTGATGACTTGATAGCGTAGGATGGACATTGGAAAGTTTCCATTTAGGCGTGTTACATGTATCTGGCCTCAATTTCTCCAAATAATAAATAATTTAATTACCGAAGGACCAAAGTGGACGTGTCAATATTCGTAAAATATCAGTATTCCTTGGAGAGCCCAAAGAACATGTTAAAATTGAGAGACAGAGACACAAAAGCAAGCAATCCAAGATTGAAAAACCAAAAGGGCCACTCAATTAATGACATCTCAACTGATAGCAACAACTATGAATACATTTAACGCGGAAAGAAGAATAATTTTGCAGCATGGCCGGGTATGTTTGTGCATGATAATTCTCGAGGGCATGACCTTATATGCAGCCATTCTACGCAAGGACAAAAATCATTTAAAGATTTTATATCCTCTAGTGGTGGAGGTCAATTGTATGAAGTGCCGCACTGCTGCCTTTTATTTGTGTACGAGAATTAACGAGCAAAGACAAGTGATTGATGATATAACTAGGTGGTATGGCTGAGAATTGCTCTTCATGTCACGAGTCCTGACCATAGAATCACATTGCTTAAGTAGGAAATGAAGAAATAACCCACCTAACAAGGAAAAAAATCTAAATTTATTATTAATTTTTTAGTTAAAAAAATATTACAAGCATGTTAATTATTATATCTGTATACCCAATCCATATGTCATTTATTATATTTTTATTTAATTTTCTTTTTATAAAAATAACTTACTATATAAATATTATCAAATTTAAGATATTAAAATTTTAAATAAATTAAAGATACTAAAATTTTTTACCTAGTGGGTTAACATAACATTGTTTTGAGCCCCTTAGTATTCTGATTCTCTCGAGTTGTATCTTTGTTGCACTCTCTGGGGTGATTGTAGAAGAAAGCATCTTTGCTTACTTCACACAATCCATATGCGCTTCACCTCCAAGAAAATTCCATGTCACAAATAAGACTTGAATTGAAAAATATCCCAGTAAAAATCCTAGACGTTTCTTGCCAACTGCACAAAGAAATTAAATGTAATGCATCACTATACAACAGCGCTGTCAAAGGCAACGAAGGATCACGCGTCACTGAATGAATGCTGCCGAAATTCTTGAAATCGGAGGGCGACTCTTTGGCCATTGCAAGAAGGAAAATTCAATTCCCTAAATGACACTCTAAAACAAGGAATTAAAAATGATTGAAGGGATCCTTCCTCTGCGGAAGCATACGTGGTGGCTCAGCATTTAGCAGACAGAAATTCTAACCTAAATAGTTCAGAACTCTTTTGTCAACACTGTCACTTTTCACAATACGGCTCTTTAATTGACGACGACTGAAAGGCTTAGCCTCCAAACTAAATTTTACAATTTCTCTTCTGGGGGTGCCTCTGTTCCATATTGTTGGGCTTTAGACAAAATTGTGAATGGGAAGGTAAGCAAAATATAATCTGCAAATTCAAATAACATTTTGACCAAAAAAAAAAAAAAAACAATAGATACTACCTGCCAATTAATTGAGAGCCTAATTGCATGGTAAAGTGTTAAAAAAGACCAATAGAAACCTTAAAAAGACTTTCACGCTTCATGTAAAACTAATTAAGGCACTCTTGTTGAAATCTCTTGATTTCATTTTCAATCCCACCCCCCCCAAAAAAAGGGGTTTAAACACATTTCAAAATTTACTAGTACCATTCCTTGTGGCGTGCTGGTTTCGGTTCAGAACCGATGAACTCATTATAGGAGTAGGGCTTGAAATGGATCTCCAACGTCAGCATTAAAGCCCAAAGTCTTCGTTAAAGGCCTAGCCCCCTGTACTTTTAAATGACGCCGTTTAAACAGCGTCTCAGCCCATTTAAATGCCCTTGATGTGGCAGGCCGACGGAACTATGGCTATTTGCTAAAATGAACGATCTCAACCGTAATAGCGCTTGCAAATTGCAATCGTAATTGATTGACTACTCTACTGCTAACTTGCAAAGGCGTGAAAGAAAACCAAAAAGATCGGATACGGTACGTGGAATTTGGTTTCACATGAATGATACCAATTTGACTTCACTCATAATTAAAATAATAATTTTATTATTTTTAACTTTTTATAAAAATTATACAATATATATGAGAATTAATAAAAAAAATATATAAATAAATAAAAATATATAATAACATAATATTTTATAGTATATTATCTTTAAATTATTTTTATGCATAGTTTATTTATCTACGTATATATTTTGTTAATGTTGTGTATGCATATACCCTTTCATGAAATATTAATTTATTTTTTTAGAAAAATATTATTTTAATATAAGGGCCGTTAGTTGTCACTTGTCGCATGAATCCTGGGCCACATCAAGAAAGATATGAGCCACCGTCGCACCAACTTGAAGACATTGCATTTATTATAATTAAAACTTTTATTTTAATTATTTAATTTATTATGTATAATTTAATAATTTTAAAATTTAAAAATTAAAATTAAATCACACTTAAATTTAAAAATTCCTCATAATTATACTAACTCTTAAAAAAAAAATAAAAATAAAAAAATTTATGATCACGACGCCAACTTGGAGACATTGCTTTTACTAGTGATGACCAAAAATAGCAATATTTAATTTTGGGAAAAATTGAGTTTTTCACGGACAAAAAAAAATAAAAACAAAATAAAGAACGCTTCAAGAAAGGTCCATAAGGTTTGGGGATGGAGTTGTTCGGTGGGCATATTTAGATGCAGCGATCTGATACTTTTGACTCCCCTGGTATTGGCGCTCACTTGCCGGAACAGGAAACCACCTTTCCCGATCGACTACGGAGATTGATTTTATCATCAAACTCCGATTGCAGCCCCCAAATTCGGTAATTACTCCTTCGATCTTCAATTACATTGCCTTTTACTTTCTCTTTTGGGTGCCGCTTTTTGGGCATTTTATTTTTCTTGTCGTTCTTTGCGACATGGTTGGATTTTCTATCATGAAAAGAAAATATGTTTTGTTGATCTGATGATGTTATGTTGCGGGAATTCCTCGGACATTAAACAGTCCGATTGAGGGCAGACTGCAAAAGTACTTCAGCAGGTAGAATATGCTTTTTATGGCTATCTGTTCTGTTCTGTTCGCATAATTAGGTGTTAAGAGATTGGGGGGTAAGTGCAATTTTGGTCATGTTAACGGAATATATCCGGGTTCCGGATTAAGTTTCCCAGTTTTGCAGTATTCTAAGTTGGCAATGTTCAAGGTATTTCCTGGGATTTTTTTGGTTTTTGTTGTAGTCTCTGTGATTTGGCACTGTGGAAAACAGTCTGTTATAGTGTATGTTGCCTGTACAATGCAAGATTGCAGAAATCTAGCTGATTTAAGGTTTTTTTTTTTTTTCCCTTTTATCCTGCAAAAGAACGATTCTTGATTGTCTTTTTTTTTTTTTTAATTATTATTACTATGGAGAGAAGAAGGATTCCGGTTTTTGAAGGATTTTTTGGGCACAGGTCTCAAAACTATGCTGTCCCTACGAGACCAGGGTGTTGCGCCAACTTTGCTAACTAGACTCGGTTCAGTTCTGTTTGTTGAATAGAAAGTTTACTTTCTTTCTTTTTTTTTTTTTTTTCTTCCTTTTTGAGGTACTCTTGTGTACCTAAGCCAATGGGAAAACCAAAGCGAAGAGGGATGTTGGCAGTTCCTGCAAGCCAGAATGACGTGTCTAGTGATTTTAATTTGCATGTTGATGATAGTTGGGTGATGGTTAAAAAGCAGAAAGTTACCATTCTGATACCTCTACTACCTCATGTGAGAAAACCCACAATGCCAAAGTCAGGTCTAAGCAAGCCAGAAGCCATGCTTATGGAACCAGAAAAGAATATATCAACAGTCCCGACAGAAAATTGTACCGGGGGGCCTTCGGTTGATGAGCAAGAGATGATTGATGCAGTGGCTCTTAATAAAAGTGCCCAAATGACTATAGAAGATCCTGCACAGCACCTTCCAGCACCACACAAGCTACTGAGACTAAATGCAACAAGGGAATCTGAAAATGCAGACCATCCTGGTACGTTTAAGTCCAGCAATATGCTTGGAGTATCAAATATCTCAAAAATGATTAAGCACCCCAACCTCTGGCATGGACCAAGTAATTTCCTTGATGGGAGCATGGTACTACATCAGAGTTTGAGGGCATCACTGCTAGAGAGGAAGCTTCAGAAAGCTGGTGGGTTGAGCAGGTGGTTAGCTTCACTTGGGTTGGGCCAGTTTGTGAGGATTTTTCACGGAAAAAGTGTCGACAAGTTTCAGCTGGTGAATCTGACCATGAAGAAGCTCAAGGATATGGGTGCAAATGCAGTCGGTCCCCGGAGAAAGCTAATGCATGCTATTGACTGCATTTGCCAGCCGTACTGCTTTGAGACCCGCTGAATGCTTCAGGCATATGGCAAATCAGGAGGTGTGCATGTGAAATTTTCTTGCAACATAGTAGTGAAAGATCACATGGGTTTATGCTGAACTAGGTGGTGGCGTCATTACATTTCTTCCAAAACGGTTGTATCGAGAAAATTTATTGAAGATTGGATTTCTTATTTTCTTCAGAAATTTTGAAATTGATTAATGCGTGAATCATTTTACTCATAGCGACCTGCCATTGACTGAGATCGAATAATTTGGGAAAAAGTTGCAATAACAATGGGCCGCCAGAAGTAAAAAATTTAGAAAATGACAGCGATTGGAAGGAAATATTGTCAGAGGAAAACCCAGTTGAATAAATTATGGGATAAAAATCTAATAGCAATCAAACAATTAAACAAAACGTTAGACAACACTGAGCTCTTGTAGGCAGATCTTTAGCCTTTAGCTTATCATTAGGTAGATATAATCTCAAAATAACAGGTGAATAAAGAGATGATTACACTTAAAAGCCTAGGTGGAATAGTAGGGGCATTGGCAAAGTAATTAGGTGAAATAAGGTTACTTTATAAATGAGTTCAAAGGTAATGAGCTACAAATCTCAATTGTCTAGTTAAAAAAAATTATATTAAAATAAAAAATTTAATACACTCAATATTAAGTTTATGAATGAGTTTGAGAAAATGATAACAAATTTTAATATAAATTGTGTAATTAATAAATTTTACTTAAATTTTTTTTTTTAAAAAAGTAAGTAATTGATATACGTCAATTTACATAAATTTAGTAAACCTAGTATATATATTACATGAATTGAATTTTCGCATGATATGGGCAGATTGTTATTCCCTTAACGAGTCTTGTTTGCCATCCCGAGACAGATAAATAAATGCCCATGAATCCAAGAAGATATTCCCACATTGCATTTGCACCAAAGATACCACAACTTGTTGACAAATCTGTGAAAAACACCCCCCACTTGGAGTTGGCAACACATTCAATGGACTGCAACAACGCCAAGCTGACCCACGCAAGACTACAGAATCCGCGCCGGCTTTGACGGGCGGATAAAAGCGAGAGACCAGGCAAAGAGAAGAGAAAAGAGAGAGATTTTGGGCAAACCTCGGAAAATGGAAGATGGGTTCAAGAATCCAACAGAAAGTCCTCTACTTGAACCTTCCCAATTATCAAGCACAGGAAGAGAAACAGCTTCTTCAATTCAGACACTTGGGAATATAATTGTGTCCATAGTTGGCACAGGCATCTTGGGCCTCCCTTTCGCTTTTAAAATCGCCGGTTGGCTTGCTGGGTTGCTTGGTGTTGTCATATCCGGAGCTACCACTTACTATTGCATGCTTCTCCTTGTCAGTTAACTCCTCTTTCTTCATTTTCTTAGCTCTCTCGAGTCCTTTTTGGTTTGATATATAGAAGATTAGTTCGAATTCTTTAGATGATTGTTAAACAGACACTTATGTGCCGTCTGCCAGTTTTGTGGCAGAAACATGTCAATTCTTTGGTTTTCAGAAAAATATTTTCTCAACCATCTTCCTTTTAATTGTCTTTTCAGGTTCCTCTTTAATTGCATCTTCCTTTTCGTTTTGTCTTGTCTTGTATATGTTACCTTGAAAATGTTTGATATTGATATCTCTTGGGGCTTATTTTAAGTATTGAATTTATGGAGTCCAGTTCAGAAACTATAAGGATTATAGTTCTTTTTATCTCCACTTTTTAAGAATGATTGACGGGTTTCTGTTTTGCATTTTCTGGGTCCACAGGTTCGGTGCAGAGACAGACTGGCTTCCCAAGAATTAACACAAGAAACAACATATGGTGACTTGGGGTATAAATCCCTGGGTAACACAGGGCGTTACCTAACAGAATCTCTGATTTTCATTTCCCAGTGTGGAGGATCCGTTGCATACTTGGTCTTTATTGGTCAAAACCTGTCATCCATATTCGGAGGCTACGGCCCTAGTTTCAAATCCTTCATATTCTTGTTAGTTCCTATCGAAATCGCTCTTTCCTGGAGTCGTTCTTTATCTGCTTTAGCACCTTTTAGCATTTTTGCCAATGTATGCAATGTGTCAGCGATGGTAATAGTGGTTAAAGGTGATATAGTGAAGGTGTTAAGTGGTGAATTTAAGTTTAGTGATAGAAAGGCAATCACTTCTAACATAGGAGGATTGCTGCTTGCTGGAGGGATGGCATTATTCTGCTTTGAAGGCTTCGGGATGACATTGGCACTGGAGGCATCAATGAGAGAGACGGGTAGATTCCCAAGTTTACTGGCAAAAGCATTCGCTGGGATAACTTTTGTTTATGTTTCGTTTGGATTTTCTGGTTATATGGCTTATGGTGATGAAACCAAAGATATCATTACTCTCAATCTGTCCCACAACTGGTCTGCTATTGCTGTTCAGGTAACGTGCCATCACCTTGCGCCCAGCATAGTATTTTGTCACTAGTGTGTGTTTGCTTTACTTCTGTATTTCACAGAACCCACTTGTGCTTGCCAAAGGATAGTGGCTTGCTCTTTTCTTTTCCGTGTTGTGATTTGGTTATGGCTTCATTACTTTTTCTTTTCTGAAAGACTTCTTCCCTATCCCACAACACTAATTGTAACGATTAAAATAGGGCTGGCTTTTGACCTTAGATTTAATTCTTTATACCCATTTGTCCTGCAACAACACATTGCTTGTGCACTGCCTACCTGTCAGCCTTGTCGTTTTTTGATATTGTAACTTACTATCACCATCTCAAATTGGAGCTGAGTGTCTTTTGCATATAATCTTTATTCTAAAGTGCTAATGCTGATATATAAATTAGTGGACGCAGACCCATATTCATAGGTATGTATGGCTGCCTACATGGGAAATGCACTTGTTACAGATTCCATTCATAAAATATTTCCCTGTTTTATTATTGATAACCGTGAAATAATAACCATTGTTATTCTATAAGGCTTTTTTTAACTACCTGAACCTCCATTTAGCAACTCTTACTTCAAGATAAAGTCTGTGACAATAAGCCTAAAAACCGAGAGAGCCACAATGAAGTTGTCTTGGCAACTTGGTTCAATCCTTAACTATTACAATATCACTGTATCTTCTATGCTGTCTATCAGACAATTATATCTGATAACCATCCTTAATTCTGTGCTAATTTCAACAGATTGGATTGTGCTTGGGGCTAGTTTTCACGTGTCCCATCATGTTGCATCCAATTCATGAGATTGTCGAAGGGAAGCTGAAAAATGGTAAATGGTTTCAAAAGCTCTGCTACAATGAGCATAGGAACTCAACAAAGGTCGAAAAGTATGCAATATATCTGAGTCGTGCAATTTTGATTGTTGCTTTGGCAGTCATCGCGTCGTTCATCCCTGCATTTGGCGTGTTTAGCTCGCTTGTGGGGAGCACTGTGTGTGCATTAATCTCATTCGTTTTGCCTGCCACATTTCACCTGAAGCTACTAGGTCCATCTTTGAATTTCTGGCAGAGATCTGTGGATTATTGCATCTTAGTATGTGGATTACTTTTTGCTATTTATGGTACATACACTAGCATTTTTGGTATTTGATGGGCTTTGAACCTTGGATTGTAGTTTTTCCTAGCCTAGATCGTGGACCTGAAAGTCAGTAGCTTCGGAAAGAGAGATTTGTTAGGAACAGGTAGATTACTATGTGGCTTCTAGTATTCTTTGGATACTGCAATCAGTTCAAGCTATGTATTTTGTAGTGGCCATAGGCCTTTATCCAACGTGATGTTACTTCTGTTTTTTTTTTTTTTTTTCAAACATTTACTCGATTTGTCTCTTCTTGCAAATTTCTTTTACTTAACTTGGGGAGGGAACGAAAAGTTCTCTGAAACTTCATGCTTCATTTATAATTAATTATCCCTCACCTAAACAAAAGAAAAGTTCCATGTCACCTTCAAAAGTTACGGTTTGATTCTCTTGATTGATGACATGTTTTTATTCTACTCCCACAACAGCGCTTATGATGGATGATTGCCATAGGCTTCGCAATCAATTCACTGCGAGGAAAGATTGCTCCATCATTATTGGTCAAGTTGGTAATGTTGCTTCGGAATCTTAGCACTCAATCTATGAATAGAAACAAAAATACTGGAGGAATTTGAGCTGCTTCTCCTTCCTGAACTGGAGCTTGAGCTCTCATCTTCCATGGATTACCAATAACCCACAATGACTTTCAAGAAAATTTAACCCATTACAATTTGCGATCAATTACAGTCCTAGCAAATATATTCTAGGTGTTTCCAAGCGCCACTCCATTAGTTCGGCCTAACTTTCCCAACCATTCCTAACTGGATAGGTGTTGCAATAAGCATTAACTTTTACACATCAACAATAAAATGTCTTTTCCTACTTTCAGGGAAAAGGACTTGAAAGCATACGCCCGGCGTACATTCTGGAGAGGTGTAAAGCCAGAACCGAGGTGCAAACCTGACCTAAGAGTAGGGGACCATAAATATCAAGCCTGAGAATGAGCAAAGGTGATAAAAAAAAAAAAAAAAAAAAAAAGGACAAAAAAAAAGTGAGTTCCCAAGTTTTCACAAGTCAGGAACACATCATGAATGACACTGAAAAATAATGTCATTCAAGCAACCCAAAAAATCAAGAGACATTCACGTCTGGAATACAATAAAGTTGGGCCATGAAAATCTTTCCGGGACCCTCTGTCTGCTCAAAATGGTATCTCTTTTAAAAGAGCATCACGTATGATTTGCATTATTTGTTAGCATAGATGCATCCTTTTTCAGGCCTGAGACATTTTGGATGCATTGAAGCTAATGCCCTCTCCACTTATAAACAATGGGCATCCACTTCGGGCATAAACACACCCAGAGGGAGAAAGAGAGCAAAAGCGTGTGTGCCCATTTTTTTACCCCCTTTTTTATTTCATTGGGACGCAAGTGAGAGTGGCGTGGGGACAATGAGACAGATTCTCATTTTCCCTTTAGAGGAGAAAAAAAAAAATCCAAAAAAAGCTTCAGGGATTTTATTATTATTATTATTGGAGAATCCATTAAAATCAAGTATTTGTAATCATACCTAAAGTTAATCGAATTCTTCCAATTAAAACCGAGAGAGAAATTATTGGCTACTAGTATCAACATTTTCTATTGTAAGACGAGTACTTTTCAATATTAGATGAGGTTTAAAATAAAATAAAATAAAATTATATATTTAACCAACAACGCAAATATAACTATATGATAAAAGTGATTGATCGAAACAGAATCACGAGGTGAAAGTGAAATAAGGAGACAGGGAGACAAATTCTCATTTTCTTTTAAAAACAAAAAACGAAAGGCTTGACGTCTTTTTCCAAAGCAAAGGCCAAGCAACTCCTCTCGTGTTCAATCACAGCCACAAAGTTCGGCGTTCTTAGTATCCGAATAAAGAGATGCTGCCGAGAATAAAGACACTCGTGAGGCGGGGTGGGGGCAGTAATTTATAACTATAATAATTATTGGAATAACTCCCTCCACGAGACACATTGTAAAATGACTTATCCAAAGGGCCGATCACATGTTCATTGACATTACCCTTCCCAAAGTAGTTATTCTCTTATCATTGATGCCTTTCCCGAAGTTGTTGGTAACTACAAAAGACTGATGGGGTGTCGAATTTGAAGTGAAAAACCTACAGCAACTCACGAGCTTTGCAAAGTAGTCCACGGTTACGAACAAGGTTAGCATGGTTGCAAAATTCTGATATTAATTTAAAAAGATTTTGTTGATTTAAAAGTTTGACTTTTTAACAGCGACTCAAACATGAATAACACATTAAATCCTAATACAATAAAATTGCAATTATCTTATAAACTTACATCAACTTGGAAATCATGCTATTAAACAAAAAATCATTAGATGCACCTTACCTCCATCGTCCATCCTTGCAAGGCCTACTCAGTCAGATCGGCATAAAAATTTGCAGGTGGGGCTTATCTGCACGCATAAAACAACAAAATAGTATCAAGCCTGCGTTAAGGGGATTCATGCATGCCCATATTCGAAGCGACAACAAAATGAACTAAAATATGGTCGAATTGTCATTGCATATTCCAAAACAAACCATTGTTTATGGACGACAGATGATGTCATTTTAAAGTATTGCAGACACTAGAGATGACAATAATCTGTCTTGTCCAAACGAGAGATAAGTTCAAAGAAAGTTGACTAAAAATCAAAAATTTTATCGTATTTTTTGAATTTTAATTAGAAATAAAAGTGAGTTTATTATTTATATGTTTTATCATGAATTTTGAATTATTATATTATAATTTTACTTCTTATATAATAAATATACAATATTTGTTATAAAAGAAAAATAGTGTTTGTTATTTTTAGTCTCTGTATTTACTTTTCTTTTTATCATCAACACGCTATACTCTATTGTTGTTTCTCTTAAAAAATCAAATTATCGATACGCTTGAAATGAAACAATCTCCATTGCTAAGATACAAATTTAAGAAATTATATTTTTAATTGTTTTTTGTTTTGTAGCACCAATTTTATAAAAAAAAAAAAATTATTATTTTTTACTGAAAAAATAGAGCAAAGTGGAGATGAGATGGGATTTTAAACTCCTCCCCGCTGGGAAAATGACAGGGGACTGTGATGAAGACTAGTTATAAAAATAGGATCATGAATTAGGATGATACTCTCGGTCCCGCCCTCCCTACCGTCATTTCTATTAAATACAAATTTATATGTATTATCATAATTGCATGCAATAACATAATGAGAAAATTATGAGAAATTTTCCCTTATATTATTCTTTTTATTAATTAAAATTCTCAATTTGTAGGATTATTTTTTTAAACAATTTTGATACTTAACATTTTCAAAAATTGACATTAAAAACATACCTAATTCATGGCATTTAACTTAGGGGGAAAAAAAAAAAAAAAAAAAGAGAGTAACGTACTTATTTCCCATTACTTTCTCATGCAAAAATAAAAACCCAAACTTCCATTTTGTGCCAGGTATTTTGTTTTATTCTCATATTGATGGGTATTTTTTACAAAGAGTTGACGTTAGGTAAAACTTTTTTTCCTTGACTGACATAGGCGGGCAGGGATATCAATTTTCTAATTTTTTTTGTTTAGAAGGTCAAAGTCAATAATGTCATGTAATAATTTTTATTAATAATAATTAATGTGTTAATGTTATGTAATTTTATAAATTTTTATTATAATATTTGATTATTTTATTGTAATAATTAGGTGATTTTTAATTAAAATTATGTATAAAAAATTTGAAAATATACGAATAACAATAATAATGGTAATAATATGTATAAAAAGGAAAACTTTACATATAAAAAATAAAAAACGTCTAACTCATCGTGTCTAATCGGAAATTTTCCATTTTATAATGCAGAAATATTTGGGATTCTCCACCGTCTTTTGTCTGTGTATACACAAAAAGAAAGACTCATTGTGGACCCATCCACCACACTGTCTTCCCCCCGCTATAATGACCCTGAAAGGGACAGTGTCAGAGCTGGGAGCTTTTAAAAATCTTCACTATTTCATCTCAGGTTAACCACCCAAGACAGGCCCCCACAAACACACACACACACACCCCGAAATCCACATCCCCCATGCATCATTTGTGCACACAACACATGACACAAACGCACGCGCGCGCGCACGCAAATGCGCGCCCGCACGCGCGCGCTCTCTTCCCATCACATACTAGCTTATAACTAGCAACCATCAACCGGTAACTGGCAATTATTATTATATAATCTCTACTTAACGTATCTTTTAAGTATAAACAAACACACGCAGAGAGAGAGAGAGAGAGAGAGAGAGAGAGAGGCGCACACAGAGCCGCTGGGAGTTGTTTCACTGGAAATGTCTCCACCGCTAACCAAGCCCACGACGTACGTGCTCAGCGCTGCTGCAGCAAAACCACCGTCACCTTTCTGCACTCTGCTATTACTCGTAATCCTCTGCATTCTGGGGTTTTATACTCTGCTCCACCACGAAGCTAACCAGTCTACACCAGACTTCCGGAGCGCCCAGTCTGCCGTCCGCCACCGCCAACTCTTCCTCTCATCTTCTTCCAACTCCACCGTCTCCTCCTACCTCCGCGCCCTCACCCTGCACCCTCACCTCGCCGGAACACCTCCCTCGCTTGACACCGCCAACTATGTCCACTCCCATTTCATGCGCCTTGGTTTGGAGACCCGTAAGGTGGATTACGAAGTGCTACTCTCTTATCCTACGCGCTCCTCGCTCGTAGCGCATTTTAGCGACGGCAGGGCCGTGGATTTTTCCTTGACGGAGAGGTCCGGGGACGTCGTGCGTCCGTACCATGCGTATTCTCCGTCCGGTGCGGCGCATGCTGAGGTGGTTTTTGTTAATCACGGGCGGGAGGAGGACTTTGGTGCGCTAGAGGCGCTGGGGGTGAACGTCAGTGGTTGCGTGGTTCTGGCGAGGAAAGGTGGCGGTTTGAGTAGAGCGGGAGTGGTTAAGATAGCGGAGACTAAAGGTGCGGTGGCGGTGCTATTGTACACTGAGAGGGATATTTTAAGAGGAGGAAAGCGCGGAAGCGTGGAAAGGGGGACCGTCATGAGGGGCGTGGGGGACCCACTGAGCCCCGGGTGGGCGGCGGTGCAGGGAGGCGAGAAGTTGGGGTTGGAAGACGGCGAGGTCCAGGAGAGATTCCCAAAAATTCCGTCTATGCCCTTGTCAGAGGAGAATGCTGACGTCATCATAAGGTCCCTGAGCGGGCCCATGGCCCCACTGAGTTGGAGGGATTCGGGTCAGCCTAAGGTCCGGCAGGTTGGGCCCGGCCCGACCATAGTCAACTTAACTTATCAGGTTTGTCTCCGCCGTTTCCCTTCTTAGTCTTGTTCTTTGGTTTGGTAACTGGTCTTAATGTCAAAAAATGCTTTTTGACTTGGCGATTCTAAAGAGAAATTATGGACTGCCTACCTGTGCATACGATGTACATCAGTTAGTTACTCTATTGCTTAGTTCATTATTCAAAGTTTGGCCGAATGGGAGTTGGATATGGTTTGTTTTCGATGAAGAATAATGAATCCGGATGTGACTTTTTACTTGTTTTGTGCTTTTCATTGATGGGTTACTGGTTTAGTGGAGAACCTGAAATTTTTGAATCTGATGAAGAGGATTAGGAAGTAGGAAATGGTTTCTGTTGGAAAATTATGATATGAAGCTCAGGTGTTTTAAACAAGCTTGCAGTCTGGTCTGGAGAAAGGTTTTCCATTGGCTTGGCACATGTGGGCCCTCCACGTTCAACATTTTTGGGTAGGACAGTCCAGGAACACTGACTTGCCTCTTATGTTCTCTTTCCTTGGGTTCATAATTCAATAACTATATTTCTATATTAGCTTGTCAAGGAGAAGCCTTACAAGGTATGCACGTTTTTCTTCAAAAGATAATTGTGGATGAGCATTTAAAGTTTTTCAAGTTGATATGAGATTCCAAAGCTGGATCTACTACATCTTACCAATCAGAATATGATTTTTTTTTTTTGGCTTTTTATGCAATTTAGTATGGTTAGTCATAACTGGCTCTGGAAATAACCTTATTTGGGGGAATGTTTGCAAGACCATTCATTTCTCGTAGCCTTGTCTAGGATCCTATGTTATAGTGTCTGAGACGGATGTCTTTATCCAGCATGTGGCTCATTAATGTCTCTGGATATTTTGACATGTAATCACGTTAATGTTTTACATTATTATTGAATGAGTTGAGTGTCTTTTCTTAGTCTGACATAAACTAATTATTTTTGTTGACAGTATTATCTGCATAATTTGAGCTCCATAATCCCTTTCCAATGATATTTTTTTTTTAGATGTGATCTTCATTACATGTTTTAATTGTAATTAATCTCCATTCAAAGTGCTTCATTGTCCATGAGATTGCACTGCTCTCTCTCTCTCTCTCTCTCTCTCTCTCTCACACACACACACACACACACACGTGCACGTGCGCTCACATACACACACATGCACAAAGTTTTTGGATACTTTTTTAAGACAAGAAAATTAAGGAAATGGGCACATGAAGAAAATTTTCTTTTGAAGCTAGTTATGCCAAGAATTCTTTGCAGCTGTGCATAAAACATTTTTTATTTTTTTTAGGGGGAGAAGAAAATGGTGACAATTCGCAATGTTTTTGCTAGCATACGAGGGTTAGAAGAACCTGACCGCTTTGTGCTCCTGGGTAATCATAGAGATGCATGGACTTATGGAGCTGTTGACCCCAACAGTGGAACTGCTGCATTGCTTGACATCTCCCGAAGATATGCCCTTTTGATTCAAAAGGGGTGGAAACCTCGGAGGACAATTATCCTCTGTAGCTGGGATGCAGAAGAGTTCGGGATGGTAGGTAATACTCCAATTTCATTGGTCTTTGATCCCCATAATAGCCATGGGCAGAGCATGATATCAGTCTCTTGTTTGACAACATGATAATTGAGATGAAGCTCCTATTGCTTTGCAGCTGGAGAACCCTAATTACCATGAGTGTCTCCTTTAACTCCATACGCAGTGTCATTTTATATATGTGACATATATATTTACTTCATCTATTGCCGTGATTACCATTTCATTACTGGTTTTACATCGGCAACAATGCATAATGTTGTCCATAGTTTTTGTATAAGAGAAATGGATCTTCTAGCAGCTGAGCCTCTTCATCTTCAACAGTTTTTCCTAACTTGTGATATAGCTCTTTGGTCATTGATGGGCTGGCAATTGTGGTATCGCTATAGCGGTTGATTGTTGTGTTTACATTTTTTTTTTTTGTCTCTGTACACTGTTACAACACATTGCTACGTGCATCAATAGTCTTTCCATGGCATCAAACTTATTGTTCAGCCAGCTTTATGGTTGCCTTTTCTCAGATTTTTATATTATACAAGATTGATTTTAGAATTTAGAATAAGACTATTATTCTGTATCAAAGATTTTGATCATGTTTTGTTACTGTTCTGTTGTAGGGTCTACAGAGTGGGTTGAACAAAACCTTGTCAATCTTGGGGCCAAAGCAGTAGCCTACCTTAATGTAGATTGTGCAGTTCAAGGGCCTGGATTCTTTGCTGGTGCAACAGCACAGCTAGATGATGTTCTTCTTGAAGTTACAAAGAAGGTAAACAGAATAAATAAGTTTTCATTTTTCAAAATGGTCTGATTATTCTTAATGCATATGAAATGGTTTGAAAGAATGGTTACTCAACCAGCTGTTCTCATCCATGGTCACCAAAACACTTGCAGGTTGAGGACCCTGACTCGATGGGCACAACATTATATGAGAAGTGGACTGCCATGAACCAAGTCTTTGGTGTAGGCCTTCATGAAATTTTTGCTTTCTATTTATTACACCTGTAGAAGGTTACTGATGCTCACATGGTTCAAGTTATAAAGATTTAGGTGTGTCACAAGTAGTGGATAATTGCTGGCATAGCTGGCACCTACTCAAGCCTGTTATTGCTTTCCAAGTTCCAACAATTGCATTTACTTATGCCATTGGTTTTCGGGCTTTCATCCTCTGTTTTCCAAAAATGCTAGATCATGCAGGTTTATACTTTTTTAGGAAGAGAAAGAGATCTAATAATAATAGAAATATTGTTGTTATTTTCTTTTCAGTTTAAAACCAACAATCACTGTCTTTGTGCATCATACATCTCCAATCATACCCCAATGTATCATATAATGTGGCTTCTTGAAGATTTGTGGATGCCTGTATTTAATTGGGATTCTCGTGGATGGATTACAGATCCAAAGACTCAGCGGTGTGGATTCTGATTTTGCTCCATTTCTGCACCATGCAGGGGTTCCTTGTGTAGATATATATTATGGACAAGGTATATGACACCAAAAGTTTAATAATATGCCGGTCTTAAGTCAGTTGGAGTAGCTCATCAGGATATATTTCTTGAATCCGGTGCAACTTGGATTTAAGTGCATGGATGTTTGTGTGACTCTAAAGTTGAGATCTGAATACTTATTAAGTATGCATGTTATCAAGCTCTAAATGATGTCTTTTTGGGGATTCAACATAATTCTTACTTTATTCTGAGCAGCACAAATAGACTGGATCAACGATATGGAAATGCCTGCACTTTTTAGCTTGATGGGCTAGTAAAGTAATGGTTTTTTCATCTTTTATTTAGCCAATATTGATCTCATTATCAAATTCTGGCACTTATTTTGTGCTACTCCTATGTTATCTACTTATGATAGATAGTGTTGTCTTTGTTGTTAGTCTGCTGGGGTAAACTGCTTCCCTGTATTTTTAAACGGTTCCAAGTTGTGACATGAGAAGATTTTTAATATTTGTTAGTCATAGTTTTTGGGTGCTCATCTCTTGAGAATCTTTATTTGATAATATAAATGTTTTCTGTGATTCTGGTAGCATAATGGACTGCAGTCTGGTAATTTGATGAATTTATACATGTTCAGATTTCCCTGTCTATCATACAGCCTTTGACTCCTATGACTGGATGAAAAACTATGCAGATCCCTTGTTTCATCGCCATGTGGCTGGTTAGTTGTCTTTTCTGTTGTCTTGCATGCAAAACATAATTTGTTACTGACTCAGCCAACAGAGCATAAATTCAATCATCACAACTGTGTTGTGACACTGCTCTTCTATTTGCACTTTGCTTCAGTTGCTGGAGTTTGGGGACTTCTAGCCCTTCACCTTGCTGATGACTATATCCTTCCTTTCAAATACCTCTCTTATGCAGACCAGCTAGAGGTGTGTCTCTGGTTTCTTGGCTTTATCATCTATAACTAAAATGTCCCAAAATATAGTGGCGGTTAAATGATTGTGTTGCTGGTTTTTGACATTGAGAAAAGACGTTTAAGGTTTCATAAAAGAAGTTAAGATATTGATAGCCAAAAATAAGATGAAAATAATAATAATAATAATAAATAAGTGGGTGAACTGAACAGTACAGATGAATTCATTTTTTGATCTATCCCTGTTTATTGGGAACCTATACTTCCTACATTTTTTGTACAGACTAATGACATCTGTGTTCCCCCTTTTGGCAGTGGTACAGAAAGGTCTTGAGCAACTTTGTGGACCAGAGCATTTCTCTTCACTCATTAGCCATTTCAATTCAAGGTTTTGCTGCTGCTGCTAAAGAAGCTGAGAATGAGGCAGAGGTAAAACCTTGTATTGTGTTGAGGCCCAACGGATGACATCATCTGGCTATCATGATATTGTGATTCACTTGTCTTATTCTGGCCCAGTAATGATTCTGTTGTGTTTATTATTTTTTTTAATGCAGCTACTGAGAGAGCAAGAGAGTAGGGGAGAGTTTGTAGCTTTGAAGGTGCGAGCTTTGAATGATCAGCTGATGCTTGCCGAAAGAGGCTTTCTAGATGACAATGGGCTTAAAGGAAGGCAGTGGTTCAAGCATCTTGTAAGTATTCTGTTTTTGATGGTTCATGACGCTGGTTGTGCTATGCCATTTTCATGAGTGCTTCTGCTTTACCTGGCTTCATTGCTTAATGAAAGCAATATTGTCTATCAAGTGACCAAGGGACTGGTTTTTGGAACCCCATGCTTCTACTTCGGCAGTAGAAGTCTTCTGTTGAATACAGAATCCCAAGGAATGATCTGATTCAGGAAGCCACAAAACAAAAAGGCTCCTTAAGCAAGAGTCTAATATCCCGTGGACCATCTGCTGATGCTGTGTTCTTTATAGGTTTACGGTCCTCCTGGTGACTACGAGAGCAAACTCAATTTCTTCCCCGGAGTAGCGGACGCGATTTCTCAATCCAAAAGCATGAATCAACGAGATCGGCAGGTAGCAATTCAGCATGAGATTTGGAAAGTTGCCAGGGGAATTGAAAGGGCTGCTGCTGCTCTTAAAGGCCAACTCAGTTGAAAGTTGGATGTTAAAAATTACCGACCCTCCAGTCAGCAGTAACTTCTATGTAATGTACTAGATATTGCAGTTTTCCCTTTCTTTTTTTTTTTTTTTTTCTTTCTTTCCTTTTTCTTTTTACACATATTCCTTCTCTTTATATGAATATTTGTTAATTTAAAATCAAAGCCGGTTGAATATGCAGCTAAATTTTGACCCATTTCGTATCTCTGCAATATATATATATATATATAGAACTTTGTGACGACAAGACAATGAACCATACGGTTCATGCTCTCTCTTCAATTTTCTTTTCAAATATCGAGAGGGAGGAAGTAAGGATAGTAGTTTGAAGGAAAGAAAGGCTGCTATTTTTCTTGGTAAATCCATCCATCCATTGTCAAAGAAAAACCTCCCGAGGGTCTAAACTGAAATTAATCCTACTGCAAACCAAGCTATCATCTATTATTAGTTTGAGTTTTTAGGTAAGTTTAATGTTTTAAAATATTATTTAACATAATTATTCCGAAAAATAAGATCCACAATCGCTATTTAGTGGGGATTATTATTAGTGTATTAATAGTATCTTGGTTTTTAAATTTTTAATTTTATTCGAGGCTTTCCACTCTTTTAACAAAAATAATATTTTTTTTAATGATAAATTATAAATATTTATTCATAATATTTAATATTATTCAAAATCTTAATGCGCTCACTCAGCACGACGGTGAGCCGTTCTTATTTTTCGAATTGAAATAAAAGCGGGAAAGCAAAATCCAGACCCAGTCGCCGTCGGTATCTACGTTTCATAGGAGAGAAGCAATTGCATTTCCCGAAATTCGATTAGCAGGAACCTTTATTTTCATTTCTAATTAATCACAAAAAAAAAAAAAATTAAGTAGAGAGAGATGGAAGAATCAATCTCCGCGTTCGGAAAAAGTCTAGGGTGGTTCTGCAACCACGTCCAGACCAGCTGCGCCGCCCTCAAGCAGTCCGTCGACCGCCGTCCCATCCCTCTCGGTATGTACTTACCTTCACTCCGGTTCAACGGCCAGCCGTTTTGAGTTAATACTCAATAATAGACTAGTAACGGTTAGTTAACAACGAAGAAAAAAAAAGGAGGAAAGAAAAAAGAAATTTACGATTCTCTTGGTTTTGGTGACTTGGGAATGTCAGATTCGGCGTCGTCGACCTTCATTCAATCGCTGAACCGCCGCGTCTCGAGCGCCGCCGCGGATCTAAACCTCCTGGAGTCGATGTCCTTCGGAACCGTGTCATTTGAGGAGCTGTTAGGTCACTGCAATGAGGTTTTCAAGAAGAACCAGACCGATCTCCTGAAATTACAGGACTATCTCAAGGAATCGGGTCATACACACGGTAATTTCAGTAACTTTATTTTCTTGCTCAATTTTTATTTTCTTAGCTGTTTGGTGTGTGAGAAAATTCTCAAATTTATTAACTTTTCAGTAATCCATCGTTTTAAAAAAAATAATAATAATAAATTCACTCTTTCCTTTATTATTATTATTTTTCCTTTTATTCTTTATTTGTGAACATGTTAGTTTTTCTTCTTATAATATACTTTGAGCTTTAGATGTTGAGATTGATAGTGAAGATGAGGGTGGCGCCTTGGACTCAAAGGATGGATCGGACGATGATCCCTCTTATTACCGCAAGCGTTCAATCATGAACGGTTTGGATGAAGACCCACTGTATCCTAATTTTAATTTATTGGTTTCCAAGTTTCATTTGCTTGTTCGTTTGTTAATAACCTGCATATGCCTGATTTTAGTGTGTTATAGATTTGGCTAAAACGAGCAGAATAGAATAACCAAATTATCTTGTTATTGTTAATAAGTGGAAGGTAATGCAGATCGAAACTTTTGTGTTGTGCATGAAGGAGCATACCAATAATTTTTTTCATTGAAATTGATCGCAGTGGGCTGCAAACCATTCCCACCATTACGTTGCAAATTTACGAAATTTTTGTGTTCCTTTAATCTTAGTAGCATGGACGATTCCTTGAGTCTAAAGAGTCTTGGCCTTTCAGACGTTTGTCTTGCTACTCTAGCATCTGGAGGTAAGCCTTGCTATTTTCTAATGGATGGATACTGTTGATTTCTTATCATTTTATTTCTTTTACTCTCTGCAGATCATACTAAAGATGTTTTGGTGAAGATGATGGATGTTAACCAATTTGTCCTTTCTTCTGATTCCATTTCATTGCTCTCTGTAGATCATACTAAAGATGATGTTTCGGATGCATCTTGTGAACCAATGAAGTAAGCAGATTATATTCTAAAACTCAATTTATCTATGTTGCATAAGGAAATTTCGTTGGCTTTAAAATGTTCCACTTTCTAGGTATTACTACAACGACAAATTACACAAGACAATGATTCCAGATAAAACCACTGCACAGGTCTCAGAAGTATGTGAAGGTAGAAAGCAATTATTAATATTGAGCTTGTTAGCATTCAATTCAAGAGCTTCATGAATAATTCAATATGAAGACTGGATCATTTTGTGACTCATTTGTTAGAAACTTCTGGGAAAACGGGAGGTGATCCGAAACCAGCTGAACCTGCTGGCCGCATTCTAGAGGTGGTAAAAGATGATTTTGAAATACTTCCGTCCTACATGAAAAGTCTAACATCATGGGAGGTATGAACACTCTGTTTCTTAGCTATCAACCTGTGGTCCACACCCAAGTATATTTCCTGGAATGTGTCTTTTAGGGGATTTCTGATCGGTGATAGAGGGAATTAATTTGCCTTTTTATGTCGAATTGAGTGCATGTATCATAATTATTGCTTTAATATCTCACTGAGCTTGATCTTTCAGGATCTACTTACTGCTGTTGAGAAAATCAACTCAAGCCTGAAGAAAAGGGAGAAAACAAAGGGAATTGATTATTTCTATCAAGATGAGATTGCATCTTTGGGTTTGGGTATGTCTATCTCACCGCTATTATGCTAGGAACAAGGAGTCTTTATCACGGATCATCAGTCCATACTCTACATAACAGCCCATGATTTGTTGGGGTTCATAAAACTGATGAGACAAAAAAAAAGTTTACGAAACCAAATATAGAGGATGATTTCTAGTTGGCCTGTTTGTTGCACGATGCACTTATTCTTCCAAATAATTCTCACTGAATTAAAGCCCTTGGGTACTCCCCCGCGGCCCACGCTTGGTACTTGGTGTCAAAACCTGACGCCGTGACAATAAGGTCTTATTTCTACTATCTCACGGGTGGCTTTGGTGATGTCTTGCTTTGACAGGCCCTAAAGCAAGAACTTACTTGCTACTGCTCGTGCGCATGAATCAACTGGTCGTTCAGACAATTGATGGTTTGATATCGTACAAGGTTTTGTAAATAAGATATGATCTCAAGGACATATAGAAAGAGCTCAAGACTTCAGGCCCATAGAGCTTCGAATTTCAGTAAATGATTTTTTTTTTTTTTTTTAATTTTCTGAGAGACCTCCGAATTTAAATCCATATTTTGTGGAGAAATAGGGTTGTTTGGGTTTGAATTCTTGACCTTTCCTAAGAAATTTATGCGCTGTATTTATTTCACATGCATTTTTATGCAATGTGCGTGTCTCAATTTGGGATTACAGGAGACCAGCCGTAAGCTTTGACCAATCGGATCCTTGCCCGGTTACTAGTCACCAATGACTCGTAAAGTTTGAAGACACGCTTTACCCCAGCGCAACCATACCAAGGCGCGTCAGAAGGCAGGCCTTGAAAGCTCGAATTCTTTTATGATAATAACAATGATTATGATAATAGTTACTGCCATTTTGACGGTATTTTGTGCTCCGTCTTGTCTGAAGTAAAAGTAAAAGCGAACGCCCACGCCACGAAACAGAAAGAATACCCATGATACAGGCATCAAATGCACGAGCATGCACGGCATGAAACAAGAATAAAAAATTCAAAAGAGCCTGTAGCTCCAAGATGACAACAAAGCTGGAGATTGCAGCAGAAAATCAAAGCTCCTTGATCTACAACCAATTCTGATGAGCTTTACGAATATCTAAAAAGATGAACTATAAAAACCAATCTAGACTGCAAAGCAGTCCAGTTCTTGTACCCGATCCTAGGCACAGAACTGTCAATCTCAACCAACAATCCTACAAACCCATCCCCCAGCACCAAAGGAATATATTACGAAAAGAATTAAATATCAAACCCAAGCACCTATACTGGTATACTTTGCTAGTTAAAAAATCTCCTTATGTACTAGATTACACTGGAGCTGTGAAAGGTCAAACTACCAGCCTCTGATTGCAAGGTGCCTCATTAGGAGAAAGCCAAGGTAAAGGACAGGAGGAGGGTGCACCAACAAAGGAACAGAGGGCGAGGCTACCTCTCTCCTTGTCCCGCATGATAGAAACATGCGTAGCTTACAAAACAAACTAAAAAAACCTACAGAAATCACTTTGATTCCAGCATCTTCCGTTCCTGCTTCAAGTATCCACTCATTTGCATCCTTTTCATTTCCACATCACATGGCAGCAAGAACGTCTAATACAGCTAACTGTGCTCATAAAGAATCATCAGCACTTTGCTAATTGTATATTTTAACTGGCTTCTCAAACGTGTGCCGGTTCTGCAACATTTTGAGGCCAGTCAATTTAAAGCACTAGACATAAATACAAATCAATTACCTTAGCATGGAAGAAGAACATAAATTGGGCCATGCCACTCTAATGAATTTATTTTATCAATAAAAAGTAAAAAATTCTGCCATTTTCATTTCATGAGTTGCTTCAACTTTGTTAAAAGCTACTATTATTTAAAGCAAAAGGACTTACAAAATAATCTAACTCTATGCTAATCAGGGCAGAAGCATGAAACTAATACATGCCTGGTTTACTGCATACGATCTCTTGGGTGTATTGTCAGTATGCTCCAACCCAAGATATTGCTCCCAAGCACCATAAACATCTCTTCTCTGAAGAGATCAATAACCAATTCAAAATTCAGAGACAAAACATAATCAAGGAAATAAGAAAGAAAACAATGAGAGAAAAAGATTATTCAAGCACCTGAAAACGAGTGAAAACAACATCAGAATCCTGAAGGTAGTCTGGGCGACCCAGTGACAAAAAGGCAAATTTCCACTGGCCAACCAAATGAGATAAGGAAAATGAAAAACTAATCATACTTTAAAAGTAAACTGTCATATAGGAGAAAGCAAAAGAGGAAATTTAAAATCCAGCATGTTGGAAAAGGGCAATTGAGGGGGGGATAAAAGAATACCTTGGCGAACTCCTCATCAGGAACATGTAGTTTCTTCTGTATACGGACTTTCACTTCAGCTAGAATTTCACCCTCATGGATAACCAAGAAGAAGGGTTCCCCAAAATTTTGTACTTGCTATTGAAGACACCAGATGAAAAACTATGTAAGAATCTACACAATTCATTATGCAATTTAACAGATACTGTCTAGCAATCAGTAGCTTGTAAAAGCTTAGTAACCAATTCAGCCTCTTCCAATACCATTTGATTTTGTGCAGACTCTTTTGTGAAGTGGTAGACATGAATCAAGCGATCATGCGGACCGAGATTTTTCTCTTCCTCAGGGATCTATAAGCAAAGAGAGAGGATAGTTTTATCTCAAGGGCAGAGAAAGAAACATGCACACACTTTTGCCCAACTTTCCCTAGTATGCTTCAAGAACTAGCAGTCAATGTGTGGTGCATGTTGGCACCCACAGAAATCTATTATGCACAACCTGTTGTGTGTGTGTGTGTGTTTGTGCACATGCACTCAATACATTTCCTACATGTTGACCTTGACCATCAGACATTTGAGCTCAGAATGGTACTGAAAACCATATTTATGCTGCAACAAAGGCCAAAATTGGCCAGGATATATGCATTTATTGTTACATCGATAAATTCTTGCCTACCAATGCTACAAGATAATAAAAAATTGACTAATGCTCTATCTGCAGAAAGTTGAGCAAGGTAAGCACAATTAATAGACACATTTAAAGCTTGGCAAAAAGCACTTAGACAAGGTGCATCAAAGCAAGTTACAGGCTTAGTCCAGCCTCAAAGTTTTTGCTTAATTTAGGTGATTGGTCAATTGGGAGATCAAATGGGCTAGCTACACAATAAGGGCAGCTGACCTCATAAACCCACACATAACAACATTGGAGCAAATTTGCACACAAGGCCTCCAAGCTTCTTAATTACTAGGTAACCACCATAAGAAAACAACATTTATTGATTTATCTGAGTTATGACAACAAGTTTCAGTTCGCCAGATGTATGAAAGCTTATAATATACGTAAGACTCTACATGTGTGCATGCAGAATGTATAAGTGGACAGAGATGTCCAAGCCATCATGCATGCACATCCACAACCTGCCTGCATCCATGATTTTAAGGCCAAACAAAATTTGAAGCCATATCTAGACATTGGTGACCATCAGTCATAGGTAGGTGCATACAGCCACAATTCAGGATGATAAAACAAGTGACAAGGACAAAAACACATCCTTGGAAAAATGATGGAAAGAGAAATAAAATGTCCCTGCCTCCTCTGCACGCAGTGTCCAATACTGGTCATTTATATTCTCAATCTTTTCACTTGGTGGAAATATCTGCAAGATTGATGTGGCAGACACTGTTAAGTTCAAGGTACAAAGTCACAAACAAATGGTTTTGAAAAGTCTCTAAAAATCAAAAGCATCACCAAAGCAAAATGAATTTTGTGTCAAATAGAAGTATTTCACAAAAGCATGCATGAATGACAAAAACAGAGCCTTTACCTTATAAATCTTGTGGTAGAAGACTTCTAGTAGTCGAAGTTCTGCATTCGGGTGAGACAACTCCACCTGTTTCAAAATGAGCCAGGCATTAGTAAACTTATTAGGGGCAACTAGATAATTGAATCTCTAAGGAAAAAGCTACAAATGTAGAAAGATATACAGGAGTTCTAGTCTCAAGAAAAAGCCTGTACATAAGAATCTAGATATAAATGTAAGTGTACAAATTACTCAAGGCAGGAAAATAACAATTTGGGTTTTCTATCGATCTATTACTACCCTCCTCATTTTCTTCAACTCCCTAAACTATCATAGCATTTAGTCTTTAAATATCTCTAGGTGAAACAATGCACATATTTGATGGATGTTTCAGCAGTCACTATACTTCCCAAGCATCATTAATGAATAGCAAATTTCAAGTCAGAATGGTCTAACCTTTGTTTTCAGTTCATTGATAACATCCCCCACGGTGCTCTGTTTAGGCAATCTAATATTATGAATTACTGCCTGAAAATAATTGGAAATAAAATCAGAAAGAAAATATCGATGATGATCTATAGAAACTCATCGAGCAGATATTCCACACTGACTTCATCCTTATTAGCATGGTGGAAGGCAACTTTCAGATTTTTTAAGCCTTGCAATTCTGGAAGAGGAATGTCCAGAACCTCATAGTACAAAATATCAGTCGTCTGTAACAAGAAGAAAATAGCTAAGTTAACAGCAATAAAGTCAATTGTAGTGAACCAAGTAAGAGGTTTCAATGATGAGATAAATACCTGATTGTAATGTACTAACATATCTGACAAATGATCCACTCCTCGGTACTTAACTGGTTGAGGCTTAGGTGTCTGAGAGTAGCAGTTATGAGTCGTTAATCTAATTTTGGATGGATCATCCAAACCAATATGTTCAGCCACTTTTTCCACCACGTCATCATAAGTATGTAATTTTGACCTTAAAAATCATCAATGGGAGATCATAAATGCCTGTACGCAAACTAAACTTTCCAATAAAGCCACATAATGAATCAGCAGAGTGCTTACAACTCCAAACAAAAATCATCCTCCTTTGATTTCTCCAAAGATCTAAAGTGAACTATCTACATAAAACCAAATCACATTAATGAATCAAGTTCAAATTTAACATACAAGGAAAGACTCCAATATAAATAATATCCTTAAATCACCACAAAATTGGGAAAAGTTTAATACCACGAGTTAGAAACTCAAAATAACAGAACATTTAGCACTTAAGACTCCATTGTAATTCAAGAGACACTTATCACCAGAAAATAGTGAAAATATAATTGATAAACAATTTTTATGAATATTTTAATGTTACGAAGTAGGGAAAAGTTCATAACAGTGATTGCTGATGCAGATATGCAATTCTTTCTCCAAAATTTGTCGTAATAAAGAGCTATTGGAGCACTATCCCATGGTTAAAAACCTTCTTGATGGAGAATGACATCATAATTATATTTAGATTGTGTGTTAATTAAAGTCAAGTTTCATATCAGACATCTATTGTTAGTTGTATTTTTTATCAAAATTATGTTTAATAAAGCTTGTATTTTAAGGTTTCTTTAGGGTGCCAACAAATAGGCCATCATTATTTTGCCACACAATTGTTGTTTTGATTATTTTTGGGTTAGCCATTTGTTCTCGACATTCCTTGGTTTCTCTCCCTTTTTTTCGATTTCTCCCCACTTTCTTCCACTCTTCCGCAGAACTCCTCTAATTTATTCTACCCTTCTCCCATATCCCTTACTTTGCTTCATGGTTCTTTCATTTCCCACTGTCGCACGTTACTTGAGAGCAAAGAAAACATGGAAAAACTATGTTAAATTGAAATTGCAACCTAGTGAAAACTCGGGTGTACTCTGTACATAAAAGTTGTGACTTCATAAAAAGACGTAAATTTCTCACTTATATGAATTAGCTTTTTCACATAATATTGTGTTGCATACCATGAAAGTGAAGACATTCCCTACACCCTAGATGTTTCTCAGTTTCTTGAACTAAAAAATTTCTCACCAAAGATGAAGTAACTTTCAAATAATATGGTGTTACAACCATCAAAGAAATTAATTTCCCTAACCTTAAACCCTAAAAGCTATATAATCAACACGTGAAATGCATGTTCTTTTTACAAGGTCACAACAATTACACCCATGTTAACACAAGGTTGGTGATTTCAAATAACCAAATTGTAGCACCAGAAGAGATCAAAATATGATTGGGAAATATTCAAATTCAAACAAGTTTCAAGTTTTCGTAATTCAATCTAATTGTGGTCTTAGGCATAACCAACTGTCAATGAGACTATTGTGCTATTTTGTTATCTTGGTTTCACGAACAGAGGTGGAATTCAATGAAGTCATACATTCTCATGAGAAAGTCATCCTTAAGACACACAAAATCCCTTTTCATTCACTTTACCCAATGCATCGATTTCCAATGCTCATTTGGTTAAAGAGTCAAAGAATTTTTCACTACAACGGTGCAGAAGGAGGTGCCTACATTTGCCCTGTTGTGTGCCCAGGGTACCTTAGTCTGCCATTTCTTGGTAGCAAGTCCTCATTTCAATTTTATTTTGATCGCTGAAATCAATTGTTATAGGCATACACCCACATACAGTCTTAGGTGTGACTAATCAGACGTCTGGCAATGACAAATTTATGCTTTGAGAACATACCTGCCTGTTGTGCACATACTCTAAAAATGATGGCAATTCTGGATACCGGTATTCTTCATCACTTTCAAGAGAAGGAGATTTTTGGAAGCAAATTATGTCCCCATCTTCAATCTGAATGTAAAGACATGAAAGGTTAATTACAGTCTTACAAAAAATGACAATTCAACCCAAAAAATGATGGCAATTAAACCTGACTCATTCGAAATGAGGTCCTTTTATCAAGGTGCTCACACATTACACAAGGCTCAAACTTTATTTCCTGAAACTCGTAGAACAAGTTCAAAAAAGTAATTCAGTCAAAATATCACTGAAAGAACAATAAACATATAAAGAAGACAAACCTCATAAAGCTCAATTTCTTCATCAGGTGCAAAGCCAGCCATTTGATTAAGCTTTCCTACAATTTCTATTGGCTTACCAGAACTCTTAACGAAGAGCCTACCAACATATCTGGCATCAAAAAGGTCATGACGTCAACAAATGCTAGGAAAGGACTGAAAACATGGGGTATGGAAATTGTCAGGCACCTTAATTCTCCTTTTTCAGGGTCATAAAGCTTGAAGAAAAGGAGAATATCTTCTTTAGTTTTTTCAGGTGGAGCAATAAGGCGTAAATCCTGTAGTATCACATGGCATCAGTAGTCATAAAATTTCACCATACAGCTATGCAAAAGAGCCAGTATCAAAATTTCAATCATTGTAAAGAAGCATTACCATCCCAAGTTCTACTTCCAAAAACAGCTTTAGTTCTGCATTGTGTGTCTTATTTGAAGCCTCCTTCAGCTGTCCAACCTAATAATATCAAAAGACTTGTCAATGGAGTGTAAAATATTCCTCTAAGGAGATTTAAGCACTTCAAAGCAGATTAAATGGGATAAAGGCATCATTCCAAACTCCTGTCAAGAATTCCTTCTTGAGTCCCAATTACAAGAAGAAACCACAACTGACTTGCAAGCCAAAAACATATTGTTGCTTTTGACACTTAACAACTAGCAAACAAAAGGAACACTGCATGTAATGCCAATCAATGAAACCAAACATTATCCTGATTATCAGAGGAAAAAACAGTGAGAAAATGGCTAAACAAATTAAAATTTCAGACAGAGTATTTACTGATTGTGCTTCCTCCTGGGGTGTCAGTGGTCGATTAGGACGATAAGTATGGTTCTGACGCTTTGCCCAAACCCAAAATCGCTGAAATTGAACTGGAATATTGAATTCCTTGGCCACGTCCTCCTGTAAGTTACCTCAACAATACATGTCAAAAAACTTGACAACAGTATCGAAATTCAGAACGAAAAGCTCAAAAGTCTACACTTTCAACATTTGGTTTTAAACATGGCAATTAAGCAATACCAGCAGCTCCACCATAGAAAAGAGGAGAAAAAGAAACAGGCAACAAAGAAAAAAAGGCGGTAAAGTGGAATTGCAAGCCAGAAGGTGAACAGATCAACATTTATACTCATCCATCTGTAATAAAACTTGTATCAGCTGAGAATACCTTGAATACATTGAATGGTGTCTGTTTCTGAATGCGAAAGCTACTGACTTTGTCGTGATCCACAAGGTCAAAATATATATCCCTCCCAATCTGCTCTTTGAGGTCCTCATCTCGTGCAACCTAGGTGAAAACATCAATGGCTTTGGTTGCCAGTGACTGACATCATCTACTGAAAAAAGAGACAAGGGAAGAAAAGAAAAACCTTGATAATGGTATAGAGGTGAGCTTGTGCTTTGTATCTTCTCTTGTCTTCTTTCTCTTCTTGTTCCTTCTTCAACCTCATCTGGGATAAGTAGAATTTGAATATATTTCTGAGGGACTAATAAACACACATGCACGCTCAATTACATAGGAAAAATCCCAAAAACAAGTAAAACCAAGTGGTTTACCCTCAAGTGCTCAGCAATGTCTTTCTCATCAACATTGCAAATTATCTTGTCTTTATCACTTTCCCGTATATACACAAGCATGTAGGCATTTGAGTACTTCGTGAATTTGAATGGAGTGTTATTAAATGCAGGATTAGTCTGAGGCAGCTGGTGTATGGAGCAAAATAAAACAGAAAAGGTCAGTTCACTGTCATTATGTACTTTGTGTTAGCATTTCAAGCAAGGGTTTCAAAAGTGTTACCTCTTCTTCACCACCATACTGCTCTTCCAATGCCCTCTTCATGTCTTCTTTTGTCACCCTTTCATCATCAAATTTGTACCTAAAACAAAGAACTTGATGATATAATTTAAGGACAAACCAGCAACCATATGCACATACAGCCATAGTGTTTGACAGCAAGTGGACACTTGTACACATATCCTACACATATAAGTCCAATTTAGCTTGGTTAAATGAAGGGCAAACAATGTGTGGGCATGCGCATGGGTGTGTTTGTGTATGTTGGCGCATGAGTGCAGGTGTGCTTGTGTGTGAAAGAGAGAGAGAACAACTAAACAATCAGTAGTCCCTGACCCTTCTCTAAAAGTTGCTTCAATTTTTTCCCATAAATCTAAACTATATGTCATTTCCTTCATCAATAATCATTTCCTTCTTTGCTTTATTTATTTCCTTCATTTCTACCTTATCAGGATATGATCAAGCATATCTTCTTTACAATGAAAACGATAAGTGTGCATTTTATGAGAACTTAATAGAAACAGATGTGTTGTGAGAAAGAGACCAAGTCAGGGAAGGAACAACAGCCAAAAACAGAAATAAGCCCACTATCTTTCAAGATCCGTAACACATACCACTGATCAGAGAGGGTTGGCCTAATGAAAGCATAATAATGTCCACCATGCACTCCCCCACTATGTACTAAGACACTGCATAAAACAAAAAATTAATAACCTCATTGGATAGATCAAGCATGCCAATGGCAAGCCTAATCAAAAAGTTCAAGAATATTGTCCAGGCAATCTCATTCAAGCTGGTCAGATTAGGCATTTAAATACAAGTGGTGAATTTGACCTATGAAGTGTGTAAAGGTTGCGAACACTCCTGTCTGCCTCAGGGGATAGATATTTTCCATTATCTCTATCAAGATCAAGTTGAAGAGGGAATTCATATCGATCATTGATCTACAAAAGGAAAGCATATTATCAATACAAGGAAAAATACATAATTAGAATCAGCAGTTAATTGTTATCTGTTTGACACAATAAAAACTGACCTTGACCATGGTGTCCCGCATAAAATCATATTCAAATCGTTTTAATTGCAATTGAAGCACAGGAGGAAAGTCAATAAATAAGACGCCCTTCTTTGCATCCTGTTAAAATGATAAAAAAAAAAAAAAACATAGCACATGCCATGAGAGCCATCTTAAAAAATTCCATTAATTTTCATCATCAGTGGCATGAGTGCAATTAATGAGGGAATCACTAAAACAAAAAGAGAGCCAGATGGTATGATGAAGAAACCAGCCTATAGAATGCTACATTTGCAATTGAGTCCACAACAATCTTACAATTGAATTGCCATTTGGATATCAGTAAAACATATAGGTCAATTAACTTGTGATTTTTTGGTTTGGAAATTCCTCCAAGAATTTATAGTCCTTGGGATAGCAAAATCCAAGTAACTGAAGATTCCTCATTGAGTGTATGATTAAAATCACAGGAACTTAGAGATTCAATTGTTCAGTTGAACCAGACCAAATTCCTTGGCATTTCAAGCTGAGTTCCATTTTATCCAGACTACACTGATTTTAAGTATTTATCGGAGAGATATAATGAAAATTAACTAAGTTTGAGGTTACTAAGGGAACAAATGGCTTACATCCTTCTAGGAAAGAATTGGGGAAAATCCATGCCCTCTATGCATTTTCAGATCCCACATGTTTAAGGTATTTCAATTTCCTAGCAAATGGTCAAATGTTCTTCCTTTGATGGAACAGATAAGACTGGAATTTCCATAATTTCCTCATCCCAAAATCACCATACCAACACCATAGGGGTAAGTCAAAAACCTAAAACTTGATTCATATAAACTATAGTTCTCTCAATTCCATCATTGACTCCTTCCCTTTCTTTTTTCTCTATTTGAGGCCAATGATGCCAACTAAAGTTCTCTTAATTCCACCATAGACCTCTTTCCTTTCTTTGGCTCTATTTGAGGCCAATGATGCCAACCAAAGTTCTTTAATTCCACCATAGACCTCTTTCCTTTCTTTGGCTCTATTTGAGGCCAATGATACCAAACAATCTCAATCAAATCAAGCAGCCCAAAAAATGAAAAACACTCCCAGAATACATAAGTGTGAGTACCACATAAAACTTTACATTAACTAAAAAATTTTCACTTTCGCTGAAAAAACAATAATAATAATTTAATGTTTTGGACTTATTTTGCAGTCAGCAGTAACTAACCTGCAGACCATGATTTTCCGCATGGTATTTGTTATCACCTTCAAGTGGTTCGACTTCCACATACTTGTCAAAAGAAGCATAAACATCTCGACAACCCTTCACATCAAGCTGGAGATCTGTCATTAAATATCATGATTTTAGTATTCTATGAATATGTTGGTAACCACAGAACTTCAACTACACCAAGTAGGACTTGCCATAAAATGATTCCTTTCTTGTAGATTTATAGTCCACATTAATGCACTCAATATAGTTCATATGGTGACCCTCAAACAACTGTTGTATCATCCCTTCAACAACTGTCCCCTGGACCAACACCAAAAAATATAATTAATTAAGCCAATTAAATAAAAAAAAAAAATCCTTGACCTTAAATACCTTCATCTTATCTTCTAGCTTCTCACAGAGAACTCTGTTTAATTCCTGCACATCATGTTGCATGAAGGAATCATATGTATCCCACCCAAAAGATTTGGTTAATTCCTTTGTTGCAACACTAGTGTCATTGTATTGAAGCTTATAAAATAAACTCTGAAGAGCCAAAGGTATGCTTCCTGTAGGCATGTCATTCTCAGTTGTTGGCATGTGGTACACAGCCTGAAAATATTCATTCAAAAATAGGTATTTCTCTGTGCATGACACATTTGCAATAATCATTATGACCTTAAAAAGACGAAAATATACTGACCTTTCTGAAATAAGGAATGTGGTAAAGCGTTTGTAAGAGAGAGTTCATGTAACATGTTGCTCCTTGGTTCTTAAGTCCTACATAACCAGTCTCCTTTTTTGAGTCATACGACCAGTAATCCAAAACCTTGCGGACAATAACTTCAGCTTCAACAACAACTGTATCATTAACAAGGTACCCTCTTGTAGGATCATACAGATCACTCAGGGGCATAAATGATGTGAAACCCCAGTCACTCTCTCTTGCATTGAACTGATGTTGTGTCTCTGCAATTCCCAATAATAATAAGTTATGTAGAACAACATAAAAAGGAATGGTGGTTTCACTTTCAATATTACACAGGAGGCTATTTCCCACCACATAATAGAATTACATACAAACAGGACAATCAAACTTCACCATACCTTTTCACTAAACAAGACAGTAAGGACCATCAAACTTAGTCCTCAATACACTATAAATTTGTAACCCTACCAATAAAAATACAAGTCCCAGAAAAGAAAAATATAATTTTCTGTGGCAATTCTTTGAATTTAAGGTCAAAGGCACTCTCAAGAGTAACTGTAGATGACTGGTCCAGTAGAAGTAGCCTTAACAACTTCATATTTTTATCACCACATATCTGCAACATTAGCATGTCCATTTTCCCACCAGAAAAAGAAAATAAAATCGGAAAATGAAGAAAATCCTGCTTCATTACCAATAAGGTAATAATTTATCAATTGGCTAAGAAACTCTCATAATGCAAGTGAGGTCAACCACTGATGCTAAACACATAAAATAATTATGGAAATGGACAATCAGTTACTAATCACAATTGATAACATGTGTTCTGCAAATCATGTAATTATGTGTTGGGTCAAAGCACCCACATGATGATATGATACCAAACTTCATCCCCTAAACACTCTTGATTTAGATTACTGGCAACAAATCAATGGCTTTAAATATAACATGCAAGACAAATTTGAAGAGCAAAGAAGATACCCTTTCTAATTGAGTACTTCTGATGGACTTGATTGATCACGACCAAGCTAAACTGGGCATACCTACTCCATCCATATGGCAATGTAGCAGAATCTGCAACATCTAAATACATAGACAAATGGTCGACATTGTTTCCTTTGGGAAAAATAAGTATCCGCCTGCCAAATAAAAAGCCATCACAAAATTAATTGCGCGCCGACCATCATTGTACACACAGTAGCTCATAAACAAAGTTAAATTGGAAAAAAAAAAAAAAAAAGTGAATCACTGAACTAACCATTTGTAGCCACCAACCAAGAATATATCTGAATAATGCCTCTTTGTGTTCAACCTAGAGAAATTCGGGATTGTCCACAGGAACTTCATGGATGGAGGATCCTCCAGTGCTGGATTCTCCACCGTACTGTTGGTCTCTGCTTGTGCTACTACTAAGGCATTTACAAAGCCAATTCACACACAATTAAAATCTAATTCTCAAAAACCCAAAACAACACTTAAAACCTAAAAAACCATCATCATACAAAGACACAAGCAAGCTCTGGATCGATTTGATCACAATCAAAAAAGAAAAGAATTGAACTACAAAGTCAAGGTTCTAACCTTCCATAGGCTGAGGACCCTCGACTATATCCGTATGTGGCACAAGCATCTCTTCCTCTTCTTGCTGCGAATCCACAACGAAGAAACAAATATCAAAAAACCAGAAACTGTGATCGAGCAAAAGCTGAGTCCCGCCGCACTTAATCAAAACCCTAGACACACCAAACATTAACCAAAAAAAAAAAAAAATGTATTATCCAATTCAAGCCCATTTCGTAACCTTAAAATACAAACCGAAACCCTAAACGATCAAAACAAACCAACTAACGCAAAGAAAAAATCAAAACCGCAGTCGCGTAAACAAATGTGGAAAGTCAGAGAGAGATGGAGGAAGAGAGAGGCGGTATTTACATCCAACGGCGGAGGAGTCATCAGAGTCATGGGTGAACAGCTATCGTTTCGCCCGATCCACGAACGGCCAAAATTTCAAAATTAGCCGAAGAGGAAAAAGAAAGAGAATTAGAAGACAAAAAAAAACATACAAGGAAGAAAGAAAGGAAAAGCAAATCGAGAGCAGAGTTGTGTGTCCCTGCCAGAAGGAACTTTGGGCTACAAAGAAAAAGAGTCGGCTTTTGGAGCCCCGGGGGGGGCATCAATGTGATTTTGACTAATATTAAGGGCAGTAACGGAAATAAACCAATTGTTCGGCCTGCCAAACATTGGACTTGGGCCGCTCGTTGAGTTGTGGAGGCATGGGATTGGAAGAACCAATGGGAGAGTGGCACGTGTGACATCGAATTTTCTGCACGAACGAGCGAGTTGGTGACGTGGCAATGAATTTGAATAGCGGCTTACGTGCGCGTTGTGTTTGGCGACGCCTTGAAGTTGTACTGCGAACAAACGTTTATCGCAAGCCCCTTAAATTTGTCGAAACTTTTTATACGAGCTCAAAAGTTTTGGGTTTATTCGATTAAGGTCCTAATACTTGTAGCAGCTTTACAATATGAATCATACGGCGATGTAAAAGAAAAAAAAAAAAAAAACCATAAACGAATCATGAGAAATACTCGCCGTTATGGATACAAACAGGGATTGCAAGAATCATGGATTTGAATGCTCTATAACGCATGGATAAAACTTTTTGACCTCAGAGTTTTATAGTTCACTTTTTATTTTTTATTTTTCTCGTCAATTAATTCAAATTAGAGGTTGAACTAAAATTTATTGGTAACTTTATTAATTTGTGATATGAAATTTAATGGATTTCTTCTCTCTCTTGCTATGTTCCCATCAAGGCTAATGGTACATGGAAGGTCGATTGAAGAACTTATAAAATTGCTTCCAATCTCTTGTTGTATTACTTATCTTTATGCTTTGAGTTATCTTATCCCGGCCCATTAATATTGGAGGTTCATTGCGCTGCTTGCTATTCTGCCCACTTCGTGAGCGTATATAGCTATTTTTATATGATTCAATGGCAAATAATATAAATTCTGGCTACAATTACTTGAAAAAAAAAAAAACTGTTCTCTTAGAACAATATAGGCTTATATCTTTTATATAGCCTTCCAAGCTCCAAGCAGCAGCGCAGACGAGCCAGTGAAAATGCAACTATATTGCCCGCCGTAAACTAATGTTGTAATGGCAGCATAAAAGCTGACTTTTTGTTTTCCATGGAGGTGACTTTAATTTTGAAACTTTATAAGGTTTAACCAAGCGAGGGTGCCTCTGGCGAGGAGAATAAGAAATAGGAGGAGTGGAAGAAAGCAACTGTAAAGGAGTTCCACGATTGTTCTTTCTCTAAAAAAAAGATAGCCCGCGGTACAAATCTGGACATTAATTTTATGCACGCCATCAACCTTGTCGACATTCTTGTCAAAGTTCAAGCAAGTCAACTTTTACAACGCTAGGTGTGCATAATTAACAGGAAAAATTACTTTTTGAATGCTCTATGGTACAAGTTATCATAATCAATATAATATTTTTTTCTTTTTTGTAAGTGAGCTTAAACTTTATGGGAATTAAAATTATACCTGTTTCTTGGTATTGAAGGAAAGAATGTAGATTTGCGTAGCATTTGTTTTGACATGAAAAGACAGTGACACACGCAGCAGCATGGCTTACTATTTATTTAACATGATAAAAAATGACAAGTAAAATAAAGTAAAAAGAACTTTAGGCCTATTATTTTTCTTCTTACTTCTTGACGAGATATTTTGCCAATTCGTCGCATATAAAATCCGAATTTTATCCCTATGTGTAAGATAAAGATAAGATTGTGCTTACGTGTCACATGCGTAGTCAAGTGCTCGGTAAAAACTGTTCAAAAAAAGGGGGGGGAAAAATATCCTTTGCAGAAAGGTCACCAACCCTCTTCCCATGACTCATAAAATAATCAGACTTGAAAGAATGGGAACGATCACCCTCAAAATGTTCTTTGTTTTTTTAATGGAACCGGCCCAGGAGAAGAAAGTTGGAGAATCAGCTATCATCTCGGCCCGAACGAGTCTACCACAGTATTGCCATACAATAGGTCTCAAACCCTTTGGAGGTTTCGATAAGCTAATGATAGCTTAAACTCATTTTCGAGCGCATGCTTCGGTCCTATTATTCACTTATCCCGTACGCGTGGACCAGCTGCATTGTCCAACCTTCGTTATTGTTTGATTTTAGAAAATAAAAATGATAAAAAGAAAAGTTAAAAGAAACTATTAATTATAGTTTATTATTATGTATTGAAAAAATATATGCCAATCGTATTTGATAATTATGGCAAGGATGATGGTCGATGTGCATATGTTATAGAATTCAGTACATATATATGTATATATATTGTTGCACGCTTGCATGGATTGTAGATAACAAACATGCGCTTCAACTTCCCACGCAGTACATCCAACTAGCCAAGCCGACTATGATGTTTTTGTCTTTGTTACTTGTTATTCATTGACAATTAATAGCATGTGTATTAAAAATATTAAAAATGCTAAGATTATGTACTCTCATCATATGTCTTGATGTGTTAATATCATTAAATTTTATCAATGAGTTAAACTATATTATTTTATATTTTGAATTTTTGATGAGAATTTCAAACGACATATTCTTATATTACGAAAAATTTCACGCACACATACATAGCGATATAGACTTGCATATATAAATGCCCACGCATATAGATTATTGTTAGGGAAGGCTTTGCGTAAATATTTATAGGCTACATAATAATAATAATATATATCTTGGTGTCCAGAATGCCTATCATGTGAATATACAGGTTGGAATCATAGCAAGCATTTGACATTGGGAAATGGAAACAAATTTTAATTAAAACCCTCCGATCGCTTCGTTTTCTCTAGATTCTTCCATTCCCGAAGATTTTCCTTTAAAGTTCTCGGTTCTCAGCTAAATTAAGTCAATATAACCAAACGTGAACATTAGCTTTGCATATAGATCGTTAATCTTTACGCCCACGATAGACCTACTTCATGAAGAAATGTGGATTCTTTCACTGTGGTATTAATTTATGACCTGTTGGCCGTTCCCCACTTCTCACATACATTGATCGTACGCTCCTCAGGTGCATAGCGTTCTTAGGTGGTGTGAGTGACTACCGTGCACATCATTCGAAATGTCCCATCCTTATCGTCAAGCCACTTAAGGAGATCAACGATAAGAAGACGAGAGCAGAAAGTCTACATGACACCTTGGTATACTTGGCGCCGCAAGCTTTCAATTTACGTGTATAAAAAGTTAAATAGTCTATTCTATCAAAAATAAATAAATAAATAAATGAATTATCATTTTCATCCTATAAAAAATCATTTCAGCCCTAGCTCATGCTCATTTGCATCTTGTAATCGCTCATCATTGGCGCGTACAGTTGATTGAGACTAGACGTTGGCGATCTCGTAACATACATGGAAAATGCCTCGGGTCAGCAGCAGAATGAACATGATTTAGAGGTCTCCCCATGTAGACAGCACCAATTTGGATTAGTCTTTCGGCTCTCTGCTGAGAAAGACTTCGGGGTTGAATTTGGCTTGTAGCCATACATTGCTGCCCCAAAGGTCAATCCAAAATTATGCACAATTTAGTTTACTGGAGATTATTTTATTCCTTCTGGGCCAGTACAGAATTTTTCAACTCCAGGCCTTGCCTCGGACTCCTCGATAAACAGATCCGTTCAACCATCTAGCAACAAATAAAAGGAACTGAATTTAAGAGCAGTTATTTTTTTTTTTTTCTTTTCTATCGCACTTTCATGGTTTTGGTGAACACTGCTCATTCTCGTACTTCCTGTAAGAATTTAGAACGGTATTTACATGTTGAAAAGAAAATTTCTGTGTCCTTTAATTATGTTGGACTTGTCATCGAAGCACTCTCTATCAACAAGCCGAAGTTCAACAGAAGTTAATGGAGCTGATATGCATCTATTTGAACGGAACGGTGCAAGGATGTGTCGTATTTCATCACTCATATAAGTGACTGCCTTGCAAATTATCCCTGCATATTAATTTTAGCTCATCTGATTAGGAATGGAACAATCCACATCAACATCTATACTAAACAACTCCGGAAGACATACCTGCTGGCTCATAAGAATTTCCACTGCAACATTGAGATCCCCATCACCAGCTGCTAGAGCTACTTCAACCTGTGTCTGAATTGACCCAGATGCATTTTCATCAGCAACAGGGGAATTATCTGGACTCTTTCCACTTTTATTTCAAACAACCCACCACTTCTCTGAAAAAACATTTAACATTTTGCCCCTATACCCCCACCGCCTCTCTGTCACTTCCCCTCCCCCTAATGTTGTCATTCAAGCTGCAAACACTATATCTTATGAAACATTAGGGAAGAAATGCATTAAGTATGGAGCCCACAGGCAACCTTACCTTTTCAAATCCCATAGAAACTAGTTTCTGTATTTGTTCATCAGAAGCGGCTGAACCCTGAATTCAATAGACCATGGAACAAGAAAGATGTTCAGGACCCAGCCATACAATAAGAATACAAGCAATTAAACACTCTTGAACCGATGAAGCAACACACCTGACGGGGCGGTGCAGTGCCCCCTGCAGCTGCTGCAACTGCATTATCTACCGTCAACCTCCTAAACAACAAGAATAAACTAATTTCCTTTCATTTGCAGCAACAAAAATGATTGAACTAATCCATTAAATGGCAAACAGAGCCATCATGTAACACATGGAACATTACAGTACATACAACCCTGAAGTAAGCAGGTATAGAGCATAATATGGTTGGCCTTTCTTAGATCAGTCAGTGAAATGTAGCATGCTGCCGCATCATACACTAGTATAAATGTATATTCTTGTAGAAAAACTTGAGATATATGATTTGACAATGTCTTGTATGCTAGATTCTCAGTTGTTAAATTACCTGCACAAATTAATTCAAGAGAACAGCTAATTTCCACCATTAATAGGCTCAGACTCAACAGTATTTTGTGAGAATAATTGGCTTAAATTATGATGACAATGTCAGCCAAGTAAAGGGCCAAAAACCAAGTGATAAATCTTTTACACTTTCCTTGAAAATGTTCAGTCCAAACTCTGTACAATACAGCATCAAACAAGTGACAAAGATGTTCAGAAAAATAACTTGCCACACTTAGGTCCTTTTGGTCTCTAAATTTGTCTGGCATAATTAAGGAAAGAACTTTTTCTGACACCTGTCATCTGATAGATGCTCTTCTACACTGGCACCAGTCAAGACTGATGGATGATCCAGGCTGTGATTGTCCAAGAGTCTAGCCTGCAGGTTTGAATCTGGATTTCCACGAGGAATGGTTTGACTTTGTCCAGAACCCAGAGGCCTTCCCTGTCCAGGAAATCTACTGTCTTGTGTTGACTGCGCATATAAGCAATAATATTTAAGCACATAAAAAACACATCAGCATAACAATTTAAACCATTCAATTGAAGATAAAATGTTAAAGAAAATCAACAGGATGCATCATATATTCTTTCTGTTCTATCTACAAATTAGCTTCTGTCTAAGCCAAGCCGAATACAGATTGGTGTTCACTGATGACAGTAACTACAATGAACAGAACTACTATATATATATATATATATATATATATATATATATATATATTAATGAAAAAACCGGGTATCTGAGTACCTGAACAGGAGTTTCCCACTGTGGCATCCATGAAGACAATCTTCTCCATATATTGCCAGATAACAATCCACTACAAAAGAAATTATCAATAATCAGATGTTCTGGAATATAAGAATTTCAATGCAACAAGCAGTATTTACCTGGAGGCAGTATTCTGGCCTGAATAAGTGGGCATATATCCTGCATGATTGCCGCCAGTGCACAAAATGAATTTTGGCCGCCTAACACAAGAGGACTGAAATTGATAATTGAGAAGATCAGAATCACATGGGACCATAAATTGTGAGGTGTAAACCATAACTAAAAGAAGGATGGCTGACGGAAAGAAATCAACATTGTACAGTTAATCATTTGCAACAATTATGCTCAACAGAAGCAAACAAGCATTAAAAGTATTGGTTTGCACAGCTAATCCACATTTACTGAAGAACAAAGAAAATCAAGTCCTGCCAGGTACCACAAGAATTTCAAGACTAAAACATGTAATAAAGCAGTTAATGAAGGTTTCAAAACACAACAAGAAAAAGCAATAGGCAATGGAGAAAAACATATTAAATGAAGACGGCGAGAGAAGACATAATGGCACAGTCCCTCATGATTGTAACTTGTAGAATCAATGCCCAAGGACCGACAAGAAATTGAGTGTGAAGAATATTTTGCTCGGTCCACCTTAAGAAGTTATAACATGAATCTTCACAAAAAGTGACAAAATGTTCAGTGATACAAAGATCATTTTCTTGACTTTGACCTTGTACAGATTTATTAGTTATCGAAAAATTTGTATACAGTTAGTCATGACCTTGACTTAAAAGAAGCCCACAACCATGCAAAATATACATGCCAATAAACCTAGACCTAAGAAATCCTAAGCCATCAAACAGCCATATTTGCAGTAGCAGAATAATATATGAATGGTCCAAGGAAATCAATTTGGCATCCCAAGCCAGTCCCACCAACATACTTACAAGCAAAGAGGAGGTCTCAATGGCAGAATAGAATGATGTTCCCGGTATAAGGAAGTTGCACAGGCCATAGGTATCTGAAAATGCAAAATATCACACAACTTCAATCACTTCCACATAACAAAATATAAATAACTGGGGCAAAACCAAAAACTTCAAAATCAAAACAAGAATTCATACATGCAAATCCAGACAAAATGCCACATAGGTGTCCAAGTAAAGATACGTTTGTCATGAGCAGCTGGAATACCACCAACAAGATAAAGGCATACCTGAAACAAGTGTTTTAATCAACCATGTCACATCTTCACATAAATGCACAATAGTAAGAAAGGAAAGAAAAGAAAATGAAACACATAATATACATAGAGACTGAAGCAGCTGAGAATTACCACTTAGCTGGAACATTGAAGAGACCAAAGACACTGCAAAATGAAGCCAAATATGTCCATCAGTCAAGAAAGTATCCTAAGCCAAACACAGGAGGAATAACTATAATCAGAAAGCTTACTGATCCAGTAAGGATCAAATCAGAGAATAAAATGATGGGCTTGTCACTATATGCATCTGTCTACATGCGGCAAGCTTTCCTACATGTAGACCTGCACATCCAAAAATCTCTGCAGGAAGGATTGGAAATTTTGCAGATATTGCAGAATAAAGAATGGCAATCATGTTGCAAAATATTATTTTATAATTAAAAAAGGTAAAAACCAACCTCCTAGACTGGACTCCACTCAAGCTTGTCTCTATAACAATCATAGAGAATAAGATTCCAGAGAAGCCTATTGCACACTCATTCATCAGATATGGGAATGGGTGAAAAGGATTATTCCCTACTAGCAATGCAATTAGAAGGTGAAATATGGCATTGCTTGTGGCCAACAAGACAATAATGTACAATAAGCGGATAGATCCCATGATTCTCTCCAGTTCAGAACCCAATGGTATCAAAGCCAACATGTTGAACAGGACATGAAGAAGCGAACCATGAAAGACAATGGAGGTATATATCCTGTAAACTGCACAAAATAAGTGCAAAGTTAATGACCAAAATCCTGGCATGAATCATTATTATGAAGATGAAAAGCGGGCCATTTAAGGAAGTTAAATGAAAAGAAAAAAAGATCTGAGTCACTAGAGAACCTGTTTCTGATTGGTAGAGTATAAATCCAGACTATATTTTAACTCATTTTTCATTGATAACATTAAGAAATTGATTTTAAGTCTTGATGAAGTGTACCTATTATTTTAAATAAAATTAAAATCTCCTATTCTACAGTGAAACTACTAAATAGTCATCAGACAACAATTGTCTTGTTGATGTTCATCCAGTCTGAAGTCTTTAAGGGTGACCTGAAATTTCTGATAGGCTTCAGTGGACTGATTATGTGTATAAGGTGGGCCTCAACTTCATAGTTTAGAGCCAATGAGCATTCTAGGAATGAAATGGCCATGTGAGTAGAGGCCCAGAACAATACTTAGCATATTTCTGCCCTCTGGGACATAAGTCTCATAAACAAAACTTTCCAAAGACTAAATATGCAGGACAAGCATTGTAATCGTTCTTCAAACTTCCTAACATAACACACTGCTGACAATAAGTTTACCTTGAAATTGTGATACAATTGCAGATGGTAGGAAGCATATCTCATAGAATGAGTCATATCCAACCAAGAGGCAGACCAAGTATATAATTCCACAAACAATAACCACTGCAGAAGTCAAGAATGGAATGCTATCCCACCATTGCCCCACTCTAGTAGGAATACTTGCCTGTAAACAAGTATAAAAGAGAACTCTAAACTTTTAACTAATCAAATTTGCACTGAAGCAATCTGCTGGCTGACAAGGATTTATCATAACATCAATTTGCTCCCTTCAGTCTTGTGAGCTATTACAACACAAATACTTTAAGCAACCATACAAGCAAAAGTTATTTCATTGCATAAAAAAAAAGCACAACATTATCACGCATCACTAATTCCATATTAGCTCAAAATTACCTAATATGATTTCAATCCCATTTTCACTCGTACTCAGTTTCATTATGTCAAATTGCCGATGGTGCACTAACTTAATATCAGACACCATCTCTGTTTTCCAAAGGCCTTTTTTCGTTTTATTTTTCCACAGATGCTTTGCTTTCACATTCTCTTATATCAGAGGCATAAAATGTACTCTCAAATCCTCTGTTTGGTTGCTTAAAGAACATAAAAGTACATTCCACAAAATCCCCAAAACAGAAATATTCAAACAGAAGTCCAATATTAGCAACTAAAAGAGTCAACTGGAGTCTGTTCCTAAAACGGTTTGACATAAAGCAGAGATACAAAAATCCAATGTCTGAATTTTCCTCTAGTTCCCCGCACCTTCTCAGCAGCGAAACAAGCGTTCAGCTTGCTTTCCAAAATCAGCGATCGCAAGAAATCAACAAACCCTAACACTAAGCAGTAGATTGAAGCGACCAGACAAAATTGAAAAATAAAGAAGGAAGAGAGGGGTCAACAATAAAGCGATGGAAAAATGAAAAATACCTCGGTGACAATGTTGGGCCTCATTTCTCAGCGTCAGCTTCAAATCTTCGGTCACCCGGTTTTTCAGAGTCCTGTAGCCAGGAGGAGCCGACAATCGGTCTAAAATACACCCTACCCTTTCCCTTTGTACTTGTCGGTTACGTGTTTTCGGATCGAATTCTAACCGCTTAATCAGATAACCGCGTCTAATTGCTTTGCGGAATTTTAATTTGGGATAACGTTAGTTTTTTACTAGAAAATCCCACAAAACTATCATACAAATAGACATCTCGTCAATCGAAGCATTAACTTATATTATACAACCGTAGGATTAATTTAGGTGTTCCTATTCAAAAACTAGGATATTATACAAATGTATGCAAAATATTTTTCTTTGTAGGTATTATTAGGTTCTTCTTTTTTTATATTTACATAAAGAAAGAACAGGTTAAAATTAAACAGTTAGACTGTTTCGACTCTTCATTTCTAAAAATCTATTGGAAACTAGAAATAATTAAAAAATAACACTATTTCTAGTTTTATAATATCTCTTCGTTCAAACGTAGTGTACTTCCTAATACATTATTGGATAATTACAGTAATTAAATTTACGAGGGGTAAAAAATAGACTGGTTAACCATCCACTTTTGTGCAAGTTGAATTCCAATACTACTACTCACAATTTGTAGGCATAATATGTATGTGCCTTTAATTAGGACAATGACACATTCAGCAGTTTTTACCTTTTATGCTGCAATTACAAACAATCTTAATTTTTTTAGTGCCCTACAAATCTCTTGAAGCAATAATGTCGACGTCTTGTATTGTATTATTGCTTAGGTCTACGAAGTTTCGGCTGTTTGAATCCATAATCATGAGCAACTACCCAAAGGGAAACTTTGGAAAAAGGAAGGAAGAAGATGGAGAGAAAGAGAAGATGAGGCAGAGATGGGAATATTACAAAAACTAAAAGCTGGGCATAATCCTAACATACCGAAAAGGTCAACATTTTAACAAAACAGTTAGAAGTGTATATATTTTTCAGCAAAGATAGAGATGCAAATCGACCTTCTCAGGCCTAGTAGTCAGTATAATAATCTTTACAAACATTTCTTCTTGCCCTCGTCATCCATGCTTTCATGGAACGATTTTAAGCCATCGATGATTTATTCTGGAAATTTCTATTGGCCTTTCCACACGTTTCGTGACAAATAGTAAGCCATCCAAAGATTCTTCACACACACACACACAAATCCTATGAAATCTGGAATCTCTGAGAAGTTGTAACTTAAAAGCTCACATCTCTGGCCTTGGTATTTTGCCTAGTAAAATTTGAAGCTCAACATGACTAACAAAAATATGACTGGGGCCAAAGTAAGCAAAACAAGCCATCTTTGAAGGGCAAGGCAGTAGGCAAAGCAAAAACATTATGCAACAAAACCCAAAGGCATTCAGGTATTCATGAATACTACATCAAGCTTTCCCATCTTCCCGTTGTTGCAACCAGAAAGCTCAGCAAATAATCTCTCCTGGCAATAACAAGTTCAGCATCAAATCTGTGGTCCAGCGTTTGCCAATATAAAGTGAAACAAGCAAGAAAAGACTTTAAATTCAGAAATTTAACACTCTATCTGCTTAGCACAAGTGAAACTGCTCACAGCATCTAAAATTGCAAACAGTGCAATTAACAAAAAGATCATAACAAAGCATATTGACAATTCCACAATCACATGGACTCACCAGTGATTTGAAAAGACCAAAAGCCACCTATTTCTATAGCTCCCATCCTCCCAATCTCATCCCAGGATCATAGTTTGTGAACAATCTGAATTCATTCCCAAGTTTGCTAGAGTGCTGTGGCCTAAAACCGCATGGATGCAACCCCAAAAGCTCGGCAGCTCTATCCTTTTGCACCTCTCCTAACAATCCATACAAAATGCAGTCCACCATTTTTACCATGAAGTTTCTCAAAGACAAGTACTACAGATCTTCATTGACAGGATGCTACATATACATTCAAGACTCCGAGAATACGTGAACAAGAGATGACCAAAACCACAAGGAGAGGAAAAATAAATCTGTACCTGTAAGTAGAAGCAAATAAGATTTTCCTGGTGCCGCTAGAAAAGAAATTGTTTGAGCAATCTTTTCTAAACATTCTTTACTCTGCCACCATGAAAACACTAGCTTGACTGACTTACTATGAAATTTGAACAGATTTCCAATTTTAATCAACCGAAATGAAAACCTCAACATTTAAGCACAGCAAGAGAGAAAAAAAATATTAAAAGAAAAACCAAAAAAAATTGGCTAACCAGGTATGGAGGATCAGCAACTACAACTTGAAATGAATGCTTAAACTCAGTGGGCAAATCTTCCGGTTGATTGTAATCGTAGAAGGTGAAATCGCTGCCGTATTGCTCAAATCTCTTGTCGTATTCCAGCAATTGTACCCGGGCGTCCGGATCAATTTTCTGCCCCCAAAACAAACATATATTTACAGATTATTTTTCTTTTCCGTTCTTTCCTGGCATTTACTAGTAGAAACTTTAGTACCTTGATATACGCGTAAAGAGTTGGGCAAGCAACGCAAGCGACGCTGGTATTGGGAATGGAATTGGGATTGCCGCCGCCAGCAGCAGTATTTTTGCACAAAGCGAGGACCACCTCCTCGGCTATGGTTTCTGCGGTTAGAGGATCGTACCAGAACTGGCTAAGCCTCCAATCTTCATCTACTAAGTCAACTTTCTCTCCGGCTCCTCTTTCTGCATTTTCTGTGGTTTGGTCACCGACTGACTGCTGCTTTTCTTCGAGAAACTCCTTCAATGCTGCCAGAGCGTGTGAGCTCAGCATTGGCGGATCGTCCTCGTCGACATAAACGCCGTCGTGGTTCGGCCTTTCCATCTTCTCCTCCATTTCTGGAAGCTTTTACCTCATTGCCGGCGAAGTGTCCGTGAGGGGACTATATGCGTTGTACTGCTCGAGGCAAACGAGGATGCGACGTGTTTGGGAGCCAGGTTTGTGTGCGCGAACTTTAGGATAGCAAATAAAGTATTTGTTTACAGGTGGGAATTGACCTAAATTTTTTTTTGTTTTTTCGTGTGCATGTAAAATGGTAATCTTCTGTGCAATAAGTCTAATCATATTTGTAATACAGATTGAGCTCAATTATGTTAAATGACGCTGCGTATGGTTCCTCGAGCATAATTGAACTAGCCTGCAAAGAAACTTATCATAATGGTTACAAATAATTAGACAAATTCTTTTAGCAAAGCCTTGGCTACTCAATTAGCTACTAATTCTAATCATGTGATAATAACAAGGATAAAACTTTAATTTCAATTTACTTTATATTAATTATATAAATTTTTTCTTGTTGTTAGATTTTATTATAAATTAATTTTATTTCGGGCTTCCCTATAGGGACCTAATTTGTCCTTAGGAGGACTAACTCGGTAATTTTAAAAGACAACCAGCCCAAGAATGCAAACCCAAAAATTATCAAAACAAACCTTAATGTTTCTTTCACCATGTCAAAGTAGAAATTTTTGATGGAACCATGCAAGAGAGTAGAGATGATAATAAAAATCAATTATATACATTTTTTTTTTTTTTGGTCAGAAATGGAGGTACAAAGCCAACGAAAAAAATAAAAAATGCTCACTACTACACGAGGCAAACAGGCCCCTATTATTAAGTCTTGTTGGAGCAATGCAGAGGTTGCAAAAAGTAGATCACTTATAAGATGTGCTCCTGCATTTAATAAAATTGCATAACTAGCCATTTAATTTGCTATTTAATTTTATTTTACCATAAATATGGATGTAGGTGATTTTTAGATGTTGATGGGCAATAAGACCTTTTGAGTATACTTTCTAGAACCACCCTTGTGTTTATTTCCAGTCATATATTCACGAAACTGGTATGATCAGCTAAGCACCAATGTTTTATGCAAAACCCACAAAATCATCTACCACATTGATTTCCAATAATTTCTTTGCACATTCAGTAATTGGGTTATCAGTGTTTAACTTGACTTCACATCTAGCAAGCAACTGCCACCCAATTAACTACAATGCATAAGGTTGAGAAAGTCAAGGGGTTGATACAAGCTGACTTGCGATACACGATTCTGCATATGAACAAAGGATAACAAATTTAGGATAAGTTGCATAACATCCTCTTTGAAAGGCTCTCCTATTGTGCCTTTTCCAAGCCCGCTAAATGGTCTAAGCGAGAGTTAGAGTCAATCATCGATTCTGGACCCATAACTTGTACATAAATTTTAGAGAACTAGTCACAAAAATTATATTGAAAGAAGAAAGTCTATGACGATGGTTTAAGTAAAGATAATCATAGGTGGATAATAGCCTTACAATCTCAAAAAAAATGTAATAAACTTTCGTCGATACAACTACATAATGGACAAGAGCAGGAAGAAACTAAGCCACACCTTGAGCCCTTATCATTAGGAGACCATGTATCATTTGTCATAGGAAGTACCAAATACTTTTAGCGACTTTGAGTTTTCAAATGGATACAAAACAAAAATCCCCATTACTGTACGGATAGTATTGTAGTAAAAGCCGCTTTAACAAGAGAAGAATTTATCGTGCGAACCCTGTCGTCTAAGCTTGTCTTGATTTCCTTCCTTTTGCCTTAAGCAACGTGTAACGTGACTAATCGATAGAATTTGCAAATGTGGTCAGTCCCAACCGACTCCCACGATGCAAAACTTGTCTATTATTAATGAGAGCTCCTGAGGGGATAAAGAAAGAGACACATTATGGCTTAACAGTACATTAATCAACCAAGCATGCAATCAGAAGCGCACTCTAGAACCATCACCGCTCTCCATCTACTTCCCTTCTACGGCTCATCTGTGATACAAAACATACCCATTTATGAGAAAAAGATACCTTCCCCGCACCTTGGAAACAGAAAAACAGCTTTGTGCACGTACAAAAGAGTCAAGTACCATTATTTTCATTTTTTTTTCCTCATTGATGTATGGAGATTTTGTGTGCGCGAGAATAACAATAACAAAATCCTACGTTAATTCATTTGAACAGTCCATTCCTGAACTTACGCATTGAACAACACCGACAAGACCCCTTCGCAACAACGAACCCAACCCAGACCAGTTTACATTTTATAAACGGTCAAGGCCCAACGTCGATATTTTCATTAATCAGCAAGCCTGCTTTGAGGGCAGCAGCAGAGGAACAACACATGCAGCAAAAATAGCAAGCAATTTTCATGCGTAAGACTACGAAGCAAAGGCACACGAACAGAACAACTGCTCGAAGGGTTACACACCCGACCACTTGATTGAAAATCCAAAACCAGTAAAATATTCAACAACAGGTTTTATGATTAGAGCCAAAAACATTAATCAAAACAATTTTCAGGGCTCCAGCTTTCTCCTGACTATCCAGATACCATAAGCATCAAAATTTGAGATGGGCCTTTCTTCTCTTAACAACACCCAGATACCATATGCATCAAATTTGAAGCTGTATAAGTGATTATCTGAAGACTACAATGGCAATCCACTCAAAAAGGGAAAATCTTTGTAGAAGATTTCATCAACCAAACATCATAAGCATGTTGAAAGGTCTAAAACAGAAAAAAATAGGAAAATATTGAGTGACTGAATTTCTCCCCTACTCCCATTTCTCAATTCCTCAACGATTGGCCTTGGCAACTCTTTCAATCTCATCCTTCTTTTTGATGGCATAGCTGAAAGGAGGAAAAAAGATGTCATGGGTACTCAGAAAATAACTTACTAAAAGGACAAATGGATGATGAGCACAAAAGAAACCTGTTAGAAGAGCCTTTTGCTGCATTAATAAGCTCATCAGCCAAACATTCTGCAATGGTCTTAATATTCCTGAAAGCAGACTCACGAGCACCAGTGGTAAGGAGATAGATAGCCTGGTTAACACGTCTCAAAGGAGAAATATCTACTGCCTGACGCCTGACAACACCAGCAGAACCAATACGAGTAGCATCCTCACGAGGCCCACTGCAAGTGATGAAAACAGTCAAAACAAAATGATAAGTGGCCAATTCAATGGAAAAATGCCTTTGCAGGAAGACATGAAGGCTCACATAAACCTCTATATATGCAACTACTACAATATCAGATTTTCAATTAAGACACCTGTTGATCACGGCATCAACAATAACTTGAATGGGGTTTTGATCTGTAAGAAGACTAATAATCTCCATTGCATGCTTCACAATCTTAACCGCCATCAACTTCTTCCCATTGTTTCTTCCATGCATCATCAGAGAGTTTGTAAGTCTCTCCACAATTGGGCACTGAGCCTTCCTGAAGCGCTTAACCGAGTACCTCCCAGCTGTGTGTGGGACATAGGTAGCATGCTTGGAAGGTTGGACACCAATGTAATCAGACAGTGAAATGTCACTGACCTGTTCCAGAGGGAAACAAGCACTCAACGCAAAATGTAGAAAAGAAAATCTTTTCGGATAACTAGGGAAAAGGAAATAACCAAGTACCATCAAAGATAATCAGACATTTTAACAGAAGAACCACCCTGTTCCAATGCACTAACAATTCAAAAGTGAAGATTCACAATCAATTGTGCCAAAGATCAATATGATAGGTTCAAAGATCTGATCAATATGATAGGTTCACCTCATTCTTTATATCCCTGAAAATGTTTGCATAAATCTTCGCTCATCACTGATAATACTAGATAATCCTGAGCAATTCTTAGTAAATACTCCATACCCCCCCCCCCCAAAAAAAACTCACATCAATCCTCTGTCAAGCGACTATTTCAATTAGGCAACAAAATCTAACACAAATGAACCAGAGGCATCAGACAATTCCCCACTCTTGAATCACCTAAAGACTAATTCTAACTCTAATCCTAACAATACTATTTACCCAAAACTAACTGTAAATCAGAACTGTGTTCACATGTACACATAAACCCATTAAACAAGATAGTCCATAATCCCAAACAGAAGTGCAATTCCCGTATTCCGTGAAGCAGCTAAGAATGGCAATAAGTACTTATCTTTCAAAGCACATGCTAAGAATGGCAATAAGTACTCATCTTTCAAAGCACATAACAGATCAAGTACAATAGCACAAGGTTAACTACACAGAATTCAATAAAAAAAAAAAAAAGATAATGCTAACGTGCACATTTGCGAAAAGAAGCAATTATAAATAAGACACCCGAAAAAGCAGAACGAGAATTGATACCTCAACATCGTCAAAAGACCAGCGATTGAACAGTTTCACTTCGTTGGCAGGCTGAGTAGGATCCGCCGGCGCAGCCATAGCAGTAGCTGCCATTGCTTACCTACACACACGAACACGCAACGTATACATATAGTGAGAGAATATTGTTCTGAATTACAGAGAGAAAGCGAGAGAAAGAAAGATAAGGGATCGATGCTCCACCTGCAAATTGAGAGAAGAAGCCGAGACGTGGCGAGAAGAGCAGACGGCTGAGCGCGCGGACTCTCACAGGTAACCAAGCGAAGATGTTCAATGCGTAGCTATATATGGTTGGCATTTAAAGAATTAGGGTTAAGGGGGCTTGGGATTTTGGTATGGGAATTGGATGTGCGAGGGATTATGGTTCTGATGGTGGATGTTTATTTAGCTTTAGACACGTGGAAGTGATTTCTCTTTGGGCCGATCTTGTTTCCACTTGGGTCTGTTCAGCGGTAGGTCGATAAGAATGATGCGTTGTAATATTGAGGAGAAGAGAAATACTAGACTGCAATATAAATAAATTATATATTTTTTTATTAATTAAAAAAAAGTTTTAAAAAAATTTATTTTATCATTTTCTGTGCCTTATATATATATATATATATATAAGGAGAGAATTCAGAGTCATTTAATTGCATAATGTACATTAAATTTCTACAAAGGGTCTTCTTTCATCGAGTAATATGGTGTAGCTCAACGAATTTCTATTTTTAAATCATCCTTAATCATACTAAGGTTAATAGTATTTAAAAAACCGAAAAGTTTAATTAACCAATTAAAATGAAAATGATAAACTAAATTTTAGTTAAATAAATTAAATTTAGTAAATGAATCAATATAAACTAAAATTTTTAGGTCAATTATGAATTTTAATTTTAGAAAACCATACTTAATCCAAACAAAGTGTTATTTAATATATAGTTTAAAATTTTTCATTCTTGAAATCAGAGTAATATTCAAATGCAACATCGCATTTTCACAAATACAGTACAACATTTAAAAATTTACTTAAATCTCGTAGAATTTTTTAATGACAAATCTCGGTTCATTAGAAAAAAAATCTGGAAAGAAACACTCCATCGAATCAAATTAATTAAGGTTAGGAAAGGTAACGTGGTGCACTGACAAAATAGACCAACTGACATTGACCAAAGAGATTCGCACAATAAAATCCAATTCACCGAGTTGGTGTTTAAGGTCAGATACACCTTCATTATTATGAGGCATAAATCCATATAATTATGTTTGACAAAAATTTTTAAAAATGAAATTAGAAAACTAAACTTAACTAAATGCACATAAAATTTAGAAATAAAACACAAAACATCTTTCAAAATCCGCCCAAAACATCATAAAATCCAAGTTGACATAATAAAATCACAAAAGTCAAGGACAACGACCTGGAAAAATTGAGATTGGTGTTCTTCAGATCTCCATGCCTAACGTAAAAAAATCCTAGTCTAAAATCGTGACTCCTTCTCCAGCTACCCATAACACAAATAATGTTTATACAAATCTTCAACGTAGTCTTTGTCACATCGAGAGCAATCAGAACCAGACCTCACCATGGAATATGGAATAGTGTCATGTAAATCCTGCGTATTAACACCATATCATGGGATAAAGGCCATTTGTAAAAATCCTGAAAATTTTCCACCCCCCTTCCCCAACTATTTTGGCCTCTATTTAAAGAATCACGAACTTTTAGCTTCGGTTACTTCTAGCCTTTAGTCAATTCCTCCATTTTTGATTTCGCATACTGAAATCTTACACAACGAAATTTCATTATTTTTCTTATTACCCTTATTTCCTTAAGTTCAACCACACGTATTCCTTAAATTGGCGTTCACAAAGGTAAATTGACGATTCCAATTCTTTCAGTTTTTAACCATCACATATTCTTAATTTCAAGCTTTCTATGAAAAATTAGGATTCTATAGCAATTCCGGGTTTCACGATGTTTTGGGTAGGTTTAAAACATTTTTTTTTATGTTTTATTTTAAAGATTAATGTTTAAAAAAATCATCAACTTGAATTTTATAAAATAACAATCTATCTACCATATAATTATTTTATAACAAATTTAAAATACTGTCAAATCATTAGTATGTATATGTGATACATCTATATGTGCAAAATTAACTACGTAATATACTACATATTATTTAATTTAAAATTAATAAAAATAAAAATATCTAAATAAAGTTACATACAAAAATTTTAAAAAAATTTCTTTCATATTTCTTGCTCTCTTCTCTTTCCTTTACCCTTTTTTCGCCAAATCTTGGTGGAGAAATTTGTCAATTTTCAATGACATTAAATATGATATAGATATATAAAATTATGAAAGTTGTGTAAATTGATGACGTAGAAATAGTTGGGGTCAGTGAAGTGCCAGCTTCTGAGATTTGGCCTCTGTTGTGGAGTCAAAGCCATCATGGAGTACCCTCTTTCTATTGCAACAATTATTGTTGACCAAAGAATCTGGTTGAACGAGCTGTGGGCAGAGGTCGTGGTGGCCACGAAGTGATCTTTACGAGTTGGATCTCGAAGGACTCAAGTGGTGGTGGTGGTGGTGGTGGTGGGTGTCTCCACTGGGGAAGTGGCCCGGCCGGAAGAAGAGGAGTTTGCAAGAGCGGTCTAGCATTCATTATTGTCTACAAAAGCTGACCCTTTTCAGATGGTGTTCTTTCAGGCACTCTATCTATTGTTGCTGCAATTATGGATGTCTACAATACTAGTGCTGCTGCTGCGGCTGGTGGTGACAATTAAGATAGTCGTGGAATTGGGTCAGCTGCAAGAGAGGAAAAAATGCATTTTTCGCAATTTGATGACGAGAAGCTATTGTTGGAGTCAAGTACTTTTCTGGATTTGTCTTCCATGCTAGAAATCCCAGAAAGAGAGCAGACTGCGGCCGAATCAACATGATCTGCTGTTGTTGGAGTAGAAGCTCTCCAAAGAATCCTATGACATAGAAAAAAATAAAAAAATAAAAAAATAAAAAACTTTCTTTATAAAAAGGGCCGGAGAGAGAAGAAAGAGGAGAGAAGAGAGAGAAAGAGATGTGAGAAAATTTTTTAAAATTATATATATATATATATATATATATATATATTTTAATTTAATTATTTTTATTTTTATTAATTTTAAATTAAATAATATATATAATATATTATTTATTTAATTTTTATATATAAATCTGCAATATATACGTACTAACAAATTTTATTAATATTAATTAATGATATATTATATTTATTATAAAATAATTTTATAAGAGTATATTATTTTTTTAAAAAAATTATGTTAAAATTGTAAAATAGGATAAATTTGATAATTTTTTTAAACATTAACTTTTATTTTTAATTTTAAGTTTACTTTTGCTGATATCAAAATTTTAATTTTCGTTTAACATAATTACGTAGATTTAAGTCTCATAATAATGAATATCCATTTGGCTCAGAGCACCAATCCACCGGTTTGGATCGCACAATGTAATTCTCTTTTGTTAACATAACATTATCTTCTTCGTTATGTCGACATGTCACGTACTCCATGTCACGTACTCTAATGTTATAAAATTATTATTATTATTATTATTATTATATCTTAAATAATATTAATTATATATAATAATATTTTTTATAAAAAATTTATTAAAATTTATTTTTTACATTTAAGTTATATTTTTTTAAAATTTTTTTTATTAAAATTAAGTTTCAATTTATTTAAAAATTTAAATAAAAATAAAATATTTTACTAATTAAATATTTTGTTTAATTTTAATTTAAAAAATAATTAAATTAAAATTTTTTAATTTAGTTCAATTCTAAAAAATTTAATTTGATTAAACATATTATGAATACTCTCTATTAAAACTTTATTTTAAATTTAAGTAAATAAAAAATAAGTAAAAATTATTAATTTATAAAATTCGTTATAATAAATAAAAATATATAAATAATTAATAATAATTAATTTAAAACATATATTATATCATTTAAATTAATTATTTAATATAAAATAAATATGGTTTGTTTCTTTGAAATTTATTTTATTTTTTTATTAAGAGAGGGTGAATAATAAATTAGATTAATTTTTTTAATCAAAAGTATGATATGAAATCTTTTTTTTTTCCTTTTTTTGTTATTCTTTACATTTCTATGAATCAATTACATTCTAATTCCTTCTCAGCACCTTCTGAAGAAAATCTCGAATTGGATCCCAAATTAATATATTAGTATGACCTTATCCATACAAGTATATACTGTTCAAATAAGAATCTATTTTCTAAAAGATTCTGACTTTGGTTCTTCGGCAGGTTTTCGAGATCTTTTTGATAATTTATGTTATGTTAAAGAAATATTTATATGATCTAATCGATTGCATAGAGAAAGAAAAAATATGTTGAATTCTTTAATTAGAGAAGTAAAAGAAAAACTCGAGTTTGTAATTTGTTAAGGACTATTTCAGTTGCTAGTAGGAAAATTCAATGTAATTCCGTAAAATTTTAACATGTTTAGATTTTTCAAGCTGGATCCTTTATCATTTATCTATATATATTAAACGTTGAAATCAATAAAAATTTAAAATAATAACACCGTGATACAATTTATTATTATTATTTTTTTTATTATTTTGTATTTTAGCCTTGCATTCACTGAGGCAATTTTCAATGTTTTTCAACTTTCTACACTTATAGAGATATGAATAATAGTTCTAATGGAATATCATAATAATTAAAAGTTTAAGTACTAAATTGGATGTATGAAAATTTTCCTCTTTATACCTCATAAACAATAAGTTTCCTAATGAGTTTTGAAAAACAAAACAAAAAAAAGAATAAATGAATTGGTTTGGCACATGGTAATTTTTATTGGCTTAAGAAAAAAAGTTAACTAGTTTAAATTTGATTTATAACAAGCATGATGAAAATTAGAAAAATCAAGTTATTTTTCTTAAATAATTTTTTTTACGTGGAATGTAGTACCTAATCCACTCGGATTCTCAAAATTTCATTGATTATTCTTACAAATATGAGGATTAACATGAAATTAATGCACTTTAACATTGTTTATTTCAAACAATTTATTAATATGTAATTAATTATATTGATATATGTTTTTTAATATGATTACATTTAGATATTTTATATGTTTTAGATGAAAACTCTATAATTAATGATAATGACATTTATATTTATATCGTAGTTTTTCATAAAAGATGAGACACTCCGCGTTGGGAATTTAAAGGAGGGAACATAACGAATATTTATATTCATAATGTAATGATTTAACTAAACTTTTTTTAAAAAACATAATAAATCCTTAAAAGTTGGAAGAGCATTGTAAGATGTAATTATTTTTCTCTTTGTTATTCAACGAGTAAAATATCTGAATCTTCTGTTCCTATTCATCCCCAAATCTAGCTATTTAAATCTGACATATTTAAAGAGTTTCTCTTATTTAGTCAAATAATTAAGACATTGAGAAACAATCTAATACAATCAGTTTAAAATTGAGTAGCATCAAATTGCTACTCAGCATTTCTTTCAAATCCAAGCCTCTGCTCTATATTAGCTCTAAAAGTGCAACGTTTGCCAAGGTTGCCATAATGACTCGACCCAGATGATCCAATAGAATAAAAGTCATTGTCTCCTCCCGTAACATTGCTGAAGCTTGGTTGCCTCAACATAGTAGAAGTCTCGCTCACACTTCCATAAGGGTCCCATAATGGCCTACAAACATTCTTATCCTTATTGTCTCCAGCTAAAGCTTGATTAGCCAGCTGTGGACCAATAATATTACTGGGGGTAACAACATAACTCCTTACATCATTGTCTTGATGTCGTACCTCAATTTCAGGGGCATGGATAGTGATAGATACCCGTGGAAGGCCCATTCCATTCTTATTAGAACGGTCGTTCATCATACAAGTTGTCCATTGTCCTTCTAGCCAGTTATTGGCTATATTGTTCACAGCTCCAATAACATTTTCTCTAGGCTGGCTCGTCTCCACCTCGAGGGGATGGCCAAAATTTGAAGGAGGAAGAGATTGCGGAACTCCATGTAAATGATCCATTCTTATTCTGATTGCTTTAATCTTATCTAATAGCATCCCGAGAGCAGCATACTTCTCAGATAATTCTAGACTATCGATTTCATCACTCCCTTGACTGACTTGATACATGAGGTATTGAGTCTCCATAATCTTGTTGAACTCTACTTGCTTCTTGGAATGGTCTTTCATTTGGCTAGTCATCGTTCTCAGGTGGTCTTCATGATTTACTACATTCTTGATGTGTTGATTTCCTGACCTGTTTCTATGCTTATCCAAACGTTTTTGGACCTCCTGGTGTGATGGCCACACTGTTGGCTCTGAGTCATAAGGACTGCAAATGATCATGAAGGCCTCAACATCACAGAGTTTTGAGAGCTCATAAACTTTCTTCAATATGCTAGATTTTCTCTCTTTGAAACTAACCTTTCTCGCAGTACTATTTGGAATCAAAGAAAGATTTAACCTTTTTCTTGTCATGATGGCAAAATAACAAATGAAAAGTGTGCTATCCCTCTCGTTTTCTTTTGCTAAGTTTGTTTTTCATGCTCTAAACATTACCATAGGGGAGTTTATATAGTAAATAATCATAAGAGGCAATTAAATCTGAAAATTAAAAAACATAAGACTATGATGGAAGAGAATCTGAAGTCATTTAATTGTATAAAACTGATGTTGAATTTTACAAAGAGTCTTATAGGGTATAGTTCGACTAGTTTCTATTTTGTAATCACATTAATCATATCAAGGATAAAAGTATTCAAAAGATTTTAAAAAAAAATTGGTTAACCAACCAAATTGAACTGAATCAAATAAAAATTTTAGTAACCAAATTAATATAAACTAGTTTTTTTGGTTTAATTGCAAATTTTAGTTTTAGAAAAAATGCATTTAAGCAAAATAAAGTGTTATACATAATAATAATGATAAGATGCTTAAAAGTAATACTAATAATTCTATATATATCAAATAAACATCACTAAATTATTATTACATCTTAAATAATTAATTATTTATTATATATACAATTATAATTATTTTTATTTTTGAAAAATTCAACAAAATTATATATTTTTTTTACATTTAAACTTAAAATGCCAATTTTTTTATTAAAATTAAAATTTTAACAATTTAATGATTTTAAAAGATTGAATCAAAGCCAAAATTTCTAGCAAACCAAATATTTTGTTTAATTTCAATTTTTATAAATATTTTTCTTTAGTTACATATGATTTCTACCATTAAAATTCCTAAATAAGATCTTATCTTAAATTTAGATAGATAGTAAATAGTTAAAAAAATTATTGATTTATGACACACACACACAAAATTACAAATAATTGATCTACAACATATGCTACACCGCTTAAATTGGTCATTTTAACGTAAAATATATATGATTTGATCATGTAAAGCCTAATCCATTGTCTCATTAAGAGAATGGTACAAAATAAATTAGATTAATTTTTCAATTAAAAGCATTATGTGAAATCTTTAGTATTTTCCTTTGTTGTTATCCTTATCGCATAGATATGTGAATCAATAAAGAACATTGTTTTTTTTTTTTTTTTTTTCTATATATGCCTAAATCAATATTTTACATTCTAACTCATTCTTAATGCCTCTTAAGAGAAAGCCCAAATTGATTCCTAAATTGACGAGTTAACGTGAACTTATACTTGCAATTATGCACTCTTCAAATAAGAATTTATTCTCACAAAATCTTAACTTTCTGAGTATAGTAATCACGTCAACCATGTCAATCTAGGTCAAAGGTCAAATTGGTTTTTTAACTTACTAACTTGTTCAGGTCAAATTTAATAATTATAGAGAATTTAATTTCAAAAGAATGATACTAAATAACAAATTCAACAAATATCATTTAAAACAATTGATTTTTTTATCATTAATGCAAATTTAAAACAAAAAAAGCATTAATGCACAATAAAAAGACAAAGATCTTAACTTTTATTGCCTTTTGATATCTCTCATTATGATGATGATTATTATTATTTGTTAAATTCCATTTTGCATCTTACCTTCGTAGAGTTTTAAATTTTGCATTATAATACCCCTGTGTTTTTCAACTTTAGTAATTAAGGTTCTCTTTCAATATTTCGTTAATTTTCCTAGGATAAAATAATGTCGCTTCACTTATCCTTTATTTTAATATCTAAACCTATAAATCTCATTTTAAACTCATATTTTACACGTCAACTTTCCTTTAAACCCCCCAAGTAAAATGTTGAGCTAAAATCCTTAATTAAAATTTTAATATAAAAAATTATTAGTACTTTTAATTTTAGAATTTTAATTGAGGGTTTTAAAGAATATTGATGTGAGAATAAGGGATTAAAATGAGTTTTATAATTTTAGGTGAAAATTAAAATAAATTATATGTCAAAATAACGTTTTATGGGACAGCTTTAGTAAATGGAATTAAGGGAATTTCGACAAGAGGATATTTAATAGTATTGGAGAATCTCTCTCTACATATTCAATACCTTCTTTTTTTTTTTTAATGATTAAAAAAAGATGACTTTTTTTTTTTTTTTTGGGTTTGTTAAGACATCTGTTAAGTCATGAATTATATATTAGGGATATTTCTTCTTTTTCTCCCAAATTTCACACTCATTTTCGATAGGTAAGAATTTAGACCTAATATTAGGATGTCCCTCAAGCTACAAATGAGTTGAACTGAGATGAACCAAGCTTTAACATGCTTAAACTTAATTTATTTAGCTAACAAGACGAGCCTATTTTTTATTGAGTCAAGCCACAAACTTTTCATGAATAGCTTGTTTTTACTTCATACTATTAACATACATAATTAAAATTACAAAAGTTATTGTTATAAATAGAATTAAATTTATAAAGAATATTTGATAAAACTAGCAAATTGAAAAAAAAAAAAAAAAACTAAGTGTTTAATTATAGTTTATAATTGTAAATATAAAAAAATTATCTTAGTGCACAAACCTTTTACATTGTGGGTTTAAAAAAAAGATCCAATATATGTATTCTTACATTTATTTTGACAAAGTGACTGCATTTATAACTCAAGCAAATATGCTAAATATATAATAATGGTCTACTAAATCAGTGTTTTAATGACTGTGTAAGATGAGATTTAGATGATGTTTAAGGAGTTATTTATAAATTTAAATAAGTTGTATATATCATTGTTTAGACTCAACTCATTTATTTAACAAGTTTTATTGTTAGGTTTCAAACAAACATTTATTAAAATGAATCATCAAGCTTTCTTGCAAACTTATTGGTTCATTTATAATCCTAAATATCTTAAAGGAAAGAGTTTCAAATTCGTTAATATTGAAATTGAACAAGCGGGAACTTTACTCCGATCCAATAATAATTGAGTAGTAACTCTTCCTTTTAGGAGAAGTTAAATGAGAACATGCGACAGACAACTCCGGTCTCGACTCACAGATACAATAATCAACATTCTTGTGACATTCTTGTTTTTATTTTTTATTTTTTATGTTAATAAAAAAAATCAGTAGTGCTTTATGTAATTTTTCTTTTTGGGATACTAGGTAGCAGTGCTTTATGTAATTGCAAAGATGCCAGGGTTGTTTCTTTCTTAGGTCGAGACCTGGGCCTCATTTGGGCTTCTCTTGCCGGAATTTGGGCTATCAAGACTTAACTTTCTGACTCCGAGAGAAGGCCCAACCAGTTATTCAAACTAACGTTTTAAAACGACATCCCGATCGAAAATACGACATCCATCCTAGCAGCACACCACACAAACGCCCCTGCCGCTTATTCGGTTGCCGCCGTTATCTCTTCGTCGATCATCTGTGCCTTGCTCAACAGTCGTCAGGCGATGGAGTACGTCAGCCCCGAAGGCCTCCGTCTCGATGGCCGCCGCCCCATGGAAGTATGCTCTCTCTCTGTCTCTCTCTATATATATATGGCTGATTCTGCGAGTGTGGTTAATTGAATTTATTGATTCTGATAATGAAATTTCAGATGAGGCAACTCCGAGCAGAGCTTGGTGCGGTGTCCGGAGCAGATGGGTATCCTTTTCTAATCATCTAAGTATTTTTTTTTTCTTTGTTTTTTGCCTTGACTTGATTGTAATAAGAAATATGGAAGTGTAAGCCATGTTTATGTTCTTTTATTTGTTAGTTCTGCTGTTTTCGAGATGGGTAACACAAAGGTAATAGCCGCCGTTTATGGACCTAGAGAGGTATCTATAAATTTCTTTGAAATTTGAATTTTGGTTTCTTCTTCTTCTTGGGTTTCTGTTGTTTTTGGTGATACTTTTCCGCTGGGCAGGTCCAGAATAGGAGCCAGCAGATCAGTGACCAGGCATTGGTATATGCACACCTTCATTATTTTCACTTTCAATGCGCATTCGATTGTTGTTTGTATTGTGCGGACGGTTGTTATTCTTGAAAGTTACTTTACTCGTGGATGACTTAGGTGCGATGTGAGTACAGCATGGCTAATTTCAGCACTGGAGATCGCATTAGAAAACCAAAGGGTGACAGGTGAGAAACTTCTACTTAGATAGTTGATACAGTCTTTTTCTTCTTCAGTGAGATAATGTACTGTTAATTTTGATTGTTTAACATTAAAAAAAAAAAAAAATCCATGTTTAATAGTTTGCACTGGCCAGTATTTAGATATTCCAAGGATTATCTATACTTCTTAATGCCATTTCCAGTAGTCGGTATACACTCAAAGCACTGATTATGTGTATTTGGCACCACTTTTGGGGTCTGTGCACTTTTTAGTCTACTGGTTTCCATTAACCGCAAGGTTTTGTTCATTCTATGAATAGTTTTATCCTGTTGGGATGTGTCTTCTAATTGTTACTGTTGGTTCTTGGCATTGAATCATTTTGTGAATGCCTGATTTATGTGAAAGTATACTAAGATGTATATTTTAATTCTTCACAAGTGACTTTGCTTTGTTTTTTCCCTTTTTTATTTTTTCTTTTTCCCATTATGTGAAGGCGATCAACAGAGATATCTCTAGTAATTCGTCAGACAATGGAAGCAAGCATAATGACACACTTGATGCCTCGTTCTCAGGTCCTATTATAATTTGCTGAGAGCATCCCTACATGATATAAATGTGGTCATTTCCTTTTTTAAGCCATTTGTTGTAAATTTGCAGATAGATATCTATTTGCAAGTTCTACAAGCAGATGGAGGTAACTTCAAATTGCTTAGGATTTCAGGCCTACATATTGGCTCATTTAATAATATTGTTGTGTTTTTCTCTTCTGGATGAGTAATTTTGTTGATACTTGTGCTCCTTCCAAGCCTTTGCTCTTCATTTGGCTATATGTTGTCTGCAGGAACCAGATCTACCTGTATCAATGCAGCAACATTGGCCTTAGCAGATGCTGGAATCCCCATGCGTGATCTCATTACTTCATGCAGTGCTGGATACCTCAATAGTACCCCTCTGCTTGGTAAATTATTGAATTGCTTTGTTTTTCTTGGGGGGGGGGGGGGGGATTTTTTAATCTGATTTTGCGTCCATGGCATTTGAAGTTGACATTTATTATTTGGGTGCAGATCTAAACTATGTTGAAGACAGTGCAGGTGGTCCTGATGTCACTGTGGGGATACTGCCTGAGCTGGACAAAGTGACTCTTCTTCAGGTTTTATGTGAAATTCTATGTTCTCATCTGATTGTCATTGTTAATTTGTGTGTGTGTGTGTTTGTGAGAGAGAGAGAGAGAGAGAGCTTTATGGAGGGGCCTCAACCAGTTTATCTGTGACTTCTGGATAGGGGCATATGGAGTCTGCTTCCTTAGAAAACTTCTGTTATTTTCTCTCACCCAAGTTAAACATTTTGGATCATAAATTTTTATCCTTTGTAGTCATCATCTCTCTTTGTTTTTTAATTGCTACTTGGCAGATATGAAATCAGATGATTTTCTTGCCTGATTTTGCAATTGTCAAGACCATTCATTTTCTTCCTGTTGCTTTTCCTTTAATGCAGATGGATGCTAAGTTGCCAATTGATACCTTGGAAAATGTTATGCAACTTGCTGTTGAAGGCTGCAAGGCAATTGCAAATTATATACGACAAGTATGCTATATGATTCTAATTGCATTTAAATATAATAGTTGAATGAGACATACACTTGCACCACAATTAATGAAAAGCATTGTCACACATCTTATCTTTTATGTTTGATCTGAGAAATTAAATTGCGAATCTTCATTATAGATTTATTGGAATTGTTCAATGCTTTTGTTGGCAGGTTTTGATGGAGAACACCAAGCAGCTGGAGTGTCGTCGGGGATTATAGTTTATAACCAGCAAGAGAATCGAAATCCCCGTTTTTGACAAATGACAATGGCCGAGAAGGCCTACAGGGATTGCCCTCTTGTGAGTGTAGGTTATCAAGCAAAGCCATGTTCAACTGATCACTGGACTTCAAAATTTCTATTCACTTGAAATTCATGCATGGGTTGCCCAAGCTGCCATCTCATGACTGAAAACGACGCGGAATCTCTCTGGCTATTAGATCCACTTTCCATTTAAGAAAGAATCGTAGCCAGGATAGCTCTTTCGTTTCGCTTTTGTCGCCGGAATTCCTTGGTCCTTTGTATTATTGCTCAGTGTCTCTAGTGGATTTTAGCTATTTGAGTTTTTTAATGAAATAGATTCGGAACAGCTTTGAGAAGTTTAACATGAACAAGTAAAATGAAAGGTTCCTTTACGAATTGTTTGCTAGTTAAGGGTAGCACAATGATGCAATTTTATTGGTGAGCAACAAAGAGAGGAAAAGAAAAAGAAAAGAAATTTAATAACATACTCTCTTTTGAGTTAATAACAAACATTTTAAATTTTAAAATGTAACAAAAATTATAGTGTGATTAATAATTGTAAGTCAACTTTAACAAAAATTGGTTAAAATTACATTTGTCCTTTTGTAAAAAAATTATAATATTGCAAAAAATAACTGTAATAATTAACGGAGAACAATATGTATATATAAAATTTATTTGGTTAACATTTCCATTAACAATACTATTATAAAAAAATTAACACAATAAATACATGGCCTAAATTGTTACTCAAATGTAAATTTCATTAAAAAGTATGTTGTCCTTTCCTTAAAAAAAAAAAAAAAAAGGAGAAAAAAAAGAAAAAGGTAAAATAAACTGTATTTTCGTATAGAGGTTAACCCGTGTCTGATTAGGATGGCACCTTTTTGGATGGAACCTTTTTGGAAGGTTCTCAGGGTTACTCTGGCTTTTGAAAGAAAAGACAAAAAGAACACCCTCGCCTTGAGATTCATTTGATTTATTAGTATTTATGTAATCAACAATATTATCATGACGCCGTATTACGACTTGAAGTTGCATATTTTATGGATGATTTTCATTTTCTTTTTAGCAAGTTTTATGAGTTTACAACGAAAGATTTATGGGTAATTTGACATCGTCCTTGAACTTAAGTGATCTGATTTCACAATTATGTATTTAAAACTGGTCTGGAATAACAGATCAAACAAACCATATTTGTATAAAAACGGAGGAACCATAAGCACTTCTGTTTGCTTTTTATTGATGAAAGAAATCAAGAACGAACACACGTTCTTTCTGACATATCTCATAGCACCCCATTTGTAATTGTAGACTCAATTAATTCGAGCAGTTCCACCAGCAATAGCAAACATCTTGTACGCACGCCCCTCTAGCTTTTTTCGCAGAGCACTTTTGCGCGCATTGACTGAACGTGCAAAATGTTGAATATAACTTCTCTTGATGACATTTCTTTGTTGCGAGTACTTGGGGCACACATGTTGCCACTGAAATATATATATATATATTAACTGTAAAAGTCAAAACAACTAACAAAAATAACCTATAAGCACTACTTAGTTCAACCATGAATGCATACTTTTTGAGGGGTATGTTGCTTTCATTTTGTTAAAAAAATCTCTCATTAAGTGCTTGAGATATGAACGAACATGTTATTAATGATATGATGATCCATTACTTTTTGCATTATATTGACAGGGTGCAACATCTTTGATATGGGCAATAATGGATTAATGAACAAACCTGAGAAAACAATAAGGCAAAGAAGGAAGAACCGAATGAGTGAAGGATTGGCCATCTCTAATGAAAGATTTAAAGCAAAGTACTTGTATTGTTCTTGTCTTTACTAGCGAAAGGAATACGTAGCCCAAAGCATTAGAAGGTATTTATAGGCAATAAGGGGGAGCGATTCTTATCTAATGCAACAACAATGTAAAAAGCAGAAAATCTCTCGTATTAATTGCTAAATTTAGTGTTATCCATTTGACTTAAATTTTATTAATATTAATTCAAATTAAAAGTCTATTATAATAAAAATTTAATTAAGTTCAAATTGAGTTTGACTATTTAGATAAATTTAAATATTTATTTTTATATAAAAACTTATTATTTATATTGTATGTGTATTTTTTAATTATTATATGTGTTCATTTTATCAAATTAATAAAATTACAATATTTTTATAATTTTCTATTAAAACTATTGTATCTTATCAATAGTATCAGAGTTTGGTTCAATTTGTGAGTTAGTATCAAAGTAAGTATTCTTAATTCAAATCGAGAGAAAATATATAAGTTTTGTTGGATTTGCTATAGAAGACGTTGGAGCTATCATAAAAATTGTTGAAATTACAAAAGTCACACAAACCACAGCTTATCATCGTTTGAGATTTGCCACTGACCACCACACACCTTAGAAAAACTCCAAACGTAGTAGATTTACACAATTCTAAAGATTTTGCCACCATTTTCTACTATCAATTATGTCATCATAGCTCATTATTATTGCCCAAACCTGATGATTTCTACTCAGAGGTCATTACTCTACCTTATCAACTCATCAATGTGTTATCTTGCCGAAAAGGCTTACTTCTCCTTCTTGTTGTTCTGTCAAGGTTAAGGGGTTTGATTGAAAATGAAAAACATATGAGGTCTAATTAAAAATAACAAAAATTAAGGAGTCACATTGTAAATAATGAAAGTTTTTGGATATATTACAAATAACAAAAGTTTAAGGGCTAAATTAAAAAAAATCATAAATTTTAATATGAACAACACAATTCTTATTTTATTTTCTATTTTGAATGAAAAAAATTACAACTGATGATGTGTATAGATGAAAGTTTGTTTGACTACAATGAATTACTGAATATTATGGAGAATGAAGTTTCAAAACTCACATCAAATGCCACAAAAAGCTATTAATCAAGAGTTACAAAAGAAGGATAAAAGACATTTTATTTCATCCATCAGGGGGTGAATGATGAAATTTATGAAAAGATTATAGGAGCAACCTCATCAAAGTAAGCATGGGATATATTGACAACATCATTGTAAGGTGCAGACAAAGTTAAAAAAAGTGAAACTCCAAACCTTAAGACATCAGTTTGTACTTTTGTAGATGAAAGCTTTAGAACTAGTTTTAATTCATATATGCAAAGTTCTTGTCCTGACAAATCAAATCAGAATCTATGGTGAGTAACTGAATGATTAGGTGAAAGTTGAAAGGATTTTGTAAACATTTACATCACAATATAAGCATATTATGAATACTATAAAAGAAGCACATGATTTGTCTTAAATGTCAGTTAATGTACTAACAGGCATGTTGCAACCTCATGAACAATGCATGAATAAGAAGTGCACTGAGAAACCAATAGAGCAAGCATTTCAAAGTTAGGCTTTTACTAAAAATAATCAGAGTGATCAATCAAAGTAAAAGTAAGGTTCTTTTCGTGGTAAAGGACAAGGTTGTAGTAATAATTGTTACAACAATAGGGGTCAAGGAGGTTACTATATAAACTATAAAGATAGTGACAATTAATACAATATTTAAAGGAGATTAAACCAAATGTATAAAGGTCAAGGTCGAGGCTAAGGAAGAGGTTATGGATAGGCTTGCCTAGTATATATCATCCTAATCAAATTTGTGAATCATGTATTCTTGTAAAATAAAGTAAACAACCTTTTGTGATAAGAAATTCACATATAAGACAATTACTCTAACTTATCTACTCTAATGTTTATGGCCTAATGAGTATTTTATTACATGGTAATAATAGATATTTTCTTACCTTCATTAATGATTTTATAAGAAAGATGTGAATTTATTGTATACAAAAAAAGTTTAAGGTATTTGATTGTTTTAAAAAGTTTAAAACTTATGTTAAATGACAAAGTGGGTACCATAATAAAACTTTGAAAACTAATGGAGGTAGTGAGTATATTTCTAATGAGTTTAGAGAATACTGTAAAGTATAAGAAATAAAGTATGAAGTCACAATTCCTTATACCCTATAACATAATGGAGTTACTGAAAAAAAGAATAAATCAATCATGAATATAATGAGAAACTTATTAAAGGTTAAAGGAGTTTCTAATACATTTTAGGTAGAAACTATTTTATATTCTGTTTACTTGTTGAATAAATCTTTATTAATAAGTATTTAGAATGTTACTCCTGAAGAAACATGAAGCAATTTTAAGCCTAATGTAAGGTAGTTTAAGGTGTTCAGTTCTATTACTTATACTTACATTTTAATATAGATAAGGATAAAGTTAAATGATCGAAGAGTGATGACAATTTTTCTTGATTATATAAAAGAATGATATAAATTATTTAATTTTATAACGAAAAAGGTAATTATAAGTAGAGATATAATTTTTGCTAAAGATGAAATTTTGAATTTTGATGTTGAAGAGCAAAATAACTTTTAACGACGTTCAATTGCTATTTTGAGAAAAGAGGAATCTCAAGCTACAATCTCCACTATAAATAGGGAAGTCTTACCAATTGATACATAGAATCCTATACCATAAGCTCTACAAAAAAATAAAAAATCAAAAAAAAATTACAAACAATTAGTTAGATTATAAGATTATGAGTTAATCATTGATAATATTATTAATAATAATAAGGATTTTGTGTATTCTGTTATATTTGCAAATTGTGAACTAGTGTTATTTAATGATACAATTCAAGATAAAAAGTGGGTGAATACCATGAATGAAGAAATCATGTCAATAGAAAAAAAAAACATATAGGAGTTTAGTACTATTCCACAAGGTCATAAAACTATTAATGTGAAGTGAGTTTTCAAAACTAAGAAGAAATTTAATGGAGAAATAAAGAGATATAAAGCAAAAGTCGTTGTAAAAGAATTTGAACAATGACTTAACTATGATTATTATAAAGTATTCTCTCTAATTATTCGAATGGAAACTATTAGATTTATAATTACTTTGACTATATAGAATTATTGAAAAATTTATCAGATGGATATAAAGTTAGCTTTTTCTAATGGTCCACATGAAAAAAAAGTGTTTGTTGCCTTTGCAAAGAAAAAAAGTGAATAGAAGATGTGTAAGTTAAGGAAAGCACCATATGGCTCATATGGCTTAAAACAATCCCCTGTAACATGAAACAAACACATTGATTTTTTTTTCTAAAAAAATAATTTTTAAAAGTGGTCTTCTAAATATATATTAATGTGAAAATCAATAATTTTAATAATATATTATTAATATATCTATATATAAATAATTTAATTTTATAAGTGATTAAAAATTTTAAAAATTAATAATATATAAATTTAATATGATATATTTGGATCTAATGTCTTATTTTCTTAAGGTGACTCAAGAAGATAATAAAATTTTTATTTATAAGAAAAGGTGTATTACTAAACTATTAAAGAAATTGTATAATTGTTATTTTGTGAGAAGTTTTAAAGAAGTTGATATTAAATTGTTTAAAAAAGGTAACGAAACATTGGCCTAGCAGACGCCAGAATCATCGTTTGTTCATGCAGTGCTGGATTTCTCATTATCACCCCTCTGCTTGGTAAATTATTCTATTGCTCTTTTATTTTTTGGGGATTTATGTTTTAGAAGCTGGTTTTGCGTCCAAGACATTTGAAGTTGACATTTATGCTGTCCTTCCCTCTTTCTTGTTTTTTTTTTTTTTTTTTTTAAAGGAAAAGGGAAAGGTTAAAAATATGTTGTTCAAAAAGTTGTATTTTCGTATAGAGGTTAACCCATGCATGATTAAGATGAAATCTTTTGGGAGGTTCTCAGGTTCTCACCCCTGCCTTGAGATTCATTTGATTTAAGATGGATTCTTTTGGGTGGTTCTCAGGGTCACTCTGGCTTTTGGAAGAAGAGAGAAAAAGAACACCCCCGCCTTGAGATTCATTTGATTTATTAGTGTTTATGTAATCGAAAATATTATCATGATGCCGTAATATGATTTGGAGGTGTATATTTTATGTTTTTTTATTTTTTTTTAGGGTCGCGGGTTTCAGCAAGTTTTAGGAGTCTACAACAAAAGTTTTATGTGTGATTTGGCATAGTCCTTCATGATTTAATTGCACAATTATGTATTTAAAACTGGTCTGGAATAACAGATCAAACAAACCATATTTATATCAAAGCACTTCGGTGTGTTTTTTGTTGACGAAAGAAACCAAGAACGAACGCAAGTCCTTTCTTTTACACACAACTATGACAAATTTGGCGAAATTTAAAAGGGTAGGGTACAATTTGATTCGTGACATGTCTCATAGGACCCCAGTTGTAATTGTAAACTCAATTAATTCCCGCAATTCCACAAGCAATAACAAGCTTCTCCTGCGCACGTCCCCCTGTGGGTTTTCACAAAGCCTTTTTTCCCCCGCAGTCACTGAGCCCCAGTTTCTTGCCGCCACACACCTTCGAGACTTTTTTTATTTTATTTTATTTCAACTTTAATCACCTACTATCGCTGACTCTGTGACTTTACATTTCGTAGGACACAAAATATCGTTATAGCTGGACGACACGCCCCATGCCCATATCTAAATATAACAATAGGAAAACATATAGACACAGTTAAATGTAATTAATAAATTAAGATGGAATATTTTGGGAGGTTATCAGGGTCACTCTGACTATTGGAAGAAAAGAGAAAAAGAACACCCCCGCTTTGAGATTCATTCCATTTATTACTGTTTATGTAATCGACAATATTATCATGATGCCGTATAACCATTTGGAGTTGCATATTTTATGGATGATTTTCATTCTTTTCTTCTTTTTTTTTTTTCTTTGAGCAAGTTTTATGAGTCTACCACGAAAATTTTATGGATAATTTGACAACTTGGGTGATCTAATTTCACAATTATGTATTTAAAACTGGTCTGGAATAACAAATCAAACAAACCATATTTGTATCAAAACGGATGAACCAGAAGCACTTCTGTGTGCTTTTTATTAGTGAAAGAAACCAAGAACGAACACACGTTCTTTCTTTTATTCAGAGAACCCTGAAAAATATGGTGAAATTTAGAATTGTAGCGTACGATTTGATTCATGACATGCCTCATAGCACCCCATTTGTAATTGTAGACTCAATTAATTCGCGCAACCCCACACGCAATAGCAGGCATCTCCTTCGCACGTCCCATGGTGGTTTTTCTCATCAAAGCATCTTTTCCCGCAGTCAAGGAGCGCGCAGCCCCTTGGATATAAAAGCTCTCTACATTCCTTTATCGCGAGCACTTGGGGCACACATCGTTGCCACCGCAAGAAAATATATATATTTATATTAAATGTAAAAGGCAGAAAGACTAATAAAAATAACTTATAAGCACTACATAGTTCAATCACGAATGCATACTTTTTGTGGGGGTATGTTGCTTCCATTTTGTTAAAAAATATCTCTCATTAAGTGCTTGAGATATGAAAGAATATGATATTAATGATGTACATATGGCTCAATGGATGATGATCCATTACTTTTTGCATTATATTGACAGGGTGCAACATCTTTGATATGGGCAAATAATGGATTAATGAACAAACCTGAGAAAACAATGAGGCAAAGAAGGAAGAACCAAGTGAGTGAAGGATTGGCCATCTCTAATGAAAGATTTAAAGCAGAGTTCTTGTCTTTACTAGCAAAAGGAATACATAGTCGCAAACATTACAAGGTATTTATAGGCAATAAGGGGGAGCGATTCTTAGGTAACGTCAGCAACAATGTAAAAAGCATCTCAGGCAGAGAATCTCTCATATTATTTGCTGCACCTGGTGTAATCCATTTGTCTTAAATTCAAATGTGTACATGGATTTTTTCTTTTTTTTGTTAAATGATAAAAAAGAGCATGTAAAGATTTTAGCTATTGCCTTAATGAGTCTAAGTAGAAAGTTACTTGTTGATGTTTTAATTTAACTTCTTTTATAAAAGGACTCATTACTCAAACAATAATAATTTTGAACAAATCTCCCTGGTATTCAATTACAATATTTTAAATTGGGAATTCTAAACCCCCAAACCCAAATATATGAATTTACACACTAGGGATTAACATTAATTAATGTTGACTTAACAAGAAGAGGAAGTTTATCCCTTTTAAGTACACTACTGCCGCTCCCAAAAAAGTAACGAGACAACTACCAAGGACTTAGAGCTATGATGTCAGACAATACTTTTAGCGAATAAATAGTTATGATTTTGCGTTGTCAGAAATAAGTCTTTCAACGAAAATCCACTGACTACATTTCTGACAACTCCTTAAAGTTAAGCCACTTAAATCAAATGCTCGTATTTTAAAATGGTAGATATTTGAATAAAATTTATAAATTTTTTTATTAATATTATTATTTAAATAATTTTATGATAAAAAAATTATTTAATTTAAATTTATTAAAAAATTATTATATAAATAATAATAATTTTTTAATTTAAAATAAAATATTAAAATTAAAATAAATGATATGAAAAATATAATTAAAATTATAAATTATAATGCCTAAATTTTTTTTTTTTTATTATTAGGTAAGAAGTATAAATATATATATATATTATTTTTTGGGTGGTGGAGGATGGAAAAAAAAAAAAAATTCCTACAAATGCCGTTTTGATAGAAGATGAAGAGGAATTGAGATTTAGTAATTAAATATTAAAAATAGAGATTAAAAATTAAGATTAAAATTAAAAATTTTAAAAAAATTAAATAATAAAATCAAATTTTTTTTTTTTGGAGAATCAATCCTTAGCCCTTAATAACATTAACTTTAATAATTTCTTTAAAGTGAATTACCATCTAATAATAAATATTTTAATAATATATTAACTATTTTAATTTTAAAAAAATAATAAATTATAAATATATAAATTTTATATATTATTATAAAAAATAATTATATTTATTAATTTAAAAATAATAATAATAATTTTTTAATTAAATAATTATATATATATATATATATATATATTTATTTATTTATTTATTTATTTGGCTGATTCTGCAAGTATGTTAATTGAATTTATTGATTAAGATAATGAAATTTCAGATGAGGCAACTTCGAGCAGAGCTTGGTGTGGTGTCCAGAGCAGATGGGTATCCTTTTATAATCATCTAAGTTTTTTTTTTTTTTCTTTTGTTTTTTTGCCTTGACTTGATTGTAAGAACAAATATAGAAGTGTAAACCGTATTTATGTTCTTTTCATTGTTAGTTCTACTGTTTTCGAGATGGGTAGGACAAAGGTAATAGCCGCTGTTTATGGACCTAGAGAGGTATCTGTAACTTTCTTTGAAATCTCTTCTTCTTCTTGGGTTTCTCTTGTTTTTGGTGATACTCTTCCTTTTGGGCAGGTCCAGAATAGGAGCCAGCAGATCAGTTTCCAGGCATCGGTATATGCACTCCTTCATTATTTTCACTTGCAATGCGTATTCGATTGTTGTTTGCATTGTGCAGACGACTGTTGTTCTTGAAAGTTACTTTACTTGTGTTGATGACTTAGGTGCGATGTGAGTACAGCATGGCTAATTTCGGTACCGGCTAATTTCGATTGTTTAACATAAAAAAAAAAAAAAATTCTGTGTTTTATAGTTTGAACTGGCCAGTATTTAGGCATTTGAAGAATTATGTATACATCTTAATTCCATTGCCAGCAGTCGGTTCTTGGCACTGAATCATTTTGTGAATGCCTGATTTATGTGAAAGTATACTAAGATGGATATTTTAATTCTTCACAAGTGACTTTGTTTTTTATCATTTTATTTTCTTTATTTTTTCCGTTACGTGAAGGCGATCAACTGTGATATCTCTAGTAATTTTTAAGACAATGGAAGCATGCATAATGACACACCTGATGCCTTGTTCTCAGGTCCTGTTATAATTTGCTGAGACCATCCCTACATGATACAAATGTGGTCATTTCCCTTTTTAGGCCATTTGTTGTAAATTTGCAGATAGATATCTATTTGCAAGTTCTACAAGCAGATGGAGGTGACTTCAAATTGCTTAGGAATTCTGGCCTACATATTGGCTCATTTAATAATATTTTTGTGTTTTTCTTTTCTCGATAAGCAATTTTGTTGATACTTGTGCTCCTTCCAAGCCTTTGCTCTTCATTTGGCTATATGTTGTCTGCAGAAACCAGATCAAGTTGTATCAATGCAGCAACATTGGCCCTAGCAGATGCTGGAATCCCCATGCGTGATCTTGTTACTTCATGCAGTGCTGGATACCTCAATAGTACCCCTCTGCCTGGTAAATTATTGAATTGCCCTTTTTTCCGGGGGTGGGGAAGGGGGGAGGGATTTATGTTTTCGAATCTGATTTTGCGTCCATGACATTTGAAGTTGACATTTATTATTCGGGCGCAGATCGACAGGGCAGGAGGTCCTGATGTCACTGTGGGGATACTGCCTGAGCTAGATAAGGTGACTCTTCTTAGTTTTATGTAAAATTCTGTGTTCCCATCTGATTGTCCTTGTTAATTTATGTGTGTGTGAGAGAGAGGGGAGAAAGAGAGAGAGAGCTTTATGGAGGGGCCTCAATCAGTTTATCTGTGACTTCCGGATAGGGGCATACGCAGTCTGCTTCCTTAGAAAACTTCTGTTATTTTCTCTTACGCAAGTTAAACGTTTTGGATCATAAAACCTCGTCCTTTGTGGTCATCGTCTCTCTTTGTTTTTTTTATTGCTACTTGGCAGATACGAAAATCAGATGATTTTCTTGCCTGATTTTGCAATTGTCAAGACCATTCGTTCTCTTCTTGTTCTTTTCTTTCGATGCAAATGGACGCCAAGTTGCCAATTGATACCTTGGAAAATGTTATGCAACTTTTATCCGAGAAGTATGCTTTTTGATTCTAATTGCATTTGAATGTAATAATTGAAAGAGGCACGCACTTGCACCACAATTAAAGTGCATATCTTTATTATAGATTTATTGGAATTGTTCAATTGTCTTGTTGGCAGGTTTCGATGGAGAACACCAAGCAGCTGGAGTGTCGTCGGAGATTATAGTTTATAACCAGCTGATCATTGGACTTCAAAATTTCTATTCACCTGAAATTCATGCATGGGTTGCTCAAACTGCCATCTCATGACTGAAAACGACGCTGTATCTCTGATGCACTTTCCATTTAAGAAAGAATCGTAGCCAGGAGAGCCCTTTCATTTTGCTTTTGTCACCGGAATTCCTTTGTCCTTTGTATTATTGCTCAGAAGCTCAGATCCAGGCTGTAGTGGATTTTATCTGATTGTGCTTTTTATTGAAATAGATTCTGAACTGCTTTGGAAAGTTTAACCTGAACAAGTAAAATGAGAGGTTCCTTGACGAATTGTTTGCTAGTGAAGAGTAGCGCAATGTTGCAATTTTATTGGTGAGCGAGAGAGCGGGACATAAAAAAAAAAAAAAAGAAATTTATATTTCGCATACTGTCATTTATGTTTTATAATAATTCACATCTTATATTTAAAATTGAAACAAAAATTATAGTGTGATTAATAATTATAAGTCAAATTTAATGGAAATTAGTAAAAATTACATTTGCCCTTTTTGAAAAAAATAAAATTTATAATATTCTAAAACATAATTCAAATAATTAACAAAAAAGTATATATATATATAATTTATTTGATTAAAATTTTCATTAACAATTATATCATAAAAAAATTGACGCAATAAATATATGGCGTAAATTGTGACTTAAATGAAAATTTTCCTAAAATGTATGTTGTCCTTTCCTTAAAAAAAAAAAAAACAAAAAACAAAAAACAAAACAACGTAAAAAGCTGTATTTTCGTATAGAAGTTAACCCAAATTAGGATGGAATCTTTTGGGAGGTTCTCAGGGTCACTCTGGCTATTGGAATTCATTTGATTTATTAGTGTTTATATAATCGACAATATTATCAGGGAACTGGTCTGGAATAACAGATCAAACAAACCATATTTGTATGAAAACAGGGGAACCAGAAGCACTTCTGTGTGCTTTTTATTGATGAAAGAAACCAAGAACGAACCCACCCTTCTTTTACGCAGAACCGTGAAAAATATGGTGAAATTTAAACGGGTAGGGTACAATTTGATTCACGGCACCCCATTTGTAATTGTAGACTCAACTAATTCGCGCACCTCCACACGCAATAGCAAGCTGGACCTTCGCATGTCCCATAATGGTTTTTCGCAAAGCATCTTTGCGCGCAGTCAATGAGGGCGCAGTCGTTCCGATATTCCAGCTCTTGACATTGCTTTTGTGCCAGCACTTGGGGCACACATGTTGCCACTGCAAGAAAATATGTATATATTTGCATTAAATGTAAAACGCAGAACAACTAATAAAGATAACTCGTAAGCACTGCCTAGTTCAATCATGAATGCATACTTTTTGCGGGGTATGTTGCTTTCATTTTATTAAAAAATATGCTCGTGATATGAAAGAATACGTTATTAATGAGTATATATGGCTCAGTAGACGATGATCCATTACTCTTTGCATGATATTGACAGGGTGCAACATCTTTGCTATGAGCAATAATGGATTAATGAACAAACCTGAGAAAACAACAAGGCAAAGAAGGAAGAACCGAATGAGCGAAGGATTGGCCATCTCTAACGAAAGATTTAAAGCACAGTACTTGTATTGTTCTTGTCTTTACTAGGGAAAGCAATGCCTAGCCCCAAACATTACGAGGTATTTATAGGCAAAAGGGAGGAGCGATGCTTAGGTGACGTCAATAACAACGTAAAAAGCATTTCAGGTAGAAAATCTCTCATATTAATTGTTGCGCCTACGGTAATTCGTCCTAAATTTAAAGGTGTACATGAATTTTGCTTTCGTTGAATGCTCTAAAAAAGAGCATGTAAAGATTTTGATTATTATCCCTACGTATTTAAGTAGAAAGTCACTTGTTCATATTTTAATTTAATCCTTTTATAGAAGAACCTATTATTCGAATAATAATAACTTTGAACAAATCTCTCCTTTAAAGGTCTGTATGTATTTTATTTTCTATTATATACTGAAAGATGAGTATGTAAAGATATTAATTATTACTTTGTATATATTTAAATTGAAAGTCATTTATTGAAATTTTAATTTAATCTCTTTTATGAAAAAATATATTATTCGAATAATAATAATTTTGAACAAATCTGTTATTTAAAGGTGCACGTGAATTTTGTTTTTTTGTTGAATATTAAAATAAGAGTATATAAAAATTTTAATTATATTTATTAATAAATTGAAATTTAATACCCTAATTAATATACATTAAATTATAAATTTATTAAAATTTTAATTATAAATATATAAATTGTGTGATTAATAAATTTTATATAACATATAATTAAGAAAAATTCATAAATTTAATATTTTAAATTTTATAGTGAAGATAAGTTTACTATTTGTTTCGAATTTATTCAAATTTCTTCACAATTTTATTTTTTCTTACATTTACCTAATCAAATTAATTTTGAGAAATTTTTTTTTTTAATAACATTATTTTATGACATCACAATTTTTAAATAAGTGACTATTTATGATTGTAATTGATACATTAATAATGATGAAATTTGTTGTTAATTAATTTAATTAATTGTTTGTAACATTTTTAAAGAATAATAAAAAATTTATAAAAAAATAAAAAATTATAATTTTTATATTAATAAATTATAATTATTTTATATAATAATAAAAATTATTATTTTAAAAAATTATTAAATTATTAAATAATTTTTATATATTTTTAAAATATTGATTTAATATATAATTTAGTTTTATTAAATACAAATTTTATAATTTATCAAATATTATCAAAATTATATTAGATTATATATACAATTTTTAAGTTTTAATTATAAATTCAAACACATCCTAAATAAAAAAATTAAAAAATTATTATAAAAAATTTTATAGGTGAATTTATTTTGAAATGATATTAAATTATTTTAAAATTAATTAATATAATAATAAAAAAAATTATGTCTTTTATAAAATAACTTAATTATTAAAAATTTATTATTTTAAAAAAAAATTAATTTTAATTTTAAAAATGAATACAAATTCTTAAAATAAAAAAATTATTTCATTATATAACTTACGCTCTAACGAATTTTTTAATAAACTAAAAATAAAAAAGTCCTTCCCCGGTCATCAAGCTAGAGACGAAGACTAGGGGCTAGCTTTGAAATTTTATAATAATTTCAATATATTTTACGCAAAATATCTGAGTTGCGTTGCAACAATAACTTGACCAATATTTCTATGACAAATACTCCCAACACAAGGCCAGAGTAGATTTCTCTTTCTTTCACCTTTTCCTTTTTTTTTTCTTTTTTCGTTAATGATCAGAAATTTTAACCCTTGTTTTCCGAAAATGGATGGTTGGTCACATGATTTCTAAGATGTGCAACGAAGTAATTGCGTAATGTCATGTTTACATGGGCAACCGCTTTGTTGTTGCCATTGTCCAAACAAAATCGAGGGTAAACGGGAACGCTATCAAAAATTTTATTAACGAGGTTACAATCTGATCGCTGAACCCAAATTTATTGCCGCCACACACCTTGGAGAAATTTGTTCTCTCAACTTTAATCACCTACCATCGCGACTACTTGACTTCAGATTTCGTAAGACACAGAATATCGTTATAGCTGGACGACATGCCCCATGCCCATATCTAAATATAACAATAGGAAAACATATAGACACAGTTAATTGTCATTAATAAAATAACATAATATCATTATAGTAATGAGAAAAGGCGAGGTAATTAAGATAGAGAAAGACTTTCCAATTTAGGAACAATCAAGGAATCGAATTCTCTGACTCAAAAATACTCAAATATCAATTGAGATTTACCCAGAACCAAAAAACACCCTGTTAGTTGTGTCTTTAGACCCACAATCTCGCCCTCCTCTCTAACCACCAAGTATCTTTTTAAGTTTTTGAAAAATAATTTTTTTTTTTATTAAAAAAAGAAAGATGTGACGAAGATAGAGAAAAAGCCTGTGCCCATCACCGGAGTTGCTGCTATTTTGCCCTTTTACCTCTTTTTTTTTATACCCTTTGTTTTTTGAACTTCCGCCATCCCTTTCCACTTTTTACCCTTTTAGCCTTTCATGATTAAAATTATATCTTACTCTTTCTCTCTTTTCTTCCAATATGAACCATTGTACACAAATGGTAGACAAGTCAACAAAACTCGTATTTATAAAATAATTATTGTAGACACAATTGATTATATAGAATTTTGTTATATATTTAATAAATAATATAAACAGAATTTGAATTGCATTAGCTTTTTAAAACAAAGAAAGATAACCCGGTGCATAGCACGGTTGCCAACAGGTTCACTCATTGTTTCGTAACTTCAGTCGAAAAAGTCATTCGAGTTTCCTCGGGCTTTTCATTTCTTGATTCAACCATAGCCGAAATCTCACGTTTGGTATAATTTTTTTACCAGAGATTCTCTCTCCTCTAGTATGAGTAGGGAAGAAACTTAGAAAATCGACAACCATTAGATCCATGTTTCCCTTTCGCAAAGTATTAATGGTCAAAGAGACGGATCCCATTCCTTCCAAACAATGATAAGAGTTAAAAAAAAGAAAAAAAAACACCAATAATAATTCAGCAATTCAACCATCTTCTTTTGCCAACCTAATATATCAATTCAGAATTCCTTCGTAATCTCAACCAATCCACGTTTTCAAGCATAATCTAACATACGGCATACTAACTTGATTTGAAAGGTGTCACAGTGCACCATACTGTAGTACTTATGGAGTCTGAAAAAATGTCTGATGTACACATTTTCACTCCTATCTTTTCAGAGATTATTCCTACGAATCCTTGTGACCTCCATATGACAATAGAACAAGTTTGCTGTTATACCAAGGCTTGTATACTAACTTGATTATGAGAGAAAATCCATTAATTTGGAACTAGCAATAAATTAGCTATTAAAGAGCAGAGACAAGTGCAATAACTACCCAGCAATTACACCCTACTAAAGTTAAAACTAGTGTTTACTGCAAATTACTTGCATTCAAATTTTAAATTGATGACTCATCTATCCCTTCCATAGTCCCAATTTGTCAGAAAATAACATGACGAAAACTTGAGACAAGGAATATTATCATAAAATATTTTTCATCCTTGCCCATACGCCACAAGGAAACCAGAATGAGCAATATTTGGACCCGAGTGTTCAAGATGCAACAAGAGCTGCTGTTTACACTCTCCAATAACTGTCAAGGCTATAAAAAAATTCAAGCTAATTTTCTGTTTGCAGTGCTATTGGGGCTGAAAATTATGGAACTTTTATTCTTTCAGGAAAAAAAAGCAAAAAAAAGAAAACTGTGAACAAGGGATCATTGAACCCAAAACTAAGCGGCATCAGTGGCATGCCACTAGCCACTAGCCACTAGCCACTAGCCACGCAAGAAATTTACAGTACAAGAGAATGACATACTAAGCTAGCAGACATTTCTATTGACAAGGAAAGAAGATGACAAATAAGGCAAACATGATTTTTTTTTTTTCCTTTTGGTCTATGAGAGTTGTTGGCATGGTACAAGGCAGACCATGGAATGGATCCCAAGGGATACCTGGAAAAAGTATGCATTGACCATGGTCGATCATTCTTGACAAACTTTAAGATCCATTAATTTCCACTGGCCGCTGTATTAGGCATTCCTAGACCTGCCCACACATTTACACATAAGCATCACCAAGCCTATACAGTACAGTCATCCAACAGGATAAGCACATAAAAACGTTGAGAGAGGGAGAGTGTGTGTCATTTTAGCTTATTATTGAAGTGCAAAAGTGAAAACATGCTAGACAGTGAACTGAAACAAAGAACATGCTAGCAAATGTCCAGGGCAGACAGACAACAATAGCAGCCTTTTCTCCATGTAAAGCTTAGACGCAAAACTATTCGGCATGTTGAGCAATATCAAAGGAATACACCGGGTTCAAAACAATGTCTTGACCCAAGATAGCCAAGTTGGTCCAACAATTTGCTAAGATTCATACTAGTCCTTACGTCAGGTCTTCAAATGTTCTGATATGCAGGCACATATCTTTTCGTTAGTTGTACAGTAAAATTATCAGCAAGCAGCTGACTGTGAAGTCAACCACCTGAATGGTTTTGCAATCAGACTAGTATGTCTTCCCATGGCACAGCAAGAATCAAATCATAAAAGTGTCAAAAGAACTTTAAACTGGGTTTTAAGACAGCTATACCAATGCAAGGTTTACAAATCATTAATTTTTAAAATTTTTTAATTTTCCCAATGATTATACCAAAAACTAAACACATTTCTGTTAATGTTGAGTTCTATTAGAAAACATATTTCATTTGTCTGGTTCTGATGGACCAAGCAAAGAGGAGAAAAGGAGCTAAGGGGAAAAATGTGTATTACTATATCACTAAAAAAAGGCATTGCAATTAAGAATGAAAAAGAAGAATAGAGGCAGATACTTATTATAGGTATAGCCTACCAGTTATCAACGTCTTGGTCTAGGCTTGCAACGAAACTCAGCTAATAGTGCTACATGATCAGAAGACCACTCTGGAGAAGGAAGGGCCGTGTCTTTCCTCAGGCTTTCCTCATCCAAGAGTTCCAATAAAGACTCCACTGATAAAGAGTCAGCTGAAAACATTAAATATCTTGATTAAATGACCACTGTAGTCCACATCTAGTACAAAATCAAACTTCAAATGAGATGGAGAATTTGGAACAAAGTGCAAGGGAAACTGCACTTCATTGACAGTATTGTTGCAAGATATTCACCTGTGTAAAATATGTAATCTAGTGTGCCAATAAAATCCCTTGTGCAATGAGTAAACAAAGGTTCATTTGTCGTGCGGTCCATTCTCCTCCTCTGCTGCTCCAGACCAAGACCAACCCGGGCCCTTGCAAAAGATGAGTAAGCACTGACCTGCAATGGCACTTGTAATCACAACTAGCATAGTTCATTAAATAGTCATTTGACATCAGTATCCCCAAATACCCCCTGAAATTTGCCTTCAACACCCCTACCTCGCTTGGATATCAACTAAAAAGGCTGCCAGCTAGCTAGTAATATGGAACAATTCATCACCAGAGCCAAGAAAAGAACAGACTAGCCAGCTATTAAAGGATTTCCCAGAGATTGAGAATTGAATACTGTGGGGTCTAGAAAAAGATGAAATGTACGCAGCCCTACCCTTGCCTTCACAAAGAGGCTGTTTCCACAACTTGAACATGTGACATTCAGGTCATAATAGAGTAAACTCACCCACACCAAGACTTTCCCTTTGGTAAAATTTAGCATACTAACTGGCTTATATAGTTTATCCAAAAACATTCAGCAACAAATAAGATAAAATAAAATGCCGAGTAATCACTTTGATACAAACTGATACGTTACCAGTGGCAACTGGTGTGTAAGCTTGCTGTGAGGACGTAAAATTCCAAGAGGATCAACTACTAGATCTGGATGTAATGGATCCACCTTCCCCATAGCAAGAAGTGTGTGAGGAGCACTGCAATGAGTTCAGGGTACCATTAACTAACATGCTTAGAGTGGTATTAAATACTTGTCATCTCTACATGTGCTCAAGTTGTTTCATAGCAGTAGACAGACCTTCCAGGAACTGAATTAAAATCCCCACACACCAGCATTGGAATGTCTGCACTGGCAGCAATTTTTTCCAAACCTTTCAAGAGAGTAAGTACCTAGTTTGACAAATAAGAAGCAACAGAATCTCCACTCATCATTGTTCCTAAATGGTACAAGGTCCCAATAAAAAGGAAGAAGCAAGATCAGAACCTGCCAAAGCTTGACATCCTTTAATTCTTGGCGAACATTTACATGGGTATTTGCCTGTAGCACATAACCAAAAACATACAAAATTGGTTTTAGAAAAAACCAATCAGAATAATGTCCAGACACAACCAACAAAGCAATAATCTTATAAAGAGCACAAGAAAGTGGAAAATCATTCTGTTTGGGGAGGCAAAAGCTATCAGAACTTACATTCCCATTAATTACTTTAAAAACAACGCTTTAAAATAATGCCTACAACAGAGTTTAGTTCAATGACACACCAGAAAGGAACACATCTAAAAAGGTCATAGGCATATAAATATGGTTATGTTTGGGGGGAAAAGCCTTTATTACTAGAACAAATTCAACATAAGAAGACCACATTATCATTGTCAGTCAAAACAGATTACATGAAACAAGATTACTTACAACACAAAGAAGTTGCCTTTTCGCAGGATTATCAGGTCCTTGATTGCTAAATTTTGCTTCCAAGACGACTATCAGTGCAACATTATCCTATGAGAAGAAAAGGATTCCAATGAGACTTCAGGACAACATACATGTAAAACACTGTAACACAATAATATTCACAAGCTCAACTACCATCAACGAACCTTAACCAACCGACTCAAGGCAGTTTTCCTCTGAGCACTTGGAACCACAGCATCGGTCAAAGACTGAGCAGCCTTATTGAATTCAACCTGCATAATAGCAGTTAGCACCTATAACACATGAAGGACTGAAATGTACAGTGTCATCACATAAAATTCCAAACCTCATATTTCTTGACATGCGAAAATCTGTCTCTACGAAAAAATGTTGCACAACCATCAACAGTATGAGAATTTCCACTGTAAACCTGCAATCAGAAATACTAATTAACACTGTGGTAAGGAAAAATGAATAGCTGTGCAACAAGGAATAAGAAGTTTGTAAATAACCTCCATGGTTTTCCTCTTATATAGAGCTTGATAGCCATGTTTGTCTAGTTCAGGGGCAAAAAATTCTTCATAATGATCACTTTGAACCTGAAAGTAGATGACAGAAGCAAAAATAACCATTCCATAGGTTGATAGGAACACGCTAAAGGAGATTTTTTTTTTTCTCAATGAAGCATGAATTACACCCATCAATGAACAAATTTGTATGACAATATTCTTTTGCTAAGCTACCAGATAAGTATTATTACTTCCTTGTTTAACTTGTTTCCCTCACCAACTAAAATCTCAGTTTCCACATTCATGCCAAAAAGAAACAGCAGACTTCATTTAATATTTTTTCATGTTGCATCATCGAAGACAGCTCCTTGGCCTCTCCTTCTGCCATGCCATGCCCCCCACCCCACCAACCCAAGGAAAAAAAAAAAATGAAAAATGAAAAAGGAAAAAAAAAACAAAACCTTACATCTGCAGATGAGTTTCTTTCAGTATGCAGATGGTGAAACAAAAGCCACAAGGAGGAAATAATAGAAAATTAGAAAAAAGGCCTTTCTTGACATTTATTACAAGCAGAGAAACCCTTAGTTACATAACTTAAAAAATATGAGATTCAAAAAGAGTCTAATTTGTTAGCAAACAAATATTTTTGTGGCATAGATCAGTTTGACAAATGGTTAAAGTTTGATATAAAGTCTCCATTAATCTTTCCCATTCATGTAGTTTTCCATGCAGCTTGAATAGGTAATGCAATTTAAAGTTTCTATCTGTTTTCACTATGCTAAACCTCAAAAAGCAAATTGCTAATATATAGGGGCGTCCCAGTGTGCAAGACTCCCACACATAGTGGGATTATGAGTATGGTCAGCAGTACACAACCATTTTTCATCTGGTCCATGTCAGTTTCAGTCTTTTACTCTGTAGAAAGATTTCCCATGATGAAAAAATGCTTCCTTAAATTTCACAACTTAATTCATGTTGGCAACGTTCCACATATCCATTAACATAATGCTCACCTCTTGAAGACAAACAACATCTGCACGGTAGCCTACTATCTCCTGCAGCAAATTTTGCCGACGATATTGCCAAGAAAGAGCCCATGAAGGGCAGTAACTGTACAATTCACTGGTAGCATACACATCAGACAAAATGTTGTAAGAGAGGACAGTGAAGGTTCCAGACGAAGCAATACGGGCATCTGAGTCCAAATGCCCCATCAAATCAACTCCACTAACTGGGACCAAGCAACGTGGGGTTGGGGAAGGGGCTGGAATGACACGTGAAGTTAATAGAATGCTAGGATGTCCTACAAGTAATTTGCTTTCGGCATCTGCCACAATGCACTCAAACTTGAGAACATGGCCAATATCATCAGCTGATGGTGTATATGTCTTAGATTGACCAACTTCAAACCAAGTTTCACCACTTCTCTGGGTAATTGCTGCAGGATATAAAGGTGCGGAACCATTTGCCAAGCTAGCACTTGATGCTGAACCAGAAAAACTAGTATTGTTAACACCAGAAACTGAATTGAAACGCCCAAATAACTCCTCTTCCTCATTCCCATTTTCATTGACAGCACTTGCTGCACGATCATGTAGAAGACGATGATGTTGCCATGCATCAAAGAAGCATTTGGTGGAGCAATGATAACTTTTTGCGGGAGGTATTTTGGCTTTGACACAACCTAGGCACTGCAAAGTGGCTTGCTCAGAAGGATGCACACTACATGCAGCAACTTTTCTATCACTTTGTATCCTGTACCTGCAGAACAAACTCATGAATATGGCAACAAAATATTAGGTGATTCAGACAAACTCCATGTTCAAAATTAATCAAACTAAGATATGATACCAGAAATCTAAGATACCAAGTTATTCACTGAATTAGCAACTTAAAATGTTACCTAACCATACTATATTGTACCCCATCATAAAGACATGATTCAATGGGTTATCATGAATAAAAATATAAGAGGTCAATCGAGCAACATAAACATAATGTGCTAAAAGCAAAATTGTAAATCACTCGAACAATGCAGCAAATCTTAAATCATGTTTTTAACAAAGTCTCAAGGATCACAAACTTTTCCATGCACTAAATTGTGCTAACTTTGCACAATTAGCTTGTTCATAAGTATATTTTGACACTAGTAACAAATCCGTTCATCATGTTAATGCAGGGCTTCCCTACCTTTTCCCAAATTCTACATTTTATCTATTATTTCCTTGTAAACCAGATGGTAGCTACTTTATATTAGATTTAATGTGGTTCTTCAGGATCCTACTACACATCTCAGTTTCCAATATCCTCACATACCTTCCTTCCCCAATAAAACCTCAAAGGCAATGCCAGTAGATAATTTTTTTCAGACACAACAACAAATTACATAAAGTTTTAAGCATGTCTGATTGAAAATCCCAATGAACAATCTTTCAGACAAGCAGGATTGGGTTATAGATTCAGACACTTTCATCAATTCTACACTTGAACTTCATCAGCCTCTTCAGGATGACTTTAACATGCAAAAGCCAAGCCTGCCTACAACTGGGTTCATGCTTCAACATGTTAGGCCCTTGCCACCTTCACCTAAAGTCCTTAATCCAATAAATACTTAGGTGACTAGGTAACAAAATTTTCTCCATTTACAGTCTGGTACCTATAAAAAGGTTTAGCATATTCCAGAATCCAGAATGCAGTTAACCATGATACTGGCATTATATAATTAACAAACTTCCAAATATTGCCACTGCATTTAGGTATGATCCAATATAAGCAACGACAGTATTGTCAAAGGGATGACTAAGGCACATGGCACCAAGGCCCTGAGCCTTTTTATGCCCCAGGTAAGGCACCTTGAGCTAGGCACACGGAGGCACGCCTGAAGATTTTATCCAAAACAAGGGAGATCCACTCTAAAACAAATACAACTGCCTCAGAGCAACATCCAATCCTGCTAAAAATAGCCATGATCTCTCACAGATTTTTTCCAAAACAAGAGAAGTTCACTTTACAACAAACACAATGGCCTCTTTCTTTGAATCACGCCTCTCTCTTTTTCTTTTTTTCTTATTTTACTTCTTTAAATCCCCTGCTTTCCCCTATATCCCCTGTTTTATAGGTTTTATTTCTTCATTGAATTGTCCCTGTTCTACGACTGGTCCCATACTTCTTTTTTTTTTTTGGCCAGAAATAAAAATCAATATTATTAGCAATAAACAAAGTTGTGTACAGGTTAGAGGGGATTGTATCAATGCAAAGACAAGCAAATATAACCTACATAACATACCAGAACTGATGCCATAGCAGAATAGGGGACCAATAACATACTTACATGCAATTGACCTATAGCTCATAGTCTTATACCTGAAATATTTTGCATTGCAAGTATTGTGATTTTCATTTTGATGTGTTTTTCATTTGATGTGCTGCAACATTGGTCATCAGCCCCTGCCTCTATTTTGTGGTGTTTTCTGTGTGTATTTTGCTTGAATACATTCAAATAGTTCTTTTCTTGTTAAATTTATATATTGCTTTTATATTTCTTCAAGCCTGTTTTATTACTTTTTAAAAAGTGCACCTCACCTTGCTCAAGCGTGTGCCTACCCCTTGCACTTAGGCTCTAAGAGATCTTAGTACTTTAAAGTGTCTAACACTTTTAAAAACACTGAGAAACAGTATATCAGTATCTATAGAAGTCAATAGATATTTATAAGAAAGTTCATCACAAGCCTCACACAGAAGAGCAGTCACTAAGTTCTAGGTCTCTTGTTGTGAGGCTTTCCCCATGATAAAAAGCCTCCAATTACCACCATTACCATATTAAGGCATGCACCCAGTACAAGTTGTGATCTCCACATGTATCTGTTAAGTCCAAAAAGTGAAAATAACTAACAGCTCAAATTGCATCCAGAAAGCCTGTTAATTAAGGATTTTTATTCTTTAGTCATTTCTATCAATAAACACACCAATGGTCCAATCCAAGTCAACATTTACCTCACATTAGTATTTGCAAATTTAAACCCATAAAAACAGTCTTTGCCCAGAAACAGATAAGGAATGTTAGGATCACTCCTATCCCACATTGTACAGCAATCATAGGAGAACAAGAATCAATTGCAGCCAACTAAATATGCCTTCTGTTTTTCCTTTCATACATTTGTAACTGTCGCTCGGATCACGTAATGTTGCAAATCTCACTAGCCAATATGTACGTCCAGTATGCATAAACATCTATACTAAGAACTGGTGAAACTGGAAAAGACAGAACAGTATTGTGGTCATTTTTTCACATGAAGTGTTTGTAATTTGCAGTCTTGCCATATTAAGCCTAGTGGATAACAGCACCATACATTACAGGGCATGATATTAAATGCTCAGAATGAAATATAATGGGAAATAGGTTAAACAAAACATGAGGAAAACAACATCAACAGATCTCACAAACATCACATAATCATCCCACTTGAACATCCATCTAACAAATCCATTTTTTGATTCCTGAGATAGACTTTGCCGATATCAAATATCCAAATTCCAATCAACCACTAAGTTGGTATAAATAGCACAATCAGTCATGCCATTCAATCACCGCCAGGAAAATTATGTTATAGTCTGTTCTCCATTAATTTTCTGAAAACCTAATGCCACATAAGTACTAGGAAGTTTGCTTAGACAAAAATCCTATGATACTCATCTTCCTGATGCATTCGATCTCATCATACCAATATATCTTATTTGGAATGAATGATAGCTGAAACAACCTCAATGGCTAAAAGGCCACTAACAAGTTCTGCAACTAGTCCTAAGAACAGAAATCCAATCACTGAGTTGTTATTCCCCGTAAAGTATAACTAAATGTTGTTCGTTAAAGTAAGAGGAAAGGGGAAAGAATACATGTTTCGTCGATCATCAAAAGCCTCAAGATCTAGGGCTAGTAAAGTTCGCGCATTTACTATAACCCTCCAAAACTAAACAATTAGCTTAAAAAAGCTTTAAATTGCACAAGTTGCACAAGATCAGAACTCCTAGGCAAGAAAAAGAAAAGGCCAAATTTCTAAGAACGCACCATTTGTATCTCAGGAAATGACCATCAACCGGGGCCGACTCCGGGACATCATCGGTGATGACAGTCTTGTCCGGCCGCCGCAACAGAACGTACGGCGTTAACTCGCAGCCTACAATGGGAATATCCGACGGGAGGTGCACACGTAGCACGCTCAGCATGCTTTTACTTCTCTTTCACTCCTTTCTTTCGTCACCACTACGCAACTCTATCGACTCCTCCTCTTCGAAACAGAGACGACAAAACTCAGCGATCAACTCTCGGCGGATACTCGGTGGATCCGCCATTTACTTGACCCGAATTCCTGCCAGCATTAAACCACCAAACCCTAGATGTCTCCGAACACAATAAACAAACAAACAATCAAACCACTACAGATCTCTAAAAGAAACAGTGCATAAGTCGCCAGTCAACGCTAGGGTTTGGGAAATGACTTGAAGTGGATCGATTAAAGAGACGATAGAGAATTCAACGAGAACGAGCCCGAGAGAGAGAGCAAGAAATAGAGAGAGATTATTAGGGTTTTCCGGGAGACTGGGAGATTTGAAGGAAAGAGGAAAATAATAACAGACAAGCGTGACTGCGCGTGGATGCATAATTATATAAATATACATGCATACACACACACATACATACATATATATATATATATATATATATGATAATAGACGGAATACAAAGAGTATGCATGCCGTGAGGTTTGTCTCCGGTGATTTGTGAGACAGATGTCCTCGGGTAAATTGTACTTTTAATAGAAATTTGAAGATGTAAAGAAACAAAAAGCATATGATGATACCTGTAGATTGAGGTGGATCATCACTTATTGATATTTTAATTTAATTTTTTATTAAAAATTCATTAATCAAATAGTAATAACTTTATATAGACTCTTTTATTTTTAATTACGAGTGATACTGAATGTAAATCTCGTGTAGTAGTTCAATTATGTCGAACCTAAATTTTGCACAGCAATTCGACCTTTTTTCCTCCCTACTTGAAAGAAGAAGGCACCACGAAACGGCTTAAATCCTGCCAGACATGTGCCACAGGCATGCAAATCAACAGACTGTCGTCTCAAGTTGAAAATTGAGAATTTAAACCTTTAAGTGAGGTTTTCTTAACCATTAATTCCATGTGAATGGCTTGTCTTTCCAGTTGACAAAAGCTTTTTTTTACACTGGCTTCCTAATCTTGAAGCGAACCTTTTTAATTTTCAATAAATTTTCTTTAAAAAGGTTTTTTATCGTTTATCATTTTATCACAAAATACATTTTCTCAAATGTGTTTTCATATATGAGATTTTAAGTGAATATAGAATTGCTCTCGATTTACACGCATTAACAAATTAGAGGAATAGAAGTTTTGTTGTCATGGTAGTAAGATGTCGTAAGCCAGGATTCTTTTTTTTTTTTATTTCCCGCTTTTGTTTTGTACCATATATTTGTTTATGAAAGATAAGATTACACGATTTTTGTTTCAACTTAGAGTTAGGTGCTTTGCTATGCATGCAAAATGCTGGATCGCGCTTCATATTCAACTTTAAAAGTTGAGTTTCGGAATATATTTTTTCTGTTTGTATTTTGTGTAGGGTAATGTTCCTTTAATGTCAAGTTGTGGAAGTTAAACGGGCACACTTTGTCCATCAAATATTGAGTGTGTCTCCACCGGGTCAGACCCTTTTGAAAATTAAGGGGTCGTCTGTATTGCATCTGCCAATGAAGCCCATAAATGTTGGGAATATTTTTTTTTTTTCAAACAAAAAACACATAAAAAAATTAATTATTAAATTTATAAATTAAATTTAAAAATTATTTACTAATTTTTTTATTCAATCTTTATTATAAAAAATAAAATTTTATAAATTTTTTTACAACTACTTTTAATATTAATAAGTCTGAAATTTCTATTATTAATATTAAAATCTATAATTTATATTTATTTTGTATCATAATAAGAACTCAAACCTAAACAAATATTAAAAAAAAAACACATCAAATTAATAACTAAACTTTTACTTTGTAAAATAATATTGAGAATTATACTTGAGAATATGATATTGCATTATAAATATGAAAAAATTTTGAACTATTATATAAAATTAAGAAGGAAATTCGGTGATAATTTAAAACAATTTTTTATATTAATTTAAGTTTGAGTTTTTATTTATTTATTTATTTTTAGATATAAAGTAAAAATTTGCTCTTATACGAACTGTGATTTGCTCTTAATTAGGCCTAGCTTTTGCTGCAATTCGTTCCTTACTTCAATCCTCCATTTCTCAGGTGATTGGCCTGCTTCAGCTTTGATTACAATTTTTTTCCGTTTCGTACCTTTAGAATAATCAGTTAGAGCACATGGATTATCTCAGTTATAGTGAAAGATATTAGTACTTTTTTGTAGAATAAAACCAACACGTTGAGCATCTTATGTTGGCTTTGAAGGCTTACTGTTGCATCTATGAGGGCATGTGCATACCTTCACATCCATTTATAAGAAAGCAAGTCCAAAATTTATTAAAGCCCCTCCGAAAATCGTTTAGAAAAAGTACTTGCCGGTTTGCTGCACGTACTGTATATAATATTTAACCCTTAGATTTGGTATCATTCGTGTTTTTTTCTTCTTTTTGCAGTGGCACTCAGTGCCCCTCGAGCGGATGCAGGCACATGTCCACTAGAGTTTCTGCAATCTATCTGTCAACCTGCACAATGCCTTTTACCGTGCGCCCAAGTGCACAAGGGCAATGGGGCTTGCATTGCTGAGGGTGCTGGCGGTAACAAATGTTTACGCACCTGTCAACTACAGTTTTCACAAATATTAAATCCTGTTTTCTATTGTACTTACCAGATCCCAAATCTCAAAGCATGTATTCAATTAATGTTTAATTTCTCAACCAATACCTGTTGGGAATCACTCATAACAATAAGTAAACAGTCCTGGGAAATTATTAGGCAAATGTTAAGTGAGTGTCATATGCTATATAGTACTCTTTAAAGGGTATTAAATACATTTATTTATTTTGGGTATGTTTCATTTAAGTTCCATATATGCGATTATTAAAAAATTAAAACAAATAGTTCTACATTTTAGCTGTGATCAATAACATCGAGTAAACATTAAAAATGTAATTATCCATGACAGAAAAAAAAAAAAAAAAAATTAAAACAAATCCGAAGTTCATAATATATCAATATGAAAGCAAACGGCACAGGAGTCCATAAACACATGCTTTCCTTTCTTTTCCACCAAAATAACTTAACATGAAGATCGACAACGGGTTCAGTCAAATGCAATGAAGATTTAATTTACAACAGTGAATTCATGATTCTTTTGCCTTTTCTCAATTGTACAAAGAAGACAAGATAGCTTACAAGGTCGGATACCCCATCAGTGTTTGTACAACAGTTGTGAGCAAATTCCCGTATAGCAGCTTATCAGCTGTGCACTTTGAAACATTTAAGATGAGGAAACAACTGAAGCAATTCATCACGGCTCCTTTTCTGGAAAAAAAACATAGGAGTAGATGCAAAACGGCTCACAGAAAGTATCATAGAAAAAGAAAACTGTACGCTTGTAACTTTGAGCATTCATTTGATAATTTCCATAGCGTTTTCTTCAATTTTCTCCTAATTCATCCCTCATCCCATAAAGGTGATGGTGAAGTGTAAAATTTTCTGGGGGGTGATGACTGTGGTGGCAGTGGGCATGTCAGCAGTCCCATGGTCAGTGACAGCAGCTGCGGTGTGAATGGAGGTAGCACCCCTGCCAAGGATGATGGTGACAACTGATGTTGTATAGTTATTGGTTGGGGGAAGGGGTGGGGTTGGGGCAAGCACAATGGCAGTTGGCATAGGCATGGCCAATCACACTAGCTGTAGTCAAATTATATCTTAAAGAGAGTTAGAAATCCCTTTTGCAGTAAGAAACAGTCAGATACCTTGATGCCTATACAACCATTAACATCAAGAGTTGTGATACAGTTGGAGCAGAATCTTGATAGGGCCTCCAGGCATTTATCAGTCACCCCAACTATCCCGAACAAGCTGCGTTATTCATTAACACAAATTTGGAAACAAGATTGTATCACACGAGATTGCAAATTATGCAATTATTCACAAGGTCACTGTGCTGATTGCACATCAGTATGTTAGCACATGGTGGCACATGTCCTCATCAATCAGACCCATCATTTTATAATGCATATTTTCTTTTAGAAGATTTTATTCATGCCCCTTACCATTGTTATCACCAAATTATCTTGGAGGTCACAAGTTTGAATTGTGAAAATAGGCTATTTGTGAAATTAAGGGCAAGGTTGCATATATCTAACTTCAAGAGGATGCATTGAAAGATTTCAGCTTATCTGTTGCTTTTCAAACCACTCTACTTTAGCATGCAATTAACAATATTCTGTACAAAACCATTTGATGAATATGTAAATACAACTGGGATTAGATAAAACCTTAAAAATATTGTGCACATAGCGATGACAACCAGTTACTCTCAACTACAATAATCAGTTACTCTCAACTTAGTAATGGAAGCTTCGTACAGTTAAACTGAAGGAAAGTCCAAGCTCAATAAGCATATGTGCTTGTAATCACTAAAACGGTAAAGTGTGTTCAAAATTACATGGGCTTGGCTCTATTTTAGATCATTACAAGGAAATCAAGTAAGCAAAGTTCATGTAGAGGTGCTGGAAAAGTAAAGGGTTCTTTCACGCATTTATTTTCTTAGTTAACTGCAGCAAGACAGTTCTTTGGAAACCAAGATGCAAAACACAAAATTATGTAAACCATGCAAAAAAGAATGCACAAGGGGGAAAAGAAAAGAAAAGAGAAAAGTAAACTCCAGAGGCAGGAGTTCTCATTTCTTGGGTCCAAACAATCAAGTATTGTCATTTCTCACTAATTATCTGAATCACCTGAGAAATTCAAGAGCCTTGCAACTTTTAGCAACAGCTATAACACCAACATCGGTGACACGTACGCACCTATTGGGAAAAACGTAAGAAGTTTCAAGCTAATCATTCTCTCCTTATTCCAGGAATTCCCCAGGACAGATATTTGACTCACCAAGTCAGATTGAGAGAGACAAGATCCTTGCAAGCAGCTACACAGCAAAGGCTCTCATCAGACAGATTCTGAGAATCAAAATTGGATTATCATAAAGATTTAGCTGGCAATATTGAATACAAAATCTTGTTTGGTATATCTGTCCTCACCTGTGCACCACATAAATCCAAAAATCTTAAATGGACTAGATTGGATATTTTCTTGTAAGCTTCATCAGTATGGCTGAAGGAAAGAGCAGATAAGCAACTTCGTTAATAAGAACATATGTAGAACAGTCACTTGAAGAAGTCAATGCTCACCTAGAAAGGGCGTAAAGATTTAAACTCTGTAAGGAGGAGCACTTCAATAATATTTGTTGCAAGCCACTGTCTGTTAGCTTGACGCATCTGGAAGCACAAACGTGGTTACACAGCAATGAAAAAGCATAGTTCTTTGTCAGTAATGGTTAATTTCACAACATCATGTCATGCAAATCATAATTATTATCAATTTTTCCCCTTTCCTTTTTTTTTGTGGTTTTTTTCTTTTTTCAAAGTTTCTTTCCACAATGCAACAATCACACCACTAAGTCAGAAGATCATTAAGAAACTTGTGTGTAATTAAAAGAGATTCGACTTCTCAAACCTAACATCCATTAGCCACATACCTTGTCAGGTTCAACAACTCTAAATCCTGATAATTGTCAGCAAATAATTGCAGACTTCTGTCCGATATATTCTGAAATTAATAAATTCAAAGTACCAGCCATGAGATATTAAACGTCCCAAATGTACAATAGAACAACAATTGGAAAATATAAATCTGTCACTTTTACATGAAAACATGTTATTCAAAAGCTCTCTTTTGGAGCTGATTACCTCAAATGCAAGATCTGGATGAAAGCAATAATGACCAAATATTGAGTTTGGCCTTTTTTTTTTTTTGCTTTTTTAAAGTTCCAAATAGTGCTTTGCCAAGAAAAGGAGAGTTTGTGAAATAAAAATATATGTCATAGTTAAGACATTACCAAAAACAGCTTTTCCTTGCAAAGGAGAAAACCAAATGCAAAGCATGTTTGTAGAAAGCATGCTTGTTAATTCTCTTAAACTTCAGCAAAAGGAATTATTAATCATACTTTTCCCAACAGGGATACAAGATGCAACAAAGACGATCATATTCTTTGAACAATTTTGTTGGACAAAAAAGGAGACACAATGTCAAATCTTCATCAGCTTAGGTTCATTTACATACAATTTCCATTTCCCCCATTACTTTACCCAAGACATATGAATCCGTACAGTTTGGGTACACTATATATGAGTCCCTAATAGAGAAATATTTCAACTGTCCTAATTGCATACAAGTTATCTGACTCAACTTGTTCTTATTCTTAAACCTCACCACCTAACTTGACAGAAGCAATATAGTTTGAAATATCCTATGGTTCACAGAACACTACAAACCAACAATAGACCCATTACGGCAAAATGTAGCAAGCAGAATCTAGCTGATGACAACCAAATAAGGGTTGGGGGAAGGGAGGGAAAAGGATCTTATGCTCAGATACAAGTTGTGTGAACACAAAGGTGAGTATGACGCAACTGATATGAGAAGTAATTAGCATTCACTTTTTGATGAAGTACCTTGCAACCACTTAGATTCAAATCAACTATATGCTTACAATTCTCCACCAAATGCTTTATTCCAACATCTGTTACCCTGCAGCCAAGTTACAAGCAAAAAATCATCCATGTTTTAAAAAAATGGTTTGAACTGCCTATCTGCAACACTATATAAATCTTCAAATACCTCACATTCCAATAAATAGAAAAGACCTTAAGATTGGGACAAGCACTGGTTATAGCTTCTATCCCCTTGTCGGATATCTTCTGGCAGCCATTAAGGTTCATAGACTCCAGGTCTTTAAGAGAATTGAAATACTGAAATGCTTAAGATTAAAAAAAAAAATTGCAGACAAACAAATAAAGAAAAAGATTATATTTTTCCATACAGAAAGTCAGGATCGATCTATTTTGTCGACATTGTCAGGTACCACATACCTTGCTTCTAAGGTCTTCAAGATGAATATCTTGAATACCTTGTGCAAATTCAAGGTTTAGATGCTTCACATGCTGATACCTAGGCTACAAAACAAAAATACTATCCCTTTAGCATCGTTATCGGCAACATGCAGCAGAAAATGGCAATTATACAATGAAATCAACTGTCTTTATACCAAAAATTACAGACCAAACAACACTGCATGGTTTTAGCAACCACAACTTTTCGGGATGTTCAAATTACCAGTGAAACAGCTGTTATAAGTCGATCTCCAGCATTGATCATCTCACGAAAGTCAAGAGCCTTTAACAAAGAACACAAAAACCCAGATCAAGAATATTGAAATTAGATTGGAAACTGATCAAAATAACATGAATTGAAGAGTTGAGTGAGAGAGAGAAATAGAGGTACCAGCCACAGAGAAGTGTAGGAGATGAGAGTACGGTAGAGCCAGGGGCTGACATGTAGAAGAGATACAAGGTCTCTTTGAGATAGTCTGGTGCTCACAATCTTTATCACTTTTGGCACTGTTTCTCTGTTCCATGTTTGCTCATCTTCTTCCTCTTTTGCTTCCATTGTCTTTCCTATTTTTGACGGACGAAAAGGAGGCAGCTTTCGCCGCGATTCTCAGCAGTCAGTTCTCTCTTTTTCCCGTGTTTCCTCGTAGTTCTTTTTAACCTGATGATGAGTCCCTCTTTCGGTATTCCTTAATATGCCTATGTCATATCATATGTGTACATGTTATTTTATTTTTCGTTTTTTATTCAGTCTTAAAACAGTTTTTAATTAAATTCTTATAATTTATTTTTTTATATTTTATTGTTTAAAATTTTAATTTACATTATAAAATTTTTATAATTTTTAATTTTAATAATTAAAAATTTTAAAAAAAATTTAAATATTTTTAAAATTTTATTTGAATAACAAAAATTCAACTTATTAAAATTAATATATATATATATATATATTCTTAAAAAAATTTTTAAAAAATAATAATTATAATTTAAAAAATTAAATATCATAATATTTTAATTTTATAAAATTATATATAATTAAAAAAATTAAGTTAATATTAATTTTTAATTAATTAATTATAATTATAATTATAATTTAAAATTTAAATTTAAAAATTAAACAATAACTTTAACCTAATCATTTCTTTTAAGGTGTACGTCAGATTTTAACGGAGGCACTTTGTCAAATATATATATATATATATATTATTTTTTGATATTAATAAAAAAAATTATTATAAGCCCAATATCATTATTTGAAAAACTGAAAAAGTTTCATGTGAAGACTGGATGGGCCCAAAAAACTAAAGGCCAATGGGCCGAATTATATTTACAAAATAAAAGAAAAAGGAAATTGGAGAGGGAAAAATCTGGCAATATAGGAGCCACCACACTCCGAACTCAAAAGGGTCCATCTTTGCCATCGGACGGCGGCGCAGCGACCCAGACCAGCACAGTGCTGAAGTTTCATAGCCGCCGGTTTCTGGCTCCACGCATCTGTCCACCATATCAAATCCCCTTCACGGACCCGAGCGTAGAGTTTTTTCTTCGTTCTTGTAACATCTCATATAGTTAAAAACTGATTTCTTCATACCATTTTTGCTTTTGGAAATTGGATATTTTGAATTGGGGGTCTCTTCCTCCGATTTGGTTTGAAATTTGGTTAATATAGATGGAAGATCATATGCTATCATCCGTACATGCAACAGTGTTCAAAGAATCTGAGAGCATTGAAGGGAAGTGCATTAGGATTGAGGGTTATGATTTTAATCAGGGAGTTAACTATTCCCAACTTCTCAAATCCATGGTTTCCACTGGATTCCAAGCTTCCAACCTTGGAGATGCAATTGAAGTTGTCAATCAGATGGTTAGTTTCTGTTCTCAAGCAACTTCACTTTCCCATTTTATTTTATCTGATTGGATATATTAAATGGGGTTGAAGCTAGATTGGAGGCTTGCTGATGAGTGTATAGCAGAAGATTGCAGTGAGGAGGAGAGAGACCCAGGTTACAGGAAGTCTGTGAGATGCAAAGTCTTCTTGGGTTTCACCTCAAATCTTATATCGTCTGGCGTTAGAGATACCATTCGCTATCTTGTTCAACATCATATGGTGAGGAGCAGTAATGCCTTGTTAGTATTGTCATCTGCATTTGTATGTTCAACAGTGATGCAAAATCTGAAAACATGATTTTTCTTTACAGGCATTTCCCAGTACACCCATGTGCAATGGGAATGCCCCATTGTTTTTTATCTCTCTTTTTAATGCTCAAGGGAACAATCTAAAGAAAGAGATAGGTTTTGAGTATGTGTTTTTCTTTATAGGCCTTTCTAACATGAGTCTTTTTATTTTTTAAGGCAATATGGGTATTATTGTGAGAACTTAAAAACATGAATGAATTCAAAGATAATTGTGGTCTGATGATGGTGGATTCAGGAATAGGAAAAATGACAAGCAGAAATGATGCTGTGATTTTCTTATTCATTTGGATATGCCTTATTGAATACTAGCAGCTTATGACTGCTTTCCTATTAGCTTTCCTTTAGTTAGTTTGTCTGGAATTATACTGCTTACATCTTTCTAAGAGAAGTTGTCTTTAGAGGTGAAATACTGGCAAAATTACACTTTGTGCCAGTTATGTTTCTCTGGTTACAATTATAATTCAGGTTTAGAACTCTAACTTCTTTATGGCATTCTCATTTTCAATTTATGTGAGTGTTATTTATAAGTTAACTGCAGGTTGATGTAGTGGTTACAACAGCTGGTGGCATAGAAGAGGATCTCATTAAATGCCTTGCGCCAACGTACAAAGGTGACTTTTATTTACCTGGAGCACAATTGCGTGCCAAAGGTTTGAACCGAATTGGTAACCTATTGGTTCCTAATGACAACTACTGCAAATTTGAGGACTGGATCATACCAATTTTTGACCAGATGTTGAAGGAACAAATTGAAGAGGTATTGCTTTCCTCTCTGTGCGTGGTTTTGTGTGTATGTATCATGTATCCGTCCGTCCGTCCGTGCATGCGTGTGTGTGTGTGTGTGTTAGGTTGAGAGTGTAGGAGAAAGGGCATATCATCTGTAAATGGTTTATTCTCTTTACTTTGAAATTGGAACCAGTTGAGATCTGTATTTTTGGTTGATTTACGACTGTTTTAAAGAGAGCTGCATCAGCTTTTGTCATGTGACAGCTTTATTGCTGTTTGCAGAACATTACATGGTCACCATCTAAATTGATTGCTCGCTTGGGAAAAGAAATAAATGATGAGAGTTCATACCTTTATTGGGCATACAAGGTAATAATCAACCATCTCCAGCTTGATAGGATTCTTTTATTGTGGCCTTTGTGTGTTTGTGGGTGTGTGTACTAGGCACGCATGTCATCTTTAGTCACTTGCTATTGTTCTTCTAATATGTTCATTTGAACATCAGCATGTGTAGGAATTGATGTTAATTTGGATATTTTGTAGAACAAGATTACAGTATTCTGTCCAGGCCTAACCGATGGTTCTTTGGGGGACATGCTGTACTTTCATTCCTTCCGCAGCCCTGGTCTGATTGTTGACATAGTGCAAGGTAGGAATCTTTGGTAACAATGCTGTTTTGTAATCATGGTTGGTAATTTTTGATATGGGGTCTATCATAGCTCTCTTCAACAGATATCAGAGCCATGAACAGTGAAGCTGTCCGTGCAAATCCTAGGAAAACTGGAATGATCATTCTAGGAGGGGGTCTTCCTAAGCACCATATATGCAATGCCAATATGATGCGTAATGGTGCGGATTATGCTGTCTTCATCAACACGGCACAAGAATTTGATGGGAGTGATTCTGGAGCTCGTCCTGATGAGGCTGTATCATGGGGCAAACTACGCGGTTCTGCTAAGACCGTGAAGGTGTGGCTTTATTTATATCTCATTTTGCTTTTCTTGCAGCTATGAACTTCTATTGTTGATGACCTGTGGTGTAAATCCCAATAGCAGCCACCAGTATGATAAATCCCATGGTCCTCGCTTGCATATATTACTTTCTATTGCAGTTCTCTATAATCCTAGTTTTAATTGGAAAACTGATTTTTCTATCCTTTCTGTTGTGCTCCCCCAGGTGCATTGCGATGCTACTATTGCTTTCCCTTTACTGGTTGCTGAAACCTTTGCTTCGAGGAGAAGCTAGGCCTTGAATGATGAGGTGTAATGCAATTTGTAGCTGCTGAGTGCTTATCTGTTCCCCGCGCCCCCCCCCCCCCCGGGGGGGTGTGTAGCTAGAAAATGCGGGATTTTTAACATGGTTGCAGCTCCCATCACCATAGATGCCATTATCCGCAGACTGAAATGTGTCGACGGTGCATTTGGAAACGCGGGCACCTTTTTTATCTTTTTATTATTATTATTATTTTCCGGAATTTTTATTGATAAATTTCGTGCTAACAGTCGTTTTTGCTTCTACCTCATTGAGACCCCCTCGAACTCTTGCCTTCATCGCTGTTCACAAATTGCACAGGCGCGAAGTAACATGATGGTGCCTGGCAAGCTGGTGGATAAAAGATGAATCATGTCGGACATTTGGTAGCCATCGTATACTGTGTGGATCATTTGTTCAACGACATGTATTCGTAGTAACAATTGCATCTTGGACCACAACTTTCAATGTCTGCTGCTGGCGGCATTAATCAGCATACGCTCGAAGGAAAATTCAAGCAGTCGCTCCGAGGGCGCGCTTCTGCATCCGTAACTAACAAAGTTCTCTCTCCCGTTCCTTTCTCATGCTCGGCCTGCCTGCCTTCCCCGAGTACCGAGCGAAACCAAACCCACTGTTAAATAAAATAAAATAAAATAAAATAAATAAACGCTTTGTCGTTCTGGATTGGGTCATGGAAGTCAGGACTGGCTCATATAAACCATTAGTATCAAATTTATTTACATGCTGGGCCAAGTGGGTACTGGAAACTGACAATCAAAACGTGCTACGTTTGTGAAATTTTGTCTGTTAATGTTTAATACATGGTGTTCTGATTTTGTTATTTATTTGCAAATCACAAAATCGCATTGATAAAAAAAGGAGCTTCGCTTACTTTGATGCAAAAGCATGCTTGTTTCCGGTTGAATCTTTTTAGCCATATTTATTGACGTTTTTACGAAACTTTTCGAGTATTATTAATTTTAAATAATTTTTTTTACAATATATTTTGTTATAAATTTTTATTTTATATCTATGATACAAAAATTAGAATCAAATTAAATCGAAGGAGGATACCAAATTATCTCTGTACAATGAGATTCTTAGAGTAAAAGTCGAAAGTCGAAACAGCTTCTTATGTCGCCCGCTTTTTTTCACGGGCCTTGTCCATTTCGCGTGCTTTCACTGCAAAACCGAAGTGAAAAGAGCTCCCTAATCCGGGTTCCGCTTATCCCAGTTTGGTATTTGTAGCCAGGATAGAGCCAACCAGGATGGGCGCGAACTCATTATCTTCCGATTCAATCACCGATCTCGACGAGCAGATCTCGCAGCTTATGCAGTGCAAGCCACTCTCCGAGTTGCAGGTTCGAGTTCCCTTTCTGCTTGTTTCCAAGAAATTAGGTCAGAAAATTGCAAATGGACTTCCCGATTGTTTAATTTGTTAGCCTGTGGTATGTTTTCGTTCTTGTGTATGGTTTGATCTGTTTTGAAGTGTTTAATACGAGTAGACCATATGAAAGACGAATGGATAAGATTTTTGAAGTAATCATTTTCTGGTTTTGATTTTGACAGAAGATTGGTAGTTAATATAGCATTTCCTTCGCATGCAGCATTTATTGATTGATTATGTGATGTTTGTATCATCTAGGGTTTGCGTGTGTAGGCGACTGATGGAAATTTTGATGTTGGAATGTAATGATCCCACTGTTTTCTGGTGACGTGAGGAGTTTTGGGTAATTATACTTTTCTTTTTATGGGAATTGGAAACTCAATTTGATTCACTTGAGCTGAATTGTCTAGGCATTGACTATGTCTTCTTGCTGTGCCAATAAAGAATGATGCCCTTGTCTTTATGGGCATGTATCTTCTTTCATAGGGACTGGAATGGCTTATTGGTTTTAAACTTGTTTTATCTGTAGGTTAGAGCATTGTGTGACAAAGCTAAGGAGATACTGACATCAGAAAGCAACGTTCAGGTGTGCCCTCTGCTCTTTGCCTCAGGAAAACTTTATCTTTTGACTCAATTTAGTTGGTAGTTAGTGAACCTTTTTTTCTATTTAAATTTGTGACTTAAAAATGCTATCCTTCATTTCAATGAATCCAAATTGTATTGATTACATCAAATTGTTGTGTGTGACAGCCTGTGAAAAGCCCTGTGACAATCTGTGGTGATATTCATGGGCAGTTTCATGATCTTGCAGAACTTTTTCGTATTGGAGGGAAGGTATCAGTTTCTGACTCGGATTGCTTTGTCATTTTAACACTTCTGTTTAAGATGTGGGGTTGTCTAAAATAATTTATTGAGACCACCAATGCTTTTGAAGATTGAAGTGTTCTTGAGGTATAGTCAAGTAAATCGCAACTAGTCAGATAGCTGCTTGTTTTACTCCTTGCGCCACCCACCATGCATTTTCTTTTGAGGTGTGACCACCGATTTTTATCTCCTGCAGTCTGTGTGTAGTTTGGTTCTGCTGTTTTTTCCTTAATTATTTGCTAGGAGCTTTTGTTGTTGCAGCTTGTTTGGTGCCACTGTTGTTTTGTTTGGGTCATGTCATATTACACCACAGAATGGTTCATCAAACATCATTATCCTTGGTTGCTCAAGACATATCATGTTGTCTTTGTGCTTATCTGCAAATATCAATTCATGTTATGCAAATATGTAGGTTAGGCAAATTTGCAAATTAAGTCTCCTGGAGTCATTTGTACTAGTCAACTATATATTTTAAAAGTACCCTTGTATTTCTTTTATCAATAAGATTGTTTTTTTTTTATTAGAATCAGTTTCATAATTTATAACTGTTCTAGCAAATTATGTTGACAGTGTCCGGATACCAATTACTTGTTTATGGGAGACTATGTTGACCGAGGATATTACTCTGTTGAAACTGTGACGGTAAGTGCATTATTGAAGCAGTCATTTGTATGTTACTTCAGTTTAGAATATTAGTACTAGAGAGACGAACTATTGATGTCCTTTTTTGTTGCTATTCATCAGTTTTTACTTTGTTAGAATAGACCTGCAAAAAGAAGTAGAGTCTAAAGTATATCAAGATATCACTAGCAGCCTTTTTTGTGTTGCAAAGCTGGTTTCTCCATCTGACTTGGAGCCTTCTTCTTTTCCCTCTTGATGTTAAAGCTTCTTCTTCTTCTTCTTCTTCTTCTTCTTCTTCTTCTTCTTCTTCTTCAAACAATAGGATAGTGGCTAGATATAATTGAATATGTAATTGGCTCTTACTTCTTCATCTTTTTCATACCAGGTTGGATAATGGCTGAGCCATGTGGAGTAAATACATGAATTTCTAGTTGATTGTTTCTCACACATTTGAGTTCAAACAGCACATAGGTTAAGCGTGCATGCTAGGACCTTTGTCATCTCATTTGAGATATTCTACGTACAGATTTATTTTCTCTGATGAATCTTGATTATGGCTTCCTGACAACAGAGAAAATATACAGTGGAAATGTTATAGATTAGTGACAGTGATTTCTTCTTTTTTCTATCCAGCTGTTAGTGGCATTGAAAGTGCGTTATCCACAAAGAATTACCATTCTCAGAGGAAATCATGAAAGTCGTCAGGTACTTCTTTCTCTGCATTATGGTCTTCAGTCTTTTTATGTGATCATCAATTACATTGAGTCTTATATATCAAACAATTCTGAATATGTTTTCTCTAACTTGTGAAGTTCATTAAAGGTTCCAAATAGTGAGATGGTCTTTTTCTTTTTCTTGTTTTTTTGTTTTTCAATTTGCTTTGGACTAAGAGTCAATACCATACTGCAAAATGCTGAATTGATTTTCAGTTGGAGACTTCTGGACTAAGTGCTGAGCAGCTAACTTCTGCTTCATTTTTGTCTTCTTCTGGACAGATCACTCAGGTCTATGGATTTTATGATGAATGTTTACGGAAGTGAGTTTCTGTCCATAACTTTTGTTAGCAGTCTGTGATATTCTACTACCCTATCAGTAGTGTGTTGAATGCACGCACATAAAAGCCCCTTCCTTTTTCCATGAAGGGACTTCTTTGTTGACTTTGTTTTCTTGCCAAAATTATTTTATTATGTCTTATGAAAAGTTGACAAGCAGCATAAATCTTTTTGACAGAACAAGATACTGAAATCTAGAAAGCTTTTCGGATGGCTGAAAAGGCCAAAGTGAAGTCACTTTTACTGTCAATGGACAGAGCTGCCATAGAAGGCATCCTTTTTATGCATATGTTAGTGTGATGTCTGTGTTATGCATCTTGTTGACATTTTTATTTTATCTGCCTGAAATTTGCTAGCATCAATGTTTATAATTTGTCTGTTTTGTTATTGCACTTTTGGTACTTTAAGGAGCTTCTCAACTGATCTAGTTCATAAAATCTTAATAATGCTTTAGACCCTAATTTATTTTTCTATACATATTATTTAATTATTCATGGTATGATGCTCAGACTCCTCCCACACTCCATTTGTTTGAGCATGTGATGTGTGATTACTTTTGGCAATATTGTAACCTATTAGATGAAATCAAATCAATTAAACATACAGGTGAAATACAAAGTGTGCTACTAATAAAGGCCATATTTGTTGCTTTGGAAACTTCTATGTTCTGTTTGTTGAGTTGGGATGAGCTGCCAATGGTTTTTTTATACTTGTGTGGTTATGGAATTTTTTTTTTTTTTAAATATTTTTATCTTGTGTTTGTGTCTTGCTTATGCATGTTTGTGATTTCTTTTTCTCCTGATATTGTTCAGGTATGGCAATGCTAATGTTTGGAAGACCTTCACAGACCTCTTTGACTATTTTCCATTGACTGCGTTGGTTAGTAAAACTTGATATAATTGTTTAGACTGCTTGATTTAGTTGTTTTTCTTCACGCTTAAATGTTTTTTTTTAGTATATGACTTCATGGATGTGAGGAAGCAAGGGTGTGGTTGGTGGGGATAACTCATATATTCATGCAAAGCTTGCATGCAATAGCAAGTTTGGTTATTTGGTAGGATTAAAGACTCTTTCTCAGCATGCTTGCTGGAAATATCTTGTCTGCAGGTATTAATGGAGCCAATTGTTATTTGAATGCAACCTAGGCTGAGTTATATTCAATTAGAAATTTCTCATAATATTTTGAGATCACTTGGTTGAATTTTAGGCTTCATGTGGTATTTAGGGATGCTAGATACGTAGAATTTGGGAGGAGTTAGTGGATGGCAACAAGCTAATCATTTGATGGATGTTGAAGCGATTACTGCTGGTAGTTAATGCTTAATATTGAAGTCAAAAATTTTCCTCTTTAGGTTGAGTCAGAAATATTTTGTCTGCATGGTGGATTGTCACCATCAATAGAAACCCTTGATAACATAAGGAACTTTGATCGTGTTCAAGAGGTTCCCCATGAAGGAGCCATGAGCGATCTGTTGTGGTCTGACCCAGATGACAGATGTGGTTGGGGCATATCACCTCGGGGTGCTGGTTATACTTTTGGCCAGGTAACTCGAGCTCTGTTTAACCTGTTCTCTCCATCTATTACAAAGGTTGCATGCCCTTTTTTTCCAATAAGCAGAAATAAGTTCCTCAAATTGCCATAACCTTTTGTTTGTTAATTTTCTGCAGGATATATCTGAGCAATTTAATCATACAAACAATTTAAAATTGATTGCTAGAGCTCACCAGCTTGTCATGGATGGCTTTAATTGGGCACATGTAATACATCTTGCTGAATTTCTGGCTTTCACATTTTGCGTTATGCACTGAAGGCTTTAGGTGTTATCCTTTGTGACATGACATTGTTTCCTCTGTACAGGAACAAAAGGTTGTTACTATATTTAGTGCACCTAACTATTGTTACCGCTGTGGAAATATGGCTTCTATATTGGAAGTTGATGACTGCAAGGGCCACACGTTCATCCAGGTCCGACTCCCTTCCCATCTCCCCTCCCTTCTCTCCCCATTACCCCCAAATAGAGTTGCAGTTTTTCAGTTTCATAATGTGGTGTTCTTCTTTGGATTTTCTTCTTTCAATGCATTGCAGTTTGAGCCGGCGCCTAGGAGGGGAGAACCTGATGTTTCTCGTAGGACACCTGATTATTTCCTGTGAAGCAACCTCTTATCGACAATCATGTGCTTCCCTCCATCCCTACCTCATTACTAAGATATGACTCGAGGATCTTAGTTACAGAAATTCTGTTGGGTTTTATTATTTATATTCTTTGGGACTACATGAGCCTAAAGCGCGTACAATTGGCCAGTTAGGAAAAGCGCTTTCTTAAGCATTTTGCTCCAGAATTTGAATTGGCTGGCCATTCAGCCAGAAATAAGCAAAGCCGATTACCGGCCCTTAGTAGGAAATTATACCTATTTAACAGATGTGGATATGCTTGTTTCGACAGACTCCTCTTCTTCTCCCATTCTTTGGGGGAGCTGTGGGGAGATACATGGATTTGACTATATCTAGTGGATGCTTTATTTTTGAGTCTTTGACCTTTTATTTTCAGCAAGAATTATATGAAGGGCAAGTAGTTCCTCTCTCTCTCTCTCTCTCTCTCTCTTTCTTTCTGATAGAGCAGTGAACCTTCTGTTCTATGAACCTGGCACCCGAAGGCATAGCTTGAGTATTACTCGCATCACCAGCCACACACACAGAGAGGCACTGTTATTAAGGAACTACCCGGGAAAGAAAAGGGGGAAGACCTGAATTAAAACGAGAAAAAGCAAAAGACGAAAGAGCCAACTAGTTTTAATTGGGTGTTTGTGGAACCCAATCCCAAGGCTACCAACATTTGCTTTTCTTTTCTCTTTCTTTTTCTTTTTTTAATTATTTATTTATTGAACCCAGGAAACACTCCAAATTGAGTTGTAAAAATGACGTAGCATGTGCCGCTAACAGCTGTCAAAAGTAACTGCCGCTGGCATCTGTGTCCCACTGAATTGGTTTCGAATTTTTATTTTAAATTTGGGAACCCATCGCTGGTAGGCTCATGGGAAGAAAAATGAAGTACGGAGGGCAGTAGGTATATATAAATATATAAAAATAAAAAATTGATATAGGGAGATTACTTGAAGGGCGGAGCAATTGAACATGCCCGAAATCACAATCACAATCCACGGCCATGCACAGGGTAAACCTTTAAATCTCACTTCACACGTTAATTTCACATTTGCTGGACAAGAAAGTAATGGAATTATACGTGATCAAATTGTATTTAATACAATAGATACAGATCACTAGAGGTAACATTATATTAGGTTTCCTCAATTGACAAATTTACATGACCTACAAAATCACAATGCGTGGACGAGCCAATAGGGCTAACTATAACCATATGTAGTGGACGCCGTGTTAAAGAGGCTAATGCGATGTTACAACTTTAGAAATGAGAAGAGAGATGGAGCAAGATCCACCACGGCCCACGCCAGGCCCGTATATTGGAGGAATCTAATCCCTGTGTCGACGTCAAATGAATCCTGGTTAGAGAAAAAGAATAGCTTCTGGACATAACCTGATTGCTTGATTTCATCTGTTTTTTTATCTGTTGCAGACCCATTAAGCATGGGGATGTAGCATGTGGATTTTATCGGAATTCCCAAGGATTTTGATACCACAGGAAGAACTCGTTTGGCCAGAGCCTTGCTGCAGAATTTTGCCGTGAGTATCGTTGGTATTCCCACCAGCATTCTCCCAAAAAATGTAGGGACCGTGAGTTGGTCCGTGAATATGAGTGCCACGCCTTCATGGTGGAACTGGTGGTACGTTTGCTGGATCCCAGCCACCTGAATAACATTGCAAATTTAAATTGTGATGTTAATGGGGCGATTTCTATCGCTGAACACATTACAAAGACGATACTTGGCATTCAAAATCAACATTTGATGCTCCAGTAAAGCCAGTTTATGCCAACTTGTAAGAGTGAAAATATTATTCGAGGAAGCCATCTCTTTGGCAGTACACAATATGACATGTTGGGAACAAAAAAAAAAAGAAAAAGAAAGGGACAGCACATTAAGGGAAGAAAATTTAACAAATTATGGACAGGAGAGAGGAACTAAAAATTAGAGAAGAGAATACTACAAGAGAGAGAAGTCTTCGTTGTTATCTCCGCCAAGGGGGAGATAAGTGCAGCTTTTGGTGATTAGCTGACAACAGGTTACATTAGAACATAAATAATTTGGGGTCAAAATCCATTTAAAAAAATCCCAACTATTATTTAATCCGTTTTGTTACCAATCTACTTTCTCCGTACATTTTATTCCATGTTTCTTCATTATTTTATGTTTCTACATTGTATTAGTCCCACCTCCTTCCCTCCATTCTTCTTTTTAGACCACGTGCAACCAGAAGGTTTTTTTTTTTTTTTATTCTTGATTTGTGTTATAAATGTTTCACCACTCCTATGGGGGAAACAGAAGGCATAGGCCAATTCTGATCATGTGTTGTCAACATTTTCATAATACATCTATACATATTTGTCTCTCATGTTAGCTACCTGTCACCATACAACTCATAAGATGCATAAACAAAGTAGTATGTGTCATGAATCATCGCTGAGATTTTCCATTTAATGCCCCTCTCATTCTCTTCTCTATTCTTACTGCCGCAAATTTTTGACGAAATATAGAAACAGGCTAGTCTGTTCACTTTGCATGATCCGCAGGCAAATGTAAAAAGAAAAAATAAAGCCAAACATTGATTGCCGTAAAATGGGTGAACAATTGCTTACTATGCCAAATGCAACACCGTTGAATGCTGTATGGAACTCAAAGCTTGGAGTTGGACACTCAGGAGTTGGATATGCAAAAAGCAACAAGAAGCTGAGAAGAGCCCAGAAGGTTGTTACTACAAAAGTGTGAGTGCAGATGTAAGGATACCAAGCAACCTGGCAACATTTTGAAACCTGAATATCTAGCTGCGTTAGTTTGCTATTTCAGCGTTCACTGAACCAGATATGATGGCCTAATTTTAGACAAAGCGAGTGTTATTTAAACAGAACTTCCATGTTTCATATCTGATCTTCTGATTTGCGTAGGACATTGTTTGAGTAAAGAGAATAAAATACACAATTAAGCCTACCAGTTTCAACAGCTCCACATCAATTTCTTACTCTCAAAAATAGTCAACTCAAGGCCATCATCTGAAGCCTGCTACAAATATTAATTATGTCATGGGTTTGATCCTATAATATCCTTCACAATGGTGTCAATGTCAGCCTTCTAAAAGTTTTCTCCTGAAACAGAAGTAGCCTGTGCAATAACATCCTCAGTGAAGCTATGGTGCACACCCTCCAACATTGATGAACCAAAAGAGGGAACGAAGTGATGACGAAAAGAATAGTTGTGCCAACTGAAATAATGGCGGCTGCCAGAACATAACTAATTGCTAATTCTTATGGTGACTGACTCATCAAACTCATACCAGTTAAGCAAAATTCTAGTAACCAACATGGCAGGTGGACAAACGGATAGACAAAAATAGCTTCTGCAATGTCTCTATTTATTTTTTTTATTTTTTTTTTTTTCATTTTGATAGGTGTCTATTCAAAAATTTTGATGTTGGAAATATTAAAACTAGATTTTCCCATACCATTTTGTCCGGAGACTATGAAGTTGTCGACATGTTCATTGACGGTTAGCCATAAATAAAGGATCACCAATCCCATAGCCAGGCCACCAATGACATCAATTACGCTGTGCATCCCAAGGTAAATTCTTCCTACCAGGCAAAAGCAAATTTTAGTATTGAGCTTCAAGTGACCAAAATAAAACAAAAAACAAAACAAAATCTGCCAACAACTTAAAGACAATGCACTTACCAAAACCAGTGAGGAGCACAAACAGACAAACGATGGCAAATCCCACAAATTCCAGGGCGGCATCTTGATTTTGCATATGAGATAGGACATAGTGCAAGAGATACCTGATTAAATTCCATTTGCAAGGCACATGATTAGTACAACAGTTGCTGTAGAATGCCAAAGAACAAAGCACATAGATGATACGGCACAACATAATAGGGAGAACAGCAGTCACTCTTGAAATACTGGGCTTGGCACACAACTTTGAATAAACTCTTCCTAGAGCATAGAGGAAAACTGGTGGTGTCTATTTAAGGAGAAAGGATAAGTACCCAGATAAGCAGACTGTATTAAGAGTGTGGGAAGATGGCAACCCATATTCCAAAGCATTTTCTTCTTCATCTTTTGTGGCAGTTATTCTCCTAACAGGAGGACAAGTAGGTCTAGGAGCTGACAGAATATCCTACGTAGGAAGAATTAATTTTAAGGATTCATTCATTTGGTTGCAAATGAAAGAATATAAGAAAGAAAATGGCATGAACTACATATGAAAAGATAGCAGTTACCTTTATGGCGTTCCCTATATAATCACAGACAGCCATCAAAAGGGTCATCTGCCTAGCCAATTTAACATGCCCGCTCTACAGAATAAAACCCAAAACTATAAAATTTAGATATCAGCAGACAAAACTTTCATATTAAAAAGTACATAACCGCGAGAAAGAAATTCCCAGTCAAGACAGAAATCATACCCAAAAGAGCAAAGGAAGAAAGGCAGTATAAAAGGGGATGGAAACAACACATGACAAGGCCGAGAATAAACCATCCAAGAATCCATGCTGGTATTTCTGCAAAATTCACAAACAAAGGTATTCAGGGAACATAGAATATAAAGAAACAAAGGGAATAGAAAAGACAGAAAATTCTTAGGTTGTATTTATATGGCTGAAATAAAGTCATCATCACCTGAATCTGGATAATTGTAGGAGTGCCAGTGATCACAAGATGGGCCACCAAAGGTTGCAACAAAGATCTAAACTTTTGGGTTGCATTAAGACATGAAGACATAACAATCCATGAAACAATCCCACAGAGACTCAATCCTTGCCATAATGCTGTACTTTCCATTACACACAGACACAAAAAAACACTTTTTTCTCCTTCTCTCTATCAATGATCTATTCCCCCTCTCTTTCAAATTAACTTAAAGGAGGGACCTTTCGATTAACCTTAAACAAGGGTCAGAATTTGAATAGAGAAAAAAAAATCACATAAGAAGATGGATCTTTCTATCTGAAATTCAGTCGGGATCACAACAAATAAAAGAATGGCAGACACAAAAAGCCAAGTTAAGACAGAAAGTTTACGAAACTATCAGCGGGACTTGGACCCATGAGACAGCTTCAAATTCTTACAAGATTTTGGGTTGCCCTGTTTTTTTTATTTATTCATTTGTTTTTACATTTTGATAGTTATTTTTTATATTATTTTTATTTTTCCTGTTGACTTTTCTTGGATGTGGTGATTCTGGTGGCAGAGCATGTAGCGAGAGCTGACATTGCCAGCAGCCGCGGGCCCACACGCACAGCCAGCCAGGCCACTGTTGTGGTTGCTTTTGCGAGTTTTGCGCTGGCACCTGGCAGAGAATGGGTCAAAAATGATTTAAATTGCAACGACGCCAAAAGTAACATTTCTCTGTTGAAGGAAATAAATAAACTAAAGCCAATAGACTTGTGAGTAATTAGTTATTTGCCGTTTTGATAAAAAAAAATTCTGAGCTTCGTTTTATGGTCAGAGAATTCAATTAGAAAGTATTTAAATTAGAGTGCTAAGAAATGAAAGAATATATATTTTTAATTTTTAAATTTTCAGTTTTCCACCTAAAATTAGTAGATTTGAAACCAAAATACCAAAATAAGCAACACCCAAAAAAAAAAAAAATCTAATGAGTTATGAAAATATCAAAATACATTTAATTGCATGTAATATTGAAATTTTAAAAATAATTTTTTTTTAATTCAATAGAACCCACATTCTAGTTGCTTAAATCATCTAGCCACAAACTTTTTCTGTAAATTTTTAATTTTACTCAACAAGTAAAGTCTTATGTTGTCAATTAGGTCATTTTTTACTCGTTTAGGAAAATAATAAAAGAAAAAGGAAAGAAAGAAAATGGGCGGAAAAAATTATTTTAGTACGATTGCACTTTTCCTTGCTTGGTTAATCTTATCGGAAATAAATGATCTTTATAAAAACTGCTTTTTCACATGTTTGGACTTTGGAACCAAAAATGAAGAGAATTAAAAAAGAAATACAAAGTAATAAAATCATAGTTCCATTTTTGCTATTTTTAAGGAACAATTACACATGATAGACACAGTTAGACCCAATTAATAAAATAATATAATATATTTATTTTTCTCTCTTTTCATTAATTCATTTTTTGCATTACTCTAATAATATTTACATTCTTTTTAATTGTGTCTAACCTTTATTATTTTTGTGTTCAACAAGTTTTTTTTTTTTTTCCCCTTAGCATAATGAGCGATTCTTGATTTTATTATCTTGGTTAAACCAAGTTTTGCAGAGCATGGGATAAACCCTTTTGATGTGACATACGAAGATTCTAAAAAATTTGCTACGTCAAGTATACTCCTTTTGATGGTTGGCCCTGCAGCTTCTTCTAACTTTCGGAAGCTTATTTTTTTGGAGGACCAAAAAATAGTAAAGTAAATGGACAAAAAAAAAAAGAGTAGACTAAGCCTTCGATCGATGCCGTACAATTTTGACCAACTTAAAATCAGATTTATCTGCATAAGAAAAAAAAAAAAAAAACTATTCATACAACTTAGCCAAAATATTAAATTGAAGCAAATATCATTACTCATTAATTCAATAATAATAGTATAAATAATTAAATATATTTCGAATACTTGCATTAATTAGGATTCGAACTTAATTTGTTTGTATTAATCTTCAGATCAAGGAACACCGTGTCGAGAAAATAACCGAATCTCTTTTAAAAAAACAAATTATTAACTCAAAAATTCAGATTAGACAAAGTTGAGTCAAGATGAAAAACAATAGATGGAATTACCGTAACGAGCACATTGAACTCATACAAACACGAGTCCACGATTACAAATGGCTGGCGGATTCTTTGAAGGAAAGTTTCGGTGCTCCTAAACCGCACGATGACAACAAAAGGAAGTGATAATATTAGTTCTTTAAGTGAGAGGATCGAATTTAATGACCTTGCAAAAGATAAGGTAAAATAATTTTGTTAATCATTTTCTGTGATGAATTAAAAATCAACTCTATAGATTACTTATAAAATATAAGAATTACCTCCTTACCACAATACAATACTTTAAATTTTATATTTCTATTCTCGAAATTTTAATTTTTAATTTTAAAAATAACAATATAAAATTTATAAAAAAAGTATTAAAAAATTATTTTTATGATATAATTTATGATTATATAAATCTTTTAATGTACCGCTAATATATATAGGCATAATTTAGATTATAGGCCGCGATCATGACTGCATGGTCAATATTACCATCAGACATTCTCAAATAACGTTTTATTATCAAAATCAATAATACCATGCGAAGTAATGGGTTTATCGTAATTCTTTTATTATAAAATGCTCGTACTTTTTTATTTACACAGCTTAATGCATTAAAGTATCAATGAAATGCTGTATAGACAACTCAGCTTGCGGCACCAAAGAATATTGCAGCTCAAATTTTGGTCCCTTGAAGCAAAATTTTTGCCGCAGTCCCGAGTAAGACAACTATCTTAATAATAATAATAATAATAATAATAATAATAATAATAATAATAATAATAATAATAATAATAATAATAATAATAATAATAACAACAACAACAACGACTAAATAAATAAATAAATATTTTTAAAAAATAAAAAAAGTACAACCAATTATGAGAATCTTAGTAAAAAAAAAAAAAACTTAATTTCATTCAATGTGCATTTGTCCCCTATTTGATCTGTGACACATGGAAGAATGTACATTCATCTCTATGGTGTCTCCACTCAGAGGATCGCAGCTTATAACCCAAATGCACATAATTCTCACTCATCAATTAGGAAAGGAAGATGGTTGAGTTCTTAGATTGTTTAGATTTTTTTACAAAATATCTTTTTTTTTTTATATAAAATTTCTCTCTTTCTCTATCTATCACTCTCTATCTCTCTCCTCCTTCTAGCTCTTTTTCATTTTACCGAATCAAACGCCCCATGAATATCCTCTTAATATAGCTTTCTCCCTTAATTCGCATTTTGTATTATTATAATATTATTAATTTATATTAGTTTTCAATTGTGTCTAATTATTTATTATTTTTATGTTTAACAAGTGTTTTTTTCTGTTTTTTTTTTTTAATTAATTCTTTCCTTTAGCAGAAGCTTCTGAGATTCTAAGATAGACAATTAGACACCTTTGATGTGACGTATCAAGATTCTGAGATTTTGTTATGGTAAAGGATGATCCTTCCGATGATTGACTCGGCTGCTTCTTCTCACACTTTCAGAGGCCGCTGCTCCTGGATGGTAAGTCATTGACGGCTGCCCTACAATTTTGACCATTTTAAAATTTAAAAACGGCAATGCAAATAGATTTGCCCACCAATAAAAGAGGAAAGGACCAAAAAAAAAAAGAGAGAGAGAGAGAGAGAGATTTACTCGTCCACCAAAAGGCGATTGCTTTCTCCTTTCTCATAATTTTTTTACTCCTCATAAAATTAGAATTTGAAATTTCTAAAATGAATGTTAAATTTCTTAATTTTTGAGAGTGTCCTAACAGAGAAAGGATAAAAAGAAGGTTATTATCGAAGTAGAATTTCTGCGAGGGCCACCTCTCATTAGAAAAACATGAGAGAAAAAGCAAATAATATCATAGTTTAGACTAGGGTTCCAAATGAATTTTCAGATCAAGCAAGACTACGTCAGGAAGATAACTGAGATTTTCTTTTTTATTATTATTATTAATCCAAAATTTGATGGAATCGGGTCAAAACGAAGAACAATGGATGGGATTAGGGTAATAAGCATATTGAACTGTACAAACAGATGAATCCACAACTACAAACGCTTGATAGATTTTTTTTTGGTTTATTAAAAAAAATATTAAATCGTACATAATTTTTTATCTCAATAAATACTGTATTTCTTTTTAAAAGATAAAATTATAAATTCTTAAAATAAAAATTTAAGTTTATAACGAGAATATGTTTGTTAAATATGAATTTTTCAAAGGAAAGGTTTGGTGCTGTCAAACGGCACGAGGACAAAGAAGGGAAGTGATAATATTAATTAATTATTTAAGTTGGAGGATCGGAGTCAACGAACTCGATTATGTCGTCTTTGGGTTTTCCTTTTTTTGTTTTTTCTGCGGGGTGGGGTTGGATTGCAAGATATTTTATTATTATTATTTATGGTGAAATTGTTCAAGTTTTGGATGAAATAATTTATTAACCTGATATACACAAAAATTCATTGACGCCTCGTCCGCTGTAAATCCATTGACTTTGCCATTACAAAAGATAATCTTTGAACACCTCAAATCCAACCCATTTGTGGATTCAAAGGGTAGGCCCGTTAACGTTGCATCTCCACTGAAATTCTGTAAGTCCATAAGCGAGTTCTGGTCCCATCTTTATGTCTCGGTTGAAGGAGCTTTATGGTGATGGGCTCGTCCAATTAAAAGCTCCTCAAATTGACACATAAATTAACCCACCCCGGTGACGATCTATGAAAATGATGAATGGACACGGCGACGGGTACATAGACATTGTACGATATAAATAAGAATATGAGGCAAGCAAATTTTTTAAAACTCAAGACACATGTATGATGTGGATACTAGACACAATTGTAAATTATATATTTGATATTATATATATGTAATTTAAATATTTTTAATAATATTCATATTTTTTTAACTACAATTTATAATAATTATTATGTTATTTTAAGTTGTAATTAATATTTTATTAAATTATTTAAATATATATATTACATATATATTTAACATAATATTTTAAAAATTATAGCTTAAAATAATCAATATAATTAATAGAATAAAAAATATTTATTTTTTTCATATCACACTATTAGTTGATATGTTTTTAAAAAAAAAAAAAATAATGTGTGTAACTTTTAAAAATTTTAAAATTAGGTTTATATGTATCTAATATATATCTAACACATTAATATCAAACGTATATATCAAAAATATTCAACATGTCACATGTGCATTAAAAGCATCTGACACACATATCTATTTTTTTTATATTTTTATATTTTTTATATGGATTGAGATGTTTGACATATATTAAAAAAATATTAAACTATTTGACATGTGTATTTAACATGAACACACATCGTTTTATGATTATTTGCGGTTATGCAAAGGAAGGTATAAATAGGAGTACGCAGTTAATTCTCTTTTAGTCCACATATTCACGTGAGTAAACAATTGTTGGGATGTTAACGTAAAAATATAAGTTGACTCGATATGCGCACTATTTGTTTCTTTTTTTCTTCATCTCTGCAAGAAAAACATATCATGTGGGTACGCAGACTACAATTATTTTCCAAATCATTTTTAATAAATTTTTGCTATATATTTACATCCATACAGTTGAATTGGAAGAATACAAAAAAAAAAAAATCCTGTATAGGAATATGTTCTGGGGTGCTCCAAACTCCAAAGCGATTATTAGCATTTTGGACTTGTGATTGAACAAGCAGAAGCGTTGTAATGGATATGTAAATTCTTACATGCTTATCCCCAGAGTATAATTACATCATTTCTCAACGACGTCTATGCAAATGTATAGCCGAGAACCACGAAAGCACATGCGAAACGAGGGCAACGGGGAATAATGTAATTGTCGTACAGAAACAAAAGATCTATGACAAACAAGATCTTTTCATTACAATTTCCCCCTTTTTTTGGGTACTCAATATTTGTAAGCAAACTAATTGCTTGTAGAAGGGGGAATTTGTCAATTGTCGTTAGAGGACGGGGGCAGTGCGTGGGTGATGATTGACGGATAGGACACAGGATTCCCTCTAACTCATCCCTCCCTGACCCCTTAAAGTCTGGAGAGTAGGTGAGATGGTTGATGATTTTCTTCATTCATTTTACATAGAAATAACCCAATAAATATGGCATAAATTTGACATGAACAATTGAGCATAATAATTGTATGGTCAGCTCCTGGCAGGTTTAATTGCAGCAACACCCTGGAATTGACGGAAATCAATGATGTCTGCGGAGGAAAAGGGCAACTTTGAGTTCGATGGGAGCAGCTTTGGTTGGCAGATTAGGTCGCAAATGCCCATATTCCAGGTTCAAGGTAGCACGTCATCAATGAAAATAAGTTTTTCTCCAGGATCTAGCCATGTGTATATTGTTGCTGTAATATTTTTATTAAACTTACGGTTCACACTAGTTGAAGTGGTGACCCTTTCATTCTTAAGAAAGCTAGTCTGCAAATACTTCAGTCCACGTTACATTCTCCTAATCCTAAAGAAACAAGGGAACGGCATGCAGATCAACAATGTCAATGAAAAATTGGTCTTTAATTTACAAATAACCATGTTCCTTACGCGGTAGTACAAGACTACATAAAAAACTGAAGCCCCTTAAGCAGAGCATTTATGTGTCTGATATTGTACTTGGCAATTGGCTTTGCCAGAACGAATTCATTTACTCATCTCGATGTCTTCTTCAAAGTAAAAGAAGTGCTCCAAACGTATGCTAAGCATTTTCTGTACACGCACGTAAAAATGATCCATTTTAACTGCGTTTACTCAAAGTCAATGATAAGAGCATACTTGCTCAAGCATTTAGCTTTGCTGCAACTCAATCCATTATCATCAATTCAAGGGTGATCCCCAATCAAGATTCTCTCTGAGATAGTCCGTGTGCATTTCTTTTGGAGGAATGAAGCAGTCCAAAGACAATCCAGCCACGTTAAATGCAACATCATCGATTGTCCATGTCTCTGCCATTCGGGTGATGGCAACGCCAGCCTTCAGATTATCTCCAAACCGTGTGATCATTACACTAGATTGACCTCCATGTGCTATCATCACACCCTCCACCATCTGGTAGTCTTCAATTCCTGTTGCCATTGTGGTTTCCCAGTATGTAGGATAGACCCCTGGAGACTGAATTCTGGTCAAGTACGAGTCCTCTAAAAACACCAGCAGACCACTTCTTTGACTGAAGTAGCCGAATGTTACATGCTTGATCATTTCTGCAGTGTTGTCGCTTCGATCAGCAAGGTCCGCTTGATCAGCAGTCAATTTCAGCACAAAACAATCAACACCTGAGATGCACTTCTCCCCCATGTACTGTGCTGGGGAAAATACAGCCGATATTGCCATTGGATCTAGACCCTACAGGGATTTATCCAATTTTGGAGAATTCAACAAGCACAGAAATTGATAGCTAGTATAGTGCTCTTACAAACTTTAGGAGTTCTACAGGAAAATATTGTAAGCATAATTCAGAGTGTTAAAAGCAAATAAAACTATACAATTTCAACTCCCACTTCAACACATCAAATCTAATACGGTATGAAAAAAAATGAAATGGGTAATTGCATTTTACATGACAGTCTCATGGAGGAAGGGGAATTTACTACTTGCTAGAGCATCATTATCAAAACGAATCATATAATATGTTTTAACTGATTCTGATTTTTGACATAATAAAAAAAAAAACAAAAAGTGATTCTAATTTCACATACATGGTACAAGGGAACCAAGATCTGACACTACTGGGGGATGGTTAGATCTAGTTTCGCTAAAACTAGGTACAATATTAGTAGAGACCAGTTGGCACCTTTAGCATCATAGGTTACATATGGCATGTCGGCCCCTCTCTCCAGCACCCTCAACAAGGTGCCCCACCCCACATAACACCCTTGTCCCAGTAGGGGAAGGGTAAAAAATACAACAAGAAAAGCCAGAAAAAGGAAATGGATCAATTAATGTATGAAATCAAGTAAAATTTTTGCAAAATCACCATTCACACTGATAATTTTCTGGCACCAAAAATATCTGTCCAATTCAAAAACCAAGATACATGGGCTAGTTTGAAAACATTATAACAGCAAAAGCATCATTTCTGCGGTCCATTGCCAGGCCAAGATTTAGACTCGGCTTAGCAAACATTAGGATGGATAATAAGAGAGTGCCACCAATAATGGTCAGTACTTGCCTGAAGAGATCGGCGGAGAGGCCTAACACCACCTTTAGCCGCGTGAGCACCGAGCCATGGCGTGTAGCGCCAAGCTACATTGCCATCACTACCAGCAACAACCTTGTGACCGCCTACAGCTAGCTCAATTAGCCACTTATTTGGGACCATTTGCCACGTTACAAAGCACCCCTTTTGTGCAACTCCTGCGGCTGCAGCAGCAGCAGAGCCGGTTAAGCCGCCCAGCTCATCCACCATTGCCATACTGACTTTTCCCGTGGCAAAAATGTTTTTAACTTTCCCTTCTAATTTCCGGCACCCAGTTGCTGCAATAAAGTGTTGCATAATGTACTGAGCCGAAGAGGACACCTGTTATAGAAAATTAATTGTTACCTATTTTGCCATTGAAATTAGTACTTAATTACTCGTTTAACACTGGTAAATTGCGTGTCCTGCCCGTAATTAACAACATTATTTGATCTTTAGTCGAAAGGGCGTTCTCCTCGAGGAGCATTTCGCCGTGCGTCTGACTAATAAAGTTCATTTGGAGACATTTAGGTGTCATTTCCACCATCATTTCATGAGAACATACCACTTCTGAGTGATTTCAGAAGGTCGCCCTTTTTCACACATATAAGTAATTGGCCTTAACTTGATTACTATATCCCACAAATTGTGGTGCCCCAGAGGCCAGAGTACTTTTTTCGGGACTATGTCAACCTGGGTTGGTAACGAGCCAGTGTGCTCTCAGTGAAGCATCTCAGTTAATAGTTAGTTGCCGATCAGTAATTACAAGGGGGTGGGGGGAACAAAGAAATGGTGGCTCTATTAATTTAGTTTAGTTCTAAAAAGCAAGAATTGTTAAAGCAAAGAAATTCCCAACAAAAAAACTGAAACCCCAATAGATTGTCACTGGAAAAAATATAAATCATCAAAGCCAAAAAGGAACCAGCTTTTCAAGCATTGCATGCCAAGAACAACTAAAAAAGGTTCTTAAGAATTACGGCGGTAATTTAGCAGTAAAAGATATATGTAGTAGAAGCAAATACAGCTCTGACTAACCTCATTGATGGGTGGTTTTGGGTGGACGGAGACAGGGAAAAGAGGGCAACCAAGAACACTCAAAAGGATCTTGAGGTGATCAGAATTTTTGTTGAAGACAAGAGTGAAGTGAGCCTTGAGCCAGTTCCTCCATGAGTGAACTTTCTTTGAGCTGCTTGTACTTTTGTCTTCTTCTTCGCTTATGGGCTCTTCAGATACTGTCGCAAGACGACTCATCTGGCTTCTCTCTCAGAGAGATATAGAGAGAGAGAGAGAGAGAGAGAGAGAGAGCGGTAGTTAATATAGATGCAGCGGCTGAGGAAACTGGAGACGAAGGGTAGTTAAAGAGAGTCCCTTCGTTGATCGACCTTGTGTACACACTTTTCCAGCGCGTCCACCTCAAATTCATTTCTTTTTTATTCTCTTAAGTTGGTCCTTTTTTTTTAATCTTAATTAATTGATAGACTGAACTTGAAAAGGACATGTCAAATCAATAGCCCGCACTTATCATTCACTTTTTTTAAGGTAGAGATTACATAAAAAATAGGAATTATTTTGTCATAAACAAATTTGGTGAAAAATATTTTAAAAGGATTATTTTTATTTTTTTAATTATTATTATTATTTATCATAATTTAATAATTAAATATTTTTATTTATATTATAATTTTTTAAAAATATTTAATCAGAGAGACAAAATTTTTTTATAAAATATTTTATAATTTATTTATTTATAAATTTAATAATTTGTGTTAATTTACGTTATAATTATTATTTTTATTTTTTATTTTTTATATTAAAAAATAAATTATTATTATTATTTTACTTTGTACCAAACAGAAAGCCAAAAGTTCATTCAATTAGAAACGAAGTTAAATAAGGACGATTACTGCGGTAAAGAAAAAGCAAGGAATTTCAATAGCAACTGTTCTTTTTACTTTCGCTTTAACTGGCAACATGATTTCATTGCTGGATTTGCTGACCCACACGGCCACACTATTCAAAAATGATCCAACATTAAAAAGCGCTCACTGAATATCTGAAATGCATTGCTACCCCAAGAAATATTCTCTTCCAAGGGTTCCCCCAAGAAAATCAAATTGTTTGACCATATGACTAGCAACCGGGACAAACAAATGGTTTAAAAAAAAAAAAAAAAAAGAAAAAGAAGAAAAAGGAAAAACAGGGACAATCAAGCAGTTCTCCATCGCCTGCAAATTTACATACCTTGTTAGCAAGTGGTAACTTTATATCTTTACGAATCATCGTAAGCAGAACTTTTAGCTTGTAAAAATTGATATTATTCTCAGAGACAAATTTTGCCTCTACGTTAAGATTTGAGAAATAAAAAGTATTATTATGTTTTAGAATGTAATAGCGACCCATTAAGACCTCTAATGAATGTGAAAAGAAAGACGTAAAGATCAATCAAGCGCACATTAATTGCTTGGCTTCAATGGTTAACGTTGAATTCTGTAAGCTGAAATATTAGGTTGGAAATAGAACAAAAACAAGTGAGGTATTAATTTTCCGTACCATGTAGGATAATTGAATTATGCATATATAAAATCATTTTTGTACATGACAATGGCGCGTGCATGCTATTTTTGTACTTGTATTGTGTGGGTGACTTGATAGAAGGAGCTTTAAAGGAAGGCAAGGCAGATGACATGTCACCATCTTGATTGTATTTGCAATTATGGCTTTTCTGGTCAGTCTGGTGCAATATTAGGAACGGCTGGAATTCCCTATCTCTGCAGGAATTTTTGCAGATATGAAACAGTTATGATCCCATAGGTTATATTGTGACAGGAACGTTACACAGAAATAATGGGTCGTTGGAACCATCATCATGAAGCTGATCTACTTTCCCAAGCCTCTGCAAGCGGCGAGATTTTATTGGTTTAGAGGCAAACCAAACGTTGTGATTGTAGGGTGTGCCATAAATTGGTAAGTTGTGCTCATCAACCGCAATTCGCTGAGTTGGTGTGAGTCGTGACACAGCTGAAAGTGCTTTCCGCTGAAGCAGCAAGCTCTTGTTTATCTTCTCTGTTTTGCTTGGAGGAGCAATTAGTGGAACACATTTCATCGGCATGCTATGCACATTTATTAAATAAAACATACAAATTAAAATTTTGGGTTAAAAAAAAGTGGTCTTTCAAATTGAATGTTACGATAAAATGTGTCCAACAAATATCTCTATTGTTTTATTATTAAGACAAAGTGGCATTATGCAGGCAAGAAATTTTTGATTTGAAGAAGTTCCGTTCACCCAGTTGATTTTATGCATCTTAAAGCCTATGTGTATATTATTAGTTTTTCGTAACAATCTCAATTTATAATAAAAATTACAAATATATATAAATATTTAAAATGTGTTAAATTAATTATATTTATTTAAGAAAATTTTTTTCAATGAAAATTCATAAAGATCATAACGTTATGATTTAGTCTTCATATTTGATCCTTAATTTATAAAATAAGGAACACATTCAGCTTGTTAATCGGAAACACTTTTCGGGTTTGTAGACATTTTTCTATGGTTACACGGTCAATATGAGTAGGAAGGAATAGGGATGAGATTCTTTTCTTTTAAATAAAAGCGGGCCCTTTGACCTAAAACACTTACAAAAAGCAGGCCGTTCCCAGTACGGTGGGGTGTTCCGAAGCCCAGCTACTATTCAACATTGGGTAGACCGCCAAATATTTTATTGGATCAATGGGTCACTTTATGAGGACCGTGCAAAGCTCATACTCTCCGAGTAGTGCCTGTGAGTGCCATCCAACTGGGACGAATCAGCTCTCCCATGCGCAGGGCCAGAGAATCCATTACGCTAGTTTGTTGGTTTTTGTTTTTGTTTTGTTTTGTTTTTTTTTTTTCTTCAGGTGCGTAACACATCTTAGGTTAATAAATTCCGATTCACACAAACGCTTTATTTCACCATCTTTGTAAATGGACCCCACTGAAATTTTACAACCCAGCCAACGGGTCGAGACCGGACACCTACAATACAAAACAACCAAGTGTCAAGAAGTATTGGGTTGAAGGTCCAGAGTTAGCACTCCAAATCTAAATAAAAACTTGCAAATGAAAGTAAGTGAGAAAAACAAATATAAAGAGAGAATTTATGTAAGCTTTTTGGATACTTAAAAGCTTGGACAAGTCTCGTATTAGTAGGTTTTAAATGAGAAGCGATAAGATTCTATGTCCGCTGTCTGATAGATGCATAAGTACTAACAAAGTGACATCTTTACTTAGTAATTGCGCCATCAGACCTCTTGAATTGATCCAACCAGAGTTGGATCCAAGAGATTTCAATCTTACAGACCCATTTAGGTGGGTCTAAGATCCAGCTAAGGATTTTCAATATTACTTCCATACATTGTTTACATTAAAACGGAGGATAGAACTGAAATATGCTAAAACTACATGAGTGACCTGTTTAATTGTGATTTACTAAAACTACATGAGGATAGAACAAATATTCTCTTATATCTCTTATATATATATATAATATTTAAAAATATTTAGTTGAGATAAAATATAAAATTTATAAATTTATTATTCGTTTGAACCTTTAATTTAGATTTAATATTTTTTTTTTCCATTCTTCAATTTTTGTCTTTACAATTCTAAATATTCGAAGGAATCTAGAAAAGCTTTTGAAAAAAAAAAAAAGGAAAAGGAAACTCTGTATTGATCGACATCATTGATATATGCATAATTGGGCAACAAGAAAAAGCAGCGAATATTCGCATTCCTTTTACTTTCTTTCTTTTTTCATTTTTATCATATTCAACCATTAGTTTTCCATCTAGCCAGTGGCACGTGGATTTTCTTCTAGAAGAAAGACGGCCTGGAGCAGGAGAAGGGCAAAATGGGCAATGGCACCGTCGTCGCTCTCATTAGCGCGTGATAACAAAGGACAACTGAAAGTGACGACTGACGCAATCATTGTCCAATTTCAAAAATTGAACAATCTCAACAAAATATTAAAATCTTAAATTTAAATGCTGCCGGCCGGGAAATATATATATATTTTTCGGTTCTCTTTATAAGAAGCTTTTCTTCTAGAAGAAGGGGACTAGAAGCAGTGCAATTGGCACCAATCTGCACTTAAGCCAGGGCCAAAATTGACCGGATACTTCTGGTCACAGTAAGGAAATCTGCTTACGTGTCCTTCTTATCAATCGACGATCTCAAAGGGTCCCACCAAAAAGAAAAACTTATCTTCTTCATAATCGCATCAGGTCTTCCATTTTTTTTTTTTTAATCATATTATCCTGACCCACGCCATGGGTGGAGAGAGGAAGTTCCATGTTGCAGTTGGTCACCTTTCTATCAATTTGCCCGTTTTCTATCACCGATTAAACGTATTGATGTTGACACAGCGTTGATAAACAATAAAGCTATTATCCGATTAAGTTAAAAAAAAAATACAATTTTTTAAAGAAAAAAAAAGAGTACAAATTTTTTTTATTAAAAATATTATTTTTAAATTTATACATACATTTATAATAAAAAAATTAAAATTAATTAAAAATACTCTACCTCAATTTAAAAATATTCAATAATTAATTGTAAAAATTATTTAACTAAATGAGAAAATAACAAATAAAGAAAAAATAAAATTAAAAGAGAAAATAAGAAATATAATTTTTAAATAGTGTGCAATTTACATAATTTATAAATTATAAAATAAATTTTAATTATACTTAAAAAAATTAAAATGTTCTAGAATCTCTTTCTAAATTTTTAATTATCCTCTTTCAATTTATAAAATTTTAAACCATTCATTCTACATCAATGGTCATGCCTATTCTTTTTTTTTTTTTTTTTTTATTGGAGACCACGTTGCAATCAGCCAACCCTTATCTCCATTATTATAGTCAACTCCACTTTAAGAGTGATTTGCTCTCGGTTGTCTTTTTTATCGATGATGACCATTCGATATGGTACTAAAACTGCTTGATTAAGAGATTTTACGATATACCCACTTTGCCAAATAAGCCATATAAGCCATACACTTAATGAATAAACCTAATTCTGATGAATCTAGGTAAGGTTCCAATAAATTGTTTAATTACTAAGTTTGCGTGGGTGGTTTTTGGTCAGCCCTTTTCCCACAACCAGCTCTCATAAACCGCTGGTCAACTCACTTTGTTTGCTCCTTTTGGAATAACTTCTCAAGGAGAAAGCAACTATGCCATGAATGATAAAATTCGTTAAATAAATGCAATTTGTCCACACAGCGCAAGCATAACACATTTATTCTGACTTTGAAACAGTCTTCATTGCGATAATTTTAAACAAATATAATAGAATTTTATATACTTAGTATTGGTTTATGGCTTTAAATTTGAAGAGTTTAGTTTGTATTTCCCAATTTATTTTAATTGTTTGATGTAACCCGTATTTGTGGCGAACGCCGCTTTAGTTGGGTGCGTGGCCCCAGACAAAACCCTGTTGGAACATGGTCCCTGCCCTCTGGATTTTATTCATGAACCGGCGCGCGGTGCACCACTCGCGCAAATTTAAAACTAACCGCAGCGTCCCTTCTAGAAGGAGCGAAGGAGACATTTGCTGTTATCCCTGTACCTCCATTTATTAAAGGAGCGTTACACTACAACCTATCCAACATGAGATTCAGCCTCTCCGTGTGGTTTTCCTGTGTGTGGCTGTACACAAGCGAGAGTATTACAAGATGCTTCAATTAATCTAATATTAAACTACATTAATGGTACCGTTTAATCTGTAGATTAAATTCCAAGTCATATTCCAAGGGATTGAAGGCACATAACTCGAAACGCATATACAATCAACGTGGCCCAGACGAGCTACTAGAAATTCCCATTAACAACTACAATCAACGATAACTTGCCAAAATTGCCCCTTGCAGAAAACACTCAGATACACGTAAATGGTAAAATGCAGCCATTATCTCTGGAGACTTTAGTCAAAAAGCCAAAAAAATACAAAACCACCTGCATCGTTGGTTGGTTCACTATATTCGTGATGCCCTCAACCATTTCTCTTCTATAAACTTCCAAAGGACAACGTTCCTGTTTCAATCAAGTTCCCCGCTTTATATATTCTTGAAGCAACCCACAATTAGCTTCCCACCGAAAATCCTCACACGGTATATTCTTTTTGAGAGATTACGTTAGTTAGAAATGTATATCAAAAGTATCCCGACCGAATTCACCGAGTTGATACCGGGTCTGCCCGAAGAAATTGCTCTCGAGTGTCTGACTCGGTTGCACTACTCGACTCACCGAGTTGCCACCCAGGTTTGCAGAAGGTGGCGCCACCTTATTACAAGCAAAGACTTTTACTACCACAGAAAGGAAACGGGCCACACCCACAAAGCTGCTTGCTTGATCCAGGCAATTCCTCAGGAAACGATGTCCCATCAGAAGAAACCGGTTGGACCGCCCAAATACGGAGTGACCCTGTTCGACCCGGTTAATGGGACATGGGATAGGGTGGACCCCGTTCCTCAGTACCCAGATGGGCTACCTTTGTTCTGCCAGGTTATCAGCTCGGAAGGGAAGCTTGTGCTGATGGGCGGGTGGGGCCCAGTGAATTATGAGCCGGTAAGTCACGTGTTCGTGTACGAGTTCACGACCCGACGGTGGAGGCGAGCCAAGGACATGCCGGAGAATCGTTCGTTCTTCGCGGCGGGGGAGTTAAACGGCCATGTTATAATCGCCGGTGGCCACGACGTGAACAAGAATGCGTTGAACACTGCGTGGGTATACAACGTGGATGAAGACGAGTGGACTGAGCTGCCACGAATGAGTCAAGAGCGAGACGAGTGCCAGGGAATTGCGATTGGCTCCGAGTTCTGGGTCGTCAGCGGATACACAACCGATAACCAAGGCGGGTTCGTCGGCAGCGCCGAGTTCATAGAACTCGGGGAAAAGAAATGGAATCTGGTCGAAGGCGCGTGGAAAGCGACTCAGTGCCCAAGGTCGTGTCTGGGGGTGGGCCCAAACGGCAATTTGTTCAACTGGGCCGAGGTAGGCCGAGCTTTAAAAGTCGGTGCTTGTGGGGTCCAATTGGGAGAAAAAAGAACGTTCGTTTCTGCATCAACTTACCAAGGTGGCCCACAGGGTTTCTTTCTAGTGGAAGGGCAAGATGGTCAATGGGAGAAGTTAAACGTCCCCAGCGAGTTCTCTGGATTCCTGCAATCTGGCTGCTGCATAGATATCTAATGAAAGCAACGAGATACCAGATTGTGGAGACCAATTCAAAACTGGCCTGTTTTTTTTTGGCTGTTTCCATGGTCAAAGCGCGTTCATCTTTGAGGCGAAGGACTATGCAGAAATTATCACTAGTGACGCTCTAGTACACCATGTAAAAAGTAAAAAACTTCTTGTTGTATGGAGAGTCATAATATCAATATGATCATGATCGTCATTTCTAAATCAGCAACAAAGTGGATCGGCTACACAGCGACACCCATGGATGCCCTTAAGCTTTGTTTCCAGGTGGAACTGCCTGATCTTTGATTGTTCGACAAACAACACCTCAATGTCTTGAAAGTGGCACCATTCTATCGAGAAGCCATACGCACCGCTTTCCAATCCCCCCCCCCCTCCCCCGTCTCAGTTGCAACGTAATTCGTTTTTGCAAATCTCATAGATGACCTAATTACACTGCAATTCAAACCATAATATTCATTCGCACATCAAGCAGAAAAAACCCCTCCATTGGCCGTACCCATTGACAGATTTCTTCCAAGGGGATAAAAACCCGGTTAAGCCACTCGAAAATGACATATGTATCACGAAGAAACATGACAAAGTACAAGGAGGCAATGTACAACTCGTTCTAGAGGAGATATCAACCATCAGTTATCAGTTGCCATGACACCTAGAGTCTAACAATCACGTTGCCAAATCAGTGCTTATGCTCAGACATGATCAGGTATTGCCCATAACTTTGTCCGCCTATTTTATGATATGCTCACTAGACACTAAGTCATCACTATTCAATCACCTAGAGTACTCTAGGCTTCAGCTCTGGCTCTGGCTCCTACTTGGGGTTCGGCTCTGGCTCCTAGAACGATATGGGGACCTTGAGTAAGATAGATCTCTATACCTCCTATCTCTTGGAGAGATTGACCTGTCATAAATGGAGATGATAGCAATAAAAATTGTGCAACCCATACGGTAGCAAGAAAGTAAAAAATGCTGCAGTTAACACAGAAGCAAGAAAGACGAGAGGTGCTGCCTACCTTGAATAGCGCCTGTGCCTTGGGGAAGGGGAGTAATAGACTGGACTCCCAGAATAACTTCGTCCATGATATGGTGAATGAGAATATCGCACAGGAGAACGCCCACGGTCATAAAACCGACCCCTGGTAAACAAAATTTTAACATATCACTCATGCTGTGCACCAAACCATGAAAACTTACTTTCATAGTAAGTGAGAAACTTTTATGATCCTTACAAACTAAAGACACCACGAACAAACTGGAACTGACTTCTACGATATTTCACCTTCCAGATGTTTTATTTCCTAAAAAAATTAAACCAGCTACACATCTTTGGCATTGAAATAACACCACCATATCCTTACTGGAAAATTGAATATCAACTGTTACTCATGCCAAAATGATGCATGACAGGGTTTACTAACTTGCAAAACAAAAACAGAGAAGCATCTGGTGGAGCAAGAAACATGGATGTCCAAATACACACCTTATGCGTTCTCTAGCTCTCATTTCTGCAGGTTCCTTCCTATTTTCCTGTGCGAAAACAACTGTGAGCTCCTGGCCAAGAAGAATTTCACCGTCCATATGATGCTTAGCATCTGCAGCATCAGCTGGGTCTATATACTGGACAAATCCAAAGCCGCGTGGCTCTCTGCAACATACATGTCAAAAAACTCAAGTGACGATGCAAAGAAGGCACCAATTGCCAATGCGCTGAACCTTCTCAAGTGTGGACACCATCAAAGAGTATCCTTACTCTGTGCAAGATCATGGAAAGGGTAAGTGACATTTCATATCACTAAAAACAACCATGTAGTTTGCTAACCTTGACGGAGCCAAAATATCTACTCAGTCGATATTCTTCAACCCTTGAACTTCTTGACAATGTATACAAACCCAACTTCCCTCCAAACTTGATTTTCAATAAGATCATCTTGGACAGTAGTCTTATTACTTGATTGGTGTCTTCCAGTACTCTTATTACTTCATTGATGTCTTCCAGAGTACTCTTACTACTTCATTTGTCTTCAAAACTTTCAAATAAGAACCAAATTCCCATAAACCAATACAAAATGCAAGATACAACCCCTTTATCGAACAGTTATGTGACACGTGAAGACAGAGAGACAAATTGAAAGAAGTGTATGCACAATTCAACTAAATCCAGAGTATCTAATGGAAAACTCACTAAAGATAGAGTATATAGTTACCCAGTATGAAAATCCCGAGGCAGGTAAATGTCCTTCAGAGGACCAAATTGTCCAAATTGTCCACGTAGATCTTCAGGCCTGATACAACAAAAAGCTTTGCATTTAGATGTAACACCAGGTCAAACTAATAAGATACCTACTCAGAATAATTTCCCTAACACAACAGGCATATATTTGATGTGACTCATAATTTTTAGAGTTTGAAGCACAATCTTATCCACATGAAAGAATGTGAAACAAAGGGAAACTATGTTAACATCAATGTTCAAATTTATGAATTTCAATTGCTTGAATGCAAGAAGACCAAACCTGCAATCATGACGAAGATTGCGAACTAAAAGACTAGTAGGAAGATCCCTATCACGACCTCCATATCGAACCCTTGGGCTAGGACTCCAATGCCTCCTTCCATAACCCCTTGGGGGTGAAGGGCTGTAACTGTAGCTTCTACCTCTCATTGCTACCAGATATCACCTACTTCAGACATCAGAAGGAAACAGTATTATTCAAACATTTTGGCGGACAAAGAAATTGATTGTACAACAAGACTCAGAATGAGTTGCACCAATATAGGCAAATCAAACTAAGTAGCTATCTTCAACTCCAAAAATTATGAGTTGTCACGCAGACAAATCAAATTTAGCAATTCTGCAAACTACTTGATCAAACTACTTTAGTCTCCCACTATCACACATTCAACAACTTATCTAATTCTAGTTTGCTGGTACTGGAGTCGCAATAGGACTGAAGATCTTGAGTTCAAGACCCAGTCCGAGCCAATGAATCAAAATAACAATAATAATAATAATAATAATAATAATAATAAAACACATTATTAAAGTGCCACTTGATGACCTGGGAAAAGGAATTAACAGATGAAACAACATGTCCGCCAGACTCGGGTTAAAGTTTAATTTGTCAACCCAAAAAAAATCTCCATTCCCATATCCAAAGAATACAAAATTATTAGCCTCATACAAGATAAATGGAAAAATCAATGAAAATCCTCCGCAGTTCGAAATAGACCATACAATCAATTACCAATAACAAGATTATATACAATCCTATACTTCAATTGTTTAGCCTACCATTAGAACATTACAAAAACAAAACCTACTAAAGAAACCGACATCAATCAACAAACTACATATCAAAATTCGAGAAATAAAAAAATTGTATATAAAAGCATACTTTAAAAAAAAAAAAAAATATATATATATATATATATATTTGATTATATCTGAAAGAATTCCCAATCGAATAAGTGATGCTATTCATAGAGAGTCTGAGAGAGGAAGAGAGACCTGGAGAGAGAAACGCAGGAATCGCAGAACGATTTCTGTAGATAACAGACGGAAGCGAGTCGGTTAACCGAAAGCTCTGTAATTAAACTGAAGAATAGGGTTCCAGAAGCTTCTTGATTATATAGATAAAAGTAACGGTCCTGATATTCTGTTATCGTTCTTTCTCACCAGCCTTCGACCCCTCTGCGGTTCACGGCGTAAAGCCTAACCAACGTGCTGTAAGGAAGGGTTGGTTTTTCTTTGGTCCGTATCTCTCTCGCGTGTTAACCGACCATGGGTCAAACTTGAATGGTCCGCTAGGCCCAAAATTATTATCATTCTTTGGGGGTTGACCCCCGCCCGTATCCATATATGATCCGACCCGGATTAGAATAAAAAATACTAGGGTCTGTCTAAGCGTCTCTATAGCCTAGTGTCTCCTGGCTGATTAACCCGTTAAAGCCCTTCCAAAACCCTCCCACCTCCCCCACTCCCCTCTCTCTCTCTCCGTCTCTCCCTCTCCCTGTCTCTCTCTCTCTCTCTCTTTCTCTGCCTTTCAAAGAGTTAAACATTGTTAGGGCTTCGAATTCGTGGGACAAGAGAATGGCAGCGCCTTCAAAAAAGAAGTCTCATAATAGGATATCCGAGGACAGACCGAAATTCAATAAGGCGTCCAAGAAGCCGTTCAAAGCGAACAAGAAGGACTCCAACGACGGCGTTAAGGCTCAAGCCATGGCGCTGCAACTCGAAGAAGATGTCCCTGACTTTCCTAGAGGTTCTTCTGGTTCTTTTGTCTTCTTGAATTTTCTGTTTGGTTCAGTCTTTTCTCTCAGGTATTTGTGGGTTTTCTTGGATTTTTTTTCCGTTCTTTTGGACTGGTTTTCCTGCTTCTTTCTGGTGTTCTTGGTTTTTCTGTTTGGTTTGGTCGGCTCTTGGGGCTTCTTTGTCTCGTACCTTTCTTTTTTCATTTTTTTATGCTGGTTTGAAGATTGTGCGATTGATTAGGTTTTTGAAGTTGTTGCTTTGTTGAATCAAATCTTCTTTGTGGTTACCAAGAAAAGAGTAAACAAAGATGAAATAAAGGTCAAATTGAGAAATGGTTCTGAATTCAGAAAATTCAGAGTAGCTTCTTATCTTGGTTTTTTCCTGGAAATCTGAAAATGACATATTTAACTTAAGTTACATTTACGCTCTTTTTTTTTTTTTTTTTTAATCTGGTTTACCAATGCCTCTTGTGTTTTCAGGTGGAGGAAGCTCACTGAGTCAAAAAGAACGGGATGGAATTCTTGCAGAAGTTGATGCGGAATTTGAGGTGGAGGAGCGAATTTTGAAGAAGATGAAGAAGAAGGGCAAAAAACCCCAAAACTTGAATCATTCAAGAGAAGAGGATTTTGGTTCACTTTTCAGTGATGGTCTAACCGGTAAACTACCTCGATTTGCCAATAGAATCACATTGAAGGTATGAAGATAATTGTGATCTTTATGCTTTGTTCTGTATTTTGAGGAAATCTGGATTGTAAATTTGTGTTTTGTTTTATCTAATTGATTTAATGATACATTGACATGTGAACTGAATTTTGGTTGGATAGTGTTTGAAAGTAGAGGGTCCAGGTTTTGGGCAGGCAGTTAATCATACAACTAAATGTAATGCTGTGGATTTATAATTACTACTGACTCAAGCAATCATTGGCTAGACTATGGAACTGGGATTTGAATTTCTGATTTATTCTCTCTCTCTCTCTCTCTCTCTCTCTCTCTCTGTTGAATATCATCATTGTGCACTTTGATAGTCTCTGTGTTTATAAGTAAAGGATGAATGGTAACTAACTCGATATGTGACTTAGCTTTGACAACAAATATACACTAAGTGCAGTGCACACATCTTAAAGTATTTTCTTCTGATGTATACATACAAGTTGGAGTGTGATATCCTTCCTAAATGAAACTATATAACTTGAACTTAAATTGTGATTCTGTTTTCTGCACATGTTAATGTCTATGAGTCTAGTAATGCTGGTATTAATGTTATGCTTTGTCTTGTTGTCTAGGTATTTTTAATGAAATCCTTTTGTTTGTACTAGACTTGCTTCTCATATATTTGGTGGAAAGTTTCTTCATTCTTGACATAAAATAAATCAAAAAGGCCTTATTGATTGTTATTGTGTTTCATGTTGCTTTGTATTACAATCACATAGAGACAATCTTTTCCCTGTTTATGTCTGATAGAAATTCCAGTGATTATCTTCTTTGTGTATATATGCCCAGAATATTTCTCCTGGAATGAAGCTTTGGGGAGTTATTTCTGAGATAAATGAGAAGGACCTTGTAATTAGTCTTCCAGGGGGCTTACGTGGCCTAGTGCGTTCAAAGGATTCACTTGATCCTATTCTAGACAATGAAATTGAGGTACATCAAGCTTCTAAACAATGCCAATTTTTTTTATCTGTTTTGTTTTTTATCCTTAACTGTTTATTCTGATGACCTTCAATGTTTTTTTGTTCCTAATGTCAATTCCGTATTATCAGGAAAATGGAGATAGGCTTCCCATCATTTTCCATGTTGGGCAGCTTGTTTCATGCATTGTTTTGCAGTTGGAAGATGATAAAAAAGATAACGGGAAAAGAAAGATCTGGCTTTCCTTGCGCCTTTCATTATTGCACAAAGGCTTCTCAATAGATACTGTTCAAGAGGGGATGGTATGGTAATTAAAATGATTAGAATATTTATGATAAGATTTCATTCTGTCCTTTTTCATTTTGTCATGTTGTGTGACTAATGAAATAGTTAAAATTTTCATGACTTCCTAACTCAAAGCTGAAGCAGGCTGATGTGTTCTTTTTGTCTTTCACAAATTGATTTGACCTTCTGAGTGAAAAATTAAAAATCATTTGAAAATGATGCTATGTGTAGCAATGCTGTACACCAAAGCAAGAATTTCTTTAGAGGCAATGTATTGATATAGGTGGTGGATTACTTTATGTGGAAATGGACTGGTGTTTTAATTTTATGACTTTAGATGATACATTGAAAATTTAGGTGGTTAACTGTGGGTTGCTGATATTTGTTTCAGGGACAGAGAAATATTCTTCTCTATTATTCTGGGTGAAAAAGATTACCAGTCATAAATAGTTTAAACCTCACCATTTATTTTGGCAAATGCGATGAGCTCTGTCTTTATGTTAAGGTTTTATTGCACTATGGCCTGGTTACCAAGTCTTATCTCTTATGTCACTGGCATAAGCAGAGTTGATTGTAGTTTTATCCTTTTGTGTTGTTAGGGTAACCTGGGTAAAAATTAATTCTGTGATTGGGTAGAAATCTGAATGTCACACACCCACTCTTCCTTTACCCAACTCTTATTTAGGAAATGCTTTATTTTCCTAAGAGATCTTTCCGAGCTCTAGAAGATCGTACCCCAGGTGCTTACAATTCTTCCCTGGCTGATGCCTTAATATCAGAACTGGGAAGAAAAGTAGAAACTGCCTTCTCATTCCTATGTTTATCCTTGTCTGCGTCTGTTTCATGAGGAAATGGAAGGGTATTATGGGGAGATTGGCAAAGCAGGGCTAAAACACCAGGCTCTGAGACTGGGAAAGAGGCTGAAGGCCTAAAGAGAGAACATTCCTCATAAACTACAACTAAGTAAAAGATTAATGATGGCAACCAATTTTATTCATCTTTCCCTTGCAAGGGTGAACCAAAATTTTGTATGATTTTGAGCTGTTTTTTCCTTTTGCCCCCTCTTATGGCATGTGGGAATTAAGCTTGTTTTTCTTTTCGTCTTGATCTTGTTGTTTAAGCTTACTGACATGACTATTTTATTGCCAATTGCTCATTGGAAAAAAGAGAAACAATTATGATGGCTAGCTTCTTCAAATTTATGGTAAAGATATCATTTGTTTGCTAGTTGCTCGTTATTTTCTTTCAGAATTCCTTCTTTATTCATTCTTCTATCTTTTGTAACTTTTGTCACGACTCATGAGTCCTGGACCTTTTTAATATGTAGGATGGAGAATATGGGTAAGTTATTTTCAAAAGAAAACTCGTGCCATGGGATATCTTTACAAATATCTTATTGATAGTAGGGTTGGTATGAAAACTTAACAAAAAGAAGGTTATACATGGAGTACATGAGTTTTGCAACCCACTGTTTATGATGTCAGGTCCTCGCAGCGTATGTGAAAAGCATCGAAGATCATGGCTACATGCTTCATTTTGGACTGCATTCTTTTGTTGGTTTTTTGCCAAAGAACAGCCAAGCTGGTAAGTACCACTGACATATGATGCAATTGGAACTAAGATTGACTGCTTTATGTTTCTCTTCTCTCTTCATTTTGCAATTTTTGCTTTATTTTCACATAACATGATTCTAAACTGAGCAGAAAATGACATCTGTACTGTGTATTTTTTTGGTCATTTTCCTATTTGGTCATTTGGTTTGAGAATAGAGAATGGTTTGAAGTTACTTCCTGATAATTGATATAGCAAACACTCAAGGGGGAAGGTTTGGAGGATTACATATTTCTATAAGTCTATTTCTGAGCATCTGTAAAATAAATGAGTTAAGAATCTATATTTTTTTTCAGATGAAAAACAAATCATGAGAAATTGGAACAAAATAGGACTCTCTTTTGTGTGGAGCTAGTTGTGAAATTACATTTGGGACTCAATTTTTGTATCATAAATTGTTGGACCTTTCATCTGAGGTAATTTTATCCAGTCATGTTCTAAAGATTTTGTATTCCATTCATAATGACCTTTTGATTTTATTTCTTCTTTTCCATATGAAGTTCTTGAATCTCGTCAAGGGCTATTGCAAACTAATTATCCAACATTGCCAAATTTTTCAGTGACTATTTTTTGAAACATGAGCCAAATAAGGCAATGAAATTTAAGAGTAGGAATATAATGGATAGGAGGTTAACAATCTTGTAATACTGTGTTTTTGGTTCCTTTTTCTCTCTTCTAAGAATCACATTTTCTGTGACAAGTTTATTGAATTTCATTTGACAGGACATCCTGTCATGTTCTCAAAGTTTCTGCATTGTTATCATTCCATTTTGTTTTCAAGTTTTGAATTCTTGCCTAATGGTTAATGAAAAATAGTCATTTAGCACAGCATTGTCAAGTTGATGGCAATCTAATGGAAATCCAATTGCAAATATTGGCACCCGGCACTGTTTCAAACTTTACTTCATTTGCTAGCAGGTCAACATTAAGGGAAATGTAGAAGTTTCATGGTCTCTCTTGAATACATATGTGAGTTGTATTAACAAAAACAAAGTAACTCTTAATACTGGGTAATTTGATAATGAACCATACTACATGGAAGTAGTATGGTAAAACTACTAAATAAATGAATTGCAATTCAACGTGTGGCTATATAATTCACATATGTGAAGCCCTAGCTTTGTCGGTTGACAGATGCTTTGTGGTTGTCTTCTGTGAGACAAAGCCACAAGGCTGTCAGCCAAAGCGGACTTTCTCGTAAGAGTTGGGCCAAGACCATGACAAGTTACGGTTGGAATTAGACCCAATGGAATCTAAGGTTTCATATCTCATGGATTAGACCCAAAGTGGACAATGTCTTGTATGAATTTGGAGTAAGGAGATTCTGGGGTTAGGAGGTAATTTTTCTAATACCATTCAAACTCATGTTTTTTTTTTTCCTTCTTTCCTGGTTGTAGAAGGCAGAGATGCTGAAGTGAAACCTGGGCAACTTTTGCAAGCACTGGTTAGAAGAATTGATAAAACTCGTAAAGTTGTCTACCTAAGTTCTGACCCGGATTCAGTGTCTAAATGTGTGGTATGCCCTAATATTGCATTATGACTTTGTGTTTCCTTGCATTTCATCTCTTGCTCTTTTACTGACTGTTCTAACATACATAACACAATGTCGGTTCCCTGTTACATAGGTGAAGGATCTTAAGGGCATTTCAATTGATCTCCTGTTTCCAGGCATGATGGTTAATGCACGTGTGCAGTCAACACTTGAAAATGGTGTCATGCTATCATTCCTGACTTACTTTACTGGAACTGTAAGCTTGCATCATTCTCATTGTATCAGCTGATTATAGCACACAATGATGACCTCACTATTGGTTCTCCCAGTTATTTTTCATATCCTTGCTTTTCAATTTCTGCTTGACAGGTTGATATATTTCATTTGCAAAATGCTTTTCCTACTTCAAATTGGACAGATGATTACCCCAAAAATAAGAAGGTTTGCTTTTGATTTTTACTTATGATTGCCTTTGACTTTGTGATATTCATGTCTGTATTTAAGGTTCCCAAACAACCTCCATCTTTTGAAACTCATTTTTTTGTAATCATCTTCTAGGACATTTTCCATGTTCTTATGACATATTTCCTGCCTTTTTTAGATGCATTCATTAGTTATAACAAGGTAACAGAGGATAGATATCGAGTTCTATGTGGTTTACTCATGCATTTTACTCTTAAATTGCTAAACAATGATTTATGTTTGATGTGGTTTTGTTGATATGATTCAAAGCTGTTATATTTGCTTTTTCCCTTGATGTTTCTACTATGACACTATTGTGTTGTTTCCTTGGTTATTTATTCATTTTTGGCTTAGGTCAATGCCCGGATATTATTTATCGATCCCTCAACTAGAGCTGTTGGTTTGACTCTCAATCAGCATCTTGTTCACAACAATGCTCCTCCATTAGTAAGTCCATTTGTTTGTTACAAAAGCTCTGTGTTCTTGTATTAATAATTTTGCATTTAAAATCCTAGATTTGCAATTGTCTTTTTTATCTACTAAATTTCGCATGTCTCTCTTACACTGTAAAGCAATACTTTTTAGTGTTTGCAGACATGGTTATTTAAGTAGGTCTGACTTTGAACCACACCAGTTCAGTCCAGTGAAGTTCAGGCACATCTTAGATTATGGCTGTGACTGTGCTATGAGAGAATCTTGTTACAGGCTTATAATCCATGTTATTTTGGCTTTGGCATTAGCTGAAAATGGAGCTAAATGATGCTTGTTTGAAGATTTTGCACATGAATGCATTTGTGCATACATAGTGATTAAGTGGGAAATGAAAATTTGACTGATTATCTTTATAATATGCCCTTACTTCCTCATTCAACTGAGCTTCCTGGAGATATATAATGCTCATTTGAGGAAAATAGTTTTTGATGTTGTGTTAATCAAGTCTCTTCCCCTCACGCCTCACTTCCTCTCAGTTGACAAATGTCTGGCCTGAAATGCAGCATGTGAAAGTTGGAGATATTTATGACAGTGCAAAGGTTGTCAGGGTGGATGGGCGCTTTGGTTTACTGCTTGAAATTCCTTCTGTGCCAGTGTCAATACCAGCATATGTTAGCGTATGTCCTTGCTGTAGTTTCATTTGTGAGTTTATTCTGATCATTAGGATTTCCAGTCAGTTCTTCATTAATTAAGTCTGTGGACTGCAGATATCAGATGTGGCCGAGGATGAAGTCCATAAACTTGAGAAAAAGTTTAAGGAGGGAAGTAGAGTTCGCGTTAGAATTCTTGGATCAAGGCTTTTGGAAGGACTTGCTACAGGGATCTTAAAGGTTCATTTTTTTCTGCATAAAGCATCAGTGAGATGATCTATATTGTGCAATTATTGCTCCTGAGTGTTGGCTATGGACTCATGTTCAAATCCAAATAGGATATGATCTTTTTTGTCCAGTCCTGTGTAGAATGCCTCCTTTTATGTTATGCTGCTAATGATTGGCATTCTAATGAGTAAACCTAACCTATACTTTGTTAATCCACGGATGATAGAATTTAATGAGAGACCATGATCAGTAGAAAAGTGCATAGTGGAATGTTTTTTGTGTTGTTGATGAAGAAAGTCAACTTAACTCTCTTAAGCATAATATTATGCAATTGTCAAGGATCTGAGCTTTTTATTTTAATTTTTATGTCTTCACTTTGTTGTCCTGCTTTTGTGCAGGCTAGTGCTTTTGAGGGCCCTGTATTTACCCATTCAGATGTGAAGCCTGGGATGATCGTGAGGGCTAAAATAATAGCTGTTGACAACTTTGGTGCTATAGTGCAATTTCCTGGTGGTCTGAAGGCACTTTGCCCTCTTCGACATATGTCTGAATTCGACATTGTCAAGCCTAGAAAGAAATTTAAAGTAAAATCCTGACATCTCTTGTTTGAGCTCCATCTGAAATGAATCTTGGAGCAGAAAGGCTTCATGTTGCTCATATTTGGCTTACTTGTGTTTGTACATAGGTTGGAGCTGAACTTTGTTTCCGTGTGCTTGGCTGCAAGTCAAAGAGAATAACTGTGACACACAAGAAAACTCTTGTATGTTCTCTTGAGAACTGCCATGCCTCAGCATATCAATTGGATCAAGTTTTCTTCATAGATGCAACATCCATTTTGATTATGTCTGTTTGTTAACATGCTTCTTAATTTTGCACTCACACTAATTGCCACTTATATGTTGAAATTGACAGTCATGTCCCAACTATTATGATTGTTGGCAACTTCTCCATTGTTGGGGCTCCATTTTAGAATTCTTGACATGTCCAGGGTGTTTATCACATGTATCCAATCAGATTGAATGTAGCATGTTCAAAAATTTTGCTGGTGGATGGGCTCATATTGGGGAAACTTTCCAACTCATAATTGCTGGTTGATGATTGGGCAGGTCAAATCAGGACTTCCAATTCTTAGTTCATATGCTGATGCAACTGATGGATTAATAACACATGGTTGGATAACAAAGATTGAAAAGCATGGGTGCTTTGTCCATTTTTACAATGGAGTTCAAGGATTTGCTCCCAGGCTAGTTTTGCAACATCTAGTCTTCATATATTTCAGTAACTTCTTTCTTTGTTCTCATCCAAGGACAAAGTCCTGTTTGGATTGTGGATTTCTTGATCTTTTCTTGCTCTGATTTCACTATAGTGAGATAAACCTTTTTTTATTTTTCTTTATGTATTATTCTTTCAATTAATCTTCAGATTTACGTTGATTCATTCTCATCCATTTTGATCCACAGATCAGAGCTTGGCTTGGAACCAGGTAGTGATGCAAGTTCATTGTATCATGTTGGACAAGTTGTCAAATGCAGAGTAATCAGTTCTTTTCCTGCCTCGCATCGGATCAGGCTTAGTTTTGTAATGAAGCGTTCAAGGTATTCTTGCTGATGCATTTATGTCTGTGTATCAATTGATTCATGAAGACTTTTGGCTGATGGAAAATGGTTCTGATTTAGAATAGTTCAAATTGATGAATTGAAGATTTATCTGAATCTTGCAAGAAATAAAGTAATGTTCTGTATTTCTTTCTTTTTTATTTTCGGGTTGCAACACAAAAGGGATTCTGAAGAAGATGCTGTCAAGCTGGGTAGTGTTATCAGAGGAGTTGTTGAGAAATTGACCCCTCATGCAGTGATAGTCTATGTTAATGTGAAAGGTTACTGGAAGGGTACAATAACTGCTGAACATTTAGCTGATCACCATGGTATTTGTGCTTTTCCTCTGGTTTTCTTTACTAGAACTCTTTCCATTGTTAAAATCACCATCCTCATGTCTATCCCTATGATCATTCTATTTTGCCTTAGCTACTATTTGTAGTAATCATTATGTAATTTTGTTGCCCATCATGCAGAACATGCCTCTTTGATGATGTCCCTATTGAAGCCTGGATACGAGTTTGACCAACTTCTGGTCTTAGGTATTTTCATGCTTACCTAAATGGTAGGGAGATTCCATGCCAATTGTCATTGTCCCAGTTATACTGTTCTTTCTGTCTAAACAAAAAAGATATGTTATGTACCTCACATTCCTTTCTTTGTGAATAAAAAAATAAGACATCTGTTTAGAACCTAATTTTGGTGCGGTTGGTTGAAATAGCATCATTGATGCAAATTCAACTTTATCAGTCTTAATAGTTCTCTATCACATCATGATTGCCCATGCCAAATCCTCTTTAGCATTACTTCTTGACAATCCTTTTATTGTTAGGGCCCTGTGATTATTCTGACAGAACAAGAATATTATATAATGGCATGTTCTATGGCATCTGCTTTCCAGAATGCGAGGATGAAAAGCCTGGATTTTTCTCCTTCCCCTTCCCCTTCTCCATGCAGTCATGATGGATTTCACCATCCAAAACTGCACTTTAGGACATTATACTTCCCCCCTTCCTCTTTTCTTTCTATGTTTCTGCATGCTACAGGTATTTTTCTCTGATAAATAAATATATGGACATGGATAAGGCTTCTTACAGAAAACAGACCAATGGAACTAAAGGCAGGAAGCTGAAACATGTAACACACAGGGATGTGTTTAAGGAAGAAAACTCACTGAATGCCTGTTTTTATCTAATGTTGTTGTAGTTCTAATACTCAGTACAGCAACACCGTGATGTCTGGTGTCTAGAAGTACATTTTAGTATGATTTTTCTTTACTTTTAGTGAATGTGAAAGGATCTTGTTATAGTTTAATATGCTGGGGGCCTCACCCAACAGTTTAAGCTTTTGGGTTGAACAGTTTCTTGATGTGGTTATTAGAGCCAAATTTGTGAGGTTCTCATCCTAGGGCTAAATCTGTCTACTCTGAATGAAACATTTGGTGCTTTGGGTATCCACAGCTAATCAAATGTTAAAAGCCAGTTTTCCATGTCCGTATCATTGAAGTTTGCAAGTTTGAGGATAGGCAAGATCACAAGCTAATAAATACTCTGAAAATCATTCATCCATTACTGCAGATATGGAGAGCAACAATTTGGTTCTCTCTGCAAAACAGTCTCTTATTAACTCAGCTAAAGAACTGCCATCAGATCTCAGCCAGATTCGGCTGCAGTCATTAGTCCCTGTAAGTTTCTTGCTTCCGATATACATGATCCTATTTTATAAGCATGCAGTATCCTTTTTGAGCTTTTTTTTCAGACTGATGGATGTAGTTTTACTATGTTGGACAACCGTGTATATTTTCTTTCTTTTTTCCCTTTTTGGCTCCAGGGATATATTTGCAACATTATAGAAACTGGCTGCTTTGTTCGCTTTCTTGGGCATTTGACAGGATTCTCTCCTAGAAGCAAGGTAATTTCTTTTCTTTTTTCCCCCCTTTGCTCCTTTTTTTATTTTGAGGCTCTGTAAACAACATTATTTCATTGTGCTTTTTAACTTTATTTCTTTTTGTAGGCAATGGATGACCAAAGAACTAGGCTTTCAGAAGCCTTTTATGTTGGACAATCTGTTCGCAGTAATATTCTCGATGTTGGTGCAATATCTGAGACTAAAATTCCTCAAAGATGATGTTTGGCACATTTAGTAACTCTCTTTGTTACTTTGGTTTCCAGGTGAATAGTGAAACCAGTAAAATAACCCTGTCTTTGAAGCAGTCATGCTGCTCATCAACAGACGTGTGCTTCCTCCAGGAATATTTTCTTTCAGAGGAGAAGGTAAATAAATGGGCACTTTGGTGCATTGTCTATTAGTTCTGTATTTGTTCACTCCATCTCAGGAGAATTCTGTTAATCTTGCTTGGGTTATCTTGAAATTTTTGCTATTATGAAATCACACAAATAACTTTTTTTTTTTTTATAAAATTCTTCTCTTTCTCCTAATTGTGTTACCTTGTGCTTACTTTTTTAATTTCCTCTTCTTTGTTTCCTAGATTGCTAAGTTACAACATTCAGACACTAAGGGTATGACCTTAAAGTGGGCTGAAGAATTTAGCATTGGCAGCACCATTGAAGGAGTAGTTCAGGAGTTGAATGAATTTGGAGTCATTGTTAGCTTTGAGAAGTACAATGACATTTTTGGTTTTATTACGCATTTCCAATGTAAGTTCCTTTTTCACAATTATCAAGTTTTAATTTCCTTCAACTGCCAATATCTTTTGCATTGGGTTTGCTGCAGTGGGTGGAACAACAGTGGAAACAGGCTCTGCTGTTCGAGCTGTTGTTCTTGATGTTGCCAAGTCAGAAAACCTTGTTGATTTAGCTCTAAAGCCAGAGATTTTGAATAGAGTCCACAACGAGAGTCTAAAAGCTCACAAAAAGGTTCTACCTGTGTTTTATCATATATCTCAAATTATGTGTGTGCTCTTCTTGATGTTGTTAGTAGAAACAGGTATTGAAAATGGGTTTGATAACAATCATTAATGTTGTCTTCATCCCTTAATGTTGTTCATTTGGTGTTTGGTTTATTGTAATTCCTTTCTGGATAACAATTCTATGCGTTCCTTTTTCATGCTTGTTCTCTTTGGACCTAATCTATGCTGTTCTTGATTTCAGAAGCGCAAAAGAGAAGCATTTGAAGGCTTGGAGGTGCATCAGACAATAGATGCAACTGTGGAGATTGTGAAAGACAGTTACTTGGCAAGTGTTTTATATCAATGTTCATTGTGATAATTGATTGTTTGGATTTTCATGCTCATATGCTCTGCAGGTTCTTTCGATTCCAGACCACTACTATGCTATTGGATATGCATCAATATCTGACTACAACACACAAAAGTTCTCTCCAAAACAATTTTTGAGTGGACAAAGGTATAACTCTTGTTTGGGACTATCCACAGAGCATACATCCATCTCTGATGCCTCCTTTTCTCTCTTCTCATATGCTTTTGTGAATTTCCAAATGTTATCATGCTTATGAATTCTTATTTTGGAGTTTTTATTTTCCAGCAAGGCTTAAAAAAGATGCTGAATATCTGTAAATTGTGATGCTTCCTAATTTTCTTGGCAACAATTTGGATTATTGTCAATTCTGTCATAGTTTTGTTAGAGGTCTAAACCAACTGGCAAATTTATTTGTGCAGTGTTAGTGCCACTGTTATGGCTCTTCCAAGCCCCTCTACTTCAGGGAGGTTGCTTTTGCTATTGAAATCCATTAGTGAGGTAACTAGGGATTCCAGTTCTAAGAAGGCCAGAAAGAAATCTAGCTATAATGTGGGATCTCTGGTTCAGGCAGAGGTAGTCAGCTTCAATTTTTGTCTGAATATATTATGCTTTTCATGACCAATTATGGCTGCACTGATTGGTGATTTTTATTTTTTTTTAATAATTTTTAGTTCATTTTATTTTTCTTGAAAACCATAACATGGAATTTTGTGTTGGACTTGCATAGTCTACTCATTTACTTGTACCTTTCAGATTACTGAAGTAAAGCCTCTTGAAATGAGACTGAAATTTGGTATTGGTTTCCGCGGGAGGATTCATATAACAGAGGTGAATTTCCTGAACAATCTGATATCAATCGTGTTGTTTGTCATTTGATTGCTTTCTAAACATGTAGTCATGTTCACCTTTATTTTTCTCATGGGCAGATAAATGATTTTGCATTGGAAAATCCCTTTGGTAGCTTCAAAATTGGACAGACAATATCCGCAAGGATTGTCGCTAAGCCTGCTCAATCAGATAACAAGAAGAGCCAGATGTGGGAGCTATCTATTAGACCAAAGATACTTGCAGGTAGGATATTTTGTTTTGGAATTTCTTGTACGCTTGGAATGCGTCATTATTTTTATTTTTTGCGGCTCTTGACATTACTAAGGTGGTAATGCTGTGAGGCTGGATATGGGCTCTTTCCTAGGCTCTCATTTTAACGTGGCAAAAGGGAGAAAAGGTCTTGTTTTATAAGGTCATTATTTTCATTTAAGGTCTTATTTGTTCTTCCATATCAGGATCTCCTGTGCAGATCCTTGTCTAGAGACACAGGATGCATCATACTTGGTTTTTGGTTTTAAAGCAATGATATCAAATTGAGATATTCTTACTGTTGCGGATCTTGTCTCCTTTACCTGGAAAACCAGTCTGAGTAAATCTACATAGCAAGGCTTTCCTCAAATTTCTTGATTTCCTGTTAAATTTTCTTTAGCTTCTGAAACATTGAAGTCTGAAGCTTCATTAACTTGGCAGTAAACAATTTTTTGCCATATTTCTTAAACTCTAAGTTGGGCCATGAAGAATTGCTGGCCATAATGATACATTGAAAAAGTTCCCTCAAGTTTTGTATGACAATTTATAGAACACAGCTAAAGTTATGACGGTAAACATTTTATGGACTGGTTGGTAAAACATGTCATGTTTCAATAAGTTTTTTATCTGCATCATGGTAGCACCATTTATCATCAATTCATATTAGACTGATGGCAATAATCTGAATTTTGCTGCTAATTATTTGGTGGCTATTGGAGTATGCAAGAGGGCTGTGCAGAAATTTAAGTGGATCTTCTTTACACATTTGTTTTTCATAGTTGTTCAATACAGTTGGAAGCTAATAATACCCTCAGCTTGATGTCTTTATGGCTTCATGCATCCATCATAGCCCTGTCCAGCCATATCTTTTTTCCTTGACAGTTATTATATCATCTACTGCTGTTCCCTCCCTTGACCTCCTGCCTCTCACCAGGGAATGCAAAACAAAAGTAAAAGGAAGAGGGGAGAGAGGTATCCTCCAACATTATTTCAAAACTACGACTCCAGTCATTTCCTTCCCCAACCCTTTCAAGCCTACCTTTTAGCCATGAATAGGCACCTCTTGCTTTCACATACTTCCAAAACCTGGGAAAAATTGCCACGGAAATCAATTAGTTGATGATGCTGTGTACATTACTAAATAGGAATGATTGCATGGTTCTGCTTCTTTTTTAGCCATTGGTGTTTCAGGGGAATATTCCATTGAACATGAAAATTGATGATTTTGATGACCTGTTTTCTCTTAATCTTGCAGCCTTTGGGACCTAACATCTAATTGCAATGCAGATTCTGGTGAACAGGGGGATGAGAAACTTCAGTTCTATGTTGGGCAGCATGTAACTGGTTATGTGTATAAAGTGGACAGTGAATGGGCATGGTTAGCAGTATCAAGGCATGCAAAGGCTCAGCTTTTTATATCTGATAGTTCGTGTGAGCCTCTTGAGCTTCAAGAATTCCAAAAACATTTTTATGTTGGGAAGGCAGTTATTGGCTATGTTTTGAGTTACAGGAAGGATAAAACACTGTTGCGTCTGGTTCTACATCCACCACGTGCACCTATTGGACAGTATGGCAGTGAAGTTATGATTGACAATAACAAACAAGACATCGTACCAAATGACATTGATATTGCTCATATTTGTGAAGGAGATATTGTGGGTGGTAGAATTTCCAAAATATATCCAGGCGTTGGTGGTTTGCTTGTGAAAATTGGTCCTAATATATATGGTAGGGTTCATTTCACTGAGATACATGACATGTGGGTGCCTGACCCATTGTCTCAATATTCTGAAGGGGAATTTGTCAAATGCAAGATCCTGGAGATCAGTCGTTCAGTCAGGGGCAATTATCAGATTGATCTCTCATTACGTTTATCTTTAGATGGCATGCTTAATCAGAATTCGGTTGATCTCTCCGATGATGTGTAAGTCCTTAAGTGTTACAATGTCTGGATATTTAGAACAATTTCCTCAGCTAAGTTCAGCATTTGCTTGGTTGTGCTGGAAGAGAACATGTCGAGTAATGGTAGTATTTTGTGATGCTACTACAAATAATAGAACACATGAACATCATTATTCTTATGATTTCATTCCTTTTTCTTTTGGTATTTTGGTTACTTCCAACTTCCATGTTGTGGTCATTTTGATATCTTTAGTATGCCCCTATTATTTTCTTTACTATAATATTCTATTTTGAAATTACATTTTGTAATTTGATGCACAGAGGTACTTCTAGCAGACGTGCAGACAAGATTGAGGATCTTCATCCAAACATGGTCGTGCAGGTGAGAAAAGATTTCCACTCTATATTTTTGAACATGGTTTCTTTCATTCTTTCATCTTCTGTTCTTTTTTTTTTTTTTTTTCCTCCCCTGAAATCTTCAATTGACTTATTTGTTGTAAATTAGGAGTATGATGTCAACAGTATCATTGCTTATGAGAAGGATGAGTCTTGGTCTAACGGTAAGGTTACTTCCCTGTGACCTGAGAGTCACAGGTTCATGTAGCTGAAACAGCCTCTCTGTAAAAACAGGGGTAAGGGTGCCTGTGTCTAACCCTTCCCCACCCCATAGCGTAGGACTTATCATTGCTTATAAATCTGTTACAGTACTAAAATGTAATCAATTAGAAAACTATTATCCCTTGATGGTCTAATTGTTGCACAAGGTGATTGGTTAGAGTAACAATTTTGTCAATATTTTGCATCCATCTCATAGTTTGGCTTCCCTGAAACTAAGTGTGATTTGTTTGGTCGTCCAGTGTGTAATGGGGTTGTATAACCTGCAAATATGTCTAGATTTTGATCACATCCACATTTTTGCCTAAGATATTTCAACTGCATGGTACTTTTCCCTTCTGGGATTTCCATTTTGGTTAAAGTGACACTGACGATTTTTAAATACTTGCCCATATGAGGTAGTAGACACACTTTTCTTGGTAAGTTGGGTCCATGCCAGCACTATAATTTTAGTTTCTTGATTGGTCATATGGTTGCTAAGCCTGACGGTTGTGCTAACAGTGTTGGTTGTCAGAACATCTATTTCTTTTCAAGTGGTTGAAGCTAAAGTTCTCCTGTCTATTTCATCTGAGGTACAAGTGGATTTGATGGCTAATCCATTTACTTACTGTGGCAGGGTTATGTTAAGAATGTCACTGCAAAAGGATGCTTCATTTTACTTTCAAGGAAGCTTGATGCTAAGATTCTACTGTCCAATTTATCAGATGGATATATTGATGATCCTGAAAAAGAGTTCCCCATCAGGAAACTTGTAGTGGGGAAGTATGTGTTTTCTTATTCCTTTTCCATCTTGTTGGCTCAAATAGTGATGCTAAGTGCTGAATACTTACAATTATTACAGGATATTATCAGTAGAGCCATTATCAAAGCGAGTTGAAGTTACCTTGAAATTGAGTGGAAGCATTGCCACCAAATCTGAAACTAGTGATTTGAGTCATCTAAGTGTTGGAAGCATAATCTCTGGCAAAATTAAACGAGTTGAATCATACGGTTTATTTATTGAAATAGACCACACAAACCTGGTAAGTAATATGTCACTCATGCAAAATTGTTCGTATGTTCCACCAAATAGACTCTAAGGCTATGTTAGATGTGTAACATTAGAGCTATTATCAGTGGAGAGGCGATATCAATGCCCTAGACATTAAATTTAAGTGTTTGACTAACTGATGAAAATGGGCAGCTATTTTAATTTTGTTTATTTTCACACACACATAAATCTGGATTAAGGTGTTGCATTTTTATCCATTTGCTTTCTTTGAACTTGTTTTCTTGATTCTATGAATTTTATCTGTCCTTACCCTATATTCTTATTAGTTTTATCTTCTTTGTTATTCCCTAGGTTGGTTTATGCCATGTGTCACAGCTTTCTGATGATCATGTTGATAAGATTGAAAGTAAATATAGAGCAGGGGAAATGGTTACAGCAAAGATTTTGAAGGTGAGGGTTTCCTCAAGCACTTATATCTTGTCAGCATGATTTTGTTTCTCTGATTATCTTGGATAAATTCACATGGGAGTACAAGCTGTTCTTTTCTGGCATATTCTGACTAGGCTCAGTAATTTGATCCCAGAAAATTTTATTAAAGGTTTTATAGAACGGTTGCCGTGACATGGTTTCTACAATACCGAAATTCCCATCCTGACAAATTTTTGTTCCTTGCTCAATTTATTTATTTCTAGATTGATGAGAAAAGACACAGAATCTCTCTTGGGATGAAGGATATTCATAGCATAGGTGATGTTGGCACCCTACCTTCAACAGGAGAGTCTGATGAAGCTTTTACTGAAGATGATCACAATCATACATGGTCTATGAAATTTCCAGAGAGCAATTTGCTTGAGATTAATTTGAACATTGAATGTGAAAATGAAGAATGTCCAGTTCTTGCTCAGGCAGAATTGAGGGCTTCTATTCCTCCGCTTGAAGTCAATCTTGATGACTTGGGTCAGTCTCATGTGGAGGATGCACCTAGTCAAAGTCAACAGCATGTTGATGAGGCAGACACTGGAGATGAGAAGAACAAGAGATGGGCAAGGAAGAAAGAGAAGGAGCAGAGGTAGTTTTATCTGTCGAACCTCGCCTGGGGATGGTTACTCTTGTACTTTCTTCCCCTTTTCCGTTATTTAATCTTTGAAACACAATGAGCAGGGAGCAAGAAATTAGGGCTGCTGAAGAAAGGTTGCTGGAAAAGGATATACCAAGGACTGCCGATGAATTTGAGAAATTGGTTCGGAGCTCTCCTAATAGCAGTTTTGTTTGGATCAAGTACATGGCCTTCATGCTCTCTTTGGCCAACATTGAGAAAGCTCGCTCAATTGCTGAAAGGTTTCCTTTAGATATAGTCAAGACTTTACATTTGGTATTGGAAAATAGATGCCAACTTAGTTTTAGGCGTATGGTTGATTACTTTTATTTGGGACAGAAGCAAAATTTCAAGTGGTACTTTTATTTCTTGAAGGGCCTTGAGGACAATAAATATTCGAGAAGAGAATGAGAAGTTGAATGTCTGGGTAGCTTACTTCAATTTGGAAAACCAATATGGAATCCCTCCAGAGGTAATGGAAACTATGTTATTTACAAGTTCTCATATGTTTCTTATGTTGGCACATGAATGGGATGGCTGACATGTTAGGTTTCACTGCAGGAAGCTGTTAGAAAGATATTTCAAAGAGCATTGCAATATTGTGATCCCAAGAAAGTCCATCTGGCCCTCCTGGGAATGTATGAAAGAACCGAGCAACACGAGTTGGCTGATGAGCTTCTTCAAAAAATTGTCAAGAAGTTCAAGCGTTCATGCAAGGTATATTATTGTTTTATGTTAGTCTTTACCTCCTAAAATTATTTGTTCAGGATGGTTCATTTATGCTCTACCTTACATGGACTTAAAGGTCTGGCTGAGGTGGGTTCAGAGGCTCTTGAAGCAAGGGCAAGATGGGCTCCAGTCTGTTGTGCAGCGTGCTATATTGAGTCTTCCCCGCCATAAGCATGTCAAATTCCTCTCACAGACAGCTATTCTTGAGTTCAAATGCGGTCTTCCTGATAGGGGGCGATCCGTGTTTGAAGGAATTCTCCGAGAGTATCCAAAGAGAACAGACTTATGGAGTGTTTATCTTGATCAGGTAGGATCTCCTGGTTACTTCCCTCGGTTATGTGTCCCGTCGAGTGGATTCTAAATTCTGGGATAAATTCGACAGGAGATTAAACTCGGAGATGTGGATGTGATTCGCGCACTGTTTGAGAGGGCAATTAGTCTGAGCCTCCCTCCAAAAAAGATGAAAGTATGCAGAATGTTTGCCATCCATTTTGCTTCAACTTTGTTGTTCCCTTTTCATTGCCGCTAAGCCTTTTAAGTGTCCTTCACTATCTCAACTTGCAGTTCTTGTTCAAGAAATATCTCGAGTACGAGAAATCTCTTGGTGAGGAGGAACGAATTGAGGCCGTGAAACAGAAGGCAATGGAGTACGTTGAGAATACGCTGGCCTGACGGTGATTTGCTACTCTTGACTCCGTAAAGCCACGCCGGTGACGGATAGATATTCCTGGGAGTTGCCAGTTACCACTCTTTGTCTCTATCTTTGTGCGATGCTATGAGAATGCAGACGAACTTTGATTTCAACGTGTTGCTGTGAGATAAAAATTGAGTTATTGCTTTTCGTACGCGACGTATCATTCTGCAACAATCAGAGCTTAAATGGAATTTCATCCCCCCACTTTTTATTCGCGGGCTTATCCTTTTTTTTTTCTTTTTTTCTTTTTTCTTCTTTTTGCTTTTTAAACCCAAAAAAAGAAAAACGATACACCTTGCAAAAAAATTTAAAAAGCTTAATTCTCGTTGATCATTTCAATAAGGATGGATTAGGTTAAAAAAAGAAAAAAAGGAAGAAGAAATCAAGACTCTATGTTTTGGTTATTCATTTTCTGTTGCTTTCTTGGGAGCCAGACAGCGGAAAAGAAAATAGGAGAGGCGGAGAAGAGAAATCGGAAGAAAGGTGCGGGGGGGGATCAGATTAGAGTGGGCCCAGAAGATGCTTTATTTAATTTAAACGGAATCCGGACCGTCCGTTTGACGAGTAAAGGAGATGGTGCGATCAGGGCTGCAACTAGAGTAGAACAATCTCCTTGACGAGTAAAGGGGGGATGGTGCCATCAGGGCCGTCAGTAGAGTAGAATCGATGTCCTTGACCTGTTTGGGTGGCCAAACAGAAGAACACAGTAAGCTTCGACAGAGGGATGAGAAAGTGATGATGACAAAAGGGTAGGTGGTCAACGAGCAAAGACCGTTAGTGCAGTGGACCACGTAAAAACAAACAAAAACGAGGTATAACACAAAGATTGCCCCAGCAACAGCTAGAATTGGGGAATCCTCTCTCTCCCTCTCTCTCTTTCTCTTTATTGCCCATTTGGTGTCTCTCTTTGATTAGATCCTTTAAAGAGCTTCGCTTCGAATAACAAACAGGTAAATTATATATATATATATACAGAGTTCATGTTTAAAAGCTTTTCCTGTTTTCAGATGGGAAATTTGCTTCCTTGGGAATCTGAGCTTGGTAGAAAGCAAATGGCTTTGAAAGATATTGACATTCTGGTGGATTCTAAATGGGGTTGCTACGAAACCACGAGATCTTCCCAAAATGTGGGAAAAACCAATATGATACATTTTTCAAGGGTAGCGATTTATAATTCCTGTGGAAGGCATCATTAACACAAAAAAAGAAAAAAAAAAAAAGAAGGATGGATTGGAAAATGGAAGTAGAATATGGTGAACTGGGTCTTGTTGTTAAATACAAACACAATAAAATGCTATTGACCATGGTAGAAATTTTGGACTCCTCTTTTTGTAGTCGTAAATGATGACTTTTAGGAGCTTGCAGCAGTGTGTGGACAAGTAAATTTCATTGATTAAAAGCATAGAGAACCATTGTTTGTGTTGTATATCTCAGGGGTTATAACTAATGTTTTTGTACTAGGAACCCCTTTGTTGTGTTCCCTTATTTGTGGATGGAGAAGCATAGTTAAAGGCTCTGTTTTCCTTATATTTGTAATTTTCCCTGTATCCTTTGACTTTTGACTATCAATCCACATTTTTCCCCGTCTAGGATGCACGAGATCAAGTATCTCCTAGATTTGGAGTGAGCAAATGTGATGGAATGATACCCAGATGGCAACTCGAATTCCAGCAGCCAGGTTGAAGGGTGATAGCTAGAAGTTTGGAACTGCATTTAAGTGCTCTTTCAGATCACAAGACCCATATCTCTTGCTAAATGGAAGTTCAACAGTAAAAGGTTTGAAGATCAATAGTGAAGGTTCATCCAGTGAAATTGAAACTCCAGCTCTCAAAATGATTATACCTTGAGTTTTGTTGGTCCCGAGTGGTGTGGATGCATCAATTGAAATTTGCTTTAGGGAGATGGCCAGTTATTTATTGTTTCTATCATGAACTGACTGCAGGCATATTTCAGCATGGATGGTCCTCTAACTGAGGTGGAACTTGTACTGGAAAAAGAGAAGATTGAGGATGGAAAAGGAGGCCTGACATTTGTTTGCGACCTATACGATACTTTCGTTGTTCACAAAATAGCTCAAGAATTCCTCCCTGGATTAGCCACTGCTTGTGTAGACAACACAACAGGTGATATGTTTAGGTCCCCTGGCTCAGTGGCTGTTGATGTTAGAAATGAGATGATAGACTATCTAACTCAGAGGAGTGAAAATTTTGTTGCTGAATCTGTCGTCACAGAAGGTGGTCCAGATGCTGAAGTTTCTAACCATCCTCATGGTATCATTTCTGATTTTGTTGATGACTTTGCAAGTGCAAAGAGGAATTTCTTTAGTCAGGTTTCAGGATGGCTGCTGAGTGAAAAGAGGGAAGACAAGATAGATGACTTTGTACAAGAAATGGAAATAAATGGGTTTTGGTTGCTTGATAGGAGGGAAGCAATTGCACAGGTTTTGCTTAAGAATGTGGACTTCAAGAACAAATTTCACTGTGACATGAAATTCAGTACTTCTGAAGTGCTAGCTGAGCATGTTAGCAGTTGTGGCTTTAGGTCTATGAACTGCACAAATGAGGGGTGCTCGGCCATATTTTGCGCAAGCCATGTGGAAAAGCATGATTCAGTTTGTCCTTTTAAAATAATCCCATGTGAGCAAAAATGCTCAGATGACATCATGCGACGTGAAATGGACAGGCATTGCATAACTGTCTGTCCAATGAAGCTTGTGAACTGTCCTTTTTATGCAGTGGGTTGTCAGTCCTCTGTGCCTCGATGTATGACCCAGGAACATAATTCAGAAGACTTGCATTCTCACCTCCTGTGCATTCTTAAAAATATTCATAGGGGAGCATCCGCAGAGGACCTGAAACAACGGGTGGACCAGTTAGTACAGGTGACTCTTTGATTGCACATATATTTATTTTTATGATTATTTGAAAGCAAATTTTTAGTGGCACAATAATCATTGAGGGTTAGTTTGGCAATCTTTTTTGTATGTCATTGCATTTGGTCTCTAAATTATGGAATAATTGTTTTTGGCAGTTTTTCTCAATCATTTCATTAGTGACTCAGAATTGTAATATATGAAAACATTAGGCTATGGGTAAAATCCATTTATCTTAATCTCACTTACTGGTTAGACTCCCTAGCCACGAGCTCATTTCCACAGAAGACAAGCATTCGAGCTTTTTGACATGCTGATATATGAGAAATTCTCTGGCATTTATGTTAACTATGCAATCTGCTGTAGCACAACCTAAATTGCTCTCGGCAGGAACTAAATGAACTTTTTTTTTTTTTTTTTTTAGAATTATATAGGATGATAATAGAGAAAAAAAAGTGCAGGAAATTCTCAAGAATGGCTGACAAAACTCTACGCAGCTGACTGATGTGTTGCTATGGTCTTAGGTGAAGGATTGCCATAAAGTAATATAGCCAATCAATCCATAATGACTATATTTTCAGTACATAACCAGAACTGATTATATTTAGTTTTGCATGATTTTATTTATGATTGAGATCTTTCATTTCCTTGTTCCATGCATCTTCTGTGGCAGGCATCTTCTGTTCAGCTAGCAGAAGCCAGAGACGTTAGATCCCTAACTCTCAAAGTCAAGGATCTTGAAACAAAGCTTGGGCCATTAGAAACTGATGCTGCTGAAATAAAAAAGGAACAATCCACCGAGGCTGCTAACAACATTAATGATGAAAATACTGAGGCTATAACCATTGTTAATGAACAATCAACTATGGCTGCAACAGCTCGTACATCAGTGGGAGGTGAAAGCCGAGGTCAGATGTAATGCAGTCGAGATTTTCGAATGAACTTTTCCTACGTAGTGCTTCTAGTCTTGAGAACCTGGGGTTGTTTCCTTGCCCCCACTCTCAGAGCGAAATTGCTTTTTCAAAACTGTACACTTTTCAACTATTAGAATTCTTTTGACTATGTTATTTGACACAATGAATAGCAGGCAACTCCCCTTTAGACCCAGCTCAGGGAAATTGCGATGCACGGGTAATTAGTTATTAGCTAAGTGCCGAACCCAAAACAAAAGTCATTACCGCAGGGCCCCCCACTATCTCAAACTGCAATGCAGTTGAGAGGGAAAAATCTCGCCGAAGATTAATGAAGCAAATCCCTCCTATCACCTAACACAACCCTCATAATGAAGTGAGTTGACAACATTACAAACCCTGCTACTACTTCATCACCTGGACCTACATTGCCAGAATATAGAATATAGAGGAAAAGAAAGGCTAGGGCAAGGTAACATATCAATTGATAACAAGAAAGATAAGACACACCCTACCGTGCAGTAGCCATTGATTTCTAGTTTGATAAACAGCAAGTAATCAAAACTAAAAATAAAAAACTTTCTAAGGAACAATAAAGCAAACAATAACCGCGAGAGATCGGGGATAGATCCATGGGAAAAATCCACCGGGGAATGGGGGCAACGAAGAGATGGGGATTGAAGGAAACAATCCAAAGGTGCATCAAGCCAAGTATGATGGTCGGGAAAAGCCTCGCGATACAAGATAAATATTTTGTATACTCTCATGGCCAAAAATAACAGTGCATTGTCTAGTTTTAAAGTTCACGTTCCGCTTACAAAGATAACATTAAGGAACAAAGGAAAAAACTAGTCTCTGCGTTATAAGTCAACTCCATGGAAGACAAAGACAAATCGCACGCTGATTAGACAGCATAAAATTGGTAGGTAAACCTCTTTATGCCCGAGGCCCCCTGTAGAGATTAACCATGCGGGTTGAACCATCAATCTGGGATCCCCTAGCAGTTCTTGCTGAACCAGCATAAGCACCATCTTGATATCTTGCTCCTCGTGATTGACCAATCCCTTTTGAATACCCACCTCCGCCTGCCTGACCTGGTCTCCCGCCACCAAAATTATACCCTGAACGCCCAGTTGCTTGCCTTCCCTGAGCTGAACCAGAGTTGTCTTGCCACCTCCCACCTCCAACACCACCAGTGGCTCCATAATCTTGGCTTTCTCTTCGCCTTGGGAGCAGATCCAAATTGCCACCACCAATCTTTGCCTCAATTGCCCTTTCATTACTTTCAGCCAGGACAGACAGCTTCTCTGTCAACTGGAATGCCAGAGCTTGCAACCTTGTGTGCTCAACATCTAGAAATACAATGCAACCTGTTGGCTGATCCCAACTGGCATGGAGCTCTTCATTGATCATCATTTTACTCACAATGCTGTGGGTCTGGGCTGCTGAGAGGTCAAAAATTTTCGTGAGTTGGTCCAAGCTAAGGGAATTGTAGGAAGAGGAGTAGGTAAAAAGGTAGGTCCTCAGAGCTTCTTCCTTAATCTTGGCTTTAAGCATCTCAAGAACATTCTCTTTATTCTTAAGCAGCTTCCAAGTGTCAAGTGACTTGATAACATCAAAAGCCTTCTGGAAGTCCCCCTTGCTTAGGGCCCGAGTGGCAGTCATCACATGGTCCCTGACATTTTCAGGAGGACCAGTGAAAGTTTGCCTTTCACTCACCTCGAGCAACCGCCTAAAAGTCTTGCTAATGACTTTATGCTTAGCATCATAACTGTTGGCTGCCATATTGGGAACCTCCAGAAGCATGGCACAAATCAGATGAACAGCCTCAAGGAGCTCAAGATTTATGTGCATATGATATGGCATCTGGCGTCTCCTTTCCATCCTTTCCTGTTAAAGAAAATTATTTGCACCCTTAAGTCAACATATGGACATGGATATACCAATTTAGCAGCTACCTATGAATGCAAAACTAAAAGACATATTGGCAAAAAGTAAAACACAAACAAAAGCATTTCGAATCCAGATTTCACTAAATGAAATTAAATCCCTGAAGAAACAAACCAGTATTTTACTTAAGATGTGCAGCCATGGGATTTCAATTTCAACAATTAAAAACATGATGAAACAAAAACAATCAAGATTTGTTTTTAACAATATATATATATATAATATGATAGATGGTAGGCAAGAATGCGTTGATAAATCACCTTACATCAAAAACCAATATAGAAAACTGTCTTTAGCTTCAATGAAGCATCCCAGCTAACACCTCATACCATACATTTATTTAGAGCCATGTAGAGAAGCAAATCAAAAGCACATCATACCAACAGAGAAACACTCAAAAAGAGAAAAGAAAAACATGAATTACATTTATATGAACACTGTTCACAGTTATTTGACATGACAATGCAATCATCACCAGGTATTTGCGCAAACAACCAAATCATAGAAATACTATTACATTTGTTTGGTCGAACCACAAAATACAATCTGAAATAATTATAGTTAAACAATTATCTCAGAGCCACATAAATGATAATAAGGAACAGAACCTAGCATAATAACTCACTGCAACTTGTCTAAGTTCTACCCTATTGACCTCTTCATGGAAGCTAGATGCATCTCAACAAGAAAAATGAACTGGAATATAATATGAAACTATAAAGCAGATAAAGACATCATCAAACAAAACCCAGCAAGACAGGGTTATCAACTTGGGACCCTGATATAACTAATAAGCATAAGCCACAAATCACTGCAGTATAGATGCAAGTATGACAACATGTAAGAACAGCACCTGTTCGGGAGTCTTCTCATGATATCTACTCTGTTGAAAACCTTGTGCAAGCAACTCCTTCACTCTTCCACCAGAATAAAGTTCAGCAAGGCAGCTATGTCCTTCAGTTATTAGCCCAACCCTGAATGCACATAAACCAAGCTGTGCCATAGCCCTATTGAAAAGAATCTGGGTTGATATGTCCATGTTCTGAATATAATCCTGCAGGTGACTCATTAAAAACAAGTCACGCGCAGTTGGGAACTCATCAAGTAGGGCATGATGGTAGATATCACACAACATAGCCCGAGCTTTGGTCCGGTCATCTCCATACTTGTATATGAGAGAGACTAGAATATCCATCATCGCTCTGCTATTCTCTGGAAATGTGGGTTTTCGAGGAACAAGTTCAGGAGTAACAACAAATGCAGTGGGGCCCCTCATTTCCTCAACCTTTGGCTCTTCCCCAACTTTGTCACTTTCTCCATCTTCCAATTCTTCTGCCAATTTCCTCATGGCATCATAAACTCCCTGTGGCTTGTAATAAATCAATTCAACCCGCTTTAATGCAACCTTTGATGCAGCTTTAAAATCACCAACCCGCTCTAGATATTCTTGGACATTCTGAGAAAGAACCAAAAACATAGGTTCATCTTGCAACCTTTCAACATACTCACGTGTGTGTGGATCAATGCATTGGAGGCTTTTGAAGAACTCACCATCGATTCTTTCAAGGAAAGCAACCAAGTTTCCCCAAACCTGAATTTTCCCATCATAGTCTGATCCCTTCTGGGTTTCATTCACATCAGGCTCAACCATATCATCCACTATAATGTTAGGATACTGAACCAGAATGTCAAGAATGACCAGCATATTCTGCACACACTTCTTCCACACATGTATGGGCATATGCCCACTTAGACCTGGATTCACATCAAATTGAGCAGAGACAACACTGAAAAGAATCTCAAGCTTCTGTGCAGGAGTCTTTGCAACTTTTGTCAAGAAAGTTAGCTGCTCAACCTGCTCAAATCTCCCAGTTCCTTTCCTACCCCTGGCAGCAACAACTTCTTTGAACTTTTTGTTCACAGTATCCCAAGTAACTTCGCTAGGATCCTTAAACTGCTTATCCATGAGCTTATCTTTCTTGCTCATCATCTTCTCCCAACCCCCATCTGTCTCAGATTGGACATCCTGATGATCCTCGTCTTCGGCAGATCCAATTTTTGAAGGATCCTCCTCAAACTCTAAATCTGACTCTTCCTCCTCTTCTGAATCCTCTTCTGCTTCATGTTCCTCCTCACTCTCAGGATTCTCTCTATACTTGTTAATTAAATCCTCATATTGTTTATTATTCTTTTTAAGTTTCTGTTTCATAGAGTTCAATGCCTTGGCATTGCTACTGCTCATCTTCTTCTTTGCTTCCTTGTTTGCTAAAGCCTGATTCAAGAAATCTTCCAACATTACAAGAGCTTTGATGTAAAGGGTAGGGACCTTGTCAGATTCCAAAACCCGCATAACTTTTTCAAGCTGTTTGTTAATTTTATCAAAGCTCTCTTGCAAGCTGACCCAGTCATTGATCTTCATTGCATTCTTCATTTGGTCAACAGTCACTGACATCTCTTCAAAACGCTTGTCTTTGGCAGACCTGACCACACGCTTTTGGTCATCAGATTCATCACTATCACTAGCTGTTCCTCTAAGATATCTGTTCTGAGCTTGGTTGGTAGATTCACCAACTCCTCCATTCTCAACCTCATCTTCATAATCACTTTCCTCCTCCTCGGAGTCACTGCCACCCTATATAACAAAGAACAAAATTAGCAAAAATGCTAATATATGAAATCCAAAACTTGTAATTACCAAAAATCGCAAACCTGTCCCCAGAAACGTGAAGTCATCTCGTTGTTGAAATTCAAGTGCACAGCAAATCAACAAAAATTTCCAGGAATCTGCATCAAAACATAGACAAGGCACTCACAAAACATGAGGAGAACAAACAATCTGAGTAAAAATGAAAACAGGAAAAGCCTCACAAAATCTGCATCAAAACATATGCTCGGCATCCAGAGATCAAAAGTAATCCAGATACAAAACGGAAGCCTAAAACTCAAACATAGATTGAAAAAAAAAAAAAAAAAACAATATCATAAAGACACCTTGCATCTTACCTACAATCAAGCTCCCCTAAGCAATGGTAAAATCAATATTTATCAGTTTCTGATTGCACACAGAGAGAAGAAGGGGTGACGGAGAACATAGAAACGGAAGAGGCGGACGACGATATTAGGGTTTTGGCTTCAGCGATTAGATTTAACGCTATTGATGGGTCGGTCGTATGTATCCTTAAGAATTGGGTGCTCTGGTTAAATTCTATTTTACTAGCATGCCAAAATATCATTAAAAAAATAAAAAATAAAAGATTTTTACTTTCTCGGCAGCCAAACGGAAATCAGAGAGAAAGAAAGACGGCATACCTCAGAGAGTCCGATTGCCAAGTTCTGCGCTGCTGCTGCTGCTGCTGCGGCGGCGGCGGAAACTGGCTCAGACAAAGGTTAAAGAGTGAAGAGAGGGTTTATACCATAATAAGGAAGCGACCATCTTTTGGGCCGATTTAAAGCCCAATTAGAGCCCAATTATGATTGCTTGTAGTTGCACTTTTTACCCAAAAACCAAAAAAAAAAAATATGGCAATTCCCCTTCTCGTGGTTTTGGGCCCCAGCCCAAGTACATGACTGTGCGAGCCGACTTTTATAATTTCCAATTTTTTAAAAAATTTATAATGTAATTTTTATTTTTTTTTTTTGGTGCTCAATATTTTTTTATTTTTCGGGAAATTCTGAGGACACCGTCTATAATTAGTTCAGTTTATAATGTAATTATGACAAGTATTCACTCCTTCTGGAGATTTCAGTCATATGATATTTCATCATCTAAATTAAAAAGGAAATTCGTGCACTGCATAGAGAGGATTGAGGCCAGGTTAAATTGATCAATGCCATATGCATACTGCTTTTTTTAAAAGATTTGAGGGGCTTCCTCCAGGCGGATGGAAATGCTATCCTAAACATGGGTTAGATATTTATATATATCAATTTATTGATATACACGATCTAATAATGGTTATACATAAATCCAACTTGACACTTGATTAAAATGAATAATTGCCTTTTTGGCTTCTCATTTGAGAACACCCCCCTTGTAAAAAAAAAAAAGTAAATATTAAATAAATGACAGAGAAAGAGAGAAAGATAGAGAGAGAAAAAAAAAAAAAGCAACACCTTTATTCTCTTTTTGTTTATTTTTTTTTTATTTTAGCAATAAATGTTTCTTCATCTCCGAGAAAAAAGAAGACCTAAATCAAATTTCCTTCTTCTTAATATTTATTTTGAGAAGGAAAGGCAGAGAAATCCAATAAGCGCCAAATTAGCTTCTTTATTTTATCCATTTGTGTTAGTATATCATTTTTTTTTTATTAAAAAAACATATATCAAAATATATTAGTTATCACCTATCCTCATACAATTTTTTCAAAAAAAAAAAAAAAACCTCAATAATGTTAAATTTAAATAAAATTTTCCCTTATATAAACTCAATTATTAATAAATTTAAAATACAAAATAACTGTATAATTTGATAAAAAAAAAGTATATTATGTAATTAACAAATTTATCTTATATTTTTACAACAGAGTTCTAAATATTCGTTTAATTCTCATGGTTGACTTTTTGTCTGGCTTGAAAATCAGAACCAGGTGTCATTTCTTTGTAGACATGGTGAAGGAGTTGTAGATATTATTATTTTAATTTTTAATAAAGTTTTAACCCTTTTTTTTTCTCCAATAAATTATCTACTTTCATTTATTTTATGCGTTTTTTTGACATAAATTTATGCTTATTAAGCGGTAAGCACAATTAAAAAAAAAAAAAAAAACTTTAACGAGGACCAATAAAGGAAAAAACGCATCAAATTATCACACCATTACCACAAATAGCCGTGTTAGTATATCCTATTAAAGGTATGAAGTGAGAATGTATGAGAATTAGGTTCCTGCATCAAGTCACCAGTCTGGCATGAATAACCTATGTTTATTTAAACCAAAAGGGTAAATTTGATATCTTTCTTGTAAACGTAATGAACGTTGCAAGAATAGCAAACGAGCCAACCTATAATGTTAGCTTTCAAAAATACACGGAGAGTCTTCGAGGGGGAGGAAAACAGGGAGAGGGTGAGACAAGAGAGAGGGAGGGGGAGAGAGAGCTGTGCCAGAAAGCAGCCAATCTGTAAAAAGATCCTTAAAACCTGCAAAAAAACACAAACGAACACCACATTGGTCTCTCTCCCTCTCTCACATTTGTTCCTATAGCTAATAATCCCCCACCATTTTTTGACCATTTTCTCTTCTGGGTTTTGCTTTTCCGTTTTTTCTTTTTTTTTTTTTCCCATGGTGTTTCCTTCTTCCTCCTCTCCCTGACGTTTCCTTGGCTCTATCTTTCTTGCATTTTCTTTTATTGAGGTAAATAACTAAGTGTACCAATTACCCTTTATTTTATTCTTTCATATGATTGTGCTCCCTGGAGGCTTCTTTTGCCAAGACATTGTCAATGTATTGATCAAATTGTAGGATGGTATCATAAAAAAAATGGTCATCAGCTTTGAACATTTTGGTTTCATTGTCGAGAGGAAAGAATGGACATTTGGTGCTTTTCGTCAAGTTTTTCATTTTTTTCTCCCCATGAGCTTTGCTCAAATGGATTGCATGAAATGTGGCCGAAATTGATGTTGGGGGTGGGGGAATGAGGGGTTTAAGCTATTCCATCACACATGTCCTTCGATAAGTAATTGAACGCATTATTATGATAGGTTCTTCAAAAGCATGAATTTGGTTGGACACATGTTTATGATTTATGTCAAGTTTTGTTCCTTACGAGGATTTGGATTCAGGAGAATTGCAAGAAATGGTGTTGATAGGCCTTCAGTTCAGGAAATTAAGTCTTGATGTCTCTACCATCTAAATGCTTATCTACATTGTGGTCTAACTTTCAATATTATTTTATTTCAATCAGTTTTGAGGGTGGAAACATTAAGGAGTGCTTCACAGTCTATCAGTTTCTACAGCCACCGTTCAGAATCTACCATGCTGCAATCATATGGTATATTTGAAGGATCCCTTAGATCTGAAATGAGAGAGATGAATGCTGCATTCCCTTTTAAAGGTCCAACATCAGACACGGAAAACAGGGTTTTTGGTGGATCAACTAGTCCTAAAAGTGGAGACAAAGATGGCCGATCGACAACGTTGGATAGCTTGTCTGAGTATAAACGCTACTCATCATTGCCCAAGTTGGAGAAGCAACAACACCACGCTGCGGTGAAGTTGCAGAAAGTGTACAAAAGTTTCAGAACCAGGAGGCAGCTAGCAGATTGTGCAGTTGTTGTTGAGCAGAGATGGTCTGTATCAATTTAAGCGTGCAATTATTTTTATTGATGAAAATCAAATGCTATATTTGTCACCATCTTAAGTTTATAGTGAAGATTGGTTCTGTTTTTGTCCTTCTAATATGATATTGACATTCTTTTTGCTCCCACCTCATAGGTGGAAGCTGTTGGATTTTGCTGAGCTTAAACGAAGCTCTATGTCTTTCTTTGACATCGAGAAACCTGAGACTGCTATTTCACGTTGGTCGAGAGCAAGAACTAGAGCTGCCAAGGTAAAATTGGAAGTTAATTGATGTGTACTATGGCGTATGTTCTACTGTACTCCTCATATTCTGAAAATTCTTGTCTTCTGTAGGTAGGAAAAGGCTTGTCCAAGGATGCCAAGGCTCGAAACCTTACTTTACAGCATTGGCTCGAGGCTGTAAGTTCTATAATTAAAAAGAAAAGGGGAAAGAGGAAAAAAAATGAAAAACAAAGAAGAAGAAAAGCTGCTCCTTTCCCTCTCCACTAAACTTACTCTTTCTTCTGAACAGATTGATCCCCGACATCGATATGGACATAACCTTCAGTTTTATTATGTCAAATGGCTCCACTGCCAGAGTAAACAACCTTTCTTTTATTGGTGAGATTCCTTGAGCTAAAATCCTATGCAGAAAAGATGCATTTGATTTGTAGCCGAGAACATATTCTCAATGTTGATATGTAATCTCCAGGCTTGATATTGGAGAAGGGAAAGAAGTCAACCTTGATAGGTGTCCGAGATTAAAGCTTCTACAACAATGCATAAAGTATCTTGGCCCTGTGAGTTTTATCCTCTTCTATCATTCTCTCATTTCAATAGTAAACTTCTCATTCCAGCAGTCAAGGAATCAGAATATCTTCCTATAGATGATTTCATTTTTTTATTCAAGCATTCCTGGCTATAAAATCCAACACTGCTTCTGGAGTGGGGACCAAAAACAGAAGATTCTGTGACATAACTATGGGAATAAACTACTAGTGCTTTACCTGTACCTTCTTGGTGGCTGGAGACTGAAACATGATACCAATATATCTTTTCTGCATCTCCTCTTGCTTAAACTGGATTCAGTGGAATATATTACCCAATTGCTTCATCTTACAAAAAGACCATTTTTTCATGTTTCAGACTGAAAGGACAGCATATGAAGTTGTTGTCAAGGATGGGAAATTGGTCTATAAGCAAAGTGGCAAGTTTCTTAATACAACAGAAGGACCAAAAGACGCTAAGTGGATTTTTGTTCTTAGTACATCAAAGAACTTGTATGTTGGTCAGAAGAGCAAGGGAACATTTCAACATTCAAGCTTCCTCGCTGGTGGGGCTACACTATCAGCTGGAAGGCTAGTTGTCGAAGATGGTGTTCTGGAGGTAGAAAAGAATTTACTTACTATTAATTCCTTTAACAAGATGCTCTTTTATTTCAACAGGGCTGTTTACATATTATAATGGTTCTTTAAATTTGATAGGCAGTTTGGCCTCACAGTGGACATTATCTCCCAACAGAAGAAAACTTCCAGGAGTTCATGTCATTTCTAAAGGAACACAACATAGACCTCACTGATGTAAAGGTAGAGAAAACAAGTTACTCCTTTTATATTAATTAGCATGCCCAACGAACCAGAAGTACCAGTTTCTTTAGCAGGATATTTGCCGCAGCCAATACCTGCAAAAGTTGCATCTCTCCCTTAATCATCTAATGTGAAGGGTTCAAAATTATTTGTGGTTAATGCATCTATATAGCCGGAAAAAAAAAAAATCTCATACAACATCAATCTGTCAGAATACACTATTCATCAGTGTTCATGGCAGATGGAGATTTTTGTTTACACCTCTGGTTGATACATGTGCATGCACTGTGTGGAATTCAGGAAAGCCCTGCTGAAGACGATGAAGAAGTCGTTAACAAAAAGAAGAATCTTGATGCAATGCGAGACAACAGATCAAATGCAGATCTAACGCAAGAAGCTAAAGCAACGAACATTGAAAGCCTGAATCACGAGAGCATAGATTCAAGGCCACAAGAGTCGCATGTTGCAGCGAATGCCAACCATGCACAGACATCAAAGTTGTCTCGTGGATTATGCACAAAGATTACCAAGCTTAAAATACCATCAAGAGATGAAGTTTTTGACATCTTCAAGACCGAAGCACTTAGAGATAGCAGCCATAATGAATCTCCTGATTCTCCTTCTGAAGAGGACTACGAATCGGCAGAAGATTCATTTTTGACAGAGGCAGATTTCATGTTTCCTAAACTCAACTTGTTCGATGAGGATGAAGAAGAAGAAGATGAAGAGATCCCAAAAGAGAAAATCTTGAAAAGAATAGATTCACATAAAGGAACGAAGTCATATCAATTGGCCAAGCAATTAAGTTCTAAATGGACAACGGGGGTTGGACCAAGGATAGGCTGCATGAGGGATTACCCTTCGGAGCTTCAATTCCGGGTCTTAGAGCAAGCGAACTTGTCACCAAGATCAAGAAGTCCTCATTCAACTCCCTGGCTCACCTCTCGCTTTAATCCCAAAGCTTCTGCATCAACTTCTTCTAGTAAAGAGGCAACTTTCAGAAGCCCTCTTGCAGCAGATCAAGTGCAATTTTTACAAACTGCAACCCCTTAGACCGTCTCAGATGCCAGGAAATTTTTACTGGTTATATACACCCACACACACTGGAGTAGGGAGGACGGGAAAAGGGTTTTATTCTTTTATTTTTATTTTTATTTTTATTTTTGCATTCTTTCTTTCAAATGTCAACCATTACACATTTGAACTCGGGAAGTTCTTTCATTATCAAAATGCAATAACAAATGAAAGGGTTATGCATCTTTTCCTTGCTCATGATAATTGAATCGTGTAACATATAACAAATCATATTTTTTATTTGTATAATTTTTTATAATATAATTTGGTTAATATTTTAAATTTATATAGATACATTATACCGAAATAACTCTTATAATCGTTATAAATCTCACTTTTTTTAAATTAAAACATAAATTTTCAAAAATAGAAATTAAGTTTCCAATAACTTCTCGTAATCTATTGTCCACGTCTCGCGGGTCCGACTAAAGGGCCCCGCACAAGGCCCTGCAAACAAGATATTAGATGTCAGAAATATAAATTAATAAATGGGCCTAATAATCCAAAGACTCTGCTTTGGGTCAATCTAAGACGGGTCATACCATGTCTTGTTGACGTGGGGCTTTGTACACACGAACATGTTGGAGACCCAAAAGCCTAGAAGTGTGCTACGAGCTAACCTTCACAGCTTAACCTCCTGTTACCCATGTCACGGCTACATAATAGTGAAATTTCTTCCATTTGTCAACGTCAGATTCCAAAATTGTGATAGAATAAATAAAAGTGATGAAAAAAAAAAAAATATATATATATATATATATATATATATCTATGTTTTATGTGAGAGATGAAGCGCACAAATGCATTGTATCGGATGCCTGCTTGATACTAAAGGTATTTAGGCGTTTAAATATTGAACATTTCTGTTTAGTCGCTCCTAATACAAAAGTTAAATTGGGAAAAGACGCCACTTCTCAAAAACTGAATGCGAGGTAGAAACAAATGCAGTTGGAAGGGACTTTGGGAGTTGCAAAAGGCCAGCAGAAAATCAGCTGTCTTTCCTATTAAAGGCAGCCAAGACTTTAATATGGATTTAAGGATTGACTAACAACTTGAAGCAACCTTCAGATAGCCCCCCAAAATTTGCATTTTGCATATCTATCCACAACTTGCATTAATGATCCTCCCACTATAAAATTATCACCCAGACGAGGCATCATGGGCTCCATAGCAAAGCGTTTGAGGGCAGAATATTTTGATGGTGATGGCCAAGGTTAAGCCTCTTTGCTCTCCTTTGTTCTTCCTTGTACTTCTTTTGACAGGTTGGTGGTTTTACCCCTTCATCTCAACTTGCCGCTTCAACTTCCTTGTTTTGTGAATTGGGATTTGCATTAGGCCTTTTTGGTTTGCCTTCATTTTTTAGATGAAGGCCTATTTTGTGGTTATGTACTCAATCCTTGAATTGGTCTAAATGAATTTTCATCACATGGTATTGAATTCTAAATTTTTTGCAGCTTGTTCAAAGGGAGCACAGTCAGTAGATATTCTTCAAAGATGCTCGGTGGAAATAGATCCAACAAAATGCAACTACTTTGAATGTTCAAGGATTTGCTTCGAGCAATATAATGGCATTGGCTATTGCGCCCATTTCAACAACCCTCCCACCACTCTCCATTGTGTTTGCGCCTATAGTGCCCATCCTTGGTTTAGTTCCTTGCAATAAAAAATAAAATTGTTGTGCCCTGTTATTATTTATCGTAGTGAAAGGGAGCTCTAAAACACTTTGATTTTGGATGTTTACTTCGTCAGTTAGTTTTTATGTACTCGGTTTACTAGGAATTTCCACCGTGCGCAATCCCCTGATACTTGACAATCTTAGATACTGTAACAAAAAAGAATGATGTGATATTTGCACAGATCTCCCTTTTTTTTTTTCTTTTTCATTTAACTCATGAGATGGTTTAGATTCCTATGAAATTGATAATTTTGCAAAATCAATACCATTGTATGGATTGCGATCTCATGCTGTACCAAGTTATGGCAACCTTATGAAAGAACAAGAAAGATAGAAAAAAAAAACCCTGTGATTCTTCTCCCAGATTGCTAGATACTTCATGGTCTTCAATTAAATTAGTGCAAGACCTACCGGTAGCCATAGCATGGCCAATACCCGGAATGTTTATTTTCCGTTTTATATGTGCAAGAACACGTTCGGACAAAAGTATTATTTCGTAGACACAGTAAATATCCTTCTCAAGTCAAAGTGTTTAATTACATTGGAGGTTGCTTACAGTAATATGTGCAATAGCATACGGTGTTTCTGCAGTGTCCAGCACCTACGGGCTTCTTTGAGCATTTTTGGTGGCATTTCTGCAGGTCACATTTGCGCATTTCTAGTTGCTTATGGCATGTGTGCTCTGGAATCCTCACAGCATGGACGCCATGCACTGCTAAGACCTGACAGAACGCAGCTACCCCACCCAGAGAAAGTAACTAAAAACATGGCCACAAAAAAAAAAGAGAGAGAGAGAAAGAGAGAGGGAGAGATGGAAGGCAATGCAGATACATGTAAATAAATGCATCAATGCATCATTAAGTAATTAACTAATTATAAGAGAAAAACCTGAAAAGAGAAGAAGCAGGAGAGGGAATTTTGCACTTAGTTTTCTCATATTTGATATTTCAACTTCAACACCAACTTGGTGGTCCAGAGTCTGCCTCCTTTTTTGTAAGAAAAGGAGAGGGTTCTCAAATCTCAGTGCCTTCTTAAGTAATAAGGGATTACCGTAAGATAAATTTCAACACTTGTCAATCACAAGTGAATGTCATTCTCCAACAGAATAAATTGTGTCTTAGATCCCCAAGTCACTTCTGTTGTACTTGTGACAATCAGTTCCTTTTTCCCGAGCTGTTGCAGGATATATTCTTTTCTTTAGGCAAACATCCTTTGATTTTTTTTTTTTTCCTCTTGTTTTTTCCCTTTTTCTTCTCTATTTGCAGAGAGACAGAGAGCTTCAGGAAGACATGAAGACAATAAAAATAAGTGCAGAGGAAAGCAGAGAAAAGGTGGCACGAATGCAGAGACGTGTCCATCAGACAGGCCGTTTAAGTTTTTCCCTTACAGGAGTTTGGTTAGCTTTTAACCCAGCTCGTTGGCTTGTTTAAGTGCTGTCCTTAAATCGAGGGAACCATCTTTCCGTGTAGCTATAGAATTGGCCGCGCTAACTAGCTGAAAATAGTTGCCCAATGACTTGAATTTTGTTCCTTTTCTATTCTGACAATCGAGACACAGTGGGCTTGAAGTTGGGAATTAGATGGTCCTGTCGGTACAATTGGAATACAATGAAGCTCTAGGTCGCCTAAAATATGATCTTTTAGGCAGTGTTCGAGATTTCAATTTAGAAGCTTACCGATGTAACGAGAACCAATAGAATTTCCTGATGGCCAAAATCCAACGGAAGAAACATAAAGTGTTATTATGATCTAAACTTATGCGAGCTCGACAATGCAATAAATTGTAACTTACAAGTTCTAACCATAAAAAATTGAGGACATGCGATTAATACATGTCAAGAATAATGCTGATGAATAGACTTGGATAAATCAAAATCTTAATGATTCTCTAACCTCGTCAAGTGAAAAAAAATACTCGCAACTCAACCGTAAGAACTACAAACGAATAGCAAAAATATTTCTCGGATTCTGGCGATGCATCATTCTCCAAAAAAAAAAAAAAAAAAAACAGACCCTTGGTTGGAAGTACTAAATATGGTGTCGCATACAGATAAAAGCCAGTAGAGTTGAGTTCTCAACAGAAATGGAACAGCACAATGAGAAACTTGAAAGAGTAAATCTAGTAACCACCCTTTAGATCATTAACAACATCATAGGGGATAGGTGTAACAGTCTCCAGAGTGGCACCTTCAACCATGAATCCAGGTTTTGGGCCCTCTGGCTGCCTCTTGGTGCTGATGATCTCACCCCTTGCCTTGGCTTCAGCCTTCAATTCATCATTCCTCTTCTTCCTTAGACAGAATTCCTCAGTGCACCTTGAAGGCTGTATGTGCTCCACTCGCACATGTATCCTCTTTCTGATGATCCTGTTACTCACCTGTGCAAGATTATACATAAGGTTATTATCAACAAAACATAAATGGAGGCATCAATCACTTGGAATTGATCATTTTTTTCAATGTAGGCCACAGAAAACTTGCAAATAGAATGCCAATCGCTCAAGATTTCCATATATAATTCCACACAATCAGAAGCAATTGACAGAATTACCACTGGTAAAAGGAATGATACCACATTGTCACATACTGATTCAGAAACCACGAGATACAGCTATATTTGTTTGACACAAAGAACTAAGAAGTTAAATGCCCCTAGTCCATCACACAAATCCAATGCAGAAACCCAAGAAAGGTGGGCACAAAAGACATCAATCATGCCAAGGCTAGAAACTTCTTCTAACTAGACAGGAATATTCAACTAATTTCAAGGAAATTCAATTAAAGCAAACCAGCAATATGGAAAGTAACCAAAATCATGGAACCAAGAAGCTCAAATGATCAATCCTTTAAAAGGCAGCAAATAGATTTGAAAACCAGCCAATATAACCGAATGCATGAATCGAATCAGTATCCCAAATTAGCCTTGAAAGACTTTAATAAACAAGAGATAAAAGCTGACACTGAAATATCAACTTTCAGTTCATCCTATTCATAAAATCAGAAATTAAAAATACCCAAGCACTAAAAAACACAGCAGCATTTCCAAGCTAAAAAAACCAACCCCACATGATCAATCCAATAAACATTTTCACGCAGACAAAACATCAGCCCTCTGACAACAAAAGCTAACGTACACCGACATATCTATCTAACAAAAGAAGCCCTCCCCCTCCCCCTCCCCCTCCCCCCCCCCAAAAAAAAAAAGGTCTCTTAAAACCAATAAACAAAAAGGCACTAATATCACTTCTGAATACACCCACAGAGCCAACCAAAAACTTAAGCCAAATTATATGTAAAAGTTGAAGTGCACAGGTACAAAATAATAGTAACAAGAATAATGAATAGGATACCTGCTTGTTGACCTCGACGCCGACGGCGCGCTTGGTGACGTTCCAGATGCGGCCGGTGCGGCCATGGTAGAACTTGTGGGGCATTCCCTTATGGACAGCGCCGTTAACCTTGACATCGACGTAGTCGCCGATCTTGTAGGTCCTGAGGTAGGTGGTCAAGGGGATGTAACCCTTCTTCCTGAATGGCCGAGCGAACAAATCCCTTGTTCGAGAGCGTAGCCCGTGTCCCGCCGGCATTTTCACTCCCTTCGCTCTCTCCCTCTGCCTCTCTTCGTGGCGGCTCTTTAGGAGCAGTAAGAGAAATGCATGATATAAGAGAGCGAACAAAACCCTAGTTGGTTTTATAGAGAGCTGTTTAATTGGGCGTGCTGTTATTAGGGTTTGTTGTTATTGTGGGCATCCTGTTTTTAGTTGTTTGGGCTGATTTAGTTCTGTTTCAGAAATGGGCTGGGCCCATTTGGTCAGATTCTTCAGGCTCATTTGACTTTTTCTTTTCCATTCTGTACTACTAGTTGGTTCTATTTTTCAAATTATAAAATTTGTCTATTCTCCATAGATTTTGAGAAAAAAAAAAAAAGGCCTTCAAGAGAGAATTTTGTTCTAATGTACTAACTGTGGTTAATTTGTGCATGCATCTTTGGTTGGCTAATGTCGAATTGACATTATTCCTGTTGTCTTGGCTAATTTGGGAAACGAGGAGTTTTTACGTTTTTTTATGGGACACGTATAGTTCGAAAGCCTTGTTTAGGTGGCTGCCAGCCTTAACCCGGCGGTTTATGTCAAATTAACATTTAAGACAAACTGCCTGGTCCGTGCTGTGGTTTGATTTGTGCATACATCTTTAAACCATTTTTATTGTAAGCCTAATTTATTTATCTGAACAGCGTTGTGGATTGGAAGCTACTGTATTCAACGGTACCTAATCGGCAAAGCATTTACAACACGAAGGAAGTGGCGGCATAGACGTATCTCTCGGCCGTAAGATTATTATGCAGTTATGATCGGAATCTGAAGTACCTAGGTCGACCACCCGAAAACTGAAAGGAAGACGGGCCGCCAATGGGCAGCGTTACTAGTTACCGCCATTCCACAAATCACAAATGCGCTACCCACAACATGCATAAAGTATTCAATACCCGCAAAACACTTCCTTTGACGAATACCAACTTCGTTTTGCAAAGCCCAATATGCAAGGGAATGACAACAGGTGATGATTAGTTGGTAACTGACTAACTAGTGACGCACAGTACAAGGCTGGGATAACACATTTGTTTTCAGTCTTCAAAGCCACATATTCAACTGCAGAATAGTAAACTAAGTATGACCAATTCAAAAAAGAAAGATCATTACAGAACCAGCAATGGAGAATTTCAAAGTGATTAAGACACATATTTAGGCTCCATCTGGTTGGATGAAAGGGTTGGCAATCTCATCTGTACCATCAGTGGGTGACACAAGCATTACAGCAGTTCCTCTGCAGACCTGAACAAGAATAAAAAATAGCAATTACATTTTCATCACCATAACTAGTAACGGTCTTGACTGGAGCCCCTATACATGCTGCAGAATATACGTCTGATGTTTTCTATGTTTTTTCTTTGAAGACCACATGTGAATCTTTAACTGTCATTATCTATTTGCAAAAAGAAAATTAAGTTGTGCTTCTGGTCTATTTTGCAGATAACCATTGTTCAAGCAAGTTCAAGAACTATTCGGAACCCCATAACCCTCTAAATTCTCTAAATCAACCCATTGAGATAAATTTTGGCTCAAATAATTCACTATTGTAAAACCCAGCACCAGTTTTCATGATGATATCCAAATTATGCTATGCTAGTGAATGCATAAGCAAATGGAACAAATAGACCCGAAAGTATCCTACTATTAGGCCAAGACGCCTGGTCTGATCAGTGGTCTTCAGTGGATCATCAGGATCTGCATTCCAAAAAGAGGAAATTAAATTAAAATTGCCTTGCATTTTGTATTCATAAATGGGTTTGTTCATTTCTAGCCCTATGTAGAGCCATTCAGAGAATCCAAAGCAAATCCAGGTGTTATTCCAGGGACTATTCTCTGCCCAGCATCCATTCCAGCATGGCAACAAATGATAATACAATTCTGGGGACTGTGGACTAACAAGGTACATCAACAAAGATCAATCATGAACTCCATGTAACTGTCCCCATCCATTCCTTCCAGCGCTTCATCCTCATCAATAATGTTATAAAAACCCAAATTATAATATTCCAGCACTCAGGAAAAACAAAGATATCTCAGATCACATGTGAGGGAAAGACAATGGCAGTTTCCCCTCCATTGTTGCATGGTGATATCTTAACATTATTTCTGCTGGGATAGGTAATAGTTTGTGTTCCTAAGCTATATGTAGCCAGAAAACATCACATTATATAGCCATAGCAAGTAAGAACAAAATCCCACATAAAAACATTTTTTCCATGAATAAAAAATTCAATAAACTATAATATCTATGGTACCCAAAAATACACCTCTGTATAGGCAGACACATAAAAAGGTTTCAACATACATTTAAAAGAAAAACTAAAAGAGAGAACAACCTCACACATGAACATGCAAAAAGAATATGCTAACCGAATGATTGAGAATGATTACCTCTAAGAAATTCTACAGCTTCATCCAAGACAAGGTTTAATAATTGATCATACCCTTTCAAAGTTCCCATCACTAAAAGAAAACAGAGCAAAATGTTATTAGATTATATACAGCACGCAGCTAATAAAATGATTCATTGTACTAAGGATTCACATACTCTCTCTGATGTAATTAACTCTATATATCTATCTATGTATCTCAATGAAGTGTTAGGAGGATGAATGGTAATTTGCATGGAGCAATCTCAATGAAAGTTCACATAATAGCTTGTGACTTGATATGCAGGTGCACATAGATATATGCATGTTCTGTATTGCAGGCACGCACATATATACAAGACATGGAAGTTTTGTGGCTTCAGGTGCTCTTAGCCCATGGAAGTTTAATGTGCATACAACTCAACAGTTCAAAAACTTTTTAGAGAAACCACTTTGACCTAACAGTTCTGCACTTTTTGGCCTATCAAAATATGTAATTCATAACATGCCTTCAGCCTTAACATACACCATTCTTACAACAAGTCTACATCCGAAACCTCATTATTCAAAGGCTAGCGTCTGTCCAACACCAAAGAACAGCTGAATTCAAGGCATCATACTGAATACCATCAACAAAATTCATATGGAACAAGCTTGTAGTGTTGTCCAAATGTCATCTTTTTAATAAAATTCAATTGCAGTACACTTTAAGGAAAAAAAAAAAAACAATGTTGCAGATAAGAAAAACCTTGCTATAAGTCACTCTCTTGTGACCAAGAAGTTACAGGTTCAAGTTGCAAAAATAACCTTGACGTAAAACAAGGGTAAAGCTGCATACATTTTACCCTTTACTAGACCACACAAAATGGAAGCCTAGAAGCCCATTTCACAGATTAGAAAATGAATGAAGCAGAGACTCTCTCAAGCTAGGTTCAGTGATATTGCATATAAAACCAAAACACCCACTCATCTTTCTCACTTTTCAGAGCCACTGGTCCTTAATTAGCTCTACCTCTACCACTACATTCCATTCACAGGCAGTACAAAAACTGATGATTGTAAAATTTTAAAATTATAATCCCAAAATATTTGAAAAGAGAAAAAAGGGAAAAAACACAAAAAAAAAAAGAATGGGAAAAGAAATAGCTGACCTTGCCTACCACCAGTGAGCTTGACTTGAACACCTTTGTCCACGAACTTTGCCAAATCAAGCACTGTTTCTTTCCTTCCTGACTGACCCACATAACACATATGCAACAGCAACAGCAAAATAGTAAACCCATAATTTTTTTTTTTTTTTTAAAGAAAACTCTCAAATCTTCAATTTGTGGCTTTGTAACTAATAGGCAAGAGGATTACCATCTCGTATGGTTGACCTCTGGCACTAGCACAGGTCGTCGATCAGTCTCCGTCTAGTCGGTGAAGCCTCCGTCTACCAGCGAGAGAAATCCAACAGAGCAAGAGATGAAGACCTGGCAGAAACTGAAACTTTTGACCCTGTCTCTGTACGCTCCGTTTCAAGAAGGATCTTAGGGCCCCTGGATATTAATTTTTAAGTACTTGAGTCGGGGCTCCAATTAGCCCAAATGAAGCACCCAGTCCAGCTTGTTCGTTTGATTTTAATAAATTTATAATTGGACACCTTTTTATTAAGGCCTAAGGCCTTATAACCCGGTTGCCCACCCATTAACAAAGTCTAATGCAACCAGCGAACACGAGTTTCATTAGATGACGATCTTAGTGAGCTTCCATTTTGTCGTCCAACTACAATTTTTTTTTTTTTTTCGGGTATTTGATCAAGTTTGAGTTATTGCACTGGAGTTCTCCAAACAAAGATAGGTTTTAAATTGTGAGATTTTTACCCCAAAAAAAAAAAAAAGTTGAACGAGAATAATAATAAATAATTCTAATTTTAATTATAAATATAATAATTGATATATTTATAATGAATTTTTTTATATTTTTATTATAAAAAAAAAAATAGTTTGATTACAATCCTAAATACTTTTGATTTGAACAAAAAAATTGCAATGATTAAATTTAAAATCTTAATTATGATTGTTATGAATTTAAAATACATAGGAATTAAGGGTTATTCCCGCAGTATAACTTAGAGCCGATGAACATTTTGGGAAGGATGTTGTCTGTCCATTAACTCATTAAGACGTGCTCGTATATATCTCATCATTTCATTTTCTTTCTGGCCTTTGTCCATATCTTTCTGCTAGTTTCTAAATTTAAGAGTTAATGGCTAGTTGAACCAACCCAAAAAAAAGGTTAGTGGTTGGTGTGTGACAACCGTCGACAAGAACTCACCATCTGACTGCAAGATTACACTCATTTCTGCACGTAGCTTCCACTTAGCAAAATCTTATATGGAAAATTGTTCCTAAAGCCTTTTTTTCGTGAGGTGTAATTGATAACATTATATCACAGAATAGATGTTAAGTTTGTTTCTTCTTTATCTTTTACCTTTCCTGCTTTGAATGACAAATTTTCTGGCATAGGGATTGCTCCTGTTGATCACTATTCCTTCTTTGGTCTGTTAACCTTTCTGGCAAACACAAATCCCACCCACAATCTTTATGCCTCTTTGGTTTGTCAGGCTGATAAGAGCTCCAACTGCGTGGATACACTTGCAAATTACACGTTGAATGTACAAATAGCTCCAACGGGACAAAAAAATATCTGGACAAATAGCCCCACTTTTCTTATAATCAATCAAACAAGAACTACTTTTGTCATTGTCCGTCAAAACGGGGCAAGGAAGGTTTCTTTCTCGTGATCAAACACCAATCAGAATTTATGAAGTATTGTTTAGCTCTTTCCATGCGCAAACTATTTCACTGATCCAGTAGTTTCCTTACCTTCACTTTTTCTTTTTTCTTTTTTTATTGAAAAAAAAAAAAAAGAAGACGAATATTGTCGTTTTGACCTGTTCTGCTGGCAAATATATATATATATATATATTATTTCGCTTCATCATCACAACTAATTAATGATTATATCATAAAAGTTATTGACAGAACAGTACAACTTTAAACGAGTTAAATCAATCGAGGGGTGTAATAAAGTAGTCCTGATCCCACGACACAGACGGCCATTATGGAAACTTATTTAACTCATTTGTTTGAATAATTGATTTTTCAAAACAATAAAAATAAATATTATACTTATATTAATTATCGTAATAATTATTATTTTTATTCAATTAGATTTATTATTTAAACACGGGTAAATTCAACACTCTTCACACATTGGGGGGACATCTTGATTACATAAAGCGTTTCATCATATTATCTACTGCCTCTGTTTATATACTTAGAAGGAAGTCACCTCTAAGAAAAGCACTCATCTCTTTCTTTTTCTCTAAATTTCTCCTCGCAGCTGCCATTATCGCTTTCTCATCACCATGGCCATTAACTCCCACAATTTCTCTCAATTCTTCCTCTTTCTTTCAATTACCCTTGCCACCTGCAATCTTGCTCCGGCACATTCTCACCCTGGTTTCTCAACAAAATTGTCCAGGGAATCACTAGGCCTCAGGCGAGAGAAATTATCTCACCTCCGCTTCTACTTCCACGACATAGTCAGCGGACCCCACCCCACGGCCGTCCCTGTCGCGAGCGCCCGGACGACCGACGCATCCTTTTCCAAATTTGGGCTCGTGACCATGATGGATGACCCCCTAACTCTAGGACCCGGACCCAGCTCTAAGCTCGTCGGACGTGCGCAAGGGATTTACGCGTCCGCGGCACAATCTGAGCTCTGCTTTTTAATGGTAATGAACTTCGCTTTCACGGAGGGGAAGTACAATGGCAGCAATCTCAGCGTTCTGGGGCGCAACAACGTGTTTTCCGGCGTTAGGGAGATGCCAATCGTCGGCGGGAGCGGGCTTTTCAGGTTTGCTCGCGGTTATGCTCAGGCGAGGACTCACCAGATTGATTTCAAGACCGGCGACGCAGTCGTTGAGTACAATGTCTATGTCTTCCATTATTGATTTAGTTTGGTTTTCGTAATATAAAATCGTTTTTCTTTTGGTAATGTGCGTAATTGTCGATTGAATGGATTCGCGCCTGGGTTTTCAACGGGTGAGATTAAGGTTAAAATTTCACCTTTTTCAGATTCCTACAAAAGAAAAGAAAAGAACCAATAAAGATTGCCAAAGCTGACACTTACTTTTCTTAATTTGTTCGGTCCATTCATACTCAATTTACGACAAAGATGCCAAGTTGTTGACGTCAATACAAACTTTCATGTATTTATATTTGTATTAGTGAAGAGAAGGACAATGATTTTGAAGAATCTTTTTAAAAAAGCCCTCATGTTGGCTGAATGGTACCGGAGGAAAGAGAGCAATAATAGAGACGAGCTTTTATTATTATTATTATTTATTTGGAATTGGCATTAGACTTTGACTTTTCAATTTCACTTCCAAATCATACAAGCATTAAGGAGTTAATTATAGTAAATATTGTAATTTATCTATAAAAATTTTATTTGTTACTATACTAAAAATTATGAGTTTGAAGCTTTATTAAGGCATTCAATAAAATTAAATGTACGTTTATAAAATTTATTATTTTGATAATACACAATTAACAATTATAGACTGCTATTTTTATTTTTTTTTATTGAAAAAAAAAACAACCAATTATTTCACACTTTTGTCGTCTTATTAAATACTGATTTATATGATTGGATTGTCCCGTCTCACTGCATTATTTCTCATTGTCCCACGTGACTTTCATAGACTTGCGAAAATATCACGTATCAAGACTAGAAACAAAGTCACTATGTGAATAAAGTTCGAACTACTGTTGGCCTTGTCGTACGATCAAAAAAATAAAAATATTGTGGGGTAGAGCCTTCGAGGAATGCAACCAAGTAAAAGCATAGGAAGAGGTAAACTGAAATAATGTTAAATACACTGATCTTTTGGTATGAAAATAAATAACTTTCTTATTATTAGACTATAACATACAGTGATTTATTATATCTATTTTTTTAATTAATTAATTTTAACCGAAATTTAAATTCAAAACTTTTAGTTTTTGAACGATTTTAATGCTAATGGGGTTATATCTCAATAGCTCATCATATCCGCTTCGATTTATCCACATGTCCCGACAACTGATTGGGCCAACAGATGCGGTCCAGTCCACTTCAGTCCAGCCCAGAAGTTAGGACCCAGTTTCCACGAGTTGCCCACATGCCCACAGACCAAACTTGTGGTAGAGGTCCAGCCCCGCATCGGCCTCTGACTCCCCCTGCTACCCAACACAACAACTAAACAGGTAAATCACTGAACGCGTAGCCGAACGGCAGAACACAGAGTGCGGGTGGAGCGTTTGAGAGTTGGGGAAGGTCACGAGAGGATGGGGACGCGAGAAGTATACGAAGAGCAACTAAGGAGCGGGCATCTGCATCACGATCCCACCCTCAATCCAGGCCTCGGCTGCCCTCGCTGCCCTCGCTGTCTTGCTCTCTTAAACCCTAACTCTGTCCGTACACTTATCTTGTATATGTCTTTACTATAATTACTATTATTATTATTATTATTATTATTTGGTGTTTGTCACGATTCAGGGGAAGGGAGAATGGACCATTACTTCAGTTCTGCATGACGCCGCTGCCGTGGTATGTGTTCCTCTCTTTCTTCTTCTACTTCTCATTTCCTGTACGTTGATATTTGACTGCGTTTTCCCCCTTTTTTAGTCTTTTTTGTTTCTTTTGTTTGTTTTTTGAGCCTCTGTTTGTATTTCTAACTGTCAATTGCGATTTCTACTGTTTTGAGAGAGTTTACTCAAATTAATCATTGTAATTAATTTTCTAGTTGTCTTTGCTTCGGTAACTCCTTTTTGTCCTTCTCCTTAAGGCTTGGCTTATGTCTAATTGTTAAATTGAAAACATTAAGTTTTTGTGTACAAAAATTTGTTAATTTCCGATGAATAACTTGTAAACCATGTGCAGAAGCGAAAAACAAGTCATTAACTGGTTTTTGATATTTGGTGTCAAATAGGCTGGCTCAGGTATTGGTGGAATGCTTAGCGCAGTTCATGGTTTCAATACAGGTATTGATTGTGTCCTAGTATCTTGGCGTATCAATATATGTTCATGCCTGTGTATTTGTATGTTGCTAAGTATTTTTATGTTTCAGGAATTCCGCTCCTTCAAAACCGTCTCAAGGGACCAAAGTGGCTTCCTTTTGTAGTCGGGGTACACCTACTTAATTCCTCTGTTTTTTCTCTATGCATTTTCACTTCTATAGGCTTACCACCGGTTGAGCTTCACAGGAATCTTCATAAGCTGATTTTATGTAATGTGTTAACTTGTTGGCAGCTTCCTCCGCTGCTGGTGGTTTCGGGTGCCAGTGCTGCATTTGGAGGTATGGGAGGAAACTCTACCACTGTTGATTAGTGTAGTATTGTTCTTGGCATGTAATACGCGACTGTTTTTCAAATCATCCATCATTGTGCATATGAAGGCTTTTAAATTCTATCTCTGACTCTGACCTGTTTCTGACAAAATCTTGTTAATTACTTTGGGAATGAAACTGGATGAGCAACATTTGCAGAATTCTTTCCTTTATTTGTTTATGGTTATTTGGCAGTGACTGACTATGCACTGAGAAATCTGTCCTTTCAGAGACAGTGGGCAGCACTTTCATCGTTAGACTTATTTAAGACAAGCAATATATTTGTTATGCCCACTGTTTCATTACCAGGATTCCCATCTCCCTAACCAAATCGTGATCTAGGTCCTTGACCCATTTGTGATATTTACACAGTTTGCCTTGGCAAAATTGGTTCCCCAATATTCAATGACAATTTTATGCGAAAAGTGTAGCAAAAGAAGTTATTATATCTCTAGATGAATAAGGCAGAGAAATAAAATAAAAAAAATAAAAAGAATGAAGTTCAAAAAGAAGCCAAGTGTACCTTTTGAGCTTATGAAGCAATTGAAAGTTTTAGATATCTTCAGTTATCCCTTGGACATGAAGTAAAGGACCCTAGAAAAATGTTTCCATGTGTACTAAGATCAATGATGCCAGAGGAAAAAGCCTAATCTGCTTAATTCATTCAAAAGTGGAGTTCATGACTCCATATTTCTTTTGCAACAAATAATCTGAGCTTTCTACATGACTGTGGTTTGTTCCGTGGTTGTTGGCTTCCAATATGGCAATGTTGTTGTATCCATGATTTCTTCTTGAGGTTAATGCAGAAAACTGTGGACTTTTAACCAAATATTCGTGCCAATATTAATGGTGTTAAACTTGGTAGCCCTTTTTTGAACTCTTTTATACTGCTTTCTGATTTGATTTCAGTTTACATGAGTTGTAGGATCCACTGCCTTCATTCAACTGTTTTTAAACTTCTTTAAAGACGAATAATTGTTAAGAATAAAAAGTCATTGAGGAGACTTGAAACTTATTTTCCTTGTTTTATCAATCTTTCTTTTTTCAGGATAGGTATTATTTTTTGCTTTTTTTTTTTTGGGTTGTCTTTCCCTAACTTCTGTTTTGGGGAGCATGCACTAGCTGCTGGATGGACAGATCATAGTTGGCAAATGAGTACAAGTCTAGAGGTTTTCCAGGTGAAGAAACGGTTGCAAAAAAATTCTTGGTTTTGTGTAAATTGTCTGATCTCTTATTGTTACCTTCTACCTAAAAAGTAGATAAACTGCTGGTATCTTGGATATTTTTTTAGTACCTATGAGCAAAGAGTGTGCTCAAAGGTGCCTCAAAACTTGATTCTTTTAGTGGACGAGCTTATGTCTGGTAGAGAGTCAGCTTGTGACTCTCATGGGCCTGAGGGGTTCTGCTTATTATTGCAATCATTGTATACAGGCAAAATGGTCAGTAATGTTGTAACGTAAAAAAACTTGAGAATAATGGAGATTCAATTCAAAATGCTTGTCCAGTTTGACCTGGATGAGTCTCCAAGCATCTTATTGTCTACAGGTTCAAGATGCTTGTCCAGTTTTAGCTGCAGGTGTTTACATATCAAGCTTATTAGTTATATGCAGAGATACCTTTTATTTTTCCACATTGTATATATTTGGGGTTGGCCAAATTTTATGATTGTAGTTGAGAACATGTGGTTTCTCAAAATATATTGAGTGGGTTTTCTTTGACAAGAATATGCTTGGTTTAGGTGGCTTATACTTCTTTTGAAGTCTCTATCTGTTATGTAGCGTATACTACTACATCAACACTTGCGAAGTGATCTGTGCTCTCTGTGCATGTGATTTTAATTTTTGTTTGCCCATTAAATATTTTTGATCTTGGACCATTTATCACTAACATTTGTTGATATGTAAACTTTAAGGATATATGCTCCCAAAGTTTGCTCAACTCACTGTGACGTCCTATTACGCTGCTTCTAGCGCCTCACATTATGGGATTTCACTGCTTACTCGACGCATTGAAGATTCCCATATGTCTCAGGCTCAACCAAGAAGGCTCAGATGATTTCTTGCAGGTGCACATTCCATAGAATTACTTACAGTTCCTCAATTTTGTAAATATCGTTACATATGGGCATAGATACATGAAGATGGCGGAAGTTATAACTTTGCATTTCTCCTTTATCAAGTAGCAAAATTTGTGTGCTGAAATCTAATTTAGTGATAAAATTTTGTTTCAAGAAGCTTTTGTGTGCTTCTTTCAACTAGTTTGATCTAAAAAGTTTATTGGAAATTGAACACATTGCAGGCATCTGAACTTATGAGATCAACAGAGGGCCTTGTGACTCTGATATAATTCCGCATCATATAATCTGCATGCATATGTTCGATATGAAAGTTAGAATGCACAAGATGGGCTTTTGTCTTTTGTTTTTCTTTTTCAATAACATGGAGAATGCATATTGGGAATCAAACCATCATGCAAGCCTTCATGTTTATGATTTTGATACATTGCTTAATGCGAACTCTGAAATTCTTTGCCAGTTGTAAGTCCCTAATTTCATAGAAAGCATAATTGTATAGCTAAATCAAAATTTAGTGAACGTTTGTAAAGATAGAGTTTTGTTTTTATGTTTTTCTTATTACCTAAGAAGTTTAAATTAGATTCCAAGTTGTTGTTTTAATGTTGTTAGCTTTGATTTGCCTGGTCTTTTGGGGGGATGTCCCAAACTTATAACCCCTGTTAGCAACCTTTGCAATCCTTCCGAAAGTACCTTTTTGAGTGTTTTTCATTGCCATTCAATATCAAATTCGTGGAGAAAATGTTGGTGACTGTTTGATGGTAATTGCAAACAGCATGCATTCCTGCAGTCAGACACTGTTGGAGACATTGTTACACGTTGACCGATCGCAAAACTGGTTTCCTCGATTGACGCGGCTGCGCTAGTCCATATCTGGCCCCCTTATATGTAACTGTATCTCGTGGGGTCGACGTCGTATAAGAACTGTGTGACACTTTGATGCACGTCCTTCAGGGTTCGCGTGTGTTCGGCAGTGAGTTGGCAAATCTTGTTCTTGCCAGCAGCGTCCACCTCGAGATATGGAGACGGGTACAACTAAAAAGAAAATGAGGGAAGTGTAAAGGAAGTAAAATTGACTCTAAAAGTGCGGTACCTGTGGCTATAGTGGGTTTGATAGGGTAAGATTACTGGCGAGTCAATCTGGCCTCTCGGTGAATGCTAAGTTTGGGCTTAGAGACACAAGACAACCAATAGTCTAGGCGATCGTAATTAGACTAGCATTCATAAGTAGCAAACATCCATTTTAAAGAAGGGTCAAGCTAAATCTGAGTACAGGAATATGGACTTGTTGTTTCAAGGGAGGGCTGTTTTACGGCCCAACAATTAAAATCTAGTTGTGGTCGGAAGCTCTAATAAAAAGTCTGACGAATGGTTGAATTGATATTTAGAAAGAACTAAAAATGTAAAATAAGTCATCTCGGTGGTTTGTTTCAAATTTTAAGATTTGGTTGTTGGTTTTAACAAATCATTAATAAATTCATAAATAGCAAAACTTTATAGGTTTCCAGACTTCCATAAGACCCACCAAAAAGGTAGGAGGGGGTTGAACAGTTTTTCGTACTCGACTTTAGACATCGATGAAATGGCTTTTATAGCAATAAGGAATATATTTATTATCTTAGCTGTCTGTTGAATGAAATGTGAATAATAAACCTAAGCCAGGTAAAATGAAAAATGGCAGAACTCCTGTATAAATGTGTCCCCCAGATTTAGGCAGTATGGGTTTAATTTTTGCTTTGCATCGGATTCGGATCATGAAGTGTGAATCCAAACTCTAAAACCTGGAAAAACACGTGACGTATGTTTGGCACTTTGCAATTAAAATGGTGTTGGCGCATGATGTAGATCGTATGTCCGTAAGCAAACATTTCTTTGGCTCGAAAATTTTTTTTGGCCATTTTAGTTTTACATTATAACTCAAACCTTAAATGATACTGAAAAGTTGAAACCAATCCTAAAATTTTCAACTGGTTGCAACTGGGGCTGACAGACTAAGTCAATCTCTTAACAACCCTACCCCCAAGTTGCCCAAATAGAAAAATACGGATCCAACCACGCGACCTATAAATTGTGCGCCATTTATGGCAGAATGATACCATCCACTCTCTCTTTCGAGACAATAGACAGTGAAAGAACAGCAAAAGCAATGTTGGGTGAGGCTTCTGCAGTTTATGCACCTTAGAAGGCGCAGGTTAGCAAAATGGTGAGCTGCTGTGTAAACTTATAAACTGTCAACCTCGTTAGTAACTTTCTGGGGTTGTGGACCGACGTTTCTTAAATTCCACTGTTCTCTCTCTTACATATGTACAACAGGAGAAGCAAGTGAAGTGGTCCCGATGATAATGTGTGTACTCTTTCACAAGTCCTTTATTGTGCCTCTTTATATCATCTTGCTCGTCACATGCTTTCTCCTAGATGAATTTACTTGGTGGACCCCTCGATAGCTGGGCTGATGCTTACCCTGGGTTTCTATTTTGTTTTTTATTTTTTATTTTTTATTTTGGGTGCCCTTGCATCCTCACGTCAGATTGGAGTACGGAGATAAGAGTTGGTCCAAAAGTGATGAGTTTTGAATAGTAAAAATATATATATACATACATTTTATATTATATATAAAAAATTATAATATAATATATTAATTAATTATGTCTATTTAAATTTATTATTTTGTTTATCTTAGAGATAAAAACCAGGAAGATTACTGTAGTACAGAAAGGAAAGTTACTTTGGTTTCTGGGGTGTTTTGGGGGATGTCAAAGACAGCGTCATTATGCCGATGCCCCCCAAAAGTATCCTGTCATCAATAATGCATGTCTGTACTTACTGAACCTTAGTAAATGCTTTATTCTTATATTATTGCCCTTTTGATGCTTGGAACCGCGCACAATGAACTGAGTACTTAAAACAGTTCAAACAGGTTCCTCTTAACCCTGAACAACTGGTCTGATATTTCCAAGGTTACAAACGAGTTTTAGGATCCAACAATATTATTACCTCTCCAGGGGTGAAATATCCTTCTTTTTTTTTTCCCCCCTTTCATTCTGTACGCTTAGCATTCAATACTAAGCTGACTGCACCAGTTAGCAGCCTAAAAGTAGTGTCGTGATGGCACCTTGTCCGATGCTTAGATGGGGTAGATACAAAAGTTTACGCGGAACAGTTCTGGCCCATTCTTCTGTTGTCCTTCATGACAAAATTAGATAAAAAGTTCTGAAATAAGACTTCCTCAGTGCGGTTTGAGAACAACTCCCCCGCCTTCCTTTATGTTGAAATAGTTAATTAAGATTATAATCCCAGTGTCACTCTTACAAACCAAGAAAAATCCTGCTGCATCTGTCAATTGCTGTTGGATGACTTGTTGAGGTTTTGCCTTTTTAAAATCTGTCGTCTGATTGTTTACCAAATATGGATTTTACTATAAAGGTATTGGGTTCTCATTGGACTCCAATTGGTTCTGTGGAGGAAAATTTGGTTTCTTGATATATCATTTATTTCATTGCTCGTTTAATTCTAGCCGGGTTTCCAGAGTTGAAGGCTTCTTTCTCCTTGAAGTGCAACTAAAGAGTTTTGTGACGCGGGGGGTCAAACTTGTGTGATGCTAACGAGTTTCAAGTCAGGCATCAAACGACGTTATGTACACTAATCAGCCAATGGATAACAGCTCTATGAGTTAACTCCGCAATAGCAGCTTCTCTCACACGGCTGACTTTTCTTTTCTTGTTTCGTACAAGGAGACCTTAGCGTGACGGTTAATGCTGACAATTATAGCTTCTGATACGGAGTTTGCCATGTAAGTTTTTAAAGTTCCCTTCTCCGACTTGTCGCCTGTTTGGATCATCAGCCAATAATTAATTTTCAGTTGCTCGACCTTTTTGTCAAGCTCACTTGTCTAAGATGCGGCAATAGTGGGCAACGGGTATATCTCATACCAGCAAAGCCAAGAGCATGGGTATTATTGGCTGAAAGTTAAGCTCATCCTCGGTGAGAACCAATAAAGGAAAAATTTTGCTGCCAATCTACTCGGTTGAAAGGAGTCTGGATACGCTAGCTACACTTCCTTGAAGTTGCTTCTCAGCAATGACAATATTGATTTGCTTAAATTCTGTTTAGTGGTAAATTCTGTCTTGACAATATGGCCCAACAAATGGGAAAAAACTTGTAACAGCTATGTTAAGTGAGGGGACACGGATCCGACATGGACACTTGGTCCTTTTTCCGAATGTGGGCAGCAATCTGTTCGTAGATCAATGGTGGGAGATGAGTTTTAGATATATTTGGATCGGTTTCAATTATATAAAACTCAGGGGGGGGAAAAAAAATGCTGTTATTAAGCATTAATGTAAATTCTTGTTTCTCATAAAAATGTGTCCACGAGCCGTGCAATTTTGTTAGTCATTTATTATCACACAAATTGCCGTGAGCATAGATGTGGACTCGGTCTACCTCGTAATCTCTCTCGTGAAGCCCCAGCGATTTTATGACATGCTTTGCAAACTCGTCTGCGTTGGATTTCTCTTATTCAGCTGAACTCCTCAAGGTCTGGGGAAGCATTAACATGATAAACATAGAATTTCATGGATCCTTTTTTTTTTTTTTTTGGGTCCTTGCAAATACCCGAGAAAGAAAATACACAAATCCCAACATCATTGTTGAAACGTGAGAGTAGCACAACAATCCTATAAATCTTATTATATGATGAATGCGTTCCCGGTTGTTTGTTGGTAATTCATTGAATGAAGCCAATTAGCACCTGGGAACTGACCTGTTGGTTGCTGCGAAAGTACAATGAGATTAGAGGAATAAGACACAAAATTTCTGTGCTAGATATCACTGAATTACTTAGGCAAGAAGGGACAACTGAATCCGGCGCAATTAATTTTAGCGGGTCCTCGATCATTTTATTCCGAAAAAAAAAAAAAAACAAAGGGGTGAACCCTGAATAATAAATAAAGCTTTCTTTACATAGATAGGGGAATCTCCTATTTCCACAGCGCAACTCACTCTCAAACTAACCCACCTAACTTCTCCTTTTCTCTTTGAAGACATCCATGAAGCCAAGGAACAAATAAAGAGGCAAGTTAATACAGATGGGCAGTCTAACCACCCTGCTCATTTGTTCCTTTAAGTCTCATTAGAGCAAATAAGGACACACCCTTTTCGAGGGGATGGTTTTGCCCATTTTAAAGCCATGAAAGCAACGGTACTCCCACCTCACAATAGTGGAAAATGTGCCTTATACAAACAGGGTCCGCAGAAGTGACCCGTGCAGTCTAGCTAGCTAGCCCTATAATTTTTCTTCTATTTTTTTCTTTATTTATTATTTATTATTTATTATTTTATTTTATTTATTTTTTGGTATTACGATGGACAGCTTACGCGTACCATACAATATCCACCAATCTCATTTGGACAGAATCAAAGAAAAAAAGAAAAAGAGAGAATAATTTTTGCCAAGCTTGAGAGGTGTAGTTTGGTCCCAAAATCAAATCTTGGTCAACAAAGTAGCACTCTCAGTTGCCAAGTAGCCAGAAAATTTTGGGGGTGTCTATTTGCAACTTCATCACCTACCATGTCCCAATCCCAATGTCTCCTGTTTTCAACTCAAGATTTGTTCAAAGGGTTACATATTCCATGATCGCTTTTACCGTTGGACGTTGTGTAATTAATATAGACAATTGACACAATTGTATTTACACGCAGGGGGTTATGTCATTTTCCTTCATTCTGCCTCAACAAAATAAGTTCTGGATTGACATTGGACGAGCCAGATTTTTTTGGGTTTTACTGTTCCTTTAACCATGTTTGGTTTTGTGTTTAGTGCTCTTGAAGTTGCCGCCTTTGTTTCCTTGGCTTCAGGTCCCTCGAGAGGCGGTTCCACCTCCTGTCTTTGTACTTTGATTGGTACATTTCCGATACAGAAAATATAAATGCATGCTCTCTCCCAATTCCTCTTTGTTCCAACTTAAAATATTGAAGTCTTCCATTACGAAGTCACAGAAAATAAAAGCCACACTAATATATACTAATATATCTTTTTGTACGTTAAAACTCAAGAGAGAAAAAGCCAAAGGAAAATTTAAAACTGATCATCAATTTTCTTCTGCTGAGTTCCGCAAACATTTTTTTTTTTTTATTGTTTTTGCAGAAGAAACATCAAAATCTTATCACCTGTTCTCTCCTGTCACGCCGCTAAACACTTGCATTGGATCAAAAATCCACCTTTCTCATCATCCCACATGTCTGGGCAACATACAGAATGCATACACACGTGTTCGTCTACAGATGATCGTGCGCTGATGCACACTCCCAACTGATACCCAGTTTTTGAATACATAATCCTCACACGTGTGAGTCACAGACTCTGAATTGGAAGACAGACATTGCATTGAACATGATTTTGGTCATACACTCACATTCAGGTGTTTATAGAATACTCCAATTACGACATAATATATTAACCTCAAAAGTCAAAACCGTTAATGAACACCTTATTATCTGTGTCGGCTGAGCAAATAATATCAGTTTCTCACCTTTGGTAAGAGCCAATTCCAACAACGGCAGATCAGCTTCCAGATTGAAGATTCTGATTTGTGAAGACCCTCGGATCGACCATCCATGTCCCAAGGCATGTTCAGCCACAAGAAATTGAGAAAATAGATGCACATAAAGAGAGAAAAGTGGGTTTTGAAAAAGCCATGAAATTGATTAGTATGCTAGCAATAAAAGAGTAGACAAATCTCAAGATCCCATGTTAATTACACCATATGGTGATTCACATTCAAGAGAGAATGTAAATCATTTCATTCACTAAAATTGAAGTTGTAAAAAACCAAAAAAAAAAAGGTACAAAAAACAGTCATGAATATTTCCTTAGAAGTAGTCTCGTTTTGCACCGCAAAAAGCTGAGACTCAGATGCATCAATTCTCTCTATCAATCAAAGTTATGAGATGATTACAGATGAAGATCTAGACTCGGATGGTCTTGCACTTTTGCCTTAGTCTCGTACCCGTATCTTCCTTGTGAGCTTGAGCTACCAGCACCCTGTGATGGCCTCGGTTCCTCACCGGCGAATAACGGCAACGGATGCAATGAACGGTTAGCAGCACCATCATCAATAGTCGGTGTCCGCCACCAGCCTAACGGACTTCCATTGATTGGCTGCTGTACTGGGTAACCGGAGCTATGGCTGCTGTAATACCTGGTGAGCTGGTGGTGGTGGCTGTGGCTGCTCCATGAAGGGTAAGTCCGGGCTGCAGGGTTGAGTCCAGCAGCTGAGGCTGTCTTGTGATTCATGAAGTGGCCGTAACGATGAGCGTCAGAGAGGCCGCTCTGATTAATTGTCGACTGGAGATGGGCGCGTTTGGCGTGCTGGCGCTCTCTTTTGTGGGCGTTTTGGTGGCCACCTAAGGCTTGGGAAGTAGGGAAGTTTCTGCAACAGTAATGGCACTCGAACCGCCGGTTGTTGTCCCCAGTTGTTTCGCTGTCTTTGGTGATGGTGTCTTCATTGCTCTCATAGGACTCGGACTCGTCTGGGGCAGCTGCACCAGCAGAATTTCTGTCCTTTCCGCCACCGAATTCTATGCCGAACAGTCGAATGGGCTTTTCTTTGACGGGTGCAGGGCGGATGAAAGGCAGCTGAGAGAAGGATTCCACGTTCATGAAGTCATGTATCTCTCTCTCAGCCCTGTCCATCAAAGAAAATAACAGTTATATCTGCGCTAGCTAGCTGCAGGGCTTAGGTAGTAGCTGCAGCAGCTAACACCAAAAATGGGGGTCAGTCAATTGGAGGAGGACAAGGAATTGGCGTGGAGAGAAAGAAGAGGAGGAGATTTTTGGGGCAGTGTGTGTGGCTGTTATGTATATGAAGAGAGGGTGGGGGTGGGGATGGGGGTTTGTGGGACCTACAAAGGAGAGGAAGAGGAGGGGATGGATGATGGTGAGATGATGATGATGGTGATGATGATGATGATCAAATGGACAATTGTGGGGTGGCTTGGCTGAGGCTGGCCCATCTGAGAGTGCGGTGCTGACAAAGGCCACCTAAGTTCTTCTCATGTGAGAGTGTCTTTGCCTTCTCCAAAGTACCATTCTTTGTTTTCATTCACTTGTTTTTTTTTTTTTTTTTGGGGAAAGTTCCTAGCTATACAACTTTTGATAATTATGTTTACACTTTCCACTCCTCCTCACATATATTGCCCTAATATGGAAACCCACAGATGTTAATATCATGAAACAAACTACTTTTAACCAACAAACAATTGTAAAATTAATTAGGTTGGTCGTAGGTTTCCCTCCCAGTGTAGGAGGTTTAGGAGGAGGACCAGGAGGCAGCTGGCTGCTTGTAATTAACTGAAGGTAAAATCCCTTTTTAGGCTGAAAAAGGACAAGCATGGACGCTAAGCTATAAACTCTTCAAGTTAACTGTGCCAGGAAGGTGAGAAACTACAAAACCATGGAGTGGACTGACCCTTTTATTAAATTTATTAAAAGAGCATATTTTGTGATGAACGCAAAAGAAATTAGTCACTCTCCTAAATGTATATACTATAAACCATGTATGATCCTACTAAACCCTGCCAGACATTCAAGCTTTTATCATTAAACCACGATTTTGGGTGGTAAAAATGAAGGCTCTCGCATATATCAGATCATAAATCTTGACATTAGTCTAGCTAGGGATAGATAATTAATATTGCTCTTGTACTGTTTTCAAAGTTTTTAATGCTTCCAATTTTTCCACCTCACCTGAAACGCTTGTTTTCATTCATGAGTAATTAAACGCTAAATATTTAGCCTTTTTTCAATTTTTGCGGGAGAAGTGACATGTAGACCAGAAATCATTAACGAGTGAATATGTTCAAGATTTTATATTTGAGATGTTATTTAATTTGGAAGTCTAATATCTCATTTTCTTTAAGTGGTGCAGTGAACCAAAAGGAGAAAAAAAAAAAAAAAAGGAGATGACTCTTCACAATTAATTTGTAAATCACACACAAAATCTCATTTTCTTTGACAACTTAGTTTTGTGGCCAGAAGATTCAACTAGAAAACATTGAGAACTTAGCAACAGCAAGAATTTTTTTTTTTTTTTTAAATCAAATACATTTGGTTTCACATTCTTTTGTTTGATTGCACATTTTACGGACCTGATTGCATATCTACTGATTTTTAGCAGAAAATTAAAATTTTAAAAACGAAAAACGAATATTTGTTTATTTAATGGGAATAATACTTTCTGGTTAAATCTTCTAGCTATAAAATTTTTCGGTTTGCTTTAATGACTCAGATAGTTTAATTTCCCTTGAAATGAGAACTTCCTCCTTAAGAAAGAAACATTAGAGAATATAATTTATGGGTAGAGTTGGATGTATCGTATTATAGCCTATCAATGAAAGAACACAAATAGTACCATTCCGATATACCAAAAAAAAAAAAAAAAAAAGGACACAAATATGCATGATAATCAATTGTACGGGTAGAATATTATTCTGATAATCCATCAACCCCTACATCATCAATCATTGTCTTACATTTTAATCGCAATCAGGTGATTACTTGTGTGAATTGTGAACATGCAAAAAATGAAGCCTGCTTTCAAGTATGATTGTTATTGTCTTGCAAGAGACAATGCAGATGTTGGACGTTCACCACAATTTTCTTTTTGTTTCTCTCAACGCATATCTCTCTGTCTTGTTTCTCTCAATCGAAAACAGCCTCTCTTGTGTTATGAATACGCCCATCAGTCAACACCCACGTTCCCAAGTCCTTGAAAGTTGCAACTTAATTACAAGAGTGATCGATCATAGGCAGAGACATGACCCACTTCGTTCGTAAGTATCCCGATCGGTCCATCTCTCTCTCTCGCTAAGCTTAAAAACGGATTAAAAGGGGTGTCTATATGTACACGTATTACATTTACAGTAGTGTCTCTCTCCAGGACCAGGTGCTATATAGTTGGTAATAGTTGGTGTTGGTTCTTTATTGCTGTTGGCTTTATTATATCTGCAGGGTTTCTGCGCTAGCGTGGTCCTGCAAAAATGTTACCCAGATAACACGAATGCAGATGGGACAACAGTTCTAGCTGGTCATCATCACCACTTTTTCTCTTCTTTCCCTCTTAATCTTGGTTCCAACTTACAAATTAATCCCTTTCGTCTTGTTACAATATGCATTTCTGTTGCTTAGTCGTTTTCCTTAGCTTGGCAATTCGTTTCTAATTGTCTAGGTTCCACAAACCATATTGGGGTGTAATTTTTAAGAAAAAAAAAACTAATTATTACTGCTGAAAAAGAATATATATATATATATATATATTGATATTTTGATGATAGATTATGAATTGAGTAAAAATATAATAAATATAGTAGTTAGAGTGGTGGCCAGGCATTATCAAGGATGGTCAAAAGTAATTGTGAGTGCATGATTTCTTACTTGTTCCTCTTTGCACAAAAATGAGTGCGCCAAAGCTCCAGCCTTGGTGTCTTCATATTATAATGACGCTTGATCAAATGTTGAAAAACCCTATGCGACATTAAAAGCTAGAAAATGGATGATTAATGCATGAATGGCATGAATCATTAAATTTAAAAAAAAAAAAAAAACTGAGAGAGAGAGAGAGAGAGGATGCAGCATCATTTAAAAAACGGTTTTCGTCGCAACCATTCAGCAAAATGAAAATAAAGCAATAAATTTAATTAAATTGAATAACATCCTGAATTATTTCTGTTTTTTTTTTTTTTTTTTCCTTTCAAAGCAGACAATGATCTTAGATTGCCATTTATCTTCTAATAGCAACTAAGGCCAATGGTCCGGAGACTTGAAATTTTTAACAAGCAAACATGTAAAATTTCTCTTTATATGAACTTCGTAGTAATAATTTTAAAACAAACTAATCATCAAATATTAATAATTTGCGCAATTAACTTCGGAATTTGCAATACGGCACATAAAAAGGGTGCAATTTTCATCAAATACGAAAAGAATTGAACGTTTCTTTAGTTCTCGTTTTTCAAGCCTACGAACTTTTTTCTTAAATTTGTTCACTTTAAAAAGTATGTTTCTTCCCACATCAGGACAATATCTTGCCTCTGTTTTTAAAGAGTTTGAGTTGTTTGGATTTGCATGCAAATTTAAATATTGTACATACATACGTTCGGAGTTGCAATTTTAGTAACTCTATGTTGAATTGAAATAGTCCTGCTGCAAGAACAGCCTGCTTTATTTGTGCATGCTCGACTCGTTTAGCAATTATTCCCAACCCCAACCGCCTGACTTGTTCATAATTCTACCTTTCTTTGTCATCTCCGGGACCACTCTCTCTCTCTCACTCACTCACTTACACAGGTAATTCCTTGGGTTCTTGTAATGAAGATGGGCGCCACTTGAGCCGAGTCACATTTGCTCATATGTTTTGTTTTGGATTTAATGGAAATGCCTTTATGCATCGTGTGCTACACTCCCCTTGACCTTTGAAGTGGGGTCCATCCCCACCCAACATGCCTCTGGCCACATTTGCTAACCCTAACGACAACAGTACTCTTCATTCATGCAAAACCCTTTCTTGGCCATAAGAGTAACAGTCAGAGAGGTTTGTGGCTTGGAAGGGGGACCATGTTGGTTTCATTACACTTCAATGCAATCAATCTATGCAACCCAGTTGTACGTATCTGCCGGCCTATGGCCCCCATCATGAATTAGAAGAAATAATCAGAATCTAGCTCTTTAACTTGTACCTAAGACTCACCACTCATAGGTAATCTACTGGTGAAAAGCGAATTTACATATAATCGATGCAAGGTTATGAATTCAATTCTTCTTGGAATCATATCATAAAGCAAGCAGTGACCAAAAGGATAGGTTACTATGCTATAGTTTTCCTTGTAGGGTTCTTATTTCAGTTTAATAAATTCATTCACCTGTTAAAAAAAAAATGACTATGGTAAGAAAATGTTACTCCTATCAAGTCAACATAGAGAGCCAAGCTTTTAAGCTCTCAAGGTAAACATGCTTATTATGATTGTCTTCAAATTTAATGTAGATTGGTGCCACTTCATATTTAATGTAGATTGGGGCTAACTTATTGGTTAGGAATGCAAGTTTTAGTTAGGCCTAAGGGGAACTATAAATTAAAGCATTAATATCACAATTGTTCACTTGTTGCTCTATTTTTCAATTATTATCTCATCAAGTTTTGAAATCATGTTCCCTTTTGGGCCACATATTGAACATGACCATGATAATGGATCTAATTGACTTTAGTAAAAAATATATATTTCAGTATACGAGTTTTCTACACTATAAAGTATGTAAAAAAAAATTAAGTGTATGTAATTTTATTTTTTAAAAATATATATATAATAAAGAAGTGTTTCCATGAATCAAAAACTATGTCATCCAGATTACAATTGGCTCTAGTACTTAGTGATTAATATTCCAAGAAAAAAAATACTACTTCCTCGATAGGGCACGTAGCCATGGGTTCAAACTTCTATTGTGAGAAAAATTGGCATTAGAATCTCCAATATAAGACAGCTAAAATCAAAGAATTAAGAAGAAACAAAGGATGCAACGGTTCACTTGGATCAGAACCATGTGACCATGCTGATTCCAAGTCAAAACTTAATCAGAGCCTTCCAACAAAGGGGTCACTATCTCAATCCTTAATAAGTCCTTTTTAAAAAAAAAAAAAAAAACAAGCTAGATTTTGGTCTAGGTAGAGGTAGCCTTGGTTCAGCACATGATATCTTCTTTGCAATGCTCTCTCTCTCTCTCTCTCCAGCTACCGCATTGCTTTTGTCTCTTTTGACGCAAGAGAAGGGTCACTATCTCTTTGTTCCTCATCTCTTTCCTACTAGGTGGATTGAATATAGGACATTGTCTCCTACAAACTCAGACTTAAGCCATCCAAATCCCCCATCAATGTATATGTGTGTTTGGTTTGAACATTTGTTCCCATGTATGGAACAAATGCACGCAAATGTTCGGTGGTCATCTTCTCTACCTAAAGGCTTTAAATTGAATAAGAGACTTTAAAACTAGCATAAATCATTGCCACCATTTTTTGACATTAAGTGATCGCTTTCTTCAAACGGACTGTTAACGTGTCATATGGTTTATTAATTGTCATTGGCCAATTGTTGCCAAGTGGAATTCAAATTGAGTAAACGGCCCATGTTGTGCTATAAAATTGAACGCATTAGTTGAAAATGATTTATATACAGACTTTTCCAAGGAGTGAAATTATTGTTAACAACAAAATAGTCCACATTTAATTTTATTTTAATTATTTATTTATTTGGACGAAAAAGACTGCTATCAGTTCAAAAAGTTTTAATCCATTTTTTTTTTTTTCATGTTTACGAAATCTAATGGGCTTCGACTACACATGAATTGGGGTATTCCATCCCCTTGGATCATCTTCCCTTACCAAGATGAAATTTGAATATGGAATCTCCAACTTAGTAAAAATCGCCAAAAGTCACATGCCCAAGTGTTTGTGGCTTATTTCATAAATTATGCATTGTGGGTACACGTGACAGGTTGCCATGGGTGGGCAATCTGTGACCCTGCAGCTAGACTCCAGTAGATTCAAATCCAGATGTGGATTGATGCCAAGGGGAACAAAAAAAAATGGTTTTCAGTCGTTCATTCTCACTGGCACGACCACCACATCTGACCTCAAATTCTCAGCTACAAAGGAAAAAATTATTGTTTGTAAGAGGGAGAGATACTCTAAGCAGATGAGAACAGAAAGGAAGAATGTGGATGCAATAAGGAAACTAAAACCAATGCAAGTGGAGATAAGAAAGAGGGATCCCACCACAACTTATCCTTGAAGGATAAGAGCAGCAAAGGCACATCAAAACACATACAACATGCATGGGTCTAACTCTACATGATCATGATGGATGGGGCTTTCTACATGCAAAGACCCAATAACTGTCAATACAAGGATAGTTCTTGAAACTCCTTAAAAGCTTCATGGGTGTTATCATTGTTGTCTGAAACCGAGGGCCTGGACCACAGGGGAGGGGGCATCTCTTTTCTGACGTTGCATTAACACTTATGTGGGGGCAATCTTAAATTATGTGATATCCTTGGTCCTTTTCCCTTCTCTAACCTGTCATTTTTGTATTATTGATCTCAATCTATAAGCAACTAAACCATTGAATGGAACTAACAGCTCCAATAAAATTAAATACTTGGAAATGGAGACGTAAATGCATAACCTATTGAATTTGGAAAAGTTATACTTGAAAATGTCTATTGACATACATGTTTTGAAGGCATCAAGATCGCTTCGTGGTGATTTTTAACCGACATAATAGACATCCTATCACTTTCATTGAATCTTTATGTAGATTTGAAATAATATACATGATGTAGCTGTCTATTCTATCATGCATCGTGTGCGCTTTCCATTCTTGACCTTGATTATACATGATCAAAATATTGAAGAAGGTGATATCACAACATTTACTATCTCTAGCAACTTGCACACCATAAATATTCTCATGGCGTCTATACCCCTCCTTTGATTATACATGTACACTTTTGTCAAATCAGCTGTAGTTAAGTTGTGCCATATGACGGGTATTGATGTATTGTACACCAAAAAGAAAAAGCCAAAATTACTAAATGAATGCATACTCCAACCGTTACCCATATAGCTTGTTGTGATTAAAAATCAAAGTATTCGACATGTGCAAGCACCTAACATTTCCTCAACTCGTGAGTCCCAAATAATGAAGCGATTATTCTACATAATGTGGGCTTCCCCTTATTTGATTGCATTACATCTTGCCCCGTCTTCAATAATCGAGAATCCCCATCCTCTAGTATAAATTCTTACTAGATCATTAGTATTTTAATTCCACTTGGCAATTATTATTATTTTATATATGGAGACATTATTAGAACGTGAAAGTGGAGAAGGAAAAGGAAACTGAAAGATGGATCCACGCATAAACATTTTAATTATAACAGATTCGTATAATAAGATCCCTCGATTTTTTCGGGGCACTCTGATTGTTTCGGAGAAGGCATTAGAAAATATAGAGAGAGATACCGAGTACAGATATGGGGTTACTTTTAAAGTCTTCGAAAACATTTTTGATCACACAATTAGTACACCCTATGAGCGGACCAGGGTGTCTGCTTGCTAGCCATGACATGAAATATGTACAATGATAATGTAAGAGAGAGAAAGTGAAGAGAAAAGAAGGAACTCATGCTCCCTATGTTCTATGAGTTCGACATCAAAGCGTTATGGCCGTAACATCTGAATTTGGTAGTTGCGAGTTAACGACGCTCACATGAATAATGTTCCCCACATTTACTTCAGCCACTGAAGAGATTGGTCCACATTTTCTATTCATGACGTTGACACGAGAGAGACCACATTATGTAGTTGAGTATGTACGATATCTTTCAAAAATTCTGTCAATTTACCTACAGTACAGTCATCCAATATTTGTAAAGCCAAAGATATGAAATGAGTTCAAAAACATGCATGGGCTGAGAGATTTAAGGTAGAAAGGGATTGCCCCTTTCTCTCTCTCTCTCTGGGTGTTTTTTTTTTTTCTCTCTCTTTGGTGCTTAAGCCTTGGTGCAATAATTCCAGCAGTCTCCTTCCCTAACGGCCCAAACTAATTAATCCACGGGCCTAATGAATTCAAGAAGAATTACTTTCCACCAAAAAAAAAAAAGAAAAGAAAAGAAAAGGAAGGATTGTTTCTCATTACTTGGCTCATAGTTCACTGTTTTTCTTTTTCTTAATAGGATCAAAAATAAGTTGAGAGATTAATTAATTATAGAAGGTTTTTAACCGCAGTACAGTTATTTTGTTGCGGATACAAATCAGACACGGGAATATGTCAAATACTATGTTTCATTATTGCATTTTAATTCTATTTTTAAGGACTAAATTTTGAAGCGACTAAATCCAACAACAATAAATTTAGTGTTCTAAGAACTATAAGATTCAATTATCTACAAATTAAATAAGTTTACATGCGTGTGACTATGCGCGTCTGACTCTATTCACTTATTTGGCAATTTGAGTTTGCGATCAAACTGTAACAAAATCCCCAATTTCCCTATACTTGGCTTAGATGTGGAACATGGATGACTTGACATTTCATTTTCATATTTTGCAGTTGCTCTACTCGGGTGCTTGTCTGGGCTTACCCACAAAGAGTTGAGAGAGAGAAGGAAGTGTTAAGTTCGTGCACTTGGTGGGGCTCTAGTAAATTGGCCTTGATGGAGCCCATGGAGTGATTCTTGACATCCATGAGTGGTCCTAGAAACAAAGTACTCTCCTATGTCTGTGTCATAATTTATATCTTCTCTTGGACTCTTCCTCCACACATAAAACCCAGTTTTCTTGCACCATTTAGTAGAGTGGGGCCATTGATGAGCACCATTTGATGCGAAGCATTTCAACCTCCTCAAGAGATAACAGACACACCCACACACTAAAGAGTTTGAATATTATCTAGTACACGAATCAAACTAGCTTTTTTTATTGAATCAAACTCGCAGTTGTTTTCTTCCCCTAATAGCAGTCTTATGTTTTGAGACCCCTTTTTTCAGGCGGCATTGTTTACTTAAAAAAGATGGGCGTAATTGTGAACAAGGAAAGTTGTACGTCTGCCATCGTGTCATGGTCCCATGTCCTCGGCTTTAGTCATAAATCAGGGAAACCAATGGGCCCTTGATATCGACATGATGTGGTACGATTGACCGTTGTATAATTATTAACTTTTTAGGCATCTAAGCAATTTGTAAGATACCCAAATTAGGATTTTAATTGATTAGAGACTTCCAACTGATGCATTATTCATGAAGAGGTGCTCACACAAGCCGACAAGACTTGTGGGGGTCCAAGGAGGAATAGAAATTTTTCAAAAAAAAGAAAAGAAAAAAAAATTATGGACAAGACTATTTTTGGCATTCGAAGATGGAAATTTATTCGGTGATTCGCACTCCGAATGACTAGTGGAGGGCCAGATCAAAACCCCTTAATGGAATGTTGGCAATGCTTTGGTCTGAGGCTTTGAGCTAATAGTGGTGGAAAACAATCATTTTGACCAGCCTAGGAATACATGCGTTGATTTCAAAACAATGTGGTTAGTAATATCAACACGGTGGATCACATACCGTGACCCCTGGGAGCAAAGGCTACAGTCAAATAATTAAATTGAAGTGGTGGGATCAAAAAATTTCAGATTTAAGTGTCACTTTGCACTCTTTTCTTTATACATATATACATACATATATATATATCAGAGACCCTTTACCAAGCAACACAAACAAAATGATAATCGATCAAAATAAATTGACTACTTGGTAAATAGCATGATTATAACAATAGCAAATAACTAATTATTACCATTTCTCTAAACTATTATACACTGAAAACTGCATTTCTCTGACCCAATGGAGAAAACAAACTTAAAATGTAGTGTGGCACAATAACTTTGCTAGTGAAATTTGATTGGAGAAGTTAAACAAAAAATATCGGTACTACAATGGAGCAAAGCAAACCACAAATGCGAAACCCCACAACAGCTAACTATTTAAGGAAGCGAAAAGACGCACAACAAATTAAGATGCCTTTGTCAACATTTGCACAACTGGTCTTAACAAAGTGAATTGAATGACATGAATGAGGACGTACAAGGGAAGAAGAAAACAAGTTACATGATTGTTAAACCACAGGATGCCTGCCTGGCATGAGGGGCAAGGGGAACAATTTTGTGCAATTTAATATCGTTGTTGATTTTTTTAAAATTAAAGGAATAAAATAATTAGTCTTAAAAAACTTTTTAGATATCACTCAAGGTGATAGTCTAATCACGAATTTGATGTAATTTTTTAAATTTGTTCGAATTTGAGTTTCTTTGCTGTTATATATCTCATAGCAAATAAAAATTTTTATGAAAAGGAGTGGTATTATATTTTAAATTTATTAACATTAAAAATAGATTCTTTTACCTATAAGTCTTTTATATGATAAATATTAAATAAAAGTATTAACGGATGATTTTCAACTTTAATTTATAAATAAAATAATTAATATATTTGTTATATTTTATAGTATTTAAAGAATTTAAAAATAAAAACCTTTTAGATTTTTTGAGAATAAAGGAATAAACAAACTGGCCCTATGAACTTTTAGATTTCCAGTGTCAAAAAGCTGAAATGAAATAGGCCTGCCTTAAGAGTAATTGGGAACCGCTTTCGTGGGAAGTAGGCCCAGAGAAGCCTGCTCAATCGAAGATCAATGGTTTTGCGTGCTTGCTTGGAGGCCGACCTCTAGTTAGCCCAGTCTGGCAAGCCTCGGAGCATTCAGTATTTATGCAGAGCGCACTACAGAATCATATATAAAATTAAGACTTCGAGTTTGAGTTCAGTTAAAGCAAATTAACCAAAAAAAAAAAAAAGTATTTTTCTCGAGAAACATTTCTTTTGTTTTGTTTTCCTTTTTTAAAAAATTTGTGAAGTAGAAATTGGAATTAACACTTTCTTTTTCTTAAAAAAAAAATCTATCTCATTTATTAATCTAACGGTTAGATATTCAAATTTCAAGGAATAGAACCGACAAATAGTAATTAACTTCTTTCTTCGAGCATTTTTTGAAAATTTTCCATGTTTTCAGCGAGTTATTGCATGAATCATGAATTAGTAAATATAAGATATTCTTACTAATATACATTTATTAGATTCCTTGTGAATCGGTGAACAACTCAATATTGTGAAAGATTTGTAAGTCTTGGATTTTTTATTTTTTTTACTTGAATGCATGCCATTTTGTGAAGAAAAGTTGCTTTGTTGCATACAATTATATTTATTTACTTTTTTATCTATTAGAATATTTATTAAATCATAAACTATATATAACGAGAATAACTCTTCATTTTTCATTTTCGTCAATATAGTTTATATTTCATTCTTAGAAGTAAAATATAAAATTTCAAAAATAAAAATTTAAATTTTGAAATATAAGTATATTGCTTGAGGGACTTATAACTACATTTATTTATTTATTTGGATAACAATGGAAGGCACGTATCCTAAAAAAGAAGAATGCTAACTAGCAACCATACGGAGCCTTCCATCGTAATGAGGTTCGCCTGCAGGCACGGGAGGGGTACACCCCGCTCCAGAAATTGCAGTGCATGGTGTGAATCGACCTCAAGCCACGGCTTTTGAGAACCAAGATTCCCGGCCAGATCGAGTTCACTGTAGATTCCTCATAAATCCGCCACAAATGAACTACAAAACTCAATATTTTGTGCAAAACCAGCAGGCCATTTTTCAGTGTGATCACGTATAATCCCTCCCCCCGCTGCACAGCCCATCAGTATTTAATTTTTCCCAATCTCCCTTGTTACAATCATTGTTTGCATTTGTTAAAAGCAAATAGTTTACTAGGTTTATATGCTAAACAGGAGCAAGGCAAGCCGGCCTAGCCTCTAGTTTACAAGGTTTCTTTCCAAACCGGGCCAACATAAACTGGGCCGCTAAAGATATTTATACACACATGTTGTATTCGAAGATTAGACATAATTATCAGTTTTTGTTTATTGGGTCTACGCAAATATGAAATGTGAATGTCCAGATTGGCCTTTACTTTTTTTAGGGCATGCCACAATTACTCCAGTAATAGGCCTAACCAAAATGGAACAGAAAACAAAAATATATGACTGTCTATGTTGTAGGCAGACTAGATTGGATCGACAAGGAAAAGGAAACTATTTACAGATCTATTAGAATAATAAAAAGACACCAAAAGAAAGAGAATGCCCCCACTAATTCCCTCTAATAATTCTTCCCAAAAAGAAAATATGCCCATTAATATCCCCCCAATCTTTCCCCCATTTTGCAGCTCATTTCCTTTTATTTTGAAATTAAAGTTCACCCCTCGTGAAGAATTCAACAGGTTTTGTTTTAACTTCGAACATTCCCCTAAATTTTGCACTTGGTTGGTTCCTACTTTGTAGTTTTGCCTTGGCACGAGAGAATGACAGAACATCGTTAAAAGACACGAGAAAAATGGTAGCACGAGCTAGGAAGGTGCACTACTTTTGGGACGACTTACCAAGATCATGATTTTTTTGTTATTCTTAAATTTTGTGTTGCTTTTTAAGTAAGCAAAGCATTCCCATTGAGATTGAGATTAACAGATGCAAAAAGGCAAAAGATAAAGAACACCGAAAGCAAAATACACAGCAACCCCAGGAAGGCATCAATGTTACACTAAAGAAATCTCAAAGCAACCATCATAACAATATGGGGACCAAGAGGAAGTGAAAAAAATTTCTGCGAGTTGCGAGTTGCTGTGTAATCACTACACTCAGTGCTGGGCCCATCATCCCAACAAGGCTACATTATTTTTTTCTTGCTATTTTGGCTGTTTTCCGTCGTCAATAATGGAAGACATAAACATTGTACTCGACAACAGCATCCCCTGTTCTCGGATCAAATTCGAGGGTTCTTGCCTGAGCATATCCACGAGCAAACCGGAAAAGCCCGCTGCCGCCGATAATCGGCATCTCCCTCACAGGGGAAAGCACGACGTTGCGTCCCAAAAGGCTGAGAGTGCTACCATTATACTTCCCTTCCTCAAACACAAAGTTCAAAACCATCAGCAAGCCAATTTCGCTCTGAGACGCGGATGCATAGATGCCTTGTGCTCTGCCTACGAGTTTGGAGCTGAGTTTGGGGCCAGCGGTTAAAGGGTCATCAATCATGGCCACCATGCCAAACCCCGTGGCGGTCATGTTTGTGGTGGGGGCGCGGGCAACTTGGACAGCGGTGGCGTTTTGGCCGCTGACTATGTCGTGGAAGTAGAAGTGGAGATGGCTTAGCTTTTCTCTGTTAAGTCCTAGTCTTGATGGAGATACGCGTCTTGAGAAACTGTGAGAATTGGCAGTGGCAAGGAAAATCAAGAAAAAGGTGACACCTAATGGGAATGCGGAGATGGGATTATGGGGGGTTTTGGCCATGATCTGGAAAGCAAAGAGGTGAGATTATGGAGGGTTTCAGAGGAGAGTTTGGAAGGGAATTGTTCTCTGTGGAAAGAACAGGCAGGGCAATTGAGGGTTCAAGGGGTGGTGTTTTAATCAGATAAATAGTGGTCATCTATTGTGCTGCAATTCGCTGACTTTCCTTTTTACCTTTTCTTATTTAATTAGCGCATTAATTTTTTCACCAAAGTTTCCCACTATCTTTGAATCTGCGAAGTATGGCATTTAATTTTCGTATTCAAATATCATTCATGACCATGACCAAACAACAACATAGAATGTTGATTTGAAAAGGATTTTATTAGTCTTACTGCCGATATCAACCCACCGCAATTCTCCTTCTTTATCAGAGCCTAGGACTAACAACACCGAACGTGAGATCCCTCTCCAAGTAGATGAAAAGAAGAGAGGAAGAGAAATATATATATATATATACTGACTTGACAACCTTTATTTATGAAAGATTTAGAGTAATTAATTTTATAGTGTATATAATATAACGAAATAGTAAAAAAAATAATAATATTATTAATTAAATTTAAATTTAATATTATTATATTTTAAATTAAATTTATTTTATTTTATTTTATTTTTTTATTAAATATTTATTATTAAAAGGCATTTATCTATCACTCGTTAATTTTATTTTTTTAAAAAATATGAGTATAATAAATTTTTCTTAAAAAATAAAGTTAATGGATAAATAAGTAAAAAAATTAAAAAAATAATTTTATTCTTATTTTAGTATAAATTAATAAAATTATTATTTTTTTAAAATATTAAATTAATTCTTTTAATATCATTTTTTTATTAAATAATTAATTAAATAAATAATAATATTATTTAAATTTAATATTTTTAAATAATTTATATTATTTAAATAATAATTTTATTAAATTTTAAAAATAAAATAAATTATATTTAAATAATAAAATTTTTAATTTAAATAATTATTTAAGTTTAATTTAATATTATTTAAATTAATTTAAGTGTTAAATTATTTAAAAATTTTTAAAAATAAAAATATATTAAATTTAAATAATTATTTAAATAAAATATAATATTATTTAAATTTAAAATTTTTTTATTTAATTTATTTAATTTAAGTATTAAATTATTTAAAATTTTTTTAAAATAAAAATATAATAAATTTTAATAATTATTTAAATAAAATTTAATATTATTTAAATTTAAAATTATATTATATAATTTTTATAATTTAAATAATAAATTATTTAAAATTTAATAATAAATAAAAAAATTATATATAAATAAAAATATTTAATTTAAATAATTATTAAAATATACGTGAATTAATTTAATTTATTTAAGAAGTTCAAAAGTTAAAATTACCACAGAAACAATGTAACGTGCCCAACGCGTCTGGGGAAAATTAGGTACGTACACATCGTGCGCGTAACAAGCGGCACTGCCCAATGTTCTGCAGGTCACTTGTAGTCTTTTCGCGGAAGGTGCTAAAGACCATAAATCTCATTGACTATTTTGGCCGCCCATTCAACGGGTTAAGAAAAAAATACCATTATGGGAGCGCAAGTGCAATGGAAAAGTTAATTTTAGTATGAATGCACATTGTGGTACATGTGTGGCTCAGTTTAAATTAATAATTATTTTTATATTATCTTATTTTTAATTTAATTTTATTATAAAATTTAAATTTATTTTATATTATAATATTTTTAAATTTATTTTTTAAAATTATATCTCTTATTAATATTATTAATTAAAAATATTTATTTATATTTTTATTATTTTTTATATACCTTTTAATGGAGTATTATATAATATTTAAAATATTATTTAATATAATATTTTAAATAAAAATAAATTTTATTTATTTATATATTTTTAAAAATATAATTAAAAATAAAAAATTAATAATTTCTATAACAATTTTTTTAAAATTGAATTTAATAATTATTTTTTAAAAAATGAAAAAAATATATTTTTTAAATAACAATATTAACGTGTGAGAATAATATTTAAAAAATAATTATGTGAGGAATAATTAAAAAAATAATTAAAAAATATCATTTAATCAAAAAATATCATTTGTAATCTTGTTCGCAGAAGTTACTTAAAGACCTTCAATCTTTGACTATTTTGGCCGCCCATTCAACGAAGGAAGACTGAAAAAAGAAATCATAATGGGAGCGAAGGTGCAATGGAAAACTTAATGTTAGTGTGAACGGTATCGTGTGTGACTTTTGGAAACGATTTCGGTTTGCCACCACATTTGGGGCATAAGAATCTGTTGAAAAGAAAAAAAAAAAAAAAAAGGCAGAATTAAATTGATTTTATTGACGGCCACTCGATCACTTCTAATTTTTGGGCAGTGCAGCGACTTTGCATTGCCTTCACCGTGGAAAAAGCCACGGCAAGAGAAAGATTCAAAGATAACTTATTCTTCGTTAATGTCCTTTTTACATTTAACTACCACTCACCAATATTCAAAACCCCTCGAAAAAAAAAAAGGAAAGAGCACTTACAAATATTCAATGTCTTTCTTTGGACTCTTAACTTCTTAATACAATTTGACTCGATTCATGGAAACGAAAGAGAATATGTATTATATCATAATTTCGTAAAGTCTGAAGACTTGAAAGTAATGGGGAATAGAAAGGACCCATGAGTCAATATTTAACAACCATAAGAAGCATGTGAAAATGTGTCATTTGAAAATTTCCTTAAGTGGAAGGCAACCTACCAATGAATTCTTCTGGAAAGGATTGCAGGATCAATATTTTATTGTTAGACTGGTTGCGACGAACGCACACGGTGGTATCAGGACTCCAAATTGATGGGGTGGCCATTGAACTTGCAAGCCTCCGAATATGCCCCCTTTCCCACTCTTTTATTTCCTTGGGTTGCCGTGAGATGTCTAGCCAATTTTCAATCGAATTAAAATAGTCGCAATTCATGATTATATATATATATTAATTTTAATCATATCATTAAAAAAAAAAAAAAACTACAAAACGTTGGACAATAAGTCATTTGGGTTTGAGTGATCGGGTTTGGATTATGACACAAGACGTTTGAATTTTAAATTATATTAAGTCGAGTTAGACGGAATTCAAATTTAGATTTATTTGAATTATTGGTTTTAGAGTCGAATTGGATCCGGATCATTTTGGATTATTGATCAGTTGGTACGATTCTTTGCGGGTTTCACGTGGATTGAAACCGGTGGATGAGATGCAACTCTAGGCGGTTTCTCCGATGTTGGCACGTGTCAGTCCGTAATTTCGACTGGGCACGCACGTGACGACAATTACACCAGTTCCATTGACTGTTAGTTGGACCCTAAAAACTTTTCCTTTTCCCAGCAACCAAACACCAAACAGGTAAAAACCGCGCCTTAACTTTCGTTGACACGCCGACGGTCAATTCTCCATGGTCAGTAATTTAATTTCCGTAAGGTGATGATTTTTGGTCCGAGGGTCGAACGCATTTGATGAGGTTGGATTTCGTTTATTGGCGTTGAGCAAGAATTTTAAGCCGGGTTAGTTTCTTAGGGTTCCTTTTTTTTTTTGGGTTCTTTTTGTTTTCTTCACGAATTCAAGAATCAGAGAATCTGAGAATCTTTAATTAGTTTTTACGGTTTATTTTTTCTTTCTTTATTTGTATGGTTCAATTTGCGCGTGGAACGGACAGCTGCAGGAATTTGAGGTTCCATTAAGTTTAATTAGCGTCATTAAGGTAATAATTGTTTTGAATAAACTTCTCTGTACCTACAAGAGATTTATGTCTGGAAAAACGAACGGGGTAGGGTTCTAGCTGCTTGGTTTTTTTGTTATTGTCACGGATATTAGTTTTTGTCAGCTAATTTATTGTGGAATGTACTCTAATCTAGGTGCTGTAGTTATCTTATTGTCGAGTGATTCGTCATCCACATTGCATGGGGACGATCACTTTTGTAAGGAGATCCAAGTGAATAATTGATAAACTTTTGATTGCCTTTTATCCCTAGACATAAGGAAAGAGAATTATGTAAATATATGAATGTGTGGTTGCTTCACAATATACTGTTAAACCTATTGTTGCTTTTCTGTAACTTAAAGAGGAGAATGCATTGAAGAGAGTGTAGGAGTTTGAATTAAAAAATAGAGGTCATCTAAGTGCACAAGGCTCACACATAGTGGGTATGGGGAAGGGTAGGATGTTTGTAGTGTTAACCTTGCTTTTATAGAGTTTGAATAAATAATGCAACAGGTTTATTTGCTTCATGTGCATTTAACAATTGCATCATCTGAATGAGGGCCTTTAATTCTAGTTTTTCTATAATTGATGACTTATTCCCATCTAATAGCTCTCCTGATGATTTGCCAAAGTATTTTTCTGTATATGGCTTAAACATGTTCTGCCTACCTTCGTCCTTTTTACAGTATTCTGGACATGCAAGAAAGGAACACTACCCGGACACTCAAACACATTTTATTAAATTGTTCTTCTCAGGTTTGTTTATTTGAACTTCCTGGCATTTAAGACTGTCGAACATTCTTATGTGGCATCTCTACAATTTTGAGTCGCATAATTTCATAGTATGGAAATTAGACTAGCATGTACATGTTATATGTGAAGGGTGCAGAAATTAATCGATTATCTAATTATTTATGATTGTAATACATTCTTTAAAACCCAGATGCTAATGTACACTTATAGCATGTGGGCATATTATTTTTGAAGTTATGGGAAGATAAGCTGACTCATAGGAGGTGATCTTGCATGAATAATTCTGGCTACATGCATGAATTTTCTGAAAGAGTTTGCAAGATGGGTGAAGTTGAAAAAAAAAAAAAAATAACAAAGAAGGCACTAAATGGCAGACATCTACTGGGACCAGCTTCTCTTATGGGTGTAAATTTGCTCATTTCAGGATACATTTTTTTTTTTTTTTTGACTTGATTGTTGCACTGCAGGCAAAAGAATACGGGAGTTGTGTTGCGGCTAGGGTTCCAGCAGTTGAGCGTGATATGTGCCTGAAAGAATTTATTGCACTAAAGAATTGCATGCAGAATACGGTAACATATTGATAAGAATCAGACTGTTCCATACAAGGCTATTTCAAGAGATTATTACACAAAACACCTTTGCACTAGTTATCTTCAGAAGAAGCCACTCTAATATTGTCTTCTTCTGTTTGCTGAACAGCTTCAAAGAAAGGTTTAATAGTTCTTTCCATCCATTTAGGCGTTACTGGATACTGCAGGCACCATCAGATATTGCAGCCATTATCTTAAAATCCCTAAAGGTACTGGAAGCATAATGCAGAAGATTTCTTGCCCAAATACTGGCAAAAGAATGCAATATTCTTTCTGGGGTGATAATGCTCTTTAGTGTTTTTGGTTATTTAATGTCATTTCTTCTTTTACAGTGTGGTTGAAGGTTGTGACTCCATTCTTGGTGTTAATCTCTTCAGTCTACCACACACCATGTTGTTTGCTTCTCAATTTTGAGAGGCAAAGAACTTTGAAATGTCTGAGAAAGCATTAAGTTCAAAGCTGACTGCTGGCCTAAGGGAGTTGGGTACAGGGTCGGGTACAATGTCTCATGTTTATATTCAATACCCTCCTTTACGATGTAGCATTCCGGGATCAAGGGGTTTATATTATGATGATGGTAATAAGTTGCTGCTGTGTCCAACATCTGATCAGGTGCTGTGATGTTAAAACCAAATAGCCATGACTTCAAACTTCATGTACTTTATGTAGATTTTCAACTGCTAATAGTTTATGTTTCAGGTTTATTCATGGAAAACTGTGCCATTTGCTCCTCATGCTGCTCCTACATCAGATTCAATAAGTGAGGGACCCATCTTATCTATTCGGTATTCATTGGATGCAAAGTTCATTGCAATTCAGCGGTCTAATCAAGAGATACAGTTTTGGCATAGAGAAACAAGGGGAACCCTCAATCACAGGTGCAAGTCAGAGTCAGAGAGCATACTGGGATTCTTTTGGACAGATTGTCCACTGTGCAACTTTGTTCTTGTAAAGAGCAGGTATGGTGCTTTTTCTGCTTGCTTTATATAACCATCAAAGAGTTAATTTATCAGCTTCAACTCATTACCTCTTCAAGCATTTGTTTGGCATTGGTTTGATCTAGGTCCATTATTGAGGGGAAATGAATGTGACATTCTCTACATAACCAAAATCTGTACCTGCTAAGTTTACTTACATTAAGCAGTGTTGGAAAGTACATCTGTTCTAAAAAATTGTTCCTCTATTTTGTTGTTTGCTCCTGTATTAGAGGTCACAAATTTGGGTAGCATCTCTATAAAAACAAGGGTAAGACTGTATTGTGTACATTTAACTCTTACCTAGAACTCACAATGTAGGAGCCTCGTGCATTAGGATAACTTTGTTTTTCCCTAGTATTGGAGGATGTCTTGTTATCTTTCTTGTATACCTTTCTTTTTTTTCATCCTAAAACATATTGGTAAGGCCTTATTGAGCAAATGGTTATGAAAATATGGTTTTGAAAAGTTGTCTTTCAAAAGAGTCAGTAGTGGCAAAATGCTGGGAAATAAGAACATCAGCAGGGTAGATGACTTTATCACTATAACACATGGATTAGTTTGTAATGAACAGTAGAAATTGAAGGATGAGATTGCCAAGCATATATTTTTTCTCTAGTGGGGATTTCAAGGGCAACAACAGCTTCAAGTCTTTAAAACGTGAGATGCTCTATAAACTTGCAGTTATTACTTTATCTATCACAAATACAATCCACTGCATGTATGGATACTTTTCAGTTGATTTGTATAGATAAAGTGCATAAGGATGGATTAGGGGAGAAAACAAACTTCATATGCTGATTGTTACAGACCATCATCAGAAACTATTGTATTCAGCACATCTCAGAGTTTTGCATAATTATTAGATTAAAAGAATGAACATGAAAGATGAATAGGCTCCCTTTACTAATGTTTGCTTCTATTGTTATTCTATAACTAGTATTTTGATGTTCTGGACTGTCAATCCCATATTTTGTGTTTTTAAGATCTCCTTTTCTTTTCACTAAGAATCGGGACTTTAACAACAGTGGGCTGGATTTGCTTGCTTATGACGCTGAGTCAAACTCATTTCACTTGGTAGAGTCAAGAAAGCTTAACGTGGGTTGGTATGTCTATACACATGAAAGTCGCTTGGTTCTTCTTGCTTCAGGAATGCAATGCAAGACCATTACTGGATTTCAGGTTTGTCTACTATCTCCATTATTAGCTTGATTTTTTTTTTTCCCTTTCTGATTTTGTTTGAAATTCTTGGGTTGCGCTTTGTTTGTCATGAGATCATCAGTTTTCTCCAGTACTTCTCATTTTGCTTACTGCTGGTACAATAAATGAATGCAAGTGATTTTTTTAGCTGAAGGTTGAGAAGAGGTAGTTTATGCATTTTTTGTTTTGGGATGTAAATTAGTTCAGCTTTGGTGGTAATTCCTAATGCAACATTGTTTAATACCTTTTAAGTTAGAGATGTTTGATGTTACTGGCATTCTTTACAACATTCATGTTCCTTGATTATCCTGACAAGGTTTCCATTACTTCCATGCAGCTTTCTTCAGCAGGTATTATTCGCTTGCCAAGGTTTGAGATGGTAATGGCCAAGGCTGAGGCCAACAGTAAGCCTGTCCTAGCTGCTGATGATGTCTACATTGTCACTGTGTAGGTTTCTTTGGTTTCACTTGTTTTTCTAGTGCATCTAAGATGGCCATCTGTATTAAACAATCAACTTAATTTTTCTCAGCTATGGGAGGATCTACTGCTTGCAAATTGATAGAGTTGCAATGCTGCTCCATTCATATAGGTTTTACCGTGATGCTGTTGTGCAACAGGCAAGCCCTATTCCTTCTTTAACCTAAATGCTGGTGACAAGACTTAAATAATCTTGCAAACCTCAGGTGTGCCCGAGTTTATTAAGATTTATCAAAGTAAAACCCTGGAATGAAATCTCAAGGTTGGTGATCATGTTGTACCATGCCTTAGTCAACTAGATGAAGAGTTAAGTATTAATGACTTTTTGAGAGCTAGAGTTTGCCTTAATCAAGTACTCAGAAAACCACAGCTGGTGTGGGTATTTTGTGGCACATTTTTCTATTTTGGTATGTAGAACATGATAGAAGCTAACAGGACAAATAATTGTCAGAATCTGAGGTGTCTCTACAACTTTTGCAGGGTTCCTTGCCAATCTATTCAAGCAAAATTGTTGTCAGTGTGGTTGACAATGTGTTGCTTGTTCATCAAGCAGATGCAAAGGTTGTTATACTCTATGACATATTTGCAGATTCTCGAGCACCTATATCTGCTCCACTTCCCCTGCTGTTTAGAGGTCTCCCTAGGTCTAGTGCTTCTTCCTCTCAATATAATGGCAGTGCTGGTGAATGCTCAGAGGCCAACATAAGTGATATCAGAGAAATTATTTATGGAGATGACTGGACATTCCTGGTTCCTGACCTTATATGTGATGTTGCTAATAAGTTGTTGTGGAAGATCCATTTAGACTTAGAGGCAAGTTTATTGAGTTTTCTATTGCGTGTACTTATTATTTAAAATGTTATTTGGACAATTATTCTCTTTCTTTACTTTCAGGCAATTTCCACTAGTAGCTCTGAAGTTCCATATGTACTGGAATTTTTGCAGCGGAGGAAGTTGGAAGCTAATAAGGTGACTCACGTTTTGGATGCTTTCAATCATCTTTGAGAAAAAACAAAACTAACAAAATGAAATTTTTACCCAATGAGGACAAAGCCACAAAGTTGACTTGCGCGTCTCTTCGTTAGCATTTTTGCAGATTTAGCACAAAAATAGTTTACTTACTTATGGGTACTGTTTATTGCAAACTTCTTCTGTTTCAGGCTAAGCAATTGTGTTTGGCAATAATGCATTCTGTAATCTTGGAAAGGAGGCCACTCTCTGTGGTTGCTAGGGCAATAGATGTCCTGGTTAGTTCATACTCCTATTCAATCAAAACTGGTGCCTATCTGAAGGGAATAAAACCAGATCAGACTTCACCTTCTGGCGGGGCACATGATTGTAGCCCTAGATACAGCACCAATGCATCTACCAATGTGGTTGACAAACTTGGAAGACCTTCTAAACATGAAGTGACTGCTGCTGCTGACAATGAAACTCTCATCCAATCATCAAACATCTCAACTTCAGAATTTGAGGATGATGCCAGCTTTGAATCGCTGAAAACAAATTCAAGTGCTCTTCATAAAGTGGAAAGGGAGAACTTACCAGGTGCTGAAAGTTCTAGCACTGATGTTCAGTCATCTTCTTTTCAATCACATCATCTTGGACTGGCTAACAGCCCACCAAATGCTAATGTTCCTGAGGGGCCAGATTCTCAAATCACTTCACCAGCAATTTCACCTGATGAGATGTATAGCTCTGTGTTTGCTCCAGTTGAGGAAGAGATGGAAGGAGACCCTTCTTACTTGGTTGCCATCATTGTTGAGTTCCTCCGCTGGTATGCAGTATGATTATAACTGATAGATGGCTCTGTTATATTCCTTCTTAAGCAAGCCCTGCATAGATATGAATGTGAGTGACTCGATGATATGAAATCAAAGAATTTGAGGTCCATCTGTTGAACTGAATAGAGTACTGGCCTGGCCTGGTACAGGTCCATCTGCTGTTCTCGGTTAGCGGGCAGCTAATTTGTATTTGGACAGGCTGAAATTAAATTGAGAAGTGTGTTTCATGGTCATGTATCAGTTAACTTTGTGTTTCAACTGTGCAGTGCAAATTTGGAAAAGATTAAAGTACATCCAAACCTCTATGTGTTAACTGTGCAACTTCTGGCTCAAAACAAGCGATATGCAGAACTTACATTGTTCATCATAAACAAGGTTTTCAATTTTCTTTGAATGTTGTGCTAACCTGGCCATAAAAGCTTGCAAATTTACGCCGCCATTTTTGGTTGTTTATATGTGAAGTATTTTTCACTGCAGGTTCTTGAACCCTCAAAAGAGGTGGCAATGCAGCTTCTAGAGTCAGGTCGCCAGAACATCCAGATTAGGAAGCTGGGTCTGGAAATGCTGAGACAAATCTCTTTACATCATGACTATGTGGTGCTACTAGCACGAGATGGATATTACCTTGAAGCCTTGCGTTATGCAAGAAAGCATAAGGTAATTTTGATCATACCAATTCCATGGAGAATTACTCCCTATTTTTAGGAGAAACAGGATAACTGAAATATTACTCCCTATGAAATGTGATGGTTATGCCCCTTGGCATTGGCAGTTGCTGCTCTTGCATTGATGATCTTGCTATTGACATTTGATAAGTGCTGCTTTTCTTGTTGAAAGCCAATCATTTTGTCAATTTGGCCCGTTCTTGTCCATGGTGAAGGGCTCTTACTTGTTTAGAATGAAAAAATTAGCAAAACAAATCAGTATTTAGTTTCTAGTTGCATTGTTTTAACAAATATATCTTGCTGTTTTTTTTTAACCAAAGTGGTTTGTTTGCTTTTATTTGATTGCTAGAATTTCAGAGCTGTGACTTAATCTTTCTTCTTTTTACCTGTTTCCTTTTTCTTTGCCATGAACTAAGTTTCCTTGTTGCTCTGTCCTTAGCAGACTTCTCTTTTTCACCAAAACATTAGATGGTATGGCATGTATTTTTTAGGTTATCTAGGATTGTAACAACCCTTACCTAACAAGAATCAGGTCATTTTCAAGGTCAATACCATTCAGCCGTCAATGTTCTTTGAAGCAGCTTTGGCATCCAATGATTCGCAAGTACTCGCTGCTGTTCTAAGGTTCTTTTCAGATTTTAACCCTGGATTCAGAGACACTTCAGAGCACCACACGTATTGCCGTATACTTGGGGAGATGAATTCTTCAGTAGCTGCTTGAATATCAGTTAGATATTCCATTGATGGTTATTAAACAGTAAAATAATAAGTATCTTGGTGTAGAGAGAAGGTATGCGTACATTTAATGGTTTCTGTCATCTCTATTTTCCAGTTCACCGTTGATTGTAATCCTACACTTGCAAAGTTGGTAATTGAGATGGTCTTCAAAATCCTTGTCAATGAAAATTATGCAATTTCATAGGACCTCCATTGGGAAGACACACTTTTGGTTGACACATTGTGTCTTATACCATATGAAATGACATTTGATATCATATAAATAATATTTATATTATTTAAATTTTACAAAAAAGAAAATATTTTATTTTTATAAAATTTTATAATGAGATATTAAATATTATTTTATATGATATAATTTTTTTTAATGTGGTGTAAACTATACTGTGTTTACCAAATGGGGAGTGTATTATTCATTTTTCAATTTCATGTTGGTGGGTATTTCTCTGGCCTTAACGATGGTAAGTATTGTCAATGAAAATCTGTGTCAATAAAGCAACTAAAAATTTTCATCATCCACACTACCTAATGCAAATATTTAGAATGGGTTGATGCACGGCAGCACGGGGATGGTGTCTGTATCGATGGCTGTTCTTAATTGGTTCCATCTGTACCTGGGTAAACGTTTAGCAGTGCACGCTATTAAGGATCAGCTTTATGTCGGAAACAAGTTGTCATTTAGAGGGGCAAATCTTGCGTGTAGGCCATGCGATTCGGTGGCCTACTTCGGCTCTCAAATCGATACTTGATTGAGTCTGCGAACATGTACGTGCGCATCACTAATTTATATACCTACCTAGTTAAAATGCGGAGCATTTTCCAAGTCAGGAGTGCCTTAAAAGATCAAATTCCATTGCAGGTAGGATAAAAGAAGGGTTTTTTTTTTTTTTTTTGGTTGACAAGAGGGAAGAGATAAAAGAAGATTACTTTAGTGTAATGACCTTCCCTGTAATCCAAGCTCAAAAGGGATGGGATTTAATTGTTTAACAAAATTAGGAAGATCGCATCTTTAAAGAAGAAAATACAACAGGAATAACAAGGTTAAAGCTGGGTTCAATTCTCATGGGTATTCATCATCAAATTCAAGAGCAGCTTAACCGTGCTTCAGGACAAAATCATAAAACTGTTTGCCTGGGGACAAGCGAAAGAATCGATCAGTACGGTAAAAAAATAACATACCAACATGGTGTTTGTCTTTATCATCATAGGTTTGATGCCCTGGCTTGAAATCCTAAATGGGGTCACCTTATTTTAATTTCTGAAGCGTCCACCTATGACCTAATATGTAATTTTACATGCAATGGGAATTGGGAATGGCATCTCTATGCTTGTGTCCAACCACCATTATATTAGTAAGCAATACATATATATAATGAAATGTGCCGACAGGCACTATTATAATTTGAGCCGGGGCAAAACTGAGGTACTATTTCTCCTATTCTCTTCTTCTCTTCAACTCATTTATTCCACTCGAACAACGTTACAGTGAGTCAATGCCGGCTTTTTGTTTTTTCCCCCCTTCCTTTATTTCCTCTCTTGGCGAGGCCCTTCATGCCAATTTTTTTGCTGCATATAAATTTACTTTTTACGGTTACACCTGCTTGCCTGTGCGTCAACATAATAGATTAGCGGATCAAAGTCCCTACGAATACATATAATTTTTTTTTCCTTTTTAGAAAAAGGGGGGCTTATATGGCTGTGCAGGTCATAGTCAACATACGTTGCGGACACAAACTGTAGGCTAATCTTAAAATGAAAATTTATAATCTAGCCACAAAAACTGGGTAGTGTAAATGGGTTTATAGACGGTCTCAGGATTCAGTTTTCTGTAGTTAAAACTTTTTGAAAGTTAAAGCTTAAAATTGCTCAAGGTATTCGTGGTTAATCAAAAACTCAACACCAAAGAAGAAGAAGAAGAAGAAGAAGAAGACTGCCATTGGAAATCAAATGTTGAAGTCAAATTTTACTGACAATAACAATTAGACTCGTTATAGTGGCTTAATTTCATCCACACAGCTTTATTATCATACTAAAATAGGCATTACGAGGGGATGAAAGAAGAGGCGGGAAGGCTCCGTGTGTATGCGTGTGAGTGTTTGCAGATTACCTGACTCCAAAATGCCTGCATTTGTTATTTTACTTTCAATTAGTCATGCCGTAGCACGAATGCATCACATAATACCATAGATTTTGTAAAATCCAACTGGATGCCTGCAAAGGTCTGGTTTGCCGGGTCCTCAATTCAATCATTGGGTCACCAATCTAACCACAAATCAAAATTATCCATCATCCATTAGTTAAAGGAAAAAATAAATTTTAAAAAAATAGTTTTGTGGAGTTAATACTTTGGGTGGCATTTTTTTACGTAGAAAGGAAGACTAGAGTCCCTTTATTTGTTGGGATAAATTTTATAGAAAAATATTTTTTTTTAGTCAACCTAAAAATGACCCTTTTTTTTTATGCATGCTAGTTTATCAAAAATAAAAAATTAATTTTTAATATTTCATCCAAACAATAAAAAATAACTTATTTTTACATTTAAAGTTTTTCTCTAAAAATAATTTTTACCAAGCAATTATTTTCCGACAATGAAAACAATCACTCACTCTCTCCCTCCCTCCCTCTCTCTCTCTCTCTCGGTTGTCTTTTCTTTATACTTATGGCTTTGATTGAATTAATTGAACGCCACAGATGTTGGATTTTCCCAGATGAAGACCAGCAAGACGCAAACCTGCCCACCTAAACAGTCACACGTTCCGCCTTATAGTCCCTCGACAAAGATAGATGTTAGGTCTTGGATAAAGACACGTGGACGCCATTCGACTCTTTTATGTCTTTACGCTTATACATTTGAAAATTAATCATCATCAGGGGGGAGTCCATATCATTTGGTTTACTCCTGTCTAATGGAATTGATGTGGACCTTGGATCGTTGATAATGATGGTTAGGTGATAATAAATAATTGTGGTAAATTAAGTTTTACACTTAGAAACTAATTAATTAATGACTGAATGGTGGAATAGAGCCCTCCAAGTGTCATATTTATATTTTGATGCCCGGATTTTTCTATGCAAATACGCAATCAAATCAAAGTCGCCTGTGAATCTCCAACTAGTGAGCAATTAACTATCAGCTCCGCAATAGTGGTGGCCCCTTTTAATTTTAACCTTTTTTTTTTTTTTCCCTTTTCATGATAAATTTCTTTTCCTTAGTATAGCAAACAAAAATGGCTGGTACATTTAGAAGGAATCCTCTGGCTGCAAATGTGTGGATTAAATACAGCTTTTCAGCTTTATTATTGGGAACATTTATAATATGTATATAAAGAAGAAAATAATGAATTCTTTTCTCATTATAATTAAAGGCTTTATTTTACGATAATTTGAAAGAGTTGGGCGGTGTTGAAAGCTCAACTTCTCCAAAAATTTTATTCTTGCCATCAACCAAGTTAAGCTTGATTGTTTGATAACAATGAATTCTAATTCTATGGATGCTCTACTGAATACATGTGCTGGATATTTGGTGTAATTTTTATTGTAGGACTAAGTTTCCTTACAACAAGGTTTAGGGCTTTTTTTTTTTTTTTTTTTTTGATTGGAAATAAAAAATAACTATCTAAATTGTAGGGTGGTCCTTTTTGCTTCACCCGAATAATTTTTCTTGTACATCGAAGGGAGATATAAAAAAAAAAACAATAAATAAAAATAAAAGATCTTAAATTTTTATAATTAAATTATAAAATTTTTAATGTTTTTATTTAAATTTTATATTTTTAAAATTTATTTCAAATTAATTTTTATTTTTTCATAAAAAATAGTTGAAATCCTTAGAAATCATTCTTAATCAAATAAAAATTATTGACGTTATGATTGTTTTTGATAAGAAAAAAAGGTTTAAAATAAATTTAAAAAATATATTACTCAGATAAAAATATAAAAAAAGTTAAAAGATCTAATTATACAAAATTTTAAAATTTTAAGAATTTTTTTTAATATCTCCAGAGGTGAAGAAACCCTCTAAAAAAAATAAATAAAAATTTAATTACGGAACACTCCTAGCCCAACATGTGCCCAGCTGGGGCTTGTGCTTCTCGAAGACACATGGCCAAACCAAGTTGGAAACCATGCAAAACTTAGCAGTCTATAAGCAAGCCGTAGAGTTTAGAGAGACAATCGTGTAATTAACAAATTAATGACAAGGCATAGGAAACTGGGGTGTGATAGTTAGCACTAGGTTTGGTATTAATTTTATATAGGATGCTTGTACTTTTCTACATTTTTCTTTTTATTTTATTTTATTTTATTTTGAGCGATGATAACTTAATTGAAATCTTAAATAAAATTTACAACACCAAAAGAAAAGAATTAGAGAAATTAGATTGCATTAGCCTGAATTAAGTTCTGTCAAATCCATTCAGTCAGACTTTCAAACAACTTTTAATGGATTTTCAAACGTCAAATTGTTGGGCACATTCCACCTCAGGGTTGATATCCATACTAGCTTTCATACAGTTTGTAAATGTAAAATAAACATGTTGAATTGGCATGTCATCCATCAATTACGTATAACGGTGAAAGCTGTAAAACTTTGTCCCGTCACAGCAGCTGCCAGAACCTCATGATTAATTCCGAAACTTTAGATTGATTAAGATTTGTGTCCAATTGTTTCTCATGCAGAAAATGCCAAACTCCCGTAAACTTGTCTGAAACTTCTTAAAGCCGTCAAGAAAATTATTATTAGACACATAAAATAAAATATGGAGAGAGACCGTTCCTTGGAAAAATAGGAAAAAAAAAAAAGAAAGAAAAAAGAGTGAATTAAAACAGAAGAAAAATTCTCTTCTGTTGCATTATCGGAAGCCAGCTATAAAGAAAACAAGGACAAGTGACCACAAGATTTCATTTTCTATCTTTGCACAACAGTTATGCCACATGCAACAAGCTTTTCTGATACATATACATAGACGAGGTAACAATTTAAAGTAATGGTGGGACAAATTGTTCGTCCAGGGGTCGTTTTCATTTTCTGTATTTTAAAATACGATGCATATACACAAAACCAACTTTAACGTGCAACAAATTTTAGTTGTTGTTAATATCCATTGGTGACTACATTTGGCGTGACATGAATTCATTGTCGCATATTCTATTCGAAACAACAATTTATACGAAATCTTTATTTTTGTTCAGGCTCTTGAAGGTAGCAGAAAATTGTCGGATTCAACGGCTACAGCTGTGGTAGAGAGATGGTCATACAAAAAAAAAAAAGAAGAAAAAAAAAAGATCACTTGATCTAATTTATTGGGAAAGAGAAAAAAATTATTTATGTGTCCGAAATCAAGGACGTTCATGAGTTAGAAAGCAAAATTCCTCTTTGATTTTCAGCTGGTCAACAAAACGTCACCTTGTTTTATTTTCTACCTAATATGCTGACCTTTTTTTTTCTTTTTGGCAATTTCTTATTTAACAGGAATTTTTTAAAGTGGACATAAAGATATTTTTTTATGCTATATTTTTACTTTTTATATCATATTAATATAGTATTAAAATATAATATAAAATTTTTTATCCATTTTAATTTGTCTATTTAGAATTTTCTTTTTGTTTTTTTTTTTTTTTTAAATACGCAAAAAGAGAATGCTGAGAAAAAAAAAAACGAAAAGAAAAGGGAATTAAGTAAAGAGAAGAAAAAGCCTTTGGTTTTGGTGGACAAAATGGGAAAGCTAGAAAAGCTGAGAGCAAGCGACACGTCCACAACTGGGGACCACTTCACACGCGACTCCCATGATCGCATCTTTGCTGCGGGTGGACTGGGGTCCTCTCTGCTCGCGAGTCTCCTCTTCCGCGCTATGCCGCTATCCTCAAGAAAAAAATAAAAACACAAATTACAATAAGAAAATAAAATCGCAGACATAAGAAATGAGAAAGAGAAGAGAGATGAAAATAAAAGAAAAAAAGCGTCATTTTAAAAGCAATTTTCTTTTCATTTTGTTTCTTTCTTCCTCAGTAAAAAAAATAAAAAAAGAAAAAAAAGTTTTTCTTTTATTCTTTCCCCTCTCCCTTTATTTTTCTCTTTGTCTAATGTTTTCTCTATCTAAAAGGATCTGGACTTTAGACCAGAAAAGGCAATGGATTGGAAATGCAGTTGGCCTTTTGATTAAGAGCAGATGCATCGCTTCCAAGCCAAGCAAAGCAAAAAAAAAAAAAAAATAATAAAATAAATAAACGCTTAGAATTACTGGTAAAAGCCAAGTCTCCATGAACGATCTTCCACCTTCTTCTCCTTTTTCTCTCTCTCTGTCGGTCTCTGACCGATGAGTGATGATGATGTTTCTCTTGCAGACTCATTAGCTCTCTCTCTCTCTCTCTCTCTCTCTCTCTCTCTCTCTAGATCTGACCTGACTCATACGTGCCTTGACTCTCTCTCTCTCTCTCTCGGAGTTCCAAAGAGATCTTTTTCTCTGACTTTCTCCTGCAGGCTCACTTTTTACAGTTGTACTAATTTCTTTTGATCAAGTATTTCTTTTTCTGTTTCTGAAAAAAAAAAAAATATCACTCGAGTTGATTTGGATAATGGCGTCGAGGCAACAAGGATCCAAGTCATCGTCGCGGAGGTTCAGTTCAAGCAGCTCGAAAGCTGCTGCGGCCGCAGCAGTTGCTAACTCACCGTCTTCCTCAACGACGTCGTCTTCTAAGCAATTTCCAGAAACTTCCTTAGACGGTCAGAGCTCCCCTGCTTCCTCCTCTGCCAAAAGTAAGCCTCAGTATTTTTACTCGGAAACCGTTGCTCCGAATGGGGAGAGATCCAAAGAGAACGTCACTGTAACCGTCCGCTTTCGCCCGCTCAGGTCTTTACATTTCACTTTTGCTTTTTTCATTAGCCCTTGCAATGCCTGAGAAATGAAGAATTTGTTATTGTTAATGTGTCGTTATTCGCTAATTTCTGACGGCGGAGGTTGTGAATTGTGACGGTAGTCCTAGGGAAATTCGTCAAGGAGAGGAGATTGCTTGGTACGCCGACGGTGAAACTATTGTGCGAAACGAACATAACCCTTCCATTGCTTATGCTTATGGTAAACAAACTATTTTGCACATTTTCGATGATTAATTGTTCTGCTAATTTCATCGAACCATTTCTTTCACATTTGTTGTTGGATAAGTAGAGTTTATATTTAGTTATTTCTGTCGTGTAATCTGTATACAAACAACTAATAGTGGTCAACTTAGAGGTCGAGACAGAAGCACTTTATGCATCTGAATTCACATCTATCTATCAATCTCTCTGGTGGTTTACGCATTTTCCCTGCTTTTTAGATCGGGTGTTTGGTCCGACAACTACAACCCGCCATGTCTATGATATAGCTGCCCAGCATGCTGTCAGCGGTGCTATGGAAGGGATTAATGGTACTTATATAGTATTTGTTTCAGCCTCGCAAACTTGATTACATCATTTTCCATTTTCTATCTAAACTTACAGGGAGTCTGAAGTTGTGTTTGCATGCATTTGTAGGCACTATTTTTGCATACGGTGTGACAAGCAGTGGGAAGACTCACACAATGCATGTGAGATATTGCCATATTTCACATCGTCCCATAAATGCTTTCTCTTCTTAATATGTCTGTATACAGTGTTGTTTGTACGTATAAGGTTCACTAAAATTTCTACGGTCGTTTATTTCAGGATGAATGTTTCAATGACTTACATTATCATCCAGACTGCTGCACTGATGATGTCTTGCAAATTTATAATATTTGTCACCTGTTTATTTGAGACTATTGTGGCTGCAATTATATTGCATTTTTCTCATACCACTATTGTCTGTCATTAGAAACCATGATTTAATTGAATGGAGCTTATGCTTTAGCTTGTGGATCCATTGTTTGTAGATATGCCACATTGTGGTCCTTTGTATGAGATGAGCATGTTAATAAAGCAAAAGTCATTCTATATCTTTGATGTTATGAAAACTATAACATTATTCTAATACTGGCACTGCAAAAATGGCAGGGTGATCAGAGGTCCCCTGGGATTATCCCATTGGCAGTGAAGGATGCTTTTAGCATTATTCAAGAGGTACTTTATCAAACAATCTCCTTCCTGGATAGCTTTATCTCTTAGGTACTTATTAAGGCTCTGATAGTTTGATGCCTATCTATGCCACTAGACCCCAAACCGAGAGTTTCTTCTTCGTGTTTCATACTTGGAGATCTACAATGAGGTTAGCTTCTCTCATTCTCCTTCTCAACTTAACTATTGATCGTCCTTTGGATCTTGCATTTGTCACCTTTGGATGCTTGATATGAATTGGATTCTTAGCTGCTTTTACCTTTTTTTCCTTTGCTGATTCAATTTTTTGTCCTTTTTTCTTTTCTAACATTGCTATCATTAACATTTTATTCATTTCAGGTTGTTAATGACTTGTTGAATCCTGCAGGACAAAATTTAAGAATTAGAGAAGATTCTCAGGTGCTTGCCTATCAATTTCTTATTCTTGTTTCTTTGAAGCTTCCTTCCATATAGTTGACTGCAAATTTTATGGGAATGACAGGGGTTAAACTTGTTAAAAATATCTCGGTACAGTTACTTATATTATTGCATGATAATACCTCCAACTTGTTCAAGTATAAATTTTCTGGCTGTCTACACTTTTTCTGCATTAAGTATAAGAACCTTTAATAATGGCACATGGCCATAACATGCAATTAGTGCCCAACAGCCCATTGTTGACACCTTGCAGAGTTTGACTTCTGATGCCTTCATTACTATAACACTTGCTTGGGACTCAATTGTTTGTCAGGTCAAACACTGATATGTTGCAATTGTAACAGCACATTATTGGAATTCTCTCTCTACAGTCCTGTCACTGCATAAATAAAAAGCTGGGCATGCATATTTTATGGATTTTCATCTTGGGTAGTGGGAAGTGCCTCTGCTGATGCTAGTTTCACATTAAGACTGTTTGCTGATTATGAACCAACTTTTAGTTCAAGCTGTCTGTCTAACCATGTATCTCAAACCCATGTTGATGAGAAGATTGTTGTCTTATTTACAAAAGCTCTTCCCTATCCATACGTCGAAGTTATTGAAACAAAATGAATAAGTTATACTATGCGGCTCTCCATGTATACTTGCATGTGTCTGTGGTGGACAATTTTGGAAGAATTACAGGACATCCCAAAAGGGTGCATTTCAGAAAGAAAGTGCAGAAGCAATTAAAATTATGGTCAAAATACTTGACTTCATCATTTCAACTTTAGCATAATTTTCAGACCTGGAGAATATGTTGTAAATTCCAGTAACAAAATGGCTTAGGGCAGTTCTTGTTTCATTTCTTTGCCATTGGCATTGAATGGTTTTCCATCATTGCCAGTGGTAAACTTTATAATGTGCAAAGTAAAATTTGTTGAACAATTATCATACATACATCAACATATAACACATACTTCTTTTCTGCACAGAGATGTTACATGGCTGGAATTTTATTTGTTCTGCAAAGTGATGTTTCCTCTTTTGTAGCTTCAAATCAGTTTCTTATTGTTGGAGTTTATTTATGATCCCTATCATGTTAACAAACTGGTCACTCCAAAATCTTAAGCCATTGGGTGAGGCCCAATATATGGACCATATGTTAATTCTAACACTTGTGTATTGAGAAGCAACATTTTTTTATTTATATTTGATGGATTCTTTTAGGGAACTTTTGTGGAAGGAATAAAGGAAGAAGTTGTATTATCCCCTGCTCATGCCCTTTCTCTTATAGCTGCTGGAGAAGGTAACTCTCATGTGATATTTTATGCAGTATGCAAAAGGAATTGGATTCAGATTAGGGGAGTTTTATTGTTTAGGGGATTTCCATGCTACAAGGTTCAGAGTGTTATGTTACTCAAACTTGTTTCCATAATTAACGACAATTTTTCCCCAATGCATTCATACATATCAAATTTATAAATCTTGAATGTATGCATATATGAGGCAGATTCAGAGTATGCTCATCTTCTAGCAGCTGCAATCAATAATCCAATTAACCAGACTCCAAAAGGTGCTCCATCCACAGAGCCACCTCAAACAAAAAATGTGAAGACATAATCAATACATTGATTGATATCTAACAGTTTTGAAAACTGCCATCCACTGTTGAATATTGAATCCTGTATGGATAGTTCAAAATATAAAAGGTGGCATAAAACTTCTTACTTTCATGCCTTTTTTAATTGGAATGCTTTCTCCTACTTTATTTTTTCAACCTTATTAGCATCTGTTTTTGCTATACGGTACTCTTTTTCCTAGTAATTTCTGAATTCTTTCCTTGGTTGCTTCAAATTTTCAACCCTCTGTGATTGGTCTTTCCTGTTTGTTATAGAGCACAGGCATGTTGGTTCCACAAACTTTAATTTACTCAGCAGCCGGAGTCATACAATATTTACGCTGGTAATCTTGCAGTACCTTATGGAATCAATAAGTAGAGTAACCTTCATTGACTATTGTCTTTTTTTGAGCAACTTTCATTGACTATTATTATTATGATTACTATTTGTCCTTTTTGCTTTTTTCTTTGGTGTGATCCCTTCATAGATTGAGGTGCTTCTGTAGGTGGTGAACTGACCTTCTACCATATGTTTGCACATGAATTCTCACTTTAACAGACTCACATAGCTTCATGGCCTCGCACAGCTAGCCAACCTACTAATTCATTGTATACACCACTCAGTACCTGCACCTTTTCAAACTTGTCGTTGTTGCTGATGTTTGTTAAAAAAAATTGCTGTTATTCTTACTTTTGTTATTTTCTAATTTTACTGGTATTCCTTATATCCGAGTCTGGTTATGATAACATTTTTTTAGTTCTTTTTTTTTTTATTTTTTTATTTTTTCAAAATGAAACTTTGTGCAGCCTTCTATTTCCTATTTATTAGTTATAAAATTAAAATGCAGTCTTCCCTTTATTGTTGCTGATTTCTCGAATTGTGTTTCTCTGACAAGTTCCACAATCTAATACTATTACTTAGTAGCTCAGCTTTATCTTTTATTCTTTTCACTTATTAATCTTTTATTTTGGCGGCTGTGCTTAGTTTTTTGTTCTTATTTGTTTCTAATGGGAAACTATTTAATTGAATCTAGTTGAATGGTCTCTGCTTTTAACTGGGCAATTTCATTATAATTGCAAGATATCATTCTCATTTTTGTGGTAGTGTGATAAATTTGACCAATTAACATTTTAGTTATATTTATTTGAATCTAACTATGTGCAATTGCCTTGCAAGCAGACAATAGAGAGTAGCCCATGCGGGGAAAGTAGGGAAGGAGAAGCTGTACATTTGTCCCAACTGGTAATTTTTAGTGCGCACATCCTAAGACTGATGTATTTGCTCATTAGATTCAGAACTTCTTGACATGCTGACTCCTTTTCATCCTCATTGATTCACTCTGATGAAGCAATTTTTATTTTCCGGGTGTTTTATTGTCGATTCATTTTAACTTTTCCATATTTTACTTATATCTGCAGCACCTCATCGATCTGGCAGGTTCTGAAAGCTCAAAGGCTGAAACCACTGGTGTGAGACGGAAGGAGGGCTCCTATATTAATAAGAGCCTGTTGACACTTGGAACTGTGAGACCTTGTATACTTTACTGGTCATGCAAGTATCACTAGTTAATCATCTATGACCTTTTAATGTTCTGCTACACAAGTATGTTTTACATTAAGCTATAAATTTCTCTTTTTGAATTTGCTGGCTATCATTCTACTTTTAAACTGTTGTACAAGTTGTTCCTGTACATGGATGCATCTTGCTCTCATGCTTGAAATTTTGTATTAGTTTGCCAATTTTAGTTTTGCCATCTTACTTCACTGACTGTGCTGTCTTAATGCTTGTAATTCTCTCAATTATTAATACATGTTTGGCTTATCCCTCTTCAACAGCCTGCTTCTCAATAATTTTCTGTCTTTTTTTTCAATAAAGCGACATGTTGTGATGTTGTCTTGACCGATGGGTGAAGATGTAACACACTCAAACACACTCTCATTATTCAGGACTTAATATTGAATTCTATCTTTTAAATAGCATACTAAATCTAATAATCCTAAGAAAATTGTGAATCATTCACTGGCAAACTTAAATCTTTTACCTGTTGTTAACATAGGTAATATCAAAATTGACCGAAGGAAGAGCCACACATATTCCTTACAGGGACTCTAAATTGACAAGGCTCCTTCAGTCTTCACTTAGTGGAAATGGCCGTGTATCGGTATGCATACTGTGATTTTGTTGCAGTAAATCAACAATACATTTTGTATGGATGATGCACATGCACATCTAAGCATGTGCATATAATTACCTTTTTGTCATTCAGAACTGATGCTACTTGATAGACTGCTTCTTATCTGTTTTCTTGTATAAACATACAGCTCATTTGCACCGTTACCCCTTCATCAAGCAGTTCAGAAGAGACGCATAACACTCTCAAATTTGCCCATCGTGCAAAGCACATTGAAATTCAAGCAGCACAGAACAAGGTTATTTTCTTTTCCTCTGGTTTTATGGAACTCTAGAACAATATTTTTTCACAGATTCTGAAATAATATTTTGACTTGTAGATTATTGATGAGAAGTCACTGATCAAGAAGTACCAAAATGAGATACGTTGCTTAAAGGAAGAGCTAGAGCAACTGAAGAGGGGTATTGTGACAGTTCCTCAATTGAAAGAGGTTGTGGAGGATGACATTGTCCTCCTAAAGCAGAAGGTACACTCGTAAAGAGTTTTGCTCTAACTTCAACGTTTAACTTTTATTTTTTGGTCTTGTTTAGAGTCTCACTTATGGGCACACTCTTCTTCTTAAGGTTCTTGCTAATTTACGACTTCACTTGTTGTTGTTGGTTGATTTTTTGTCCTTGTGGGGAAGTCAAAGATTAACAAAGAGCCCAGTACTTCATTCCATCATTTGTTGTTTTAATCAAAGTTCCAAGGAAAGATTTTGGTTTCTGATACCAATTGTTTATTGTCTAGTAATGTATAAAGGTGAATGTTACTCCCACTTTCATTAATCAGCCTTGCTACAATCAAAACCATCAGTAAATGAGTAATCAGCATTCCTAGTTATTTCTCTGGACAAAGGTCCTTCTCTCCTCAAATTATTTAATGAGCAGCAAAAGAACATTGGAATTTTCCAGAAGTTTGGTTCTGAATTTTATTTTTTCACTGTGTGGGATGTACAGTTCCAACTTTCCTACTTTTCATGAATTTGGGTTTGACTGTGTTTTCAAACTAAAATTGGCATAATTGATCTGTGATTTGGATTCCAACTGGAAACATAGCATGATGTGCATGGGATATAAGTTTCAAGATATGTGTAACTTGGTTCCTTTTTTGCTTGTTTTGTTGGCTGGTGTGTTATTTCTACTATCATTAAAGTAATAATATTAAGTATTACTGTTGTTGGTAAAAGGAAGAATAAGTTGGTGTCTGAAATTGTCACTTTGATGGTTTGTGCAATGCATAAAGCTAGAAGATGGTCAGTACAAACTGCAGTCAAGATTGGAACAAGAGGAAGAAGCTAAGGCAGCTCTGTTGAGCAGAATACAGCGACTGACAAAACTAATTTTGGTCTCCACCAAAGCATCACAATCAAGGTTTCCTCATCGCCCAGGCCCTAGGAGGAGGCATTCTTTTGGGGAAGAAGAGGTACAGTAATGAATCTGTTTTGTTTTTTTCCCTTCTAAACTTCTTGGTAATTGACATTATTCCTCTTCTGGGCATAAGTTTGATTTATCTTCTATATATCCCTAGCATGGCATTGTTCTGTAGTCAATGTTTGAGCATCTGTTTCTTTTTCCAACATTTCTTTTAGCTTACCTTGATTGAATTGTTGAAGTTGCTTATGTGGAACGTGCAGCTTGCATACCTACCGTACAAGAGGCGGGACTTGATGTTAGATGATGAAAATGCTGAATTGTATGTTTCTCTTGAAGGCAGTGCTGAAACTGCAGATAATACGCATAAGGAGGAAAAGAAAGCCAGGAAGCATGGGTTGCTAAACTGGCTTAAGCTACGGGTATGTATGCCATTGACTTGAAAAGCTATTTTATCTCTTGTTATTTGATCTTTTGAGCTAATTTCCTAATGGGGCTGTGGCCTTATTTCAATACCTCTCTGAATTGAATGTTCTGCTTTACAATGCAATCTCTTGGTTTATGTGTCAAGTTATAATATCTATGAACAAAAAAGTAATTGAATTTCTTGTCTGAAATAGTGTCCTTTTCATGCTCTTTGTTCTTCATATAACTACATTTGGCTGTTTGATGGATTCTCTTGTGCAAGATGAATAAATGATCAGTAAATTCACATGTGATGTTGCCATATTGCATTGCTTTGTGAAGAAACTTGCTGCCATTGTGACCTTTAGTGAAATGATCTCTGTTACTTAAAAAGTCCAATTCATAAAACCATATGCTTCATACTGTTCAATTATTGTAAGCATTCTTTTCTGTTTTGTCCTTTATGTGCCCTGAATTACTCTTGTGAAGCTATTCTATATTGTTCTTGATCAGAAACGGGATAATGTCCTGGGGCAAAGCAATAGTGATAAATCAAGTGGAGTAAAATCTAATAGTACACCCTCCACACCTCAAGCAGAAAACAGTTATTTCCCTGCAGAATCCAGACTTTCACATCCTTTATTGATGGAAACCTCTCCTTCAGCAGACCTTCCATCTGAGGTTAGACAGGATGGAGAAGTTCCTGAGGACAATTTCCTTGGGCAAGAGACCCCCTCAGTAATCTAATGACGCTTTTTATTCATTTTTTTAACTGTTTTTTTTCCCCTTTTTGTGTAAGAACTTAACGTGTGTAGCCTGCTGTCTAAATGTCATGTTTTATTTTGTTCTAGACTAGCATAAAAACAAGTGATCAGATTGATCTTCTGAGGGAGCAGCAGAAAATTTTGTTAGGTGAGGTGGCACTTCATTCAAGTGCTTTGAAGAGATTGTCTGAGGAGGCATTGCGAAACCCCCACAAGGAACACGTTCATGTAGTATTCTGTTCATATTCGTTTTTCACTCATTAGCAGCTTGTTTTATGTCTATTCCCAGAAAATATATAGTGTGGCCCTTTTTGTATTTAAGGAGGAGATGAAGAAACTAAGTGAAGAAATCAAGGTGAAGAATGATCAGATAGCTTTGTTGGAAAACCAAATTACTGATTCTATCATGTCTTCCCACAACAAGATGGGTAAACTGGAGATATCACAAGTAATGCTTCCATTCTAGTTGCATAAACTGCTTGGTATGACTGCAAATATGTCTTTAAGCTGTTTGTCATTTTATGCTGCAGACAATTGCTGAGCTGACAGCACAATTGAATGAGAAGTCATTTGAGCTTGAGGTGATCCTCTACTGTTTTAACTGAGAATATTATGTTATTAATTCACTAGAATGTCTATGTGACATGCTTCATAACCAGTCATTGAAGTGAGATATTGTGACTTACTGCACAAAACTAATTTTGAATTCATCTTGATGTCATTAATGTTAAAAATAGGAGTCACCAACAGAATTGGAACTTTAGTTTTTTATTTAGGATGCAAGACTTACAGAACATGCGCCTGATCTGAGGGAACTCTATGAAATGGGAGCAGGATTGCTTCCCTGTTCGTACACTTCTCAGTCATGATGTATCCAGTTTTCTTCTTTTGATTGCCAGATGGTTCTATCTTGATGAGTTAACTACTCTCTCCTTTCAGGTTAAAGCAGCAGACAATCGAATAATTCAAGAGCAGCTTAATCAAAAGGTCAAAAAGCCAACTAATAAATCTACTTTGTGCTGGCATATGTGTTTATAGCCTCTATTGTTTTGTGTGAGGCACATTATTGGTTGAGAATGAGCTGTAACTTTGTGATTGCTGTTCCATCAGATCAGTGAATGTGAAGGATCGCAAGAAACAATCATCTCCTTGAAACAACAGCTTGCAGATGCACTTGAAGCACACAATCATAGTCCACTTGCTAGTTATTCACTCCAATTTTCTGAATTAAAGAAGTCCAATGCACAGCATCACGTTGACAAGGAGATTGAAGTGCCAAAAAATAAAAAGGAAAATTTGCCTTTACAAGAACAGGTTTGCTTTTAAATATTTGGCAGCCTTGTTAAGTGAAGTGTCCATTTTCTATTCTCGTTTTATCCCTTGTTATGAGGGCAAAGACTGCCTTTTAAGAAGACTTAAGGGAAAATGTTCATGATGAAGTTATCATGCTAATTTGTGTATTTGCTGAAGCAAACAATTATTTTGCCTGTGGTTGTTTGCTTCATTTGTTGAGCTTGGCTGAAGGATTCAGTTTCTCAAAATTGGGTGCAAATTTTCATTCAACTAAGCTGTCATTTCATAGACCAGTAGCTCTGTATGGACTTCCCTTGTGGCATGTGCAGATAGTGTTGGAGAATTGGAATTTAGCATATAAAATATACATTATTTCTTGCTATCTTCTTGATGCCAATTTATTCTGAGCTCCATTCTTACCCCAGAGTAATGAGGCAGATATTGTTGGAGAATTGGAATTTAGCTCATAAAATATACATTATTTCCTGCCATCTTCTTGGTTTCAATTTATTCTGAGCTCCATTCTTCCCCCATAGTAATGAATGTAGGGCTGGTTTGCACAGACTCAGAGGCCCATAAATTACCAGCGAGGTCATCAGATAGTTGGAAATGGCTTTGTGTACATCTCACTGTAATTCATTTCCAATTTGAGAAAAAATGAGCTAGTTGACAAAGTTTTACTTATCTTTAACATGAATTGCTGGTTTTTAACATGGGCATCATTCTAGAAAAGGCATGTTGATATTTCAATGTGGCAAGTGTATGCTATGAAATTGTTACTTTATGGGCCTTGAAATGTTCTTTCGCCATATGAGTTGATATTGTAGCTGAGTCCTAGCTTTTCCCTTAAATCAGGCCAAGGAGTTTGAAGAACTGAATAAAAAAGTTGCTACATTAACAGAGTCAAAAGAACAGCTTGAAATGCGGAACCAAAAATTAGCAGATGAGAGCTCATATGCAAAAGGTCTAGCCTCAGCAGCTGCTGTTGAGCTGAAGGCATTATCAGAAGAAGTTGCCAAGCTCATGAATCATAATGAGCGATTAACAACTGAACTAGCAGCCGCAAAGAACTCACCGACTCAGCGCAAAACTAGCAGTACTCTGCGAAATGGCAGGAGAGAGAATCACATGAAACGCCAAGACCAAGTTGGGCTAGCCTCAGATCTCAAAAAAGAGTTGGCGGTAAGTCGGGAAAGAGAACTTCAATATGAAGCTGCTCTTGTTGAGAAGGATCAAAGAGAGGCTGAGCTTCAAAGGAAGGTTGAAGAATCCAAGCAGAGAGAAGCTTATCTGGAAAATGAACTGGCGAACATGTGGGTTCTTGTGGCGAAGTTGAAAAAATCCCACGGAGCTGAGACGGATATATCCACCCCAACAAGAGAGGGCCCTGCGGTTGATGTTTTCAGAGGTTGACTTGTCCAAGTATCGTGATCCGGTGAGCATAATTGATTCATCAGCAATAATGATTTCTAGTGTACTCTGTGTGTGTTTGTAAATCGTGATGTGCATTATTAGTTAGAAATGCCTATATATTTTGTTCTTAAAATGGTGTTCTTGGAGATCTGAAAAAGCCCGTGCCAAATGGGTCGTTTGGGCTTGGCGTTTTTAATTTTTTGTCTTTCTGTAGAAACGGCTTTTTCTGTTTCTTTTTCTTTTTTATCCTAAATACTTGGGACCTTGGGTTATCAATATTATCGTGAACCGAGACCCGTCGTTAGTTCACGTGAGTCTCTTGCGGGAATGCTTGTGGTGAGATTAATGATATTCATGTAAAGTTGACACCATGAAGACAACCATTGTAGTCTGATGACCATTAGGCATGTTTTTAGCATTGATCAGAAATTGAATATTTTTTTATCCATTTTCCGAAGTCTCCCAAGCACGAGAAAAATATGGATAGTTGAATTCCAGGAAAATGCTTTCTTGTAATTATGACCGTATGGTGCACGTTAAGCATATTTTCAGTGTTTGGAAGTGCGAAAAAATCACATTGCCGGATTACAAACCGCCGAGCTATGGTGACAGACGGCGTAGATGTTCCTGATGATGAGCAATCCGTTTCTAGTTCAAACCGCCAGATTACAAATCCTTTTTATAGGCTCTAGATCAAGATCTCCAGAGAAAATTTAGACTTTTTCTTTGTTGGCATCGTCGTCATCAACATCTTGATTATCATGCACATAATTGCACCCACAGGGATGAGAGCTATCCCGTTTGCAGAATACCAATAGGAAGAGACAATAATCCCATTGCACTCTCTGAGCTAACCAATTTCAAAAATTAACGACATTTACAGACCTCCTAAAACGAAACCCAAAAAAAAAAAAAAAAAGGGTTAATACTACATAATTGAAACTGAAAATATATTGAAGTTGTAGCTACAGTTCACATTTCATCTGGAACCAGATTTTAGCACCTGCTAACCTGAAGTTCATTCCCTTTGAGCTGTCAAAATCTCAATGAAACTTTCACTGACGCAAACACTTGACCAGAAACTGATAGTCATTTATTTGCCATCTAGTATCGATGAGCCCTTATATTTCTTAGATTGAAAGGTTACCAGATGACTCTCGCTACAAAGTCAGTTCCAGGCTTTCAGCAATGTTAGAATGTACCAAACCATCAGGCAACGCTATTTAAGGTTTTTCCAAAATAAATCTATCACAACAATTTTTCACCATGTCATTGAACACAGAATTGAGTTATCAATCCTAGGTGCAGTCAAGTGGAGTTTCAAATCTGCGTGCAGATTCAAGGAGTATACTTCCCTGTGTGGTTTTCATGGGAGAATTATGAGTTTTCTTTGTATTTATTTATTCAATTGCTCAAGAAAGTGAAATCATCCTTGAACCAAAATTAGATTACATGAATCATCAATCATAATAACTGCCAACAAAGTTGTTAACATGCAACATTCACCTACAGTACAAAGGGCTAGAGAATAAACAGCAAATATATACCATATTGAATCAAACACTAACCGCACAACTGCAGCCATTAGTTAAGACCAGAAAGTATATAGAACACAGCATACCAGGATACATTTTAACAAAATAAACTATTATGCTTCATTGTTCCCAGGAATACTGAGACGAAAATGAATTCAAGCACTGCATTCTACCGAAACCCTCCAACACTTGAGCCACAGACCCAAGGCAAGACATCAAATTATAATGGCTTTCAAATTTCAGTCTATTCATCTTAAACCAATGGTCGGCAAACAATTTGAGAAAGACTTGATTCTGAGTTCAAAAGTTGTGGTCAGAAAGTGAGGGGAAGGGTGTCAACTACCTTCAACAGTTTATTGACACAACAAGCCAGAACATGCCACGAACGAAGCATTAACAGAAAGATCAATTATTGAACAATGTACAATAATAAAGTCACCAAATGCATAATCTCTATAAGGGAAAAGATGAGGAGATCATTCAAAGCACAATAACATTAAAAGGCTCGAGCGAGGACTGCCAAGACAAACCAATGGACTTTAGCTCAATGGGTAGTTGTCTTGAGGTCTCGAGTTCAATCATTAGACCGAGCCAAATAACCCCAACCAAGAGCAACAGCTGCCTAGGCATTATCGCATATAATGTCAATTAAGTATCAGCAAGCAGCTACTGCTGAGCCAATACCAAACACTTAAAAGGCCTGCATAAAATCTCTAGAGAGATCACCAAAATTACAATCACAGAAGAAACGAAACGCCAAAACAACAATCAATAATGATAAAACTCTCGAGATCCGTAATCTCAACAATAGCAACGACGATCCAGGTTAACCCTATAATCTTGAACTAAACAACAAAGGAGAAGAAAAACATCTCAAACCCGATTAATTGGTTTTGGGATCCGGCATGGGGAACAAGCCGGCGCCGGCGGCTCCCCGAGGCGGCGAAAACCCGAGGAACTTTTGGAGATTTGTACGTATACTAATGGAGCAGAGTAAGTAGAGAAACGCCATGGAACAATCGGTGGGATCATCGCCTTGCAATCCTCTGTGGCTCATCTTCATGACGAAGCCGATCGGCTTGAAGGGAAGCTTGGCGACGACTTTGCCTTCGAAGAGGGAGTTCAAGAGGCCGAAGACGATGAAGAGGACGAGAGCGACGACCGCGCCGGACTTGAACTTAAAGAGGGAGAGGTCGCGGTTTGACTCCTTGAGAGACGTCTCGACGCGGTCCATCTTCTTGGTCTTGGACTTCTTGTTGGTGGTGATCTTGGTGGTCTCCGTCTTCATCGTCTCCAGCTTCTTGGATGCCTTGTCGATCGACGATTTCAGGCACTTGTATGAGTTCGTCCGGTAGATTAGGATCCAGGAGATTGCCTCGCAGATCACCGCCGTGCAGACTGAGATTCCGACCACCGTTAGGCTGTCACAGTACTTGAAGGACGCTAGCAATTGGGGCGTGGCCATCGTTGGGAAGATGGTGCTTTGGAACCTGAAATTAAATTAATTTAATTTTTTCCCTTTTTTTTAATGTTTTTTTAGAAAAAGTGAGAAACTGGGGCCTTTTGACCGTAGTTTTTTTTATCAAGCCACTACGTCTTTATATATATATATTTATATATATAATTATAGTATTTTCCTCCGCTCCGCACAAAAAAAAAACAATGTGAGATTGATTGAAATGGCCCAACAGAACGGGCCAATGGAGCGGTCTTCAAGTCGTCCAAAAACAGGTTGGGCCAACCATATTTATAATGGGCCGGACTGAAATAAAAAAAGTTGACCCCAACTTGCCACAAGCCGGGTTAATTCTAAGCCCATGAACATGTTGCCCAGAAATATCCTATACCACCAAGCTCAGCAGACATTCAATAGTTAAAAACTTAATATTTCTATTTCCAAAATATTGAGTTTTAATTTTAAATAAAAGATATGAACTTTATGAAAAAAAAAAAAAAATTTTCAAAAAAAAAAAAATTACTCCTATTATGTAGGTCAATGCCCAATGAGTTTTATAATAAATTCATAACCAAAAAAAAAAAAAAAGACATCAGATACCTCATCATCATCAGAGCTCGCGCACTGGAGTCCAGAATCTGAAGATGCAAAGTTAATCAGTTGCATCCACAGCAATTTTGTCACTAACGGGTTCCGAAATGCAAGGAGATCAGTAGAAGCATCAAACGCCCCCAATAACATCAGTCTCTAAAGGGAAGAACAAAAAGTCTCGTACACATTAGACATCTTACATGGTACAAGCGTAGTCCAACAGAAATTGTGGTCAAGCAACTTTGAGAAGCTGAAGATATGTGAAGCTAATGCAGTTCAAAAGAGTGAAAAGGGAAGAAGAAAAAAACAAAAACTCATCACAAATGCTTCTGTCATACAACAGATGGCCCCATACAGAAAATCTCACGCATTATAACACTCTCCCAAATCCCTCCCTCTCTCTCTCTCTCTCTCTCTCTCGGTTTTTCTACATTTAACAGCAAGGAAGACAAAAAAGCAAAATGAATTGGATATCAATCAAACTAACTACAGCTGAATTGGAATTACTCGGGAAGAAGATTATTGAGTGTTGGCTTACAAGGTACTCAAACTCCAGAAGCCGAATAAGAAGATACGGACTGAACTCCAACACAGCCACCTCACTTCTTACTAATATAGCTTAGAAGAATGAAAACCTCAAGCCATTACTTTTAGCAAACAAGTTGTATTCTTCCATGGCGTTCTCTTTCTTAGTGCAAGCACCGGCATTTTCAACTTCATCAGCTCTTATTTTTGAAGACATACCTCCAACTTTCCCATCTTTTGAAGCTGCAGAATCCGGTTTATGAACTGTTGAAAAAGCTACAGGCCCACCGAAATGGAACAAGGAAAAGCTGGTGTCACCATTATGCTTGGCAATATTATCAATTTTCTCACCTTCACCAGGCGACACTTCTGATTGAGGTCGCCCAGCTACAGTCATTCTCTCCGCATGAGCTTCGAATGAACCTCCCTGCTCTGTATGTTGTTTATGCTTTTGCTCCTCTGAGCTCAAGTCATTGCCTTTGGCAACTGCCTGATATGTTGGAACCGGGGGAGGATTAAACATGGGAGTAGCCAGATGCTGCACTGCCCCATATTGCAAACATAAGTGTGAGTTTCCATTTGCATCATAGCCCAAAGGGCCAGCATATAAGTAGTGGTTGGGTTGGGGAAAGGGCATTAACCCATGAGCTGGAGCTGCTGGCCAAGAAACTGGATTTTGATGGAAGTAACCAACTGTTGAAGGAGCTTGAAACACTGGAAATTGCAGATTCTGGCTATGCATAGCTGAATATGTGCCTTGATGTTGTGAACCCATGCTGTAAGTTGGTATGGCACACTCAGGATTCTGGGAACTTTTTGTTGGCAGACTCCCCAGAACTGTATTTCTTGGACTCTCTGCCGGAATCCCAAACCATTTCCTATTCCCAAAGGCCTCCCGTCCATTCATACTCGGTTTGTTCACCTTACCCTCTTCCTGACATTCGGCAAAGCCATTTTGGATGCTAGTACTTTCCTTGTTCTCCATTCCTGCTTCATCATGATTGGAAAAACCATTTTGAATGCACATAGAAGTGTCTCTTCCTTCCGATGGTTGGCTAGCATCTTCAGAATCTGATGTGGAAGAGGATTCCAGATTTCCATTGTTTGATGAGGCTGTGATGCTATCTCCCTCACTGAGGCATGAGGAGCAGTTATCTGAATTCGAGGTACTGGCCATGCCAGAATCAGAAGTCCCACTCAAGTTTGAATTTTTCGTGGGACAGGAAACGATGCCCTCATCAGAAGCTACTGTTGAGTAGCAAGGGTCCTTCATTTCCACTTTGTGTTCCTTTTGGAAGCCTTTGTCCACTTTAAGGAACGAAGTTCTTGATTCTTTTGCGCCATCCTCTTCATGATCAATTCCACATGAAGTTTCAGTGACTTCACTGGACCATGTATCAACAGATGAAATAAGGTGGCTACCATTTATTTTCACTCCTTCAGCCTTGAAAGTGGATGATCTCAATGTGACATCAGTGTCTGAGTTGCTCCTAGGATACTTCTTTTGAGATTCCATTGGCTCCCAAACTTTCCTGGAAGGAAGACCATCTCTGCCAGAATAACCGTTTCCCACAATGCATTTGCTCTTGGGTCTTCCGCAACCTTCACGCATATAATCTATTTGGCTGTACTTGTTACCTCGATAGAATTGCTTGGACATATCCAACACAGATTCAGACTTACCAATAGATTTGCTCTCCCGGCCAACTCTCACTGCAGAAACATATGTCTCAACTTTCGATCTGTTTTCATTGTCTTGGTGACAGCTGCAACCACGGAAGTCGTATCTTTCAGTCATCCTGTTGCTGGAACTTTGAAACTTTTCATTGAACTTAAGGCTACAGGTTCGACCATTAGACTTTGATCCATTTATCCTTGATTGCCGATTTGATCCATTGATGCTCCTTGAAGGCGTCTCAAAATTATCAATGTGATGTCTTGAATCAGATCTATTAACTACAGGCCCACTTTCTGAAACAATTGCAAATTGGCGCCTATCAGACCACTTCAAATATGGATCGAATTGTTCTTTCCTAAATTTCAATCTCCGACGAGAAAATTTTGATTGCTCAATTGTAAACGAGCCCATCCCATCATTCACATTTCTAACCTCCCCATTGGGAACATCATAGGAGTCATTTTGCATTGTGGAAATGGAATAATTATCTGACAACTGTTCTTGAAAATCAACAGATCCAGGCCTTGATAGACATATAGCACCTGTTTCACTTGCCAAATCCTTGTAGCTGATGGCATGAATAGGCTGTTCATCACCTGATGGAGACGCTTCATCCTTCGAAACTTCAGGAAGACCAGAAGTATCATTTGATTCGGAACACTTCTTCTCTTTATCCCTTTCTTTACCTTTTAACCTCTCCTTTCTGCGAAGCTTTTTCTCTCTTTCTTTCGCTCTTCTTCTCTCCTTGCGTTCTTCTTCCTCACGCTTTTCCTTTTCCTCTTCCTCAAGGAGTTTCATCTGCAGGAAATATACTATGTGAAAATATTCTCCAAAAGCAAAAGTAAAGTCCTCCAATTTACGTGCATCTGAAATGCCCAGATCACAAGTGTTAGAACCTGCTTTTCCAAAGTAATAATTTCTTTGCATGCAACATGAACACGTTCTTCCAGCAGTTTCAATGAAAGACAAACAAAGATGCTGTGTGCATTTTGGCGTGCAGTCCCTTCTCTGAAAGCCTTCTCAACCTGAAAATGCAACAGACACTGTAAAATGTCTTATACTTGACACTGAAAAATATCTTATATTCAAATATAAAGACACAAAATTGTGTCTTCATATGCACCCAGCAATCAGAAACTGGTCATCACAAACCATTGCTTTCGACTTGCACAATAAAAGAAAAAGAAGAGTCAAATATATTTATTAATGCCATGTGGAACAATAAGCCTAATAAATATCCATCATTTTTGAGAAACTAACAAATATCCATCATTGAATTAACAATCAGTGAGACCAGCATGCATATTGGAAGACAGAAACATGCCTGCTCCTTGAAAATAACAGTAGCAGCATCTAAAAGAAATTCTCGAGCAAGTTCAGGACTCTTCGCATGCTTTTGGGGACGAGAGCATTCTCCATCCAGCTCATTTCCGTCCTTGTCCATGGAATCATCATCCTAAATGTGTATACCACATCGAGGTACCAATTTAATAAGACACAAGACAAAATGATTTTGGAAACAACGTTTAATACTTTAAAGAGCGAGGGCCAAAAATGAAAGTATAATAGGTAAGGCCCAAGGAATCTGAAGTACCTCCTCTTCCTCAGCCTCTTCGGCATGCTCAAAAAACCTTCTAATACTTTCCCCTCTGGTGATTGTAACAAAACCATCCCCTACTATTAGCCTGCAATGCACACATTGTTGACCCTTTAGTGCATGAGCTTTTACAGAAAGCTCAGTGCAGCGACCATCAAGTTTCCAAGCTCTTAGAGTGATAAAACATGCACTCAAGCCAACAAGAGGCAGGCCACTGGCTTGAACATTTTCATTCATGCCCACATTTTCAAATTCTTGGATATCACATTTTCCCTCCCCACTTCCAACTGCCCATTCAAAATGATGGTATGTTCCAATGGTGTCAGCAAAAGTTTGACACCAATTGGCTTGGACTGAGTTGTCAGACACCTGAGGCAATGGTAAAGAAAATTAATGTAAAGGAATATGAACTCATAACAATAATTACAATGCATCCTCTAACAAATAACATACTAAAAGAAAACTGCAAAGTTTCTGTCTCCTGGATGATCTTAATCTTTAGCCAGAAACCCAAAGAAGAAGAAAGATGAAAGAAAGACCTCATATTGGAATGCAGAATCTGCAACACAAAACCAGCTAGTGCAGCGAGGTTCTCGCCGCATTCGTTTCAGCTCCTTTAGCTCTTTGAACTCACGTATGACATTCCTTCTGCAATCTCTGCAAAATCTCTTGCTGTCAAACCTGTGGAATAAAGCTGTACTTAATAAATGTGTTGTGTTGAACAAATAAGTCACATTTACAGCAAGTGAACTATGATAATCGGAACAAAGACAGGAAGACCTAACTGAAAATAGAAGGAAAATACTAGGAAGAGAAATGGGAGGGTCCTTAAACTATTGAATATTATCTTAAAATTTCGGCACAATTTTTTAAAAATAAATTTCAAGGAATTTGCACCCATAGTAACATACTAACACTTGCAAAGAATCTTCTAACAGATGACATATTTTGTAGAAACTGCAACATTGATGAATTTTATAGCATTGGAACTTTGCCCCACTCACTTTATTTCAGTTTTTGTACAAATAGCTAACTGCCTTCCATGTTCTCCCCATCCCCCACCCTCAACCCCTGGCCTACCCAGACCAAAAAAAATCCTCCAAAATCAAACACTGTGGTTCCATCCTTGAATAAAAGTAAGAGCCAAGACTCCACAAAGAAAAACTACTCAATATGCATAACTGGATTTGGGAGTGATATAATCCTATCTGAGCCCGAACTAGAATAATATCTTAAGCTGGATTTCTGCCAAAAAAAATAAATCCAAGAACAATAAATCAACATGCAAAGTCGTGAGGAAAACACAAAGGAAAAAATGAAAAGATTTAACGAACAAGATTTTAGTCAAAAACAGGTAAATAAGAAAGCTGAGGAAAATAAATTTCCAATGGAGAATAGTATTTGGATGAAATCCTCAAAATGGTGCCAGGTAAAACCTATATATCTCAGACATCTTAAGCCTACACCTTTCTATGAGGAAAGTCCTTCCTTGGCTAGCATTATCCTGCTTCATGGAAATTTTCACCAACAACCGCATCATATTACTCCTAAGGCAACAATCGAAAAATTTCAGACTTTTTCCCAACCAATGAATGTTCTCATATATTCTCACCATGCAGCATGCCCCATGCCCCCAGAAAATATCACTTGGAAAATAAATAGCTCAAGATTGAAATTTCATAACTAATTTGAGTCAGGGTCTATCCAAATCAGTTAAACCTAAAATAACAAGTCTAGACATTTAACTCACTAATGCTATAATATGTTTGACCCTCCATTATTTTTCTTCATCCACCACACTAAATTGGTAAAATAGCCTTAAAAACACATAGATGGACATAAGCTCTAGGTTGCCCATGGGCATGGTACAGGTTAATAGTCATACCAGCAGTCTAATGCTCTGCTTCTTAATGCATTGGCTACAAAAGACTTAGTCAGATTAGGCCTATGCCTTCTACAGCACCAGTCATACAGTCACAGCGATATGCAAAAATCAGCATGGACATAGAGATACTAAATTGTCATAAATTCAGCCCTTGGCCAATCACAGTGATAGAAATCTAAAGACACAAGTTCATTTGAATTAATTATAAAACTGTTCACCTTCTTGAAAACAATTTTAGGATTTCCCCAAAATTCACATTATAAAAAGTTCTAATCCCTTGAAAATCTCTATAACATAGATACCAATAACATTATCTTCTACACAACAGAGCAATCAAATTGTCACTCGTGGCACATAGCAACCCATGCTTATTTCAATCTGTAGTAGTCAACCACTTCCTAATTGCCAGAATCTCCAGCAAATGCTGCACTATCAGGACTCTCTAATACTTCCAGAGACACATTGATGGAATTTAGGTGGTTTCTCATATTGTCAAATTAGCTCTTGTTTTCTTCTTTTCAAGTTCCACCAGAATGACAACACTCATTCTCAGCACTTATCTTGAACTTAAAGCTCAAGAAACAACAGACCAGCCAACTTACATTCGGCCATCATTCTTTGTTCTATTGAAGCAATCTGGATGCCACAAGAAAAAAAAAAGGAAGAGTAACAAGCTAAGTACACACCTGAACATGAGCCTCTCAATGAAATCTTCTTCCTTCATCCTTAATAAGGACAATCGAGTCTCTTCTCCCAGTTCAGACCAGAAGTCCACTAATGTGTCACAAGAAAGCCTGGCAGTGTGTAACGCACATGTTTCTCTTGTTCCATGTCCCCTACCATAACTTGTCATCCCTTGGCTTATCCACCCCCGACCTCCCTCGCCACAAGCATCCGGATAAAGCAATTCCCTTTCCCGTTCCCTTGCACGAGCACTGTCAAAGACCTAATTTCAAATGGAACATCAATTGCTAAATCAAGAAAAGAGTAAGTTATTGACCAGAAAATTTTAATTGGCACTCACCTTTTGGATTCCCTTAAGAGACCTAGAATACACATAGCAGTCCAAAAGTGTCAAAGAGCCATCACGTGTAGTAGTCAGGCCTCCCCAAGGATGGACAGAGGGATCCTGCACATCCTCTTCACATCCAGTTGTTAAACTTAAATCACCATTGCTTTGATCTTTCGAGTCTTCTAGTCTGCTACAGGGAAGGTGCCCACCTCCTTGTTGAAAAGATTTTCCATATTTGACAATCTGTAAGAATCCTTCAAGCAATAACCCATTGCATCTTGAACAGTACATGTTTTTGCGAGCTTGTTCGAATAAGGTTTGCTTCTCTATCCGAAGTAGCTCCTGCCGACCTCGAGGAGACAGCTCATTCCAGAACTATGCCACCAGAACACGGTATAAAGTTTTGTAAGTGATTTAAAATAGACCACATTAAAAGATAAAGATCAAACATGAAGGAACCCATTTCACATAAAACATGAGAAATCTAAGTAACTCTTCTCATTTGTGCATGCAGACATGTGGGTATAGAATGTTCACATGAGAAAGTCAAGCCTGTCACATAATTCAAAATTTTTCAATCGCTCATAATGTAGGCTTTCAATGTATCCAAGTACCCCCACAGTTGCTCTATCACTCTCCATTAAGCAAGGTTAAAAATCAATCAAAACCATATTTGTACCATATTCTCAAAAAATAATGGCAACCAATAACTTAAATCAAACCAGTTAACTTCATCCTCGAAGAAAGTAGTGGAAGCACCACAAATAACAATGTTATAGCCTCAAACCAATATCCAATCCCACAAATTATCTAAGCATAAAAACCAACTTTTTGTAAACAAATTTTCATGAACTGCCACAATATTTCCAATCAATACCAAGAAATAGTGCACTAAGCACGTGAGAATGGATCTTAGAATACACCCAGAAACAACATCTGCAAAGGAATCAGGCCTATAAAAAATTACATTAAAAAAAAAAAACAACGTCAAGATCCAATACAAACCCAGATTAAACAAACACAATTTGATGCCAAAAAGAATTGATCTATCTCAGTCCCAATAACAGGAGAAATAGCACCATCAATAATTCATCCAAAAAAAAAAAAACTAAAAATATAAATAAAAAATAAAAAAAAGGGGCCATCGTTACCTTCTGGAGCTGATTATAGCTAACATCATCTCGGTGTCTAGACCAGAATCCATTGGAATAGACACCAGATGAGCCATTGCTGAATTGTTCATTTCTCTGCGCTAATCCGGGCATCTTTGAATTATATCTCAATTGATTTACTTTTATTTTATCAACCTCTATTCATCAATCAAAATTTTCATAATTCCAAATCATAAGCATCTAAAACCAAAAAAAAAAACTGATTCAATCAAATTAAAACTCAATCAGCAACCAAAACTATGCGGACCCAATACACAAAACAAAATCAAATTCATGGATGAAAAAGCTTGATACGGGATCCTAGCCTTCTAGATCGATTTGGATTTCAGATAGATAGAGATATACATATAGAGAGAGAGAGAGAGAGAGAGAGAGACCAAGAGGTTTTTGATTGATATATAGATGATGAGATTTGTAGTTGCCGTTTTGGTTTATAATATTACTCCAAGAGATGAAAAAAAAAAAAAAAAAAGATTTATTTTTGAAATACAAAAATTTGAGACTTTTCAAAAAAAAAAAAAAAAAAAGTTGTTGCGATGTGGTGGCGGCCTGGTAACGTTGGTAGTGGATTGTACATTGCTTTTTTTTTTTTTTTTTTCTATTTTATACATTTTAAAATAAATTTTTAAATTTTCTCCTTCTAATTTTTACCCACGAAACCATAGGGTAATCGGTAGGTTATATACAAACCATATATATTATGTGCATAAGTTTGTCATTCGGATATAATTTAAATGTATTTTATTATTACAATAATTAATAATCAAAATATAATTTTATTTTTATAATAATTATAATTATTTATTAAAAAATAATATATAAATACTTATTATTATATTTATATAAAATTTTTATATTAACATATTTTTAAAAATATTTTAAATTTTATTTTTAATTATATATATTTTATAATTTATATATTCTCCATTAAATTTTTTTTTATACACATCATTGTACTTTTAATAACCTCCATTACGTTTAGTTCTTATATGAATATATGTAAATTTTTAATTATTTAATTTTAATATAAATATATGTCAATTTTTACTTACTTAATTTTAATAAATATATGTAAATGTTTATATATCTATTTTAGATTATTCGAATAATATTATTTATATTTAATTATAATATAAAGATGAATAAACATAATCTTATTTATGTTAATTTTTTTATGTGAATACCTGTAAATCTCAATTTATCAATCTTGACCTGATCCAAATCTGTTAAAAGAACATTAGTACCAGGTAATGAAATCCAAGTCATGTGAACCACTCACACTAATCACGGAAAAAATGTTTGCTCTGTTTTTTTTTTAATACATACGAATGAAAACAGAGTTCACTTTCCATCTTCTTTTTGGGTAGCTTTGCTTTACTCCATAAGCAAATTATTATTGAAGGTAAATTTTGACCCTTCACCTTCAATATAATATAGGACACTCTTTTTTTTTTGTTTTTTTGTCTATTTTTTTTAACAGATGCGACTCTTTTTATTTTTTACTTTACCCAAAAAAAAAAAAAGGAGTGGGGGTGGGGGACTATTTGTTTGGCCAACGAATGAATTGAAGGCAAGGGAACCGCAGAATGTTTGGTTTCATTTAAATGACGAAAATGCACTGCACCGCCAGCACTATAACCTACAGCACTTCTCAGAGAGACTTCCTTAATGTAATTGTGGGATTCTTAATTTTTTTTATATAATTTATATGTTATTTATATTATTTATAAAATTTTATACTATATTATTTTTTTATAATTATTATAGAATCTATAAATTATTATTATTATTATTATTATTATTTTAATCTTTTTCTTTCACTGACAATTAATTTAATGATTTTTTTTTTAAAAAAAATAAAAAATAAAAATATTAATTTAAAATTTTATTAAAAAAATTATATTTTATTAAAAAAAAATTTTAAGGTGATAAGTGTAATGTTATTGAATTTAAAATTTTAAATAATATAATATTTAATCACAACATTCAATAATATTTATGTATTATTTTTGTGTCTTTTATTCTGGGCTCAGTTATTGGATGACACGTTTACAATATTTTTCTGCTTCTTTTTTTTTTTTTATTAATTTCGCGTCCCACCTCATAGATATTTTTTTATTTTAAGTTTTTCCCTTTCTCTCCCATCTATTTACTCTGTCGAGTTATTTTTTTTGGGTCTGATAATATAAAGGAGCACATCAAAGGAATTTTTTTTTTTTTTCATAAAAACCCAAACAAAAGGTAAGATAAAAATATAAACTAGGAAAAGGAGATGAAAATCAAATCCAATAAGATTATTTTTTATGACATCAATGCAATTTTGTCCGTTCCGAATGGCTTAAAGTGTCGCCATGCTTTCTTAGGGAGATGGGGTTACAGTGTCGCCATTTTGTTGAAATCCGAAGTCCAGCCGCACAATGGAAATTATTCTGGCCTCAGATTTATCGGATGTTGTTGTGAATTTAATATCTCCATGTCCATTAGGCAAATATTAGGTAATAATATTCAAAAAAATAATATTATAACAATAAAAATATACATCAATCCCATTTCACTGTGAGTTATCTTCTTTTTTTTTGTTTTTTTTTTTCTATGACAAATAATGAAACAGAAGAAGTCAGCCAAAAACTTACAATAAACAAAACAAAAATGGGATTAAACAAAATAAAAATATAACAATAAAAATAATATTATAACAATAAAAATATTAGTGTTTTTTTGTTATCTTCAATATAACAAATTTTGACCCTTCACCTTCAATCCCATATTCAAAAATTATTGTATTACTTTTCTATTATTACGATCTTGTTCTTTTTGTGTAGGTATTTTTTTAGGTTTTTAAGCATGTCTTATTTTGTGAAAGTAAAATAATTTTGGTTGAAGAAATTATAAATGAATTAAATAGTAGCACAATCACCAAATGCAGTATAATGTCTAATGTCAAATGTAAAACTTGGAGTACGAGACTTGAATTGGAATTTTATACGCCATACCTCCTTAATTCAACTGAAAAAGAAAGATGCCCACGAAAGGCACTCTCCTTGTGGTTAGCCAAATGTCCAATTAACTTCCCAGTTCAGAGATGCGCGGGAACGAATTTATAAAGAGTTCGAGTTCTTGGATACAAGAGAAATAAATTTAAGTTAATATAAAAAATTGTATATTATATAAAAAATATTAATATAATATAAAAATTATTTATATTTATTTGAATTTATTATTTTCCAAATCATATAAATTTTTTCATTTATAAAATATAACACTCATTTCATATTGGCCCATATACGATTTCCCTCAACTTTTTGTTACCATAGGCCTGGGCTTGATACCGAATCTCTCTGTGTCTCTACGGATTGACAAAGGCAGATGGTTATTAGCGTGTTATATAAAACCCACTAAAATTAAATTATTCAAACCGGTTGAAATCATAAATATTAGAGAGTGGGCTAATCAGCGATTGAACCATTTCGATCAATTATCTTGTTGCCCTGAAATAGTATTAACTCAGCCGGTAATCATGGCGCTTCGCTTACACCAGCCTTTTCCTCATTATTTGTTCAATGTCCACTTCTTTAACTGATTATGAACGTAATTTTACCACCATCACCAGCAAGTGGTAGGGCTCTCCTGCCCTATGATGGCGCAGCCAAACAAACCCATAAAGCTTGCAGTTAGAAGTAACTGAAGTTGATTCACGCAGAAATTGATTCCCAGTCGAAATACCCAAAAAAAAATAAAAGAAAAGACGTCGGCACGTAGAATTTCATGTTTCCCAAAATTGGAATACGTTTACTAAACATAAACCGAGGACCAAAAAATTGTCAAACCAAACAACAGATTCGATTAAATCCGTCAACCAAAAACAAACGAACGCGCACGATAGAGAGAAAGCGCACGGCCCACAACGTTGAAGGACCCAGCGGAAACAACTGCCTAAAGGAAACAAGATTTAACAACCCCTCGATAAAGCTGGCTTAATCCGGAAGAGTGCCACCATGCAAGTGTTCAATTACAATGTTCCCTCAAGTAAGCAATCATTCCGCGATAGAAACCTTGAACTACCATCCAAAAATGTCAGATTCAATTTCTCTGCATTTAACTTCTCAAATGCAATGAAACAATGTGCTTACATAAGCTAAATAGCCTTTTTATGAAGAACCACACCATACTCTCAATCAATTAACTACTTCAGAAACATGCAGTGACTGACAGCCATGCGGCTGTTCCAAGCATTATATGCACAACAATACAGCAGCTTATTCACCCAAATAACCTACTCTAAAATGGTTTTTTTTTTTTTTTGTTTTTTTCTCCCTTTTGTTGTAGCTCTTTAACCATACTTACATGGATATAACTCACACAACTAACCAATACCAATCATTAGAGAATCATCCTAGAAGTTGGTCTATATCCTTAATAATTGGTATTAGACTTGTAAACCCCCAACGGTGTTGAACTAAGAACACAGTCCCACAAAAACACACTTGAGAAGGACATTACTGTCATCAGACGTTTCCTAGCAGGCAAATCTGCTAAACATGAGAAACCAATCCTGCAGTACAAGGTACAACTACAAAGGTTGTCACACATACTACCTAGAACCCCAGAGATCATACATATTACAATGAAATACCTATACATTTATCGATCTATTTGAGGAACAAGCTAGGTAAGCCAAAACCCTTCCATTAGAAAGAAATTTTTACAGTCATTATAACAAAAGACAAGATAAATAGAATAAAATAGTAATATATAAATCAAGACAATGGCCTATTTGTTCAGAGCAATTGTTCTCATTCACTACAGTTGCCATGCATGATTGTAAATACCCCCTTGGAAAAATAATAGGCATAAAGAATAAAGCACAGAAATTCCAAAGGCAGTATCGCATAAAGCATGGACAAGAAAAAAATAGCAGAGGGAATCCCATAAATTTTTCAATGAGTGCTTGCACAAAACTTTCAAATTCAACAATGCATTTAAGTTATTAGAGAACATGAGTCCATGAAAATGAGTTTGAACATGAGTGCATGAAATTGAGTTTGAATGAAACTACAATCACATGGACCAACTTATGAAGACAATCCAAGGTAGCAAAAGAGTTGGTATAAGCAACTCAGTAACTCAAATTTCATTGCTGGAAGAAGAAATGAGGAAATTCTACCCTCCTGGAAACACTGTAAGCAATCATATGCCAAAACCAAAAACTGCACGTATCTTATGGAAAATAAGGTCTCGCCATCCCCTTTCAGTATTTTCCACCACAGTCGCGTTCCCGTATCTATGACAAATAATGAAACAGAAGAAGTCAGCCAAAAACTTACAATAAACAAAACAAAAATGACCAGAAGCAAAAATGAAATGGGAATAAACACAAAACTAATTTGTAAACAGAACTTCAGCTAACCTGTCTTCATCAGGAATATCACTGTGAGTTAACTTCACCACAGTCACGCCAGGTTCAGGTTCATCAAAAGTAAGTCTTACCTGCAACCAGCATTTTGCATCCATTCAGGTAAACAATCTTTGAAAGCTCGTACATAACACCAATCAAAACAGAAGGCAAATCAAAGATCATAAAACTGATTAAGCGACAAGAACATTTCTAATCTCAATCAAAGTTAACCATTACAACATTGTCACATAAAGCATTAAAGCAACAAATTCTTACCGTGGAGATGATCCCGTCAGGCCAGCTCCCGAACCTCCACTTCTGGACAATCAATTTGCCTTCCTGCAACTCAACATTAGTCCCCGTAACTGAACCATCAAAAATACTGAACTCCCCTCCAACCTCTTTACTAATCCTGGCATTACTCTGCGTAAAACCTTTCCACCGGTTCTCATCCATCAATATCTCAAACATATCCCTCGCTCTACAGCTAAACTTCTCCGTCACGCTTATAGACTTAAACCCCTTTTTTGACTCCTTTTTCCTTTCCTTCTTCTCCACGGCTGCTGCAGTTGCATAACCGTCTTTCTTTCCAGCCACCACTGCCGTAGATTGCACCTTGGGAGCAGCGGTAACCTTCTTGGTTTCCAACTCGTCTTTAGCAGGCCCGCCCTTGGCCATACTTTGCACATAAATCCTAATCTTCTCCTCAATCAGAGGTTTTCCTTTAGCCAACATGGCTTCCTTCAATCTCTTACCCAGTGGACCGTCATCCTTAACGGTGACCTTGATTTCAGGGTCCTCGTCGGCATTCTCGTCGGAAAGATACGGGACTTCAATAGATCCATCGACCTTGAGGAGGCTTTTCCCGTCAGAATCCTTGGCCTCGCCTTCCCAGGAGAGGCCGAGGCTGAGCTCGTAACCGGGGATGATTTTTCCTTTCCGAATGTTAACGTAGGCCTCGCCGTCGAGCTTGTCGAGCTTCTTGGTCTTGACGAAGAGGTTACCTTCGCCGTCGAGGACGGAGAGATCGGATAGGAGCTTGGAGAGTAGGTTTCTTGACCATTCCAAACAGTCGGTCTCCGACCAGTGCCAGTTGTGGACGTTGGTGCCGTCGACCCTCTCCTCCACGATCCACCGCTTGTCGCCCTCGCCGTACCTCGCCATGCTGAAACACGCGCTCAAAACCTCGACAGAGAGTCGAAAAAAGGTTTTACCAGAAATTTCCAGACAGGGCCGGAGAAAGGTAGGGAATCAGGGGATTTATAAGAGAGGAGGAGGCGGTGGATCTGTCTGGAGGGGTCGGCTTTCCTGTATTCTAGCAAACTAAATGTGAAGAAGAGTCTAGAATTTCTTCTTTTTTTTTTTTAATTTTTTTTTTTCAATTTTATGGGTTAGAAGAGGTTCAATATGTTTGGGAAGAAAATGAGAGCACAATTTAGAAAGGTCTAGAAGCGTGTGGTAAATCACCTCGATTAGGGTTTCTTTAGTTTGGTGTACTTTCTTTCTGGCTTCTCCCATCTGACTCCTTACTTCCATTGTTAGCTAATTTTCTTATATTTTAGCCGTTAACTAGGAAAAAAAATAAATAAAATCTTGAATTTTACAATAGGGTCCGAATTCTATACACTCAGATATGTGTATGAACCATCCAATCACTTGACCAGAACAGTCAATTGGTGCGATCGGACAGTCGATACTCATCCCATTCGCTTGTCCAAACGAGCGTACGGGACAAGTTTCAATTTAATTTTCCATTACAATTTTGGAACTTCACCGCATTGGATTTTCCCCTCGGAAATTGCTACGCACTGCAAAATAAACAGAAGCTTTGGATTTTCGCGTTCGTTTTGGCCTGTATTCCCCCTTTTTTGCTCACATTGAATTGACCCCCAATATGCCATCAGGCCAATTGTGCGGAAGCTTATGTACTACTCTACTTGGAACTAGCTGATGCTGACTTCTGGCCAACTTAAATATGCTAGAAGAAAGTAGCTAGGAGAGAGCACTAGTAGCAATTGGGGCACGCAAATCACAACGCTCCGAAGTTATGGCATTGGAATATATTTATGTTTTTAACCATCTGAACCGCTATGAGTCCATCCTAACAATGCTAGTAGCTAGCTGCAAAACACAACTCACGACCTCACGAACACCCTTCCTAGATTTAAGCAGTGAGTGGAAGAAACTGATGTAGATATTCATCCGCAAAGTGAATTTATAGTCTACACACTTGGAATGGAGCCCAAAAAAAAGGCAAATCTGAACCAGGCTGAACAACTTCTCACTTTGGTATGCAATACATCCATCACTTTCGTCTCAGTGCAATACGTTATACATCCATCCCATGGGGCAGAATTGGGGCCCAAACATTCGTGGGAGATTCAAATATCCGACAAAAGAAACTAGAGACAAAATTATGGCAATGCCTAACAACTGGTGATCCTAAACCTGTAAACTTCACCATGATTTAGTTATCATTCTCTACATATCTACATATTCCAATAAAATGGACAAGAAGTCAGCCCACCCAGAAAAAATAATTTGTAAAATTTAAGAAATGGCCATGATCATCCTATCATTCCAGAAAGAACAAAACCTGTCGTGGGTATGGCTGTGTTCTCTACTGTCTTGAATTCACAATCTGCCATTGCAAGCTTTCCAGCAATATAGAGAATATTGCTTTGTCTGCCAGCACTAAAAGTACCGAGGACTTAAGAAGCACAAGAGATGCAAAAACAAGATTGCTTATCATTTAGCTAAAACAGAACTTTGGTAGTGTACAGGTTTGGAATATACAGCCTGCAACAATTAGAAGAAGGTGGAACTACCAGCAAATAATTGAACAGTTGTATTTAACACTTTTTTAGCAGCCTCATTAGGTCACACAGAATTTACCTTCAACGTAAATGCAAACTTTTCACTCAAGCCACCAGAAAGGAGCACAAACCATCTGAAAAAGTAAAATATAATTGTGAGCCCTCAGAAACGACTGAGGCAAAAGATGAAATGTGATTATGCATAAAAGAATGAGAGTTTTCCAGTTACCTAAAATCAAGAATTCAGATACAAACAGGTTGATCTGAATGTCAGCAAGGTACAGCATGATTGTTCAGTCAAATGCAAACAAGCAATTTGTCAAATTTAGGCACTTTGTTCACACTTTAAATTGCAGATTACTTTGAACTGAGATGCATCAACAGCTTTCGTATTTGCTAGACAGCAACTGACTATAGAATTCAGTGAAATCAAGCCGGAACATGAGGAACTTCAGATCAATATGTTGCTGCACAGGCAACTGGGACAGGAAACCTTCAAACAATTTTGTATATTCCTTTGCTATAGCATCTAGTTCCTGCCCCATATTTCGAAGAAATTCTCCTGCACGTTGCGTTATCACCTTTCTGCCATCACTGATCCAAGATCCAGGCTCCGAAGCTCTTGAGGTTGTCTTATTCTGTGATTTATTCTTGTCTTTAGAAGGTAATGAGGTAGTCAGGGTTCTGCACACATTAAAACACATGAATTGCCATTTAAGAAAGCAAAATTTATCCAAAGATGGATACCAAGTTGTCGGTCATAAAACTACTGAAATCAAAGTAATATCTATACCTTGCTTGCAACTCGTGGATGCCTTCATATAACCGATCTGCATGATTTCTGAAATGCAATATGAGGTCAAACAACACAAAAAGTGAGTTGCAAAGTGGTTGAGATCGTTCACCAAGAAGAGATTTCTCCACAATTGAATGGAGATACTTCTCATGTGCTGCAAGAAGATCATCAAGATCCCTCGCCACTTCCATCTCATTTGAAAAATCAGACCACGATACCTCCAAAACTTCAAACATGATGTAATATTGCAAGTTTGTGACAAAATGATTCATCTCGTCCCAAAGAACTTGGCATCGTCTTAGTGTTGAGACTAACTGGAACTTGACTGCATGCTGCAGCTTAGTGAAAGAATGAGAAGTAATACAATTTGGTTTCATGGTCTTCCAAGCACCAATAAGTGCATGTTCTACTCGACTCAGCTTCCACAGAAAATTAAAAATTCTTAAATATCTGGCCATAACAGACTCGGTAAAAACTGTATCTAGTGGAACTCTAGCATCATATTCCAATGAGAAAACATCCCAGCCCCTATCTCCAGTGCCATGAGGCATCATTTTGACTTTCAACCTGTCTAATATATCAGGATCATCATATTGAGCATTGGATGACCGGATTGCACTTTCCAGCAACCCAGCTAGTTTGAATGAGCTAAGAGTATTGGCGGGCTCAGAAAGTTCAGGCCCAACAATGTCCATTAGATACTGAACAAAATCACCCTGCCCCAGCAGTAAATATCGCTTGATTGCAAGACAATGTTCTTTGAACTTAAATCTCTTGTACATGACATCCAATAGATGCTTATCAATTCTCTTTGCCGCTTCAGCAACCAGAGTTTCAAGTGCATCTGTTTCGCCGTATCCAAGACTCCCTCTTCTGGTTGTGGTCCCTGCAGCAGCAGCAGCCTCAGTTGCAGCATCAGCCCAGCCACGATCATCACAACAAACACGAAGGAAATTTATTGACTTCCCAGTCCTTAAAATTCTCTGAGCAAGGGCTTGTGAGATAAATGAAGGAAGCATCCCAGCATGAAGCCGGTAACCTTCCCTCCAAAGCAACTCTGCTTTCACTGGCTGACCCACTACAAAGAACTCGGCAAAGATATCCTCCAACTCCCCTTCCAGAACCCAACTCCTAACCATTTCAAAGAGTGGAGAACATACACGCTGGAGCAAACTCCTCATGAACTCGTGCACAAGTGGATCACCATGCTGGGCATGCAAATGTATAGCCCCAGCCATCGCTCCACCCCTCAAGACTCTGCACTTATCAACCAGTACAGCCATCAACCTCATTTTAACCATTGGCTCCATGAACCAAACCAACAATCTCCTCAACGATAAATAATTCTCTGAACTAGCAGTCTCTGAAACCAATAGAATTGGATTCATTGCCTGTGCTTCAAGAACAGCCAATAACTTGTAATACTGGGAAAGCTCATCCTGCAAAGCTGCACAAAGTGCCTGCCCCACAGTTCCCACATCTTCAGCTGGAAATCGATCCATACTTTCAGAAATGTAAGCTTTAACCTTCCTAAATAACCATCCCAACTCACATAGCTTTCTAACCATAAGCCTAGTGGCTCTAGGAACCTTAATAGAATCTGACAAAGCATACCCATCGACATTTGCATCAAATTTAATATACTTCCCATCAATACCTTGGCAAGCATACAACACATCTCTCACCAAAACCTCCTCAGACACATCATTTTCCTCTTTAACCAAATTCGCAAACTCCCTAAATGCAATTTCACGCAAATTTTCGGGGTCTTTAGTGACCAACAAAACCCCATTATTCCAACCCTTTTCTTCTTTCTTTAAGTGATGGAAAACCCGAGAACCGTTACTTAGTTCAGAATCATTAAACGCCAAATTAGGCAACAAATGCATAGAATTAGGCCCATTTTTCGCAGATTGCCTATCTTCAGATACGGCTTTAAGCAAATAAAGAACTGCCCATTTGTTATTAACGCTGCCGGGGCCAGTTCTGGAGGCGAACTTGTTGTAGACATCAACGAAGGTGAGGGCTTGAGAGGACTTACCTTGATTGGCAAGGCGGCGCTTGATGGACTCGGCGATGGCTGCCGCATCGGGGGAAATGGAGGGGGTCAACCTGCTGCAGAGAATGCGGAGGGCGTAGCGGAGAGAGTGGTGGAAGTCGTGGGAGTTAGGCTTAGGGTTAGGGGTTCTGGAGTTAGGGTTTTGGGAGATTAAGCTATTGACTAGCTCTTTTACCAGATCTACGATGATCTCTTGCTGATCTTCTTCCATTTTCCCTTTTTTGGTAAAAGAGAAAGAGAGTCGGAAAGAGGAATTTTGTTTTTCGGTTAGAGAGAGAGAGGTTTTGGCTTTTTCTTTGTTTTTGCATTGGCGGGGAAATGTGAAGTAAATTAGTTTTGAAAAATTGAATCGGATAATAATTTGTCACCGGCTTGGGCTTTTCTTACATTATCCAAAATTTGAATCTTCTTATTTTTGTGGATATTTCTAATAAAATAATTTTTTTTATTGATATTTTAATTATTTTGAATTATAAATATAATAATTAACATATTTTAAAATTTTTTTGAAAAAAAAAAATCAAATAATAATTTTATTCGGATACTTTACAAGGAAAATTACCATATCAAGAATGTACTTTTTTTAATGTTATAAAAACGCAGCTACATCATCTTCTTATTATTCCAGACTTTATTACATTGAAAGCTTCATGGGTATGTTGATTTCAAACTTGTACTTCTTATTAATGACCTTTGTCTTGCGATTGTATGAACATGAATAAGTTCCCATGATTGCAATTATAAGTACATTGAAACTTCTTGCTCAAAAAAAAAAAAAAAAAAAAAGTGCATTGCAACTCGATGATGAGAACAAAAAAAATAATTTAAAAAATCATAATAAAGAGTTTGATTTTGTTAGATGCAAATGAACTCATTAGAAATAGAATTACATTTCAGTTTTTTTCTTTTCTCCTTTCGCATTACAGTTAAGTGAAATCATAAGTTACTTTTTTTTTTTTTCTTTTACAGTATAAATTATCAACAATAATGCATATGATTCACAATAAATTTATTTGTAACAACATAATAAATTCTATTATTTGGACAGAGGAAAAAAGAAAATCATGCTATTGTTTAGTGGCTATTGGCATACTCTATTTAACGATAACCGCACGCATTCAGCTATAAAAATCGATCACGCTTCCATCCATCTTGGGTGAACGGTATAAAGCTTCGGTTCATAACTGAGTTTTCATTCAAAAGGAAGCTTGACAAATGAAACAACTGCTTAAATAAATAATTACTTTCTGCCGATCGTGTTGATTTTGGGCCTTCATGTGGTTTCTTTATTTCTGTGCATGGGCATTGAACCTTGTGAGGTCAGATGTGAGCACATGGGGGCCGAAGTTTTAGGCGGTCCTAAAAGGGGAATGGTTTTCCTGCCATTAAATAAAAGAAAACAAAAAAACAAAAACAAAAACAAGAACAATGGGGAAAAGGTAATTTCAGGTCCACCATCTTAATTTTTTGACACGTCAAAAGGCCCCAAGTACCCATTAAAGAGTGGAGTCAGTTGCGCTCCCCTCGTGAGTTATTGTCATTATCATTAGCCAAGTTCCAGAGGAATTCCGATGTAACCAAAAAGACAAAAAAAATAATTAAAAAAAAAAAACAGAGAGAGAGAGAGAGAGAGAGAGGAATTCTATAACAATTCCAGGCATTTATGATGTAAATTTACTCAAAGTTTTAAAAGAAAAGGTCCACCAAGCTCATTAATATCCGCCGTCCATCTTTCACACTTCAAAAAAATTTGTCACAGTAGACTAGCATTTGACCCACAATCAACACGATTTTAATTATTCAAAAAATACTTCAAAAATTTAAATTTAAATTTTTAAAATCTTATAATTATAAATTACATTTAATTATGCAAAAATAACTTGCTTGTAGTAAAATTTTGATTATAATTACATGAAAGGAAACAAATCTCAATTCTCAACCTCCTAATCATGTAATACCTGTACCAATACTTACTAAATTTCATGTTTTTCAGCCGATAAAAAAAAGGTTGAAATGGTAGAGATTTATGAAATCTCATTGTGTGCAAAACCAAACTCTAGACAGGATCGCTTAATGCTTCCCAAAAAAAAAAATTTCAAATGTTGCGTGCGGGAAGGGGCATCGTTGTGGTCCCACTTTCAAGCGGACCAACTGTTAAAAAGTAAAATCGTAAAAAATATTTTATTGTGAAATAACAGTACATTTTTTATTTACTATTTTTGACTTTTCAATAAAATGTTAAATCCTGTTACGTGTTACTTTAATTCCATTATTTTCAACACATAATTAAAGAAAAATAAATAAGAGAAGGAAGAGCGGACTGCGAAGCAACAATATATATATATAGAGAGAGAGAGAGAGAGAGAGAGAGGAGCAAACAAAGGCCGTGGCCTCCACCGATGCAAACAAACGAAGTAAGGAAACCTTTTTGTCCCTCCTTTACCGTAAACGGGTAATGCGGGCCTCGTGCGCTAGTTTTGTTTTCTTTCCTCTTTTGTTTTTCTGTTCCCTATTCAATTTCCCCTTTTTTATTTTTATTTTTATTTTTTGGTTCCTTTGTTTTTGGTCTTTGAGCGCATTTCGGGCTTGATTGTCTGAATTTGTTGTGCTTGAAGACACCAACCTGGAAATCCTCGACTGGGTACTTTTGTTTTTGCTCTGTTTTTCTGTTGTATTAAGTGTTTTCCCTCCTTTTTCTTTTTTTCTTTCGGTTTTTGGTTTGTCTCTGGATTGGTGGGTTTTGGGGTCTTATTTGTGGTGGAACTTGAAATGGCTTCTCTGTTATTTTGTTTCAATGCTGCTTGCGTTTGATTGGCTGCTCTGGCGATTGACTCGAATGCAAAAAGGTGGATTTTGGTGAAACTTAGATGAGATCATGTGGAACTATGGGAACTTATATGTGGTTTGTCTGCTTTTATGGAGATTGCAAATGTCAAGTGTAGATTTTGGCACGGTCCAGATTTGAATTCTTTTAAAAAAAATCGTTGCTTAGGTTGAAAATTTGAAATGGGCTTTGTCTCTGCCTGATATTCCGATCCACATTTTCTACCTTTTTGGTTGATGAATTTAAAAGGGTGTTTTAGGCAAGATTTTGCTCTTGCTTGGTTGAGGTCTGCGCCTTCGTTCAAAAGGTCAAAATATGGCTCAGTTTTTTTCTTTTTTTTTTTTTTCTTGTCTCACGTTTTGATTGCTTCGGCTTTGATGATGAATGGCTTTGTTAATATGAGAAAGGTCGTCTCTCGTAATATCTGCGTTTATTTTTATGATTCACTTGATTTTTTTGATGAGAAAACTCTTTGATATTTGTATCATTTGTTTGTAAGCTTCTCTTGCAAAATTCCCAAACTTTTTGCCATGATCGTCCAAAAACAATCATTGGTGGTACTAAAAGCCAAATTTGTCAAGTCATTCCTTCATCTTGGGAGGACAGTTGCTATGTATATTTGGTTTCAAGGGCATGCTATGGTAGCATAAAAATGTCTTACAATTGTTTTGTCTGCTGGGTCTGGATTTTTTATTTCTCTGTGCAGAAGAGTGCACTAGATGTGCCAACAAAATGGTGTTTACCCTATTGTTATGAGTCTTTGAACATAAGAATCTTTGTAGCTTGACCAGAATCTTTTCAATTCTGGTAGCTTGGGGTCATTGGGCACCACTACAACTGCTACTTGCTACAGTGTACCCAGTTTGACCCCATTGTGGCATCTTTATGATGAAATGTATAAATTCTAGTTTCTTCAAGTGCTAAAGTTGTTCCTTGTTTGCAGGCCATTGATGTTAAACCTTTTGATAGCAGGCAACACTACTGGAATTAGATATTAAACAAATATTTACAATCTTGGAGTAGAATGTCTCCTCGTGGCAATTCCTGTAAAGAAATTCTTGATTCTCATCCCACAATCTCAGACTATGATACTGTGATGTGGAAGGCAGAGAATGCGGGTACACAAACAAAAAGTGCAGTTGGCTTGGCTGGGAAACATGGAGTTTATTCAAACAGTGGTGTGCATGAGCTCCTTGAGTGCCCTGTCTGCACTAATTTAATGTATCCGCCAATTCACCAGGTCTGTTCCTAATTTTCCTTTTATCATTATATATATATATATATTTTTTTTTTTTTCTTTTTGGGTCAAGAGATTTATATGGATTAGCAATATATCTTTCCGCTCACTTTCTTTCTTTTACTTACTGTTGCCTTTTTCTAAGGAAGCATTCACTACCCTGGCTTTTCTAATGGTTCAATTATATGTGGTGTTCAATATGGTATTTGGATCCTATTCCTATCTACCTAAAGATAGTCAAAGCTGATCTCTGCAGAATTCAACTAGTGGCCTCGTTAAAATATTGATTTCTGTTGTTTCTTGAGAAAAAAAATAAAAATAAAAATAAAAACACTGATTTCTGTTGTTGAGCTTCATAAGAGGAGAATATATTGCTTATGCTGCTGGTTTTGACATAAATTTTGGGTTCCTTTGCTGGGCACTTCCCTAATCATTGCCATGGTTTCTACTTTGAGTGTATGCAAGTATGTGAAGTTTTGCTGGAAGGAACTGAATCTTATGCCTGTTGTGCATTGCTTGTGGCATGTGGATTAGCTAAATGAAAATATATCAATATGTCAAACTCTCATTTCACATAACTGCATAAATATGTAGTGCTGTGCACAAGCCATTATTACATACCGTTATCATTAACTGACACTTAAATTGAATATTCCCTCTTAAGCACTGCTGTTTAGAGTGTGTATGAGACATCATCAGTTAGTAATTAACTATCAAAATCAACACCTATTGACTTGTTGACTTTAAACCTGTTATAGTACTTACTTTATTTAACCAGGATTAAAGGTTCACATTATTGCATGAGATGTCAAAGTAAAACCTCCATTTTCTTTAATTTGTTTTCTTTGCCTTTAAAGATTTTGAGTATGGTAATTATTCCTGCTTTGTTGTTCTTTTTGTGTTGCAGTGCCCAAATGGACACACTTTATGTTTGAACTGCAAGATTAGAGTGCATAACTGTTGCCCTACTTGCCGCTATGATCTTGGAAATATAAGATGTTTGGCATTGGAGAAAGTTGCAGAATCATTGGAACTCCCTTGCAAATACCAGAGTTTAGGATGCCAAGATATTTTTCCATACTACAGCAAGCTTAAGCATGAGCAACACTGTAGATTTCGTCCCTACAATTGTCCTTATGCTGGGTCTGAGTGCTTTGTTATAGGTGACATTCCATCCCTTGTCACACATCTCAAGGATGATCACAAGGTCGACATGCATGATGGGTGTACATTTAACCATCGATATGTCAAATCAAATCCTCATGAGGTTGAAAATGCCACATGGATGCTAACTGTAAGTTCTTTTATGATACACAAGAATGTAAATCTTATGTTTATACCTCTATATTTGGCTAACTTCCTTCTATGGTTATGAGATGTGGTTGGCCCTCTTATGTCTGAGTTTTGTTTTTGGGATTGATGTTGGCACTGGTTTTATTTGTTTTGGAAGAAATCACACTCAATAGAATTTAGAAAACAATTGAAAATGTTCAATACATTGTTGGAAATGTTTATCGGCCCTTGTTGGCTGTATGACTACAAAGAGTAATTTATCTTGATGCTGGATGGGATACATGTCCCTGGAGTTGATGTGATCAGAAGTTTGCATGTATTGTGAGACTCCTTTCATGCAACTGTTAAACGTGGTTGCACTATAAATCCCGATAAAGCAACTTTTCTGGAATCTGGTGCATAATCTGATTAAGCAACTTTTATTTTCCGACTGTTGTTTCTTTTTCAGAATTTCAGTTGCTGTTGCATCTAAAGTTTGATCACCATCTCTATTTTATGGTCCTGTGCAGGTCTTCAACTGTTTTGGAAGACAGTTCTGCTTGCATTTTGAGGCTTTCCAGCTTGGCATGGCACCAGTCTACATGGCCTTCTTGCGTTTTATGGGTGATGATAATGAAGCAAAGAAATTTAGCTACAGCTTAGAAGTTGGTGGGAATGGCCGGAAACTAATATGGCAAGGAATTCCCAGGAGCATCCGTGACAGTCACAGGAAAGTCCGTGACAGCCAGGATGGACTTATTATTCAGAGAAACTTGGCACTCTATTTTTCTGGTGGGGATAGGCAAGAGCTGAAGTTGAGGGTCACTGGCCGTATATGGAAAGAAGAGTGAGATAAGGAGAGACGACGTTGAGGTCATTGTATAGGGTGCAAAGTTCGGAGGGATGTTGGGTTTCTCCATCCAGCAATGGATGAAGCTGTAGTTATTTGATGAATCTGGTCCTTTATATTTTAACGCAGTGTTAGTGATGGGATTGGTCTTTTGCAATCTTTTTGAGTTCCTAGCCACGTGGGGCTGATACCAAATCAGAGCGTAGATTCGGTTGAATTCAATGGTTCAGCCACACAGCATCTTATGGACCTGTACTTTCTTTTTGGCCGCATCTTCTATGTACCATATCCCCAGATTGAGATGATAAAAAAAGAATGGCATATTCTCTATGCTTATGTACAATTAACCATTCAAGCACTGATAATCTGCAGTTTTGCACGCCTGCTGTTAATGATTGAATCCTGTAATCCTTTCTCAAGCCAAAAATCGATAACCTGATTTGATTTCAGATGATACGACATTTTCTAGACCACATGTTTTCCCGGATTAGTGGAATCAGATTCTATTTGTTTACGAATGAGTAACCCGTGAGTAATATTAATACCTGGATATAGGACTTGGAATGCAAATAGTAGGAGGGGTTCCAGGTAGTCGATAAGATTGACATGCTATCTTTCTTACCCGAATTTCGTTATATGATCTACACCTGTTGAACTGCTGTCTGCCAGTTCGCTTGAAAGGCCTCTCTGATCATTAGAATTCTAATTTGGCTGTTGGTTATGGGAAAGCTTAAATGGTTTAAGACTCTAAACATATTTTCGAGATCTATATATTGTGTAGAACATGATCCAATTAGCCTCTTAATAGAAAATAAATAAATAAAGTATGGTACTCACTATTAAGGTCCATGAAAAGAGAAAATAAAAAAAAAAAACATTTTATGCAAAAACCTGGCATGTTAAGTGATGATTATGCAAAAACCTTTGATTAAGCAAACCACGAACCATCTAGGTGCATAAAATTAGGTGATGAAAACAAGTGTAAAACAGTAAGTGCAAGGGATGTGCCTCGCACGTGCGATTCCCGAACGTGAAGGCACAGTCGGGGCGGGTTGGCTTCAGCGGTTAAACTCATAGCTCATAAACCGAATTTCCCGCGAACACAAAAAGGGAATGGACAATGGTGGTGGTATTGGTATTGTCATCTCTCTGCCTGAAAAACAGAGTCATTGCAAAAGGGACTTTAAGACATTACACGACAGAATCAAAACAATACCAATAACAGCCGCCATTGCCGAGACCCTCCTTGTCCAAGGCTTTCAAGTGCGTTTTTCTTTGCATTTTCTCTCTCTCTCTCTCTCTCTCTATTTTTTTATTTTTATTTTTATTTTAACATTTTTGACCAATGAAGATTGGTTATGTAAATCAATTTTGGGGTTTGCAAATTAATTAAAATTAAAATCCCTGGTGGTTGTAAGGTTTTTGAATAGTGGAAATTAAACATTTCTCAATTTTACTTACTGGGGTTCTGTTATATATGTTGATAGCTTGCCTGTTATTGAGTATTGGGTTGCAGGGCTTCTTTAAGAGGTTGATATGTTCTGCTGCGGAGGCGCAGAGGAGGAACCCGGCTGCCCAGCTGATAACCAATACACAGCCCCACCTAGAGGAGGGACTCCCTATGGTGGTGGTAATTTCCCTTGTACCTTGTTTCGAAAATCCTTTTGTGCTTTTATCAATCAGTTCTTCCACCAAAAATATATTTTCCCTTAATAATGAGTTTCATTTAATTGCCTATGTTTCAATCAAAGGCATTATGTGTTCTGTTCCACCTGTCAGTTTTTAGCTGACAATATCAATTCTTTGGCATTTCCATTTTCAAAGCTGGAATTTTGCTCTTATGACATGCATGAGACCTCAATTTGTTGTTTCTTCCTTTCCTTTTAGATTGTTTCATTGTTTTCACAATCCTATCTACGACAATCCTAGGCCTGAAAATCTGATGTTCTTCTCAATTAACTGAAATGTGTACTTAAAAATTTATGCATTTATTCAAGAAGATAGAATTTCAGGCCCATTCTAATTCCGCACAAAGGAGGGTATTGTTTGATTAATTAGGTCAGCAAAACTCTAAATTCAAAGCTAAAATTGAATATTCCAACTATCGTTTCATTCTTTCTGTCAGTAGTTCTGTTCTCTGATGAATTGTTTCACTTTCCTTAGTTCTGATACAATGATTTATCTGGGTGTCATAGGCGGTGGAACAGGAGAGCCAAGGAGTGCCAATACAGCTAGAAGTGGAGCTCCACAGAAGGTCTTACCAATTGAAATTCCAGCTATGTCGTTGGACGAGTTAAATAGGCTGACTGGTAACTTTGGTTCCAAGGCTTTGATTGGAGAGGGTTCCTATGGCCGAGTTTTCTACGCTAAGTTAAACAATGGTGTGCCTGTTGCAATCAAGAAGCTAGATACGGGTTCAGAAGAGCCTGATTCTGATTTTGCAGCACAGGTCATTCATATGCCATACCTTCTCTAAAAGTAGCCGGTTAGGTGACCAAATTTAGATGCAATATCTGTCAATTTTACCTTGGTTCATGCAGTTATCGGTAATTTCAAGACTTAAACACGAGCACTTTGTGGAATTGATTGGGTATTGCTTGGAGACCAATAACCGAATCGCAGTTTATCAATTTGCAACAATGGGGTCTTTACACGATGTCCTACATGGTATATCCAGTCATGCTTTTACTTTCCCTGCATTTTTTTTTTTTTCAATGAAAACTGATTTAATTTTGGCCAATTTTTTTCTGCAGGTAGGAAAGGTGTACAAGGGGCTGAACCAGGCCCAGTTCTTAACTGGAACCAGAGAGTTAAAGTTGCTTATGGTGCAGCCAAAGGCCTTGAGTATCTGCATGAAAAGGTTCAGCCAGCTATAGTTCATCGAGATGTCAGATCAAGCAACGTCCTACTCTTTGATGACTTCATGGCCAAAATTGCTGATTTTAATGTATCAAATGCCTCTTCTGACTCTACAGCTCGACTGCATTCAACTAGAGTCCTGGGGACATTTGGTTACCATGCTCCAGAGTAAGTGATTTATCTCTACCTTATGCTATTTCTAGCTGATTGCCTGACATTACGAATTTGTGATCCTGCTTGAACTCATAAGCTATTGGTTTTTTCGGGGTTTTCAACCTGTTTTTCCTCTCACATTTTCAACCTTTTTATTTTCAGGTATGCCATGACAGGGCAGATAACTCAGAAAAGTGATGTTTACAGTTTTGGGGTTGTTCTTCTCGAGCTCTTAACTGGAAGAAAGCCGGTAGATCATACAATGCCCAAAGGACAGCAGAGTCTTGTTACGTGGGTGTGTTTCCTTATCTACTTTTCTCTCCAGTTGCATTTATTGCTTGTTGAGTGCATCTGAATATTTTTGTAAACCCCGCAGGCAACACCGAGATTGAGTGAGGACAAAGTGAAGCAGTGTGTGGATCCCAAACTGAACAATGACTTCCCGCCTAAGGCAGTTGCCAAGGTTCTTACTAATAACCCTCCATTGTTTCACCTCGACACAATAACCTTTATTATGTTGGTAATTCACTGTGCATTGTTTGTGCGCGGACATCAAATACAGTTCCTGTTTATTTTGGACATTCTCCTTTTGTTTCTGAATTGTGTTTGTGGATAAATACATCAGTTAGGAGCAGTTGCAGCACTTTGTGTTCAGTACGAGGCAGACTTCAGGCCAAATATGACAATTGTTGTGAAAGCTCTTCAGCCGCTTCTCAACTCAAAAACCGTAGGACCAGACTCCAATGCATAATTTAGCTTTTTCATCAGGATCAACAGGCCTGGACTTTAGAATATTGTGAAAACTCTCTTCAGTTTGCGTTTCAATATTCTTTAATTGATTCAGCTCGAGACCTTTTCAGATCAATCATTTCTGAGAGGGTTTATCATCTAGTTGATAGAGAACTTGGAATAACACTCAATAGATGAATGCATTTATAGCTTTCACTCGACAGACAAGAAAGACAATGTAGCAAATAGAACTGTCTACCAGCCTTGACAATCAAAAAAAGCTTATTTATTAGTTTGTACTTTTTTTTTCCTTGGGGGATATGTGTGGAGAGGCAATTACCTAAACCTTTGCATACATCTGTCCATTCCACAAACCCCGCAGCATTGAGAGTGTGTGCACTAGGACACGTTGTTTATGCTTGCTTAACATTTTTTATTAGTTTATGCAAGTTGTTGACATTGAATGCCATTAAAATTTTGGCTATATTTAGATTCTTTTGTCTCTGGTTGTTCTTATTCTATTGGGAGAGAGAGTCATCCCGAAGTTGGGTTAATGAGTGGAATGCTTTGGTTATTTGTGAATAAAAGAGCAAAGTTAGTCGAAATATTTTCGGCTTTCTGTCTATTCAATAGAAAGAAAATCATGAAATACAAAATACGAAAACTGTCTTTATCCCAATTTGCATATTTGCCAGGCCATTGGATTAAAGTTAGGTCTTTTCTTCTGTCACGGGATGATAATTTACCATTTATCAACTATCTATTGATCACTCATTTCATTGGAAAAATTATCAGTTGATTAAAGTAGTCCACATTAGTGGGTTCATGTTTCATGAAGAGATTGCCAGCAAAGAAAAAACACACAGAGAGGGAGAGAGCAAATGGGCTAAACACCAGAAACATTCTCATTCAAATTGAAACAAGTTACAGCGGACACATTTAAAGACAGAGCTGGAAACTTTCGTACAAAATTCAAACTTCTGTACGGGCACAAACATGGTGAAGACTTGAAGAAATCAGGCATAACATCTGGGTTTGAATTTGAATGACATAGCCACGTAGATTATGGCAAAACTACTCATGAATGGACTGACATATGAAACAACAATAATGTGGCAACCTGACATTGAAAGGCCAGAACTGGAAAAAACGGAGAAGTAAGGAAATGGCCAAGAGCATAACAAGTCACATAGATAGAAGAAAATTTAGTTGGGAGAGCAACTGATGAATCAGAAAAAGGAAAAATTTGAGACTCTTTTCTGATGTGAATTCCCAGCTTCTGGACATGAAATTGACTGAGATCATTTCCTGCTAATTGTCTCCTATATTGCAAAGACTGCACAAGAACTTTACCAGAATGACTTAACACAACTTTCTGGGCTGAAACTGGGAGGAGAGTGAGATATAAGACAAGGATTATGAGTAAGAAAGTGAATGCATGTCTCATCTGAGTCATGTCTGCCAAGTGATAATGGCAATAAGTTGGAGAAAGAAAGTGTAATGAACAATAAACTACAAGAACTTTCATCGCAGGAAAAAGCAACAATGTTGTCAATGTCAGAAAATGACTTCAGAATGAAAAGCTGAAAAAAAAAGGTGCCCTGGAATGTGCTTCCTGTGCCAACTCTTAGCAAGTCTTTCCAAAAATCAAGCTTCTGAATCACCAATTCATTATGCTTGCCTAGCAATCTTTACATGTTCAACAACACCATCATCAAAATTTTCAGCCAACAATCGATTTTGGCTTATATTTGGATCTCGGAAAGCCTGAAGGGCTGCCCCAGGTATTCTTCAGTGTGATTCTTCAATCTCCCTCGAGTGTCCTCTACTTTCCAAAATCCAACTAGAGTCTTGGTGTCACAATGTGGTAAACAAGTTTCAAGCATTTATCGGAATGGGTTTCTCCCAGGAGTTCTGTACTGATGAAACCTGGGACACCTGTTTTGCAGGTTCACTTGAGACTCGTTCCACTTATAGCTAAGCTAAGCCCCTTAATTTCTGCTTCCCACATGGTCAAGTGTTTTCCGGGAATGGAGGAGAAGTGATGTCACCCAATATTCAAGTAGCCCTGAAACCAATAATATTTTCCTTTTTCTTTTACCTTTTGATGCAATACCTGCAAACTATGATCCACCCTGTAATGGAAAAATGAAAGCCTTAAGTCAAGAGAGAGTGGCCAAAAATTTCCATTTAGAAATTTGATAACTTCAAATGTTTTATCAGTCCTATTATGCAAAGATATCAGACTTTGGCTTGGCAAAATGGGGACCAACAGATGGTGACCAAAGTGTAAGGGGGCCTGTTGTGGGGACAGTTGGCTATGCCGCTCCTGAGTATATAGTGACAGGTAATTTCTTTGTACCATAGACTTAGATGTCCACGTGGTTCCATGATGGTCTACTTTTGAACAATGTCATGACAGTGATGCTATGCTAATGGTCAGGGAACATGTATGTGAAGAGTGATGTTTTTAGTTTTGGCGTTGTCTTGATCGAGATGCTAACAGGTTTAAAGGCAATTGATAAAAACCGTCCAACTTCGCAACGTGACCTAGTGAAATCGTCTGAACCATTTTTATCTGGTAAAGAAAAGCTGAAAGGTATCATGGACTCTAGATTGGAGGGGAAATATTTTGTCAAAGAGGCTATGCAAGGAACATACTAATGTGTCCCATGTCGGTTCTTGAGAGGGTTTTTGGGCTATTTATAAGGGTTGGGTCAAATCTCCACTCTTAACCTAATTTTTATGGTGGAGTTAGGGTTTAATCTTTTATCAAACTCATTCACATAAATTGAATATGAAATTAATATTGATGTATGTACCAAACATTATATTAATTACAATAATAACATCTTACAATAATAACATCCTTGGGATCAATTTCTTGGTGGAGAGAAAAGAAAGTAAAGGAGAAAAAAACAAGGTAAACGCAAAAAGTGAAGGATGGTTCATTTGCATTGGTTGGTTCATTTTTTGGGATCAATTTCTTGGTTGAGAGAAAAGAAAGTGAAGGAGAGAAAAACAAGATAAACATAGAAAGTGAGGGATGGTTCATTTCTTAGGATCAATTTCTTGGTTGAGAGAAAAGAAAGTGAAGGAGAGAAAAACACGGTAACGCAGAAAGTGAAGGATGGTTCATTTCTTGGGATCAATTTCTTAGTCGAAAGAAAAGAAAGTGAAGGAGAGAAAAATAAGGTAAACGCAGAAAGTGAATGAGAGAAAAATAAGGTAAATGCATTTGAGAGTACTAAATATAAGAGTGATCAAGTTCACAAAAGTGAAGATGAAAGAAAACAAGTGAGTGTGTTTGCAAAAGGAGCAGATGTTAGGGTTGCCTTCCAAGCTAGACAACAAATGATCTTGATCCTTTATAAGAATTCTTATTTCTCTAACACTAACCTTGATTCATCTTTACCTAGTGCTATTTCATATTTGTTGCAGGATTATAATGATCTATTCTCTAAAGAGATCCCAGATGGTTTACTACCAAGGAAAGGGATTGAACATCACATTGATTTTATTCCTGAAGCTCTCATTCCCAATAAGTCAATATATAGAAGTAATCATGAGGAGACAAAGGAGCTTCAAAGGTAAGTTAATGAGTTGACGAAGAAGGGACATGTAAGGGAGAGCATGAGTCCATGTGCAGTGCCAGTGTTGCTTGTGCTAAAGAAAAATAGATCTTAGAGGATGTGTGTCAATTGTAGGGTTATCAACAAAATAACAACTTATTTTTTAGAGAGATTGTTTACCTACATTGAGTGCCGAAAAGTATTGTATTAGATCGTGATGCAAAATTTTTTGAGCCATTTTTGAAAGATATTATGGGGTAAGCTTGGAACAAGATTATTGTTTTCTACAACTTGTCATCTACAAACTGATGGATAGACTGAGATAGTAAATCGAACTCTTGGTATATTATTGCGTGCTATTATTGGTAAGAACTCTAGAACCTGAGAAAAATGTTTGCTTTGTGTGGAGTTTGCCTATAATCGTGTTATTCATAGTGTTACAGGTTATTCTCCTTTCGAACTTGTTTATAGTTTCAATCCATTATTTCCTTTGAATTTAATATCATTGCCTATATAGGATAAGATTAATTTAGATGAAAAAAAAAGGCTGAAATAGTTAGGTAATTTTATGAGAAAGTTAGGCTTAATATTGAGAGAAAAACCAAATAATATGAAACACAAATCAACAAAGGTCGTAGGCATATCATTTTTAAACCTAGTTATTGGGTTTGAATACATTTACGGAAGGATAGATTTCCTATGTAAAGGAAATCAAAATTACAACCAAGGGGAGATAGTCCTTTTCAAGTGGTGACAATAGTCAATGATAATACATATAAATTTGACTTACCAGATAAGTATAATGTGAGTGCAACATTTAATGTTTCTAATCTTTCTCCTTTTCTCTTTGATGATGTAGGTGCTGATTTGAGAATAAATCATTTTGAGGAGAGTAGGAATGATGGAAACCATATTGTATCAGCTCAAATTAATAAGGGAGTCGATACTTTGCAAAACGTTGGAGGACTAATGACAAGGGTAAGGTCAAAGAAAATAAAAGAAACTCTCAACAACTTATTGTGTAACATTTACTATCAAGAAATTGTTAGGTACGAGTTAAGGATGATGGAGGTTTCACCAGGGTTTGCAAATGTGTCATCTGTGGAGAAATTTGAAAACTATGACCTTGGGAAGAAAATTAGATTTGGGAGCTCATGTTTGAGAATTTAAATGGATTATTTTTATAAATTTTTATTATTATTTAGTAGATTAGACGAATTTTCTTAATAAATTCATCTTATTAATTATGTTCTTTAGGATATTTATAAGAATTGGGTCAAACATTCCCTCTTAAATTAGTTTTCGTGTTAGAATTAGAATTCAATCTCTTATCACATATACCTTGCTCTCATATGTTTTCATGTTGAACCCACACATCGACCATCAATGAAAGAAGTTGCGGAGACACTAGAAAACCTGGAAGCTCGCTATAAAACTGATTAAGAATGGATTTCATTCTAGATATCCAGTGGATCATTGGGATTATTAGATTCATCATACGCATGAAAATTAGCATCATATATGAATTCCGTACCACCATTATTAGAATATGGCTCATGGGGATTCTTAGAATCCTTATAGACATTCAAATTAGTGTCATCTGTTGTGCTCCATTTGACTATGTCAGAAGGGAAATTGAGCCTGCCAATTCTTGCCTCAAGCAACATTGATATCTGAACATGTTTGTCATCAATAGGCCTTCGGTACCACTAGTCAGGTAGGGTAGGCAGGATGAATTGTTGGATACAATTAGAAGCAATAAAGCAGTCCTCTTTATGGCCATGTGGCAGGGGAGTCATTCTGCTTCCCCTTAATTCAAGGGCTTCAATTCTGGCACTGAAAGAGCCAAATACCAATAAAAAGAGCTCTAGCCATTACCTTGAAGTGCATTTTTGTTTGCATATACCATCCACCCTCTCTATGAAACTAGTTTTTGTTTGCCCGTTAATGTTGTTGGTTTGAGAATTGCAGTGGATGTCATTGTTGAGGTTGTACCAAATGTGCACTGATGAACTGATATTGTTGCATTTCCGTTGAGTTTTACTTTATGAATGTTAAACTGAAGCGTTGCTTAGGTTGAGATCTTGGGCATTTTTTTATGAGAAGATGATCTAGAACAGTTGTTTTGTCATTTTTATCTTTTTATATTCTTTTAACTGCACTCATGTTGAATGTCTATGCCAAAATTCAATTTGTTTAAATCAGCTAATAAAGCAGAGAGCAGGAGATATTGGGTTTCTCAATAAGAGATTTTTTTTTTTTTTCCTTGCACATTATCTCAATAAGAGATGTTCGGGCTACTGATTTCAAGATCTTTAATTTGTCCTACTGGTAAGAGTGCATCACATTACATATTCAAAGTAAACGAATCAAAGCATTATTAGACATGTGGTCTAATGGCGGAGCTATCTTGGCAATTAGTCTCGGATCTTAGTTCCTACCTACTTAAAAAAAACAAAAAAAAATGGTAACATGAAAACAATAGCTGTCAATCGTGGTAGAGTAACTTGGCCCTTCAAAATTCTTAATGCTCGAGTTAAAGAGAGATTGTTTAGATAGAATGCTTGTCTGCTTCTATATTTTTACGCGGTAAACAGAAGTGCTCAAAACTGCGCATTTGGCGATGAATACTTGAAGTGAAATGTAAACTGCGAGAACTGAAAACTAGTACGACAAGTACTAAATAAGCGTTTTGTTTTGTTTATTGTCGCTAAAATTATTATTATTTTTAACTGTAATGAAAAGGTCTTCATCGGTTCATTTGCATTTATTTTGAAGAACCACGAAAATTCACCAATCCTAGTTCAAAAGCAGTTCAGCTTTCTTGTGAAACCGCCTGGATGCTGAGACGTTTCTTCCATTCCTGATGCTTTTGGCATCGCGTTGGCCGGGTTCAAAGTTCATTTCCAGATAGTAAGGGTCCAAAAAGTCAAATAAATATTAAGAAAAAAAAAAAGGAAAATTCGTCGCCTCAGAGATTCTAACTCTCGCGGGGAAACCCCATGAAAAAAAGTAGGCTGTTGACATTTTTCTTGGGTAAGTGAAGCTCAAAAAATTCAGAAAGAAGAAGGTGAAGGACGAAAAGAGGGACAAATGATTAGTTACTAGTTAACAATAGAAACCAACCCATATGGCGAAGTTCAAACGGACTCGTGGATCATACACACAGAAATGTTCTCACACTTCCCTAGAGGTTGAGGCACATTGTTGACATCCACGCTATAGAATTCGATTCCACTTCGGGTTCAATAGGGAACCCAAATGTCAACCAAGACCTCAGGAACAATCGTCCCAGCCCATACAACTAAATAACAGGCCGATAAGGTTAACCTAACAGTTCCGCAAAAGTTGTCCGAAATATACGCAGAAACTCCCGAGTAGCCCAAGGATTCAGAAATTAGAACCTGCCCTCGAGTTAACGAGCTTGCCCTGACGTATAACTACTGGGGTCCCCACAGACTCGTGCCGATGGCATAGTGGCCAGAAGATTGCATTGAGGCCAACTGGATAAGAGTGCAGCTCACACTTTTTTTTTTTTTTAATTAAGGGATTATGATAAAGACTAGAACTCGTGACGTTCAACTCTGAAAGCAAGACTCCAGTAATACGTTTTATGTGTAACGGGTTTCTTCGGCGGAACACTACACGAAGACCAAGGTTAGGCCCATAATGGCAATAAATTCTGTAACGCTACAAGTACCACTGCCTGACCGCAATGGTGCTCAGCCCGACCCCAAACACCTCAGCAGGCACTTAATGATTACCACGCTGCTTGCCAAACAAAAGGCATCTACATGGAAGAAACGTGTAATTCTTGGATTTCTTGATTAATTAACCGATATACCTACATCTGCGAGATTTGCATGCATTGTCTGCTTTTGAACTTTGACAGCACTCGAAGAGCTGGTCCATGTGAAGCCTCTAAAAATATTATTTATGGTTGAGTTATTCGATAAAAATACAAAATGGTGAGTATGTGGCATTTGTCTTATTGCGAATGCCAAAAGGATTGGCACGGTTGTTAAAAGTATATACGCCAAGTCGGTGGACAAGCCCTCGATTTGATTTTGAACGAAATTAGATACGACTTTAATAAATGGGGGACCTGGCAGCAGTTCCATATACTGTCATTTTCTTTTCTCAGCATTTCCCGTCAATTATCATTACCAACCATCACCAAATTCAAACCCTCCTGTCGGTGCACTCTCCATAGCATCGTCGGTAAGATAACAGTTTTAGTCGAACAATTACCTGACGTGACGGCGAGGTTATTTCTCAGGAAAAATAGTGATGCCCGTGTGCTTGGAGGAGGAGTCTTCAGCTTGGATTGTGCTGTTGGTCACAACAGCGTTGCTCAAGGCCCCGATACGTAATTAGACGACATCTTACTGCCTCCCCACCTCCTGTTTTGTCTGGAAAACAAACAAAAGTGAAGATAACAGTTTTCGCCGAACAATTACCCGACGTGACTGTGCCGTCCGTCACAACAGCGTTGCTACGTAATCAGACAACATCTTACTGCCTCCCCACCCCCTGTTTTGTCTGGAAAACAAACAAATGTGAAGATAACAGTTTTCGCCGAACAATTACCCGACGTATGTGTGCCGTCCGTCACAACAGCGTTGCTACGTAATCAGACAACATCTTACTGCCTCCCCACCCCCTGTTTTGTCTGGAAAACAAGCAAAAGTGAAGATAACAGTCTTCGCCGAACAATTGCCCGACTTGACTGTGCCGTCCGTCACAACAGCGTTGCTACGTAATCAGACAACAACTTACTGCCTCCCCACCCCCCGTTTTGTCCGGAAAACAAACAAAAGTGAAGATAACAGTCTTCGCCGAACAATTGCCCGACGTGACGGCGATGTTTTTTCTCGGGGAAAAATAGTGATGCACGAGTGCTTGGAGGAGGCGTCAGCTTGGATTGTGCTGTCCGTCGCAACAGCGTCGCTCAAGGCCCCGATACGTAATCAGACAATATCTTACTGCCCCCCACCCCCCTGTTTTGTCTGGAAAACAAACAAAAGTGAAGAAAATTATGTGGCTTTAATCAATAAAGTTTAAACGGCACCCATTGATTTTAACAAGTTAAAATTATTTATCTACCAGCACTTTCATCATGAAATTATAGGGCTGAACAGAATACTTATTACACAAGTAATACAAAGGTCGTACGCCAATAAGATAACAACTCAAGTCTACGTAATTGATTAACGGTAGCCATGGTAGAGTATTAATTGGTGTGCACAATTATTCAGAATAGTTGGCAGTTAGCAGTTGGATACAGGAATCCGATTTGCATTTAATACTTGATCTTAACGTCCGTTCCATCAAAATCAGTTATCATAATTGTGATGAAGAAGATGGACGACCAAATTTTCAGGCACACAAAGCCTAATAGATGCGTGAATTTCAGATCCCCACCGAAATGATAAAAAGGAAAATTAAGATTAATTGGCAACCAAAATTTTCCGTGGTTAAATCATTATGGGGAGTGAGAAACTGCCAGCCTAGTCATTTAAATTATTATGATTTTTTTATGCGATAAACTCCATTTTTGAACAAGCGAGGAACAAGCAAACAAACAAACAAAGGAATTTTACAAAGCTCTGTTTCTTCTGCAAAATGCAAGTTTCGTTTTGGATTCTTAATCCAGCGGGATATATAATATATATATATATATATAGTTTTAAATTTTTTTCTAATTATCACATTAATCTTAAACATTTAAATTTTTTTAAATAAATAAATTTTTAAATTAAAAATAATCCAACTGTTAAATATTTATATTAACTAAATAAAATTTATTAATTATTTAACAACTCTTTTTTCTAGAAAAGTATCGTATTTGAAAAAAAAAAAAATTAACATTTTGAATTAAGATGAAAATTTTAAAAAATTAAAATTTAATTGTAAAAATTTATATAAATATAAGATTTTTTTTTTTGTTTTTGTTTTTTGACATATCCCTTAGTGCAGCTGGTTGGCAGTTGGATTCGACTTTTTGGATCTGATACGGTGATGTGTGTATTGGGGGTGAGGTCAGAACTAGCTCCCAAAGTATCATTTCCCGTACCATTTCCTTTCGTAAGAGAGTCACTTACCAAAATTCATCTCTCCCCCCATGCCCACGTCCGGACTAAGATCAAGAGCCTGCCGCAAATCTAGGATGTTCAACCATCGAAGACTAACGACGACATGAAAGTAAATTTTTATTTTTTACTACCTAATCTAAGATTTATTTTGAATTTTATTTATATAAATTATCTTCAATTCTTTTCCTCTTCATTTATTATAAAGTCTATATTATATTGTAAATTACGTAATATAAATAATTATCTTCATTCTCTTACATATCATCTTGTTTTTCAAAATTAAATTTCTAAATCTCAAAATCTAAGTTTTTCGTCCTGGGATTGTCTCCAGAAAATTTTAATTTTTTTTTAATCATCTCCTTATAACTATCGATTAATGGATATATTTTCCTATTAAAAAAGGTTGATTCATTGACCTTGGAGTAACCATCTAATTTTCATCTCGCCGGTAATCAGCAACCTAAACCTTAACTGTCAACTAAGAAAAGTTTAAATTTTTCACTTTTTTTTTTCTTTTTAATTGTAGGTGTTGTAATAATATTATTTCAGCACCGAACGTTCAATCCAGCTGGTCAACACCGACAGAATAGTAACATGCATGGACCACAGTCGCTGGCGCCCGACGCAAATGAGTCCAGCCAAAGTATGCGTCGGTAGATGTGTCCGGTTTCAACGTGTCTTGTTTGACTTGGAATCTAGACCAGTGGACTAATATTTAATTATTTACTAGTTTAATTATTTATAAACATGCAAAATTTACCAATAAATGTATATTATGCGCTCCACATTTTTTTTAAAAAACCGGGTTTATCATAAAAAAATCTAATTTTTCCAAAGAAATTATGACTACGGCTTCGGAATTCAAGTCATTAGCTGACAGATCTGAAGTTTTAAGGACTACCCCTTTTCAAGCCAAAATGAGTATAGCCTTTTAAAGATTAATCATTAATATTATTTTGGTAGCCACGAAACCATTTTACTTGCTTTGAAGTCTTAATTCCATTTTTCACTCATGTAAACAATCCTTCTTTCCAACCCAATTGGACCAAATAGCCTTTAAAAGCCTAGCTTGATTGTAAAACGAAAGCACGTCGAACTAGTTTATTAGGTTACAAAAGATGGTGTGTCCGAACTTTCAACATCCTAAAGATGGATATTTTCATTTTTATCAAATTTGAGGATGTATTTTAGCACGATAAGTGCAAGCCAATATTTGATACACTTTACATTATGCGGATGGAGCAGGAGGGTTTGATCTTATTAACGAAGAAAAATTGTAGGTGTTGTCTGGTTGCAGTAGAATCACAATTCAGTGTTTGGAATAGTAAGGTTTAGTCTTTGTTTTTTCAACTTTTATCATCAACCTGAAGTTATTTTAATTATCTTTGACTTTTTAAGCATTCTTTCAACGAACTTCCCAATAAAATTTTCAGTTTCAATTACCAGAGAGAGAGAAAAAAAATATAATAAAAGACTAATTTGAAGACCAAGTACATAAAAATAGGTTTTCTATTCAGTTAAATTGCATTCTTCTTCTTTGACCCCATCACTCTCAATCATTGATAGTGTAAGACTAGAGTAATATTCTAAAGGTTTTTAAAATAATTTTAGTTTAAGTAAATAATCTTAGCGTCAGTTTTCACGATATGAGTATATCTGTTGATTGGTCTAAGAACGTCAGACAAGATTTTCAGACTTGCAATTTAAAAAAAAAAAAAAAAAGGGAGGGGGGGGGGGGGAATTTTTCTTGTTAATAATGGGGCAGCCGTAGAAAACGCAATGCATTTGCGTGACTGCTTGAGTGATGGTGAAGTAACGAGATAACGGCCAAAATTACGGATTTAGAATGAGACTGTGACGGTGCATTTGACTTTATTTATTAATATATTAATCAAAACCAAAAAGGGTAAATGGGGTAGCCCAAAACGTCAGAAACAGGCACAAAAACGACTGCCTTTGGCATGGACATTATTATCAGAAATTGGTTTTTATATTTTCTTTAAAAAGAAAAAAAAAGGTCAAAGGTTAACGACAGACGGTCGAGTTTGAGAGATTCTTATATGCTCCGCTGTGGCCATCTCTATTTGTCTCTGACGGATCTGTCCAATGACCAGCTGGCGAAAAGGAACTGATCCTCTCACCGTCAAGTTATCGGGGGTTTCGACGAATCTGGACCGTCGATATGTTTTGTCGGTCTTGAATCTAACATTACGAGGGTCGGACACGTACGAACGTTGTGTACGGTAAATTAAGTGGAACCTTTTTGTTGTGCTGTCCCACGCGGAAAGCCTTTCTGCACAAAACTGGTTAGGTGTGCAAAACCGCATGACGTGGCGCTGGTTTTTGAGGGCTCCCATTATTGAAGTAATTGGGACTTAATATTACAACTTCTGCCATTACTTTGATGACATTATTTTTAGTCACTTTTCCCTTTTTTTTAAAAAAAAAAAATGAAATTCGTGAATATGGTTCAGATAAATGTCCCGAATCCATCGATTATATCATAGCCTGGGCAAAGAGTGATCAATAGAATGAATTGGGGTTGAGTTTCTGTAATTTTAAGAAAAAAATTTCTTAAACAGTTAGTTATATTTGGGATAAAATCAAATCTTTGAAAACAAACCAAAATAAAATAATAATCTCAAATTTAATTAAATCAATTAAAAAAACTCGTATCATGAGCATTTGATCAGTTTTATTTTGATCATCAATACGTACAACCCTTTCTGTTTATCCTGGTTTGAGATTTGACTATGCTGAACACAAAGGATCTACACTAACCGAATTAATAACTAAACTTACATTAACAACCAGGAAAAAAAAAAAACAGAGAAAAATTATAAGCAACTCAAATCTTAAAAAATGAAAAAAAAAATTATTATAGCTTAATGAGTTGCTTACTAAAAATAAAAATGGAAGAAAAGATAATTCCCGAGAATTATATTCTGTTACATGCCATTCTAATCTGGATTACGAATCTTTAATTCAAATTTAATCGAGGATTAAATGTTATAGAGGAAGATCCTGGAACAGAACAAGAATTTACCCTGGTGACACGATAAGCGTAGCCCAACGATCAGAACTCGTTTTTGGAAAAACAAAAGCACCCGAATCGCCAGCCAGCAACATTTCGATCATCCCGCCCATTCTAATCTGGATTACGAATCTTTAATTCAAATTTAATCAAGGATTAATTGTTGTAGAGGAAGATCCTGGAACAGAACAAGATTTTACCCTGGTGACGCGATAAGTGTAGCGCAACGATCAGAACTCGTTTTTGGAAAGAACAAAAGCACCCGAATCGCCAGCAACATTTCGACCATCCCGCCCTGCCACGACCCTTCCACGGATTAGTGGCATTTCTGCCATTATGGCAGAAAATCATGTCCATTGTTTTTCACATTTCTTGAGCTAATCTCGGCATTTTCCTGAGGACATGGGTCCCTCAAAGTCCACACATTGGGAAAGCCTCTCTCTCTCTCTCTCTCGCTCCCTCTCTCTCTCTCGCGTTCTCTCTCCTGGTCTCTTCCCGAAGCCATTCATTTCCTATGGCTGATGCAGCCACAAAGCAATTGTCTTCCATGAACGGAGGAACTCTCGTAACAGACCTGAAGGGTCTGCCTGCTCTATTCAAAACCAGAAAAAGTGTGGCTTTTGTATATGGGTTCATGTTTGCTTTTGTTGCTTTCACTGCTTTCTTGGCTTTTAACTCTTCTCCAAACTCATATGCTCCTTGGTTCACCAATATCTTTAGCATTAACACTAGTACCGATACCAATGCCAACAGCAACCCCACCACAACAGCGTCAACTGGTTCTAGCGGATCTCACTTCTCTTCCGTTTTCTCTTACATCTTTCACAACAACAACAATAACACTGCTTTTCCAAAACAAAACGGCACCTCCACCAGATCTAATGACACCACTTCATCTAATTCTCTTGCTCCAAATGAAGAAACTTTTCTCAGTGCCGTACAGAATAACACTCACAATAGAGAGAATTTTGTTGCCCCACCTACAGTTTTGCAGCCAAATGTATCCACAAATGCTTCAATTATAAATAAAGAACTTGTCACTGCAAATAACCGCACGGCTAGTAGAGATAAGTCTTCCAAAGCTCAGCCTTTGAAGTCAAATCAAACCACAAGTGAAGCCCCAAAAGCCCAAGTAGCCGTGAATGAAGGCATGAATTCTCCACAAAAGTCTGGTGTTTCTGCTCCTCTGGTAAAGGATAATTCAAGCGAGGCAGAGAAAGAAGTGAAAGCGAATTACACAGCCTCGTTGTCTGAGAAACAGACTAATGGGACGAAACAGAGAGGTGGGACCAACTCAGGAAAGCAGGGGATCGAGGGGTTGATACAGAATTTGGTGAACTGTGACTTGTTTGATGGAGAATGGGTGATAGACGATTCTTATCCACTTTACAAACCTGGATCTTGTTCTCTCATTGATGAGCAGTTCAATTGTATTCTTAATGGCAGGCCTGATAAACAATACCAGAAATATAAGTGGAAGCCTAAGGGATGCATTTTGCCGAGGTTTGTATGTTTTTGAATAGTGGCTTTGATTACTGGAGTGCTTCATTCTTGTGGGCTTTGGTTTTTCTTTGATGTTTATTCTTCACCGACATGCTATTTGAAGGTTTTATATACTTGGGCTATTTTTAATTTTTTTTCTAATCACTGATTTTCATCTACATTCAATAGCAAACAGAAAGGATCTATAAATTTCAGGTTTTGATTTGGATTCTGATGCGATCTGTAAAGTTTGCACTTGCATTCTTTTCTTCTGATTAATTTTGAAATCCTTTTCCCTTTCACTCTTAATATGATGCAACTCTCTGCTGATCATTGATGAATCTTTTCTGCAACGTCTCTAATGAAATTGAATTATCAGTGGAGTTTTTGGCTTGTCTTTTTTACTAAGGCCAGTCCGTATTATATATAGATTGAACGCAGCTCAAATGTTGGAGATGTTGAGAGGAAAGCGGCTAGTTTTTGTGGGTGATTCCCTGAACAGGAATATGTGGGAATCTTTGGTCTGCATTTTGAGAGGCGCGGCCAAGGATCAACGCAATGTCTTTGAAGCCAATGGGAGACTTCATTTTCGAGGGGAAGCTTCATATTCCTTCATATTTAAAGTAAGTTATTGTAATATCTTCTTCTTTGCTCTATTTCGTTCTATTTCATGGACACTATCTAACATGGAAAGTGTTTCTTTGTGAATGGTGGGAGTAGGATTATAACTTCACGGTGGAGTTCTTTGTATGCCCTTTCTTAGTTCAAGAATGGGAGTTGACAGACAAAAATGGAACCAAGAAGGAGACGCTTCGGCTGGATTTAGTTGGGAGGTCTTCTGATCAGTATAAAGGTGCAGATATCATTGTCTTCAACACTGGACACTGGTGGACTCATGAGAAAACTTCAAGAGGGTGAGTACCTATTTTCTTGAACCATTGTTATGATAGTTTGGTGTACGTTAAATGTTTGTTAATTTGGTGATCAAATGAGTCTGAGCTTGCAAGTTTCATCTTCAGGAAAGATTATTACCAAGAAGGGAGTCATGTATATGATGAATTGAATGTTCTGGAGGCATTTCGAAAAGCTATGACAACCTGGGCCAGATGGGTTGATGCCAATATTAATCCATTGAAGTCTCTGGTCTTCTTTAGAGGATATTCTGCTTCCCACTTCAGGTATTGTTGATGGAAAATACAATCTAAATACTTTGCCACTTTAGACTTTTCATTAGCGGTTGGTTTTCCCTGAACATTTGTTTCTGAGATTATGATGGTGATGGAAATATTGTTTTTTGGCTTAAACTCTAGTTTGTACCCTGGCAGTAAAATTAACCTGAAAAATGGAAACAGTAAGTTATAAATTGGAAGGAACTTTTTCTTTTACCCTTTTTTTTTTGGGTGCTTTTTTTATGTTTACATTCGAGCATGATTTGAGCTTCAGAGCAAGCAATGAATGTCATCGTTGTGTGTGCAGTGGTGGGCAGTGGAACTCTGGTGGGGCATGTGACAGCGAGGTTGAGCCCATCAAGAGTGCGACATTTTTAAGAGAGTACCCACCCAAGATGATGGTGCTGGAGAGAGTGTTGAGGGGAATGAAAACTCATGTCACCTACCTAAATGTAACTCAGATGACGGACTACCGGAAAGACGGCCACCCCTCCATCTATAGGAAGCAGTATGTGTCCGAAGCAGAAAGAAGATCGCCACTGCTTTACCAGGATTGCAGCCATTGGTGTCTTCCTGGAGTGCCAGATGCATGGAACGAGATTCTTTATGTTGAGCTCTTAATAAATGAAAACAGGAAGCACCAAGCTCAAAAGAGACATAGGTAAAAATAAAATGCAACTGATTTACAGGGCTGCATTGACGATATGGAGCTGAACTTTAATCACCGTGAACATGCACAATAGTTTTCCCTTTCAAATTTTGAGATTACAGGAAAAAGATGGGGAAGGTCCAATTAATGGAGTATATTATCCATAAATAATGTTAGAAACAAGCAAGAGAACAGTTCAAGCTCTATGTTAATCTGTATGTTACACGTTTGTATCCAGGAAGAGATTTTATTTGTGTTAATTCTTTGTGGCCTCAAATAGGCTTTGAGGATTGTAAATCTTAAATTATTGAGTTAGTTATATTGTTTGAATAATATAGCGGGTTGTAAATATTCTTTATCTTCTCACCATCATTCTGCTCAGAGGAGGAATATAACAATAGCTTATATGCATTTTCACAGATATTCTGGATTGTGAATCTTTTCATGGGACACCCATCTATTAGATCTGGCCCATCTAGAAATTGGATTAGCAGCCGAAGGTTGCACCCTTCAATTGACTAGTTGTTTTCTACTTTTTATGACTATTTTATTATAAAATTGTTCTACAGTGCTTTGATCGTGCTCAACAACCTTGCTCTTTTGCGTCCTCTTGGAATTCGTAAATGAGTAGGTTACTAGATATAAAAGTCAATACAAATCCCTTATTCTGTAGTGTAGGTAAGGATGCTGACCACTGTGACACTAATCGTGGTCACAGAATATAATGACGCTGTCAATGTATTTCAGTACCAAAATCATACAAGAACGTGTAATTTTCTTTAGTAAAATCTATATAAATTAAGATGGGGTACATCTTGTTCTGAACATTACAATTTATTGCTGTTTTCAATTTATGATCTTTCAATCCTCCTCATGCGGATGCTTCTTTAGCCATTTTTTATTTGTTCAATGATATAGAATACCAATGTCAATAAGAACGAGTGCTATGATTAGATACTGTTTACTCAATGGATCCAAATGATCGTGCTAACTATACCATACAAATTCCTTTGAGGATGAAAAACAAGTGAAATCTGTTGGTGTAGAAAATAAATGGCACGGCCCTACAGACTGCATAATTTGCCTACACCATAAGTGGAGGTTGAGCAATGAGTATCAGGAGAAAGGGTCTAGAACTGTTTCAAGTTCTATCTCTTTTTCTACCAGTTCCTTTCGTAATATGCTGTTCTGTTCTTCTACACTCTCATAGGATTCAGTTGTTTCTTGCAGGTCCTTCAATAATCTGTTGTTTTCTTCTCTTAGTGTCTCAATGCATGTCTTTAAGTGCCTCAATTGCATTGCTTTTCGGTACCGTGACCTGGCTGCTGATACTTCCATGCACAGAAACCCAAAAAAAAAAAGCTCAAATTTAACTTATTGTATTGGGGATAAGGGCAGAACTAGTATACTGAAGATAATGAACCAAAAAAGGGAAAGGAGAAAATTAAAAAAAAAAAAAAAAAAAAAAAAAAAAAACCTCGCTCTAATTTCATTAAACCGTTCGGTTTTGGAGGGAGATGGCTGCGATGCAACTGTTTTCTTACAGCTAGATCCTGTGTCTGCACATTTTTCAAACTAAGTTTCATTAGCATATAACCTAACAAATAAGTTTTACCAACATACTGCATTTTGCAAGATTTGGAAATTAAAGTATTGAGGGTATTGTGTTCCTTGGAGCTCACTTCAAAACAAGCCAAATGCTCCTTCCGGAGCATTTTTCTGTTTGGTGATGAGAATGGTGCTCCTTCTTCTGCTTTCCCTGCAGACAGTTGGTTCACATCAAGTCTCTTTTTTGGTCTATCAGCTGTGCCCGCTGCACACACCACTGTGAAAATCAAAAAAAGACAACCCAATTGTGAAATAAATATTCTAGGAACACTAATTCTTCATTCAAAAGTTTACCATGGTCGACAGCTGCTACACCATCTTTAGCAGATTTCGTCCACCTCTTGAGTATGTATTGGGGTGGAATCTCAAAAATGTTTCTTTCATTGAGTATTTTCAAGGTGTGGACACATAAAATCCCATCAGATTCATATTTCTTGCAACTACATGCAATCGTGGAATCAAAACAATTGAATTCCACGAAGAATGCCTTCTTCTTGCCTATCTCTGATAACTTGTAAGTAGCAATCTTGTCATGGTAAGTGACTTTGTGCATAAACACTGAGAACAGAGTAGGCAACTGTTTTTGAAACACTTTAAACATGGTACGAGTGTATGCATTGGCTGATTGTTTCTCAGCTACACCAGCAGGACAAAAAGCCAGAATCATGTCAGGCTCAGTTTCACAGCAACAAAGATCTTCATGTAACTCTTCTCTGCGCTGCTGCTCTGCTGCTCTAAAATATTGTTCAATGAGAGTTGACAAACTCACAGCATCAACTTGTCCTGTCAAATTCTGAAATATGCTTTCAATTCTAGCGTTGCATTGAATGCCAGCAGTGAAAGTGTTTTTGCTGAAAATATGACACCATTGGTTCCTCGAGGCGTGCATATTAATGAGCCATTCGTTCCCCTGAAGATTGAATTTCTCCAATAGAGAACTCCATCTTGACTCAAATTCCTCCTCTGTTACACAATCAGAGATGCATTCATCGAAGAGCCTTTTAAAACCCGGTAGTGCAAAATATCTGGATAGGTGCTTTGCTGCATTCTTTTGGATATACCACAAACCAATTTGATGCTGAGCTTCTGGCAGCTTCAACTTAACTGCATCACCCATTGCTCGACCCTCATCGGTGATAATAGTTTTAGGTTGATTTCTGCCCATCGCTTCCATAAAGGTCTCCAGGAGCCAAATAAATGAGTCAGTGCTTTCATCAAGCAAAAAAGCACAACCAAATAAGACAAACTGTCGGTGATGATTGATTCCCAAAAATGGTGCACAGATTATGCCATATTTGTCCAACTTAAATGTTGTGTCCAAAATGATAACATCACCAAAGTAGCCATAATCTATCTTGGCTCTGCCATCCCTCCAGAAGATATTTTTCACACGGCAATCAGCATCGAGTTGGATGGTGTGGAAGAATGATGGATCCTCTGCCTGCAAATATCGAACGTAATTGATCAAGTTTTGAGCATCTTCAGGTTGTAGACTACCAGCTTTCTCACCTTGCACATAGGTAATGCGATCCATACTGCAAGAATTTACAAATTTTGTAGCCTCAGCATCTTTTTCTATCTCAGCTCCACTGTTGGAACGAATCACCAGGGACATTCCAGTTTGTGATTCTAAATTTATATGATCTCCAAGAATATGATTGTGCTTCTCAGAAAATTGAGAGATAACCCATTTACCATTTTCAACCATACACTCCATCTTGGCATTGCAACCTGTTCTAGTTTCTTTCCTCTTATACTTTGTTTTCTTGTTAGATTGCTTCTTCAATCGAAACCCTTCTCTTGAACAAAAGAGGTATCGCTTTCTAATGTCTCCATTGGACAATCTTTGCACCTTTCCTTTTCTTACCCTGAAACCAATCCCCTTAGCATAAATTTTATAGAAGTTGTAAGCCTCTTCCTCAGAACAGAACTCCATTCCAACCACTGGCACAGAAAAATTAATAATTTTCAATTCTTCTCTTGCATCCAATGCTGATTCAATTGACATTTCATTTCCGTTGCTGTCTGATGCAAGCACATTCCCATTCCTCTGTAATGACAAAGAAGGAATGACAATAGTATCCATCATCTGGTTACAAAAATAAAAATAACTATATATTTCAAATCCGGGGCAAATATTCTATTGCTACACTACAGCTATAAAGTTTCATTCTTTTTTTATTATCTTTCACATTTGTCCGCAATCTAGTAATTCAAAGACATCACATAGGCCAACCATAAGATAATTGAGTTCCAAAACAAATTATAATGAACGCATCCTTCATAAAGTACTTATTAAGTCCAGTCCATCAATCGGGCTTTAAGCTTTCCCAAAGAATCACTGCAATAAGGCAGTTTCTCTTAGTTCATTGATTCGTGCAAGCACTAATTTTGGTATTCATAATTTGATACGTGCAACGAAAATGCAGCAGTTCACATAAAAAAGATATTAGGGACTTTTTCCTCCTTTCCATGATTGTTGATATTGCAGCAGCCCACAGAATGACCAAGGAAAATTCAATTAATCCACAACTTTCTATTTATTGTTTTTTTTTTTTTTTTTTATTCCCTTCCCTGACTAAAATTCTTGTTTGTTTCTCCTACCAAGTACCACCCATGCATTTACAAAGGCACAAAATGGTCAACTTAAGGATGATGGGGACAATAATTTATGGGTATTGAGATCAGAAAACTTGTCACCTCTTCAAGGCTGTCAGACTGGAACCAGGGAGTCTCGTTCATGGGGACGCCCCTGTCTGGATCACTCTTCTGGGAAGAACTGTGGGAAGAAGTTGATGCTGATGAAGAAAGACTAAGATCTGCAGAAATAGCAGAGAGAGCCCCGGAAAGAGCCTCTGAACGATCGCTGGCACTGTTGACTGTACTGCAGCTTCCCTTATCTAGGTACAATTTTCTCTCTGTGTTTTTCTTTTTCCTCTTCTTTTTCGGGGATGGCTGATGCTCGAACACATGGCCCCATTGATCGTCCCTGATGGAAGGCCATTCGGAACTCAACCACGCATCATTTGGATTGGTGTTTGCATTCAACAAGTCGAACCAGAAGTCCACGTTGCTTCGGATGTTACTGTTGTTAGAATCTTGGAAAGCATCAACTGATGAAGAATCGCTTCCGGCCATGGGATCAACAAACTGTTCCTCCATTTAGTACTGCTCTTTGGAGAATCCCAAGTCTCAACCAAACTACGCGGACGGACGGAAAGCCCTCAGCCCTTTGGTTGGATTGAGGGGAAAAGAGTGGAATGGTTCACTCGTGCTTCATCCCCGACTCATTAATATAGGCAATTGTTAGCATTGGGCAGGCTAGCATCAACATCCATGAGGCAAGAGTAGAAGGAAAAGGCACTGAAGGCGATAGCGGCTAACGTTGACTAAATATACAATCACAACATCGCCTCGCTCGCTCGCTCGCTCGCTTCCTTCCTTGGATTTGGATGGTCTCCTGTCTACTTAGCAGGAGGACCACCAAACCGGAGATAGGTGGTCTCGTCCCAAAGCCCCTTCCTAGAAATTCTTACAAGGTGGACTTGGTATGTCGACGTTTTTCGTTTTTTTTTTTTTTTTTTTTGGTTACAAAAATGCAAAAGTGATGCCCAAGCTCGCTACTGTGAAAGAAAGAAAGTAGTGCTCAAATAATTCAACTGGGGTGAAATTACGAAAGAAGATATGTTATGGTACTCAAAACAAAAATCTAATCATTGTTTATGATAATGTTTAATTTTATCAGATAATAAATTAATAAAAATTTAAATATAAAATTTTATTTCAAAATGAATAAATTTATTAATTATTTTACTATAATAATTAATAATATATTTACGTATAAAAAATAATAATAATAATAAATTATTTTTATTTAAGTTTTTTAAATTTATTTTTATTAATTTTTTTGAAATAAAAATTTTAATTTAATTTTTCATATTTTATAATTTTTTAATTTTTGTTTACGTTTTTTTTTTATTTTTGTTAAATTTAGTCTCCCCATTTTTTTCTATTAATAATTTTTATAATTGTTCAATCGTTTGTTGTTAAATTTGCTACGTCTCCATGCCATATCAGCAACCTAGTGTTGAAACGAATGTCCGTTGTCATTTTTTTATGACGTGATATTGTTTACAAAAATAAAAAATGTTTTGAAAATTTTTTAAAAATTTTTTGAAAAAATTGTAAAAAATTTCCAAAAAAAGAATCTAAAAGTTTTTTAAAAATGTAAAAATTTAAGATAAAATCTGAAAATTCATAAAAATTTGAAATGTTTTAAAATTTTTAAATTCAAAAAATTTAATCTCATAAAAAAAATCCAAAAATTTTAAAATTAAAAAAATTTGTCAATATTTTTAATTTTAAAATTTCAGAATTTTTACTTTTAGTTTTATTTTAACTTTTTGGGTTTTATTTATGAGTTTTTTAATTTTGTAAACATTTCAATTTTTTAAAAAAATATTTTCATATTTTTTTGAATTTTTAGATTTCATTTTCATTTTTTAAATTTTTAAATAAATTTTTTGGATTCTTTTGTATATTTGTAAATTTTTTTTCAATTTTTTCAAATTTTTATTTTTTTTTTTATAAAAAATATCAATAATAACGTGACGTCCAAATTAGCATTGAACAACTGATATGGTATATTTAACAGAAAATCGCCAAAATCATTAACAAAAAAAAAATAGGGACCAAATTTGATTAAAAAAAAAATGATGTTAGAGATAAAAATGTAAAAAACATAATGAAAATTAGAAAAAACTAAATTAGACTTTTTTTCTCCTTACATCTCTAGTTGAGTAACTTACTCTTTAAAAAAGAGTTAAATTAAAAAATCTCAATTTTCAAACGCCAATTGATAGCTTAATTTCTCCTTTCGTGTTGCCTATGTCCCTAAGAGAGGATTACATAATTATTGACACAAAAGTTACCCAGTATTAGGCAGAGAATCTCCTATGATCATCCTTAAAATCAAATCTTTATTTTATATTATTATTTATAATATAAAATGTTAATATATAAAAATAAAAAATTAATTTTTTTTTAAGAATCAAGTCTTATAATCAATCATATAATTATTCTTATAATTAAGTAATTAATTATTTACTATATATATATATATACACACATAAAATAATATATAGACCTAAATTTATTGCGTAGAAAATAAATGGTACGACCCTACAGACTGCCTAAATTGCCTAGATTGTCGCTGGGGGGTTGGGGCAATTAGTACTGGGAGAAATGTGTAAACATTGGCATCACAGACAACTTCCTGTGAAACAAAGAAGGGTAATTCAAGGCCAGAAACTGAAATCATCCTTTGATCTTTTGGTCCCTAAACGCTTCTCAATTTCTTCCCTTGCTCTATCCAGGTAATGCTCCACGATCTTCTCGTTCTCCTAATCTGCTGCAATTTCTTTAGAAATGACATTCAGAGCTTTGCAAAAGAGTTTATTGTTACCTTGGCCCTCCGCCAAGATGCCGTGTTTTGCAGATTTTGTCCACCTCTTTTAATATATATGGGGCTGGAATCCCATATATATTTCTTGCATTGAGTACCTTTAAGGCGTGGACACATAAAATCCCTTCACATTCATACTTCTTGCAACTGCACGTGATGCTGGAATCCAAGCAATTGAATTCCACAAAAAATTCTTTCTTCTTGCCTATCTCTGATAGCTTGAATGTAGCGATCGTGCCGTCATTAGAGACTTCATTCATTTTGACTAACAGGAGTGTAGGCAACTGTTTTCGAAGCACCTTGGACATTGAATGCTAGCGTAATATCATTCTGGAATATACTCTCAATGCTAGCTTAACATTGAATGCCAGCGCTGAAAGTTTTTCTGCCGAATACAGGAGACCATCGGTCTCTTGATGCATGCAGATTAATGAGCCATTCGTTAAGCAGGGAGATTGATTTGTGGCAATATAGAACTCCACCGTGAGTTGAATTCTTCCTTTTGTCTTACAATCTGAGATCCATTCATTGAGAAGCCTCTTAAAACCTGGTAGCACAAAATATGCAGATAGGTGCTTTGATGCATTCTGGCGGATGTACCGCATACCAATTTGATGTTGTGCTTCTGGCATCACCAACTTAACTGCACCACCTATTGCTTCACCCTTATCAGTGACAATACCTTTTGGTTGATGTCTGTCCATCGCTTCCATAAAATTCTCAAACAACCAAATAAATGAGTCAGAACTGTTATCAAGCATCAAAGCACAACCAAATAGGACAAACTGTCTGTGATGATTGATTCCTAAAAATGGTGCACAAATCATGCTACGACCATATTTGTACACCTTAAATGTTGTTTGGAGAATAAGAACATCACCAAAGTAGTCATAGTCTATCTTGGACATGCCATCGCTCCAGAAGATATTCGTCAAGTGGCAATCATTGTCAAGTCGGATTGCATGGAAGAACGATGGATCCTCCTCTGGCTGCATCAAGTTTTGACCATCTTCTGGCTGCAGACGACTTGCTTTCCTATCTCGCTCATTGGTAAAGCAACCCATAATGCAAGACTTTACAACTTTTGCTGTCTCAAACACTTTTTCCATCTCAGCTCCATCATTGGAGTGGACCACCAGGCGAGCCTCTGAGGTTGTAGTTTGTGATTCTGTATTCATTTGATCTTCAAGGTCATGATTGTGCCTCTCAAAAAATTCATCGATCACCCATTTACTATTTTTAACCAAACACACCATCCTGGCATTGCAACCTGTTGTAGTTTCTTTTCTCTGGTACATTTTTTCCTTGTTGGAATTCTTCCTTGATCGAAACCCTTCTCTCGAGCAAAAGAAGTATTTCTTTCGAATATCTCCACAGGAAGATCTCTGCGCCTTCCCCTTTCTTATGTTGAAACCAATCCTGTTGGCATATCTCTTATAGAAGTTGTAAGCCTCTTCCTCAGATGTGAATTCCTTCCCAAATTCTGGCACAGAAAGATCAACATTTCGTGCTTCTCATCTTTCATCTAAAACCGAATTACTTGGCATTTCATCTGTGTTGCGACCTGCTAAAAGTGATATAGAAGTCTCTAATGGCTGAGAATGAGTGCCAAGAGTATGCAACATCAGGATATGCAAAAAGATAATAATAGATGCATTACAAGCATAGAGCATACACATTCCTCTTTTCTGTCATTTGCAGCAGTAGACATATCATTGGCTGCGCAGTAGACATATCATTGGCAGCAGTAGACATATCATGGGCTGTACCTATCAATGCTTGATGATTTATATCGCTAGCCATTGTGTGCTCACAGAACATTCCAAATCCCAAGAACTGTCTAGAGCTTCCTTGTTGATCTCAATGTCGTACCCCTCCTGCCGAATTTCATTATTCCGCTTCTTTATTATCTGCAAAACTTGGTCAAGTTACTCCGCAGGCAAACTCAGGAGCCCTACTTCTAATTTGTTCTTCTCCTCAATGCCCACGTCCCTCTTATTATTCGGAACTTAAAAAATTCAACTTTTAATCTAAAAACTATTTGAATAATTGGTTGTTTGCCATGCCTTGCAAGAAAGATATATATATATATATATATATATATATTATAAGAATGTGGCAGACAAATGATCTACAGAATTGAGGTGAGGAAATGTTACCTTGTCTTGGTCACTCTTTTGGAAAGGAGAATGGAAAGATGAGGAGGACGAGGTGAGACAGACCAGCAGACATGGCAGGCAAGGCCTCAGAGAAAGCCTCTGAAACATCGCTTGTACGGTTGACTATACTACATAAGATTGAAATGTGTCAGGTTTAAGGCTTCTAAGTCCCACTGGAATGTTTCAAACCATTTTTTTTTTATTTTGTTTAATTGTTTAAATAGATGGGATAGAGTATTTATAATCAAATTTGAGGTTATTGAAGTTAACTTACCCAGATTTTTAGAATACTAAATCGATAGACATCATATTTTTTTGGTTTCAAATTCGGACATTAATATTGTAGATATTGATCTATTACGAAATTTGGTTTCTCAAACTTAATAAATACTTCTCTAATACCACGCAGTCGTGTGTGTTTGAGAGACATCCTTACTGCTCCTACTGTTGGCATGTTAACGTTCTTTGCAGTTAGATTACACTGCCTGTGGACGAATCCCGATGGGGTGAGGAGAGGCAATTGTCCCCCTGATGCCCACCTGGTATCATAAATATATATGCTAATGTTTATTAAATTTCTCATTTGATGTAGTGATAAATATTGTTTTGCTATCTCTCAGGGTTTGGATGGATTCGATTTCCAGTTTTGTTTGTATTTTTCAAAATTATTAATTTTTTCCTTCACTTATAAAATTTATCCCGTGGTCCTGGATCCGTCACTGAGGCTGCCTGTGTTATTTGCTATCGTTTTCATTTTGTTCGGTTGCATGCATGGGCTTTGCTGGGTGGGAGGGACCAGGTACTCCATTGTTGATTCCAAAACCATAATTTTGGTCTCCTTGTTAAACAACGGCAAAATTTCAGATAATGGGCGGGCCTCTCTAATTTTTACACTGCGACTTTGATCTAGTATATCTAATTGGGCTATCCTTCCCACAGGCCACAGCTGTCTCTTGTGGGTGGTCCAGGGTTCAAATAGCAATGGAAAGTGGCGACCATTTTCTTACGAAGGTCTTATTACTGCATATCCCCACCCCACCCCCGGGCCCAAAAAAAAAAAAAAAGAGCAAAGTTTCAAGTTCAAATATTTGGAGACGGGTGTGAGACTTATTAAAAAACAAGAAAAGAAAAAGGAATAATTAGCTATTTTTTGTAGTTCATTCATTAACTCATGCATCAGAAAAATGTCTTTTTACCCCAACATTTTGCAAAGGCAAGGCAAAAAATAAACACAAGGGCAAAAAAAAGAAAGAAAAAAGTGCCCTGAGTCTACGAGAGTTTCATATATCCGAAAGGTAGTCAATGATATATTCAAATAGGAGGCCCAATAGATTGGAAACCGTAGAATGGAAATTCCTTGGTGTAATTTCATGAGAACTAGACTCGTTGACAGCAAGCAATTGTTTTGGTGTAGACCAGAATCTTTCAAATAATAAAAAAAAAAAAGAAAGAAATTTGCTCGATGGTACTCCAATTTCTCTCATTTGGCACATGGAAACTGGCCGTTCCAGTCATAGGACGACATTTGAATTGGTTGCTAAGCAATCATTTTTCGTTCTGTCAGATTTCAGAGTCAGATAAGACTGATAGAAAGATCAACTAAAGACCATTTCTCCTTTGAACGAGCAGGCTGCTTTCCAACAAAATGATTATCCTTTGAATCATTCTGTTTAGAAATCAAATGATTTGCGTACATTACTTTACCAAGCTTTCCTTCGCGTGGCAGACATGGATTAATTTGCTCGTATTTGAGGAGGTAAATGTTAGGTGAATGAGTTTTTGATGTCACAGTAAATTGAACTCACAAAAAAAATGCAGCTTGCCCATTAGATTTGTACATTTTGTAATCCTCCTTTTGTATAGTAATCCCATTTGTGTAGACCCGCGTTCCCTTCACGCCAAGATTCCAGGTTCATATGGTAGAGCTCATTGCAGAATTGTTGATAACCATAATTCCACCAATTACACCTTGCAACGCCTTGTTTTACCAGTTCTGTTTGTCAATTTGTTGAAGATGAAACTGATGAGTTGAACACTTTAAAAAAATAACCATATGGAACGAATTGAGATGGATGACAATAAACAATCAAACTGTATTCGAATATAAAACCAATCAGAATAGGTACATTATGATTAAATAAGCTTTAACCACGTACCCACAAAAATCGAGGACTTCCCAATAAAATGTCCCTCTTCTACATGGGTCAACAAAATACATCAACCATGCAATCCTTCAAACTCTCCCCTCTCAATCCCACTAGAGACACAAACCAAACAAAAAATTGATATGTTTTTCTTTTTAAGAAAATTAAAAGGATAATATCCTTTTCAGCTATATTTACAAATGGGTAAAAGAGACGCAATTCCTCCATTCTTACCATATTCTTCCTTTCTTTTTTTCTTCAATATTGTCGGTTTCATTCGTTGGTCTGTGCCCAGGAAGTCATGTTGACTGGTGAGATTGGGCCGCTTGAGGAATGTGGACTTGGGAATTAGAGAAAGAGTATAGCCTCTTCGCCTGAAGGGGTAATGCGGCAGCCGTAGTGGCAATTGGATTGGTTGCGGTGGCAGTAGTGGTGGTGCCGGCGGCCGCCGATGAGGAGGATGAGGTGGTAGTGGTGGCCACGCGCTCACACGAGGGGCACATGGTAAGAGTGGTGGCAGGAAGCTGCATGTAGAAAGGCTCAGAAGCTTTCAAAGCCCTTAATTCTTGCAGTTCCTTTTGTAATCTTCTGTTCTCTTCTGTCAGCGTCTCACAGCATCTCTTTAAATACTCACAATCCACTTCCGTCTGCTTCAGCTTTGTCCTGTACGGGTTTTTTTTTTTTTTTTTCAACACATCCCAAGTATTACAAAACCACCCAACAAAGAAGTTGTGTTGGGACCAAAAATTAAAACTAAAAAAACAAAGCACTTGTTGAGGATAATGAATGAACAAGAAATGTGTAAATATATATATTAAAAAATTATACCTTGCTCTCCTGTTTTGAAACCACACTTCTACTTGGCGAGGGCGAAGATTTAACTGTTTTGCTAAAGCAAGCTTTTGTTTCTGCACATTTTTTTTGGGTGAACTTTCATTACTAATGTACAACCCAACAAAAATTAATATTACCAAGAAATAACATTTTCCGAGATTTGGGACTTACAGGATTGAGGGTACTGTGTTCTTTGAAGCTCTCCTCAAGAAAAGCTGACTGCTCTTTAGAGAGCCTGAGCTTCTTCCGGTTCAACCCATTTTCTTCATCATCACTTGCTCGCGAACCGGCTATCTCCGTCTCCATAGCCTCCATATCTCTTTTATTGCCTCTACCACCTCCGTTACTCCAAATCCCAAAATCCATCTGGAATGACGAGGCTGCGCTGTTTGGAGATGACAGCGCCGCCACTTCTTCTGCCTCTTCCGCAGACAACCGGTTCACATCAAATCCTCTACTTGGGCCATCCGCTGAACCGGGTTCAGACACCACTGTGATATTTGATTTAACAACAAAGCAGAATGAGCCCACAAATAATATACATAAGCTGGGCAAAACCCAAAGCAAGAAATGGAAAAACCATCTAAATGAATATATATAAAATCAAAGAAACCAATATATTCTTTCTGACGTTTGCCAGATAGAAAAAGAAAAAACGAAGATCCAGGGAAAATCCAGATTCTCTTTGCTTTCTCCAACAAAATAAATAATAATAGAAAAAAACGAAATTAAATAAACAAAAAACCAAAAAGGAATAAAGAACATAGGGAAGAGGGGTATTATTTACAGTTATCAGGGAGCCATGGAAAGCGAATCTGTGAAGAGGGAAGTCGACGAGGAACAGGGGAGAAAGGCAAAAGATCAAGCTGAACTGGTGGATCTGAAGATGACACCATTGTCTCATCTCCTTTCTCTTGTTGTGATGACCTTGCGCTGGCACCAAAGCCAACACCTAACCCCATGCAAAACCCAAGATCTTTGCTTGTTAACTTGGGGTTTTTGTCAAGAAACTTGAATGGCTTGGAGGCATCACCTAAGCTCAAAGCTAACTCCATCTGACAAAAACAACAACAACGGAAAAAAAAAAGCACAAGTTGATTTGGGTTTGAGCCAAAGACAAAGAACAAAAGGATCAGCTTTTAAGGATTTTATAGGCAGAGAGAGCTGATATGTATATAGAAGACTGATGAGAGAAGAACCACCAACCCTTATCCAGTATCGGTTTGATAATGAAAAATCACTCAACACAACACTTGTTTAAATCCTCCTAAAGATCCTGCCTCCCCCGGGACAAAATTAAAGGCTTTCCCTTTTTTGATGATTTTCTTTTCCTCTCTCTTCTTTTCTTTTTCGCTCGGAAGATCAGCACAGATTTTGACCGACAAATCCACGGTTTAAATAACACACGTGAACCTTTATAGATACACAATGGTTCAAAGTTCAAAGACGGGAGAGAGACTCTCCAAGCAAACATCCATCTTAAAGAGAAAAAAAAAATGTAAAATTAAATATAAATTTAGAAATATATTAATTACATAATAATTATAAAAAAAATGAAAATTGTTTATACTATTTCCTTTCTTTTTAATTTTGGTTTTCTAGTTGAGAAGGGAGAGAGCACGATGATTATTGTATGCAATTGTCACCCTCTTTGCATTATAATAATGAAGAATGATGTTATTATTACTGTATAACAATTTCATGAGTTCTTTATTTATTAATTAACATGGCGTGCTCTTAGGTTTATGTCATTCAAAATTCTTCAACTATGTATTCAATTGTCCTTATTTTCAACGCATTCCAATAGTCAAAGTCCTATAAGAGAAAAAAAAAAGAAGCAGAGAGAGAGAGAGAGAGAGAGAGCGAGAGAACCGTATATCACTCCACATAGCATGCCACATAAATGAACAAAAAATATTGATACACAAGGGTCAGTGTCTTTCACGTTATCTAAATATTCTCCTCCACAAAAATATTTTAAATAAAATTGTGACTACAAAGCAACAATTTTGTTGTTGATTTTTCTTATTGATTTAATAATTATAAGAGACAAAGAGAGAATATTGAAAATTATAATAATGTTTAATTTTGTGCTTATAGTAATGTGGAGAACCTTCTATATATTTCCAAGTTTTTTTGCGACCACTACTTTATGTTTTGGATTCCAAATCTAAGCATCGAAGAAATTTTCTTCAATTTACGGTCAAAGTAAAAATCATATTTTCTAATTAATGATTGAAGAGTAATGATGATACTTATTATCATTATTTTAATCTCATTTTCTCTTTTTTTTTTTTCACAAGAAGATTATTATCTCCTAAAATATTTAACAAATTTTTTAAAATTAAATCAAATTAATTAATTAAATCATTAAGTTTTAAAATTAAATTATAATTTAATTTATTTTATTTTTAAAAATTATTATTTTAAAAATTAATAATTAAATTAATAAATTAACTAATTAAATCTTATAATTTTTTTTTGAATAATTAATTTTAAAAATTCATGAAAATTAAAAAAAAAAGTTTTTTATATTTTAATTTTTTCTTAAAAGATATCTCATTGTTTTGTAACTTTTTCTTCTTTTTATTTTTAAAAAAATCATCAATTATAAAATTTTTAAAAATATTTGTATGGTATATTTATTTATATTTTAATAAAAATATATAAAATTATATATTATATTAAATTATTTTATTTTTAACAAAAATTTATGAAATAAAATAAAAATATTATAAATTATAATATATTTTATATTAAATTTATTTAATTTAAATTATATATATATATATAAATTTATTATATTAATTAATTTTTTAACTTTATTATATATAAATTATAAATATATATATATATGTATAATTAAATTATTTAAATATTATAATATAAATTTTTTTTATATTTAATATTTAATTTTAATTTTAATAAAAATAATTAATTTTTAAATTTAATAATAAGTCAAACTCTTAAAACTATGATACTGAATAATTGTGGTTGTAGCCAAATTAGGGTCACGTAAGGAAATAATTAATAAGAAATCCAAACAAGAGAGGGTCCGCGATCATGCTGCCATGTTGTTGCTGTTGTTGACTTTTTTTTTATTCTTGACTAAAATGATTTATTATTATCATCAACAACATCATCGCCATCATAATCATCATTGTTATCATAATATGATTAATGTGTTGTTACCAACACCATGATTTGTGGCAAGCACTGTTGCTTGTTTGTTTGCGAATGAAAAAAAAAAAAAAAAACCCTTTTTCTGGCAATTATATATATATATAATCTCAATTACCTAGTCATATAATGATACCTTTAGAGCAAAGTTGTGTCGCGAACCGGAACAGTATGCCTGTTTCCCCTTTTTTTTTTGTCCACGTTTCAGACAGCAATAGGGATAAAAGAAACTTAAACCCACTTGTCAGAGGGAGCGAAGCGCGATGCGTGAACGGAGAAAAATAATGGAAATTTTGGCCCGAAAAACAGGAAAATATTGGAGGTTTTTATTTTGAAGACAAAAAATGTTGGTCAGGTTTGCACGGGATTTGACCGTAAGCTTCCTCCTTTTCATGAGATGTGTTTTTTTTTTTTTTTTTTTCTTTGGAAGGCCAGACAAAGAGACCAATCTTTTACTTCTCCAAGAAAAGTTTCTTCCATGATTTAAAAGGCCAGCAATTTTAACCAAATTTCTTGAAAGTTGAAACTAATGATAAAAGGACGGTGGCAGGGAAGATAGATATAGATAGATAGATAGGTATCCGATGACTATGGTCTCACAAATAAAAAAAAAATAAAACAAAATTATGTTTTTTTGGGTAGCGTATTATTTTTTTATTAAAATTAAAATAAATAAATAAATATAATTAAAAAATAAATAATAAGATTTAAAAAATAATGTGATAAAAATAAATATTTTATTTTATTTTATAAATAAATAAAATTAATTATAAGAAATTATTAAATTATTATAGTATTATTCTAAAGTTATTTTGAATGCGTTGTGATGGTGTGAGGCGGGTATAATTAATGCGGGTGATGGGTCTGGGTGTGGGGACCATTGCGCGTGGGTTGGCTTTTTTGATGAGAGCAGTAATTAATTAATAAATAAATTACACGTCCAGAGGGATGTGACGAGGTCAGATATGTCATGCTTTTGGGATCATTGCAATAATTGAAGTCATGCAGGCTTTTAATTATCAGTTTGGATCGAGCGAGACGAGAAAGAGAGAGAGAGTTTTACGTATGAGTGCATTATCTGGTGGGCCCCTCGCCAGGGGCGATGCCAATGGGATGGAAAAGTGAGCCACCAATGGAACCGCTGCTGCCCCCTGACTGTTCCCTTGCTTTTGCAAGAATTTGACCCAACGATGAAACAACCTTTTGTTTTTGTTTTTTTGTTTTTTCCAACTGCAGACTACATAATCCGTATTATAAACCCAGAGATCGTTCAAGTTTAATTAGTGAGTTATTAACAAAATTCAGCAGTCAATAATATTTAATATATAATTATTTTTATTATATATATATATATATATATATATCTATATCTACACACACATTTGTTTGCATAAAAATTTATGGAATATAAATAAATGTAAATATTTGTTTCTATAATTATAAGGAAGATATTACATTTATTCACTTAATACTTGATCATAAATTGATCATTTTATAAATAATTTTTATTTAATTAAAAATTAAAAATTTTGTTTTTTTTAAATAGTTTGATTTTTGATTTAAACATTTTTAGGTTTTTTTTTTTTTTGCTTAAATTTTAAAATAAAAAAGAAGCCTAAAAATTTTGAATTGGCTTAGTGTTAAGCTGCTTGGTCAACTGGGTAGGCCTAAAAATCGACCGAATCAATCCAGGTCAGATGCCCATTGGATCTTTTAAAAAATGGACTCAATATAGGGTCTGATTCACCCGATCGATCAACTAAGTTGGATCAGATTTAATAACCGTGTTCAAAATCACACTAGTGATTTCCTAATTATCATTTAGACTGCAGTGAACCGGGCAAGCAAGGCCCAAAGCCGTTTAATAGCATAACTGTACTATATTGTCATTCCATCTAATGGTTGTGGGTATGCACAAAATTGGGATACTTCCTAAAATCAGATACAAATATTTATTATTATTATTAATTAGAGATTTCGCTATGGTCTTAACAAATCTTATCTTGACAAGAACGATTTCACTGCCTTCCTCTATTTGATATGAACTTAAAATCTAATGAAAAAATAAAATTAGAATTTTATTGTAATGGATTTGATTTCCAGATCACATCCAAAGAACTAATTATTTGTAATCTCAGTATAAATTATTTATTTGTGATTGAATAAAATAATTAAATTCAGTATAATATATCTAATTAACTTGTGATGTTATCTGTTAATATGAAGGCAACCTTGGAATTGTTCAACTTAGGTTCAAATCCTACTAAGTTGTTTAGTATGTATGACCGAAGGATAAGAGAGCTACGTTGAAAATTAATAGTTTATGGAAAGATATTTTTTCATCATTAATAAAAAAAAAAAAAACAAAAAAAAAAAAACAAGAAAGCAATTCAAGCTTTTATCATATAGTTACGATGATGTACAGTGGTTGACCCCATTAGACACATCAATTAAGGAGTTTAATCGTTTGAAAATTAGCAAATTTTTGTTTTAGCCACCTTCGTCCTTAACTCTAGAGGGCCCCTCCCCTAGAAAGAAGCGGCAGCAACACACAGGAGGCCTCTTCAATTTATAAATTTTCCTTATAATATTCAGATTAGTCTGGGGTCAAGAGAAATTTATCTATTGGCAATGACAGAAGTCACATTGTGAGTAAATTAATGATTTCAACTTAGATTTCCACTTATAGCCGTGCATTATTTTATTAACCCAACTACTTTGCCTACTTCGCAAACAAATCAATAGAAGCAAATTACCATTGGTCTGAGACGTTTGGTTCAGTTGATTTTGTAGGTAACTGGAGACAAATGGTGAAATAATTGTATTGTTATTGGCATAAAGAAGATAATTAATAATATAAAAATACATATCATCGATAAGTTACGAAATATAATCTTTCCTATTAAATGGTTATACTATTTATTACGTAGGATAATTAATTAATTATTTATTATTATATTTGCACATATGAATTTGTCTTTTTAAAAAAAAAAAAAAAAAATATTTGAATCCGGTGGAGAGTGGAAGCCATTGGATGCGATGTGCCTTTCAATTAATCGACCATCGCCGATGCAATTACTGCCGGACCATGTGTAAAAAAGAGCATCTCATGGGCTTCCCCGGGTTTGGTCCCATTTGGTCACTCCTCACGAAGCATGCAACTCGACATCGACTATTCATCACTCTCTTTGCGTATCATTGAATTGGTCAAACTCAAATCAAAACTGACGTCGCCCTCTTCGATGCCTTGTCGACACTCCGATTGATCGCGACTATTTGCACCGCGGAGTTAAAGCACACCCGCACAATATCCCCTACCGTGTGGGAAATGAAAAGGTAAAACTGCTTCAGTGTGTATTAAGCACAATTATCAAAGTATAGCAACTCGACGTACCTTGTAAGGCATATTTTGGGCCATCCATGTGATAGGACGGCGAAACATTATTCTCGTCTTTCATTTGTTTGAAAGAAATATAATAATAATAATAATAATAATAATAATACCCAATTACTATGTGGGCCAAACCTATATAAGTTAGGCCATCTTGTGTAATTTGGCAAGTTACTTAGATTGCATAGCGAAAGTCCAAGCCGTCACGTAATAAGAAATGGGCAGCTCATAAAAATGTCAGTTCCTCTTCTTAATTGCTTGACCCACCATACACAACGCACCAGGAACAAGAATGTAATGAGGAGAGGCGGGGAAGTCACGTGACTCATGGCCTGACAGGAGTAATGATGAGAACTTCATCACAAGTCACAGAGACGACGTGTGAGAGAGAGAGAGACAGAGTAAAATTAGAAAAATTAAAAAAATTCATTTTTTGATGATAACGAGAGAGAGAGAGAGAGATAATTTAAAAAATATTTATTTATTTATTTAAAGAAAAAATATATATATATATATTAAATATTTTTTAATTTGTTTAATAATTAATAAATTATATTTTTTTATGAAAAGTTAAAATATTTGTATTAATTAAAATAAATTTTAATAATATAATTTATAATTAAATAAATTTTATTTTATTAGATAAAAAAAATATATAATTTTTTTATAAATTAATAAAAATAAATTTTATCTTAAAATAATATTAAATATATATTTTAAAGTAATTTTTTTATTTTTAATATGATTATGTTTTCGGTCCAACGTATTTTTATATGTGATGACGGGGGACACAGTGCAGCGTCCTAGGGAGACCATCTCCATCATCATCAATCATTTGTACAAGGGATCTTATTGGTACCTTTCACATACTCTTTCCTTTTATTATTATTATTATTGGACCTGTCCTCACGTTGTGGGGTCCATTCCTTCTACATGTGCGTGGGACCCCATGCACAAATTATTGTGACTTGATTGTATCCGTGTGCAGTCCATTGATCATACTCTTCAGATTCTACAGTCATCTTGTTTAGTTTCTTTTTTTTTTTTCACTTCAGAAAAAAAAAAAAGAAGCAGATAATGTAAAATTATTAAACTCCTATGCATAAAAAATAATGGATTTTTTTTTATGTTTTATTATTTTTGTGCTATAGTTATTATTATATTTTTTGTTATTTATTTGTAAAGTATTGACTATTAATATGTAAATTACTGTTACATAAAAAATTATGATTACATTTAGAAATTCATATTTTAAATAAAAGTAGAATTATTAGTGTTAGACAAATTTTAAAATTTGCATAAACACATTATATTTTGAACATAAGTTTTCGAGTGTTTTGATACGGTGAAGAAACCAAAAAATAAAAAAAAAACCTATTTTTTATAATTTTTAGGACCAAATATTCATTAATACATTAAACAATTACAATTTAATTATATAAAATATTTTTTTGTATTTTTTAATTTTATTAGAAAAATTTTTGTTTTCTTTTATAAAATATTACATTGCTTTTCTTTAGAGCAAGTATCAGGACGGCGAATTTTTCTGTGATGCTAAACAAACACTAATATAATTCTAAGATATCATACAATTTTCATCCTAATCACTATCAAGGTAACTCTAATCGTCATTATCAAGGTCATTTAGCATGTGATCATCACCGTCATCATGCTCTTGTTCTCGTTTATCTTCTGCAACAAAAATTAGCAACCTTCTCGCAGTCATAATCATCATCACCATCATCTAACAACTTCTCCAAACTAATCCTCGTGTTCTCATCATTTATTGATTTCTCATTAATGGCCTCTTCCCTTTAGATTGATCAGTCGTAAGACTTGAATTAGGCCATGAGCAACCAGAGTTGGCCAACTATGCATCTCCATTGCATCTTGGATCCTCCTCCTTCAGTTCCCTTAACCCATCACACAAACTACTACAGCATGCATCCTCCAGCAGTACGCATGCTTTTTAATAATAATCCCTAGCTTCTTAGCCACACATTCAACTTCTTTAACTGATATGTAATTCAGGCTATAGAAGTCAATTTCTTTTGCCACCAAGATATAATTTGGTATTTTCTATCCTGACAAGCCCCTTTCCATGATTGATTTCCAAAGTAAAGAAATCATTATCAGGCCCTAGTTTGATAGTTAAGATTTTAGTCATTTTAAAACCTTGTCAAACTGTCTACACCCAGATCCTAGTAATTTGATTAATAAAATAGTAATTAATTTCATATGGCAACAACTAACTTTAATCGTAATTATCAACATTAAATGGAATTTCACCTCTAATCACAATAAAAACACAACAAGTCTTAAATATTTTAATAAAGTCAAGCCCCCATTTCCACTAAAAAAATTATGACACAAAACCTTGAAAAGAATATAAATCACTTGCCATATTTATAGTGGTCCCTTGTCACCATGTGTGCTTGTCTCCAAACGTAACTCATGGCCAGGTGTAGAAGACAACTCTCTACTGTGAATTCTCCTTTACCTAGAGGACTCGATGCCCCACCACCAATGAATGAGCCCTTAATTGTGAATAACGAAACCCTAGAATTTTTTTCTGCATAGTCTCCCTTATCTTTTTTTTTTTCTCGTTAACCTGGCTCTGTGCCTTTGTCGTCCGAAGTTTTTATTTTTATTTTTATTTTTTAAGCCCTTGGACAGTGTTCTTAGGGTTGATAAGCATAAAGAACCAAAAAGAGCATACAAGTAGGAAAATAAAAACAAAGTATCAGAAGGACAATCGCGCAGAAGGCAAGTGAGCAGAAAGGAGGGAATTCGCCCTCATTTCTTGCTTCTTCTGGTGATGATATGTCAATTATTGACACATGGCATGCCAGGTCATTTTTTTTGACTGAGTGATGATAGATTAACATTAACTGTACTAAAGTGAATAAAAAGATAAATTGAAATTGGGTGACGAATGATATAATTTATCAATTTCTTTTCAAAGACATGATACACCATTTTCACAAACATTGAATTCTATATAAATACATGTATGGCTAAAAAAATAAATTGAAGTTGAGTGATGAATTTGCATATTTACGAAAAGTTTATTGATAAATAATATAATTTACTTAATTATTTTATTATTATTATTGTTTTTTAAAGATGAGATACGCCATTTTCACACTATAGAATCTAGATAAATAGGCATATAACCCTTCATATTTCCTATAATCGATTAAATTAAAAATTATTTCTTCACATTATAATGATTTTTATTAAAAGAAAAAACTCTTTCCTTTTTTGTTTTCAAAATTGTTCATACATTATAAAAATTTTCAATTTAAGAATTTTTAAATTATTTCTTCACATTAACACTATTAATTAAATATACCTCTTATTTTTTTTTATTAAATTTACCATATCAGTTGATCATGATTCTTATTTAAGAGTTACGTAGTAATTTTTTTTTTTTTAAATAGAAAATATTTTTAACTAATATTATTAATATTTAAAATTTTTTTTAAAAAAAATTTGTAATGTAAAAAAAATAATTTTTAATTTAATTTTTCCTATAATAGTCAACCTGTAATTGCTGTGGAACTTTTGGGTCCATCTCGCATACACTGGGTTGGTGACTTTGTTTAAACATAACCTTCTTTTGCAAGTAATTAAGGGAATGCATTTAGAGGGGGTGCCTTTTTAAGGGAAGGATAATAGAAAGGACAGCCGAGATCTCCAACACCCACATCTTTAATGCGGGGATTAATGACCCTAAGCTAAGCCTGCCTGCCTGAAAACTTTAAATGTTTCACAGGTATGTGCTGGCTAGGGAATAAAATAGATCTTCTAACCTGCAAAGATTTAGGCTCAACTGAAGCTGACATCCTGATGCAGGCCCCTAATGATAAGCAATTGGCCATGGTCCCAGCGGTAGTAGCAATAGCTGTGGTCCCGAAACACAACTAACAATTAAGTAGGACAGTGTCTTTTATTTTTTAGGTTTTCCAACTGTGGTGACTTACTTGGGCTATGCCAGCTACCACCTATAGTCATCTTTGTAGTATGTGGGGTTATGTCTCGCGTATATGTTGTGAATTTGAATGCAGGGTCAGCATCATGATTTATTGGTTCTGAGATATACAGATGGATAGAATTTAAAATATGTTTGCATATCAAAAAGGTTATTATTACTTGCTGCAGATTTGCAACAGATGTACAACGAAGAGTGGTATAAACGCATATATGGTTGATGTGGAGTGGACAGTAGGCAACTGCTAAGAAAAGAAACAATGATCATTAATTGGAAATAATGAGGACAATGTGTCATTATACTGCTTACTGTCAATAATGGCTCCATATAACACAATCAATTCTTGCCTCGTATTTCTCATTATAACAAGATCATAAGGACGGTATACGCGTAACGAAAGTTTACCCACTGTCCAGTGTCCTTTGAATGATTGCCTATCGAGCAAAGCGTTCATTAGAGAATGACAGCTCCAATGGCAATTACTGCAGTTTCCCATTTGTAAATTAAAAAGAGTAGAAGTCCTACAGGATAAATTTTAAAGAACTTAAAACCGTTACGAGTCCAAGGACGATGTGATTTGATGATTTCAGGCAGCCTAATCGTAGGCTAAATGGCATTTTTTTTTTTTTTAACCAAAGAATGGTTATTATTTTATGATTACCAAGAAAAGAACCGAAGGGACAACTTGGCACGCAACCATGGAAATGGAAGGGTCTTTGTCCCCCTTCGTAGACATCATTATGAGGACGTTGTCATGCTTTATTTCAGATCATCATCATCGTCATCCCCACGTCCCTGTTTTCTTCCTGGGATGCCGTGTTTATGCTGGGAAAGAAAGGGACAGGAAGCCCCTAACATATTGCATTCTTTCATAATTGAAACGATAATGAAAATGATGCACTTATAATAATTGTAAAAGTTTCTTTTTTGTACTTTTTTTCCCCCTCCTCCTTGTGGCTCGAAGAAGGAAAAACTCATTTTTGACTAATCAAACTTCAAGGGCATGATGACAATGCAAAGGAAAGTACCCACTCTAATCATTTGGTTGAAATGCAACGGTGCATCAGGGCCTAAACTTAACAAAATCTAGATTATATATCTAAAAAAATCCAAGCTTTTATGCTTGATGGCAAAAGGAAATTTAGGTATCAGAAACACTAATTAATAAGTTACGTATTACAAGCTAGTTTTGTTGTAACAATAAAGTTACTAAATTGTGACATGTAGTTCGCAAAACCTAGTTACGGAAACTACCTCAAGTTCAAATCAACGAATGAGCAAAGAAAGAAGATCTATATGTGATAGACAAGGGACTGGGTTGACCGATATAAGCAGTGTTGCTCCCGTGCATTGTGTCGCGGACTTGGCCTTGATTAACCAATGACCCGTGCGGCACTAGCAATTCACTTAACTCAAATGTTAGTTCAGCTTTCTCTGAGAGTTAGAATGCTACTAACGGAAGATAAAAGAGAAACACATAAAGTAGACAAGAGATATGGAGAATTTGGAAAATGTAACTATACTATTGTTTGGATTGTTCTTCGATACTTTACAAGTGAGGTTCGTAAGGCTATATATAGTTGTCCACCTCCTCAATGGAGGGTCAAGGTCTATTTAATCTAATTGTCCCTATCCTTCTTTTAGAGTATTTTATCTAATTCTACGTTCTTCAAGAAGATAAAAGAGTTATCTACAAGATTTTAGAGGTTTCCATCTAATTCTGGAATTTTGGGGTGGTGGCTGGAATAAGCCTCTTTAAATAGTTCAAATTTGGGCAGAATCACGCGGCGCATGACATTCTCCCCCACTCAATCTGGCGACGCCCTCATCGCGTCCCTCTTGTATTTCTCGATCACATCCATGTTGTTCCATAAAGTTAGCTCGTGTTCCCAACTTGCCTCGCTATCAGGCAACCCCTTCCATTTAACAAAGTACTCAACATAACTTGGATAGATGCCTCTCCTTGGAATGACACGATGCGCCAATATTTCTTCCACGTCACGATTCGGCATGGTTGTTATGGTCGTAGGGACCCTCTTTGACTTGCCCCGACTCGGCTCCTCCTCATCAGGATGGTAAGGCTTTAGCAAGCTTACCTGGAATACTGGATGCATCTCGAGGTGTGATGGTAAAATTAATCGGTAGGCTAGCTTGTCAATCCTTTTCTCTACTGGGAAGGGTCCCTCATAGCGCCTTACTAGACCCTTATGCACCTTGGCAAACCTTCGAGTTTGATGGGGAAGGAGTTTCACCATCACCAAATCTTCTTCCTCAAATTCCAAGTGTCTCCTCTTGGCATCGGCCCATTTTTTCATTCGCCTGGTAGCCTTAGCCAAGTGTGCTCGTGCCATGTCGGACTTCTCATGCCAACCCTTGGCAAACTTGAATGCAGCAGGACTAGGCCCTCTGTAGCCAACCGCCAATGTGTGTGGAGTCAATGGTTGTAGTCCCGTGGCCACCTCGAACGGACTCGCCCCACTCGACTCGCTTTTTTGTAGGTTGTATGAGAATTGGGCTATGTCAAGCAACTTAGCCCAATCACTCTAGTTGGCACTTACATAATGCCTTAAGAACAGCTCCAACAAGGCATTCACCCTCTCTGTTTGGCCGTCAGTTTAGGCATGAAAGCTTGTGGAGAAGTTGAGCTCCAATCCCATCAACTTGAATAGCTCCATCTAGAATCTCCCGGTGAAGCAAATGTCTCTGTCACTGACAATCGTCTTTGGGATGCCCCAATTCTTCACCACACACTTGAAAAATAGGCGTGCTGCATCTTCAGCTGTGAACTTTGAGGGTACGGGGATGAACACACCATACTTGCTAAACCTGTCTACCACGACCATGATGTTGGCGCATCCATCCGACTTCGGTAGACATGTGATAAAATCTATCGAAACACTTTCCCATGGTCTCTCCAGAATAGGTAGGGGCTCCAGCAATCTCGATGGTTGGTGTTGCTCCACCTTGTCTTGTTGGCATACAAGACAAGTCTTCACGTAGAGTTCAATGTCATCCTGCATTTGTGCCCAATAATATGCTCGCTCTACAAGTGCCAACATGCGACGCATATCCGGATGTCCTGCCCATTTTGAGTCATGGCATTCCTTGATAATTGCCTTCCTCAATTCATGCCACTTTGGCACATAAACTCTATTGCCTTTGGTAGTGAGTAACCCATCTTAAAACCAAAACCGACGTGTCTTCCCACTACTTGCCAATTCCTTCAAACTCTTGACTTGTGGGTCATGCTCCAATCCCTCCTTCACTTGTTCTACCAAAGGGAAGTTTGGACTTGTGATGGCAGCTAATTCGGCCTTTCTATTCAATGCATCGGCCACCAAATTAGCCTTGCCCGACTTATACTCCATCACAAAGTCGAATTATGCCAAGAACGCTTGCCACCTCACTTGTTTTGGTGTCAACTTCTTTTAATTAAGGAAGTAACTTGTGGCAATGTTGTCCGTCTTCACAACGAACTTGGACCCCAACAAGTAATGCCTCCAAGTTTGTAGGTAATGCACCACTGCAGTCATCTCCTTCTCCTGGACTATGTAACGGCGCTTGATTTCATTCAACTTGCGGCTCTCATATGCAATGGGATGCCCCTCCTGCATTAACACACCACCAATTGCAAAATCCGAAGCATCGGTCTGTACCTCATATGGTTTGGTGTGGTCGGGAAGAGCCAACACTGGCTCATCAGCTACTGCTTGCTTGAGCACTTCAAATGCTCTTTGACATTTGGCATCCCAACTCCATGTTCGATTCTTTTTCAACAAATCAGTGAGCGGAGTGGCAATAGAGGAGTAACCCTTTATAAATCTTTTGTAATAATTGACGAGGCCTAAGAAGGATCGTACCTCAGTCACCTTCTTTGGTGGCTCCCAGTTATGGATGGCTTGCACCTTGTACTCGTCCAATCGTAGTTTGCCTCCGCTGACAATGTGCCCCAGGAATGCGACCTCTTGTTGAGCAAAGACACATTTCTCCCTCTTCACGTACAACTCATGCTCTCTTAGCACTTGGAAAACTTGTCATATATGTTTAATGTGCTCGTCCAAAGTCTTACTATAGACAACGATATCATCCAGATACACTACGACAAATTTATCCAAAAAAGACTGGAAGACTCGATTCATAAGAGTGCAAAATGTGGCAGGGGCGTTAGTGAGTCCAAATGGCATAACTAAGAACTCAAAGGAGCCATACCTCGTAACACAAGTTGTCTTTGGCTCATCTCCTTCTGCAATCCTCACTTGATAGTATCCCGATCTCAAATCCAGCTTTGTGAACCATTGTGCTTCGCCTAACTGATCGAACAAGTCAGCTATCAATGGAATGGGATACTTATTCTTCACGGTGATTTTGTTGAGTGCCCAATAGTCGATGCACAACCGGAGTGACCCATCGTGCTTCTTTTGGAAAAGCACGGGTGCACCATATGGAGCCTTTGACGGTTGAATGTAACCTGCATCCAACAGCTCCTTAAGTTGCCTCCTGAGTTCCTCTAACTCTAGGGGTGCCATTCGGTAAGGCACCGCAGCAGGTGGTCTTGCACCAGGGACCAATTCTATCTTGTGGTCCACCTTACGTTTAGGTGGGAGCTTCTTAGGCAGTTCGGGAGGCATCACATCCTTAAACTCCTCCAGGACGTGAGAGACTTCCTTGGGTAAAGCATTTGATAAGAAAGTATCCTTTCCATCCTTCAAGGATACAAGGAAGGTGGGTTGCGCCTTCTTCACCCCTTTTGAAAGCTACATGGCTGAAATTTGCCTAGATTGAAGGCCAGTTTCCCTAGCCAAAGGCACCATGCAGGTGTTGCCTTCTTCCAAGATACACATTGTGTTGGCAAAAGGAATAGGTACGGTCTTAACACGATCCATAAACTCTATACCAAGCACAATTGAATAATCATCCATTGGTACGATAGAAAAATCTACAAGGCCACACCATTCGCCCATACATACCTCTATACCATGAGCGATGCCAAAAATTGACTTTGGCTCCAAGTTTACTGCCTTAAGCCATCCTCGCTCCTTGTTGTAGTTGATGCCCAACCGTCTTGCTTCCTCTTCTTGGAGAAAGTTGTTGGAAGCTCCGGTATCCATTAAGGCTTTAACCACTTGGTTACTCACCTTTGCTTCCACGTATAATCGTCCTCTCTTCTCGATCTTAGGCACTTCGACCTTGGCTTTGAGGATTTGCAAGGATCCCATCCTTGTCTCCTCACGTTGTTGTTGTCCCTCCCTTTCTTCAACTATGGCAGAAAGCTTGGCTTTCCTCGGCCAATCCCTTGCCTTGTGCGGCCCATCGCAAAAGTAGCATTTGAGAGGGGGCCTGTCACTGCTTTGACCCTCTTCGGTGTTCTTCCCTTCCTTAGGCCCATTATACTTGTGGAAACGCCCTTTGTTTGAGGGATTATCTCCCCCACTCTTTCCCTTGCCATCCTTGTCCTTGTGGGACTTAGGCTTTTCGGACCTCTTGAACTTTATCAGCGACTCGACAATGGAAATAACGGTAGCGAGATCTTGAACGCAATTTTGTAAGCCATCTTTGAATGCAAAGAATGCTTCCTTGTCGGGATAATCGGGAATTTCCAGCAACACTTCGAAGAATTCCTTCACATACTCTCATATGCTCCCCTTTTGTTGAAGACGCCTTAACTTCGCTCTCGCCTTTTCCTCGGCATTCTCTGGATAGAATTGCCGCTTGAGTTCTTTCTTGAACTCATCCCATGTGTTGATGATGCAAGTGCCCCTTTCGATATCACTATACCTCCTTCTCCACCATACCATTGCGGTATCTATGAGGTATAAGGCGACATTATCAATCTTTTTGGCATCCTCCGTGACACCAAGTGCCTTAAAGTATTGCTCCAAGCTCTATAGGAAGTTATCAACTTCCTTCGCGTTTCTCGACCCGTTGTATGCCTTGGGTCTTGGAACATCCACCTTTGAAAAAGCAACTACCGTTGGCAAGGCAATGCTTCCACCTTGAGCAATTGCCTTTTTGCAAAGGACCAGCTCATCCTTGGTCTCCTTCAACTCGTTAGAGACACGTTCGAGCTCTTCCTTCAATGTCACAACCTCACATTGGAGGGTCTCTTCCAAGGTCTTCACTTGGTCTAGACACCTTGATAAGGCCTGGTTCAAGGCACCTTGCATCACCTCACGAAGCTCTTCACTCTCCCTCTCGAGCTCGTCGATGCGTTGGTCTACCACCTCAAACTTTTCCTGCCCATCCGTCATAGCAAGCTCAACCTTTGCGAGCCTTGCATTGGTGTCTTCCAAGACATCCCTCGACCTTGATCTCCCTCTTTTAGGTTGCTTCAGGGCTTCTTCAATCACGTGGGTAGTCTCACTGTGTGGACCAGACATCCTTATCAACAGAGTGTGCTTGCGGCTTGTAGAAACTGAGCTCTGATACCACTTGTCACGGACTTGGCCTTGATCAACCAACGACCCGCGCGGCACTAGCAATTCACTTGACTCAAATGCTAGTTTAGCCTTCTCCGAGAGCTAGAATGCTACTAGCGGAAGATAGAAAAAAAGCACACAAAGTAGATAAGAGATATGAATAACTTGGAGAATGTAACTACATTATTGCTTGGATTATTCTTCGATACTTTACAAGTGAGGTCCCTAAGGCTATATATAGTTATCTACCTCCTCAATGGAGGGTCAAGATCCATTTAATCTAACGGTCCCTATTCTCCTTCTAAAGTATTCTACCTAACTTTACGTTTTTCAAGAAAATAAAAGAGTTATCTATAAGATTTTAGAAGTTTTTATCTAATTTTGAAATTTTAGGATAATAGTTGGAATAAATTTTTTTAAATAGTTTAAATTTGGGTGGAATTACGCGGCGCATGACAATTGGCTCCGGCTTTAAAAGCACCAATACGTGGATCAGATCAGCTTGAACGAGTGTGGGCAAATTGGCGACGAGGGAATGCACGGGGAGAACGAAAGCCGTCTTTATTTATATATTGCTGCAGATAATAAACTATGAGCCGATTAATCGAGGGACCTGCATACTATTTGACTTCGTATTGTGCAGATACGGATGAAACCGTTGACTTTTTCCCATGCAAGAGTTTGTTCTCATGAAGCTGTTACCGTTTGCGTTGATTACGCTTCTACTCTGTGGCCATTTTACGGTAAGTGCGAAAAATTTCTACTTAATCAAACAATGTCTGGAGACCCATAAGCCCCCTTCTCTGCTAAAACAATCTACCATATCGCTTGGTGATGTTTAAAGCGCCGATCTGGGAGATTTTGGTGAAGTAACAGCATTCCCCCATTGGCGCTATCAGTCTTGTCCCTTCCAGAAAAAATTCGACAAGTGTCGAAATAATTTGGATCTGGCAAAATTGAACTGGAAATTCAGAGTCACGTCAATCCTGATGCATGTGCCCATTTCGCAAAAGTCCTCGAAAGTATGCAATTTTACCCCACAGATTTTCTTGGTATTAATTGATTATTAGAATAACAGACATTTCATTGCAACTAATTTCATCTCCAGTTCACCACCCCTCGAATGGCCCAGATAAGCCCACCTGTGAAATAAAGAGAAACATTGGTTTAATCGGTCTCTGCTCATTGTTACGCTACCACATTAGAACTGCTATCCTACCTTATCTTAGACTTGTACCCACAGCCTATCATTGCGGTCCACCAGAACCCGTGGAGTGGACTCAAAAGCGGACTCTCGTCCACCCACCATTAATTGCCACTGGACTCCGAGTTCCCATAGCCAAGAACCCGGAAGTAAAACAAACCAAATCGATCATTATGTCAATATGCATTAGCATATTACAATAACCCTTTTGACAATATGCTGCTTAGCATTCGCTCAGTTCTATTACCAGGCCACGACATGCGATATACGCAACCCCATGTTACTCTTGTCAGTTAATTTACTAAGAAATTTCATTGCATCGGGATGGTTCTTTATTTGCTTTCTTTCCACGGTGAATTGATGACACATCGTCACAAAGTCGAGGTTGTTAAAGTTGAGGTTTTACCTAGGATCAGTTCAGAGTATTGTAAAATCATAAAAATTTTACTTAAAATGAAGAAAAAAGTTTTATAATTAAAAAAATAAAAATTAACCGATCACAATAATATGCAACTTAATAATCTAATTTCAACCTCATACAATATATCAATTCAAGAATTAAAATAATAATAATAATAAAAACATGATATTTTCATGCTTTGATTGATAAAGAAAAAAATAATTGAAAAGAAAAATAGAATGAATAACTATAAATCCAATCAAAATTAATTTATATTATATTATATTTCATCATATATAATTAAGTAATATTTAATATTTATATATTATTATTATTATATAATAATATGTTCTATTCTCAACTTTTTTTTTAAGCAGTGGTTAAACTCTTTTTAATATAATATTATTAATCACATTTACTAACTATTTAGTATGATTGACATAAACAAAATCATTAATGATTGTCATTTTAATGAGACTGAACAATAGAAAATGAGATATTAGAAGTTAATTAATTACTTTTTTTTTTCTTTTTTAACGATCTTACTGAGATTTTACCGATATTACAAAATTCTACTTACAATTCTGAAGAGTCAGATTCTACTTGATCCTACCAAGAAACAATTTTTTATGCAATTCAAATTGTTGGAAGAATTTAGGATCGTAAAATCACACAATCTTACAATCCTGATTGCGATTCTAACAAACAAGGACAAAGCAGGAACAGCAACAAACAAAATAAACCAAAAACTAAACAAAATAGCACGCGGGAAAGGATATATCTAATGCCGCCCATCCAATGCTTATTTTCATGATACAAGTCATTTGAACCGTGCCCCAATCCCCTAGCTAGCGTTTGTGATGTGAGATTGCACTGATGTGCATGTGCTATTACTGATAAAACTAGTAGCTTCTCATAGCAGAAATTTTATCAAGAGTTCAAACAGAAGTTCACAGGTTACGAGGGCAAACGAATTTTGAACACAAGCTGAAAAGAGACAGCCAATTGGGGACACATAGCACTAGATGGACAAGGTAGCAGTGCAATTAGAACAGCCTTTTATTCAGAATACCAACTGGTGATCTTATAACAAAAATTAAGCTGTATATGATGCCGAACCCCAGCACCCTTCAAGAAACCACAAATGGTAGAAAAAGAAAACATCTTCAACTGGGAAAACCATATATTTCATTCAAAACAAGAGCGCACTACAATCTATAATCAGTCAAATGAAGCAATAGAAAAATATTTATTTCTTGTGACCTTGAAATTCCAATAAATCTGACCCTCATATAAATCATGTTCTGGATGTTTCTACTTTAATGTTTTCAATCACTACAAGGAACCAAATTTCTTCTACGGGAATAATGGATTAGAAAGCATAAGATTGCTTTCAAAACTCTTTAATTATTCTGTCCAGCATAGAGACAATAAGAGAAAGGTGGGGCTCATAACAATAAGCACTTGAGGCAAAACAACGAATGGTATCCAGAAGGAATTAAAAACTTGACTCTCTTGCCTTTTTTTTTCTCACTTTGTTCTGATAGCAAACTGACAACTTAATGGCAAATTATTGGCCAAAGTCACATCACAATATTATCTCACACATATGCTCGAGGACATAGCCCCAACAATAACTAAGGAAAATATGCTCAAGGAAATGAAAATGCCATATCCAAATCTTGAAGGTATCAGTAATTTAGGCAAGAAGAATTAAGCAGTTGTTTAAAAGAGGCTTCAAAGGTGCTATATACTGTGAAGGCAATAATTTGCCCACTTGCTCCACTACAAATCTATTTCCACATATTGAAAGGATAAGCCGCTGATGAAGTACAAAGTTATTGCAAACAGTATATGGTGAGCAGAAAAGTATTAGAAATTTTGTAATCACCTCAAAGTCCAGACTGGTGGCAGCAGGTAAACTCTGAAGAGCAAAACCACCATACATATGGGCAGCACTTTTGTAGTCTAGGAATTTAAACATTTGGACCATTTCCAGGAATTTGTGAATAATTAAATCAACTCTTTCTAATCCAGTCGTCTCCTCCTAGGTGCACGAGAATCCCCACTGTCAACATCTGAGATTCTCAAAGCATCATGTCTTCTTCTGGAAGAAGATGTTGAAAGGGAAACCATAGAATCAATTTCCACAGCCGTGTCCATTTGACTCTCTGAGTTTATAACTGCAGCAATGCTTGAGAAAGAATCTCTATCATCAACAGGCTGGGGCTGCTCCTGATTCCTCCCTACAGGATGATTTCGAAAGTCTGCATCAGCTAACCTTCCAGCTGGACTCAATGCAGGGGAAAATGAAGAGTGATTTGAAGATCTTTGAGATTGTGCTTGTGATCTCCTGAGCAAAGGTGACTCAAGCCTGCGAGCAGGACCTGCCTCAGGGTTAGTCATGCCATTCTGTGTTAAATCCACCATATCATCGGGAGGCGTGATTGGATTCTGCTCAGCACGCATTCCCCTATACGTCATAATCCTATTTAGGAAGGAATTGGTCCTATCTGCCATTTCACGAGTGCCATTTGATTCATGAAATCTACTTCCAAGACGCCGAATCATCTCTTCCACAGGGAAACTAAAGGAACTCCTCTGAATGGTTTGCCTCAGACTCTCAACTCGCCTTGCTTGGGGCCTTAATGGGACCTCAAGACTTGGATCCTCCTCAGGCTGGCGAGTATTAGACCCACGGCCATAAATTGGGGTCACATTCTTGGTGGTTACCTCTCCCTTGCATACTGGACATTCTTTTGCATCTGAATGCACATGTAACCATTGGTACAAGCATGGCCAACAAAACAAGTGACCACAACAAGTGACAACTGGGTCTGTAGCCAAATCTAAACATATATTACAATCAAAGAAGCTCCCATCATTGGCAGTTCCCTTCTCAACATCACTTTTCTTCTCTGAAACCTCATCTTCCAAAAATCCACTATTATTTTCACACATTTTGGGAACCTCATTAGTTCTTTCTTCAGCAGCAACACTACCCTCTCCAGTCTGCAATGTGCTAACATTGCCAGAATTTTCTATTAATTGATTCAATTCCACTGAAAGAGTTTGTGTTTCATGTGGGATTTGAACTTGTCGCCATCGCCGACGCTGTCGAGCCCTAATTCTAACAGCTTCCCTAATCCTTTCAATAGGTTCCGCAACAGCTTCCCTAATGATTCCAATTCGGTCATTAACAACTTCCCTAATTCTCTCAACAGGGTTATCAATCCAATCATCCAGATTCACTGGTTCACTTGGCAATGACACTGACCCTGCCTCAGGAGCAGGGCCCAGATTCAAATCAAGGTTCATGATATCAGATGTCTCTTCATCCATTGCAAAATAAATAATCCAAGATTAGAAAACCTGAAATTTGACAAATTTGAACAACTTCATACAAAGAATCCAGCAATCTCCGGAAAGGAACAACCCAAGATAAACCCACGCTCATCACAATTGCAACAAACCCCAATTAACCACTTAAAAAAGAAGAAACACCAGTTAAAAAAGCCCCAACTTTGCGACATAAATGAAGGAACCCAGGTCAGAAAACCCAACATTTATCACAAATTACAAAAGGCCATATGAGAAAATCAATAAATTGGCTTAGAAACCAAATAACAATCCAAAGAAATGTCATAATTTCATCACATATTATCAAAACCCCAAAACATTACCATGAATGAACCCTTGTCTTCGGTCAACAAGATGGCAAATTAAAATCACGACGTTTGCACACAAAAAAAAAAAAAAAAAAAAAAAAGGATCCTGAATGGGACAAGAACAAGAGATTCATTAAGTTTAAAGAAGCAAATAATTGCGAGAATTGTTATGAGAATTAAAAAGAAGATGGATTATTAGAAACCTGGGAACTTTAAAAGATGCGATTTTCAGACTATTAGAGGCCTGGGAACTTTAAAAGATGCGATCTTTAGATGATCGGCTTGAGACTCGTTGCTGACCAGATGTTGACTCGGCTCCGAGTTGACCCGCCATGCGCTCTCCTGCTCCTACCTCTTGCTTTTGATTACCAATCTAATCTCATCTTTCAGAGAGAGAGAGGGCTAGACGATTGTGTTAATTGCGAAAGGAAATTTCTTTGGATTGTGAAATGAATTTACTTCCCACGCCTACGGAAGGAGAGGAGAGATGGAAAGAGAATTGTATGTATTAGACTTTTGGTTGGAATGCTGGGTCTTGTAATCGAATGGTGGATATGGCTCAAGTCCTTATTCATTTTATCGAGTTGGACGGCTCAGATTGATTGTTTGGATTGTTTTTCAATGGTAGATCCTACACGATGGCTCGTTGCCTAATTCCGATTAGACAAATTGTTTGACCAACTTTTTTCCTTTTCCTTTTCCCTTTTAAAAAAAAAAAAAAAAAATTGGGGAAATGAAAAGGGTGACAGGCCTTTTTCTTTAAAAACAAACAAATAAATAAAATTAACAAGTTGTCCAAAGATAATTGATGAAGTGAACTTTCCTTATCAATGAATTCATAGAAGAGTTTCTTTAATAATGAATAAGACAATTATTACAAACTTGTTTTATGGATAAATTACTGAATAAGCATTACATATGTGTGAAAAAAAAATCCACACTCTATTCCAGAAGTATTGTACTATCTAAAATTGATTGACGGAATAAATTCTAAATTATATAAAATGCGGTGAAAAATATTTCGGAGTTCATCTGGTCGCAGCCCCATAAAATGAATTTTGCTATACGGATGGACAAGGAACAAAAACTCATCTCGACGTGGCTTTGGCCCAGGCTTGAACTAAAATAATTCTATATTGTGAGAATGGTAAATAAAGAGCGAGATTGAGTTATGCCGAGGGGGCCCCACGTGGGAAGAAACCTTTAAACGGGCCGTCTTGTCACGTGGGAAACCAACATTTTTCTGTATAGATTGTTTTTTTGTTTTTTTCCTATGTTCGGTGGAGAGGCATTGAGACGTGAATTGAATTTAATGCTTACCAAAATGAAAATACGAAGGACAATGAAAGTTTGGGGATTCAAATGAACATTTTTGACAAGTTTGGTGAATGAACGTGCCTTTCATCCTTTAAAACATAGTAACAGTGGAAAACACGTCCATGTTATTTTCAACTTCCAATCAAAACAAGCTTACTTGCAGCACTACGATCAGAAATAACAACCCTGCCTTTTAGTTTTATTAATAAGACCCCGGCTGTCTTCACTTCTTTTTCTAAGCAACGAGTCCATCAATTTCGTGGCCTAACTCCCATTGACTTTCTTGCAATCTGATCTAATCTCCCCGTTGCTTCCCGTTAAGGGGCTAATATTCCCCATATTAATCATGGACTGAGCAAAGCTCTGGAAGAAGGCGGTTTGGTTACCGGCAAAATTGTTAACAATAGCGATCGTGGCAGCGCCAGTTGTGGAAAATAACTCTTGGTCTGATCGGAGAAGGCCTCGTCTGTTTTGAAGATTGGCGAAATAATTATTATCAAAACCATTTGGGGTTGTGGGATCAAGGTTGGCTAGTGTGGTTCCGCTCCCATTCTGTGGACATAGCTGCTGCAGAGTTGTTAAGTATGTTGAGTTTAACGTCGGGTCAGGGTTGCCCGTGCCACTAAAATTGAACAGCCGGCCGCTGAATGTTCTACACTGAGCACGTCCGAACGTGTGTGCACCTAGAAATTTGTCGAATTTTAGTATAGCAGCAGCATATAGTTTGTGAATCAAAACAGGATCAGGGGTCACTAGAAGTGAATTTACCAGACAAAGCAACGAGATCATTAGTGTTTAGACCAACAGCAGAGAACTTGGCAGTTAGGTTGGTCAGGGTTTCAAATGGACCGGGAATAGATGAATTAGCTCCAGACTGATTCGCAGTTAGGCTGTCTCTTCTTCCCAGCAGTACATTCCATGAAGGGCCTCCTGACTACAAGCATCAAACACCCATTTACAAGCACAGTTACTTGCTAATGCATACATATTAAATGAAAAAATTGATCATTCTATTGACTCACCAAAGAAACGGAAGCCTCAGCGGCAAGTGCTAGGATGTCGGCGCAGGAGACAATACCACTGCAAGAATTCTCGACGGCAGTCTTGATATTGTCAACAACATTGAAACCCCGGGTGGAGTTAACGTTGGGGGCTGCAAATTTCTCACTCAGTATGGTGGTAGTGTTGTCTAGCAAAATTGAACCGTCACATCCCTACAGACACCCAAAAAAAAAAAAAAAAGAAACAGAACTCTTAATCATTAAGTACACTAGAGTAATGTTTTAAGAAAGTTAAAGAGAGTAAATTGAGGTTACATCAACAAAGCAATCATGGAAATGGAGGCGAATGAGGCTGGCGCCAATGCGGGAATCAGATTGTAAAGCCTGTTGAACAACGCCGCGAACTATGCTCGACACATTTGGGCACGTACTATTATAAAATGTAGCACTTAGTTGACCATTAGATTGGTGCAGCAGCGCTAGCAGAAGAATAGTCAAAAACAAAGAGCTAGCTGAAGTAGCAGATGAGGGAAGAGTATACATTGCCATTTTCTCTCCAGGGGGTTCTATTCCTCTCACTTTGGCATTAGAGAGAATGCCACTGTCGGCAATTTATAGAGAATGGTCTTAAAGCATGGTACTTCGACACATTTGTGATATGAAAAGCTCATCCACCAATTAAAAAAAACAATACAATAAAATAAACTCATGCTTTAAGCAAGCTAGCCATTGAACATGCTAGCTATTAACCATTATCAAACCCGCCATTACTGACACTGACCTCCTTGCCTTTATCTCTTCTCTTTCTTATATTATTGTACGTGGGAAGTTTCAAATATATAAAGCTTGCCGACCGCTGACATGGACCTCCTTGCCTTTTTCCCTTCTCTCTCCTGCATTATTATACGTGGGAATTTTCAAAGACAGGAGGATTGGTTGAAAAAATGGTCAAGTAACAGTCGAAGAAGGAGATGAACGCGTGAGCAATTATCAAATTTAATTTTAAAAATGCAATCGCTTTCATGTTCCATTTCCATCGTTGAAAATTAAACCTTCCCCAAAGTTTCGAAGCTAGAAGTCCCATTTGAGGTTATATTGGTGCAGGTCCATATATGGTGCAGTGCTGTATTCCTTCTAGGCTGAGATTAAGCGAGAATCGAGCATGTTGACCACTTGGGAGGCATGCCCGAAATTGAAATGTTTGCAAGCCTGGGCATTTGGACTCGTTGCAAATTCCCAATTCGCAACATATTCCCAATTTGAACGGTTCACTCAATCCTGTGCTATGCTATCTTGGACTCGTTGCAGAACCGTGTGCATAAAGTGAAAGAGTAGAAGCCTCTTTTTCAGTACCTTGGACAACATTCCCCCCCCCCCCCCCCGCAATTATAGGGAGGGAAGGTTTGGTAGGTCCAACGTGCACATTTTTTAAAGAGTGCCAGGGTGTTCCATTAAGAACAACCCAAAAATTGTGCCGTGCGATATTGATGATAAACAAAAAAAGAAGTTTGACTATGTACCTTATACACGGCGAACATTCTCTCATACATGAGCTGAGATGAAGGCATGTTTGAGATTCAGTCATGCGATCACCCGTCAGAACACATCTACCACAAACTTGATTCACTTTAAAATTTGCTGGGTAATTATGAATGTCGCTATAGTTTGCTTTCATGATAGAGTAATTATTGTATGAAATAGTCTTACCAACTCTGAGTTAGACTATTTTAGGAGGTGTTGGGTTACATATATAAATTTGTAGGTATATATATTGTTGTTGTAAAAATAAGTCTATGTTAAAAATAAAATAATTTTTTTTAGATCATATATTTATTATTATATATTTTTTTAACATAAAATTTGTCTTTATAATAATATGATAATGTAAAAATAAATTAATTAGTAATATAAAATAAATAATTTTTTTAATTATATATTTAATATTAATTTTTTTAAAACGAAATTCATTTTAATAATAGTATAATCATATTATAACGAATTATTTTATAAGATAAAATAAAATACATTAAACTATCATTTATATTATTAAAATTAAATTATTAAAAAATTTATATATTATATAGAATTATTTTATAAGATAAAAAAATATATTTTTTATTTTTAATTAAAAAATTAATATATATATATATATAATTAATGATCTAAGAATTGTTTAATTAAAAAAAATATTTCTTAAATTTAATAAATATAATTTTTCATATATATTTTTTATAATTATTAAGTAAATTTAATGACATATTTAATTTTTATTGTGGACCCAAATTAGAATTCTTCGGGCCAGAGTATACCATTTAAATTAGTCACTTTTCCTTCTACTACAGGACGAAAATATTTTCCACTTCATTTTTCTTACGTTACACAGTTACAAAATCACTTTATTTGCTTGTAAAATTCGAACAGTTTCTAAAATTAGAAGAACGTCAAATGTTTTCAAACTATAAAAAGCAGTTATGTAAACTGGAAAATATTTTTTTTAACTCTTTTTTTTTTTTTTGGGCCTCTAGTAAACAAAATATCCAATTTCCTGTTTCTGGAAAATTTTGTGCAATTACAAACAGTTGTCTAACACTCAATTGTTTCAGAAGCCATCGCATGCTGGCTAAGACTGGGCCTTCCACCACAGGGCGACGAGGGCATTATGAGAGAGAGTATAAAGGCAAATTCTTAAGTGGGTCTAAACCCAATTATTTTTCTTAATAAAAAAAAAAAAAAAAAAAACGCTTCTGTTGATTTTGGGTGGACCGTGCTTACGTGAGGGAGGATTAGAGGGACTTTGGGCTCATTAGTACTGGGCCATCGAGCCCAACTCCTAATACCAACCCAAGGGTGTGTTTGAGTAAATGTTCCTTTTGTAGGTCGTTAAGAGCCCATTTTGGCCTTGGTGGATGTCAAAAGAGAAAACATAGAAATCAATTGTGTACGTGAGCAAGCTTTACAACCTCCTACTGCAATCTGCAGCCAGAGCGTAAAACGGGATACAAAAACAACGCTATCAGCACGCGAAGCTGGTCCCCAATCACTCTTTTTGGGAGGCATAGTGTGTTTATCCTCACCCTTCTTTGCCGCTGCTATGCAACCATATGCATTCCCCACCCCCACCCCTTTACATCGGTCCAAACTAATCCAAGCGGCAATGGGATCCTTCGTTTTAATGACCACGATAACAGCTTTATTTTCCAGATCCATATTTTTTTGTTGCTTTCTGGGTCATGTTACTTTACGAAATTGCGTCATTAGATGGCAATTGTGCACCGAGTCACCGTCATCTCTGATTAAGAGTTTGACAATAGAGATGTCACAATTTGCGTCCATCTTGATAATGTACGTGTAATTGTGCATTGCACCCAGTGGCAAAGGGAAAGCTAATAAATGTAATACAGGTAATGTGCCCATGAGCATGATGGTGACCAAATCAATTGGCCCTGTCGTTCTGATCAGTAATGTCAAAGAATAGCTTGATTTTCAATTTAGCCCAGCAAGCAAATTAATTTGGTTGAATTGCAGAGTCAACCAATTGTAGCTGTTTTTTCTTTTTTTCTTTTCCAAATGTATTTTTTAAGCCTCCAGTACTATTGATACCGAGTGTAGGAAAAAGTAAGTAACCTATCGGCACTGACTCAGTGATTGTGCGATTGCTTGACGGAATCATATCCTAGGAATGAAAAATCGGCAGGCGATTCCGCGGTGGCTAGGTAGCAACAAAGATGAGATTAAGGAAATGCTTCAAAGGTTTAAAAAATAAAGGTTTATGTAGTGGTCCTTGCAATTTTCAGCGGTCACTCAAAGCATTAGATCGTTACTTTTTTTAAAACCTTGTTTTTGAGGTTATAAATTTATAAAACTCAATTATAAAAAAAATATCTAAACAGTTTTTTTTTTTTTTTTTTTTTTTAAGTTGTGTTTAGACCTAAATCAGTTTTCACCCACTTCAAGGCAGGTAGAAAAACAGACTTCACTTGTTCCCAATCCAGAACCTTAATTCAGTTTGAAGCCTCTTTGGGCACGAAAATTCTTGTATATATGCATGTTCCAAGAAAAATCTTGGTTTTATTAGTCTGATGTTTCGCCTTATATATTTAAATTGTTGATGCGCACAATAAGCTTCATTTGAGTTCTTCACCATTTCCAACACATTTTGTTGCAGGTGTAGCAAGTGTCTGTATGTATCATGCTCATCTTGCCTTGATCCAAATAAGTTCATTTCATTTACTAAACTAACGAATCTTCTAACAAAAGGGTGACGCTAGACGGAAAAAACGAAAAAAAAAATAGTTATACTAAAAAATTAATGTTTAATTAAATAAAAGTTGATACTTAATTAAATTTTAAATTTTTTTTAAATTCATCAAAAAAAATATAATAAAATTTTAAAAAAAAATCAGATATTAAAATATTATAATTTTATAATTAATAAAATACTTTAATCATTAATTTTATATACATATTTACACCTTAAAATTATTTATCTAATTCAAAAATATTTTAATATAAATAAAAAATATTTAATAAATAATTATAAATATTTAAAAATGATTATATATCTTCTTAAATAGTTTAATTAAAATTATTAATTATGTTAAAATATTATAAAAATAATTAAATAAATTATATAATAATAATAATATAATGTATAAAATAATAAATAATAATTTTTTGTGACATGTTTTTAAGTAAAAAAAAAAAAAAAATCATATTAGTTCATAACAAAATTTTAATACACTTAAATATATACATATATATACAGAGAGAGACCCTGGATTATATTTTCTGATTAGAGACCCCGGATTATACTTTCAGATGTTAACTCGTGTCTTCTGTTATTGTGCCGTGCAATGAAGGTAACATTTGGTTCATATGGTCCAAAAATGGTTTGCTCAAGGGTCAATGCTCATGCTGCTCGTGTTAAAAGAGTGAAAGAGACCCAAACAATTGGCCTTGTATGTACGTACTCACGCGGGACAAAAATACGAAACAAAAAAAAAATATTATATAGAAATCAAATTTGAATATAAAGACTAAATAATTAATTGAGTTTGTCTATTAGTTGAGACATATTTCGTATTAAATAATAAATTAATTATAATTAATGATTAAAATTTAATAATATAAAAATTACATCGAATTCGCATGTCAAAGCCTCAATACAAAATACACCGTAGCCTAGCCATAAGCCAAGCCAACTCCGTCATCATACGGGAGCCTCCTGCAGTCACAGAGACGTTTTCCACTTCCTATCGAGTGAAAAAAGAGTCAGTTAAATGTCATATAAATGCGTGGGGCAGAGAGATTGCGAAGATGAGGAGCTACGTGGGGCCCAGGTGAGTGTGGGACCCACACATTCTCAAGACAGCAACTACCGCCATCTTGCACACTGCTCTCCCTCTCTCTCTCTCTCGCTCCAACCTGGCAATCCTCGTCCCTGCTCGTCTTTTTCTTCTCCTTTGACCGGCTACTCCTTCGGCCGGTCGTTCACACGTGTTTCTTACAGACTTTCGGTCTTCTTACGTGCAAGATTCTCACGTCCATATATATTTATTGACCAAAAATCAATAAAAAAATTAAAAAAGAAATAAAGGTAACACTATTCCTATTCCCTACCTTTCTGTGGTGCAACGAATAAAAACTAGAGAGAGAAAGTGAAATGTACTGTTATCACAAGGAGAGAGAAAGATGTTATTATGTTATTAAAGGGCATACAATTTTCCTTGGTGTTGATGTTGTTGGTTTGGTTGTAGTTTTGGGTTTTTGCACTTTCTCTCTATCCCTTTTCTTTCTCTTTCTCTCTCTTTCTTCTCTGAAATAAATCTGACTTGAAAGATCAATTCTTTTCTGCTGTTCCCGCTTGTGTTTTTACTGTCTTCTGGTCTTAAATTTCTCTCCATCAAATCCAAACTCTTTTCACTGAAAACACACACGATCTTGTCTTGTACCGATGAGGATCCGGAACAGAAAGGTGCCCCTTCCTCTATCCTCCCTCTCACCAGTACCCCTCTCAGATCCCCACTTCAGCGGGTCTCCGGTGGTGCAACTCCAACTCCAAGACGACCCACATCAAAATCTCCCTCAAGAAGCCGATAAAGATGCCTCCTTTGATACCCATCCGACCAATCAGCCGATCGGAGGAGGAGGAAGCAACGGCGGGGATTGTTCTGATGGAGATGAGGGGGAACAGGACGAGTCGAAGGTGAGCAGTGATTGTCTGTTTGGTGAGAAAAAACAACTTCAATTCAACCCCCCTTTTATCATTTCTTGGTGTTGATTAACTATTGTGGGTGTCTTTTGGTGGGAGTGCACTTTTCAGTGTATTGTCAGCTAGAAGAGCCATTTTGTTGGATCTATTACCTCTAAAGTTTGATTTGCACCCATCAAAGTTACACCGTGATTCAGTACAATCTGTGTTTTCTTTGTTTTTGATTGAAAGGCTTTGTTGAAAGAAGGAGAGAAACAAGGAGGAGGGGGAGATAAGAGTAATGATACCAGGTAAGAAATAAAGAAAAAGGTTAAAAATAAAACTATATTTTCTACTCTTCTTTTACAAATTCTTGTAGTGAAAAAGACGAGAAAAAGGGAGACCCATAAAATTTTATTTTAATCAATTAAAAAAAATACTGTATATGGAAAACACTGTTTAAGTTGTTTTTCTATCAACTTTGGCTAGCCGCCATAACTTCCCATCTAATAGTATCTGTTAAGCCAAATTTTCTCTATTTTGGCAAACTAATAATATACCCACGAGTGCAATTTCCCATGCGAGGAGATGCTGGCCCTTTTCCGCAATATTTATGCATATGTACGTTTGCTTCCTTTTATCTTTCTGTACATATCCGAGTTACACCCATTTGATTTTCTTGGTATATAATTGTGTGGCTGTAAGTTAATATGATTTGTGGAATTTCTGGGGTCTGGTCTGGTTTGTTTTCAGAAAGGGTCCAAAGGGAAGAATATTGGGTGCAGGAATAGAAACCGTGATTCTTGAACAATCAAATTCTCCGCATCAAGGTAAAAGTTACGTTTTAAAAACATGATTTCAAATTCTACAAAAATCAACCCCAAGAAAGTAATTGCTGTCGTTGTTTTTGCTGCTGTTGGACTGCATTATATATGTAGGAGTTGGGAGATGGTGCGAGGGAGACGAAGCGTTTCCACTAAAGAAGAGAAGAGGGAGCTTCGACAGGAAATCAAATGAAGAAACGATAATAGAGAAAGATAAGAAAATGAAGACGAAGATGAACAAGAAATGTGTGCAACAAAATGGGAATCAAGGAGAAGAAAGCGAGGATAAGGAAACCAAAGAGAGGTTGGATCATGGCATTAGTGCTAGTGGTATTGGTGCAAAAAAGAGGGGTAGAGGTGGTGCTCTCATGGAGGGATCTCGGTGCAGTCGCGTCAATGGGAGAGGATGGAGGTGCTGCCAACAGACCCTTGTGGGATACTCTCTTTGCGAGCATCATTTGGGCAAGGGGAGGCTGAGAAGCATGAACAGTGTTCGAAGCCGTTCAGTGGCTACCAGTACTGCTGCTGCCAAAAACTCCAAGTCGTCCCAGCCACTATCGAGCCCCCAATTCTCTCTAGAAGAAAACGGACCAACGAAACAGACCTTGTATGACAATAAAGTTGATGGTGAAGTGGAAGGTGGAGAAGAGAAGAAGCCAGTAATGGTTGCTGCAAAGAAGAAGATGAAACTTGGTACCGTCAAAGCCCGGTCAATGAGCAGCTTGTTGGGCCAAGCTGATAATTCGATTGCAGTGGCAGAGAATAACAAGTAGGTGAAGCCTAAGAAGGTTAAAATTGGATCATTTCATGCTGTAAAGTTTTCGTTAAGTTCTTGTTGAACTTAGTGCAACATACTAGTCTCCTTGTAATTCTCAAAATGGCTGGATGATGAAGTTTTTCTTAGTTCTTGTGTACTATGGATACTCAGAGATCATATTTTGATATATGAAACAATTAGACGAAGTCTATTGAAATTGCAAACATCAGCAAACTATATGAAAGCCAATTATCCTCCATTGCATATATCTGTTTATCAGACTAAGTTATCTGTCGCAGTTTGTCTAACGAAAGAATGAAGTCAACATCGGGTTGTTCTTGATTTGGAATTTATCATAAACAATTATGATATTTCTTTGGTTCTTTAAATAACGTAGGGAAATTTTGGGCATTTAGGCATTAATTTTTTCGACTTGTTATAAAGTGACGAAATCCTTCTGTGACAAGCCATGCTAAAGAAATGGCCAACAAAAATGACTGCCAAGCTACAGACTTTAGATTGAGACATTCCACAAGTTGCTAATCTCGCATTCATTCATTCATTCACCAGAGACATTCCGCGAGAAAAAGCCATGTAAGACAGAATGCTTATTCTTCACATGGAGATGCAAGGACCATTCTTTTAACCAATGGCTGCGAGGAAATTAAAGCAGCAGTAAGTGGCTGCCCAAACATTTGAAAGAACATTCCAGCTTGATTCAGGGATTCAACACATGAAAAAGGACGTTATAGCCATGAAAGAATTAATACTCAAGAAACACTCAATCATGCAAGCGGAATTGTACTGAAATGGAAGTGCAGCGCAATATTCAACCGAGTTATTTAGAATCAATTGCACTGCAATATATGCAATGCCCCATCCATTACTTAGAGGCACTTTTACTTTGAGCTGCTTGCCGAGAGCGAAGTGTGCATATATTTGGTTTCTAGCTTAGGCCGGAGGTCGGGCGGGGCTGCATGGTGGACTGGCCTTGCATTTAAAAGTGGTGCTTTCACAATTTACGGCCGAGAAAGATGTGCCCCTCAGCAAATAAGCAATTTAGTGGTGGTTATTGGTTAATATCTTTAATGTCCAGTACGATGACTGCTTCTGCTAGTCACTCAATAGAGTTTCTCACCTGCAGATCGCATCCCATCGTATCTTTGATCAATGAAATAATATACTCGATTGCTTGTCCCCCAGAAGAAGTAATACGTATCTGTACATACAAAAGAAAGGTAACGGATATGCGTATATATATTGAATTAATTGGCTCTTGACTGTAAAGCAAACTTCATACTCTCATTAATTATGAAAAATGTACGAATGCTTAAACTTTTCTTTGAGCAATATTATGCATTGCACATACACAGATATGCGGTCGAAGTTGGTTAAAGATGCTGCATCAGTCAAGTGTGCATGGAGAGAATCATGTACAACAGTTATACGAATATTATTCTAAGAATGAAATATATAATCTCATTGTAGTCAATTGCCTTACCACCATACACACACACACACACACACACACAACCTTTATTCAATTTGCAAGTGTAACCTTAATGTAGAACTGCAATAAAGGACGTTGCAGCCCATGTACACATTTTCAATTGTAAGCACAACAAGGCTTTACTACTGGAAAAAGGTATCCAGAGATTCCTGCACTGTGAAATTTAAGAAAAGATGTATACAATCGTATCTTGTTTTTCACTAAAATACTCAAAATCGATGAGAATGCATTATGGATTTTTGTAGCTCAAACCACGACTTTTGACCTCCATTTGGTTATCTCATAGAGGCATTGATCATATTCTATCCAATCGTCGCCGTTGAGACACTTAATGATTAAGAACGTGCACTTCCAAATTAAGGTTTTGATTTGATTCCACTAAGCACGGTGAGAGGGATTCGCAATCTTTATTTTCTAGCTTGCAACTCATTAGGTAGTCCTGGACTTCATTGTTTCTTGGTTAACCTTTAACTTTCATAATTGCACTGTTAGGAATAGATCTAGCTGTTAATTAGACCTTCGTGCTTTTAGCATGGTTAGATGTTCCCCTTTTACTTTGGATGCAAGAATCCAATTTCGTTAGACAAATCCTGAAAAGCACAAAACCAGAGAAAGTATATATTTATTTGGTGAAATCGGTTAAATTAGCCATCTTTTGTTAAATACTTCCATACGAAACAATAAAGAAATTGTTTCCCACATCAACATGGCCCCGCAGCCCATAATTTACCCGCTCTAGCGCTGTCCATTCCATTGCCTTCTTTTCAGCGCACCGGTCAACCCGGTTGCCCTCTAGATAGATGCAAGCTCGGCCACTCGTGCCTGACCCCCCTCCCCCCCCCCGCCCCGGGGGGTATGGCACCTACACTTTTATACAATTATATAATGTCCAATTGTGTGATGTAGCAAATAAAAAAGTTGGAAAGAGAGAGAGAAAGAGACTTGACTTGACTCAATTGAAGGTGAAAATTCTTCGGTGGTGTTGGTATCCTTCACCACCAACCACATATGGATCAAAAGATGCCAGGATAGAGCATAGCATCTTTTCTATGAAATTAATCGCCCAATTTTTTTGTTTCTAGCTGCCAAGGTCTTTGTGGCACTTTCCTTTCCTTTTCTTTTCTTTTCTTCAATAAATTGATGCCCGAAGTAATTTTAGCCATTTATTTTTGTTGGTCTTATGTCAGATTTAGATCGTTCATGATGTGCCGATCCGATCCAATTATGCAAAAAAAAAAAAAAAAGGTGGGATGAAGTTTGAGAGGAATTACAATACTCTCTTTCTACGTATATGCTTTCTACATCCCAATATAGAAGTTCATTGCCAAAAATTAGAGACTTTTGAGTGGTTAAAATCAGGTGATACTCGTTATGTGGTCTTATCCAAAACGCAATAAGTTCATTTGAGAGTTTTTGGTCGAGGCTCAATCATTATTTGTTGTTGGCTTCATCCCTATCACTCTCTCATGGTTTATTTGATTAGATAGAGTGTATTTTCCGCTAAATACAAGTCACTCCAAGGCCAAATTAACACTGTAGTAGTCAATTTTCTTCAGAGATATCTAATTATCAAAAACCAAAAAAAAAAACAGAGAGAGAGAGAGAGAGATAGAGAGAAAGAGAGAGAAATCATCATAGATATCTATTATTGCATTCTTTTAATTTTCTTCCATCAATTGTTTTGGAACTTGACATGATTCGGTTCTGTAAACAAACGCAGTACCACTTAATCAAAATTAATTCTTATTAATTTATCCCTTGCAATGTACTTTCTTTTAAGTACTGTGAATCATATATAAAAACAAATATGTATAATATAAAACTATCAGGAATCAAATTGCAACAGAAATTGCTAATAAGGTGAGTATGTGCCTTCAGATTTCATACTTATTTATAAGACTTAAAGACATTATATTTGTGAATTCAGATCAAAAATCATCTATTAATATTATAATTTAAAGATTCTTATAAAAAAAATTTATCATCTAAATATTGATAGCTCCTAAAATCTTCTTCCCGCCAAGAGGCTTATGATACATAACTTCTTACACGGCACACAATCATTTTTTTTTTTTTTTACTGTGAAAGGAGTCAATATTACGCAGGGGTTCGAAACTAGCGGGATGTGGGGGCTTTACCGTCAGGCTCCTCGGCTGGTTGTCTATAGATTTCATATGTTGGCATAGTCAACCACTTCCCTGACATGTCGTACGGGTTTAATTAGCACCTCAAATCTTCATCCCTTTTTCCCCATGGTATTCCCATTCCAGGTTACATCTGTGTTCCAAATTGAAGTATTTAAAGCACTAAAACTTTATTTTAGTTTAAATACGAGAAGCCCTGACTCACCAAAATGAGTTGGTAAACTCCGGGTCCATGTAGGCTCAAAGACCATCATCATTAATGTTGACTTATCTCAATCCTGTCCCAGAGCCAGTTGTTAATGAGCATATATACTACACGTATGCTGTATAAATATTCGGCCGCGTAATTAAAGAATTCACGGAGCTTGCAACTTGTGATCATCTCACTTTCGTCTTTGTTGCACATAAATAAAATAATATTGTCGTGCTTGGTTAACTCGATACTGCATATTTCTATTTAAATAATAAAATGACTATTTGAGACCAAAAAAAAAAAAAAAAGGTAAATATGTAGATTTAGATGGATGGGCACTCATGTATTTGCATATGAGAAAACAAATTATGCATGCATCCAAAGAAAAAAAAAAAATTACAAATAATGCAGGTACAAAAATCGACTCTGGATGGACAGTACTTGTTAACAAGGTCAAGCGAGTTTCTTATGTAAACCCATTAAATTATGAGATAATTCAATTCCTGAATTCCATCGCCCAGTTTTCTTCAGAGTGGAGCATATGAAAGAAAGTAAAAATTGACTACAACAATTCATGCGTATGCGTGTTAGAAAAAACTGTGTCGTTCCAACATTGTTCACGTCTTCTATGCACAAGAACTTCTCTGCACAGCCAAAAGACACGGGCAGTCTCTTGCTCTTCTCTCTCTAGACCCCACTTCGTGTTTGATCATGACAAAGGGGATAGAATGAATTGAGGCTAAATCAATGTTAAACCTATTTTTTTTTATTATTATTGTTTGGACTAATTGGTTAATATAATTATTGATGCAGGGGATAAATTCATTGTTGGGGTGCGGGAGGGGTGATAATACAGGCTGTTTTACAGTCAAGTCGTACTGTCGGCTATTGGATGAGATGTTAAAATACAATCTAACTTGAACCCGTTCAAAAAATAGATTCAAAGATCCGTTTCTTCAACCCGAATCTGTAAATGACCCTACTCCGAAGAAATATGATTGGCAATCTGTTATTCCTTTTATCAACTTATGAAAATGGGCCTGGCTCTGGCCACCGTCTGGGTGTCTTTATCTTGGAAACTCTCTGTCGTCTTTAATATGACAGGCATAACAACACTTTTTCCCAGTATTAGGAAGAAAAAGAAGCTCTGTCATTTCGAACTTTAACCTACAAATAAATTTATAAAGAATTGACTATAAATTTAATTAAAATTGATTATATAAATATTTTTTCGTCTCTTTGTTTTGTCTCATACTAAATTAAGTGTGCCATTTAATTATTTTAAATTTTTTAAAATCAATCTTAGTCTTTCTTTTCCTCTCTTTTCACTATTTATCTTAATTTAACCACCTCTTTTAATTAGAACATTTGTGAGTCCAAACGCTACCCCCTTAATTTATCTATCTTTAATTTTAATTTTCCTCAATTAACCACACATCTATCTAAATATTTTTATTTTTGTAATGCTTTTTTTTTTTTGGAGTACATTATTGTTTCACCAACTCAAAGCAATTATCATAAAAAAAAATCATTAATCTAATTTTTGTCCAATAAAATTTATCTTTCAATTTAATAAGAGTTTTGTGTGACACATCTCCATTTTACCCTTACGTTACAAAATATGTTTTCTTCTATATTATCATTTTTTTTTTAAATAATAAAATTTATCACATTACAAAATTATTATCTCATATAATTTAATAGTCTACTTTATCATATTTTTATACAAACCAACCTAAAATTTGTAAATTTTAGTATATTACTTCATATATCTAATTTGTGCTTTAGTCTCCCTATAATCTCATTTATTAAGATAATATCATCAGTAAATAACATATAATACCACACATCATCTTAAAGAGGATTAGTCAAGACATTCATGACTAGGACAAATAGAAAACGATCTTGCAAACCATAATTGAGCGATGCCAAGAGCGCCAACATTTATATATATATATATATATATATTAATTTATCAAAAAATGCTTTTAATTGTCAGCGTTATTCTTTTCCTGTTGGGGCCCATAATTTTTATTTTCTATGGTTGGCTACAGTTGCTTCTCAAAATTCAAATATGGGACTATGTACATTTTCTTTCTTTCTTTTTGTTTTTTAGGGAGACTAGGGATATTTTCATTTCAGTTACAAAGTATAATATAGAATACTAATTAATCCCATAAATTAATTTTTATTTGTCAAAAATGACAATTAAATACAAAAATAAGTACAATATGGTTTCTCTTAGCCATAAAAACTATGAGATCAAGTCCTCAATTATTCAATTAAAAATTTTAAATTGTTAGATAAGACTTAAAAATAAATTATATATTAAAATTTAAGATAAAAAACTGTTTACCGTTACATCAAGAGGAAGCTAGAAAGGGAAAGCTATCATCTATCTATCACTGCCCCCCCCCCCTCCGTCCCACTTGTCTTGCCATCACAATTGCCTTTTTCTTTTTCGTATCTTTAACTGGACCTTGATTATTTATTAAAAAAAAAACAGAGACCTTGATTAAGTGAATTAAGGAGAATATTCTCGGCACTGATTGGAATGAAAGGAGTGAAAAAAAAAACGTTGTGCTTTTACCATGCATGGAGGTCTATCCCTTCTCGCAAGCAATTGGAACCTTTATATGTAATGAAAAAACAACAGTTCAACTACAACGAACATAACGCTGCATATATAACTAGTCAACTATGTTATCCTTCCTTCATTTTATATATATATATATATATAAAATAAACAGAGAAGAAATTGTACGTCTATGTTTTCTTTCTTGACATATTTTCTATTTGAATTCATCCAATCAAAGAGAACCATTAGCCAAACATGCCCTTCCATAGTAAATTTTTGCTTCATATTTTGACGAGCCTTTTTTTAACGGCCTGAAATTTTACTAGGGCCAAGGAACATCATTTAACCCAACGGATAGAAATTATGCTTAGCCATCACTCCACGTTAAAGGCAGACATTTCTCCTTTTTTTTTTTTTTTTTCTTTTTTTGAGTGGTTAAAGGCAGACATTCTTAATTATTTGGCATCTGGATTTAGCTCATTTTAGCAGTCAATCTTAACAAAACTTAATCATGATCCCAATGAGCTTTAATCTCAAGCAATTTCAAAACATTATGAGTTTCATAGGAAAATTGTACAAGTATACTTAGGCAGAACCTTTACAGAGAGAAAATATGTATTCATGTCATGTGTCATCTAGTGATAGAAAAAAAAAAAAACAAAAAACAAAAAAAAACTACTCCACGTGATGTGCCAACTTAATAATAAATAAAATTCTTAGAACACTAACAATATCGCTTGATCATTAATTAAGCCACGAAGTTGGAATTGCTGTGAGAGGGGATCAAGATTAGTTGACATGTTGATTTCAGGGAAGCGCAGCTTAAGATAGAGCTAATCCAATTAACTTTGCAAGCTAATTTAGAAGCCAAACCTAGTGATTCGAGAATTGGAGCTCCCTGGATTGTCACACAACTGAAACGGAATTTGCAAGGAAAGCATGGTGCATTTGCATAATTAAAGCCTTTATTATGTGTTCGTAGCGGATATCATGAAGGATCTTTGGTGGATTAATATTCAACTTATTATACATGTCCTTAGTTGATCTCAAAATTCTCTCTCTTTCAGAAAATTATCTCAAATTATCATTCATTAATGAAGCACAGTTTTCATCTTTCATCTTATAACAACAATACTACTGTAGTATGTTTATAATTACCAGTTTCCAGGCAGTTTGTTTTGAACCCATCTTCTCTGCATAGGAAGAGAAACGATAGGAATGCTAACAATTTGAACTCTTTTTTCTTTTTTTTTTCTAATCAAATTATACTACTGGTTTTGTGGTTGTGACCAGAATATATTTTCTTTGAATTTATTCATTCACACAAGCAAACAAAGAAAATTCCTTTGCAAAATCAATAAAAATTTACGGATTCATGTCATGTATGGCATCTTTTAATCATGACCTTAATAAAACGGTTTTGCTCCAGAAACAAACTTAATAAAATCAACAAAAATGTAGTTTTCTCAGAAAGTTTCCTTATTTGTTCGTAAATTCCCCTTCCGTCCTTTTTATTTTCATAAATCGTCTTTGCAAAAACACCAAAGAGTTGCATACAAAGAAAAAAAAAATCAGAGTATCCTTTATGAGTAGCATGCCAATACAAGGAGAATGCTGATCAGAAGACAAACCTCAGCAATCTAATCGAAGCCATGATCTCCTGAAGTGCCTCTCCTGCGATGGGATAAAAAAAAAACTGGTCAAGTTACATATTTAAGCCAGAAAAATAGATTTCTCATTATAACCAGAGAAAAAAAAAAAAAAAGAGAACGCCAAAAAAAAAAAGGGCAGAATAAATATAGTGCAATAATTAATTATATAATTAAAGGCCATAATTATATTTAGTTCACCTTGTCTATGATTTACGGGTTATCTTAATAGAACTCTGTTTCTTTAGTATTCTGACCATAAAGCAAAAGGCCATAAAGCCGAAGCACTAAAAAATATTATAAAATATAACGAAAATGGTAAATAAAACACATTAATAATTGAAGTTTGTTTGAAAGAGATTTTTTGTCATCAACAACGTTTTTAGCAAACATCTATTTGTTTCCCATTAGGAATATCCGAAGTGGAAGCAGAAGAGTCCTAACTACCGATTGCACTAGATGGGACTAGGCGTAATGCAATAAATATGGCAGTCAAGCAAGCCTAAGCAACCTTCAGTGCTCATCAGCCACCGCGATGGCGCTGCTTTCCTGGCCCAACAAGTTGCTTATCGACCGAGCTTTGATGACTGTGCCAAGCTTCATCTTCTTCTTCACTGTCAACCGTGGCTTCTTCACATCTTCTTCTTTACCACCATCTTTGTTGCTTGAAGTCAGTAAATATTTTGCTTCTTCTTCCTCTGATAGCAATGAGGATCTCGACAATGGTCGAGACTCAGCCCTCTTCAATGCGGATCGGCTTCGAACGCTAGTCAGGCTTCTTAATCTTCCTTTACCCAAGTGATGCTCACAAAGTGAGTATCCCACAAGGGTTTGTTGGCAGCACCTCCAACCTCTCCCATTAACACGACTGCACCGCGATCCTCCCACGAGTACCGCATCAATTTCCCTACTTCTCTTTCTTGCGCTTGTATCGCTACCATTACTGCTATTGCAATCAAAGGCTTTTTTATAATTACCCTTGTTTACGTTTTCCTCTCCACAGTTACCAATTTGCTGCATATATTTCTTGTACATCTTCATCTTCATTTTCTTATCCTTGTGTATTAATGCTGTATTGATATTTTTACTTTCAAAACTCCCTCTTCTCTTCTTCAATGGAATTGGAAACACTCTCTCTCCCTCGTACTGTCTCCCTACCCCTGCAACATAGCCAACACTAACGCAATGATGCATAATAATAAAAACAATGTCAATGATGATATCTTATCTAGAAATTGAGTAAATTGTTAACCTCCCATTTCGATAATATTTACCTTCATGGGAAGTTCTTGATACCTGATGAACCATCTTTCCATTTAATTCTGCTCCCAAGCATCGTCCTTTGCTATAAAAGAAGGTCCACAAACCAAACATACATTAAATTAAGAGAATAAAAACTAAAGACTGAAGTTGTAGATCTTAAGGTGCCCTTATGTCTATTATAGACGGGGACCAGCTGCATCCCAAGCTAATGTGCACCGCAAAAGCGCATTTGACAGTTATCCAAAATAGAGGGTGGCCAGCCAAAAATTTAAAAAGAACACCAAACACTATTTTCAGTTTTCCACTACCAATATTTACCTTTCATTGGTTAAAAGCAAGCAATTTATCTCTCTCTCTTTTCACTCTTCAATTTTAACTACGAGAATTCAAGAAAGCAGAGAAGGGGCAAAGATGTTTCACTTTATGCTATTCTTTCTTACCTGGCATCATTATCAGCACCCATCTCTTTATCTCTCTCTTCCCATCTGCTATTTTTCTGCATCTCAACCAACGATAAAATCACATACCCACTACTCGGTCGTACTTTTTTGATAGTGTGTAATTCAAGTGGGTGCAAATTTACAACAACAGTAAAATCACACAAAATGCCTTGTCTTTGTCTTTCAGATAACAATCACATGGACCACAAGTGCAGTCCTAAATTAAGAATCCACCAAATTGCTAAATAGAGTAGAAAGATTGCTGCTAAAAGAAATGAAAGTACCAACCACGCTATCTTTGGTCATCTCCCCTTTCTCCATTTTCTCATCAAGAGCCACAAGACCATCAGAACAGCCTTGCCCTCCTATCTGTGTAGCAAAGCAGGTAGCTTTACTAGCCTGTCGAGAGTGATATTGATATGGGTCGTCCCTGTGTAGTTGAAGTTGCACCCCGTTAACAATAGGGCTGCTCGAGTAGGGATCCGATAAAGGTACAGGAGAAAGAGAGGAGAGAGGAATGGGGATTTGTCTTTTCCTGATCCTCATCGCTCGCTGAATTGAAAGATAGAGTCTTTGTATCTGCAAAGTTAAATGGTTAAACGGAAGACTCAAGATTGACTAATACATCAGAACTCCCCAAGCAAAAAAGAAGTAATCTTTCGGAAATCAGATTAGAGATAGAAAGAACGGGTGAGAGAGAATGTAAGAAACCAAACACACAACATAACTGCCGCAACAACGACATCAAGACCAATAAGATTCTTGTCCTTGCAAGCCTCTGTCTTTCTCTCTCTCCCTGCTTTTCTCTCTTTTTTTTTCTTTCGGTCTCTCTAGCCTTTTTCTTGTTGCACCACAAGAAATGGCCGGGAGTAGGCTGTGGCTGTTAATGGGGATCGACAGGCTGCGGGGAGATTTGACTGGCTCAAGGGGTAGCCGGTTGCAGGCAGGCACGTAATAAATACTGGAGCGACTCATACAAAAAATCATGCGAGAGAAAGTGGGTCTTCGTACTTTTGGAAGGGAAGAACAGAGATGGGCCTCCTCAGCAGCACGCACTTAAAGCCTCTCTCCAAGTCCCCCTCGCTAATCTTAATCTTCAATTAATTGTTCTGGTTGATCTTCAATTAATTGTTCTTGTTGTTACTGGGTACTTATTACATAAACGTAAAATTAAATTAAAAATTAAAAAAAAAAACGTAAAATAAATATAAATTTATTATGTATAAAAAAATATTAATTATAATAAATATGTATTCATTTCATATTAAATAAATACATAAAATTACATATATGTAATTATAAAATCACAACTTTTATTATTTTAAATTTATAATAATTAGTTTTATATATCTTTAATTTTAATTTTAAAACATAATTAACATACAAATTATAAATTAATATTTAATAATTATAATAATGTTATTTAAATTCAGAATATATCAAATTAAAATAATTATACGTGCAATTTTGTACATCCTAATGAATATATCAAACATCAGCTCGGAAGACCGCGAATAATTGATACGGCCACTCACGACTGCGTATGCGAGAACAATTGGCGCCACGTACAAATAGCCTCATCCTAATTTTTGTTCAAATCATGCCGCATCTAATCTTTTAAATTATATTGCAAAATTAACATTAAGGTTGTTGAAGGCCTGTGGCTTTTATTTTTGATTTTTGATTTTTTATTTTTCTGTGCTTTCAATAAACAGATTAAATTAAACTTTGGAGTTGCATAGATACTTGACTTAATGAATCCTTTCGTTAAGTCGAATTGCCAATTTCAACAGTAAAGGAAAGAAGACATATCAAAGTAAAACAATAAAATAAAAACAATAAAATTAAAGAATTAGTAGATTTCATCCACCCAAGATGGGAGTTTTTTTTTTTTTTTTTTTAATACATTTGTTTGGAAGTAGGCCTATTGTCTTCGTTTTAAATTTGCACTCGTTTATGTCTTTTGTTAACATCAAACTAAAAGGAGAGGCTTTTCTCTTCTTTTTTATCTTTTCAGTTGATATATTTGGTCATCCAAGAAGTATGGATTACGGAAAAGATGAGACTGTGACTTAATGGTCATCAATAACGCTTTACTTGCAAAAACAGAAAAAAAGAAAAAAAGAAAAAAGAAGCCGAGTAAATAATAAAAGAGCCTTTTCTTTGCGTCCATTTCCTCTTTTAAGTGGCGATACTAATCAATCGAACTTAAATTTCAAGGCCCAGTGGGTGTAACCAGCAGCCTTGTAATATGACCAAGTTGGGCCATCCTTTGGCCCAAAACATACTCTGCCAAGCCCCATTGTTCTTAGAGTGATTACTTTATAACGTCATTCTCACCACTTCCATACCAAAAGGATGGCCCATTGTCAGTGTTATTCTCAGACATACAGAGCATGAAACTTTTAACACTGCACTTGACAACGAACTGGAATGATTGTCGGTTTTAGCAGCTCCATTGTCTTTTAGCAACAGTATAAATCCGATAACTATAATTTGCAATAATGCCATCCTTTTCTGGCTTAATTCTAACATGATACTGTTTTTCTTTCCATTTTCCTTACCAAAATTCATGTCATTCACCTAAAAACCTAGCCAAAGAAACCCTCTTTCCAAATACTTTCATTATATATATATATATATATATATCTCGCATAACACTTTTCCAATTTCCGGGTTGCTAGCACCATCTTCACTGCCTTTGCTCCCACTTGAAGGCTAAGATGTATTTTTTTGAAAAATTCGAACATGATAACTTGATATTATGTGCCTCATCCACGTAGTTTTGAATTTGTCATTAGGCTAAATATGAGTGCTTTTTCTAAATACTTGTTTTTATCTATGGCCTTGTTTGATTCCGAAGGCCACTATGCAAAGGAGACATAAAAGACAAGGAACTGAGGAAGCTAACTTGCGAGAATGGTACACAATTGTTCATTTTAATATGCTTTCTTGACACCAGGCAAATTGAGTGATTTGTTCTCTTGTATTTCTTTGTCCATCCATCCTTGACAGATGTAAAATGTATTCAAAGAATATCTTTTAGACAAATGGTGGAAATAAACGGCCAATTTATAACACTACTCCAAAAATCTAATTGATCACGGGACAGCTGGCCCCCTATAACTTTTTGGACTCAGACTGTATCAGCGGGTAAGTATAGTGTTTATACTCATGGGTTTGGTCGACAAAGTGAAATGAAGAAAACTAGAGGTCAAAAGAATGAATGACTTCTCTGTTACAGGAGCCTCCATCCATTTCATGCAATGGATTTTAAAGCAATCCTTAACGCAAGATTCTACCACACAATAATTCAGTTACACAACAACTCTCTTGTACCAAGTAAAAAAGCATAAAACGAAACCAAAGAAAAAGTGCACTGGTCAACACAAAAGGTCACAAGGTACTAGACAATAGGGCCATGAACACCAACAATATGTCCTACCATCCATTATAACGATAAAGTGCGTAACCTTATTGATAAGCAGGAAAAATCTACTCATAGATCATAAATTAATCAACGGCTCTAAACATCGGTTTGGTGGAAGATCTTGAGTATCCACATCTGTGAGAGCTCCACATTCTCTTCCATAATCAGCAGTTTTTATCGGCCTCCATTTTTGATGGTATTTTTTGAACCCCTCTGATGCCTGGAACCACAGCAGCATGTGAAGTGCTTGAACCAAGATGAACTGCTAGAACTTGGCTGCATCCACAGAACCAAAAAATCAAAATAAGAGACATTAACACGGAAAGTAGCATTTTGGATACAATTACGAACGTGCTGATCAAGTTTATTTCTCATGCCCATGCAAATTTGTTCGTAAAAACATGTTATAACTATTTATGTTAATTTAAATTAAAAATTAATTTAAAATAAAAATTTATTATAATAAAAATTTAAATTAAATTTAATTTAAATATTTATTTTTTTATAAAAATATATAATTTATATTATTTATAAATTTTTAAATTATTAATATAAATATTTTTAAATTATTATTAAAATATTATAATTATATATTTATTTTATTATATTAATAAAATTATAATATTTCTTTTATCAATATCATCATAATTATATTTCTAATAATACGAAGAGTTACCTTGTTAACAGTGGTCTCAGAACCCAATCCTAAAACGTTATGCATCAAAATCCAGTGCCAAACGCTACACGCGTATTTAAACTATAGAGGGTGATTTCGATAATTGACCTCAACGAACTTATTCCCAGACGAAATGCGCCTTATTGAAATCCTTCTGAATATCCTCCCATTGCGCAGATTGATCTACGTGCTGGTATTACTTCTAACGCGCCGAATCTGATCCTCCCCTGCTGCTGCTGCTGCTGTTGTTGCCGCCGTTGCTACTGCCACCGCTACGGTTGTTGCCACCGTTGCTGCTGCCGCCGTTGCTGTTGTTGCCATTGTTGTTGTTGACCCTTGAACTCCTTCCACTAGCAGAGCCGGTAAAACGGCAAGTTCAGTTGCATCGGTGATTATTTGGGAGGCTAAATCTCTGCCTCTCCGCCTCTTGTCGTTCGGGAGCTTCCCGGAGACTGCTCGCTGGTGATCTAAAAGAGAAGAGTACATAGAATTGTTGTTAAGGGGTCAGATTGCAAATAATAAAAACTCCAGGTCTAGATTAAAAATAATAAAAGTTTGAGGGTTAGATTGAAAATAATAAAAGTTAGGGGCTAAATAAAAAAAATCATGAATTTCAACATGAACGGCACAATCCTTATTTCAGTTATCGTTCTGGATGAAAAAAATTATAATAGATAGAGTGTGCAGATGAAAGTTTTATTTGACTATAATGAACTATTGAGTATTGTGGAATATGACGTTATAGAATTCACGACAGATGCTACAAAAACACAAAAGGCCAATCATCGAGAGTTAAAAAAAAAAGATAAAAAGGCACTCTATTTCATCCATCAAGGGGTGAATGATGAAATTTTTGAGAAGATTACAGAAGTAATCTCGTCAAAGTAGGCATGAGATATCTTGACGACATCATTCCAAGGTGCAGATGGAGTTAAAAAGGTGAAATTGCAAATCTTACAATGTCAGTTTGAGCTTTTGCAGATAGAAACTTCATAACTAGTTTCAGTTTATATAAGTAGAGTACTTGCCTTAACAAATCAAATGAGAATCTATGAAGAGTAATTGAATAATTAGGTGAAAGTTGAAAAGATCTTGCGAACGCTCACATCACAATATGAGCACATCGTGGTTGCTATAGAAGAAACACATGATTTATCCCAGATGCACATCATGGTTACTATAGAAGAAGCACATGATTTGTCCCAGATGTTTGTTAATGTACTAACAGGCACGTTGCAAGCTCATGAACAACACATGAATGAAAAGTGCACTGAGAAGCCAGTAGAGCAAGTACTTCAAAGTCAGGCTCCTACCAAAAACAATCAAAATGATCAATCAAAGTAGAGGCAAGATTCTTCTCATGGAAGAGGATGAGGACCTGATAATAATCACTATAATAATAGAGATCAAGGAGGTTATTATAACAACTATGGAGATGGTGACAATCAATACAATGACCAAAGGAGATCATACCAGATGTATAGAGGTCGAGGTTGAGGCCAAGGAAGAGGTTGTGGTAGAGGAAGACATGATAAGTCTTACGTTGAGTGTTACTCTTGTTACAAGTATGGTCATTATGCTAATGAGTGCAGGTCTCAAGAGTATAATCAGACAACTCATTGTGCATAAGAGGGAGATTCAAATTGTGGACATGAAGCATTTATGATGGTTATTATAACTACTAAAAAACCAAATTACAATACCTGATTTCTTGATATTAGGTGTACTGATCATGTGTGTGGGAAAAAAGAGCTCTTTATTGATTTTGATGAGTCAATCCACTCAACAATTAAGTTTGCTGATGATAGTAATATTCCAGTGATGGGAAAATGGTGAATTCTTATTAAGTTGAAGAATGAAAATCATAATTACATCTCAGATGTATTTTATGTACCAGACATGAAGAGTAACCTTCTCAATTTGGGTCAATTACTTGAAAAGGGGTATAACATGCAGTTACGTGATAATTGTCTCTCAATTCTTGATGAAAGAGATACACTCATTCTTAAAACCCTTTTAACGAAGAATCGGATGTTCCAAGTTGATATTGCCACTAATATTTACACTTGTTTAAGTGCTATTATTAAAGATGAGTCTTGGTTATGGTATCTTCATTTTGGCCATCTAAATTTTTGCAGTTTAAGGTTGCTTGAATAAGGAAATATGGTGATAGGCTTGCCCAGGATACTTCATCCTAATCAAATTTGTGAAGCATGTATTCTTATTAAATAAAATAGACAACCTTTTGTGACAAGGACTTGGTGTGCAAAATAATCATTCTAACTTATTCACTCTGATATTTGTGGCCTGATAAGTGTGTCATCATATGCTAACAATAGGTATTTTCTTACCTTCATTGATGATTTCACCAAAAAGACATGGGTTTATTGCACGTAAAGAAAGTTTGAAGTGTTTGATTATTTTAAGAAATTTAAGGTCTATGTTGAAAAATAAAGTGAATACCGTGTTAAAATTCTAAGAACTGATGGAGGTGGTGAGTATATTTCTAATAAGTTCAAAGAGTATTGTGAAGTATAGGGAATAAATCATAAAATTATAATTGCCTATACTCCCCAACATAATGAAGTTGCTGAAAGAAAGAACAGATCTATCATGAATATGGTGAGAAGTTTGTTAAAGGCCAAAGGAGTTCCTAATCTATTTTGGGTATAAATTGTTTTATGTGTTATTTACTTGTTGGATAGATTTCTACTAACAAGTATTCAGAATGTCACTCCTGAAGAAGCTTGGAGCAATTTTAAGCCTAGTGTAAAGCATTTTAAGGTATTTGGTTCTATTACTTATACTCACGTTTCAGCAGAGATAAGGACAAAATTAGATGATTAAGGAGTGAAAACAATTTTTCTTGACTACAGAAAAAGAAAATATAAGTTATTCAATCATATGACAAAGAAAGTAATTGTGAATAGAGATGTAACTTTTGTTGAAGATGAAGTTTGGAATTTTGATGTTAGAACTTTGATGCTGAAGAGTAACATAACTCTCAAAGACGTCTAATTGCTATTTTGGGAAAAGAAGAAACTTAAGCTGCAATCTCCACTGTAAATGGGGAAGTCTCAATAGTTGATGTACAAAATCCTACACCACAAGTTCTACGAGAGAATGGAAGACCAAGGAAAAATCACCAATAATCAGTTAGATTGTAAGATTATGAGGTAATTCCTAATAATATTATCAATGATGATGAGAATTTGGTGCACTTTGCTATGTTTGCAAATTGTGAACTAGTGACATTTGAGGAGATGATTTAAGATACAAAGTGAGTTAATGCCATGAATGAAAAAATCAAGGCAATTAAAAAGAATGATTTATGGGAACTTACAGTTATTTTACGAGGTCAAAAAACTATTGATGTGAAATGGGTTTTCAAGACTAAGAAGAAATCAAATAGAGAAATAGATAGATATAAAATAAGATTGATTGTAAAAAAATTTGAATAACGACCTGACAATGATTATTATAAGAATTACTGAAAAATTTATCAGATCAATGTGAAATCAGCTGAAATAGATATTGGGATTGAAAGTATCATTTAATCAGGATCAAGGAGGATATTGATATTAATTTAAATTAAAAGTTAATTTAAATTAAAAATTTATTATAATAAAAATTTAAATTAAATTTGATTTAAAATTTAATTATTTTGATACATTTAAATATCTATTTTTATATAAATATATGTAATTTATATTATTTATAAATTTTTAAATTATTAATATAAATATTTTTTAATTATTATTAGAGTATTTAGTTATATATTTATTTTATTATATTAATAAAATTATAATATTTTTTTATTAATATTATTAGAGTTATATTTTTAATAATAACAAAATGTTTTAATATTTGGATTCATAATTGTTTCACCTAGCTATGCTCCTTAAAGGAAAAATTCACACAAGTCATAATCAAATAGAAGATTAACGAGTTTTTTTGACGAAATAAAATAATATATAACACTTGAACGAATTTTGTACTTTTGAGATCAAGAAAGTGTTTTTGTGTTTGTAATAATGTTCTTTACACTTGTGAAATAAAGCTATTGACTAATATGACTTGTATGGAAGCATAATCATCTACAAATTTATAATTAATTATGTTAAATTTGCCGCATGACACATGCGTGGCATTCTACAAAATATTGCTTGAGGAAAAAGATACATGGACGGGAGGTGGAAGGCGGGGGACGGGAGGCAGACAAGGCTAACGGGAAGGTTGTGGGACTCGTGTTTTTTTTTTTTCATTTGTGAAAAATGTAATGCATGCACTGTCAAGCAAAAGATACACGAAAACTACAAAATTGTATTGTTTACATATTATTTTTGTATACGTGCACATTATATGTTGTTTACACGTTTTCCTTTTATATTTGCACATTACCTTTCTGGTCTTTTATGGCACAAGAAACATGCATATCAAATTCACAGAAGCGACACCTATACAGCCACCCTTTTATGACTGTTGTGTGGCACATATCACAGCTGAAATCATAAGGAGGTGAGAATTCCATTTTGAGATTGTGGCGATGGGAAGTGATGACAGCAGAGAAAGGCAACGCTGAGCACAAAGTGTAAAAGTAAACGCCACACCTGGGACAGTTGTAGTAGAAACCAGTGATACCATCACCACAAGCCATACACTTGAGTGTGTTAGTGGAAGAAAGGTGAGAAACCAAAAGGGTTAAATTGTGATTTGGATGGCCAGGATGCTTGGTTTTTCTAGGCATGCTGGAGCATACCATTTGCAGAGAAAATGAGCAGGTTTTGCAGGTGTAATAGTCCTTGCCAGGCAAAATCCTGATATTGCAACCATAACAGTTGATGGGGTCTCCATTGGAAGGCGAGATGGCAAGTTTTAGTGTATGCTCATGGCTGAAATGATGCAAACTTGGCTCCTTTGCTCCTTCCATTCCGAAAGTGCTATCAAATTCAGCTGTAACTTCCCTACTCTTCCCTTGCCTTTCAGGTATTTCCTTCTTTATCTCTCTCTCGAGTCTTTAGCCGTGAGATTCGAAAAGATGGTTACTGATAGCTGAAAGCCGCTCTTGTAGAGCTTTATGATGTTGGTATTGAAAGATGACCAATTTGTTGTTGAGGTAATCGCCAAAGCTCCAGAGTCCAACAGGAGAGTCTAAATCTGAGAAGAGTGCAAACGGAGTGGCGACAGAAACTACCAGATAAGAGTCCTGAAATGTTATTGACTGATAGCAGGCACAAGCTCCTCGTTATGAGCGCTGCTAGGTGGCGATGTGCAGGGTGCCGGGGCACAAGGGCTCAAAATTAGAAAAAACACACTTGAGGGTAATTTTCGAAAAATTTAATTTTGAAGATAGCAATAATGCTTTTGAATGATTTTGGCTACAATTAGACGTTTGAATGCAAGAAATAATAGATGAGGGAGCGATTTTAAATTACATCCATATTGCTTTTTTATTTTTTATTTTGTATTTCAATTATTCAATGTAAATTTTTTATTTAAAATTTTGTACAATTTAAGATGATATTTTTTTTAATATTATTAATTTAAAATTATTTGATTTATCATCTCACAATTTTTACAGACCCTAAAAATAATTTAATTACAGTCAAAATTATCAAAAATTTTATTATTATTTTCAGAATTTAAATTTTTAAAATTTTACTTGAAATTATTATTATTATTATTATTATTATTATTATTATTTAAAATGTATGTATGACATGTGCTATTAAATTTAAAATCTTCATTCATATACCAAATATTATAGGATAAATCTTTCGTAATGTTATTCTCTGCAAATTTAAACTTTTAAACTTTACTCAGGTTCTTCAAATTTTGGTTTTTTAACCCAAAATCACTATATGTGGCCATGCCTCGTTAAATTTATGTTTTTCTCATTAGTTATTACAGTTATTTTCACTTCATTATTGATTAGTTAAAAAGAAGAAAAGGGATGTGCAAGTACTCTGCATCAAGTGTTTGATGCCCAAGCCATAAGGTGCACAAACGAGAATGGCCATAAAAGAAGGTGAGAACGTGGCCTTCACTAGGTGTTTTCTTGTCATTACGATGACAACAAAATGTCTCGGTTTTTTGGGGTATCGTTTACCCGTCTTCTTCCAATTCTCACTTGGTTAATTTCCTTGTCAACAAATACGTATTGCCTAACTTTCAAAATTTTGTCAATTTGAGTTATTTATTTTTATTTTTGTCAAATTGAGTCATAAATTTTTAAATTTTGATCAATTTGAGTCTTTGCATACTTTGGTTTTGAACAATTTAAGTCACGAATTTTTAAGATTTGGTTAATTTGAGTTAATTGATAACTATAGTTTCTATTCCTAAGTTAATTGTGGCATGGTAGATAATACGAGAGTTCACATTGACACACTGTTTTTTTTTTTTTATCACCAATTCTAGTTGTCAACTGTAAAGTTTTTTTAAATTAACAAAATTGGAATAAAAAAGTTTGCATGTTAACTTGAATTGTCGTGTCACTTCCCACGTCAATATTAGTAGAGGAGTCGTAATAAAAGTTATCAATTGACCCAATTAATCCAATTCTAAAAATTCAAAGACTTAAATTGATGAAAATCAATGTACTTAACTTATATTAACCAAATTCTGAAAGTATATGACCCAAATAAACTAAAATCAAAGGACCCACTTGTATTATTTGAATTTGTATTTTGCTTTTAGTTTGGGGTCGAATTCGAAGGTTCACATGTTATCAAGTCCACTTGTTCATTTCTTATTCCATCAGCATTAAACTATCAGTCAAAGTTATTGCTTGATCTCCCATAAAATATTTCCTCAGATTTAAAAAAGGGAGAAGAATTATCTTAATTATAGATTCAAAGAAAGAAATGAAAGATCTTTACAAAAATTTTCACGAAATAATTCTTTGACTTTGACAAAAACTTCTGGTTGTTGAGTTTAATAAAGATGAGTTAAAAGTTGATTAAATGACTCTTTTATATAAAAAAAAAATATTAATTTTGGGTTAACAGTATTAAGAATTTACTCCCTGACCGAAAAAGAAAAATGTAAATAAGAGTTTACGAAATTGAGTAAAATTCATAGATACGTCAAAATACGGTTTTTTTTTTTTTTTCCCTTTCTTTTTTATCATAAGGAATGCCTACAACAGTATCCCTCTGAATCATGTTCCCAAAACATTTTGATTCTAACACACGAAGACGGGACAGCCCAGTGGGCTGTAGCCTGGCAAATTCCAATTTATTACAGCTGTTCGTTTAACTCTATCAATGCCAGCGGATCGAAGTGCGAAGACTTGACCTTGTCCCATTAGCCCATCCAATGCAATGATTACCGCAAGCAAATAGGATCACCAACAACCCACTCGGCACTAACGTGTTCCTTGTTTGGAGTGTACAGCACTCTCAGAATTTAAAATGTTCAGTGGACTATGATGGTCACATGCTTCAGATTTCACGACCCGTGACTGGGAAAACCATTGTTTTTTATTTTTTTAACAAAAAAAGAAAAAAACAGAGAAAAAAATATACACACGAATCTCTTGTCTGTTTTGTTTTATTTATCTTTCTTCCATCGTCTGGCCACTCCAGCAAACGCTCCTTCTGAATACAATTAAAAGAATTGTATACAATTAATCCATCAAATCATGAGTACCCTAAGGTGTTCTTTTTCTGAATAGCAGTAACCTTCGTCTGTTGGGAGAAAAGGTCAAGAGATTAATGTCTTTCTATTCTTATAGTGCCAAATGCTCAAAATCCATCATAATTTTTCAACATAGTTATCAAATTTAACTTGGCTCAATTGATCAGACCCAAAACCCATTGAGCTCGGCGTGAGACCGAGCAATGCCACTCCATCGCAGGATTAACAAAAAAAAAAAGGATCTTTATGCACAATTTTGACAAATATAGAGATAGCAAGATTTGAGATGGAAAGGGACAAATTTTTGAAAGGATTAACACTGATTAAAAACAGGCAGTGATTAAGGGTTTCTTGTTCAAACTCTTGGTTTGAATTTTTCTCTTCCGTCAATTTTTCCTAAGTATATTAGAGGGAAACGCATAAAAAGTATTTATGTACACATGAAAGAGTAAAGAGGTGTTTCGTTTAACTTTTAAACTGCTGGTTATTGGTCAACTATTAATAAGAAATTTAAAGGTGTTTGATTTTTCCTTTTTTATGCTGCTGTTGAAGTTTGCTAATTTCTTTATATAGCTCTCTAACAATAATTGATAAAAAAGTGATTAAAATATATTTTTAATGTTTTTTACTCTATAATGTTTTAAAATAATCTATATAAACTAAATTATTCTTAATATATATATATATATTACTTCTTTTTTAATTTGTTATGTGAGTTAAGTTTGTATTTTTATTTAATATTTATATAGATACTATATCATTTATCCTTTATAACTCTTAAATAATATTTTTTGTTTTAATTTTTTATTAATATTATTACAAATAAAAAATATTTTAAATATTATTTTTTATTATCTCATAAATATTAATATTTTAAAAAATATTAATATTAAGTAAAAGAAGTTTTCATATTATTTTAATAATATTTATTTTAAAAATAAAAATAATTTTATTAATATGATATATTAATATACATTAAATATTTAAATTAAGTATTTCATTTTTCAACAATAATAATAAAAACTAATCAAATATTTTATTAATTTTTTAATAATCAACAATTAGTACGTAACATCAATAATTCATCTACCTATCCACCTGTATACTTGGAATATTCTCCATTTTCACTTTGCTCAAGAACGATTCCAATTGGGATTTTTTTTTTTTTCTTTTTTCCTTAATGGAGCTGTATCAGACGTGTTTGTTGATTCTATGACCATTGATTTTTCTTCACTTTTATTTTATTTTATTTTAATAACGCTACGGAAGAGTATTAGCTAATGCGCAACACATTTTCTCCATGGCCGGCTAGCACACTACAATTGAATGGATCTCTCCACAGCGACTTGAAAGGTTCAAACGCTCGTATTTGGACTTTCTTGTTTTCAGGGTTTGTGCGAGGGTCGTAGGCTCAATACTAAGAGATTACCAAATCCAATGTTTCGTGAGAGTGGGAAATGTGTCAGGTTGGTCGGACTTTGATTCATTGTTTGACCAAAAAAACAATTAAAATAAAAAAGGCATCTTTGAAAACTGAAAAAAACAAAACAGACATTGGAGGAACGTTCAGCTCCTAGAGAACAAATTCTGATAATAAAAATTTTTATATTTAATTGATTCTAGGAAGAATTTAATTAAGACTATTCCGATAAAGAAAATTCCAATATTTGAGGGCTCTGAGATGAATCTAATTATTCAGGCTCCTGAGAAAGAGAATTACCGGTCCTTCTGTGACTTGCAACAAATAATTTCTGCTAAAAGTAGACCATATCTATAAATTAGGTATCTGTCTATTACGAGGTTAAAAATAATAACGAACGAACCGAGTGACAGAGGCCGTGTGCGAGCCTTGCCTCGGTCTCTTGACTACCTGTAAAGTAATGGCCAGTTAATAATAAAAAAACCCAAGTAGGTATGCAATCTGCTTGCGTTTTCTTCAAACAAACAGACAGAAAAATAATAAATTTCAGTTGACGGTGCTCGGTAGACCACCATAAATTCTTGGTCAACTTAGTACTGAAGCAAAGCATATATTCCTGTCACCAAATATTTAAGGGTTAATTTAATTTCTTGGTAAGCGCTAGAGCAGGGGGATGAAGAATTCTTCATTCAGATGTAAGATACGAGTTTTCACTTGCAAATTGTTGATAATCTAGTGATGCTAATTCCAATGAAGTTTCCCCTCTTGGTAATATGCCCACAAGATACTCCCAGTTGAAAACTCTTTATTTTATTTTGTTTTTTTTTTTCCATTGATTACGATCTGTGTAACAACTTTTTTCTGGACCAAGCCGAGTTCAGATGGACACGTTTTTCTAAGCCTACAACTGCCATTACATTATAAAGAAAAAAAATTTTTTTAAAAAAAAGGAAAAACTTTTATTTCAAGTCAACAGGTGAATAAAGCCCTTTTCGGTTTGATTTAGATCAAAGGATAAGGAATTTAATGTGTCATGGCTGAAAAAGCAGAAGAGAAAACGATGTAGCGGGACACCCACACCCGCTGGGATTGATAAGGCCTGACCAGCTTCTAGTCTTTTTTAAAGTTTTCTTGACAGTGAGATCTTAGGTAATCTTGAATCTTTGTGTCTCTCAAACATCCCTTCAATTAAACGTCACATGCGATAAGTTCAAAGGTGATGGGCATTGTGTTTACACGACGACACGACGGAAATAAATTGAGCTTAAACTTAACATTAAACTAAATTAGTTAAACTAAATATATGACAAAAATTAAATTATTAAATGACATTCGTTTAGATTATAAATTAAAGTAAGTTAAAAATATCAAATAATATCTTATATATTTAAAATTTAAGTTATTATATAATGAAATTTATGAATATTATAAATCAAGCCGGGTACTAATACTTCACTAAGTGAGATGAGGTTAATTAGAAGTGTGAGATGAGATTAATTAATGGTAAACAACAGTTATGATATGTAACAATCGAGGCCCACTTGCAAAGTACTTTCTCAATTCAACCTCAGAAAACTTCTGTTCTTCAGTTCTTAATCTTGACTGCATTAATTAAAGACATTTATTACTTTTTAATTTTTGTTCTGACATATGTTATTTTGACCATTTGTATTGAAAATCGTTTGATTGTAAAAAAAAATGCTGTATAAATGGAAGCAAGTTTGATAGTGCTTTGGATCAGGCGATTAGATGTACAGTTTAACTTCTTTTTTTTTTTTCTCTTTTTTATTGTGCTTGCATGTACATTAGCTATAAAAAAGCTCCTCAACCCACCCGAATAATTGTGCTCATTCAGATCAAATTGGGACACCTACTCTGAATATATACCATTTTGATCAGAAGGTAAAACTCTGAAGCTAAGAGCACCATACATGTAAATTCGGCAGCCATTAGAGAGAAGCTTCAACGATAGGTGAATTTTTCTGCGTGTCTCAGCATTGAACCAATTGTTCCTCGTGCAATAATATTATTTTTGTCTACGAAGTAACTACTTGGACATTGTCTTACAAGAATTGTTGATTAATCAATGATGCGGATTCCACCGCACGATGCTGCCAAGAAGAAAAGTACGATCTTTACAGTTCAGCAGACCAGAATTGCTGTGTCTGAAGCCCTGTGGCCAAAAATTTTTTTGGTTGACCACGCGAGGATCTAGACGCGAGCTTTGACCAACACAGTAACTCGACTTTCCTGGCTTCCCTAGAATAATATTATATGTGCAGTGTGAAGAATTTTTCATCGCCGAATCTTGGAATATTCAAACTTCAAACCTGAAGAATGTCTACATATAAGATTTTAAGGCGTGGAAAAATGCCAATCAAACAAATAAAGTTGTTGAGGGCAGCGGCAATTTTTTAAGTATATCCAATTTTATGACCATCTAGCTTTTAGGTAAATCTGAAAGGTGCGTGCTTTGATATGATTTATGAAATTGTAAATAAACTTGTAAAGAGAACTTGAATTGTATTTTATACTTGATTCTAATATATGTCAATAAATCAATTAATCTACTAATTATTAGGTGAATCTAAAAAAGGGTTTCCGTAATGATTAAATATTTTCCAACAGCAACAATAATTGGATATTTTTTTTGTTGCCCGGGGCACCGAAGGGATGGTATAAAAAGAGAAAATGCTAGGTAGCTTCAAGAAAGTCGTAAGATATGAACACTGAAAATGCAAGGAAACCTACTCCCACTGACAAGTTATTAAGTTGACCACGCTCCTTTTTTTGGAATTTTTTGGCCTTTCTGCTGATAAAAGAGGCCGCCTTTGCGAGCATTTTAACCTCACCCGTATTCTCCCCCTGGCACTTTTTTTCTCAACCATAACAAGAAACAACTCTGCCAATTGTGCTCAACATCATTCTGATCAGCCTAGCAATATGCGCATTTTTTCTGTAATAAATTTCCTGTTTCTAGCCACCCTCCTGATCGGTAGCCTTAACCAAGCAGGCTGCTTCACTTTTAAATATCCGAAATTCCAAGCCCCTGATCAGGTTGATTTCATCCTACATAATTCTTACATAGCTGGTAATGCCACCCAAGTTACACCTGATTATAATGGAGCTACTATGGCGAATCAATCGGGACGGTTATTGTACAAAAGGCCATTCAGGTTGTGGAGAAGCAAAGGCAATAATACTTCTTTTAACACCACCTTTGTACTCAACATCAAAAGCCATACAACCGCAGGTGGTGAAGGCTTGGCCTTTATTTTAGCTGGGAATAACCCCCTGCCTACAGATAGCAGTGGACAATGGCTTGGAATTGTAAATTCTCAGTCTAACGGTTCTGCTCAGGCCGGGATAGTGGCAATAGAATTCGACACAAGAAAAAGCTTTCCACAAGATATCGATGACAATCATGTTGGCTTGGACATTAACAGCATCTATTCAACTTCACAGGCCTCGTTGAGCAGCCAGGGTATCAATATTTCTGCGGGTAAAGACATCACTGTAAATGTTCAATATGATGGAAAAAATTTGAGTGTGTTTGTAGAGAAAAACATGAAGAATCCAGTTATCTTTCAGACTATTGATCTCTCAGCATATCTTCCACAAGAGATTTTCGTTGGATTTTCTGCTTCGACAAGCAATTATATTGAGCTAAACTGTGTACGATCATGGGAGTTTAGAGGCTCTGATATGGAAGATGATAAGTCAATATGGGTTTGGATTGTGGTTCCAATAGGACTGGTTCTGTTGTTTGCTATTGTTCTTTTCATGTACTGGTATAGGAAATACAACAAAGAGGACCTAAAAGATCATTATCCAAGCATAGAAGAGGCGATCCAGGGCTCCTCAACTGCTCCACAGAAGTTCCGATTCAAAGAACTGAGCAAAGCGACAGGCAATTTCAACCCCAAGAACAAGCTTGGAAAAGGTGGATTCGGACCAGTCTACAAGGGAAATTTAGGAAACAAAGAGGTGGCTGTCAAAAGAGTCTCAAAGAAATCCACCCAAGGCAAGCAGGAATTCATGGCAGAAGTGACCACAATTGGCAATCTCCATCACAAAAATCTTGTGAAGCTAATCGGCTGGTGCTATGAAAGTCGTGAGTTCCTCCTGGTGTACGAGTACATGCCCAATGGAAGCCTGGACAAATACATTTTCTATGCTCCAGATTCAGGCATGCTGGAATCGACATTGTGCTGGGACCAAAGGCTGAGCATAATAACTGGCGTGGCACTGGCGCTGGATTACCTGCACAATGGCTGCGAGAAGACAGTGCTTCACAGGGACATTAAAGCCAGCAACATAATGTTGGATCTAGAATTCAATGCTCGACTCGGAGATTTTGGCCTGGCTCGCACAATCATACGGAGTGAACAAACTCACCACTCAACAATAGTGCTTGCAGGAACGCCTGGCTACATGGCTCCAGAGTGCATTCTTACCGGAAGGGCAACAGTAGAAACAGATGTTTATGCATTTGGCACACTCGTCCTGGAAGTTGCCTGCGGTAGGAAGCCTGCAGGACAAACTGAACGAAATGACTACAACAGTAACATTGTGAATTGGCTGTGGGAACTTTACAGGAAGGAAAAGATAGTTGATGGTGCGGATCCCAGATTGAATCGTGAGTTCGAAAAGGAAAATATGGAGTGTGTGCTTATACTGGGGTTAGCCTGCTGCCATCCGAACCCAAACAAGAGGCCCTCCATGAAAATTGTTCTCCAGGTCCTTACGGGAGAAGCACCCCCGCCAGAACTGCCCCGTGAGAGGCCTGCGTTTATATGGCCACCCTTGCCTTCATCTTTTAAAGACACGGAATTCTCTCTGGTCGGAAGCCAGCTAAACCCATTTACAGAGCTCAGCGGTAGATGATCCAAATAGCACAGTTTCGGAACAGAACGGTTCTGGTGACCATTTCAACCATCATATGACGCCCTTGCAAGTAGATAGCAATAATTGCAGAAAATGGCTGTGTCAACTTAGGACTCTTATTCTTCGATTTTTGTCGTCTCTTCAACGTCAGTAACATTCCTGGGTCGGTGACTAGTTTTACCTCATCATTCCCGCTTCTGTGCTTGTAAATATTACACTCTTTTGTAAACGTTTGTACCATTTGCTCTTGCTTAGAAGCCAGGAGAAGTTAATAAAATTAAGGTTGAAAGGATGTGCAAGTTGCTTTATAACTGTTCTGTTCCTTTTGATTCCATATAGACTGATACTAATTTGGGTGTCCAATAAAGGCTTAAAAACACATTGGTTTGAATTATTAGTAATGTCGTTAAGTTCTAAATAAAAATCCGCTGTTCATATGTGACTTCAGAGAAATCAGAACCAGCACGACATAAAACAGGGCTTCTTTAGTGAGAAATTAGCAGCAAAACTCATCCACATTCAACAAGGATTTTGCGCATCCAACGGACCTGCTTGTCTCAATTCTCTAGAAATGTAAGTCTTGTAGTACCAAATCTTGAATGACTATGAAGCAGAGGATAAGTATAATTCTCATTCTTGAATACGCAAAAACATAAATGTATTACAAACTTTACACTGTTTTGTGGGCCATGATCTATTTTCCCCTAATCTAGTGTGAGCCATAGATTTCACTTCAAACAAAGGTGGAGTCAAGCTTCTTCCAAGCAATCAAATCTAGACTTCATTATCAACAGTTCTGGTCACACAATACTACAAGAAGTTGAATGTTTTATGTATGTATTTTTTCAAAATTCTGGACGGGCTCTATTCTGATATACCACAATTAAAATCTGGACAGCTAACGAAAACGCAACAACAATACAATGATGTTTTGAGCTTGCTACCGTGCATCTACTAATCCCATGTAAACAACTAACAAGCTTAATATGCATCCCCATTCTACAGAGCTAATACCTAAGACAGACAAACAAGCAAACATGAAGAAAATCATTATCACCCAGAAAAACGATTTAGCTTTACCAAACTATCTAGCAATGAGATGGTTCCAAGTGCCAAAGGGGAACTTTATATTAGATAATTGAAACATGGGGGATGCAGATAAGAGTCAAAGAAACAAAATAGAAATCAAGAATTATTTTTGCAGAGATGTCATCATTTATACACTGGAACAATTTGTAGGGGACCAGTTTAGAATGACAAGCAATAACAAATACAAATCTTTGTCTCCAATCTAAAGCTGTGCCTACCATCCACCAACAATAGAAGCCAAAATTTGAGAACCTAAACCTCACTCATAATCAGTCTGCACTGTGAGATCCTGTATACCCATATCATGGTACAAACCATGAACAAACTGTAGTACTGCACGATCTTCCATACCCTTCTTCACCTGTTACATTCATTTTCCAAAAGAATATTACTTGGTTTCAAAACTTTCATTATCTGGAACAAAAGCCATAAGCAAACATTGGAAAGATAATGGAACTTCCACAAGGTTAGCATTTTGTTAACTTGCCTGCATGTAGAGTGAGCCAACAACATGACCAGGCACCAATTCCCAAAAGCGAGCTTGAGAAAATTCACTGACATCTTCGCGAGAAGTAACCTAACCATGCAAGAAGAGAAATTAACAGGAAACACATATACATAGTCAAACAATATTACCTATGAAATCTAACCATATAAACAGTGCATTTTGAAGGCAGCAATTGTTCCTTTCCTTTTTCTCTGTTTTTTTTTTTTTTTCTCTCATGCACACCCTGTGGGGGGATGTAGAGAGATCACAAAGGACATTTAGTTTTAGCATTTTAAGCAATGCCACTTGTGGTCAGAACCAAGTGAGAGACCTTAAAATAAAGGAAAAGTCATTTTGTTAAGGAAGCAAACTACATCACTATGTATGTAAAACGACCTAGGACTAATCTTTTTTAGTCTGGATAAATAACAATGCTAATGCACCTAAACAGCAGACAACCTAATAGCGTTTCTAGAACCTTCACCTGTCTCAAGCATTTTCTCATTGCTGAAGATGGAATGCTAGCTGGTGCCATTTGAAGCAAGATGCCACCGGTAGTTTTAAAAAGTGGCATGATGAGTACAAAGACTGCAACCGAAACAAGCCCTAAACACAACACTTCAGCATTGTTAACCCTGCAATGACAGGAAAGAAATTACAAAAGTATTATAATATAAAATAAAATAAAAGCATGAAAAAGAAGGAAGAAATAATAAGATAAGATGAACAGACAAGGAAAAAAGAAGGTAAGAGTCATAAATTGGCAATTAGAAAAAAAAGATGAAGCAAAATACCCAAGGGACAGAAACCAGGATGCCAAAATCAAACCTGCACTGAGACAGAAAATAGTACACCGGCTCAACATGGATACATTAAGAAGAAAGCAGAAATAAGAAAAAGAGTAAGCATGCATAAAAATGCTTGAGAGAGAGAGAGAGAGCACCTGCGAATAGAATCAGCAAGAACATGCAAGCAAACTGAGTGGTAATTCATATCTTCAGCTTTTCTGTAAACTGCAGCAAATACACTTATAAGGGGAAGGATTAAGAGAAGAAAACAAAGGGGACACTAGCAAAACTACTTGAACTAGGAATAACAACCATTACAACCAGACATGAATAATTCATGAGGAAATATTATCAAAACCATCATCAACTGGAAAAATAAGCAGGCAAAGTCTTGTAGATATAAGCCTTTTACATATGATTCAAATTTTAATAAAGATGAATCAATTGAAACATCTCAGAACTTACCAAGATTAATGCGAGCATAACTCCTGAAGAACCACACACCAACAAGATTCACCAACAAATTTGTCACTGCCGAAATAATCAAATAATGCCTACAAACAGACAACGATCTATTAGTGTAAATGGTGTACCATCTTTGCATAAAACAACAATGAACATAAAAGAATGAAACACAAAGTTCATGCTGATTTTGCAACACTAACATGATAATTATGTTTAGGTATCTATGTATAAGATGCAATAAAGAAAATTATAAATCACATACTGCTAACAAAGTCTACACAACAAACTTACTTGTGCTCAGACTCATCTTGAATGAATGCATGAAGCGCTTCCACAGCCACAGAGAATGACATGAACAAGAGAAATAGCTGTCTACATGAGCAGCAAAATCAAGAACATCTAGATGATAGTACAAAGATAAAGTTATTTATGATCCTAGAAACTTTTATGAATGCAGAAAGGAAAAGAATGGGAATGAACTCAGGGCAAGTTCAATTGTTCAAACAACTTTGAAATGGATGTGTGCCTTCGGTGTTAGAACGACCAGCCATGATGACCATAAGCAAGCTCTTGGATACTATTTCCATACGAAAGTAAAACCATATGCATTTTGGTAAGTAGTATTACAAAGAGAAATCATCACTGATATAGATTGCTAATTGATGGTGCCTCTTTAAGCTAATGAATACAAAACAGTATTTTATTTGACTAGTGACATTGCAGTGTGAGATTATCTACAAACCTAACAATAATGGTGCATGCCCTGCACCAAAGTAAGGGGCAGATGCTTTACAAATATCAATCAGCAACTAATGTTAATCAATCCCACAGGCACCCGCAACTTTCACAGTTATATATGTACAAGAAACGGCTATCGAAGTGCATAAATATGACTTGCATGCAGGAACTATCATATACTTACAGCATTAGTAAAGGCCGACAGCACCTCAAGCCTCTTGTACCTGGCAACAAGAATTTAGCAATAAGTAGTTGATCCTTTTACAAAAACATTAAAGATCACAAAAATTAAAGCACAAGTGATCAAGGCTCAATCGAGGCAGCCATCGCAAATACAAAATTTTAGAACTTACCCGTAAGAGAAAACAAGATCAGCCTTTTTGCGAGAAACAGCCATCGCAAATAAAGAAAATGTTAAGAGACCACAACCAAAGGTCAAATGAAATGCATCAGAAACCAAACCTGAAAATAGAAACAGACATCGATTAACGTAAGTTTTGTAAAATCGACAAGTCAGTGATCTCTGTAGCATTACCAACACGCCCAGTAAAGAGCCCGATCCCCAATTCCAAAGTGGAATACGCGACATTAAGCGAAATCAACACAAAAAGCCGCTTCATTTGTCGGCTCCCAGACCTCAAAGCCCTAAAAATCGAGATCGTCCAATACAAAATCGATAGTTTCCCGCTCTTCTTCTCGTCGGACTCCTTAACAACCTCAACGTCCTCCTCCTCCTCCTCCTCCTCCTCCTCCTCGAAGCCGCCTCCATATCCACCGCCGCCGAAGGTGTAGATCTCAGGCGGTATGTCGATGCTAGAGACGGTGCGCGAAATCAGAGGCTTTGCAGAATCGTTTAAAACGACGGAAACCGGCGCGTGCGGTGGCTCCTGGGTGTGGCGAAAGGAAGATTGACGCCAGTAAGAGTACCGCCGATCGCCCCCACTCCATGGGCTCTGCGGGTCGGACTCTTGCGTACGGTAGTAGTTGAACGATTCTCTCTTCTCCATTTCTCTTTTCTTGCGAAAAGATAATTTAATTAATATATATCAAGCAGAATCTTTATTCCAAAGAAGAAGATCTATGGACGAAACCCAAAAATAAAAATAAAATAAAATAAAAATAAAAACGTAAAATCAATTTGGCTTCAAAAACTGCGTGAAATTTGATAGATTAAACAAAGAAAAAGCAAGAATCAACCAACCGAACGATTTTAAGGAGAAAGAAGCAACGGTAAGAAATTTTTGTAGAGGGAAACGGGACGGCTTTGAAAGGCTGCAGTACCCGACACTCCAAAACCGAAAGTCAAGCGTACTGTTTTGTTGGCGTCTGTCGTATACTTATTCATACGTTACGAAACAAACCAACGTGGGAAACATCGAATTGGTTAGAGTTCGGTTTGGTTAGGTTGGGTTGGGTTGGGTTGGGCCGTTAAATCCGACCATATATATACATCGAATCTACGATTAGTTGGGAGATTTTAATTTTCGACCGTATTCCTTGTCTAACGTTTCCCTTTTTTTGTGCTGTTTGTTTGCCACGTATAAGCTCGCCCTTCCAATTTGTACCTCACGGCACAAGAAATCACCGCACCCAATCATTTATGGCTTGGAAATGTGGCTTCCAAAAAAAGATTTGCTTAGAGTTGGATTCGAGTGCAGCGATTGAAAGTATTCGGCAAGGGGTGCCAGACACCCCACCCGCAAGCTAACCTGATCTATAGCTGCCGAGATTTGCTGCAAAATGAATGCTCCGTCAAACTCCGTCATGTCTTCCGAGAGAGCAACCGCATTGCAGATCTGGATGGCTAACATGCCATTCACACTTGAATGGAGGAGGGGAGGGGGGCTCCAAATGTTCACAGGCCCACCGCAGGGAGTTCTCTTGTTGCTGCAGCACGACCTTCTTGGGGTCCGATGGCCTCGGAATGTAGCTTTGTAGTTGTTTCTCTGTGTTTGTTTTCTTTGTGGGGCAACCACCACAACCCACCCCACAAAAACAAAAAAAAAAAAAAAGAGGATCCTGCTAAACATAGTTTAGAAGCGTCTATAGGTAAACTGATCCATCGACACAGCTCTCCCCCGATTCAAACAAATTCATAAAATTAAATAATTTGAAATCTAAACTAATTTAAACTTACTTTCTTTTGAGTTATTATTGAATAACTTAAACTCAAAAGAATAAAACTTAAAATAATTCGAACTTATAATCCCAAAAAAAAAAAAAAATAAAACTCAAAACATAAAATTAATTGTATTTAAAATTCAATAAACTTAAAAATCAATCTGACTTAAAACTAATATACTTAAAATTTAAACTACTCAGAACCCCCTGGTATTTACCACCTCCAATCACAGTCTCAAAGACTGCATCACTCTCTTTTAGGAAAATATTTTTGCTTTATCTGCGGTGTTAATGGGTAAATCACTGAATTTGCAATAACTCGTACTTTATCGAATCTCTATTTATTGCTTAACGTCTACTTCTTGCGCGTAGTGACCGGAGAAAGACATTTCAAGGACAGTAGGTGTGGCTAATTTCATACAGTCGTGGTAAAAATGGGGTTGCAAGCACGAGTTGTTTAAATGATCATGGAGACCAGTTCTCCACCTGGATCGAATTCTTTCCGCCATTCCGGATTCAGGATTGTAAAATACAAGAAGAAGAAGAAGAAGACAACAACGTCCATGAACATGGGAACGAATGCTCACTCATTGGTCGAAATGTTTTAATGTCAGAAATAAGGATGCAACTGTGTATCTGTACATTTTTGGAAACGCAACAAATGCTCGAAATCAAACAGTTGTGTAAGCAACAAGTAACAGGCATCACCCCCATCGAGGTAGAGCGCGTTTGTCGATTGGTTGATGGCCAGAAATGATGCCTTGCCAAGCCAGCTTCTATCATGAGATGAAGACACAGAAATTCCAATTTCAACTATTTAACATTTCAAGCACCCGGTAGTATAAGAGGCAAGAGACTACTTTTCACGAATGCAAGTAATAATCAAGAGTATAGGCGCGAATGTCCGAAGGAGGGGTACCAGGCCTGAAAGAAACAAAAATAAAAAATAAAAAATAAAAAGCATCAAAAAACCAAAAACACGTGCATGCCTAAAGTATAACGGTCAACAAGTTTAAAATAAAAACAAATTTGCTCTAGGAAAATTAAGAGAACGCGTGGTTAAGAATAGTTTTACTGAAAAATAGAAATAAAAATGGAAATAGCTGATTTCCATTCTTAGTATTTAGTAATGAGAATTTTTATTTTCATTTCTTTCTTCTTTATGAGAATTCCCTTACACATAAAAATCATTATTTTCCTACTCTCTCTAATTAATTTCATTTTCATGCACTCTTTTATTTTTCCATGAGATAAATAAAATATAAAAAAATATTAATATAATATGCTTATATAAAATAAATAGAATAAATAAATTATATAAATAAAATATTAATAAAAATAAATAATAATAATAATAATAAATAATTTTATATTAAATAAATTTAAATTATAATAATAATTAAATTATCAATAGTATCTAATGACAAAAAAATTATAAAAATTCAACCTATTAATTAATAAATTATTTTTATTATAAAATTATTATATTAATATATTTATTTAAATTTGTATATTTATAATTATTAATTTAAATTATTATTATGATAAATATTTTTATTACTAAATAAATTTATTAATATAATTTTTATTATAATTAAATATATTATGATAATTTTTTAATTTAAATTATTATAAGTATTATTATAAATAAATAAATTATTTAATATAAATTATATTTATATTGTAATGATAAGTAAATATATTTTAATTATATTATCATCATTTCTTTCTTTTTTAAAATAATTTTTTATTTTTCAATTTTGAATTTTAACTACAAAAGAAATTTGATTTTAATTGTAGAAAAAACTAAACACATTATAAAATTTACTATTTCCGATTTTGCTTGATTTCAGTTCCAATTCTAGACTATGAACCAAACAATCCCTACGGCCATTCAGCAATCAAGAATGTATAGGTGAAAATAACCAAGGTTTTTGACGAAGAAAGCTACTGTGAGCACCAGCTAGTTATTAGCGTTGAAGCAAACCCTGACTGAGTCTGGGCAGAAATTGCCAGCAAAAGGGATTGCAGAAAATGTATGGCAATCGGCAAGGCTATAAAGAGGAAATGACAAGTCAAACTGCACTACATAAACAAAATTACGCCATATGCACGTGCAATATAGATGAATTTAAGCATGCATGTTAGAGTACCGTTTATTAATGGTACCGTAGTGAAATTTTAGCCTCCCGTTTTTAACATCCTCAGCGTACTGCAACCAGAAGGGAAAGATGTGAGTAGAAAAGGTAAGAGCATAAATTTACTAGATATTGTTGCCTAAAATATGTTCTTTACCAGATTTAGAGTGACCAACATTGAAGAAAAGGCTAGAGAATCGAAAGGTATATCATCCACTGAAAAAAGCCTGCACTCCAATGACTCTGGACCTGGTGAAAAATGGGGCTTCTTCAGCTTTGCCAAGAAGATTATGTAAGTCTGCTCCAGGCAAAGCAAGAAAAAAACATGGCAACCCTCAGCAAATCCACAGAAGATTAATACAAGACCAGTGAGGGTCATATCTTACTTGGCCAATAAGTGGGATGTCCAACTGAGCAAAAGGCGACACCACTTCCACTTCTGCACGTGCTTCCTCCCAGGTTTCCCTGATTGCTCCCTCTGCAGCTGACTCACCAATTTCCAGGTAACCAGCTGGAAGGGTCCTGCATCAGTAACATATAATCCTCTTACTTGTATATAGTGAGTATCTTAGGAATACAATTAGCAACAGTACAGAGAAGAGGAAGCACAAGCACCATAAACTGCAAAGAGCAAATGCAGGAAACCCTATTTTATGGTTGAATTGCCTTAGAATTAAGTATTTGATACTGTAAATATAGAATAACAGAAAAGTCGTCTTAGACCAAGCAAACAATCTGAATGCGCATACCAAAGGCCATATGATGGTTGTATATTCCGCTTGCAGAGTAGGACCTTGTTATCATGCTCGATGAGGCATCCCACAACCTAAATGTATCAATTGAAAATAAAACATATTCATAACCGTGTCATATCCAATCACATCTAATTTTCCTTTAATGAGCAACACACAAAATAATGACAATATAGTGCATGCTGAATTACAAAAAGCAATTCTGTGACAGCACAAGATTTTTTGCATGGACAAAAACTATTGTACAAAAAGAAACTTCAAACAACGTCACATGCACTTCTAACCGCGAGGGCAGCCAACATGATTGTTACCCACACCATTCATCTATAATATGTGTTCATTCATAATTTCATATGATTGCAAATGCCAATTACAGGTAAATTCTACAGTACTTCAGCTTCAACAATGATATTAAGTTTATTTAGTAAATTATGCAAGCTTTACAATGCTTGACCTTCATGATTAGAACTCATCCTCCTCTTAGTCATATTTCCTTAAAAACACAGACAATTACACTTCCACTGTTTTGCATGAAAATGTGCAACATGTTATCATCTTTATATGGCAAACAGTTGTTCACATTGGATGTCTGCCCTGCAAAATTTTTCTCCACTGATATATCGTCCCTCCATCCCAACAAAGCCTTCTGTAGCTTAATCTCTTACAAAATTAAAATCAATTTGCAGATAATTCACGAGCATTTCTTCCAAAGAAACATATGCCAATACATGCACATAAGAAATGCACCAAGCGATGATACTGAATTTGATGAAATAAGCCATCATACCATTTTGGGGTTTTGGTAGGCAATTCTGCCACAAAGTATGCAAATAGCTCTTATCTTTTCTTCTCCATCAGGTATTTCATGCTTAGTTGGGCCACCACACCATTGACAGAAATTGATCTTCCAAGCATTTCCCTGCTCAGAATGCAATTGTTGCAAGAGCAACCAACCAGTAGTGATAAAAGATCAGACATATAAAAGTATTTTTTAAAAAATAAATAAATAAATAAATAATCCCAAGGTTTCTGCAATCACGTATGCCTCAAAGGCCTGAAACAAGAACAGAAGAAAAGCAACAAATCAATAGAAAAATAAAAGCCATAAGTGCCGACAAAAACATGATTAGCAATCAAATTAATGTCATTTACGCTACTCTCACATTAAATCAGTTATGACGGCCAGCATTACCAGGAATTTGAACACAACACAGAACACTGGGTTCAAGATTCAATCTTTGATTGCCCAGTTCCTAGAAAGCCATATCAAAACATTGAATTTATTAAAAATGAAAAGGAAAAAGTCATATGTGCATTCATGACAAAGGATTCTGCGGGATTGTTGATGGAAATTTGAGAGATCAAAGCTCAAAAACCTCACCACTTGAATTAACTTGGGCCACACTGGCCAGATAAACCCTCGAGATTTACAGGTGAAAACCCCAAAACCACGGTTATCAAAAAAAGGTCTCGAGATTTCAATAGCTAAAAGAAAAAGAAACCCATAAACAAAAAAGAAAAGATTGAAGCACTACAAAAAGACTCACAGCTGACGGAACTGCAACAGATGAAGTCGACGACGACGACGAAGCTGATGGGGAAGAATCGCCGTCCATCTTGGACTCAGACCGAGTTGACTGCACACGAATCGTCCCCAAAGAGCAAGCTCTACTTCTTCTGACTCTGATGAGCGTAGAAATTGGGGGCGTGAATAGCAGAGAATGTTGTATGGTGGTGGGTCGGCTTCTAGGAGTAGTCGAATGGGAAAATGGGTAGGTGGAGATTGAGTTAAAGCCTGTCACAGTGGCATATGGTTTCCATCGACAAGCCACCAACCCCGACGATGTACCCAGAATTTGTATTGCTTTTAGCATTGAAAGACACGCCTTTTCTTGTCAATCCACAAATGGATATTGAATTTGAGCTCGAGAATCGTTAAAATCGATTTGCAGGCTCCGAATAAGGTGACTGTAAACATGGGCGTATTTGCCTCCTATTTTGTTGAATAGCAAATAACAGTCTAATCGTAAGTTCTCCCTTGGAAGATATCAAAGTCATAGTCCTAATGAATATATTCAGATTTGAATTAGCAAGAAAGATACATTGATATTTTGACGACATATATATAGATTTTTTTTTTTTAATATTCACGGAAAATAAAAAAGGCAATCGTTGCACTCATCTGCAAAACTGCATATTATTGAAACTAAGGCATAGGATTCAGCAATGAAAATGATATGCTCTGCCATTACCGTAATTTGAAGTGTCTGGCTCATGTTCAATCGAAGGTGGATTTGAACCTACAACCTTAGGATTATCAAAAACTAATACATTCAACAAGGACAAATCGATTGCAATTGCCTCAACTGGATGATAATTTATAGTACACCTACTTGACACAATTATACCGGTTTGCTATCTCCTGACAAATAGCAGCCATAAAAAATCGAAGACTACATTATGTCTACCAACATGCCGCAAGAGGACCAGTGAGCTGAAGAGATGTGAAACTCAGATTCTCATCCCCAGGTCAGAGAACTTTAGATTGCAGCCAGCTTGTCGCATAAAGATTGATATGCTGCACTGCAAAGCTTGAATTTTTCTTCTGCAGTAGCCTGTTTAAATACAAAAATGACTTGTTACCAGGTAAATTGTTAGGATATGACAAGCAATGCAACATAGAGATTATATCCACTATCGATGTCGCATGCTAATACTCTTGTTCTGCATCATTTAACATGGGAAAATTTTAGGGAAAAATAGGTGCAAAGCCAATCTTGTTTGAAGAAACAATTTCAGGAGCTGAGTTGTATGATACGAAATTATATATTCAATCAAAACATAGAAAGCTTGAAATATCACGCAGCTTTTTATTGAGCAGTAGTCTATCCAGATGTCCTAAAAAATTTCAACCAACACAAAAGAGCTTTTTAGTAAGTGAGTTCAGCCTAATTTTCCAGAGCTGACCTATTCTTCAAGCCAATATAGTGCAAAACATATGTGGCAGAGTCTTACAAATGGTTATTACCTTGGAAGAGCCCTGGTGACGATCTGGGTGCCATTTCAGCGCACATGCCCGGTACCTGACGAGAAAAATCAAGGGTAAACCAGAGATAGAGGTAAAAGTCATTTTATTAGTAAGATCTACAAGTAGAGAATTCAGCCTAGTAGGAACTCACGCAGTTTTGACATCTTCAATTTTTAGAGGACCAGAAGGACTGAGTCCAAGGGCAATCCTATCCAATGTCAGATTTGACTCTGAACTATCAGACTCTGATGAAGAATTATATTCCTCTTCAACCCGATATCTCCGCTGTCTCCCATGGTTATTAGAGTAACCAAAATAGCTCCTCCACTGAGAACTCTCTTTATTTATGAAGGACCAATTGAACCCACCAAATCCAGACTGGAAAATTGTTTCAAATTCATAATCATCTTCATAGAACTGGAAACCTTCTGTTGAAGAGTTCAAAAAATGCACCAATGTTAATGCGAATACAGAAAGTGGAAAGGGTTGAATGCAAGAGTAAAATATATCTCAAGACTATGTAATAATAGGAAGTCAATATCCATTTGACAAATGAAGAGAAGTATTCAGTGTAGTTAGGAACAAATCAAACTGTCAAATTGTAAATCAAAAACTGCACCCAGAATGAATTAAACGATCTAATATTATACAAAACTGCATGTTTCTGTCCACGATGCTTTCCTTGCCCAAACACCATATAAATTTCTATTAAAAAAAATCAGCCCGGTGAACCAACAGCATGGAGAAAATTAAACAATCCAATTAACTAAAGTATACCAAACACTAAATGTTGATAGATATGGAATATATTAAGTACTTACTTTTTACCCAATGCCTGCTACCCTGATTACCAGGCCATTTCTTACTGGATCTTTTACAGTATTGCTTTCTAAACCACGAGGTGTCTCTGCTTGAATATGCATCTTCCTCATCAAAATCATATTTGCATTTCTGAAAACCCAAGTTAAAAGACAGAAAAAAGTTAAAAAGACCTTCTCTGATGCACAGTACAAAAGGACCAGAAAATAAGACAACTCGACAACCACAGGAATTTTACATTATGTAGATTAAGCAATCTGCAGAAAATAAAATAGGCTAAAAAAAAAGTAACAGGATGAAGGACACCTGACCAAACTATGATAACCTAAACTTAACTTGTCAAAATGACAGGATGAAGGAGAACTGACCAAAACTATGATAACCTACACATAAACTTATCAAAATGATACAAGAAGGGAAAATAGCATTTTGCAACATCTCATCTAAGAAAGCTGAGAGAAGAGGTAGGTCAATAATTTAGGTAGTGCCACTGTTAAGAAAACATGCTGCAATTATCAATAGTCTTGAAGAAGCTAACAAGTAACTAAACCAGGCAAATGCAGCTCAGTACACCTTTTGTTCATTCATTTTCTGATATTTCTCTTAATCACATTTCTTGCATAGGATATGTCAACCATGCAAATGTAACAGCTATTACAGTGTTACATGATGTTTTTGTCAAGATCAAAGGAGGATATAGAATACCACAAGAAGCACAATGATTGAAAATTAAAGCCTCAAAGTCTAGCATGAGAAATTGAAATTTCATAAGCAAAAATTTTAGGGAGACTTGTTTTTTTATTTCTGAATAAGTACAACAGAGTCACAGAAAGAGCAAACAACTTATACACCCACCAATAAGATCCAAACTTGGCCACATTATTTCCATAGGAAATTATTGATCTAGACTAAGGGTGATACTGATTTCAAAAATGTTCTAAAGCAAGAGGTGCATAATAAGCTTCAATTTACTTTGCAAACAACAATCCTGGAAATGAAATGTCTGTCAAATAGTTGGACTTTGCAGTTTGAGCACAACTCCATAAAAGCCAAATTGGATGAAGCAATAGGCTCATCATAACCATTGGCTCCATATATGCCATGTCAGAGAAAATGAATGGTGGTCATTTTAATTCATTATGATAATCAATCAAACTCTTCATGTTTGTAAAATACATTTTTGAAAGGGCTATTCATAAAATGTCACATGGTAGCTCATTAGGGTTCTAGATAAAGATCAATTCCATTTTCATAACATAATTATAAACAGAAAGCTGATAGGCATGATTATAGTTGCCTGGTTAGCTTACTTAGGAGTAGAGACCATGTTCAAGCATTTTCACCCAATTCACTATACTCTGATAGTTCAACCATATAAATAACAACTACTACAAGAAGAAACAGTCAAGCAGATAGTCCACAAAACAAAGAATGAGCTTTGATCAAGTTGGCAACATCGTGAAAAAGTACCCCAAGTAGGTAGTCTAATAAAACATTGCCCTCACGTAGTAATGATTGCTTTGAGTAAAAGTTCCTGGACCTTCGTGAATAGTAGTTGGATCTCTGCAAATAAATAATTACAGTTGGTAAGCAAGTATCTGTTTTATCATTAGAGAGAGAGATAGAGAGAGAAGAAGGGAGGGTATTGTAATTGACAAAAGAAAAAACTAACAGAAAGAAAAGATGTAATGGACTTTTAAATGGGACGTGCTTAACCTGTGAAAAAAAGATATTTACAGGCTAATGCTCCAAAATTGAAATTTGGTGATGAATTTTCTTACAAATCCTAGTCTGTCACATCACCAATCTCACAATATTGTAAGTGCAAACTATCATGTATTTTCACAAGATACCAACCCTTTCATCTCTTGTGAAAATACAAACATAAGTCTAAAAGCTAATGCCAAATGCCAATGTTACTAAGCGGTTTCGTTTCAGTTCTAATAACATGGCATCATCTTTTAAAGCATCTCCTTTCGCAGAAAGGATTCATATGTTTAAAGCCAAAAAGATACCGTTAATAAGAAAAGCACGCGAGTTTGCTCGAATGAAACAGAGGAGCAAGATATGATGTCCCGTCAGTTTTGCTGGTAAATCTTAAAACCATGCAATCCGTTCCGGTTTAATGGAAGAAAAACATCAAAGGAACCGAAACAAATTCCTGATTATTTCAGGAAGACATCAAACAAAAAGCCTCATATTTTTCCAGATTCTCGATTCAAAACAACAGCAAGATGGGAACTTTTTCCCCTTTTCCTTCTCATAAACCAAAACGATGAAATGGGTCAACCTAAAACAACCATTAAAAGCAACCCCAGTTTTCTAAAACATCGAAAAGTCATAACCATGTAGAAAAAAAAAATCAACGATATGATACCTCATCCTTGAATAACAGTGCAAATGCAATAACTATACCCTATACATAAATATCCAATTGGATGCACATCAAAACATACACACAGAAAGAGAGAGAGAGAGAGAGAGAGGGACAAACATATTCAGAAGAAGCAAAATTGCGTTTTTTGCGTTCAAGAATAGGAGTGGAGTGAAAGAGGGCAGTCTGCAGCCGAAAACAGTTGTTTTGAGGGAACAAGATGGTTGCCTTTGTGCCACCATTCATCATCTCTTGCAAATCAAACCTCCCACGCAGAGAGAAAGAGAGCCGATGTACATCGAGCAACAAGAGAGAGTTTCTCCGGACCGTATCGAAACTAGTTACATTAGCGAGCTGGCGAGTTCTCAGCGTGTCGACTCAACTTAACTCGCTTCCGTTTTGGATCGGTCCACTTTGGGAATGATCTATTCGAGCTTCCGGCCCAAAGTACTCTTCATTGGGCCGTGTTGGGCTGTAATATTAAACTGCATTGCCAAATGCTATTTGCAAATTGTAAATGAAAAAAACAAAAAAAAAAAAAAAATCTACAAAGAAAAAATCAATAAAATTCACGGATTGGACATAAATAAAAACTATTAACCAAAACGAAATTAATACTTATTTTGATTCATTGACCCACAACTTCATTATATATCTGAATAATTTTTTGTTTTTGTGGATTGTACAGTGTGATAATCCATTGGTCCTAGGTTTGTCTATTGCCTCACATCTTCCTTTTCTTTTCAATCAAAAAATTTCGGCCTATCCTATCCTAATAGACTTTTCATCAATTGCTTATCATAAGCAGGCAGATTCAAGTCTCCTATGTCCTATCCTCGTTGCTAATAATCTGACAGAATAGGAGACACGTTACCTAGAAGAACTTTCATACACCCATGTGCCGAAAGGGATTCTGCCGTCAAACCCCATTTGCCATCAACTTCTCTCAGCTGAAAGCCTTTGAGCGACTGCAAGACGATAGCTGAATAGCCCACCACTGCATGCCATGGTCGATAATGTCTTCTTCTGTTCACTCGCGGGGCCAAGCTCACGGTGATGGCTGACTACAATAGGTCATTTTGTCCATTCACACGTACAAGGCAGTTTCAACTTTTAAATTGGGTATCTTTTGGCCACAGTTAATGATGCTTGTTGATCGCCAAACTGTGATTGGAACAGCTAATTAAACTTAGTTTTGTTGGTCTCCCACTGGCACGCTTGGGATTAATCATCAAGGAAGTGGGTCAACTTCGAGTAAATGTTCAAAAAGGTTTCCAACAATTTTCACGTCACCCCACTTTGAAGTTTAAGAAAGTTTTTATTTGTTTCAATTTCATTGCACCGAATTCTCCTTCCCACCAGCGTTATTGATAATACGATGAGATTATCCAATTAAATACTAATTATCCCCTTTCTCTGTAGGCTTATGATTGATATTAACCAACCAAAAAAAAAAAATTAAGCAAAAGAATATATATATATATAAAGTAAATTTTGGCAACCTACACAAGCAAGACACGTCCAATGGGAGGCTCCTACTCCTGTTCTTATCCGGAAGATTAATTATCACAAAAATAGAATGCCATTTGCATTTTTTTTTTAAGAAAAAAAAAAGAAAATAAAAGAAAAATGAGAGGAGAAGGAAAAGGTGGTTAAAGCACAACCAAAATTAGCGGGAGATTAATCAAAATTGGTCAATCGTTTATCGGAGAGATAGCAGGGTACGTGTGAGGTGACCACGTTTGTGTATTGTGCTCAATTATAGTTTTGAGGGTGGTAAGGCATGACACGTCACGACCCATTTAGACATGCACCGTATTTACCGTTTGATCTCTGACCATTTCGGTTGGTCAGCGAAGACTCGGTCGTTGGAGACGAGAAAGAAGGTGTGGCAGACAGATGGGATGGTGCGAGTGGGGAGCACCTGAACGGACACGCCGACACGATCTAATGGACAGTTGGAAAACGGAATGCTGAGTTGGCAAATTGCCTCGCTTTATTCTCGCACACAACTCAACTTGGGAAAAAGTGGTCGAAAGAGAGTCTCTAAAATAGGAAATGACCTTGTTTTTATGGTTAGTTAGTGGGAACTTTTGTAGGACTAATTTGACCCCTCCATTACTAAACATGACAATCATGTCCTAATCTGTTCTAAAGGTCCAACAGAGGGTATTTGTGGAATTTCATTTTTTTAAAAAGGCTTCCGTTCGGTTGGTTGTCAAACTTGAAATAGGCAACTTTTTAAGCATAGTGACAATTCCAAGCTGAAATGGTAGTAAATGTTTTTTTCTTTTTTTGGTGCTTAACAACGGGAAGCCTGAAAGAGGGGTCACACACGTTATCCCGTTAGAATTCCTTGTCCGTAGTTTTTTTCTTCCTTTTTACATATTGCTATTATCTTTTTACTTAGTAAGAGAAGTATTCAAACCTTGAAATTTGACTAAATTTTTTAGATATATCCAAACAAATAGTTTATTTGTATTATATAAAGCCTTGCTCAAAATTCTAATATATATTCAAATAAATTGTTATTAGATAAAGTTTAATTCAAAATCTCAGTGAACTCATAACAAAAATTATTTATAATCTAAAAATTACTAAAATTAAACATTAAATATATGAGTAAGATGCAATCATCAATAAGTTCAAAATGCTATAATAATTATGAATTTAATATCTTAGATTACATATCAATAATAATAAGCCTAAAATTAATAAAAATGGGGTTAGAGGAGTTTTTGAGGTTAAAAAAGAAAAACAAAGAAAGTTACTACTTTGTTTTGACCTAACTAGTAAGTTGGGAGACCTAACTAGTAAGTTGGGATTTAAGCAGACCCAATTAAAAAAAAAAAAAAATCTTACTAAAATAGGCACAATTGTTTTCCTTTATTTTAAACCGAGAAGACTTGCATCATCCCCAATATGCCCTTGGTTCATGTAAAGGGCGAATCCGTCAGCATGAGCAAAATAACGGAAAGCGAGCCAGCTGTGTGCACCAGGTGGATGACGCGTCATGGAGAGAAACGGTAGATCAGATATTCTAAGCCAACAGCCAAGATAAATCCAGATGAAATTTGAGGTTCATTTAAGCTGCATTTGCATTTGAGGGGCCGAATTTTCATCTCATTCTCTCTCTTTTTCTGTGTTTAAAAAAAGAAAAACGAGGGGGCGGGCGGTAGTGGCTGAGAAGCAGAGGCAGAGACACGGTAATCCAGAGCTACGGGAAGGTAATGCTGATTTGTGTAATGTTTTTGTAGTTTTATTGATCTGGGATTTCTGTATCAAGATCCAATTTCGGCTTACAATTTGTAGTCTCCCTCCCTCTCTCTCTCTCTCTCTCTCTCTAACAAATTTACTCATTTTTACCTGCTTTAAAGGCCATTTCTTTTTAATCCTACCTTTGATCTGATTCTTCAGAATTTCGATCCTTCCTTTTTTTCCGCATTCTCTTGTAAATATGAGGTGGGGTTTCTCTTAGCGTATGTTTAAGTGCATATTTTCTATTCTTTCACTCTGGTTTATGCAACTTAGATGGAATGTATTGTGAACCTGGCTTCAGGCATTGGATTATTATAATCTGGGATCAGAATAGTATCTAAGTTGTCTGATTTCTTATTGGAATCTTTAACTGTGGATTTTAACATTAACATTTTTTGTAAAGTTGGGATCTTTTTCTGGCAGGTATTGAGAAATGGCAGAGACTGATGACATTCAGCCACTCGTGTGTGACAATGGTACCGGAATGGTTAAGGTACATAAACACAATCTGAGATTTTTTATTAATTTGTTGTTATTTGGAAAGTGATGTTATTTATGACTGTTAATGAAACTTTCAGGCTGGTTTTGCTGGAGATGATGCGCCAAGGGCTGTGTTCCCTAGCATTGTGGGTCGCCCTCGCCACACTGGTGTGATGGTTGGGATGGGCCAAAAGGATGCCTACGTTGGTGATGAGGCACAATCAAAGAGAGGTATATTGACTTTGAAGTACCCAATTGAGCATGGTATTGTTAGCAATTGGGATGACATGGAGAAGATTTGGCATCACACCTTCTACAATGAGCTCCGTGTGGCTCCTGAAGAGCATCCAGTTCTCCTCACAGAAGCTCCCCTCAACCCCAAGGCCAATCGGGAGAAAATGACCCAGATTATGTTTGAGACTTTCAACACCCCAGCTATGTATGTTGCCATCCAAGCCGTTCTCTCCCTTTATGCTAGTGGCCGTACAACTGGTGAGTGACTATCTTTTTGTTATTGGAAATGTGCTGATTTGCTTGAGAGGAGATTATCCCTTTTGGCATTTTGGTTTATGATTGTTGGCAGAGTGAAGATTGCATTTTATTATGCTTCCACAAAGAGATATCAATGATTTACCTCATGATGGAAAATTGAGTGTTAATCTCTGATTGATGATCAAATAAATGCAAATCTGTCTTTCAGAGATTTTTGTGTTTTCTACTATGATCACCTTAATACTTTGGAAAACCAATGGGTTTCTTTTATGAATTCACAGTTTATTTAAAAATACTATTTAAATTTGAGTCTTTTGGTTTTTTGAGCAAAGAATTGAGGTCTTTTGCCGATAAAGAGTCTCTCTTTGGGTCTTTTGTTGATAGAGATAACTGGCCTGATTTCAAAAGTTTCATGGTCAATTTGCTTTTGTCAGGCATTGTTTTGGACTCTGGAGATGGTGTCAGCCATACAGTTCCCATTTATGAAGGGTATGCCCTCCCACATGCCATTCTGCGTCTGGACTTGGCTGGCCGTGATCTCACTGATTCTCTTATGAAAATCTTGACCGAGCGTGGTTACACTTTCACCACCACTGCAGAGCGTGAAATTGTCAGGGATATGAAGGAGAAACTAGCATACATTGCCTTGGACTACGAACAAGAGCTGGAGACGGCAAAGACAAGCTCATCCGTGGAGAAGAGCTATGAGTTGCCAGATGGACAGGTTATCACCATTGGAGCTGAACGATTTCGTTGCCCTGAAGTCCTCTTCCAACCATCCATGATAGGAATGGAAGCTGCTGGCATACATGAAACCACATACAACTCTATCATGAAGTGTGATGTTGATATTAGGAAGGATCTCTATGGCAATATTGTCCTCAGTGGTGGCTCTACCATGTTTCCGGGCATTGCCGATAGGATGAGCAAGGAGATCACAGCATTAGCCCCAAGTAGCATGAAGATTAAAGTTGTGGCACCACCAGAAAGGAAGTACAGTGTCTGGATAGGAGGTTCTATTTTGGCATCCCTCAGTACCTTCCAACAGGTATTATAGCAATGACAGTAGAACTTCTTAAGATTCAAGCTTTTTTGTTTGCTATCAATACTAATACGTTCTGTGTACAAAATTCCTCAGTTCATGAGTGAGTTCCGCATTATCAAGTTGGTGCTGTTCCTTTCCTGATCTCACTCAACGCATTTTCTTTATTTTGCGTGCAGATGTGGATTGCAAAGGCTGAATATGATGAGTCTGGGCCATCAATTGTCCACAGGAAGTGCTTCTAATCGTGCAAAGCAAGAGGGCAGTGGCCAAAATCATACCATACATTTTGTATTAAGAAAGACTTCCCTCGAGTGGTTGCAAAAGTTTTATTCTGTGCTTCTTTTCCTTTTGCTCTCTTTCCTTTGTGTTTGCACTGTTATTGGGTTGTCCAGGCAACGATATTGAGGGCGAGCGATTTTTTTAATTTTTTTATTTATTGGATTCTAGAAGAGTTGTGTATTAACTGTTTTGGTTTGCTTTAATTTCATGGATTCATTGAGTTACTGTTTCTGATTGCAATCTTCAATTAAATAAAACCACTAATTATTTTCCTCTCTTTGTGTCCATCGTTAGCTCACGCTCTAGGCACATGTCTTCTGAAATTCTCCTGCCAGCATAGAGACAAGCAAATGAGAGAATAGTTCAAAACTAGGAATCTGAAACATCAGAATTTGGTAGAAATAGAAACGGGGTATGAACATTTTCCATCCTCGTGCAAGTTTAAGACAAGTGATCGCCTCCGCTAATGCCGCTGGTTGACGAAAGATCGACGATAGTTTAACCACGTCATTCTACGGGTCAAATTAAAGCGTCAACGTACATCCCCTCAGTCTCCTTGTCCGAAAACGTATCTTTTACAGGTCTCCATCCCGTCTAGCCTTACCATTAAACAAATTGTTCAATATTCGCTGTTATTCATTAGTAAGGAAGAAAATTTTATCTTACTTAAAAATTTATTATTATATTATATTTTAAAATTTATTAAGTCAAATACTTTTATTATCTAAAAATATTATATTTTATTGTATAAGAATATTATATTATCTTACTTTCTACTTAATTTTATTATTTATTATTCAATTTTTTTTACTACTTAGTTCTAATTTTTTTTATTTAATTTTTTAAACTATTTTTATATAGAAGGCTTATTTCATAAGATAAATATTAAATTAATATAAAATATTGAGTTTAGTTTTTAGGTAGATGATCATAATAATTTTTATTTTTAAGTGATTACCAATTTAATTTTTTTTTTTTAGTAGATTCTCGTGTGTTTCTTTTGTTCTATCCCTTGATTTGTTTCTGTTCTATATTAATGTGATAAATGCTACACCAAAATGACAAAAAATAAGAAAGAATAATTTTTTATTTAAAAATCTATTATTATATTGTATTTTAGATTTAATTAAAATAAATATTTTTACTATATATGCCGAGAAAAAATTAGCCACCCATTTAATATGAACCAAGAAAATAGGTTTTGAACCTCTTCGTTTCTTATTTTCCCTTATCTCAATTAGAAAAAGTAAAGAAAAATTAAAAAATTAACCATTCAGCAAGTGCAAAGTGAGTGGTGGCAATAAAAATCTAAAGTTTCTGATATAGAAACTAAATAAGAAAAAAAGTGGATGCACCTGCAAGAAAACTCATCTCAAAATTTGCCAACAGCCCGAAACCCCATTTCTTGCCTGTCTTGGGATATTATTTTCTGCTACATAAAAAAATATTATATTATTTAGTGTGTGTATATACACACATTATTTTATTTTATTTTTTTTACCTAATTTTATTATTTTTTATTATTTTTTTTTTTTGCTATTTTTATATTTTATATTTAATTTTTTTACTATCTCTATATTCAATGTTAAGAAGAAAAAAGTCTCTTATAAAAAAAACTATTATTACTTAATTTTATTACTTTCTTCCCTAATTAATTTCAATATTTCTCTTTTTTCTCTTTTTTTTTTTTTAAAAAAAATTTCATAAGCTATATCCATATAAAAATATTGAATTGTTATAAAATATTAGCTTCATTTTTCAAATGGATTCCAAGTTAGTTTTTATTTCCAGGTATTTAAAATTCCAGTTAGCTGCTCCTGTTTAAAGAGTGAACAGAAAAAAGTAGCATCACAAAGCCAAGTTTATTGAAACCGTGCGTAGGAGTTCTGCAAGATTCTCGGTGTACAATGATTTCACAACGATAAACCAAAAAGAATCCTGCAGCTTCTCCGTTACAAGGATTATCTCAACATAGAGAAGATATCAAAGTAATTGAAACATGCCTCCAACGCGTGGGAAGAGAAGTTTGGAGGGTGGGGGGGGTGAAGGAAAAGAGAGTCAACCATGTATGTTGAAAGAATGGAATGAGAAGATGAAACTGGCTGGGTCTACGCCAATATACTTCCATCAAGTACCGGATGCCTACTTGGATAACGGACTTGATTCGGCTATGATCCCTCGGAGAGAGCTGAAACTTGATGGTCCAATGGTGTCAACAAAACCTCGCATTGACAGCTCCTGACCTGAGATACCTTCCTCCCGCACCTCGTGGTCGATAAAGAGGACAACTACTGTTATATCATCATGATACTTCCGCCTCTCCCCATTTTGCAACTTCTTCAGACCATCATAACTCATACTCCTCTTCCTCGCCGCAACATTTAAAGCTATTTTAAGCAGTCGTCTTGCAATTCCCTACCCATTCAAAGACAACAGAGAGCTAAAATGAGTGCCCCAGTGACCAAACGTAAACAGTTGATGTGGATATTTCAGAAACAATACATACCGGTCGTGGATTATTGTAGACGATCTCGGCAGCCTCCTGATTTGTCAGAATCTCCCAAAGGCCATCAGATGCAAAAATGACAAATCTATCATTAGATTGTAAAGCTCTGGAATATAGAGCTGGCTCTGATGATAGCACAGGCCTGCAAATGGGTTCAGGGAGGTAAAACTTTGGAAATGAAGGATCAAGGGAAAACTCTGGCCGCTTCAGGTGTGCATCTCCTATGGATCTAGAAACCTATTAACAGCACATCACACAAGAAAACAAGAAGATAGTGAAGATTGCAAACACCAAAGGTATTCCAGCAACTAATGTGTAGCACGAAATTGAAAAAAAAAATTTCTAATTCAAAAACTTAAAACTAGCAATGACTACAATTGCATCATGCAGCTTGTTTCACAAACCTCACATGTTTGTTCTGCAAGAAAAGTAGTTCTCTTGGATAAAATAATAATAATAATAATAATAATAAATGAAAAGAAAAGAAAAGTAGTTCTGAAATTTTGACCATCAACTGTGTTGGCATATTGTTGTCCTCCTCTGTTATTCCAACCCACCCACTCCCACTAAGCATCCTCCTTCCTCTCCCAGCCCACCCGAAGAAGGGCCCCAGAAGAAGGGCAGAATGCTGCTATGTTCTACAAAGGTGCTGATCAGCATGCTGTCTTTCACTAAATTTTACTAAATTGGCCAATGAATGTTTTCATGTTATATTGGTGTAATCCAAAACAGTGGTTGCAATAAGTGGATAGCCTTTATAGCACAAATGAATTCCTAATCATAAATGCAACAAAATACAGATTTACATTCCCAAGCTTCAAACTGTTAGTTTGTACATATAAAACATTGGTGATTCAACATAAGAAACACCATAGAACATGAACCAAAGGAGAATGATCTGCAATGCCCACTTTTTTACCAACAAGGCCACATCCTGCAGAGCCACAAAAATGCATGTAGAATTCCATTGCATGCACATTTCTAAGATGTGTGCAATGTCCATTTGGAAGATATCAAACTTGGAAATTAGAATAACACAAGTTTATTAAAACATGCAGCCAGCACTTATCATACTTGAAAGGTATAATAAGCAAATGTCTTTGTTTTAGGTGTAGGTTACATTTCATTATGTGAAACGTGAAATGGCCTTGGTATGACAACTGGAAAGATTATGAACTTCAAACATGTTTTGCACTTGCTTTAATCAAGGAGGAAAATTTTTCACATTAATTTGAATGTGTCTAAACATTATCAGCACAAATTTTACAAAAATAGAGGACTTCAAAAAAGGAACATGATTGGAAAATATAAGAAAAGAACCACACCTGAATTATGCCTTTGACACGCCATACTCCATCCTTCAAAACAACAATATTTGAATCATCTGGATGCAAGGATTTGAGTTCTTTTCTTACCTCTTCCACACACGCATTATGATCTGTAGTCAACTGCTTTGCAATTATCCTATTAAATCTACCAACACAACCAATGACAGCTCGAGAATCACCTAGATTAGCAACATATAATGTCCTTCTCCAAATCACTCCAGTCAAACAGCAGGAACCCACTGTTGCAAACAGTGGTGTAATTCCAAACGTCCTATGCACAAGAGTAAGAAAACCTTCCTCAGTAGCAATGAAAGCACTTCTCAAAATATCTTCAGATATTGTCCCCCTTTCTCTAACAAGCCCTACAAAAATAATATATAAATTTGTAGCCAGTAAAAGTCCACAATTCATTATGGTCCATCATAGATTCTGTTAGAAATAATAACATGAGGAAGAATCATGCCGTAAATCATGCAACAACGAAAAATCACCCTTAAGTTATTTCTTCAACCTCTATAATGGACAAGACTTATTGTTTCTAATTGTAAAACAGAGAAATAAAGGAAAAACAGGTAAAAAAAACAAAAAAGACTAATAATCAAATACATGTTTTTTCCTGTAAAATTGGTGAGTTTCTGTCATTTTCTCTTCACAATAAAATGGGGTTCACAGAAATTGCCACCACGCAATCATCCACTTGACAGATTTTTGGTAAGACACAAATGCCAGTCTCTCATAAATTACACCACATAGCATTACAGACCAAGCAACCAAATTAACAAGTATGCACCAAACACCACAAGTTGGCCTCACGTAACCAAGTTAACAATCTCAGTCATGCATACTGTATACAGAAACACAAATCTTTAAACTTTTGGTGCCAAACACCTAGCAATCAATTTCCATTAATCTCATCCACTGTTAGCATCATAAGCAGAATAAGACAATTTCACCAAGATAAATTCCAGTGCTCATCTATCTCCCCCTACTCGTCCCCTCCCCCCCCCCCCCCAAAAACCCCCCGGGGCGGCAAGAAAGAGGGAAAAAAAAAAAAAAAAGGAACAATCAAAGAAATACTAAAAAGAAGAACAAGAAAGCGAAAAGAACCATAGAACTTAATGATTGCCATGAATTTCAACTTCCCCAGGGACCCAACAAACTTCAACCATTCAAGTTACTCCAAAAATCACAATAATCACGATACTGAACGATAAGAAGCAAAAGAAATACGAAAAAGATTATAAAGCAAGAAAAGAGAAACTCACTCATGAGATTAACGAAGAGATGGTCACATATAAACCGAGAAGCCTCAGGGCCACCGTGGCCGTCATAAACACCAACGAACGTGGCATCACGAGAAATCTCCACTTGGCTGTGATCCTCAATAACCTCATTGGCTTGAACGACAGCGAAAGAGAAGTCACCATAACAGTGCTTCTCAAGGTCCCTGGACCAGAAATGGGCGTCGCTGAGGGTAGCATCGTCATTGTCATCAAAGTCATCATCCTTGTTCATACGGGCATATAAACCGACAGGTCTCCAACACCCCATTACTATCTTTGCCAGCCAAGAGAACATCCCACATTTCCTTCTTGGAGAAAACCTCCCCACCTTTTTTTTTGCAAAGACTATAAACCCCAGAAACTGAAAAAGCAAAAAGAAAAACTCCCAAGATTTGATTTTTAGGGAGATTGAGCTGAGAAAGTTTGGAACTTTGATCACCGTCAATGTCACTTTGTGATGGGTAGCGGCAGGAAAAGGCAGAGAAAAACCTGAGGAGCGATAAGAGAGAGAAGGAGTCAAATCAGAGTCTTGAGTGGGAATGTGAATAGAAATCTCGAGAGAGAATTCAGGAACAAGAAAAAAGGCGAGAGATTGATGAGTGATACCAAACACGCAGATAGATAGAGAGAGAGAGAAAAAGAGAGAGACAGAGGGGACCTTGGGCTGCTGGTGGTTTTTGGTTTTTAAGATAGAAAATGGACTTTTTAATGGAGCATTTTAGAGAGAGAGAGAGAGATAGAGAGAGAAAAAGAAAAATAAAGAAAGAGTAGTTGCTGGCGTCGAGGCTAAGTGGTGGGAAGGGAAATTTGATATTGGGGTACTGGGAACTAATAAAAATTTCATTCACTTTTTCCAATTTCCAGTGGTTTTTTAATTTTTATATTTTGATATTATTTTCCTTCCTCTTTTTTTTTTTTTTTTTTTAAATTTAGTTATATGGATTTCCCTTTAGTCTTTAGAAGTTCCTCTTTTTTCGTGGTTTTTTTTTTTTTTTGTCTGCTTTCGCTCAATGTTTTTTCTTATTCAAATTTGGGGTAAAATTATAACCGCTCCCTCCACTTAATTAGATGAAATTGATCGAAATCAAACTAAAATTATCAAATTTATTAAAAATAAATGGAATATAATTTGTAGTTCGAAAAAATATTTGATATATTAGTTGTCATTTTCGATTCCAAAACCTATTACAGCCAAACCAAACTGTCTTACTACGTATAATATCAAAACTTTGAAGTGTTCAACGGAGACATGAGCCACACTAAAAAACTCAATTGTCTCTTGTAACCTACTCATATGGCCCACTCACGTTGAACGAAGATATTTTCATATAATTTTTATTGTGAAATTTTTAATTATATATTCTTTATCACAATCTTTGAAAATTTACTTTGTTTATGTTTAATATTTGAAAAGTTAATATTTTACTTAAATTTTCTCATTTTTATCTTAGATATCTAAACTTCAACAAAATAAAAAAATACAAAATATAATTTTACTTTTAATGAATATAATTTAAACGGTTAAATCAATCTTTGATTACTTATAGCAATTTAATTAATGTACTTTTAAAAAAATTTCAAACAATCACTAATCGGCCTACAACCCCTAACTCGAGTGGCTGAGTTCATGAGAGATAATAATAGTCTTCTTTTTTTTTCTTTTTTTTTTTTTTTCAGGTGAAAGCCACGATATTAAGGGAGATATAACTAAACTATAAGCCTTACATTTTTGTTTTATGATTCTTTTATTTTTCTCAACGCTCGCACCGATACATTAGTATGCACTTTTTTTACAATTTGCTAACACGAGACAATATATTTTTATAAATTTCAAATTTTATATTATAGTTTTTTTATAAATTCTCAAAAATGTAAAATAATTTGTTGTGACATTATGAATGTAATAGGAAAATTAAATCAAATGTAAAAGATGATCTAGTGTGAGGGTGTCTTGGTGCACATAGGCATCATGATGGTTAGCTTGATTTGATAATCATAGTGTTCGTGACATAATATCTATAGTGCTTATACATTACTCGTCTGCATGCATTTATGCAATAAAAAATGTTCATATTAATTATAAGATTTAACGATAGAATCACTTTAATTTTTAATTTCAAATCTCAACTTAAAAAAGGAAAAAAAAAAAAAAAAAGAAATTTTCGTACCAAAAACTATTTCACTTTTGTAGTTTGCACATATTAATTATTTCAGAATTTGCTACATCCTCAAGTATAATTGACTAGTCATGTTGGCAATCCCAATATGCATAAAACTAAAGATAACGAAATTGCTAGGGGAATTAGGACTTTAAAATCCTCCCCGGCAGTCATTTAAATGTAAGTAGGCCAACAACAAATAGACAACATTAGGGACATTCGCAGCTTCAGAAAGTAAACAACGTTGGCAAGTTGCTTCTCTTCTGTTTTATTTTTCTTGCCGAGTAAGAAAGAAGATAGAACTGGTCAAGGCATCAAGCCAATCTCAATCATTTATGATTACAAGCAAAATGGCTGGATTAGCAGATCAGATTTGATTAGCGTGGTAGACGCATCAAGTCAATCTGAACACATGTGACATGTGAAACCTTTTTTTTTTTTTTTTTGGGTCATAGCTCACAAGGGTGTTATTGTTTTTTAGGTTTACTTTCATTATCAACCAAGTCAAGTCTATAAGCTCACCAATAATACAGTTGCAATTAAGAATACTGTTGCCATCACCATTGCCACTGAGGTAAAAGAACCCCAAAGTTCATGTGTATCATCTGCGCTGGGACCATAGTTTATTGGTAATTAGTCTTTGTCAAAACTGGACAAGCATGCAGCTTTTGTCAATGATTCTCGAACAAGGTCAGCTCTTGCTATTGCTCGATGCTCAACGATAAGAGGCTAATTTATTAGACACTTCTTTCACATGGCAAATCAAAGTAAATTAACCATACGGATTCCCAAAAATATGATGCTAAGCTAATCTACAAAGCATATATATGTATTCCCCCCCTCAGTCTCTACCCGTCTGGCATGTAATTCAAGGCAAAAATAAAAAAGCAAACAAACACGTAAAGGGATCTCTCTTAAGCTAGACCATGTCATTGATCAAACGTCTATGTCGATTGTAATGCGTCTCCAAAAGTACCTTGGAAGCTCCTTCCAATGTCTTGCGCCATGTCTGCTTAGAAAAACATTGATAAAAAGCAATGTCAATTCTATGAAAAGTATGTCAAAGAAATGTGTAAATATTAAAATTAACTCAAAGCGACAAAAAAATTTTAATTTTAAGTCTTTTAATTTAATTTGATTGGCTTTTAATTATGTGTTTAATGGTTATTTAATTATTTTTTTTTAATTATCTTATATTGAATAATTATATACTATATATTGAATTAGACTCAAAATATCAATGCCAAAATGCAAAGTCAGAGTAGTTTAATTACAATAATACAAGGGTAATTTAAAGTTAATATCGGTAAGGGTTTCAATTCTTTTTTTTTTTTTCTGAACCTGTTCAATGGCTGCCAAGACTGATATGTTCTTCTTGGTATCCCATGCTCTGAGGCGTGGCCTGATAGTACCAGCAATTCCAAGCTGCCTGAGTAATGCAGACTTCCTTGTGACGGGAGCAAGGAATGGCCTCCTCTCCAACAATGCAGTATTACTACTAATACTATAATGTGATGGACTCTCATATCCATCACCTTCTTCTCTTCTTGACGTCCTGCTTCTTTTTCTCCTTTTTGACACCCTTGACAAATGCTCCTTCCTAGCCTCAACCCCATCATCAGCAAATTTCCTTAGCAGCTCATCAGAGGACGTCTTGGTCACATGTTGAACCCTATTAGCATTGGAATCCATTTTGGTGGAGAGAAAGAGAGACGGAAAGAGAGAGAGAGAGAGAGAGAGAGAGAGTTGAGAGGGGAAATTAAGATCCATGTATAAATGCAGGGAAGTTTTGTTGGGTAGTGTCGAGTTAGCGTTTTTCATTTTTTTGGTACTCTTATGTGGGAAATGGACCGTTGAGGCAACATACAAGAATGATTTGAATAAGTGGGGCACAGGGGGGAAAATATAGCCGTTGGTGATGGGAAAATTGGGGTCGGGGATGGCTACAATGAATTGTCCTTGACATGTGATTTAGCGCAAATTCCGGATTGGGTTGACACTGCCGCGCCACCCGCGTTCTTGCTGGCCACATTGTCCCTTTTCAGTCAAATCCAACAGCATAGTTCTTCACGAACTTGAAGCTTTTTTTTGGTTGGGCTTTAGAATCGTGGGCTTACAAGTTGATGCCGAAAAGATGCTTACGCTTGCCTCTTAAAACAGAATCATATCGGATAATTATGGATGACATTTGTGGGGATGGGATTGTTACTCTCCATTTACACCCCCCCCCCCAACCAACTAAAACAAAAAGCCATTACACTAAACTCTCCCTTAGGAAGGAATTGGATATACCTCTATTTTCTGTGTCCAACCCTCAACTATTTACTATGTTTTATTTTTTATAACTATGACGACTTCATTTATCCGTTGTTATCTCTACAATGCCCCTGTTGTGGGTGTGAGTTTATGACCATGCAGATGCAATAGGCTCACATAGGGAAAGAAAAGCAATGTGCTCAGCTACCTATTCTCGAGTATCTAGAAAGGCTTTTCTTTTCTTTTCTTTTTTCCCTTTTTTTTTTTTTTTTTTGGGTCAGAGATGAACCTTGGAAGGCCTTATACACAAGCCTAATTCTTTGGTTATTAAGGGAAACTCTGCTCGATCACATCCATGCTTTTAATGTTCTAAGTTTTTCTTTGTGCTTGTGACACCGTTGAGACCTAAACAGAGATAATAAGACGAAGGTTGTCCTGAGTTTCCTAATCTACATAAACGAGCATGACATTTAAATAAGAAACACAGTAACTCATATAGGTTAACGAGTCTTCTAATGAACTGAAAAAATGACAAAAAAAAAAAAAACAAGAAACACAAAGAGGGTTTAGATATTCATCTTGTAGCTTCTGTCTCTTGTGGCGGTGATCTCCACAAAGGTTTGCTTGCTTGGATTCATATTCTAACGACATTAAAAAAAAAAAAAAGGAAAAAATGGAAAAAAAGACCAGCAATTTTCTGAATATCTCACTGAGAAACTCAAGATCACACGTGTCTAGCATTTTAGAAACCTTGAAACAGGAGTTCAATATGCACATTCCTGCATGGATTAGAGAACAAAATCACATTATGAAATTTGGTTATATATGTAGACCTTCATTCTATCCAAGGATTCAGATAACACTAGTGCAGAAGTAAAAACTCAAGTCACTTGTGTTATAACGTTACTTCAAACCGAGTCAGTTCCAAAATCTTTAAGACATTTTCATTAATTTCAAGAGCAACATCAAACCCAGTTGAGGCTTGGTTGAACCAACATCAAAAGTCACAACGAGCAACAACGGCCAAAAAGAAGAAACATAGGCATGAAGTGCATCCTCCAATGCATCATCTGCTTGGATCAATCCAATTGCGAATCCAGATATCCTAACTTCACTCTAGCAAAGGCATGTTTATATCTTTTCTTTTCTCAATTTACATGACCATTATTTAGATTGTGTTAATGACAAGATAAACTTACAGAATCCTGGAAGTATAATGACATACCATATTGCTATGAGCTGAATTGAGTCACAAAAGTGAGTGTGTGGCATTCAAGATTCCTCAGGTTAAGCTGCAAAATAAGGAGAAACCATCATGGAAAAAATGGGTGGTCATTTTCAACATTGATTGAAGGTAACAATATCAGAGTATATGACAAAATTGGGACAAATTACAAGTGTCCCCTACATGCTCGAACTTCTTCTTTTATTTTTCTTTTTTTTTTTTTTATAATTTCTTTTCATATTTGCACCTACTCTCTGTTACCCTTCTAAGTAGTTGAATCATAATTAATCATAAAGTTGGGTATTGTCTTCTGTGCTGAAGGAGAACAACCATGTTCCACATGTTTGCTGAAGCAGACTACAGTTATGGTGAAGGGTGATCCTGATGCTTTTGTGCTTATCAATTTCTCCAACTCAACCTTCTGAGGCAGATAAATATTATTGTTTTGCTAGGCTGGATGCAAACTTAATACCCAAATCCTTCCCAGGCATAAATGATGTAAGATATGTCAATGTGCAAATTCAACAAAATTGTGTGCATCAGTCCAAATCCCTTCATTAATGTTTTAAAATCATTGTTGAATTCAGAAGTAGAAATTTACCACAACAGCTACTCCAGTCTCACAGAATTTGGGAATGGAAATGAGTCTTACCAACTGCCCCTCAGAACCTGCATTTTCCAATTGCCATAAATGAACATCAAAGGGACACAAAATAACCAAACAAAAATGATTTTTCCCTCCACTTGCAAAGTAAAATTGCAATTACTAGAGATGAGGTTAGAAGATAATACCTTTTAACAGGCAAGTTGCATATTTATCTTGATTGCCAACAAAGTAAACATGGGGACAGCTCTCAATCAGGAAAGGGTCCTGATCAGTGAAAGGATAACATCCTGCATGACATTGATGGCAAGGGATTCTAAACACAAACTACTGAGAATTAAATTCTAGTTTCAAGCAGTCCTGAATTCTTCAGAGAATGCAACAAGTCGTCTAAGATTGAAAAAACCAGACTAGCAATATGAATCAAAAAATGAACAGCCAAACTAATTACAATTAGTGAAAGCTATACCAAGAGTATTAGGAGCTGTTGGTGCCAAATGCCTCCACTTTAGTGTCCTTTCCATAAATTCAAGCTTGTTGTTGGCATCTGAATACTTTTCAAGATCATCAATGTTCTGACCTGATGTTCCAAGAAATCTGGGAGAGAGAAAGAGAGAGAGAAGGCTATGTTGTCGAAATGTGTCCAGCTATATAAGATCATACTCTGAAAAATATTGACTATTGACTTCTCACCTGATATCATCAAGCTCAAAGCAATGAGGATTAGTGCAAGACCTAAAAGTATGGTAAGTTGCTGATTCAGGGAAAAGGCATCTGTTCAAAGGCTGAAAGAGAAAGGAACCCAACACAGGGGGAAAAGGAATTTCCCAATGGTTCAGTTCAACTTACGTACTTAAGTACTTATATTCAAAAAGAGAGCACTTCAGAAAAGTCAACCTGCTGAGGCAAGGAAACATTAGCTGGATCATTGGGTCCAGGCATGATATCCACAGGCACACCTGCAGCAACCTAAACTCATGTATTTAGTCCACATGGCCTCAATTAGCAGACAAAAGGAAAGATGTCAAATAAAAGAAGCCAGCTTGAAGGTATTTCACAATAATGAAAAGATATTAATAATTGTAATTGAACAACCTGAGTTAACAAGATATCTAGCTCCTTAATTGGCTCGGACAACATTGTTTGATCCTTTGGAGCCAAAGTCTGCACAGTGATCAAAGGAGAAAAATTATCCCATGTCCACACTAATAGAGATGGGGAATTGATAGTATCATACTCAGAATTTTGTGAGAACAAAAATATAGACAAACAAAACCCAAAAATTCCAAGATGTGAACAGAGACAAAACCAAATGACAACCTATTTTAATGAAAAGTCTTTTTTGAACAACTTCAAAGAAAAATAACAAAGAAAAAGGAAATGGAAAAACAGTTATCCAACCTTTTAGTCCTATTGAAAATGGAAGACCTATATAATTTTGTGCAAATGCTCACATTACCTCCTTAGAAATTTTTGTATTGGAAATAAAAATGCTTTTATGGTACTTTTTCATGGAGTTATTTGACATTTTGGCAATACACTATTTTTTCTAACTTGAATTCTCACATGAGCTTTGAAAATTTTACTGAGACACATTGACAGAATGAATGGGTTGCACAATAAACAGTTTTCATTTTTGTAAAATATTAGTTGAGTAAAGAATATAAAGACAAACATCTTTTAGAAAGATAATAGAAAAGTACAAAACAAAAAAGAAAAAAGAAAGAACATCAGACAGAGAAACAGAGCAGAGAATATATGAAATGATTACTTGTCAATTATAAAGATTACCTGCCCATTAAGAAGGCCATGTGGAATCTCCACAGAATTCCCTGCAATCACAACATGAACAATGTCTGCTGCAATACTTTGTTCCTGCTCAATTGACAAATGATGTAAGCAACCTAGAATGGTTGGCCACAAGATAAGCAGCAGAATGGCTTAAAGAAAAGGAAAGAAACTGCAAAAACCTTTTCATCCCCTAAATGCCCTGTTATATGGTCAACAAGAAGTTGAAATTGAAGTGGGTTAGATGTACTGCTCCCAACACTCAGTCCAGAAACAAAAACAACGTACTTATCCTCTCCTGTTCAGAGATGCAATGAAAGAGGCCATGCATGTAAATTAGGTATGATGCATATACCATGCATAGAGACAGAATGAAGTTTCATCAAAAACAAAACCAACTTAGCAAGCCACGGATTAGCAAGCAGAACAGAATCTAGATATCAAACTTTGGGAAAAGACAAATTCTACACTTTGACACAGTGGTGATTTGATTATCTCCTAAGGAAGTAACTTGAAAATTACAGTCAAATTTCCGGTATATAACCTCCCTCTTGTTCCTCACTTTTTTGACTTTTATGCTAATTTACAGAAAACCCTTCTCTATAAACTGTGTTTCAAGCTCCAGTTCCATGGAGCTTTTGTTTTATGAACTTATATCCACAAATTACACTGTCAGATTAGTGCACTATGAGCATACTATAAAGGATGTAGGTGGATAGGGAAAAATTTGCAATGCCATGCTATACAAGTAGCTAAAAGGATAAAGAAAAGGAAAGCAGAAAAGCTAAGCACATCATACTTGACTTAAGTGGCAGTTCTATCTGAGGTCCTAGACCAGCTTCAAGGACATCTTGAACCAGGAAGTTACCAACATCAGTTTCTTTTCCATGCAAAGCAACGACAACACCTATCAAATGCATCAAATATTGTGCAAATGAAAAATCCCTCGCTTTGAACATAAAACTTCTAGAGCTTTTTCATTCACCTTCTTGTATTTTCAAAGAAACCAAAATAATTTACACTAAATTGAGTACAAAAGGAAGGGTAAAAATGAAAAGCAATGCCTTTTTCACTTTATGCATTCATGTATGCATGCGAAACCATTCACATATTGACAAGACAAATTTCATTTTTCTTAATCAAAGCTGTCTGGTGAAAAGAATTTTGAAAAAAATTAGGAAAAGGATTTGGAATTAGCTCTGATATAAAAACATAGACATAATTTCCACAATGAATTAATCAGTAATTAAAGCCTATCAAAGATAAGGAAGCATTACAGTGTGACATGATCTAAGGGTTAGATAGTATGACTCCCCAAAACTGTGTGTATAGAAGACCTTGCTAACTGTGTGGACAAGGAAGCATCACGGCCTGACATATTTAGGATTCACACACTATTTCTCCCCAAAAGTGTGTGGATAGAGGGCTTTATATACCAGCTGAAAAACCTTGAGGCACTTACAACACAATAAGTTTGTAACTTTCAAATAGGTTCAGAAAGACAATAATGCCACCTGATAACAAATTTTTTACTTCTTCATGACAACTACCTGTGACGTAAACGGAGAGTGAAAGCATGGTACCACCAAGGATAACTCTTCCACTCTCATCTTCTAAGATAAGATGATCATCCGGGTGCATAAAATTATGAGCCTTGACAAGTGGTTGTGCAGATCTCTGTAACAGCAGTCAAACTTTCAGTTTGAACAATGTTACAACCTAGAATTTTTATGACAGTTTCAATGATGTAAGGTATGAAATCATTCTTTGTTAATAAACAAACACCTTCTTAGAGTACTCATCAAGAATACAAGGTTTAAGTTTCATGTGCTTGTACAGGGTTCCTACAATGATGCATTCCTTGCCCTCTTCCAGTCCCAAAACTGCACAAACTGCAACAGAAAAAAGCCAGTGAATGCTTTCAGCAATATTCCATGGGACTTAGAGGCATATAAACTACCAGCAAATTTCAAGATTCAATACACTCTATTGATAATAAACCAATCAAAAAAGAATCCAAGTAGCCAACCACAGCCACCAATTTAAGCTCCTATACAACATCCATCCTCGGTTTTGATGAAATATGACAAACGAATCCATGACAAACCCTCATCCCCTGCAAACTCAAAAAAAAGAAAAAGGAATGGTATCCCATTCAAAAATGATTTGAACTATAAACTCACCATGACCGTGTAATTCTAGTGAGTGGTCATCCACAAAATCATCCAAATGGTGACAACTAAAGCGTGAACCTATACAATTTAGATCCACATGGTCTAAATAATAACCTGAACTGCCAAGATTTTCCAAACCAGCCAAGAAATATTTTCACAAGGTCCAAAAACCCTAAACCCAGCTAATTTGTAATTTCCTCCAATACACCAAACTATCACAAAGACAAGAAAACCCCATATTAAAAGTCAACAAAAAGACCCAAAATTTACACTCACAAGTGCCTCATCCAAACATAAACCCTCTACATTAGCAAGTCTAGTCCCACCAAAAATCTTAGAACAACCAAAAAATCCATCAAATCAAATCTAACAAAATGGACAAAAACCATGCTCAGTTAAACATGAAAACAACCAAAGATTCGATAAACAGAAAAAAAGAAGAAGAAGGATGAGGGAGTACCAGGCAAATGGGGCTTCCAATTGGGAACAAGAGAATAGAGCAGTGTCCTCATCATGTGAAGACGAGCAAAGTATATTTGGCTGTACTGCTGCTGCCTATAAGTCTCGTTTCGAATCACAAACTTCTCATCCTACACTTCAGCTTCTTGTTATTCAAATAAACCACACCCAAAAAAATAATAATAATAAAGAAAGACAAAAAATAATAATAAAATTAAAGCTTAAAAAAAAATAATAAAGTAGAGCTCAAAGAAGTAGTAATATTGAAACATAAGACAGACAGGGAATTATTTTTTCAAATTTTTTTTCTTAAAAAAAAAGAGAGAGAAAACGGGAGATGCTAACAAGGCATTGATAGATGGATTGCTTTCTCTGGATATCATTCCCCGGGCGGTCGACTTCCATGGCTACCATGGCGGGAAAGCACAAACTCGCTGAAGAAGAACAAGAATTAATGGCCCTAGTGGCCTATTCTTTTATTTTAATCTCTGGGCCTGGGCTCCTTTGCTTGCGAATCCCACGGTCCCCATTTTCGCCTCCTCTATAACTTATTATTATTATTATTATTATACAAATTATTTCTCATAAATTTAAATTTTAAATATATATTTAATATTATATATATATAATAAATATTTTTTATTAAATATTATAAAATTTATTTTTTTAATAAATTTAATATAATAATTTAATATTTTAAATAAATTTAATATAATTTTATTTAATATTATAATTTATTTTTAAATTTTTTTAAAAATATATATATATTAATTAAATAAATAAAATAATTATTTAATTTATTATTATTATTTATTTTTTTGGGGTAAAATTTGACGCCAAGGCCACAATTTTGCTATAAAATATCAACTCTTCCTTTATGCTACCGTTTTCCTAAGAGCAGCAAAATAAAAAGTAAAAAAAAAAAAAAAAAACCTTTTTCAAGAGGAACAAACGGTGACGTTTGCTTGTCAACGGGCGACGGCCAATTCTGGTGGCTGCAACAGAGACACGTGCCCAAAAATCTAGTTTTCGTGTTTTCGTATTTCAGCTATTCGCTCGCGCGTTTACGTTTCTTCTTCTTCTTGTTCTTCTTTAACGCTGCCATTTGGCTGGTCTCTCCGCTGGAGGAACTCCTTCGTCAACCGACGGAAACTGTCGTACAGGGCGATGGTTAAGTAGGCTCTTCGGGAAGCTCCCGCAACCTATTTCAAGGGGATGGAGCGGCTCTCCGCAAAGGAATCGTTGCTTCTCGGTGTTTAAGTCTCTCCAATTCTTCTATTTGGTGCCATTCATTAAGTTGAATTAGATCCTCTTTTATTTATCACGGTTATAATGCTACATAGTTGAGTAGCGGGCGAATCTTGCTGTTAATTTTGGCTACTTCGTGCTTGATTTGCTTGGTAGTATTCGATTGATCCTTGTTTGTGAAAGAGTTAGATTTTTTTTCATAAAAAAAGAAAAAGAAAAATTTTATTATAGTGTACGGCCATCGATTCGGTTTAAAGATGCCGTCTAACTTTTGATATTGTTGCGGGAGATTTCTGTCAAATTCGGCTAACTTATCAAAATTGGATGTGGTGTTTAAGTGTGGAGTTAAAGTTACGGAAAATTTGAAGCTATGGTACTCGGTATTTCTCTATATCTGAAAATCTTCGTCGGGATACCTGCTTAGATGTGTCTTACGGTACATGTTGAAAGCTCAAGAAGCTCAAATTAGATGCTGTAGTTCATTTAGACATCTTCTGGCTGCATTAATAGCAAGGCCATTTAAATAACAACTCACATATTCAAATGCTTGATTACATTGGCATTGATGGTTGAAGGAGAATTTTAAGTAGGAGGTAATCTAATTTCAAATAGGCAAAAATATTTTCTCCATTTGCTTGACATATTTTATCTCAAAGAGTTCAACTCCTTTTCTTTGATTTGTTCAATTTTTCTTTTTAAAACTTATCTACTACTGCTTAACTTGGTTTTGTTTGAAATAGAATCCCAGGTTAACAACAGTGAGGTCATTGAGGCTGTACTTGAAGATGATCATGTAGCATTCTTTTATCTTGTTCAATAATTTGTATACATTCCAAATTATGTGGTCAACTGACTTGAATATATATTTCTATCTATAGAAGTTTGGATGGTAGACCCATGGATGCAGATTCAAAAGATGGGCAATAGCTTGTGTAATGCTTAATGATGCTCTATACATTTTAACTATGATACCATAAAATGAAGTTTTCAATCAATCTACCATGTTTTCAATGATCCCTATCCTTGTTTTGTTTGCTTGTGTTATAGGGTTTTGAGCTTCCCTCCTAAACCATGATACTTCCGTTGCCTCATTCTCTTCAATATTTAAGAGGCGCCTTCTCTACCTTATTCATTATGTTTGAGTTTTGGTTAACGTTTATAATTAAGACTGTTGATCACAGAAGTAGACAGTAAGATGCATCTTGATAAGCAATGAATTGTCCCAAGTCAACAGGCATGCTGGGCATTATTGGTGCTAACCTATCAAAATGAATATTTTTCACCCCCACAACAAAATTATGAACAGGTACAAATATCCTGAGTATTGATTCCTTTTCAGTATTACTAGCTAGTGTCATGAAAGTGGTTTAACTTTAAAGATGACATAGAATTAAGTGGTGTCCTATGATGTCATGAGATTACAACTGTGATTTGGTTCTTGTAGAGTAAATGCTTTGTAAAGGGAATAAGATACCAATTTGAGAAGAAGGTATCTAATAATTCATTCTTTTTATTTCCCTTCTCTTTTGAATTGGATGCTTGCAAACTCACCTTTGTGAATTCATTCTACACTCTTTTCCTTGTGCCTGCAGCTGGTACATTTGAGAGACTCTTCATGATTTCTTATCTTGATGAAGATATACTCGTAAGCACTCTACTGTGAATACATCATACCCGGGAAAACATTTTGCGGTGCCAAGTAGTTGCACTGCATTAATGGATAAATACTGTACAAATTACTTGTCAGCTCTATGACTTTGTTGTGCTAAGACTTCTGGAAGAGTTTTCCCTTGAGCTGGTTGAAGGAATTAGGGATGAAAATCTCAACAAAATGGTTATTGCTTAAATTGGTTGGAGGAATTAGTGATGAAAGTCTCAAAAGTAAAGGTTTTCATTTCTATATGTAAAAATAGTGGATTTTGGAATTCTGATCTGCAACATTTGGAACAGATCTGAAAAATACATCTTTCAATGTTTATGTGCTGGTTTATGGCTAGGGAATATATTTAGAATCCAGAAAGATGGAGATGCTTGGGATTTGTAGGTGAAGGAAGACTTTTTTTCTCATTATAGGTTTTTCTGGGGCAGCATTTTCTTATTGGATGATGCATGTGTGAATCAAAGAATATTTTGATTATGGATTAAAGGACTGGAAAAACATGTAGGAATTTTAGGATCTTGAATAACTTATTGACTGGATAAGGTTGGGGTGGTTAAAATTGAATGCAAGGACTGGTTCTCATTAACAGCCAGAGCAAGATAGCTGAACACAGAAGAGAAGAAAAAAGAGTGGTGTCATGAAGCAATCTTGGCTAGACTTAAATCATTCTCCATTTGCAGAATTAGACAATGTAAAGAATTAGCAGCTTGTTTAAGACATAGCGGAATGGTGCCCAAAACAGATGGATACTATTTAATTTTTAATTCTTCTCTGGGTCTCTGATGCAGATCATTAGGGATACTGCTGGAGTACCTGAAGTTCTTACAAGTTTGGATGACATCTCCAGTGGCTGAAGCAGTATGAGAGCTAGGTTTACAGAAATAAACTTTTCATAGTTTGTTTCTTTGAAGCTGTATTACAATATTAACAGTTTCCTTCTCTCTGAGCCACCTTCAATAAGGCAGATTTCTATGCATGTTACTCTGTTTGCTTTCCTGATTCCATCCTCATAGCAGAAAGGGTTTCCTTCTCTCTCTATTTGCATGTAACATAGCTTAAGTGGCAGATTTTAGTACCCTAACCAAAAGCTGGCCTTCGCTGTCACCATCAGTGCACACTTTCAATGAAGGTGGCTTTCATCTGATTATTGAATGCGTTGCACTAGTCCAGTAGCTGGTATTGATTCTCTGTCTTCATGGAATAGTTTAGAAAAGTGAAGGGTTCTTCTTTTTAGGCTGAGGAAGACAGGCCAAAAAAATTTTATCTAAAGTGTGAATGTGTTTGTCTAAAATGTGCTTTGCTGTAATGTTTATGAGAGTGTCAGCATTTCTCAAAAGCACATCTTTACTTTGAGCTGGAAGACGGTTGCTTTATTTTACATTGTCTTTCTTCTGATTGCTATTGAAAATTTCCATTGTTGACTTTTATAAATCTTTCTCTTGTTGACTTCTATAAATCCGAATCTTAATCTTGGTTTACTTGACTTAAGCAGAAGCCGACAGTGATGACAGAGGCCAACCATGATTTATAGTGCACAAATGTAGGCACAATTAAGAGAGATGGGGACCATAGCTTCAACAAGGGGGTGGGGTGGGACGGGGGTAGGGAGAACACTGATGGGAAGATCGAAGCTAGCTTAGGTTGACATCTTTCTGTCGATGCATCAAAGGTCTGATCAAGGCATCATCGTAATTTTAAGTCAACTCGGGTGACTTCCTGTGCTGGGTTTTTCGATTTTTGAATGATAAGCGCATAGTGTGTTAGCATTGTTGATTGGGTCTATTTGCACATCTATAATGTTCTTATTCAATAGTAGTGGAATTGAGCTTACTGGCAGTCTGGGGAATCTGCAACCCCGAGTTTACCTTCGCGTTTCTACTAATAGCAGCTATTGTTTGTGAGGTTCTGAATTTCCTTTTCTCGGAATCAGTCTCACTTGTAACCCAGGCAAACCCAGTTCTCTTTGCACCCCACTTGGGTGGGAAAGATTGGGTTTTCATCAATGAGTGAATCATGCACCAAAAAGAATGAATCATGTCTCTCATTCATTGGCTTATAATCTGTGTGAGTTAAGTAATGCAAGGTAGTCAGAGACTTCAACAGTGTTCGTTGACTGCACTCTCTCCTTGTTGCTTGGTACTGGTTTGGTTTTCATATTCATAAATGGATAGACGGCTTAATTGTCATGTCGTGTCATCTTTTAATAATGGTTATACGTGGGAGTCGTTGGGGCCGAACCCGGACCAATAGGCATGCCGCCCAATGTTTCGAACTTTCTATATTGCAATTTGCAAATAAAGTTCTAGGAAAATTGTTGACTCCGGTACGTGTTCATATTAAAGTAAGTCAAGTTGCAATGTTAATACGTCGGCTGTAAATTAGGGCAAACAGAATGTACCGAAATGCAGGCTGGACGATCGGGGGTGTAACCCTTGGCCACGGGCTAGGGGTTTCTTCCGTATGCTTATTGAGCTGTGTCTGTTTATTGGGTGTCTCGCCCTTTGCTGAGGAAAACAAAAATATGAGACGTAATATATAATTAAGCAGCTACTTTTAAAAATACTTAATGATAATTAACATTCCAAAAGTCCCCATCTCATGAATATTAACTAATGAAGATAAAGTTTGGCGTGGAAGTCCCACGTGCTTAGACTTTTGTTAGATTGAATAACTCTACTCCAAAAGATGTAAACAAAATAACGGAAATTGTGTTGCTTTGCTTGATATATTAAGGATTTCATCTATATCGTGGTTGAAGGCCCTTCTTTGGTTCCCAAAGGCTGCGAAACAATTGGGTAATCCAATTAGAAATAAGTTAATCAAAATCCCAGGGAGAAGCCTAACGGGGCCCACATTAATAAAGAGGTTTTTTGTTTTGTCAATAAAAAGGACTTTTTGAGAAGAGAGAGAGAGAGAGAGAGAGAGGAAGCCGCTTCTCATTTTGATGAAAAAGCCAGGTAATTAAACAGGTTGCTTAAGCTGTATATGAAAATCGTGCTTGTGTTTCCATTGAGATGTCTGGATGCACCGTGTAGTGGGAGACCACTCCTTGTAGTGAAAATCAAGTCTTGAGAACAAAATTTATTCTTGCAAGTTTTATGTTTGATCTGCCAAACAATGAGAGAGAGAGAGAGAGAGAGAGAGAGAGAGAGAGAGAGTGCCTCACAGATAAATAAAGACCAAGAAAGTGTTGGTGCCACGTCTAAATGCAAGACACAAATTTAAAGCCCTACAAGAGTTAAACCCAAAAATTCAAGGAAATAAAAAGGCGATTTAAAAAAAAAATAAATAAAAAGGCCTTCACCATTTACTGAAATTTACATCCGACAGGAGCAAGATAGACAAACAACTAAACAAGTGCAATCCCTCTGCAAATGATCAGTTTTCCCTTATAAGTACAGTACCCCATGTGAGTTAGAGACCCCGGAAAATTGGACAGACAGACAAATTTGAAGTGAAGTAGAAGCAGTTGTTAAACCATATAAATCATACCCATCAAAAGAGAATAAAAGCCTCCACAATCCGGAAATTTTTGCAAGAAAATATGGAAACCAACAACATACAGATTATTTATCATCAAGAAACATAAGTCTCTTCAAGCCCATGCATTTGGTTAGCATCCACAGGCATCAGTGGGAATTCACCAAGGTCATGAATGAACCCATCCAAATCAGCAAAACCCCCCAAGAAACCTCCTGAATTTGCACCATTCCACATCTCATCTTCCTCCTGCTTCACTATCTGGTGGTGATCTTTTGACCCCAAGCCAACAAACCCATTTCTTAGCTCCACTTTCTTGGTCATCAGCGGCTTGTGATCGTGATGAACTGAGTAATCATTAGTACCTCTGGACTGGATTTCCTCTCTTCTGGCTCTGGCTGTTCTTTGTTTCCTTTTGCAGCTCTTTTCAGTGGGCTTCCCTGTGAGCCTTTGGACCAACTCCCTGAAGTTTGCAACATCTGTCTTGATGATTTCAGGAGCAAATATGTGAATTATGCGTATTTTTGGCTTATCTTTGGATATTGTTTGTGAGTCTTTGTGCATGGCTAGTGGGGAAGCAGTTGAAATGGGCACACAAGGTTGTTTTTTCATTGTATCCTCCATTGGAAGCCTTGAGAGAGAGAGAGAGAGAGAGAGAGAGAGAGAGAGAGAAGAAGACGAGAGAAGGGAGTTGGTGTGGTTGTTGTTTAGGGGAAAGGAGGGGGGATGCTTAAATATTATATAGAGAGAAATGATTGAAGAAGAGATAGTTTGGTAGAGGACAAAGGTGAAATTTTAAAGACAAAAACAAGCTGTCTGTTGAGAGGGAGAGGATTGTATGAAACCCCTCCCCTTGTCTGCCAAAATGAACTCAAGTAATATAGTTCTTATTTTGTCTGGCCAGATGGCCAGAGTCCAAAAAGTAACAGGATCCCTTTGTCCTATTTATCTTCCTAAATAAGATTGGCTTACATGTGTTTGCTAATGTGCATCTTGAACCTAGAGAGAGAGAGAGAGAGAGAGAGAGAGAGAGCGCTTGTAAAATCAACTTCCAGTTGAAAAGACTGACAAGGCCCTCTGTTGATGTCTTGAATGAATGAATGTTGATATTTAGGCTCACTTGCATTGTTTCGATCACAAAGATGTTACCTTTTGAGTAAATGCACATGAAACCTCGAATGCCTCCTTAAGCCACAAGAAGTCTATTGAGGTAATATGGGAAAGTGGCAGCTAACAGTCCTGCAAACCTGTCTGAACTTTCACATTCTCTTAGGACTCGTTCAAAGTGTCTACTATCATTTGGTAATTACCCGTTTGGGCTTCAAATTTTCCTTTATTTTCCACTGGGAAGCAAATGACCAGTTCTGTTCGCGATGGTCAAAAGCAACGAGAGATTGTTGGAGGCTATTGGACACGAAAGATGACTTTTTCTTTTTTCTTTTTTTTTTTTTTTTGTTTTCCTTAGCTAGAGAAATTGTCATATATCTCATACATATATTATGAGGACAGAAATATATATTTTCTGTCAATACAGAATTCATAAACTAATTGTTATAACCAGACAATCTAAAGAGAAACATAATTACAAAACTTTTCTCAAAAAATAACAATCTCAACCCAACTGGGTGCAGTCATTGAATGTGACTTTGCTGACATAGCATAACTAAAGGATCATTTTGATCAGCGAGACACGAATGCTACTCTATTATTGTCTATCATGACAGAGTATCCGCGTGGTTGGAATATAAACCAAATATGTACCAAGAAAAGAGTGGAAAGAACATGTCATGGCTATGCGCAAACGTCAGACGTACCACACACGAAACAGTGCATTGGTGGACTCAAGACATTTTAGTTCACAAGAAATTATCTTAAGGTGGGGAGCCCCCTTCACTAAATTTTTGCAATTAGACCCATCCTAGAACTTATTAGTATTCCGAATAAACACGCAATTAATATCAAAACTGATCGGTCTGGACTAACGTGAATTTCTATACGGGTTGGTGATGGGAGGCTTTTAGTCGATCTAGAACAAAATCCCTCTTAAAAGGAACCAATGCTTCCAAAACTGATCATGGCATAAAGGCCAATGACATCCTACTGGAGGCTAATTTATAACATGGAGGTCAATGACATCATGTAAAGAAATACCTGGAAAAAGAGAGAGAGAGAGAGAATGAATGTCCCCTGTTGGCCTCTCCAGAAATTGATACTTAATACTTTCCATGGCTAAACCCCATCAAAGAAGCTGCCAAACGATCCTCATGCGTGTCGTTTAATACTAAGAGAACATAATCCCACACACTCCCAATAAGATAAAATTATTTTGTATATAACAGGTGAGTGACTTCACTGACCGCAATGTTCGCGTATTTTCACACACCAAAAATTATAGGTTAACTCTTCGCCAGTCGAACGGGTGCCGCCTGTCGTCATCCCACCCCTCCCTTTCAACTAAAATAAGAATACTATAAATGGGGCTTCTCTTTTATTTATTCATTCATTTTCGTCTCCTCCTCTCGGGCGGAGCAGGTGATGAAGTCAAGAGGAATTTTTGGCCCAGCTGGATGAATCCCTTTAATTAATTATTAATAATTAATAAAAATGTAAGCGTACCAGATGGCAAACCACTGCAATTTCGTGTATGAAAGTTGTACCCTCTTAAAATATAAAGATGGAGAAAAAAAATGACCCCCAGATTCTTTTCACAAGGGATATGAATGCATAGACCCGCAATTTTGCGAATGAAATAATGCTATTTATACCCTCTCAATTTTGAGAATAGTCTGATTCGGATAAATTTCAAAAAAATTCGGGAGCTAAATAGCATTGCTTTTTTTTTTTTTATAACCAACTTTCTTTTTCAATTAATTTTATACCTTATTTTACGATTAAAACTCAAATTTTTTAATTATAGAAGGGTTTTATTTTCTTTTTTATATGAACATGTACGACTGCTTTGTGTGTAGGGCATGCTTAGCCGGTAAAATTTGAAAAAAGAAAAAAAAAAATCGAATAATGAGGGAAAGAGCAAGAGGAATCGTAACCGTGGGATGTGCACGTGAACAAAAGTTTCGTGGGGAGATCGGACGACGAGAGTACGCTGAGGTCACGACACGCACACGAGTCTCGTGCCGGCGGGACCGGCCCACCACATCAGATATTATGGTATCGCGATTCACGAATCGCCACGTGGAAACGTGCCTTCCGCGTCTCTTCAGCGGGAACCAATCAAACTGAAACCTGACAGAAAAGCGTGTTTGGGTTTGTTTTGTGTCCGTGTCCGTGTCAGAGACGGCCTTGTGCTAAACCTCAGGCGGTTAAGCTTTAGCACCTCCCCACTTGTATTATTATTATTTTTAAAAAAATATTATATATATATATATATATTAATCTGCCTAAAATTACAAAATTGGCAAATATGACCTTACTGTATCCTTTGCAGTAGCCAGCAGCCTCGACGGCTAAGAAAGGAAATTTCAAGAAAAGAAAAAAAAAAAAGTTCTGGTTACAAAAGTGCTCAGGGACATAATGGGTAATTTAACTTAAAAACTTCATATTTTTATGTAGCTGGTTGCACCTCGCAAAAATACATTTACATATTTCACTTCACCGTATCTCTTTCTGCATTTGCTTTGTGGATGGCCGATTTTGCAAATTACCCCTTCGTTGCAATTTTGTGTAGTATGAAATTAATTTTATTTTCTAAATTTATCACTTTTAAATTCACTTAATTGTAACTTTTCAATGTATGAAAACATCAATTTGATCCCTGTTTAAGAAATAGAAAGAAAGGACGTCTTTGTTGCCATTGTCCACGACCATCTTTCTGTCTAATGGTCACAAGGTATTTGCATAGAAAACAACTGCTTATTCAGCTCAAAAGAGAATTCAATTTCAAATCCAACACAGATATTGCCAATTGGGTATAATCAGTAAATTATACAATAAAAATAATTTTTAAAATTTTTATAAATTTTATATTTGTTCTCAAATGATAAAAAATTTGAATTATTAAAGTAGAAAAATGGCAACCGTCGGTCTTCCTTCTCCTTACAGCACTTTGCTCGCCAGGTCGTTATGATTGTGGGGAAGAAAAGTGTCAATTAGTATCAATATAAAAGCCATTCAAGCATTCACAACCGCCAACCAACAAAACAAAAACCCCAAGACATATATCTAGGGATATGAAAGTTTAAAACATCGATGATGGCTTGAGGTTGTCACTTATCTTAGTCTCTAGTTGATCAACGCGTTTACGTGAGCTTAGGGTTTACAATGGATGGTGCCTTTAGGTTTTCATCTCCAAGATCTCCTTAAGCGAATCGATTAGAAGCTTCTAGTGCTGCTGAAGCAGCATGAACCAATTGGCTTTCATCAGATATAGAATAAGAATTAAAGGCTTTGCATTTCAGTTCAAGGGTCGATTAACCACCCCAACTGTTACCATTAAAAACCGGCGTCCTGGAAATGGTTGGTAATAAGATTGACTCAAGGAGTGAATAAGAGATACAGATAGACGAAGATAGCCACAGATGGTCATGGTACATACTCCAACTATGTGAAGCAATGGAAGACAATGAGAAGGCGACCCACGTCAATGACCATTAAGGAAAGTAAAATGTCAAGCTCCAATTACTCGAAACCCTTGAATAACAGGAGATCAACTTCCCATATAACACACGAACATGCTTCATTTAACGTGTTCGAATTACTATTGTTTAGCTTTTGTTTTACTTGTACTTTCTGTTTTTGAGCATTTCCTCGCCCTTTCTTGTACTTTCTTGCATTTTTTTTTCTTTCTAAAATTTAATTGCAAGATTTGTGGTACTTTCCTTCATTTTCTTGGCATGCAAGTTCCATGTTATATAAGTTTGGCAAATTCTTAGGTGGTTCACTGTCCTCCCAGCTGTTTTCTCCATGTGTTCCGTCTGTTAATCATTGGAAAGACGGATTTGGAGACAGTCACACACACTCAATTAGGTTTGTGCACATTAGCTTGTATGATTATCTTGTCATAACCCCCTTGTGCTCAAACAACACAATTTTTTTGCTTGTTTCCGATTAATGGAAACTATTTGGGCGTCTGTAAATACATTCTTTCTTATTTAGCGAAGTTTTTGAGTTTATTTACTTAAGGAAGTCGATTTCATCTATATAAACTATTTTGGCTTAAATCACTGTGTAGAGCCCTTAGTCTCTCGTGTGAATTGTCTTCTTCATTCATCAATAAACCAATTTCACGATTTTCTTTGTTGTTCATTTCAAACAAAAACACCCACGTAAATTAAAAGATGAAGAATTAGGCAAGTATGATAAAACCAATGTCGTCAAAACCTATTCTGCTCCTTGAATTCACCAGTCTCCATTGTCCACTGGATCTCAAAAAAAAATTTACTAAAATTATGGAATTCATTGCACTTGATCGGAAAACGCTGGTGTCCACATTGAAAAAGACTATTATAGACTTGTAACGATGTCCTTCAAAAGCATAATGGACAAGTCAAACCAAGAAGGCCCATGCAGTTTGGTTATCTCAAATTCCAAAGGCAACCCGGAAGCAAAGGCCTACTCAGTTAAGATGGACCTCAGAGTAAGTCATAAAAAACCGAAAAAAAAAAAGGTTGAGCATATGCGCGTTCACTCAACCAAGATGATAAAATTAGTTATACGGTGTAATCAGATGAGCCCCTTCCTAATTGGATAAGTATCCACTTGAACCGGCTCTCAGAGTGTCGGTCTTTCTCATATGTTAACGTAACACATTAAGCCAAAATTTGGCTCAATGGTCAAGGAGATGCAAACACCGAAAACCCACCAAAACACTCAACGCGAAGAAACAAAAGAGGACAAGAATTGGAACTCAAATTAAGGTCAAAAGATGATTATTAATTATTATTATTATTTATCAAGGATCACAACTCAGATTGACTTGCATTCAGTCTGGCAACCTAAAATAACCAGGAAGGGGAAGCCAACATTCCTAACAGGGAAACTAAGACTCCCCCAGAACCACATCTGTTTCCCTTTCCCATCATCATATCTCGTTTCTATACCAGAGCACACCTTTGCTCTGGTCGCCCTCATCTGGCTCAACATAGATACATTCCTTGGCCTCCCTCCACATTGCCTCGTAGATTGGTGTACCATCAAACTGATAGTACTCTGCCAAAATTGGCTTTATTGCCTTTGTAGCCTCCATAGCATGATAGTGTGGCATGGTTGAGAACAAATGGTGCGCTACATGAGTATCTGTGATGTTGTGGAAAACCTTGTTCAGGATTCCGTAATCTCTGTCAACAGTTGCCAGAGCTCCCCTAAACCAGTCCCATTCAGACGAATCATAATGTGGCAACGCGGGATGAGTATGCTGCAAATATGTGATCATAACAAGGAATGCATTGACCACTAACAGCGGTCCTCCATAAACACAGAAAACCCAGGCAAACCCTTTTGCTGCGGCTAAACGGTAGAGCCCGTAAGTGACAGCAAGAACGCCAGCATCAGAAATATATATCTCGAGCCACTCGCGTTCGTTGAAGATAGGGCCATACGGATCATAATGGCAGGCGAACCGATCGTAGGGCCTGCCTGAGACATTGAATGCGAGGTACAAAGGCCAGCCAAGAGTAAGTGTAATGACAAGCGTGAGGACTCGACCTGGTGGGTTGTTGAGATATTTTGAGTACCAGGGCATGGAAGATTTCTTCTTGGGGACGAATACTTCATCACGCTCAAGTGAACCTGTGTTAGAATGATGGCGACGGTGGCTGTGCTTCCACGAAAAGTAAGGGACCAGGAGGCAAGAGTGAAGAATTAGGCCAACCGTGTCATCAAGCCATTGATAGTTACTGAAGGCGTGGTGGCCGCACTCGTGGGCTATAACCCAAACACCGGTGAGGACGCAGCCTTGAACAGCCCCGTAAACGGTCCATGCCACAAAGGAGTAAGGAAAAGGAAGGTGGTGGAAGTAATTGGTGGCAATGTAATAGAAGACAAAGGCAATGACCAGGTCATAGACAACGTAGGAGAATGAGCGGAGAACGGAACGCTGGAAACAATGAGGTGGGATAGCTTTCTTAATCTGACTGAGTGAGAATGGTGGCCTTGAGTAGGGAACTCGCTTCATGGCATCCGATTCTGGCTTCTTGACAGACATTCTGCCACCGGCACCCATTGTTTCAAACGACCTTAAAAAGCCCAAAAAAGAAAAAAAAACAAAAACAAAAACAACAACATATAGAGCAACAGAGTAAGATACCACGCTGCCCGGATTCAGAATCAACCAACTTAAATAAGCAGAGATTGAACCCAAATTCAAACCAAATTCTGAATAGAGTCCACAATACTACTCAACTACAGGGACAGGTGGTTCATCAATCAACTTTTATTCTACACGAATGACTCTCTAGTTTCAGATCCATTCAACTTACCCTCAACCAAAATTTTAGACTGAGAATTAGGAATACTTTTTTTTTTTCTTTTTTCTTTAAGTATATTCATCGGACTGTTGTACTAGAAAAACTGTACTTCTTTGTACAAGGTTATGCGAACCAATATATATATCCTTTTAAATATTCCTCAAAATCCCGTCCAGATATTTAAGAAAAAAGAATCAATAAAAATGTTATTATCAAAAAATATAGAAAATGTTTATTCATCCCAACAGAAAAAGAACTAAAAAGACTATAAAGAAAAGAGAGAATAATCGGGCAACAGTAATCGAAGAAGAAAAAATCTTAATTAAGCATCATATAATTAATTGACTAATTGATTATTAATCAATTGTATTATTATTAAACAACAGGCTCCGTCCAGTGCAATTTCTTGGGCGGTTGGGCCAATTGACGTTGAACCACATGTCGTAGTCCGCTTAAACAAATATTTAACAGAGGGAAGAGAGCAACCTTATTTTTTCCTTTTTTTTTTTTTTTTTTAATTTCTTTTCCCGTTTATTGACTTCGAGTTCTATTAAAACTCAAATTTAAGATGTTTAATCTTAGGAAGTGTCCTTACTAATCAACAATGACATATGCAATGACACATGCACAGGGATAAGGTTTAATTAAATCTTAGAATCTACGGATCATGCTGAAGCATCTGCGAAGTCGATAATACTTTTGCCAAGGCCGCCAGGCTGGCCGATGCTTTGGACCAGGTCACCAGGGCAACCACGATGGACATCAAGCCCTTTCGTGGCCCAATACTAGCCTATAGGCCTGAAGGTTTTTTCTTGTTTTCGTCCTGCTGGAGCATGGTCTGGACATGAAATATGACCAAACAATTGTGCTTCGGCCTCAGACCATCCATGTTCAACCAAAAAAAAAAAACAATAGTGCTTTGCTTATAATGCATTGTTACCATATGCTAGCGAGAAAAAAAAAAGATTATCTTGATAAAAAAAAAATTGAATGAGAAAAAGAAGTGAAAAAGAAAAGAGAGATCAATTTGCAATTTGCTTACAAGGCAACAAGCGGCAGTAGAAGAAGACAGAAGTGGAAAAGAAAGCCTGAGGGAGATCCACCGCACCAATTGAGCAGACAAGCACATCAGTCGCCGAAAACAAGATTATTGCCAATACCACCGGATTAACATTGCTGAGAAGAAAGTATGTGGCATACTTCTTGGTGGAATCCAAAATTAATTAACCATTGGAACTATGAAAATATTCTTCATATTGAATAGAAAAGATCACACCCGCCAACAATGACAACTTCACGATTGAAAATTGCATGTGAGAAAGTGATATTAACATATCGAGACACGAGGATGCGCAAGGTCAAGGGCTACCACAAAAAGAATTGCCGGACAAGCGTGCCACAGGATTTTTCCGGGTCAGTACTGATTCCGGACCCACAACCATTTGGGTCGCCTTTTATTATTATTATTATTATTATTATTATTTAAAAAGATTTAATGACCGTGACAAAACAAGGAACTTTTTCTTTTTGCACGACTCAGATTCCATGTTTAATAATGGAAAAATCAAACTTACTGTTTTTATAGGATAAATATCTTTCCTTTTTTTTTTTTAACTATCATAATCACATGCTTTTCTTTCCTCTTATTGATTTTTTCCAAAACCACATACTCTCACGGTGTATCTTCCAAGAAATTAGAGGTGAATTAGTCCAAAAAAATGTCTACGGTGAAACCCCGCAATTCTATTAGTTCACTAAAAGACACGAAGACAGATTTCTACGAAGGAGACACGACGGCCATCTTCCTTGTCCTCAATCGGGAGCCAAAAGAAACCCCATTAGCAAGTACAGCCTTAAATTAAAGTCACGTGCAAGGCGGCTAGTTAGAGAACAAAATGCCTTAATAATTTATTTCCTTATTCAAATTGATTATTAGCACCGGCGAGGGCAGAAATACAGAACAGTTTGGATCCGAGTGCCATTATGTTGAACTTTTTTGGTCCAACACCAAGAGCCTCCCGGATTCCCCAAAGCTTATTCAATGGAGTTTATAACTCAGAAAGAAGACAAAAACACGGGCATCGGCTGAGTCAAGATTGGCAAAAGTTTCGGTCAACTGGACTGTGATATTTATTGAAAGATTTTTTAGGAGGACATGGATCTATAGTTAAAAGTACAAAAATTAAGAAATAAAAAATAAGAATTTAAGGTTAGATATGTATCTCATGAGTGTTTTTATAATGATTTTTCATTCAAGAGCCGATTGAAAACGAAAATCTGGCCAACGGCACCCAAATTCCAAAGCATCAATAACTAATGCAAACCATCAAGGTACAGGCCAATATTTTGAAAAATGTTTAAAAAACAAAAGTAAAAAAAAAAAAACAAAGAAAAGAAAAACTTTAATACTTATGTCATGCCCCGTACATTCACCCAATATCTCTTCTGCTAGGAACGTACAGGAAGCGCGCAGCGGAAAGCGCGTAAGGAAAATAATTAAATGTAATGTACCAAAAAAAAAAAAAAACAAAAATCAAATTCAATGAACAACTTGAAATTAAAATGTGAAAGGCATTGCTATTCGGATCTAGACATAGTTAATACGATGAAAGATGCAATGTTTAAACGCTATACCTAATCGCATAAACCACGAGAGGTAATGAGAATCTAACCCAAACATTCCACATCAGTTGCAAGAAACACAAACCAAATCAAACAAGAAGACCAAGCAAACGTAAGATCTGCTTAGAGAAGCTACAAAAGACAAAGAAACAAAATACATTTCGTGCTGGATCTAATTAACAACGTGACTTTCAGGTTCACATAAATTGTCTGAAGATGAAACGTGAGAAAACAAGAGACAAAACAGAACGGGACATGCACGAAAAGTACCTGGCTATGCGTGAGAGAAAGAGAGAGAGAGAGAAAGAAGTCGACGCCTTCGTCTCCAGCAAAAGACCGCTTTCTTGGTCTATAGAAATTTCTCTCTCCTCCTCCGTGCCTTCGAAGCATGGAGGCTTATATTTAAGCTTGCGGACTTCTATATAACAGGCTGCCTTCTGTATGTGGGACCCATCATCCACGAATTCAACGTTCTCTCTCGGACTAACTCATTGCCTTCCGGTGCCTCCGTTAAAATAAATAAATTAATTAATTAAATAAACACTAAAAGTTGCATCCCATAAATAACACGTCTTGCCGTCTTAGGCCTAAGTTCATGGATTCTATTTTCATATATATCATATCATGGCTTAGGTCGTGTATTGCGTAGGTTAAATATATATATTTTTATAATTTTATTTGATTTGATTTCATTTTTAAAATTTAACTCTTAATCATTTGATATTAATTTTTATTCACAATAACTTGTTTTCTTGGTACATTTATCTTTCCGTTAATATTAAAGATATAGTAGTTAAAATTATAATTATACTTAATAATAATGAAATTTTTAATTTTTTAAAAATTTTATACTCTTTACTTATTAAAATAAAAAATAATTAATATTTTTATCTTTTTAATCGTTACTTTTTTATTCATTACTCATTACTTTTTTTAATTTTGAATATTAAATTGAATAGGATACAAGATACTATTAATTTTTTAAAAATTACAGATCGACAACATCACTTAAACATATTTTGTGTTTTTCAAATTTGAACAAATAAAAATAAAAAAATTTGACCTTAATGAATAAAACCTAAGAAAAAAAAAAAAAACTAAAGTCAATCTTTACTATCCTTCGTGATTGTAACTAATATGTCATTGGTGAATCATCGCCTTAATCCATTAATAATTGCCTATTACGTAGAAGGCATTATTATTATTATTATTATTATGAAAATCACAATATCATTAATGTTTGGTTAAAAATAAGATAAGAATAAAAATTGCTTTTACATTTTTTCAAATTTTTGAAATATAACTTTGAATCTTTGAAATTTTTATTTCAACCTTAAATATATATTTTTTTGTTTTAATGAAGGAGAAACTTAAAAAAAAAAAAAAAGAAAAGAAAGTTAAACTATTAATTTTGTATATTAATAGTAAAAAATTTGAAAAAAAATCTCCAAAAGTTCAAGATTAAATTGAAAAAATCTTCAAAGTTTTAAAGCTAATTTTTAAAATTTAAATATGCTAAATATACATATTAGTATTAATATATATGTTATCTCATGAGGTCATTACATAAAGTTAACAACTTAACTATTTTTCATTTAAATTTATTTTGAATTGAAATGAAACAAAATTATTTAAAATTGAAATTAAAAAAAAAAACTTTAAAAATACAAGATTACATCACAAAAATTTAAAATATTTAACACCAATCTTATGTTTATCCTTGTTAAAATTTAGGAAAAATTGAGGGAAATATAATATTGAATATAAGATTATTTGCATCTTTTTAATTTTTTTTTATATATAATCATAATTATCGAAAAGATCATGAATGGGTATCAAAAGATAAATTAAAGTGTTATAAGAAATTATATTTGAAAACACAACTCCAAAACAAAGGCCTTTCGTTAGTGACCCTGTAGATTTTATTTTTAAGCACCACTATATAGCAATATATTAAAAAAAATAATAATAAAATAGTAGTACAATAATTTTTTCAATTAGTTTTATTTATTTGTGATTTATTTTTTTGTTGCTGCCATATTAAATTTTAAGTATTGTTTTCTAATTTTTTTTAATTTTATTTTTGACCATTCCTGTTTTTTATATCCTCTGGCTCTCATAAGCTTACAGACAATCATAACCGTCATTCACTGTTTCGACGGTCAAGATCGTGCTTGATGATGTGTAGATTTCTATTGATGAAATGATCCCCACGAGCCAATGGAGTGGTTCACACGAGACTTGGGCACGGTAAAGCATGCGAGTGGCCTCATTGATGCATGGCAGGCATTTAGGCCAACTTCTTTACGGTGGTTGACTTCGGAACCAGCGCCTTTGCTGAACGAGTAGCCCCATTTGTCAAGATTCTGTCTAAATGTTCGATTGGTCATTTCAGTTGCAAAGTTTGATTAGAAAGAGCAATTGGCACAGTAATCAACAGCTTTCTGTTAGACTTTTCTTATCTCTATCATGCAGGATCGTTATCTTGATACGAATACTAGCAATATAACTGTAACAAAACCAAAAGGAATAGGAAATCAGAACAACATACCGTTCTCCATTATTCTGATATCCGGTAGTAGAGATGAGAAAACTTCTCTTTCCTGCCCTGTACGCTTTCCTTTCTGTTTCTCCTATCTTCTCTCCTCCTACCTTTTCTCTTCTTACCTTTTCTCCTACTCTTCCCTTTCTGTTCTTTACGCTTTTCTCTGATGGTTGAGAGAGGCCAGAAAATGTCCATAATGAATATATATATATTCATCCATTTTCCAGCAGCCGTTGCCCTGAAGATAGGGAGATTCTCCCTATCTGTAACGGCTATCTGTCAGAAGGGAGAGCGGAGGGATTTCAAACCCATTAACCCAAAACCACCGTTTTGCTTAACAGACCATCACGTTAAGCCATCCATTATTTGGGTCATACGTTAAACAAGGGCCACTTTATGTCGATTAACTCAACAATCTCCCACTTGGCCCTTGTAATGATTTGATGAATCAACAACAAATAAGTGTGCACAATCCTTAAAGATTATCAAATCACAATACTTGATTGAATTAAAACGATTGGATCATGGCGGTCACATATCTCTCAGTGACATGATTCCTTCCATGTATCACATAATCATGATAATTCAGAATAACCTTACTGAGAAACATTAAAGTTTTAAATTGTCATGTCCATATATGCCATTAGTTATCTCACAAACTATAACTGTATACAACTAAATAGAGACAACAAAGCACAAGCAAAACCACGACCTTAATTGAATTCAAGAGTGTCTCAATGATATGAGCAGTACAAAATATTGACTTTCAAGAGAATGAGGACCTGTCCAATATGCCCATCCGATCAACATGTCCAGTGAATGTTTTCGGTGGCAAACCTTTAGTTAACGGGTCCGCTATCATCAACTCAGTGCCAATGTGCTCAATAGACACTCTGTGATTTTGCACTTCTTCTTTAACAGATAGGTATTTCAAATCCATATGTTTCGCACCTTTAGAATACCTATCATTCTTAGAGAAGAAAACTGCTGCGGAATTATCACAGTAAATTCTCAACGGCTTTTCTATACTGTCGACCAAACTGAGCCTTGAGATAAAATTCCGCAACCATAATGCATGAATAGTAGCCTCAAAGCATGCTATAAATTCAGCCTCCATAGTGGAAGTAGCAATGACAGACTGCTTCCCACTTTTCCAGGAAACTGCTCCTCCAGCTAGGAGGAACAAGTAACCAAATGTAGATTTCCTCGAGTCTACACATCCAGCATAATCTGAATCCGAGTAGCCTACTATTTCAAGATGACTTGATCTTTTATAAGTAAGCATATAATCTTTGGTGCCTTGCAAGTACCTAAGGACTTTCTTTCCGGCTTTCCAATGATCTATTCCAGGATTGCTTTGATATCGGCCTAACATTCCAACAGCGAAACTAATGTCTGGCCGAGTGCATGTTTGCGCATACATCAGGCTTCCAACCAGTGAGGCATAGGGAATTGATTCCATTGCTTTCCGTTCCAAATCATTCTTTGGACATTGCAGTTCACTGAACTTGTCCCCTTTCTGAATTGGAACTATTCCTGTAGAGCAATTTTCCATTCTAAATCTCTCTAATACTTTATTGATATACCCTTTCTGAGACAATCCCAACAATCCTTGTGATCTATCACGGAATATCTCTATTCCAATCACATAAGATGCCTCATTCATATCTTTCATTTCAAAAGTTTCAGAGAGAAATTTCTTAACATCATGTAACAAACCCATGTCATTAGCGGCCAAAAGAATGTCATCAACATATAGGACTAATATAATGAACTTGCTCCCACTAATCTTCATATAGATACACCGATCAACGGTGTTCTCTACAAAGCCGTATGACGTAATGGTATCATTGAACTTAAGATACCATTGTCGGGAAGCCTGTTTCAGTCCGTATATCGATTTCTTTAATTTACACACCAAATTTTCCTGCCTGGTGGTGGTGAAACCTTCAGGTTGGTCCATACATACTTCCTCTTCTAAGTCACCATTCAAAAAGGCGGTCTTTACATCCATTTGGTGAAGCTCTAGATCATTATGAGCCACCAAAGCCATAATAATTCTCAAGGAGTCTTTCTTAGAGACTGGAGAGAAAGTCTCCTTATAGTCAATACCATCCCTTTGAGTGAAACCTTTGGCAACCAGTCTGGCTTTATACCTTTCGATATTACCTTTCGAGTTTCGCTTGGTCTTGAAGACCCACTTACAGCCAACTCGTTTTGATCCTTTAGGTAACTCTACTAGTTCCCAGACTTGGTTTACATCCATCGATTTCATCTCTTCCTTCATGGCATTGAGCCACTTTTCAGAATCATTACATTCCATGGCTTGTTGAAATGAGACTGGATCTTTATCAATGCTCAATTCCGACTCATGCTCAAGTGAGTAAACCACATAATCATTAGATACAGCTGGCCTTTTCTGTCTTGTAGACCTCCGTAATGCCATTTCTTGTGGTATCACTTGTTCATTTGTACACTGCACATTGTCACTTGGTTCATCTCCTATGCGTTCACTTTGCGTGTTTCGAGTATCAATTTGTTGCCCTTGCATGTCACGTGACTGTGATGCAACAAAAGGAACAACAATTTGAGTAGAAACACTGGGTGTGGGGATACCACCTTGAGTAGGAGTACTCACTGTGAATTTTTCATTATGTAATTCTCTAATATCCACCTTTCGTGACTCCCCACTCCCACTGAACCGGCCATTTTCAATGAATCGAGCATTACCAGACTCAACTATTCTTGTGCTATGGTTAGGGCAATAGAACCTATATCCTTTAGACTTTTCAGGATAGCCAATGAAGTGACCACTAATGGTCCTTGCATCAAGCTTTCCTTCATGTGGATTATATATCCTTACTTCTGCTGAACAACCCCAAACATGGAGGTGTCTCAAACTGGGTTTCCTGCCTGTCCATAACTCGTAAGGAGTTTTAGGGACAGCCTTACTGGGAACCCTGTTCAGCAGATATGCTGCAGTTCTTAATGCATGCATCCACAAGGATAAAGGTACAGTACTGTTACTCAACATGCTCCTAACCATATCCATAAGTGTGCGATTCCGCCTTTCCGCTACACCATTTTGTTGTGGTGTACCAGGCATTGTGTACTGTGCACATATGCCTCGACTTTCAAGAAATTTTGCAAATGGACCAGGACATTGTCCACTTTCATTGAATTTTCCATAATATTCACCACCCCTGTCTGACTTAATCACTTTTACTTTTCTATCTAACTGCCTTTCCACTTCATCAATAAACACCTCCAGGGTATTTACTGACCAGGACTTTTCATGCAGTAGATATAAGTAACAATACCGTGAGTAGTCATCTATGAATGTGATGAAATATTTTTCACCACCCCATGTAGGAATGTCAAAGGGGCCACAAATATCAGTGTGTATCAATTCTAAAGGCGCATTACTTCTCATGGCTGGGTACTTCGATGTGTGTCTTGTTTGTTTCCCTTTTATACAATCAACACACACATCCCAATCAGTAAAATCCAATTGAGGCAGGATGTCACTTTTCACCAACCTCAATATCCTTTCTTTGGATATATGACCCAATCTTTGATGCCATAAGAAAGCAGAACAATCATCATGCACATTACGTTTGTTACCAATACCATGCTCAACAAGAAATAGAGAATCGGCATACATAGCGTCAAGACTAAAGCGGTACAAATCATCAATCAAAGTACCAGATCCATAATAGTACGAATGTCTATACAATGAAAATGCACCATTTCCAATCTTAAGATTAAATCCCACTTCATCCAACTTTGCAACAGAAACCAAATTTCTAGCACATTCAGGAACATAGAGACACTTTTCTAGATCCAGATGACACTTGGTGTCCAAGATCAATCTGTACGTCCCAATTCCTTCTATTCGTGCCTTCATTCTGTTTCCCATATAAAGGAACTTCTCAGTTCCTGTTATGGGCTGGATTGAAAGGAATCCCTGCATAATATGTGACACATGAATAGTAGCTCCAGAGTCTAACCACCAAGTATTATTGGGCACTTCAATTATATTTGATTCAAAACATACTGATATACAGTACATACCTTTCTTTTCGAACCAAGCCTTTCTTTTTGGGCAATCCTTCTTGAAGTGACCCATCCTTTTGCAGAAGAAGCACTTCTGATCCTTTTGGATCTGACCTCCAGAGACTTTTATGGAGGCTTTGTCCTTCTTCTTATTTTTGTGATGTGGTTTAGACTTGCTACCACTAGCATCATTACGAACAGTGAGATGAATGGAGTGATCCTTCATCTTCTTTAATCTCCCTTCCTCCTGAACTAACATGGCCTTAATTTCCTGAAAGTTCCATTTCTCTTTAATAGTGTTATAGTTCACTTGGAACTGGCCAAATTCAGGAGGTAGTGAGTTGATGATGAATTGAACCAAAAAGGATTCACTCACATCCATACCCATCGTTCTCAACTTTGCTGCTAGATTAGCCATGCTAGTCACATGATCATGAATAGGCCGTGACCAATCAAATTTCTTGGTCGTCAGCTCACTCATCAGGGTTCCTACAATGGATTTATCAGCTATGTCTGATTGAGAGTATTCCTTGATTCTCATCAGAAATTCCCTTGCATTTTCCGTCTTGGGCATTGAGGGCTTGACATTTTCAGCCATCGTCATTCGCATCAAATTCAAACTCAGCCTATTGGACCGTACCCAAGCCTCATGAAAAGACTTATCAGATTCTGTACTGGTCCCAGTAATGGCTGCAGGCTTTTCTTCCGAAATGACTGCTAAGTCCAAGCCCAAAACACCTAAATGAAACTGAATATGCTCAGACCATTCTGCATAGTTCAGCCCATTGAATTTGATCATTGCATTGCCCAAGGCGAAAACGTTATTAGAAGCTGCAAACATAATCCAAATTTACATGTTAATGCTTTGAGTAAACTCTAATGGATTCAGACACATGCATTATAAACTTTGACTATATATTTAAGTTCACCTTTGGGTGATCCTCAAACACATAGCTGCAATCAATAATAATGCTAATTTAAATATGCTTTAATAGGTTAATCAATAATACTAGAGTTAACATGAATGTTATCTTTGGATATGCAATCATGTTTGCTCAGTACATCAATCAATCCCCTTTCAGTGTCATTAATTATAGGCAATGATCCATCTTTGGATGATCTCCTAGCCGTATAATTAATAACCACAATTGTTCATATATTTATATAATATTAGCATAAAAAATGAACAATTGAAAATTCACGATCAACAATTCAAATTCCTTCAGGCCAGGTCACTTTGGTGACCAATAGGCTTTCAATATTTGATTCACGTTGACGTGACTTTAATAAACTTTTTTTTTTTTTTTTTTTTTTTTTTTTTTTTCTGCCGGCACAGCCCGCGTGTTGCCTCCGACCAGAAACCGACGGTGGCAACACCACCGTACTGCAGGCTGCCTCCGACCAGAGACCACGCACGGCCCGCGTGCTGCCTCCGACCGGAGACCGACGGTGGCAACACCACCTGCTGCAGGCGCTGCCTGCGTGTTGCCTCCGATCGGAGCCGACGGTGGCAACACCACCTGCTGCAGGCGCTGCCTGCGTGTTGCCTCCGATCGGAGCCGACGGTGGCAACACCACCTACCGCAGGCTGCCTCTGACCAGAGACCTCGCACGGCCCGCGTGCTGCCTCCGACCGGAGACCGACGGTGGCAACACCACCTGCTGCAGGCGCTGCCTGCGTGTTGCCTCCGATCGGAGCCGACGGTGGCAACACCACCTACCGCAGGCTGCGTCTGACCAGAGACCACGCACGGCCCGCGTGCTGGCCCCATTCTGCCATCGCCGTCGACTCTTCCCGACGACGTCCAGCGGCTTTCATTTGAGGGAGTCGCCGTCAGCAGCCAACCCCGGTGCGTCGGCTCTTCCCGGACGTCGCCTCTGACCAGGCGAACGTGGGTGAACCAACCTGTTCGGGTCGGATCTCCGACGGCAGCCATCCACCAGACCCACGCCCGACCCAGAGCATCAGCCTCACAGGGAGACTGTTCCGTCATGCCCACCAGACCGGACCGATTCGGGTCTCCCACTGACAACGGAGACACAGCCTTCATCGGAGCCGATCCGCCATACCCAGAACCGTTCGGGTTCCGGCGGTGTACAGTTCTCGTGGTCGGCTCCTTTTTTTTTTTTTTTTTTTGACACCAGCGGTTTCAGCAGTGTAAATTTACATGGCCGACGTTTCCCCTTTCAACGCCGGCCGTTAAGTACAGCAAACAATAATATATAGAAAATACATTGAACATACGCTTTTCCGTTTGCCAGAAAACAAAACAAAATAATTCGGCGCAAATAACTAAAATCAAAATAAATTGCAGTATTCGTGAACCTGGCTCTGATACCACAACTGTTAGACTTTTCTTATCTCTATCATGCAGGATCGTTATCTTGATACGAATACTAGCAATATAACTGTAACAAAACCAAAAGGAATAGGAAATCAGAACAACATACCGTTCTCCATTATTCTGATATCCGGTAGTAGAGATGAGAAAACTTCTCTTTCCTGCCCTGTACGCTTTCCTTTCTGTTTCTCCTATCTTCTCTCCTCCTACCTTTTCTCTTCTTACCTTTTCTCCTACTCTTCCCTTTCTGTTCTTTACGCTTTTCTCTGATGGTTGAGAGAGGCCAGAAAATGTCCATAATGAATATATATATATTCATCCATTTTCCAGCAGCCGTTGCCCTGAAGATAGGGAGATTCTCCCTATCTGTAACGGCTATCTGTCAGAAGGGAGAGCGGAGGGATTTCAAACCCATTAACCCAAAACCACCGTTTTGCTTAACAGACCATCACGTTAAGCCATCCATTATTTGGGTCATACGTTAAACAAGGGCCACTTTATGTCGATTAACTCAACAATTTCTCCTTCGATAAAGTGCTCCTAATCTAAGTTGGGTTTATTTAGTCGGTTAGGCTCAATTTTTAGTGTTAATTTCTTTTGATCTAAGAAGTTTTGGTATTAAGGATCTTGGAGTTCAATTCAGATGGAATATGCTTCGGTAGAATTCATCTAAAAGGTGACAAAAGCCAAAATCTTGATTAGAATTTATCGTCTCTTGCCCTGGACACGTATTAAAAGGGGCAACAAGCGAAATCGAGTCCTTTTGAGTGCTTTATGTAATTGTAAAGGCTTTCTGGACAAGAGACACAGCATAGGGTTTTCTCTTTTTTTTTTTTTTTTTTTTGAGTATTTTTGAGTCCTGGGTTGTGAGGGTAAAATTGTGAGAGCAATCTGTATTCATTTTTCTGTTTATTTTTTATGTAGATGTAAATTATTAAAAGGGGAATAGTAGTAAAATTTTTATTATGTCACCGTTGAAGTCAAAGTGCTAAATATTAAAAATGAATAAAATATTTAAATTGATCGTCCGCCTAGCTACCTATTCTACACGCATAATTGACACAATAATTGGGGTTATAAAATGTTAATTAGTGGTTTGGCACAATTTTTCTCGACGGTATCGAAAATAATAAGCTGAATCAAAAGGACTGAGAGAAAATATACATGCACAGTTGCACAAGTTTTAATAAGATACACGGCAAAAGACAACGATCAATATTGTCGTATGTAAATACCCAAAAAAGAAAATAATAATAATAATAAATTGTTTTATGCATTATCTAAACATTTTCTCAATTAAATTTTGAATAATAAGTGAAGTCGAAGCCCAAAGCTATAACCCCACTGGAAAAATCGACATGGCCTGCCAATTGCGAATTTAGGTGCAAGCACGTGTTTGTAAAAAAAAAAAAAAAAACTCATTGGAAAAATGAACGTCGTTTTATGCATGTCCTGAACGTTTGCTTCGCTGAAATTGTACTCGGCGTGGCCAATTGCGAATTTGGGTGCAAAAGCATGCGTTTGAAAAATTCTCATCTCATCTGTGTCTGGGGCTGCTGTCAACCAAATCAGCCGCCAGAATTGAAGTCCCAATTTCCATCTTTGCTTTTGACTTCTCAAGAAAAGCAGGATGCATGTATATGATGATGAATATATATCAGATGCTCTCCTTATTTATTCCCTCTTGTCATTAATTAATTCCACTCCTAGAGACTTTTGACGATTGAGTAGTTGATCACTTGTTGAGTCTTGTCTTTTTTTTTTTTTATGTTAATTAAACTTTTGTTGTTGATCAATTTCAATTTTGACGTATCCTCTATATGCTGATTAATTTTTAGGACACGATTCCCCTCACAAGGAATAGCATTTCCAAGAAAGATGCTCTTTGCCATCAGGGATTCTTTACGAAAACAATTGAGTGGTCAGAGAATCCTTTGCAAGTTTTTCACTCCACCCGTGACCCACCCACCTTTTAATGCACGGAGGAGAGTATCTCTCGCCTATGTTGTACATTACTCAGAGTCATTAAATTCGCAACAGCATGTACTTCCTTTTTCCCAGCCCTCACGTTTAATTTTCTTCCTCCACGGCCAATATCAGCCACATGTGATGGCAAGCGATTTTTGTTTGCCATTTTTTTTTTTTTTGTCCCTTTTGGGCTTTTTTTTTTTTCTTTTTTTCCTTTTTAAGAAATTAAAAAAAATAATACCTATAATCTCGTCTGAAGCTATATGTAACGTCTCTATAAACTCATGACCCTAACAATAAATAACATTTTTACTATAATGAACAATTTTTTACTATTATATCATAATATTAGTTGCTTTTGGGCTTTTTTCTCGTTTTCAAATTTTCATTAAAAATAAGAGTGGGACGGAAGCACGGAAAAATCGATGTCAAAAACTAACACTTGATTAATCATAGTTTATGAGAATTCAACCTAACAACTTTCAAGAGAAGACTTTCATTAATAATTTAGTGGGATATTTGGAAACATATTAATTAGAAAAATAATTTAACTAAATAAGATATAATTAATAACAAATCAAAACAAAAAAAAAAATAGTTCATATAATTTTTAATTTAAGTAAAATTTTTAATTAAAATAAAATAATATAAAATAAATAAATAAATTATAAAATAAAAATTTTAATATCATTTATAAATGTATTCCATATTACACCTCCAATTTTTTTGAAGGACAAAATTGATGTTTTTTATTTTTATAGAAAGATATGTTTAGAATAAATTAATATTTTTAATAAAAATTAGTGTCTTCACTAAAAACTAAATTTTATTTTATTTTTTGAACCATAAAAAAAAAAAAATATCAACAAAACATCATCCACGATTAATGTTTTCCCTTCATTGCGAACGATTTTCTTTTGATCAATAATTTGACTCGGGTGGATTCACAATTTGAGAAAAAGTACAAAGTACCCCTCAGTTTACGAAAGGAAGTGACCCTCAAGCAAAAATAGGTGGAAATTAAAAAAAAAAATACCATTGATAGAAATAAAATAAAAATTAAAATATTTTTTAAATAAATTAAAAATTTAATCAAATTTATTATTATTATAAAATTTAAATATTAATAAAATTTTTATATGTACTCATAATTAAATTATTGATTTAATAAATTTAAATTAATAATATTAAATATTATTTATTAATTAATAATATTGTCTTATAATTTAAAATATATAAAAATTATTTTTATAAATATTATTATATTCAAAATAAATATTAAATTTTACTAATTATTTCATAATATTTTTTATGAAAAAATATTTATAAAAAATTATCTAATTGAGAAAATAATATAACTTAGATAAATAAAGACACAATAATTAATTAAAAAATAATTTAATTAAAAAATATTTCATTAGAAACCAAAACAAAAAATATGTTTTTAATTTTTAATTAAATTAAAATAACATAAAATAAATTAATAAATTATAATATAAATATTATTGATAATAATCTTAATAATGTGTTCTAAGTAAAAAATGTCCTTAGATTTTCTTACCTTTTAAGGTGCAATATTTAAATCAACTTCCAAGTAAATTATGCAGCATATTGAATCTTGTCACGTGATCAAGTTGGGGTGTACAAAATCCCAGGAAAGAATAACTTTATTGTGGTGTGTGTCCGTATTAATGTGGAAGAAGTATTTTCTCTTTTTTTCATACAACAAACCCGGCTTTGCTGGGATTTGTGCGCCATAGAGAATCTTTTTAGCGGATACAGGATTAAACAATCTTGGGCTTCGACTAAGGTTCTATCTATTTTAACCACTGGAGTTTGTTGATAGCTTAAAAGAAAAACCAAAAACAAAAAAGCTAAGATTTAATGGCTGCAAAATGATGGTTAAAAACTCATAGTTGAAAAAAAACAAAAAGAGTGTATTTGGTAAAATACTGATAGTTGTTACTGTTCAGTATAAATTGATAAGACAGGGTGTGAGTTAGTCACAAGAAGACTATGGCACGAATCTTGAAGTTAAATCGTGAGATGAAATTTTGCCGGTTTTTTTAGATGGCTCTAAGGATTCGTTGATCAATAGTCACGAAATCGGCACTAGCTAGCCATCGAGTTCTACTTTCAGTGAAAATAAATAAAATTAGTTATTACTACTTCCGTTTATTTATTATTTTTTTTTTTTGTTTTTTATGTTTTGGGTACACTGTTTTCATTTTCTGGTTGCGAGGAAGAAAGAGCATGGAAGACCTCAAACCCAGGAATTTACTTTACAGGGGAGCAGAGGACAAGGGGAGATCGAGCGATACTCCTGTAAATGTGCTTTATTTTTTTTCTTTAAAAAGATTTCATATTTTTTTCTGTTTTTTTTTTTTTTCCGGGAATACAATATCCACATCGATAAATGAAAATATTTTATACCAAGATATGATTATACCTTATAATAATTTTTTTCCATTTTTGTTAAGATTTAATTTTATATTTAAAATTAAAAATTTTAATATTCAATTAAGATTTCGTCGATCATGGCCTAGTACATACACATACCTTGGGTCCAGTGTTGAGGTTAGCAATTGATAAGGATTCGGCCAAGAGATTTATTGGGTCCCCGACCGTCTAGCTGGCCCGTACCTTGTGAGTCCATCACAGCTCATCGCGAATTACAGTCGACACGATCTATCTCGCCGTGAAGCTTCGAACTGCCGAACACAATGAGCCCTACGCAAGAGGTGCCAAGCCCAACAGTCAAGTGTACAAATTTCCCAAGCATCAAGCGCCACTCCAATAGGCACACACCCCTAAGCCCAAAGTCATTTTTTCCGTCGTCCATAAAATTTACTAGCAAACTAAAAAATTCCGTGAAATTATAAATATGGATAACTTTTACTCTCCAATGTATGTTCTTCTCTGAGTCAATCGAAATTATTTTCCATACAATCCATTTTCTCTCTGCTCCATGTTCTCTTGACTTAAGCATTAGAGTATCAATTCTAAAAATAAGTTTTGACCTTTAGTCATGTGTTCAACTTTTAGATCGCTGCTTCCAGGCTATAGTTTGTTAAAAGAAAGAGCTCGTAGTAAAACGAGGGTGTAGAGTACAACGACGTTTTGATGCCCAAGTTCTCGGGGAAATGCATCACCCACCAATGAATCTCAACTCAAACGATGCAAAAGTCATCCCAAATTCCTAATTTAATCCAATTGATAAAGGAAATGACAGAAAATGAACCCAAAAATGAATTAGAAAATGGATATATATAATGTCAGCACATACAAAGCAGCGATGATTTGAAAATAATAATAATAATAATAATAACAGAGTGAAAAAAAATTAAATTTATCTAATCGATATATTTTTGAAATAATTTAGTGAAATAATGGATTGTAGCTGGAAAACGGTCGGAAGGAACTTCTTTATAAAATGATGGTTAATGAAGCTGTTTTCGATTTCATATCTGCCAGACGTATATGAATGAAAAGGATTTTACGGGAGCCGCATTCCATGTCATTTTTTTTTTTTAATTGCAAATTGTCAAAAATAATTCTTTTGGATGGTTGAATTAGGGTGGTCTCGCGCTTTCACACGCTACAGCTACTAAAATATATATGTTTAAAATAAAACATTGCAAATTGTCTTCATAAAAAGGGTCTCATCTGTCAAGAAATTCGGTTATTTTTCATGAAGTTGATCGAAAAAATCTTTTTATTTTCATTGAAACATATTATTTTGGTAAATAGTTTAAGAAATACATTCTTTTAGAAAGTATACATATTTTTTTTCCCTGAAAAAAATGACCTTGCAAACGTGTCCTCAATCAATTTTACTAAAAATAAGAGAGAGAGAGAGAGAGGCTTGTCGTAACAGACGGAGAGGACAAGCATGCTGCTTCTAGTCTCTACACAACTTGCGAGAAAAACAGCCACTTGTACACTCGTTGGAGAGTCTATCTTCCGAAGGTTTGGGAACTTCCCTTTCAACCGCCACCATAGGAAAATAACTAACAGCAGCATTCTTATCCTGATGCCGGGTGGCAAGACCCCGTTAGATGCACCAGTCAAATGGACTTTATTACCATTCCAGGTGTCCATCTGCAAATCCTACGTGTCAACAAACCCAGTAACTGACTCATGCCTATATAAGGGAACAGTGCTCATGTTCATCTGCACGAGTAAATTTTGATTTGAAGTGTTTGAGCGTGGGAAGAAAAGAAACAAAGTGAGGAAAAATGCAGTCCATGAAGGAAACCGCTGCCAACATTGCTGCCTCTGCCAAGTCTGGCATGGAGAAGACCAAAGCCACCATGCAAGAGAAGGTGTCTCTTCTTTATTATTATTATTATTATTATTTTTGCTTATTTTAAACCTTTTTTTTTTTTTTTTTGGATTGTTGATGTGCCATGGAAGTAGTAGTTGAAAGATTAATGTTTTAGTTTGAAGTCTGTTTAAGAAGGGCTTGGGGCCATCTAATTTTAATCAATGATGATATAAGTGCATAATTGGAGCAAATTAAAGGACGAACGAGCCACTTGACCTACCCTACAAACTTCCTGACACGACAAAAATATCATGTGCATGTTGCCTAGTTGCTTGCTTGATCCTTCTTAGGTTGCAACTTCATGTGGTTAAAGCTAAAAGGGACAACTGCAATTCGTTGTTTATTGGTCTTTTACTTATAATCTTGTTTTTTCGTAAGTGGAAATGGACAAAAATGGAATGCCATTGTGCAGGTGGACATGATGTCGGCAAAGGACCCAGAACAAAAAGAAATGGCAACCCAGAAGAAGGAAGGGAGGAAAGCCGAAGCAGAATGGAACAAACAGGATGCGCGTGAGCACAACGCGATGGCGAGACAGTCTGCCTCGGCCACCGGCGGCCAGGGACGCTATGCTACAGGTGGTTCATATGGGGCTGGTGGTGGTGGTGGTGGTGGTGGTGGTGGTGGCTGGGATGCTTACGGCACCAGTGGCATTGGTGGTGGAACAGATACCTACAGCCAGTCCGGCGGCCAGGGGCGCTCCACTACAAGCGGGCCATATGGGGCTGGTGTTGGCACGGATGCTTATAGCACAGGTATCATTGGTAGTGGCATGGAGACCTACAGTCACTCCGGCGACGAAGGACGCTATAATACAAGCGGGGCATATGGGGCTGGCGGTGGCACAGATGCTCATGGCAGAGGTGGCATTGGTAGTGGCATGGAGACCTACAGCCACTCCACGACTGGGGCCCCAGGCCAAGGCATGGGAACCCACCAAATGTCGGCCATGCCGGGCCATGGAACCGGGCAGCCATACGGTGGGCTGGTGGAAGAAGGCGTTGGGAGGACTCGCCCAACAGGGATGCCAGGAGAGACCATGGGCCACAATACCCATGTTGAAGAGACTGGATATGGGACTGCAAACACTGGGACACGCAGCAATGTTGGGTCCGGATACGGGACTGGTAGCACCTATTAGTTTAAGAAGCAATTTGAAAAAAAACAAAATATTTCCGTGTGGCTACTACTGTAACGCTTTCTTTTGTTACTATGTTTCATTTCCCGTTGTAAGCTTTTTGTTTTTGCTCGTGGGGGACTTGTAATGTTTCGTTTCGGATCTTCTTATAACTAAATAAGAAATAAATCGTACTTGGAAGGGAATATAATTCGCTGTTTTTTACTTCTCCGTTGGACTCAGATCGTTGCGCAAGCTCCATAGAGCAGTCGAATTGCCCTGAAATTGCACTCCACAAGCCATGGAAAATACTTAGTCCATGTTAAAAAAAAAAACCAGTTTGACCGGCTGGGAGCATATGACTATGTCTTTCTAATATACTGTAGCTCGTGCTAATGGGAGTATGAGATTTCTAACCTGAAGTTTGCGGCTGGATGCAATTTCTTGATTTCCACATGTGGTTAAACATCAGTTTCCACATGTATTCGCCGTCTCAGATCTAAGTTTACAAAAGTTTGCCTTCATGCAGAGCTGCCAATCCTATTGGAATGTCTGAAATCAATCTTTTTAAATGGTTGTAAAAGTTTTGATTGGCATTGCTCTCAAAAGCTTTTGTTATCAGTAGCATACGAGGAAAAGTGGGGTAGTATTTAAAGGATGCATAAACAATTGGCGCACAAGCAGTGTTCGTTTTTTTCTTTTGCCCTATTTTTACCTTCTGAGACCTTTGTTACAACCTGCAGAATTTGCCCCATTGTACTTAAACTCTCAATTTCATAGAGTTGTTTTCTGCTGAGCATGTATGAATCTCTCGTTGCTTTGTGCTTCCCAGGCCCATTAAGAAGTCGTGCAGCAAAAGCAACAGGCTTTTATTGATATGATGATCGATTACTCATTAGCCAATGCTCCCCTTCAGAAGGAACTATCTGCAGGTGAGTGACGAATTACTCTAAAGCTCCTGTTACATAGAAATTGGCAGAAATGGATAATTGTTAGGCTTTGGCGGGAAGAGGAAGTGTTTCTCAACTTTTAGAAGTCAAAAGAATTTGGTTATATGAAGTGATGATCTCTTAGCTTATCCTGGTTTACTCACACAACTAAATGACTGGATTGAGAAACGTTTGGCAACAAGTGACTAAAATGCACCTGCATAATTACCCGTATCAGTTGTCCACTCAATTCTTCCCTCCGTGTTATTTAATCATGAATTTCAATTGAGCAGAGGAGGTAGGGAATGCTGCTGCTTTCCTGGCTTCACCCTTGGCTTCAGCAATCACTGGGCGCCATTGTTCATGTCAACAATGGTCTGAATGCAATGGGAGTAGGGAGTTGACAGCCCAATATTTGTAGAACTCGACGTTCCGAACGATAACTGAAGTAGCTCCAACGCACTGAGCTTGGCAAACAATTGAAAATGGGTTTGCCATACTCGAGGCAAGTGAAAGTAGCTCACTAGCCTTTATAGTACTGATAAGATATGTAAGTGTAATCTCGTGTTGGGAGGGGCACCTTTAATTTCATTAAACATTTTAGTCGATTAATTTCAAAAACAACGATTGTTAACCTACCCCTAATCTGACGTCAGGTAGATATGTCATGAAGTGTGAACATTGCAACAAGTTCAAACGTCCGGAACAAAGCCAAAAGTAAAACAAAAAAAAAAAAAAAAAGAGTAGAACGTTTCAAAATTTCAAATTTCAAATATTGAATTCATTACCAGATTTTCCGTTTGCAAGCAACAAACTGAAAAAAAAAACTCAAATGTTACTCTCAATCGTACCCTTTTATTTCCATAAAATTACATTCTACCCCGAATATATTTTCGCCTAAAAATCTTTCACTCCCTTTCCAGTAATCAGCATCCACTCTTTAAACCCAAAAAGCCATTCGCTTTTGTTAGTCTGGTTGAAAGGAAAAAGAAAGGGAAAAAAAAATAATAATAGAAGGAAAGGAAAAATGAAAGCGTCACTAAAGTTCCGTGAAGACCAAAAGCCACTGTTCAGAGCCAAAGCGCCGTTGAGTATCTTCGGCTTGCCGTTCCAGTCAGGGATTGTGGCCGGTGAGTCCAAAGAGCTCACTCTCAATCTAGCTACCTTCTTCGAATCCGGCCCGTCTATCAAGATCGCCTACCGCCCCAACGACGCCTGGAACCCTTTCTCCCTTGTCGTTAAAACGGGAACCGGACCCTACGGTTCCCCGATCTCCAGCCCCATGCTGATGAGTGCGGAGTTCAGCTTGCTCGGCCAGGGAAACCCTAGCTTCATGCTCTATTTCAAGCCTCAGTTTGGGGACTTCTCCATCAAGAAATCGCAGTCGTCTTCGGCTCTCGAGAAGAGCATGAGGTTCTTCCAGAACGGCGGCGCTTCGCCGGAAGACGATCCGTCGATTGAGGTGGTGAAGGCTCCGGAAGTTAATAGCGATGGCCTCTGCGGGAAGAAATTTGTGGCTTTGCCGCAGCCTACGGCCAGTGGGATTGCCAAGGCGTTTTTCGGCGTGGAAGTGGCGGCGAAGACGAATCTGCCGGTGAGGAGCCACGCTGTAATGAATTGTCGCTGGGCAGTTAGGGTCCCAGCGGAAGATACAAAGAGCGGTGGTGATTCGACGGCTGGGATTAATTTTAGAAATATTCCCTTCTTGGTGATGAACAAGATTGGGATCGAACACGTGGACGGCGTGGATTCGAAATCGAAGGGGATAATGACCTCAGCCAATAAGGCGGGCACTGAATTTGAAAATGCTGACGTGGCGGACGCTTGTTTGACGGTGAAGCGGCAGCTGGAGATGCTGAGGGCAGAGAATGGACTGTTAAAGCAAGCCGTGGATGATCTAAGGCGAGAGATCGGCGCAAGTACGCTATCGTCGCCGGCGGTGTGTTGGAGTACTGGGAAATATGGGGAAAATTTTGAACGGAGAAGTCACGACAACAGATTGATCGATGCGGGAGATGTGAACGATGAGTTGAAGAAAGCACTGAAAGGAACTGCCGGCGGCGGCGGCGGGATTTGAGCTATTCCAAACTGTCGCAATAATATGTGCATGCTGGTGGAGATATATATATATATATTTCTTTAATTGGGGTTAATTTATTTTTTTTAATGCAAAACGGTTTGAATTTGGGAGTGAGCAGCCGATTTCCTTAGCTTTCGGCTTTAAGGGCTTTGAATGAAACTTTTGTTCTATATTACTTACTAACTTAATATGAAAAAACAAAACAAAACAAAGGACTGCCCATGCTGTAATTCTATCGTGCAACTGCAAGTCCTCCAAAGAATAAAAAATATAAAAGGTCGAGCTGTCGAAGTTCATTTTGTGAGAATGTAAGTTGAATACATTTCTTCAATGTCTTTTTTTTTTTATTTTTTTTTTATTTTTTTATTTTTCACAAGGATTTTAAATATCTAGCTTCAATCGGAATTTTGATGGTAATGAAATCCAATATTTTTAAATTCAAGGATTAATGTTTGAAAAGAATAAAAATAAAAATAAAACAATTTCTTTCAACAACATGTCGATTTTTTTTAAACGACAATGCTTGACATTTCAATTAAAGACGAATTGATGCTTTTAAATGTATTGACATAACATTATGGTTTGCATGCATGCCTGCGTGCATAAGAGACAACAAAAATAATGTTCAAGGATAAATCTTGGAGTCAGGCAATGGCAGTAGTCTGTTTGACCATCTCTTGATATTCTTGTATTCATCGTAACAGCCATTTCTTTCGTTGCCCACATCTGGAATTGTTGTCACTACAAATGTTTTGCTGGGCAGCTCCGGCGTTTGATTCAGTTTTCGCCATTTGTCCCCAGAGCGTTTGTTGTCGTATACTGTCACGACCAGTTCAGTCCTGTTAGCTTAAAGTCAACAGAAGAATATGAGCACTTGAATGTGAACTCGAAGAGCTTTTTTCCCCGCAACCCTTTTTTTATTTTTTAAATGATCCATTTAGCTTTACTTCTTGTGGTCTTCAACTCTTCACCGTGCAACAATGAAGTAGCATAAAGTATCTTTGTTTTCTGCTAATAAAACAAATATTGATTGTTTCTGCTTTCATTTGCTAGATTAATGCTATGAATTTCCACCCAGACAAAGAAAATGAGATGGGTCATGGAAAAGAAATCATGACAGACATCCCAAAGCAATCACTCGTTCAATCAAGAACAGAATTTTTTTACACTGTCTAACTGCCGTCCGCTTACACATCTTACATTATAGTCCCAGTCCCAGCTCTTGGATGAAACAATGCACTAGAGGAAAATGTATCTACAGAGTTATCAGTCACACTCCTTGACAACCAAATCAATGGTGGTTCTTCCTACAGCTGATAAAAAAGGTTAGGGACATGCATGTTACAAGGACATAGGACTTACCTATCTAGAAGAACACAAACAAAAATCCAACCAGAAAAGTGATAGATGTGATTCATGCAATTTGATGTCGTTTCATTTGATGCTTATACAACCAACAATTTTGCTTGCACGCCTTCCCAGCATCACATGCCTGCTGACCTTAAGTTTCAAACGGCTGGTTCCACCAATGTCATTCGCGTTCCATTGCTTGCATGTGCGAGAAGGGTTGTTCTCCATCTGAATAGGCAAACAAGGAGCGATGAGAAACAACAATAACAAAGCTCTACTCTCAAATTTAATCATGCTTGAATATTCTTTTTATGTCATTCCGTTTTATAATGAACTAAGCTTAATATGAAGTGTGATTATTCTAAATCCTTTCCGGTGAAGGGGTAAAAGAAATAATGAAATTGCCAAATATTCTTTTAACATCACAGAGATGCTGCCTGACTAAATTAAACTAACTAGACAGGTTCAAGTTAAGTCTCCCAAAAGTACCATTAAAAAAAAAAAAAAAAAAGTAAAGCCTGCAAAAGATTCCTGATTTGATTCTTTCCTAAGCTGTGAAAATTTTGCATTGAATTATATGTCCATTGCCCATAACAGTAACCCGTGGGGCATACATGTGAATTCAACTTCATTCTAACAACTAATTATTGACACCCAGCAAAGATGAAAACAAGGAACATTTGCTTTCAACACCATCTTGATCAAAGAATAATACTCGAAGGACAAAGAAAAAGCAGAGGCACAACTAACAATAAGAAGAAGACAAGTATCACTAGCATACTAATCAAATATATAAACAACTTGGCAAACAGAAGTAAAAGCCCTCATAGATCCATGCCCACAGACAAAAGAAAACATTTCTATTACCACTTTCACCATCAGATGCATCTGCAAGCCTTGCGATTGCATTCATGAGTGCCTGTTCATGATCCTGCATAATACAAAACAATTAAGCAGTGCCAATATGTATTCTAATATGTTATCAGCACTCGGAGGGTTGAAACAGTAATCTTTACTTTTAGCATCTTTTTTGCCTTCTCAAGCTCAAGAGGATCAGGATGACTGACACTGAAAACCCTTTCCACCTGTTCAAGGTCAATATTACAAAATGAACAAGCAGACCTGATATCACATAAACAGACTGCAAGCTGCCACACCTACCTCTTTAACTAGTGTGTCTGTGTTGAGCAGTTCAATATCATTGGACTTTTTTTTCACAAAACCATTCTGAGCTGGTGGGAAATCTCTTCTGGATTGACCCTTTGTGGTACCTCTACCTCTTCCCCCACCTGGAATGAGACCACCACGGTTCATGGGCATCCTAATTCCACGACCTGGCCCCCCATGGCTGCCATGACGATGAATTCCTGGATCCTCACTGTCCCATCGGATATCCTCTGGAGATATCTATATGGAGAAAGGCACAAGTTTTTCCCTGGTTAAAATTATTTTGGATGGAAAAAAATAAATGATTTGAAAATACAATTAAGTACCAAGCTCAGTTAGAAATGTAGCCACAACACAGTTATCCATTTGAATGTCTGTGATACATAAAACAGAAGCAGGTAAAAAACTGAAGACATTCACATCATTGATACACTCCTAAGATATTTCCCCCTCTATTTTTCTGACTTCATTTCCTTTCTGCTATTACTGGCTGCAGTTCCATGGAACCATCAAATAGGAGTACCCAGCCATTAGACAAGTTATTGGTAGAAATGTTGGGCAAAAACAAGTGACAATAGTTGCCTTTCTTCTTCCTTTCTCCCCTTGGAAAGACCCAAAAATGAAACCTATCCTAACACCATCCAGACTTTCACCTCCTGAGCCACAGAAAATAAAACAACCCACATCCTATAACTAATCAAAACAATCTGGTGCTTGTCAGAAGCAGGAGACTAAATAGAGTGCTTATACAATATTAAATATTTAGTCAACAAAAACAGCATACAAGCTTCAACCTACAACATAAATACTTGGAAAACATGTCTTTGCAAAATAAATTTAAAATTGGTCTATCCATCAGTTATTTGCCCATTGCCTCCAAAGTCAACCCTATAAATCAAAAAGTCTTCCTCATCTCTTAGGCCAATGGATCTCAGGTTCAAACAAAACAACATGAGTAACACATATGAACATTTCGCATGCATGAACAAATCATCTTATCATTCTGTACAAAGTAGTCTCTTCCATGCATGCACAAATCATATTATCATTGTGCACAATTGTTTATATGAAAGTAATGTCTACTAATGCAATTACCTCTTTGAGATCAACCCATTCCCAGGTCTCATTTGCTGTGTTCATATCATATACTAGCGCATGCCGTCCCTGTAAATTATTCAAATCTGGTGACTTGAGCTGATATTAAACATTTGAAGTATAGCATCCAATAGCCAGCAAGCAAGTGATGAATTCTTACAGGGCAAACACAATAATGCAAGCCCCAATGTGACAAGTTTTATCACAGAGCACATAAGTATAAGAAAAGTGGGGCATTAGATGGAAAAATTTTACAAAAAAAAAAAAAGAAAGATTCTATAACCTCAAGCATTTCACTACAAATAAATACATCCACAGATGCACAAGTGAAACCATTCACTGTGCCATGGCTTATCAGATATGTTAGAAATGTACATTTAGACATGCTACAAGGCTTAAAATCATGCACCTGCCTATTCTAACTTAAATCTAGAGGGACCATCATATGTGTGTTACATTCTTGCCCATACCTCGATAGGATTGTAATCAGTTATGACAGCTTCATAAAAGTAATTGTCTTCAGGCCATCTAGTCCAAACCTTTCTTCCAATCAATGGATCATAAGTTGTCATTTCAGTGGGCTGATTTGCTGCAAGGGCACCAGAGGAACTGCGGCTTAGGATATGTCGAGGTCCAGCAGAACCTGTAGAAGGGTACTGCATAGAGGATATAACAGGCAATTGTTGACCCTGCTGAGAATGTGAAAAAAAAAATAAACTGTTGAAAATAAATGTCTCTTGTCTCAGTTCTATCACAAATAATCAGTGTTCTTTAAAGGCTTCTTGCCTCTGGCTTCATAGTGAGCTAATAATGAGGGTTATTAACCCAGAAGCATGACAATGCTAGAAAAATACCAAAGATACTGCTGAGAATGTGAGGAAAAAATATGTAACTGGTGAAATAAATGTCTCCTGTCACAGTTCTATCACAATTAAAGCCTTCTTGCCTCTGGCTTCATAGTCTGAGCTAGTAATGGAAGTTATAGGTCAGTAGCATAACAATGTTAGAAAAGTACCGATTGAGATATCTTCTGCTTTTTGCGGGAAGCTGAGAGAGTAGGACTTGGCATAACATCATGAACAGGAGGTGGCCCACTGTATCTTGCCACTTGGTTTCCACCAGCTTGTCTCCACTCCCTGATGACAAACAATATGTGAGCTATTTTGTGTCGATACCAATCCTAAGAGCTCATGTATCCCATAAAGCATTTAAACCTTATCCTTTGGATGATGTCATCTCCATTGACCCTTGTCAGAAGATCCCTGTGCTCATCATCTGACACTCTCAGTTCTTTTCTTAGTTCTGTTATCAAACCTTCCTTCTCCTGAATTAAAGGAATAGAAAAGCAACCACCATATGGCCAGCAAGAAAGCACACAATTTGAGCATGCAAAAATGTGCAAACAGAGAAAATAAATACCCAAGTAATGGCATCAGACTGAGCCTTAAAAGCACGCAGTACAGCAATGTAAGCTTCTTGCTCAAGGAGATGAATTTGGGCCTCCATGTCAGTATGCGTTCTAGAATATGTGGTAGAGCCAAGTGCAGACCTTCCGTTTCCTACAATCCTTCCTCTTGGATAACCACTTTGATGTGATGGGGGGAGATCATCATCAGTACCTGAATTTGAGTAGACACTTAAACAGCATCATTCCATGGAACATGGTAAAATCACAACTTTGCAATTGAATTTTTTAAAATTTTAAACCCTTTTTTTCCCTGTGAACATCTAAGGATAATTTAAAGTAAATGTATTAGTACTCTGGTTCTAAATGAAATGAAACAGAGAAAAAGAATCCATGCAGCCAAACACAGTAAGTTACAGATAAAGCCCCAATTGCTTTGACAGGCCCAATCAAGGACAACCTACTATTTAGACTTGGTTGCTAAGTTCTAAAATTTTCAAAATTTTCCTAAAAATTTTTGTTTATATTCTTTTGAGTATTATGACTGCCACTCCCACCCCCATCTCCCCTTCCAAAATAAAAAATAAAAAAGAAAAAACAATAACAAAAATTGCCACTCTCTTGACTTCGGCCCTCAATTCCTTTCACTTTACATTGGTGTCCTATCAGTGTATGACATGCCACCTCACCCCTCCCCATAATTTTGGATTTCTAGTTATAACCTGGGTCTCAGTTGATCTGATAATATTATTCAGACTTCCAAGACTTGAATGATATGTTTGCTTGCACTATGGGTTACTAATGAGTATATAACACTTCCATGTTCTGAGGGTCAGCAAAGAAACAATGGGAAAAAAAATGGAGGAGTACACCGTTAATTTTCCCTTTGAAGGCAGATCTCAGATTTCTATTCCATTGCACATAACTGTAATATATTCGCCTAACTATTCTTTAAGACCTCACAACCTTCAGAAAAAAGTGTAATCTATACACAAATTTGGGTGATCAAAATTTTACAAATTCAAAAATTGACCTTGACAACTGCTAATTTCTAAAATCGAAAGTGTAATCGTCCCTTTGCAAAAATGCAACATAATTGATGGCAGAAATAAGAAACGGAGAAGACCATAACTTTCTTTGTACTCCCATTTGGGTTGAAAGATAAATAACTGACACCCAATCAAATGGGCAAGATTCTAAAGACATCATACATTGAAAAAAAAAAAAAGGGCTGATCCAGTACCCAATCCTGAAATCATCTGAAGCAATATGATATTTAAATCCCCAAAATGGTTCATTATGTCTTCCTCTTCAATTCGCATTTCTCTAAGCCCTTTAAAAATTCAAAATAACAACAATAATTTTTTTTTTTATTAAATAAGGGACCCAACCCAATCATCACAAGAGAAATTCAACTTGCAAGAAGAACTATAAACCCAGAACAAATTTTAGCGCTAATTTTATTCCACAAAATCAAGTCTCGCCAGAAGCCACCCAGAACTCCAACCCTAAACCCTAGTCCTCCAAGCAACCTTGTTCCACACACCTCCTCAATCAGAAATCAACCAGAAATCCGTTTAAATACATTTAAAAAAAAATTTTGAAACCCATAATGATTCCACCAAAAAAAAAAACCCTAATTCTCAGATCCCAATCCAAAAAAACGACGAGGGAAAGGAACGGAGTAATAAAGAACCAATCTTTAAGCACGTAAAAGCAGAAACCAAAGAAATAAAAGGAACCAAAAAAAGAAAAAAGAAACGTACCGCTGCTGTCTGAAACAACATAGTCCATAACAAGAATCAACACCCAGAAAGATGTTCTGTCTCTACAGCATTGTAATGACCCTACAAATTCAAAGCTCTCGAAACGATAGGCGGAAATAGAGAGGCTTTTAAGGAGATTTATGGGATCTTTGTGTATTATGGAGGGAAAAATGTAGAGTTTTTCTGCTAGTAGATGAATCGGTTAGAGCGAGGGAGGAGGGACGTCGAGATTGAAAGCTTTCTTCTTTTAAAGGCGTTTTTTTTTTTTTTTTTTTTGGGAATTGTAACTGGTCGGTTTTTTTTTTTAAAAAAAATAAAAAATAAAAAATAAATGAAGAAAAAAAAAAAAGTCGATTTGTATAAAAATATATTTTGTTTTATAAATGCCTTCTCGTCCAGCTTTTAAAAATTTTGGAGGCTTTGCTGAAAAAACAAAATTTGAAGGCTACTGTGCTGGGATTTTTAATCTTCAACTTAAATTCAATTTTATAGCCAAATCAAGCGTAAGTACCTCTCAGAATGGGGGAATTTGATTCAGCATTCTTCTAAAATATAGCACCATTGTAAATGTTTTACTTATATAATTGACTTTTTCAACAATTGACCAGATCACAAATTCTTATATATAAACAATATACTGAAATATTTACTCACATTTATTTTTGTTGATCTATACGTTTAGATTAAATAAATATATTTTATTTTTTATTTTAATTAGAACTATTTTTAATAAAAACATGACATTCAAATTATTTTAAAATATTTTTATTATAAAAAAATAAATTATTTTTATTATATAATTTACAAACAGTTAAAATTGTATTATTAGGTTTATATTCGTGCACATGTCACCATCTTACGTAGGAGCTTAATAATCTTTCTAGAAGTATGCGGCGCATCCGGTTAAGATTCAAATCATGTAGCATCCGAAAGGGAATTTGATGCAGTTTATCTGATGGGTCCATAGCTTTGTAATATGTTTATGGGGTCAAAAATAAACTTATCGGAGTTTATTTGATGAATCTATGACTTTACAATTTCCCCAATTTATGTACTCGATGGCTTCTTTTTATTTTTTATCGATCAGCTTTTGGCCAAGGATCTCATTTGATTACAATTCCCCAAATGTCCCGTGTTTTAGATGTGAGAAGTGAATTCTATCTTGATATTGTAGGATTGCTACAATTTGATTTAATTATAATCAAATCTCTTGTAATTGTATAATTTTAAAAAATATTGTATCCCTAAATTCTCAAATTTGACGTAATTGTAAGATTCTTAAAGAACTAAATCTCGTGAAGTTTCTCACGAGGGACATCTTAATAATTGAGAAATTAGACTTCTTCAATAAAAAAACAAAAAATATTCATTCACGTACTTATCGGATGAACTTTTCCCTCCAGCGGGGTGATGGGGCTTGAACTTCCATTCTTCCAAGTCAAATTCTGTTAAAAAGAATGCAAGTGTATATCAAAGAACTTGCCTGACTTACACTTTAACACCAGAAATTATGTGCTTGTATACATGCCTTTGTTTATCTAAGAAATCAAAATCCTCGACTTCCGTGAGATATGCTAACTAATTATTTTATATAACTAAATAAAGAAAATAATCTATACTAATTAGAATATGGGAGTGAGTTTTAAATGATAATTCATGGAGACAATAGAAATAATAAGAAAAAATAATTAAAAATAAAAAATATTAAATTTATATATTTTTAATAATTTAAATTATATTTATAGATAAAAATAAAAATAAATATTATTAAAATAAAAATTTTAACCTCTTAATTTTTATTAATATTTTACAATAAAACCAATCAATTCTACTTAATTTTTTAATATGAGATTTTAACCACTAACTAAATAAATTTTTATCTTATTTCAAGTTTCACGTACAAATATATTAATAATATTCCACTTTTTTCATAAATTCTCAAATTATCAAATCATTCCAATTAAATTCAAGTACTACTTGAATTTAGTAATTAAAAAAAATTTTGTAAATATATTTGTAAGATTATTTATAATACTATTTTTTTGAATTGAAACCTTTCTCTTAACAATTGTCTCCTAAATGAAGTGATACTTCATATTAATATGATTTATCCTCTCATGATACATCTAATTTTTAGATAAGTGTATTGCACTTTTACTATTATAATGGATGGTAACAACACATTGACGTAAACTAAACTCACCATATAAATCTTTTAACCATAAAACTTCTTTGATTGCCTTAGTCATTACCATATATTTTGCTTTAGTAGTAAATAAAGTAACAATATGTTATAGAATAGCTTTCCAACTAACAATAGAACCACTAATACAAAATACATAACTTGTAAGAGATCTTCTTCTATCAAGATCAGCATAGTCAGAATTAACAAATCAATCAATGCGTATAAATTTTTACCAAACTCTAAACATGTGTTTGAAATACCTTACAAGTATCTAAGAATCCATTTCATAACCTACCAATATGATATGCTTAGATATACTTGCTAATCACACTAACTGCTCGTGAAATATTTAGATAGTGCAAACCATCATATACATAAGACTACCAATAACACTCGAATATGGAACTCTTTCCATATACCTATTCTCTCCATTTGACTTTGGCAACTAAGTAATTGATAATCTAAAATGACTAGCAATGAGAGTATTGATAGGTTTGACATTATTCATATTGAATCGTTCCAAGACCTTCTCAACATAATTCTTTTAAGTCAAATATAACTTACCACCTTCACAATTCCTTCTAATTTCCATGTCAAGAATCTTTTTTACTACTTCTAAGTTTTTTATCTCAAATTCACCATTCAAAAGTGCTTTCAAAGTGTGAATTTGTAACAAATTCTTGGTAGTAATAAGCATGTTGTCGACATAAAGTAACAAATAAATGAACAAACCATCATCTAACTTCTGGAAGTAAACACAATTATTAAACATGCTCCTAAAGTAAGCATAACCTAGCCTAAAGGAATCAAATCTTTTATACCACTATTTTGGAGATTACTTTAACTCATACAAGGATTTCATCAACAAACAAACATGATCTTCCTTACCTTCAACTTTAAAACCTTGGGGTTACTTCATATATATTTGTTCTTCAAGCTCGTCATATAAGAATGTTGTCCTAACATTGAGTCACTCTAATTATAAATCATACATGGTCACTAAAGTAAGAAAGATACGTATCAAATTATGTTTAATAATAGGTGAAAAAATATCATTGAAGTCAACATCTTATACCTGACTAAAACCTTTTTATAATCAAATGTACTATATATCTTGCATCTTTAATCCTTAGTATACCTTTTTCTTTTTGAAGACCCATTTACAACCTATGATTCTCTTTTCTAGAGACAACTTCACAAGAATTCATGTACCATTCTTATAAAGAGATTTTATTCCTTCATTCACTACAACCAACCACCTAGATGAGTCAACACCTAAGACTACTTCTAAATATGTAGATCATTCACCATATTCACTAATTTCCTATACAATTGAAAGAGTATAAGTATCATAGTTATTATATCTCTGTGGCAATCAAATCCCTTTTCTTGGTCTGTCATTGGCTATAAAATGATCCTCCCCATTGTCTTTAGAGAAATTTGTAGTATCTAATGAATATGACTGAATGTGAGGACTCCACTATTGAACATCTCAATTCACAACTTTAAACTCCATCTGCTTGTGTGCATTATCACCTTTACCTGCATCAAAAGGAATAAGAGACTCTTCTTTTGGATGTAATGTAGAGAATTCATTAAATGTATCATCTTTACTAACTACAAATTTTGGTGAATCAAAACACCATAAACGATATCCCTTAACTCCAGATGCATGCCTAAGGAAAATGCACTTTTAACTCTAGGTTCCAATTTCTCATCATTAACATGCATATATGAAAAACATTCAAATATCTTCAAATCAAACTAATTAGTAAGAGTACTTCACTAAACTTCCTCTAAAGTTTTAAACTTTATAGATGCTGAATGTGTATAATTAATGATATGATAAGTTGTAAAGAATGTCTTTACCCAAAAGTCTTTTGACAAAATAATATTGGAAATTTTATAGTGAGCTCTCTCTAAAAGCATTTTGTTTATACATTTAGCAACATCATTCTTCTTAAGAGTCATCCTGACTGTATAGTGACAAAACAATACCTTTATTTTTACAAAATTCATTAAATTCACCTTCATAAAATTTCAAGTCATTATCTATCTCAAGTCACATTATTTGCTTTCATATTTACTTCTCAATCAATGCTTTTCACTTTTTGAATGTTGGAAAACATCATTTTTATACTTCAAAAAGAAAAGACAAACTTTCATTTAATAATTATCAATGAAAGTCAAAATGTATCTGGTACTACCTTTGATAAAACATGAGATAACCCTCAAAAATCTGAGTGAATATAATCTAAAGTGTCTTTTGTCCTATGAATTGCTAGAGTATTAAAACTAACACACTTTTGCTTCCTAAAGATGCAATATTAATAGAAGTCAAACTTTCTAATATATTGTCCACACAGAAAGTCTCTTTTGCTTAACATAGATAGACCTTTCTTACTTATATGCCATAACCGCATATGACAAAGCTTCATAATATCTATTTATAAACTAGATGATGTAGAAACTACAGTAGTGCTTATAGCTGTGAATCTCTACAAAATGTACAAATTTCCAAATCTATAAGTTTTCGTGACAACAACAGCACCTTTACTAACTTTCAAAACTCCACCTTCATCGGTGTACCTGTAGCTAAGACTTTCAAATATTTCTAAAGAGATGAGATTCTTCTTCAATTCTAAAATATGTCTAACCTACATAATTGTTCTCATAGCACCATCATAAGTATTGACCTCTATCTTCAACTATTACATTCTGAAGTTAACACTCTGATCGAATTTCTTAAAATAATATTCAATTATTATCATAATAGTTATTTTCCTGGTAAATCTAGCTTTGATACTAGTTTGTTAGGAGATGATATCTGGGTTATAACTCTTAAAAACAATAACAAAAATAAGAAAAAATAACTGAAAAAAAAAAGGATAACAAATTTATGTGGTTTAGTTAATTGGTCATATATCTATAAGTGAAAGTAAGAGTAAATATTATTAAAATAGAGAATACAAAAAAACCTCTTTAAGAGTCTTATTAACAAAAACCCAAATAATAGGTTAAAAGTTCGTAAAGTTTTAACTTTCTTAATTTTTTTTGATTTTTTACAACATACTATGTTACTTCTTATTTAAAAGGAATAAAATCAGTCAACTCTATTTAATTTTCTAATGTGAGACTTTAGTTATTAATGTAACATAGGAATAACAGTTGACATATATTGGGATAATTGAGGAGATTACTATAATCATATTATATATGGTATTGAATCATAATAATGTCACAATAACATTTTTTTTATAAATACCCATTAATTAAAGAGATTATTATAAGCTTACTATATATGGTAATGAATCATAATAATGCTACAATAACATTTTTCACAAATGCCAGGAGATTATTATAATACCGTTTTTGACAAATGTCAGCATGATATATCGAGGATTTAACACAACAAAATTCTTAAAATTGCACTTATTTAACGAGTCTAATTGATATATGATATGATGTAGAGTCAATGATTTGATGGCATTAAGTAATTAAAATGTACGTTAAAGAGTAATAAATACCTATAATAATAAAATTACAATAATATTTTTGAAAAAAGGCCTATAAATTAGAATGGATATGATAGATCGAGGATCAAACATAGCCAAATCCCAAATTACTCTTGTTTTTTAAATAGTCAAATTGCAAAAGATCCTTTTTTGATTCTTTAATGGCAACCTCCATCTCTTGATTTAAATGGGTAACTGTTAGAAAAGTTCTTTCCTTCACTTAAGAAGTCTTGGTATGAGATCCTCCCTCTATAGGTAACAATGTATATTTTATCTCATCTTTTTCAAGCCTGTAGACATTCTTTCAACCTGAATGCTGAGCATTAATGTTAAATTGCTAGGGTCATCCAAATAATAGGTGGCAAGCATCTATGTTTACCACATTGTAATAAAACTTGTCTATATACTTGCTAATTAAGAAAGGGACCTTATATCATTATGTTACTTGGAGTTCTTCCACCATTTTCATTGACCCAATGGTGTATGAATGTGGGTGCTTCTTTACTGGTAGCTGTAATTTCTTAACAATTTCTATCCTAATAATATTTTTTTGACTTCCACTATCAATAATCAAATCACATTAAGTGTTATTAATTGTACACTTACTATAAAATAACTTGTTTTGTTAAGTATCATCCTTTTGATTAGGAGCTAGCATCAACTTTCTCGCTATATACATAACTTTGTCATCCTCATATTTGCACTTTTCACCATTTGGGCAATAATAGACTTTAATCTCTTCAACTCCGACTACTTCCTCTTACTCTACTACATTTACTGTCCCTTGGCATGGGTAGTCGCTAGAATGATGACCTACCTCATTGCACTTTAAACACTTGCCAAGCATAGGCTTTTTGTAGGGATTGACACTTCGAATTGTAGCTTTCTCCGCACCTAGTTGTTTCCTTGCAATCTTGTTTGGAACTAATTTTTCTAGTTGACTTGGGGCCTTCTGTTTCTCCTTTTTAGCCTTACTTCTTTCTTATAACATGATCTCAGCTTTTAATACCATATTCCTAGCCTCAAATACATTTATTAACTTTTGAACTCTAATTTTATCTTAAATAGTTGGTTTTAGTCCATCAAGGTATCTCATGACTTGCTGGCTTTTTGATTCCATTAAGTTGTTGCATTCAAACAATATGAAAAATCCAACTGAGTATTTATGAACTAATTGGTTGCCTTGGTTGCAAGGTTGATATTGCTAGAATAGGATCTGCTTATAATATGAAGGAAGAAAGGCTCCCCTTAGGAGTTGCTTCATTTTATACCAACTTTTAACTGGAGCTTTCCCTTCTCTTCTCCTTCTATCCTTCGTTCATTCTCACTAAGCAAAAGCTCATCCTTTTAGACAATAAGCTATTAATCTAACCTTCCAATCCTCAAATATCTTCATATAATCAAAGAATCTTTCTACTTTGGCTAACCAATTTATAAAATTTTCAATATTCAATTTACCATTAAATATAGGAATATCTACATTTATTTGAAATTTGTCTGAGATTTAAGAAGGTCAGGGTCGACCATCATTGTCACTAGAGTTTGCTACATAAGCTTGATGCATACATAAATGTGTTTCTTTATCAGAATCTATCGCGTAGATTTGACAATTATGCAAATTTGTAGGGACGGGTTGAGTGATAGGCTAATCGCAAGCAAAATCTCCAATTTGATTCCTTTCATTTCTCCAGTACCTATTGGCACCTTCCTCCAAGAGAGATTTGAGTTGATTGTTGATGACTTCTAATACATGTTACAACTGATTAATCCTCTGGCCATAGTTTTGCAGTGCTGCCTCCTGGTCACGAATAATTGACTAAATGACATGTATCCTCTGATCTTTGTTAATAGGATGGTTGTTATTCTCTCTATTTCGTGCTGCCATCAGAATAGGCAAGTCTTACTCTGATACCACTTGATGTAACATTTAGTGAAAAAAAAGTTAACACTCAATTAATTTAAAAAAATAATAATTCTTAAAGAGAATGATAAAAATAAAATCAAGATTTTACTAAAGTCTTTATTCATTTGAATTGAATTTAAATTTATTTGACTCTTAGTTTACACATATTTATAAGTAAAATTATTTAATTAATTAAGAAAATATTTTAATATAAATAAAAAATATGTATAATAAAAAAAATTAAAATTCTTAAATTATTAATATAATTCTGAAATAATTTTATATGAAATCTGAATAGTAAAATTATATGTAAAAGTCAAATTTTTTTAATTTTTTTTTTGAGTTTTTAGTAGTCCTTTTAATTTAAAAAGTTTTGAACTATCTATTTCATGTGAACGAAAAATCTAACTAAAAGCCAATAAATGGTATTAAGTAACTGAAATGTATATTAAAGAGTAATAAATGCCTATAAAATCACAAATCATAATAAAATTATAATAATATTTTTGAAAAAGAGCCTATAAATTGGAGTGGGTATGATAGATCGATGATCAAACACAGCCAAATCCCACATTGCTCTTGTTTTTTAATCAGTCAAATTACAAAAGGTAGCCAAATGATGAGGTTTCACATATTTGTCTTCGTTATGGTTGTTCTCCTCTTTTTCAAGGGTACCGTGAACTTTCACTCATATTGTGCTACTTTTCTTATACTATTGACTCTAAATCAAATTCATATACTATTTTGAAGTTTCTTTTTTTTTTTTTGTAAAAGAAAAGGTCGTTGTACTTTTTTTTTTGTTCATTTTTTTTTTCTTGTTAAATTCTTCCCACACAATAAAATTGGAAGAGTTAATGCAACATACATGCCTCATTTTTATTTCTTTCTTGACAATTTGTGAAGAAACAATGATATTGTTCTCGAATAACTTGTTCAACTTTTTTCTTGGTTTTACAATTGTACTAGTATGGATAATCTCAAAGAGAAAAGCCTTAATGAGGTAATTAGTAGGCCCATTTTATTGGGTTATGGCCATATAGGAATTGTATGAAGGAAGTGGTGACTACGTGCAGGAAATGAGGTGATGGGGGACGGACGCATTTGCTTGTCCCAAACTCCTATGGCCAACTGCGTAGAAGACCATTGCACCGCCGTGTGCGCAGAAATTTATGGACCACAGCTACTGGTCGGGCGGTGTGCACCTGGATTTTGTGTCTGCCTTCACCCATGTCCCTAGCTCCTGCGGTTACTTAATTGGCACATGTGGAAGTTCCAATTTTCTTAGGTCTTGGATTGAAGATGCACCTCGTTTAGCTACAGATTTTCTAATAAGCATTTCAATCATTCAATATATGTTGCTATGTTAACATCAGAAATTCAGAATCTATGTTTTTTTTTTTTTTTTTTGGGCACTTGTCACAATCTATATATTTAAACCATTATGAGGGTGATCGGTGCTCAATTTCGTTTAAATTTTAGCATACTGCCCATATGTCGAAAATAGTTTACATCTCACGTGGAATTTCTTTATGAATTTAATACGTAAATTTACATAGAGAAGCTCATGTATGAAAAATAAGTAAATAAATAAATAAAATAAAAATTTAAATAATAAAATTTTATTATCCAAATTCCAAAGCTAACAAACTGTACTTGTAAAATCAAATATTCAAAATCTAAATTTTAGCCACACATGCACATCTTATTGGAGAACACAAAACTGAGAAAACCAACATCTATGCATCTCCAGAGTCTCAAAAATCCCGATGAAGAACCTAACCAAAAGCCAACAAATGCCGAGAACTAGTTCCAAAAAAGATTATTATTTTTCTTTCAAGATTTAAAATTCTCTATTGCTCACAAAATGATCTTTGGGATAGGGGACCATTCTTATGGAGAAAATGCAACCAGACTATGGAAATATGATTTTTGCTCCGTTAATTACTTTCACCAACCAATATATTTATATATACATATATTTTGAACGGCCTTTTGGCCCACTAAAACAAAATCAAACATAAAATTAAAATTAGGATCAAATCGCCGAAGAGTCGAGATGTGTTCCGTTTTGAGATCAATATTTAGAAGGGCATTAAGGTAAGCTCCTCACTGTTGAACCGGTGAATCTGCCCAGGGCTACGAGCTTTAAATGCATTCACAGATGCTTCATATATTTTAATATTAAAAAAATTTGAGTGGTTCAAGTAAAGGTCAAATTACTTGATTAATATGCAAAGTCACGATGAAAAGCATGCATCATCTAGGAGAATGCGCCATCTGTAAATCGATGCATAATATAAGGAATGAGCGGAAATTGAATTAAATGTTTTAGATTTGGTGATAAACAAGATCCCTCTTGATGCAATATGAGCATTAATTCCACATGTAGAGACTTTAGAGACAAATGGGTCACCATAGAGGCTATATATATAAATGAGGTCCTTTGCAGCACTCATGCATTGCTCAAGTAGAATATTACGGCAACAAGCCCCCAACAAGTATCCCGAGTACTAAATATGATGAAGCCAGTTACCATCCTTTTCTTGATTTCCCGCTCCTTGCTTTTCAGCCTTTTCACCCCTACTCAAGGCCAAGGTATTCCTCTCTTGAATTCCATAATTTCTTCCATGGCGTTTAACATTCTCTCTCTTTTTTTTTTTTCTTTCCTGTTTTGTTGATTGTCATTTGTAGACTAAAATGTTATTCCACAATTCTTGAGCTTCTATTTTTACTTTATTTGAACGCAGGAATTCATTTCTTTTTTGCTTGTTTTTGTACAGTACAACCTAAATATTGCAAGATGACAGGGCAAATTCAACGGAGATTGCAAAAGAAATTCCCAGAAAAATTGCTATTTGGACTTCTTGAAGAAGTATGGTGTAAGTAGCATGCCAAAGAATTGCGTTTCCTGTGTGGAAGTAGCATGCCTAAGCGGGAGTGCACATGCGATATTTTTTGTGCTTAATTTTTATCAGAGTCCAAAATTATGGCTTCCAAGTTGTGCCCCAGTGGTTGTTGAGGCTTAGTTCTCCAACTTGAGAGCAATAATAAAATTCGTTAATATTGAATTGTTATCTTTTATCAAAAGTTCCACGTGTAATAAGCTTTTCAAATCTTTTGCTTCCATTAAATAAATCACATAATCTTAAATCGGGAATTGATCTATGTATAAGCCTAATAAGTAAAATACTAGAACAGAGTTTAAATTTTTTATTTGGGGTGTGAAACCCATTTTGCCCACCTCGATGCAGCTTGTAATGCAAAGCAAAATTGACTGATAGTCGTTATCATAGTCAGGTTTAGTGATTCACATCCACTCAGTCTGCAAAATTAAATAGTGGACCTCTAGGGGATAGCATCGTTAAAGTATAAGAGCATAATTTGATTCAATGATATTTCAAACTCGAGAATCTCATAATTATCCAAATTCAATTGTAATCAAAGTAAAATTTTAAGGATATATTAATATATATTTTTAATTGTAATCAAAATAAATTTCTGGCAATCAGTCAACATAATTCTATAATATTGCATTATATTTTGTCATATTTTGTCGCATATTTCAATAATTGCGACTCAGATGCGAAGTCTTTGAATGGGAAGAAAATCTATAAAGCACCTACAAATTGGGGGTCGATAAAGGTACCACGTTAAAGCGCTTAAAAAGTGCCATAACGAACGTGTAATTGCAGTAATTGACCAGGATTCACGTGCCTGATCACATGAATCCTTGGTAGTTTAATCCCAATTTCATGATTGGAATGACGTTAGAATCAATGGTAGACTGCAAGGCTAAATTATAGTTAGTTGAGCATCACATGTTCACCGGCGGCTTCTCAATGAAAAATATTCCCTCGTCTGTTAACGCAGAGATTTACTAATTTTTACCTTGGCAATTAGTCTCGAAGGATTTATTTTCTGGTGGCTTCGCATTGGTTTTTCGAGTTGATTGATATTTAATTATCTGCGAGATGGGTTGATCGGGATCTGGTAGCATTTAGACATGGCATCGGGAAGTGAGCATTTTAATGTTACCCTGTCACTACCTACTAGTAAAACTTAAACGTGGATTGTGATTTATTTTTATATTTTGCCTAACAAATTAAGCTTTAAAATTGATTTTTTTTTTTTTTTTGATATAATACCAAAATTTTATACGAGAGAGAGAGAGAGCGTGTTAAACTTTAATAAACAATTTATTTTTAAAATTCGCTTAATAGTTTAAAATTTTGAGTTGAATGTCAAATTCATTTTAACAGCACCATAGATTTCATTCGCTTCCGAGTTCAGGTAGCAGATTCCGTGAAATGGGATTATAGTATGATTTCATGGAAATATTGTTCCCATATTAACTTGATCCCCTTCAAATTTCTACTAAAAGCGCATCCTCCATCATTTGTATGTACAAGGCTCCATGTTCTGCCATTTCCCAACATATATTGGCTCGGTAGTGTTGAAATTATCAAGCTGTATAAATGAGAGTTAAAATTGTGCTTTTTCACAATTCCACGCATAGAAATGTTTCAAGGACTGTTCAAGTTGGCAGACTACAAGTTTTTTTATCATCTCATTTACCCTTTGAATTCCAATAATTAGATTTGGACGGCACATCCAAGTGGGTGTGAAACGAGCATCTCGTTTTCTGAGTCATTACACAATGAAATAATGAAATCAATATTGTACTTGTTTGTGAGATAAAATAAATCAATATTATATTAAGATATTCGTACTCTATCTTCTACATAGAGTCACGATATACCACATGGACTGAACACTAAAGCAGGCTAACCAGCTAACCCACTCCACCGTCTAAATTTACTTCAATCTTCCAGTCTTATCATTACACTCTCACTTCACTCACCTTCCATGGAGATCAATCGCACAACATTGGCCGCTCTTTTTGGTTTGATTGTAATTCACATCTTTGCAACCTCCTCCCTGTGTCTTTGCCATGAAGAGGGTCTTCCAAGAGAGATAAGCTTATCGAGAAGACTACTGCTTTCGGTGCCATTGCCTTCCGTGTTTGCAAGTCAGAGCAAGTTAAGTGGAACAATGCAGTGGGCCAAGAAAGCTGTGGAGCAAAGCCTCAGGAAAGCACCACCAAGCGTCTCAAATCCCATACAGAACAAGTAGTAGAACTACTTCAGGTTCAGGACATGAAAGATAGATCTCGGGGAATTCCATTTTTGTTAGGTCCATTTAGATTCTTATTTTTGGCATTTTGTGTTCTGGGCTGCATCTTATTTTCTGTTGTTTGACATGTTAAAGAGTCAATATTGTGCTTCGGAAAGAAATCAGAAATCAGGAACATGAAAACACAGAGGACCGTAAATAAAGGGTATGTTAATTTTTAGACAGCAATGCTTTCGGAGAGTAATTGCTTGCATCATCCTGTAAATTGATTTTCTCTTGATCTTTTATTTCCATTTTCTCACCACACTCTCCATAATTACTTTGGCCCGTCAAATACAGAACACTTGAAAACAAAAAAAGAACCCCTGAAATTCAGGAACAAAATGTTGCTCGAATCTCAAATTTGCTTTCTTTTCTCTATCGTTTTCTTGCCAATCAAACAAGCATGTTGTGTTCTACTTGAAAAATGTCATTGCATTTTTTTCCCTACCACAGGGTCTTGGTCAACTGGTTTCGTTGTAACTGGCTTCTTGAGATCGATCTGAGGTCTCTCCTGATGAACTAAATAAAGAATCTAAACGAAAAGGTTTTAGACACATTTGATAAAAAAAGTTTTACAATTTTTATTTTTATTTTTTTGTAAAAAGGCAGTTTTCTTAATATTGATAATTTTGATTGTCAAAATCCAATTACTTCTGAAGATTAAAAAAATGCAAATTTTGGCCTATCAATTCATGAACCAAGGAGGCAATAGTCCCATCAAAGATGTTTGAGATTGCCATGGACAATGATTGTAATAGCAACCACATGGACGATGGAACCTTCACTTTCAAAAATCTTAATTTAATGCGGCATTTTGACTTACGCAGATTGTCTCTCATGCTTCAAGAGGGAAAATCTCCTGGATGGAAGCCATTGCCACAAGCAAATTATAGAGGAAAATGACCCACAAAGACAGGATGGAAAGTGCGAGCCGCCCGTTCAGTCGACAGCTTGTATTTGTTTTGGATTGTAAGCCCAGAACCTTTTAGGTACGCGGTCTTGTCCTTTACAGCCTCAAAAAGGGCGGTCTGCCTGTCTGCTGTAGAACATGGATTATGGGCTGTTGACAGTCGTTTGTACAAAGTTTTAATTGTCTAATGAACAGATCGGATTAAAAAAAAAAAAAAAAAGTCTAAAGAGCAGGAGATTGATTCTTTTATTCTTGTTGTTTGTAATACGGTTAGATCTAACAATTTCATGAATCAGTGTTGCTGGTGCTGCCTATGTGTCTCTTGATTAAATTAGGACACTATAGCGACAATACCGTCGCTCTGATTGCCAATCAAATAATTCTAATTAAGCAATTAGATTTTGCATTTTTTGGACACTGATTGGCACGGAAAAATATAATGTGATTAAGAGGATTTCCCTTTTTAGGTCATGTTCATGAGCCATATTGCGAGAAATCTTTTTCCACCCAAATCACGTGGTTCCTAAAATTTTAAACATTTTTTATTAAAAAATTTGTCTTCGTCATGGCGGTTCTCCCCTTTTAGAAGGGTAGGATGAATTTTCACCCATACTGTGTTATTTTTCTTATACTATTGACTCTTTATATAATATTTTTATTTTTTTTTCTTAAAAAATCATTATACTCTTTTTTTTTCCTATTAAATTCTTTCCGCGTAATAAAATTGAAAGAGTTAATATACTTCATATAATATTTTGAGTTTTTTTTTTTTTTTAAAAAAGGCTATTATACTTTTTTTTTTCTTATTAAATTCTTTCCACACAATAAAATTGAAAGAGTTAATGCAACATACATATCTCGTTTTTATTTCTTTCTCGACAATTTGTGAAGAAAAAATGATTCTAGAATAACTTTTTCAACCTTTTTCCTGATTGTACAATTGAATTAGTACGGATATTCCCAAAAAGAAAAGCCTTAACGAGGTAATTAGTATGCCCTTTTTATTGCATATGGGTTGTACGAAAGAATTGGTGACTGCGTGCAGGAAATGAGGTGACGGGGGACGGACGCATTTGCTTGCTCCAAACCCCCAGGGCCAACTAACTCCGTAGAAGACCATTGCACCGTCGTGTGCGCAAAAATTTATGGACCACAGCTACTGGTCGGGCGGTGCGCACCTGGATTTTGTGTCTGCATTCACCCTTGTCCCTAGCTCCCGCGGTACTTAATTGGCAAATTATTCTTCTCTTTGGAAGTTCCAATTTTCTCCGGTCTTGGATTGAAGATGCGCCTCATTGAGCTGCAGATCTTATAATATGCAATTTAACTGTTTAATATATGTTGCTATGCCAACACATCAGAAATTCAAAATTTAAGGTTTTTTCTTTTTGAGAAAAACATGATTGACCCGGGATATCGAAGTTTAGTACCACCAAAATCATAATACCGTGGAGATTGTGCGCCTATAAAGGTTTGAGTCTATCACTTTTAAGTTTATTCCTTATAAATTAATAAAAACCATTAATAAGATATTAAAAAAAAAATTGGTGGACACAAAAATAATCAACTCAAGTAAATATAAATAATTTTTATAACATATAAAAATATATTATATTATTTTTTTTATATATAATATAATTTTTTTAGTCTATTTAAGTCTATTGTTTTTATATTTGCATGGTTGGATTAATAATTAAAGGGAAGTTCATGGTCATACACCTTTAATTTAACACAAAATTAATGAAGAAATAAATCCTACATATATAAAATATATTATGATATTTCCAAGTATTGCATTATGTATGTGCACATATTTACTTTTTATTTATGGAGTAAACTTTTTTAAGAAATTGGGTGGATTTCAAAGTGATAAATGTAACCAGATACAATTGATATATATATATACATTGATATTTTGTTTCTAATATAAAAATTAATAGATAATTCTTAAATATAGCAACACAATTCTTAAACAAAATTAATTTTTTTTAATTTTTTTTTAAAACACAAATAAAGGTCAAATTACTTGATTAATATGCAAAGTCACTGCAAAAGGCATTATCTATAAGAATATGCCCAAAGTTATGGTAAATCAATATATAATAAAGGGAAAGAGCAGAAATTTAATTAAATGTTTTAGATTTGTTAACAGGTAAGATCCGTCTTGTTGATAAATGAGCATTAATTCCATATGTGGAGATTTTAGAGACAAATGGATCACCATAACTCCTATATAAATGAGGTCCTTTGCAGGATTTAACCATTGCTCAAGTGGAGTATTATAGCAACAAGCCAACGAGTATCCTGAATACTAAAGATGATGAAGCCAATTACCATCCTCTTCTTGATTTCCTGCTCCTTGCTTTTCAGCCTTTTCACCCCTACTCAAGGCCAAGGCATGCCTCTCTTGAATTCTATAATTTCTTCCATAACGTTTAACATTCTTTTTTTTTTTTTTCCTGTTTTGTTGGTTGTCATTTGTAGACTAAAATGTTATTCCACAATTATTGAGCTTCTATTTTACTTTATTTGAACGCATGAATTCATTTCTTTTTTGCTTGTTTTTGTACAGGACAGCCTAAATATTGCAAGAAGACAGGCGTCTTCTTTGGGAATTGCAAAGGAGATTTCCACACAAATTGCCTTGTCGACTTCTTGAGCAACTATGGTGCAGGTAGCATGCCAAAGAATTGCGTTTCCTGCGTTGAAATTGGGCCTAACCGGAAGTGCACATGCGATGTTGTTTGTTCTTAGTTTTGTCAGAGTTCAAAATTATGGCTTCCAACTTGTGTTCTGTGGCTGTTGAGGCTTAGTTCTCCAATTTGAGAGCAATAATAAAATTCGTAATGTTGAATTTTTATCTTTCATCAAGAATTCCACATGTAACAAGTTTTGTGGGATTAGCTTTTCAAATCTTTTCCTTCCATTCATAGTGGACCTCTAAGGATATATTTGATTCAACGATGAAAACTTATAATTATGAAAACTTAATTGTAATGAAAGTAAAATTTTAGGGATATATTAATATATAATTTTAATTGTAATCAAAATAAATTTCTAGCAATCAATCAACATAATTCTATATTATTGCAATATATTTGTCATATTTTTGTCATGCAATGAGAATTGATATGTATATCAAATTTATTGCATTTACTAGAATTTTACTTTAATTACTAAAATGGGCAGGACTTTTTTCTTTATTTATTTTACTCGAGTCTGGGTTCACTTTCCAAACAGATTATCAAATGGTAAAATCCCAATCATTAGGCTTAAATTTATGGGTGCTTTTAGAGAGATGGATCAAGAAACTGAACACAATCCTTTTTTTTTTTTTTTTCTCTTTCTACTAAAATGGAAAATTAGAGTAGTGTCTTATAATTTTATTAAATTCTAAAAACGTAGTTTAACATTATTAAATATCTTAACAGAAATTTAAACTCGTGACTTTTAGTTTGAGAATAAAAGATGTCGTTTATTGTTAGACAATAATAACTTTTGGTGGTTTAAGCCCAAGCCTTTGAATCCGAAGAAAATCTACGCGGTTGATTATAGAGCACCTAAAAATTAGTGGTCGATAAAGGTGCCACGTTAAGGCGCTTCAAAAGTGCCATAACGAACATGTAATTGCAGTAATTGACCAGGATTCACGTGCCCGATCACATGAATCCTTGGTAGTTTAATCCCAGTTTCATCATTGCAATGACATTAGAATCAGTGGTAGACTGCAAGGCCAATTTATAGTTAATTGTGAGCATCACATGTTCACCAGCGGCTTCCAAGTTCCAACGATCTAATTACGGGACATGTTCAATGATAAATATTCCCTCCTTTGTTAACACAGACATTTACTAATTTTTACATTGGCAATTTGCCTCGAAGGGTTTATTTTCTGGTGGCTTCCCAATGGTTTTTCTGGATGATTGATATTTTAACTGTCTGCGAGATGAGTTGATTGGTGATCTGGCAAACATTTAGACATGCCATGCAAATCCCCGCAGGACTTGGCATCAGGAAGTGGGGAGCATTTTAATTTTATCCTGTCACTACCGACTCGAAGGTGGGTTGTGATTTATTCTCTTCACAGATTAAGTTTTGATGTTAAATAATTTTTTAATATAATATTAAAATTTTGTGCAAGAAAATGTACTAAATTTTAAGAAATGATTCATTATTAAAATTTGTTTAATAGTTTAAAATTTTGAGTCGAATTTAATTTTAACGGCACTGTCGGTTTCATTTCCTTCCGAGTTCAAGCGGCAGATTCCGTGTAATGGGATTATAGTAGGATCTAACTTGATTCCCTTCAAATTTCTACTAAAAGGGCATCCTGCTTCGTTGCATATGGAGGGCTCCATGTTCCGCCACTTACCAATACATATTGGCTCCGCAGCGTTGAAATTATCGTGCTGTATAAAAATGAGAGTTAAAACTGTGCTTTTTCACAATTCGACACATAGAAATGTTTCAACCACTGTTCAAATTGGTAGACTACATGTTTCTGATGGCTCATTTACCCTTTGAATTCCAATAATTAGATTTAGACGGCACATCCAAGTGGGTGTGAAACGTACAACATCTTTTCCTAAGTCATTTCACAATTTTTGAAAATTCAAGATGTGTGGATACTTAAATAATGAAATCAATACTGTATTTGTCTTTAAGACCAAATAAATCAATATTATATTAAGATATACCACGTGGACTGAACACTAAAGCACGCTAACCAGGTATACCTACTCCACCGTCTAAATTTACTTCAATCTTCCAGTCTTATCATTACACTCTCACTTCACTCACCTTCCATGGAGATCAATCGCACAACATTGGCCGCTCTTTTTGGTTTGATTGTAATTCACATCTTTGCAACCTCCTCCCTGTGTCTTTGCCATGGAGAGGGTCTTCCAAGAGAGATAAGCTTATCGAGAAGACTACTGATTTCGGTGCCATTGCCATCCGTGTTTGCAAGTCAGAGCAAGTTAAGTGGAACAATGCAGTGGGCCAAGAAAGCTGTGGAGCAAAGCCTCAGGAAAGCACCACCAAGCGTCTCAAATCCTATACAGAACAAGTAGTAGAACTACTTCAGGTTCAGGAAACGAAAGATAGATCTCAGAGAATTCCATTTTTGTTAGGTCCATTTAAATTCTTATTTTTGGCATTTTGTGCTCTGGGCGGCACCTTATTTTCTGTTGTTTGACATGTTAAAGAGTCAATATTGTGCTTTGGAAAGAAATCAGGAATCAGGAACATGAAAAAGCAGAGGACTGTAAATAAAGGGTATATTAATTTTTAGACAGCAATGCTTTCGCAGCTCTTGTTTTTTTGAGAGCAATTGCTCCATGTATGTTTTTGCATCATCCTGTAAATTGATTTTCTCTTGATCTTTTATTTCCATTTGCTCACCACACTCTCCATAATTAGTGAAAAACCGAATACTTGAAGACAAAAAAAGAACCCCTGAAATTTAGGAACAAAATGTTGCTCGAATCTCAAATTTGCTTTCTTTTCTCTATCGTTTTCTTGCCAATCAAACAGGCATATTGTGTTCTACTTGAAAAATGTCATTGCATTTTTGTCCCAACCACAGTGTCATAAAAGGTTTTGGTCAACTGGTTTCTTGAGATCGATCTGAGGATTCTCCTGATGAACTAAATAAAGAATCCAACGAAAAAGTTTTAAAAATATTTGATAAATAAAAAGTTTTACAATTTTTTTTTTTGAAAGGCAGTGTTCTTAATAATGATAATTCAAAATTTGACCATTCAATTCATGAACCAAGGAGGTAATATTCTCATCAAAGATGTCTAAGATTGCCATGGACAATGATTGTAATAGCAACCACATGGACGATGGAACCTTCACTTTCAAAAATCTTAATTTGATGCAGTATTTTGGCTTACGCAGGTTGTCTCTCATGCTTCAAGAGGGAAAATCTCCTGGATGGAAGCCATTGCCACAAGCAAATTATAGAGGAAAATGACCCACATGGACAGGATGGAAAGTGCGAGTTCAGTTGAGAGCTTGCATTTGTTTTGGATTGTAAGCCCAGAACCTTTTAGGTACGCGGTCTTGTCCTTTACAGCCTCAAAAAGGGCGGTCTGCCTGTCTGCTGTAAAACATGGATTATGGGCTGTTGACAGTCGTTTGTACAAAGTTTTAATTGTCTAATGAACAGATTGGATAAAAAAAAAAAGAAGTCTAAAGAACAGAAGATTGATTCTTTTCTTGTTGTTGTTTGTAATATGGTTAGATCTGACAATTTCTTGAATTAGTGTTGTTGGTGCTGCCTATGTTGAATTAGTGTTGTTCGGAATAAAAAAAAGGATGGACAATTTTTTTTGCCCAAAAGTCTGGAGGGCCTTCTGAAGTACCTCGCCGTAATTACGTTAGAAGCCCAGTTTCCATAGAACATGGGCTAGTAAACGCCTCAGGAGTCATTGGAGAAAAAGGTCAGTAAGTCCTGGACGCATAGAAAGTGAACAGCAGATTGGATCAGGCAATCTCCCAGTACAGGGCAATCACATGTTCACGGCAGAACGAACTTTTCTTTTCTTTTTTCCTTTTTTTTTTTTTAGTTCATCCTCTTTTAATCCCTGTGGTGATTGATTGGTAATGCGAAAGCAAATGCTATCCTGAATTTGGTTCACCTAATTTGTTTCGATACTCTGTAAGATGATAATTATATGTGATATAAACATTTTTCTTGTAAGCTTTTTATATGTTGCCAGTTAGAAAGCTTACATAGATTAAAGAGGTGCATCCATGAAATCCTAGCTATTCCTCATTGAGCATAAAGTAATTTTGACCTGTTAAATAGGTTTCCTTTATACTGGAAATCCCACTGGACTTAAAGGTTTATGTCTGATAAATCTTCTCCTTCATCCTAACTTTGATAGGATTGAACATGAAAACTTTATAAAGTTCAGATTTCAAATTACTTTTTTCTTTAAAAAAAAAAACAAGAAATTGCTGATTATGATCCTTTAAAGACTACAGCTCGATATGCTACAGCATTGTTTCACCTTAACTCATATGACACCAATAGCTTTTGACCCAACAAGAAAATTATAATTTCTACACTAGTTTTAATTATTGTGGACGAGTGAAAAATAAAACATGAACTTGACATCTCTCTTAGTCCCAAAAATCTCAATCATTAAGCTAGAACCTCATCTACTGATTTTTTTTTCATTTTTTTTTTTTTAAAAAGAGATGGATTAAATACCCAATAGCTAGCGCCTAGGCATGGATACCTTTTGAAGTTTGGATGAAATTAATGTCTGAAAGAGGTTGATTTCGAGAACTGGGTGGTGGTTACGCAATGTAGCCTACTTTAATTAACTGGAAGGTTGAATTGAGATTTGAGCTCTATATATATATATATAATAAATCAAATGATATGAAGTTGAAAATACATGTGCACTTCCCTGTCCACATTAAAATTGTAATCCCAACAAGTTCTGGGGCATCCACTTTCTTGTAAAGTTAGCTATAAACAAGGAAACAGGCCAGACCAAAGGAACCACAATTGGTGCTGCCAAATCCTAAGGGTTGGCCCAGACCACTCTCTCTCTCTCTCTCTCTCTCTCATGGTCACAGATAAAAGCAGGACGTGAAGTTTTGAAATAAAGATGAGATAAGGAAGCATCATTAATTGCTGCCTAACACAACTATGCACTTCCACAATTTTAAAAACTCAGTGCGTTGAAAAAAGCTTGCTGACTGTTCTAAGCCCTTCTGTTTCTGCTTTTACCGGGCGAGAAGGCCTGTCGATGTCCAAGAGATTAATTCGTTTTATATTCCAACTTTTTGCCACTTTTATTTTTTTAATCGATGGCCTAGAAGAATCCCATGGTTGTTTTATGGAATACAACATTAAGATTTTTCAAGCTTCGGTTTTGGTGACAGAACACAACGACTAGTGGGTTGAAATTCGTTAATCTCGAGGTGAATTGCCGCTAGTTTATCTCCTATTAATGCGACGGCGAGGAATCATAGAACTATTAATACATTATTCTGACGGGTGGGCCTCACTCAATATATATATATATAAATTACCCTTATTCCAACCTCCCTATTTAAAAAAAAAAAAAAAAGTTAAAAAACCTAACCTCACCCGTCGCGTAGAGGCAGCTAATTGAAATGTGAAATCGTTCAACTGTTATTCAAAAAACAAAAGGGAGAAATTTAATTTGATTGTGCACATTCACAAAATTATATAGTGTTGTTAGACGAACATTCACAACTCTGCACATATCTCCCTGTATATGTGGAAGCACAAGCCCGTAAATTGATTAAGCATTGTAAATTTCATAAAGTTAAATGGTAGCTTAATTTGATTGTGTACATTTATATGGAACGTCATGTAGCCCTTGTCATTTGCATGTGTGCGTTTGATCATGTTTCGTCAGGATTTCCCTTTATTAACTTTAGGATTCCTGAGATTATTGACATCTTCCTTCTGATTTCTCTTGGAAGGCCTTATCTTCAAAAGCACAATAAGCTTTAATATCTAGATTTAGTCATACCAAGGGTTGACTCTGCCAAAATTTAAGCTTAAACGTAAACGGACACAAAATGATTGGCGCAACTACTATGACAATTTCCAAACAATCCAAATTCATGTTCTTGTCATGTAACCAGAAAAATAAATAAATAAATGAATAATAATAATAATAATAACTTAATTTCATAAAGTAAGCTGTAGGTCATGGAGATATTACCATTAGCATGATATATAGAGCAGTTAAAAAACCTAACTATCCTGATCAATGAAGCTTGCAATTTTGTGTGCCTTCTGACATTAAGATAGAAAAATTTAAACGCTGAAAATTAGAAGCCAACTGGAAGCTGTGGCCCTGTTGATTTTGGTGCATATTCAACCTAGAATGAATGACATATGTAAATGATTAGTGGAAATTTTCATAATCAAAATCATAATTTTTGAGGGCAATAAACAGGCACAGCCATAGGTCCACCACCGCACCATCTTCCTATTTGCAAGCATTACGATTTGAAGAGAAGAATCGCACGGTAGCCTTCTAAACCTTCATCATGCACAGTTCTTTACTCTCCATCATTTCAAAATAAAGCAAAAGATCATAACCCAAAAGAAAGGAAGAAGGAAGAAGGAAGAATAAGACCAAGAAAAGAAAATCTCTCAATGCACCAAATAGGATTATGTACTTTCCTCACCCCACCAATGTGACAAACATAGAAGAATGGGAAAGCAAAAAGGAAACAAAAACATACAGCAGGTACACATCCTCACATTCACACGCTTCTAGCCATCATTTCTTGAAATCTCCTATAGGACTCTTGCTTCTCCAATCTAAACTTCTCATGACAGCTTGCAATGAACAATTCTGCTAACTTATCGATTTCATTGGCATCTCCATGATGATCACCATTGTCATCCTCATGAACTTTTTGCTCCAGCCAATGAAGGTACCCGGAGAGCTGACTCTCGGCTTTATCATCAAATCGCTCAGTCGTGATTATGGAATTCCATGTGGAATCATAGTACAAATGGGGTGTAGAAAACCCTTCAAGAACAGTTTCTGGCATTGGCAGCACGTGTGAAGAGCACCAGTTATAGTGCAGCCTAAATGAACCCAAGAATATTTTCCTGTAATTCTTTTGCTTCTTTTTTGTGATCCTTGCGGGAGAAGTGAACAAGTGCGTAGGTTGGTTTTCCTTCAGATTCTGAATGACAATGGATTTTGCTTTGGAGAGAGCTCGAAAAATTCGGTACACGTGTGACAATATGAGTCTATGAACTAGGGTTTTGGTCTTCATGGAGCTTGAGGTAGAAGACGGTGACTTTGCAGAGAATACTTGAAGAGGCGGGGTTTATAGGTAGGATGGAGTGACCATATTTCTCTTCCTTTTGGCGTGTGGTGGGTTTTTGGGCCTTGTTCAAATGGATTTATGAGGGGTCCTGATTTTATCTGGAACTAGACATTTTGGTTATTTTAAAGAGTCTAAACCAAGTTAGATTGGTTAACAATAACAATAAAACTCTCTGGGGAGGTTGGAAACTCAAATTTCGGTATGTTTAAGTTCGCACTAAATTATTTTTGATGTATCCAAAAAAGAAAAAGGGAGTCTACAGGTCAATCTGCTTTGCAGATTGCGTATGTATTTTCCTTTCTGCTTTTTTTTTTTTTTGGTTTGGTTGTTGGAGATTCAGTTGACAAGGACTTAGAAATCAAACCTCAAACTGATCAATAGCCCATTTTTCTATAGCACAATGCCCGCTTACAATTTTTTAAACTTTTTATTCATTGATAAGTGTATCGGGGTTCAGGTAGTCTATGCCTCACTGTTTAAAACATAATGTGGGCTTTTTATTTTTTAATAAAAAATTTTATTAATTAAGCAATTCGAGAACGACCAATCTGGCTCAATCTTCGCCAAAATTATCATCCCAAGAAATCAATATAATCTCTCCAGCTAAGATTTTGTAGTTAAATTATATTCTTCCAAGTAAATTAATCCATGAACTGATCCAGCAGATTTGGGATATGATAAGTGTTATTTCTTTAAGAATGCTTAATTTGTTTTCATCCAAATGGATTTAGTTAGGCCAAGTCCACAAACCTGAAATCCAGGAAACTTCTCCTAAATTTCCGTGAAAATAGAAATAAAGTAATCAGCAATTTTGACGTACCCTAAAAAAAAAAAAGGGTAATCAATAGGATAGGCTTCTGTATAGAGTAACTTTGAGAGCAAGGAATCTTCATCTTCTGTATTGAAAAACTTAGATATGGGGAAAAAGCATAAGATCATAGATCTAATTAAACTTGTCTAAGTTAGCATACATAGAATTTCATTTTTATTCATTATAATTCCAAATATAAAGAGAAAAGGGCATGGAAGTGTCGTGAACAGATAAGATTTAAAATGCTTAATATGCCACATTTCATGTGATGCTTTAATGAGAAGGGTCCATTACGTTAGAAGGATTTGGAGGACATAATGTCAGGTCATGAAGTGTTTCTTCAAACCAAGTCCTGCCAATGAATGTTAAAGAAATACAAGGTAAGATTGTGGTGTGTTTCTCCTGACATTAGCAGGTGGGAAGAGAATCTACTGAGTAAAGAAATAAAGCAGAGTTAGGGGCAAAATTCCCAAAAGACAATAAGTCACAGTACGAAGATTGGATTACATCACCTTTCCTTTAATATATTCCTTCAGAATCACTTGTCACAATCAGAGAAAAGTCCATGTAATTCAATATGTCAGCCTTCTATGCTGTGGACAGTTTTGAATTATGTTCTACTTTTGATTTTCACCGTCCCTAGTTGAAAGAAATTTCTCTACTCCTCCTGCTAGTACATTTCACCTAAAGCCACCAAACCTCTCTATGGCATGGCACCTAGAACTATCTGTAAACTTCCAAATATACAAAATTGGTGAGAATCTTTGAAAATATGAGGATAAGAAACAGAACCATGATAAATACAGGCCTAGAAGATGACAACAAGCCATTGGTATAAAGCAATTTTAAAAGCATATCCTCTAATGGCAATATTGCTGCAAGTAGCCACATATCCGCAGCTCTAACATATACATATAGCTATTTCGCAAGCTTAATCTCATTTGTCTTCATATTTGAGGGATTCAATTGTCACTGAAGAAGTGAGATTCTAGCAATTTCATAACGATCCTACACAGATTGCTAAATACCCTCCATTATTTCGCTTTAGTGTCACCTCTTGCAACAGTTATGAAATAATCCTAAACGGACTCAACAGATTAGCTTCAAACTTCTTCCAGCCATCAACAAAAAGGGTCTCGAAATTTGAATGTACATCGCAACGGCAATGCAAATTTTTTGTATCGTGCCCAATTAAGGATGGCCCGGTGGCAACATGATCAATTCTTTTACTTTCACATATTCCTTATCTTTTGTCAAAGTTGCTAAGTTATTCCATCCTGTAGGTTACCACTTGTAACATAGCCTTAAAAAGTTATCATTCATTTATTCCCCCCCCCCTCCCCCCCAAGGTTCAGCATTTATTGTGGAGAAACATGCTCAGGAAAGATTAACCAGAAGAATATATGCTAACCCCGCAAAAAGTGAAGAATTGCTAAAAGTATTTTGAGGGGACCCATATCTTCTGGTGCCCTTGCCTTCGAACTTGCCCCAAAGAGCTAGGCTCACCACATAATCATGTCAAAGTTTCACTTTAAGACTCATTTATGATAACAGAGTTGTCAAGAGTTGAGAGCTTGACTAATCCTCCAAATATTAGTATGCTAACTACATTGTTCTATTTTAATGTGTGAATTATATAATTAAAAAATTTTACATTAGAAGTGAAAAAGAAAATTAAATAACATATAAGTAAAAATAACTAATAAAACTAATACTTGGATTTAAACATAATGTCAAACTACGAGTATAGCACAAGTTATCTGTTTATGTAAACCTTATTCAAATTTCTCTTCATTTCAAACTCTCTCGTTTTCTCAGCAAACATTATTAGAGCAGATGATTTGACAGAAAGGCAATATATTTTCTATGATTGTTACTCGAATAAGGGAATGGTAAGGCGTGACTCCTGAAAATCAGCCTTTTGCAAGAGATGAATACAAGTAACACGAATAATGCATGTTTATGGTTGTAAATGCTATAAGGGAGTGGTAAAGCGTGGTTTTGGAAATAAAAAATCTCCTCATTTTGGACTTTCACATTTCTTTAATAAGTTGTATTAGAGCTGATGACAAAAGGATGACTACAGGTAACACATATAGCACATGCTTATGGCTACTGCCTCGTAAAGGAGTGGTAAGACATAACTCAAGAATAAGAATCTCTCGGTTTCAGGTTCTCATATTTTTCTAACAAATAGTATTAAAACTACTGGTTTAGCAAAAGAATAAGTAACAATAGCGCATATTTTCAATGACTATTGTCCTATGTGATTTCAGAAAAAGAATCATAATATGTGTACTTCCAATATGACTTCTAGCACGTTCAAGAAAGGTATACTCAATATAGAAGATATAATTTTGAAGTATTGGTAAATATACATTCTAGATGAAGTAAAGTAAAATCAACTTGCAAGTGGTCTTGATGCATTTAAGAAAAGTAGGCTTAATGTGGAAAACATTCATAACAGGATATTATTGAGATTTTAAATATGTAAACTTATAAATCCAACACCTTAACATTTTAAATTGAGTTGAGATCTCAAATTTATGAGTCTCTTACTTGCTTACGCTCTACCTAAATTTCTCACCAAGTTTCGAACTTTCATATTTTCCAACGATCATAAGCCAAGAGTAGAAGGCATGACTCTGAACATCAATTTTTAATTCTTAAAAGAGTGGAATTGAAACTTAAGAAGTGTGTTTAAGATATGTCATGTTACGCGTTACATATTATTCTAAACAATAGCTCATATTGTACCATTATGAACATTAGCTGCACATTTGCCATCTTTAATGTGCAATCAATGTCATAATAATGAAATTTATGAGCCCGCGTCTAAGATGCATACATATACGTTTTCCTTATATCTGAGTCCAATTCCCCGTTCATTTGTACGAAATTTGATTTAACCTAAAAAAGGAAACTGGCTGTCAATTGAAATGTCTAGCTTTGTTGAGGCCCCTTTAATGATTTTGAACTTTAATACGTAAGTGAATGGCTCTTTTTCACGCGTCCGGAAATTTTACTCAAGAAAGATAAAATCCCTTAGTCATTGACGGTTACTGTGACTTCACTTTTAACAATCATTTGCACATGGGAAAGTTAAGGACGAAGCTAGAGTGATATAATCCAAATCGCAAGTCGTTTTCCTCCATGGATCGGGTGGTTTCAACCACACGAATATGTGATCATTGAATGATTGTGTGTATGCATCAGCGTGTATATATATATATATATATAAATGACCCATTTCGTGTGCCTTGGACAATATTGTTGTGACAAACTTGTCCGTATCACTATGGAAACATTGTCACTCAAGAGACAATTTAGTAATTACATATTTAGATGTTTATGTTTTAAATTTTAAATTTCAATTCTAACAAAAGAAATAAAATGTATAAAAATAAAAAATATATATGTATTTTATTATCTAACTCATAAATCTAAAGAAGCTAAAGCACGAATAACCATTAATATTCAAAACAAGATAAGTTGGCTTCTATGGGTAGACAAGGTCCAAATTCCAGAGTATGCAACCTTAAACCTCGAGCATATAAAATCAAAATCATAGCAAGTACAGATCGTGCCAGTTTCCGGCCTCTTACGTGACCAGAGAGTTGGCGCTTTAATTATATGCATAGCAGTAGGTCCACAATTTCCCATTATCAATGTGCAATCATTGATCCAAGATTGCAGCTGTAGGTGTAAAATTCCAATCTTCCCTTTTCTTTTTATAATGGTGGATGTTAGTGTAGTTAATGAGTTTCATCTCTTCAGTTTCATCAAAAGCAAAATCATCTACACTGAGAGAAGAAAATTGTAAGATTTTTTTTTTTTATTATTATTTTTTTTGTGACTTCATTCAACAACCATGTGGAAACTAAATCCCCACAATATTTGTTTACAGGAAGTGTTGGAGAGGTAGTTGGGCATTCCTGTAAGCAAAATGATTTGATAGAGTCATATATGATATACTAATCACACGATATCAACATATGTAAGCACAAAGTTTTCTTCTTCTTCTTCTTCTTTTCTTTTTTTTTTCAACTCTTTTTCCACTGTGCTGACATGGAGCATATTCCAATGATGTATTTTGGCACTCTTCGCAAAATAACATACCCAACAAAATGGTATGATTAACAAAAAAGCCAGCACGTACACATAACAACTAGGTAATGTCCCTTTAGTTTTTTTTTTTTTTTTTTGACAAATAATCTTTTTTGGTCTTCTTTTTAAAAAGTTTATTGTATGCAGATCTCAATTTCTTCGAATTCTCTCCCGTAAGTTTTTTTTTTTTCAATACAGTAAAAGTAACTTTTTTCATTTCTATAAACCCCATAGCCTTCCGATGTTTCCAGTAAATTCTTGTTATCCAAAGGAGCAAAGATTTTGGGAATAAGTAAAGGTTAACCCAAATCCCAAATCCCCTAAATTCTGCAAGTGGATGGAATTTAATTACAAGGCGTCCAGGCCGACCCTCTTTTAAATTAACCCTTGCGCCATGCCCGTTCTTCACAATCTTTGGACTTCAAGCGCCTTTGATTTCCTGGCCCAATTTTCTTCGAGGAGAAGCCCCAGCAACCCAATAAAGGTAAGCAACATTTTTTAATTTCCAAACCCAGGACGGGGGTGGTCCTGGTGGAGCAAATGCCAGCAAATGGGCTTTTTGACATTACAATAGATGTGTACTTACCTCTCTTTCCGTTTCTGATAGAGATGTAATTGACACATGCTTGGAATGTTGGTTTGCATGGAACAAACAGCTTCTTCTCAATTATCGTGAGGTAAATGGAATTAATCTACCTATTCGAGGACGGTGGCCTGATGGGAATTATTCTTCCATGAAGCATGGAAATTCCACCTCTCAAATACTATCAAGAATCGTCACTATTTTACGACTTCTTCGTCAGTATTAATTTGCACCGAGATTATTCGTTGTTCCAATTGGTGGGTATAATCTGAGGTCTTTGTCTTCGACTGTACTTACGGTATAATAGGCATCATCTAGCCATTGACTAGCACATCCCATCATTTCTGGCCGTTCTCCTGTTTTTCTTTCCCTTCTTTTTTTGGTATAAAAACACATAAACCCTTAATTTATGTTATCTTTTCGAAGATTTTGTTTTTCAATTCACGGGGCTTTGTTATAATTTCGATTTGAATTTACAAAAACCGGTCTATTTATGCTTCTTGTTATCAGGAAATTAATTTATCCGTTCAAGTCCATTTGATTGAAAATATTAACCAATAATAACTCATTTTATTTGTAAAAATTTATGATAGAATGTAAAAAATGTTCATCCAGCACAAATTTTTCTACTAAAAATTAATTTCTTAATCATAAACATTTTAGTTCTCAAGAAATCAATTAATTTAAAATTTTAAATTGTGATGTGTAGCCTTAAAATAGATCCAATATTAAATGTGATGTGTTAGCAAAATCAAAATTGACCAGCCTGCGAGAAGGAAAAGAGAACGAAAAAAAAAAACAAGGAAAACGTCCATTCAAAATACATTTAAGAGCGGGCTAATGAATCAACGGAGACTTGGAGGATACATCGTCCTCCCAAAGCCCGAAGGGTCAACTTCAATTGTATCGTCCCACAGAGATGTAGATAGAATTCATGCAATTTTATTTTTTTTTTAAATATTCATTCGTTACACACTTTCGTGTTTCCTAGAATTATACAATGCTTACATGACAATTAGCAACAAATGATAAAATCCAGACACATAAAACTGCAATAAGAGAACAAAATATGCAGACATACAGTCCAAGAAGAAGGGCCCAATTCAGCTCAACGCATTGAATTAACAAAATGAGTACGGATTTTCAACGATGTTCAGAGGGTAGCTTCAGAGCACGTTGGAAGTTGAAACAGCTTTGCACGGCTCCAAAAAAGAATATTCGATTGCCAGATCATGATAACGTTTTCTCACATGTCGTATGGCAAAAGGCGACCGATTGGCTGGATGGGAAGAATTGTCCCAGCACATGGTGCCTACACCTACGAGGATCCCCCGTCCAAAAAAAAAAAAAACAGTGTTTAGCAAAGCTATGTACTAAAAAGATGAAAATAATTAGAAAAAGAAAACAATTAATAACAACAAAGAGATTGTTAAATATTATGAATTTAAATTTTTATCAAAGTGTTTAATAAAAATAAATATGCACTCATAATTTTTTTTTCATTATGCACAATATTTTCTGACGGAATATAAAAATAATCTAGCTCTCTATATTTTTGGGCAAAAATAAATAAAACGTAAAAGGAAAAGGAAAAAGTGTAGCCACTTTCTGTGCCTCCCAATTTGTATCTGATCGTGACATGGAACTGGGTTCTCGTTTACTCTCAACTTGCACAAATTTTCCCGTAACGTTTCTGCCCACAGATTTTTCTAGTGGAAAATATTGGCTTCTTCTGAGGATTTTAAACCGTAACGTTTTTCAAATATTGCACCGCTATTTGGAATCTATTATATATTTTTTTCTTTTCTCTCTTTTCTATTAGGTATATATGTGTGTGTGTGTGTGTGTGTCTATGTGTTTGTATTTAAAATTATGATTATGGTTTATGAATTTGTATTTTAATTTAAACGTACTTATTTTTTATTATATTAATTTTAAAAAATATTATAAAAATAATTAAATAATTAATTATATTTATTTATATCTTAGATTTTTATATTAAATTCATTTTATATTATATATTTTATATTTTTTTATCAAACTTTACGCCCTCCGTCTTCATCTTAAACAGCGTGTATAGTAAATGCTTCCCGATAATGACACGTAGCCACATGTTAGCTGTCAGTTGATCATGGATTTTAACAATTTTTTTTTTTTTTTTTAATGTTTGACTTTAACTATTTTCATAGTTTTGATTGCGTCGCTACCGTAATCAAATTCTTGACAGTACCAAATGGCCTTTTGATAGTTTCGTTTTGTCGTCTCCGAGGTGAGGTTTCGAACAGCGCTAATTTTATTATTATTATTTTCTTTTAGAAAAAGTCATATTGAAGCAGACAAAGAAATGCCGAATTGGATGTGGAAGAGACGAGTGCAAGGTGGATCCATAAGAGACGAATTCAATTTGATTAAAGCAAGCTTTTTTTTCTTTTTCTCTTTTCTCTTTTGGTTTCATTTGTATAAATATTTTTGAGTGGTTATTCGTATCCATAGCAGGAATAATTGCAGATCTGTTACTATGAATCTGTGCCAATATCGCACTATCTTCTTGAGGCGGAGTCACCCAGATGCCTATAATGTTTATTCTCAACTGTTGTCAGATAATAAAAGCAAACAAGTTTGGAGAACAGTCTTTAATTGATTTTTACTGAGTTTTTTTTTTGGTTTCTTTTTTTTTTTTATAACGTTAGCCATCAAAACATGAGTATTCCGGGTTGATTATTTTCTTGTAGGAAAGGACAAATATGTGCTAATTTTTAAAGGGGTTGTTTGTTCTTGGGCTTAGGTTACAGCAATAGAGATCATTGTGTATTCCTAACCGTTTTAGAAATAACAAGAAGGCTTGCAGTCCTTTGTAAATATATATATTCGTATCTTGCACAAGAAGTTTTTTTGGAATATAAAAGAGAATTTTATGTCATAAGTTCGAATTCGACATTGGATGTTTGTTACCAGACTAATCTGTGTCAAACTTTGGTTAGATTCTGCGTGTGTTTTGCGCGGCTTCTGCTCTTTAAGTAGTACACAGTAGTATGAAATCCGATACGCTTTCTGATTCTAGCCAAGAAAACTAAACAGAAACCAGCTCTGTTAGTTTTTCTGGTTCGGGAAATCTTGGGGTTGCAATCCTGTTCAGTTGTAAATGAACAACTCGAACATTGACTGCCAAGAACAAATGCAAGGAAATCATGGACTGATGGGTGACTTTGCACGCCAATCCTCTCAATATTATGATAATCAACAGAGATGGAACATGGAAAATTGCACGCCACTGCATGTGACGGACGGAGGATCACAATCACCACGGCAAAACGTTAAGCCTGACAGTTCATCTAGCAGCATTATGAGCCGCTTCGACACGCCAGCTTCGGCTTTTTATGCAACGGAAAAATACATGGGTCTTCTGCAGCACAATTGTCATGTTGGCAGACCCTTGTGCACTCCGTACTCCAAGTCCTATGATTCACGAAACTCACATGTGACTTCAAATCACTCTTCCGGGGAAAACTATTCTATTGTTTCAGGAGAACAATCAGACAATTTTGAATCGAGAAGCACTTTGCAGTCGGGAGAAAAATCCCCAGTTCCTTGCAATGGTAACTCCTTTCAATCCAAATCCTATAATGGTCTGTGCAGCACTCCTTCAGGGTACAAGCTCCATCTGCATGAACTAAATAAGGTGGTTGGTCATGATGCTGCCTCACTCGAGAATCGCTTTTCAGTATCTTTCCAGGGAAAGCAAGATAATAGAGTATGTATTTTCTATTCTACAGTCTGCTTTCACTATTTTTTTTTTGCCACCGGTTTTGAGACCCTTTTGGGAAAAAATTCATTGTGGCGGATGGATACTTGTTTTTGCACAGGTTAGTTTTAGTCCTCGTGATCCTCCATATGCACAGCTTGTCTTCTCTTCTCCACAGGAGAAGCAGTCACCAAGATTCTCTGTTGGAGGTGTTTCTGCAACTTCTGGCAGTCCTTTGTCAACTGGGGCCATGCTTCCGCATAAAACACGAATAAGATGGACTCAAGATCTTCATGAGAGGTTTGTGGAATGTGTGAATCGCCTTGGTGGTGCTGAGAGTAAGTAAATGCTGTTTGAGTTTTTTAATCTAATCAGAAAACATCAACTATAATTTGTGCTTATATAATAATTGTTCAATTGCAGAGGCAACCCCTAAGGCAATATTGAAGCTGATGGACTCTGATGGATTGACAATCTTTCATGTGAAAAGTCATTTGCAGGTATTGCTTATATAATACTTCAGACACTGTGTCAATGCAAATTTCATTTTAATTTTTCTTCCTAAAACCTAAACTGTCAATTTTCTTCATCTGCCTTGCAGAAATATAGGATTGCAAAATACATGCCTTGTTCTTCAGAGGGTATGCTGAATTTGCATTTATGCTCTTGGTGATTTTATTCCTTTACCGATGATCCGCTTGAGCTGTAAATAATTCCCAACAGAAAATACGGTCATGGATAGATTCTGTGATAATTTTCCATGACAATCATAGGGGCTTTACACCAGATGTACATGAATCTGAACTAAGGTAGAATTGCCGTCACTTTGTTACCTTTTGAAAAAGTTTGGGATGATTATAGGTACCATTACCACGATTGTGAAAAGGCGGATTGGCATTCTGGAGCCTCCAATCCTCATTAACTGGTTGCAAAGAATATATTTTTGTTAAAGTACTTAAAATTTACCGGGCTATAAGCTGACTCGTTTTCTCGGCTAGAGTGAGTGTTCATGACCAGTTTGAAGGCATTCTGAATGAACTACTTCGGTTCATCTATTATCTAAGATCCATGCCTTCAGGGGTTTCCTTCTTGCTTATCCTTCTGATATAGCCGTTAACCAATTTAACAGAGAGCCTCTTCTGCGAAAAAGACAAAATCTCTGACTTTCTTGTGAAGTTTTCCAAATTAGTTAAGATGAGAAAGGAAGAGGACGGTTAAAACTGGCTATATTCCTTTTTGGTCCTTTGGCTGGAACCCGTTAGACCTCTGCTTGCATAACATCAAAGGGTTACGTGGATAAAATAAAATAAAGTAAAAAATTTTTTGGGAAGTTCTTAGTCCCAGTGACCCTAGACTCTGAATTACTTGAGTTTCGTAACAAAATGCCACACACAACATTTACTTGGACAGCCTTGCTCATGAATATTTTGTTTTCAGTTGTGAACTTGTTATTAGTCCCATACAAATCCTGTTTGTTGATCATTGTATGATGATAGTAAGTTCTATTCATTTTTTTTTAGGACTGCTATATGGCTTTTTTTGACTTTACGGCAGAATTCATTCGAGCAAAAATTTAGATTGATGTAACGCAAACAATTTCTCACAATGCAGGGAAGGCTGAGAACAAAACCAGCACGCATGATATACCACAGCTCGATGTGAGAAGGTAAACCAGGACTTTCTGAATTCTAAATTTGACACGCACTTTGCTTTTGCTTCGGTGACTACTGCACTCATTCTCACCTATAAACATTGTTTTTAACACATTTCATGTAGTGGCTTGCAAATCAAAGAGGCACTGCAACTGCAATTGGATGTTCAGAGGCGCCTACACGAGCAGCTGGAGGTACAACAAGATATGTGATTTCCACCTGATTTTGTCTCACTTCAACGTACTTTCTGCAACTCAGGATTTCGAAATGAGATGGCATTTCACATAGAGTTCTTTTTGCAAGTGAACACAAAACATGATAAATGTGAAATGACAAAAAATTCATCTGAAATAGTTCCTTTTTCTGTTCTTTCATTGATGTTTGTCATGGTTTTCATTCTTTGTTTCAACCAGATTCAAAGAAATCTACAATTACGTATTGAAGAACAAGGCAGGCAACTTAAGATGATGTTTGATCAGCAACAGAAAACGAGTAACAGTCTCTTGAAGAATCCAGACTTCGATTTCGCATCCCTGGATGAGCCACCATTTAGCATTGAAGATGTTGCGGTTTCCATTGCAGAAGGTTCTAACAACACCAACTTTCCATCCAAGATAAGTTAGATCATTAGGGACATCCTATTCATGTGCAACAATCATAGAACTCCCTCCAGAAAAATTTTCCTCCATGTCAGAGATGGAAACCGAAACGACACTGCCGCTTTGTAGAGAAAATGAAAAGCATATGTATACTTCTAGCTCTGCAGGGGCAACTGCCTTTACTATACCTTGAAAAGGAAGAAGAAACAAATACATAGGATATGTGCTTCGTCGTACATGCATGCATGACACCCTTTAGAAATGTGTAAGGAATGGTTCTGCAGCTTTTCGGTTTTGGTTATTGGCCCGCCATTATTATTTGTATTCAATACTCAGTTTTAACCATCAAAAGTGCACCCTACAATTTTTCACACCGTAACAACAATTATCTAATCTCCGGTCCGCTTGTGTACTCGTTATTTTGATTATTTTTCTCGTATTTTGTACTTTTACAAGCTCATTATTGAAATAGTAACAGCAGGATACCAATAAATCAAAAGAAGAAGCATTTTCCTTCGGTGATGATGGTGAGATGTTTAACGTGGAAGACGCTTCTTCAGCCAAGACAAACATCATTAATCGTTTTCCCTGTGTGCTTGCCCGAGGATTAATGGACCTAATCCCGACTGAATATTTTGCTTGGGCCCAAGTACAGCCCAAACAAAAGAAATAAATTGGAATGACTGTGATGACAACAGAAACCTCTGGATGACTTTCTCAGAGTTTTGTCTTCACTTTATAATTATCATGTAAACATGTCTACCGACAATTTTTTTTTTTTTTTTGTGGGAGCTACAAAACATTTCATTAGATTCATAAACAGTGCCTAGACGAATGCCACGAGAAGAATTACTTAGAGAATGATACAAGTTTCTAAAAGAATATGTTAACGAATAAAAATTTAAATATTCGATTTTAAAAATTTTGCAATGGAATATAATTAAAATATAATTTAAAGAAGAAACTTGAGATTGAATTTCTATTTATTGAAATATTAGTTTTTGTTATTCGGTTACTGTGCGTGACAATTAAGTGGAATATTTAGAATCTTTTTTTTTATGCTAAACTAAAGATCAATATTTACAATAAGAAACTACTAGGATGTGAACTTGAAATGTTTAATTACTAAAAATTCACAATCCTTACGATTATTTTAAACTCTCATGCTACCACCTTAAATTTGTATTGGTATAGTGATTATAAGAATCTTTTATTGCATTTTATTTAACATATAGTTAGTCCCGTTCGTTACACCATTAGAGGCACCTGCTGTCACAAAATTACGTCGGCGTTGCAATTGTTGGGCCAAACTATGGATAATGGGCTGAATTGGTCGGCTAATATTATATATTAAGCTTGTATAATTGAAATTTAACTCAAATTACAGAAACCATCAAGCCACTTGGACCACATCAAAAGTTATTCCACATAAACGCAAGATAAACCACATGATGCAATGTCCATCGATGGGGCTGCTTCAACATCATTGATACCGCCGCTTGCAACACTTCTCCATTGAAAGACTACTCGTATTCGCCTACCCCTTTAAGGCATCCCGGAAAAGCAACATATGATTAAGAAGGTTCCTTAATTAATATTTTTGACAGCTAATTAATAAGCAGTTTAAAGTTGAAAGTCGCAAACATACATTAATTATTGTACACTTACGCCTTGCAAGAGATAGCCATAGATCCATAGCCAGTGCCTTCATCTGGTGCATATGCCTTCGAATGGAAAAAGCTTGAACTTAGCCATGACATTATCAGAGCGACAAAAATGGGACGGAGAAATTGCAGTGCCATTGCCAACTTTCGGCTTCAATAACAAAAGCAAACGAGAATTCTAGGGGAACAAACAAATTGTAGATATTATTGTTTTGTTTTCAGTTACTAAATGGGTGAAGAGAAAAGCTACTTATAGAATCTATGCCCCAAGGTCGTTTGTATGAATCCACGGCTTAATTGAATTAGTCAACTATAATTCAGATGAACTGACACGTACGCAATTTTCAGTTCTTGTCTTCACTCTACCGAGGCATTCCAAGCTTTGTTTGGCCAACAAAGCAGTTTCCCATCTAGACGTAGGCTTCCATGAAATATATAATCATTAATACTTGTTATATTTAACTTTTTTTTTTTAAGTATAATTTATGATCTTAATACATGGCAGCCGCCATTTTGCATAGATTGATTCTGTTTCAAATGTATCCAATTTGCGTATGTGCAAAGAGAGTCATAACTTTAATTAATTGCCTGAAATTTACCATTGTTGTTCATCTATACGGTTACAATTTAATTCCAGAGATACGATCTTTCTTCACCTACCTAATCTGCTTATACCCGAAAGCCCCTTGGGAAAATGCTATTCTTAAGCCCAGTGAATAAAAAAAAAAAAAAAAAATTGCAAATATATGTTTCGTCAACTAATCTTGTGATTGCGGCGCAGAATCCACTCAACATGTTTATGTATCGCGAATCATTTTTAAAATGCTTAGATACGTACCCAAAAAAAAAAAAAGTGTTTATTAGATAAGGATAACATTTATTCTGAGGATGATGATAGTGCAATATTGTTGTTACTAGTGTTGAATCCGCGCTAGATGAATTTTATGGACCATTTGCATACGCTGACATACCATATTTCTACTTGACCTGTCCAATTTTATTATTATTTTTTATTTATCAAAAAAAAATTATTAAATCACAAATGGCTCAATAAATTAATTTTTTTATTTTTATAAATTTTATTTTTTTTCTTTCAGATTAAAATTCAAAACTTTTAAAACAAAAATCTAAACTCTTAATTAGTATGATATTCCTCGTGTACATCGATATTTTGATGTCCAATTTAACCAATATTTTCATGTCCAATTTTCGAGAACTCGTTGGGCAAGTTGAAGCTTTTGGGCATGGACCTTAAAACCATGAGTCCTTTTTTCTTTTTGTTTTGACAAAATTTGTTTTTTTTTTTCTTTTTTTGATAAGCCTGCCTCAAAATTTTGGCTGGAGTGTCAAAACTAGCTTCAAAGGACAAGAATTATACCATCCAATGTTGTTGTCTAGTAATAAGGAGGTTGGTTTATTCCTTAGGAAATCCTGAATATAACTTTTTTTTTTTAATTTGAAAGATTTGGGGAAATTACAATATTAAATATTGTGATTTAATAATAAAAAAAGATCATTATTTCAAGTAAAATTTTAAATTCACTTTTCTCTCAGGCTTTTTTTTTTTAAAATAAAAATTTATTAAACTATAAAATACACAATAAAAATAATTATCTTATTTTTATAATTTTTATACTCGTTTATCTAAGATTAAACTCAACGCTACTAAACAGAAATTTATTATTAATTTGGAATTTCTAAAGTGATTGATGTTTTTTTTCTTAGGCCCATTGTGTCCTGAACTTGTATGGTTCTGAAAGTAATAGGCTTTCCGCTAGGCCCATTGAATCTGGTGTCCGATGGCGACACCCTACGGTAAACCCTTAGCCCTTTTAAAGATTTTTTTGAAATTAAATTAAGAAGACAAAAAAACAAGAAATGGAGGACATAGAGAGGAGGAAAATGGATGACGCGACCGTGGGAGGAGAAGGTGAAGGTGGCGGCAGTGAATTGTCGGCGACGGCGACGGCGACGGCGACGCAGGAGCATCTTCGCTCTCTACTTGACCCTCTTAACAAATCCCATCTCGTGGATTTTCTCTCTCGACTGTGCGTTCTCTCTCTCTCTCTCGCTCTTTCCTTCTTCATTTTCTTCGTAATTTCTGGGGTTTCTGGGTTCTGGGTTCTGGGTTTGTCTCCTGTAATAAATTTTACTGTTTGGTTCGTGATAAATTGAACCGGTAATAGTTATACAAATGAGTTCCTTTTTTTTTTTTTTAACTTTTTGTGGGATTATTCTTCCGAGCAGTGACTGTAGACTTGAGTTTAGTGGCATAATTACAACGTATAAATTTTGATTAGCCATAAGTTTTTCTGCAAATAATGTTATAGTGGGTGAAGTCTGAGATAAAGAGTGAACTTTCTTTCTAAGAACCAAAACATTTCCTACATTGTTCTTAGGGGAAAGCAATGTTCTTTGTCATGGTTGAAGGAAGTTGGATGACTTATGTTATGTAAATTAAGTTCCCCTCAAACTCTTTTGAAACATAGAGAACTTGAAACCAGCATCTTTTTGCTGCATGTTTCTATTGGATTTTTTTTTTTATTTTTATTCTTTTGAATGGTTGATTCTGCAAGGCCAGCTTTCGATATCATGGTTTTTTAGTTGTGATATTGGATAAGTTCCTTTGAATGATGTTATTCAATTCTGATGCTTATAAGATGGTATTTTGTCTGCAAAAGTTTGAAGTTCTTCCATCTTGTTTTTGAAATTGTTTCACGAGTTGTTTTTTTTTTTTTTCCCTTCATCAGTTTGCATCTGCAGGCGCTATTTTATTAGATGTCACCATCATAACGTTCTGCTTGTGTAGACTGAATGGGTGCCATGTGTGTGTTGCCCCAACTGTATGACTGTGTGATTGACACCGTGCATATGTTTGTTTGCATGTTGATGTATAAAGAGGGTCCCAATATCCTTCAATTGCAGAAGAAATTAAAAGTCTTGCTAGTGCAGATCCAGTCCATCGAAAGCTTTTTGTTCGTGGCTTGGCCTGGAATACCACTTCAGAAACCTTGTGTGCTGTGAGTGCATTGTTGACTGCTGTGTGTGTTTTTGTGTGCCATGATGATTTCCCTTATTTCAAAGTTTCAGATGGGGTTAGTCATTCACATTACAAATCAATCTGTTGTGCACCCTTCTTTTTTGCTTTGGTGTATTATTTCTCCTTTTGTCTTTTAGATTTTTGAGGAATGTGTGTTTTTTGTCCAGGCATTTCGAGTGCATGGTGAAATTGAAGAAGGTGCTGTGATCTATGACAAAGCAACAGGAAAGTCACGTGGCTATGGTTTCATCACCTACAAGCATATGGAATCAGCTCAGAGTGCAATGGCAGCACCTGGCAAAATGATTGATGTAATCTTTTGCCCATTGTCCAACTTTCAGAGCATTTTATTAGACAGATGTGGTTGTTTGCTTTTATTATTATTATTATTATTATTATTATTTGTTTGTAAGGTGTTCTAATGATGTTTCTTGCATTATTTTTTAATTAGGGACTAGTCTTTCTTCTTGTTGGACCTGCAACATTCAGCTACTTCTTTATTTTTATGTTGGTTTTTTTGAACGTTGTGGTTCCAGGGACGAATGGTTGTTTGTAATCTAGCTTGTGAAGGATTAACCGGGTCAAATAGTTCAGCTGTTCTAGCCCAGAGGAAACTCTACATTGGAGGCTTGTCACCAGAGATCACAAGTGAGATGCTGCTCAGTGTCTTCAGTAGGCACGGTGACATTGAGGAAGGTTCAGTTGCCTATGACAAAGATACTAATGAATCACGGTATGATTCCCTGCCCCATGCTATGTGGGGAGAAAGAATTTCTTCTTCTAAAGTTTACCCAGTGCTTAATACACAACTGGAGCAAAGTGATGTCATTTTTCTTTCCCTTGCACATTCAGTGGATTTGGTTTTGTCACATACAAGAAAGCAGAGGCTGCAAAGAAGGCTTTAGATGATCCACAGAAGATCCCTGGGGTAAGTTGATCATGGGCTTTATATTTCCATATGAGTGGTTTTGATTAGCAGGCTTTTTTATTGGGCACTATTTCTTGTTTTGTAGAGAAATTTTTGAACTCCTTTTTTCTTCTAGAAAAGTGAGAAAAACCTTGGGGGGCCTGCTTCTAGGAATTTAGCTCATTGAATTTTTTTTTTAATTGAATAAAAAATGTGCATCATTTTTTTAATGTTGTTCTTTTTCGTCTGGATGATGGAACATGAAAAAAAGTTATACATCTTGGCATTATCTGTGACATATCAAATTGCAGTGACTTCTTTTTGCCAGCAATCATCTAAACTAGATGGTTTTAAGAATATGGTTTATTGTACCAGCCAATTGGGGTAAAATTCATCGAGATGGCTTTATGATTGTCTAATATAAATAAATGCTTATCTTCATCAAAGGCTAAATTGAAGTTGCAGATTCAGGGTCCTATGAAATTAGTTACATTGAAGGCATTCCTGCACATGTTTTATGTTCTCACTTGAGCATTTGTACAGATGCTACTTAACTGGGGATTAAATGACTTTGGTTAGTTTGAGCACATGCGATCAACTATTTTTTTTCCCTTCCTTTTTTTGGTGTATTTGCAGGGGAGAACCATCATTGTGAAGTTTGCTGATACTCACAAGGGCAAACCAATTCAGGGGCAGTTACCTGCACCTATGGTTGCAGTACCCTTAACAGCAGCAGGTGGATATGCACAGCATGGAAAAGCACATCCTGGGACTGCCCCTGCTGGCTACACTTATCCTCAAACTGTGGCATCATACCCAGCTTCTTCTTTCCCAAGTCCTCTCACAGCACCTGCTCCATATCCAACACAATCTGCCCCATATCTAACGCAATCCCAAATTTCATATGTGCAAGTTCCTGTGAAGAAAGAGTCACTGGGACTTTCACCAACATCATCTGTAGGAATGGGTGGGTATCTGTATTATTTTCCCAAACAGTGACTTATACCAGTAGAATCTAGATGATGGTTCAACTCCAGCCATTCCCGGCCTCGGCATAGATCAACGTTAGCAAATGGACTACTGGCTAGTGTAGCAGGGACTGGATGCGAAGTTGGCTAGAATGTCTTAGATGCTTAAAATTCTTCGGGGCTGGACATGGATCTTTAAGCTCTATACTATTATGTTTTCATTGGAATGATCAAGTTTCTTGTAATTTTAAGCAACAATAAGCGGATTTGTCCTGTGAATGTATATTATAATACTTTTAGCTGACTAGGTGCAGCATATATTTATTTGTTGAAAACCAAAAGAAATTCTTGACCCACTGGCAATGCCACTTAACAAGCTATTTGGATTTCGCTCTGCTTGTTTTGTATGGAGTCAGTAGCCTTATATGCGAAGGAATACAGGCAGTGAGTGAAGAGTTGACGTTCAGGAGCAACTAAACAGCTGAATAAATACACCGAAAAAGCCGCGAAGGCGATAACATTCTGCCATTAACTTTCAAATTCAAGAATGTTCTCTGTTTATGAGCCTTTATCCTTTTATTTGAATCCACCACTACCCCATCAATCTAGCCATGACCCATTGGGAGAAACTTAGAACACCATCCATTCGCACAAGGGTTTCTTCATTTATTGTTGATAGCTACAAAACCTCGAGGTATCAGATTGGTTCGTCGTTCTGTGCTGGGAAGAACCCTAGATTTTTTTTAGTATAAAAAGAGTAGCCGGAGCAGAGAATCGGTTGGATGAGATTTGGTTAGGCAATGGCCAAAGTGTGCATCAAATGTCACCTGCTATTAGAAAAGAGGCACAGTCTGCACTGTTGGAATATTTACATTGCACTAGAAGCTTGCTCTTTACGGATGCAGAGAAATTGAGTAAAAACTCAGCCCAATTCTTGGAAAAGCTTTTGCGAATGGTTGAAATAGAGGGAGATGTTGGGAAGTCTATTTCCCGCTTCTTGCGTTATCACCCCATCAACGAAATTGAGCCTTTTTTTTTCCACAGTTTGGGTTTAAAACCTTATGAGTATAATCACTATCTGTCGCGGGATTTAATTTTCTTGAGTAATGATAGTTATTTTCTGGGAAATTATCATACTTTGTGTAATTATGGCATTTGAAAAAATAATATGGGAAAAACTTTGAAGGGAGCACCAGAAGTTACTCGGTATTGTCTTGGGATCCTGCCATTGAAACTTCAGGCTTACGAAGCATTGGGGCTTAGCCAGTCTTTTGTGGCCAAGCTGGTTGTTTCTAGTCCTTTTCTTTTGATGGGGGATGTGAATCAAGACGTTATTAAGGTGTTGGAGTACTAAAGGAAGGCGGAACGCAGCTCAGTCGGAGTGAGGAGCATCTATCTGATAGTTATTTTTATAAATGGAACCAATTGCTTGCCCTTCTAAACTTACTGAGCATGTCGGGATATAGTAAGGAGCAGTTAGGTGGTCCTATATGCCAGCATCCAAGAATTCTATTTGATGGGTCAGGGGACAGGACGCTGACTCTAATTGGTTTTCTGTTTAAATTTGGGTCTACAATCAACCACTTATGTTCCATATTTCTAGATTTCCTACCAGTGGAAATTGAAGAATTTATTTCAGATGTGAGGCACTGCTTTTTGTTGCTTAATGAGATCGAAATTGAGGTGGATGAGATTGGGAAGATTTTCCTCTCTCGCCCATTGTTATTGGGTTCACGTAGATTGAAGAAAAGTAGCACCCTGCTAAATGCTCTGAATATTGGAAAAAAGCGACTTTGTAAACTCGTCAAGGAGAACCTACTAAAAATGAAAAAGTGGGTCATCGGAAGGAAAATTGAACCGGTAGAAAGCTTTGGGAGGGTGATAAATTCAAAGATTCCGACGACTAAGTTCCTGCTGAGTCTGGGATTTTTTTGAGGGCTCAAATGAAATGGAGAAGGCACCAAAGCTGTTTCGCGGCTGTGCGGTGCAGCTACAAGAGAGATTTGATTTGTATTGTGAGAGCTGGTTTGGATAGCAAGGACGTTTGCCAAATGGTCAAAATATCTCCCCAAATTCTTAACCAAACTAAATGTGTCGTTGAAATGAAAAGGGATGTTCTTGCACGTGATCTGGGTTATCCCGTAACCACTTTGGTAATGTTCCCATCGTATCTTTCCTACAAAATAGAGAGGAGTCAGGCTCGGGTGGGCAATGTATGGTTGGCTCAAGGATCAAGGAACAACTTATCCCCGGCCCTTGAGCAGCGTGGTTGCCTGCTCAGTTAAATTATTCGTCAAGCAATTTATGAGGCGCCATCCTAGAGGCCATGAGGTTTGGCAGGACATGCATCAGAAATTTTATTCTGAGTGAAGGCCTTCTTCTGTCATGTGTTTCCAGGGACTGTTCTCCTGCGACACAAAAGGTTGAGAGATTTTGATGCCTACACAGGGAGGGAATATGTTACGAAAATTCTTCTTCTGGGGACTTTGAAGTTCTTTCTAGTTGACAAGTTCTTCCTCGAGATGGCTTTGGTTAATTTGGATGGTTGTTCGTGACATCATTGTAGGTTGTTTTCAATGTTTTCAGTTGCGGCGGTGAATTTGCGAAATATACATTTGGCGTGACACACATAAAATAAAAGTTTAGGTCGATGCTTTCCTCAGATATTTGTCAGGCGATCGATGTGTAAAAAATAGTCATCCGGGAGTCCCCGAAATTTGGCAGCATTTGTAGTAACAAAATTAATCCTCAGGTCCATCTGTTGCACATCAACCTCTTATGATTTCCGTCCCTTTGTAGAAGAGCTGCGAAGACGTTTTCCTTCTTTCTTTGTCCTCAGGGCGGGAGATTATCAATGATAATATCGAGATCTTTTAATGCATCCAATGTATATAACCGCTGCCAAGACGCCAACAGTCCAATTTGCATGCCCACATTTTTCTGGCTTTAGAATTTTCGTTGTCCTGTTGTACTTTTTGATACTGTGCTTTTGACGCCACGTGGTTTTGTCCATTTTTGGAACCCAACATGTTTACTTCCGTCCGTGCATGCTTTAAATTTTCACCCCTTCTTTCTCTTTCACAACCAAGCAAGAGCAGGATGCAAGAGCAGGATGAACATGAACCTTGCCGTCAACTCTGATTGGAATTCCCGACTTCGCTCTTGCTTCTTTTATTTTATTTTCTGTCTAATTCACCTGAGAGATATAAAATTGAAGTCAAAAACAACTCAACCCAAACTAAATGGTCTGCCCCGTCCAGGCGCATAATTTTTAATGGGACACCATTACAAAAAGCCATCATTAAGCAAGCTCATCCATACCTGAAATGTCCCACTTTCCTTTTTTTTTTTGCCTTAACCCCTCCAAATAATAATGATAATAATATTATTATAAGAAAAGCTACCTCATCTGTCGGTTTGATTTGACAAGTTGGTGACCGACGGTATCGTTGGCTTAGCTTTAATAAAATAAAAGTTTGGAATTACCAACTATGATTTTGTAACGGCCTTAAGATTTCCGATGGATTGACCAACTAAGTGTATTTCTCTCCTCATTTATAAAAAGTTAGATTATTGTAAATTAAGGTGAATATGTTTCCGACTTACAAATAAACGAAAAAAAAACCCTAATACCTAAGAGGAAAACGTTTTAATGATTAAAAATTTAAATTTATATTTTTAAAACTTTTAATTTTAGTTTGAAGAAGAGACATGAAATTTATAACCATAAAAAAATTATATACGTGTGTAATTTACATCTTAATAAATTTTTTAATAATAATTAAAAAATCAATGGACTTGCTAATTTATTAAATTTTGAGAAATCTTTTATCCCTATCATATGACAGTAAGTTAGGAAAAAGGTTTAAATTTTACTTGTTAACGAGAAAAAGAAAAAAAGGTTTATGAAAATTTAATTTTAGCACGAGTTTTAATTCGCAGCAATAACTTGTATCAATTTTTATTTTCTCAGTACATGCCGTAGGCAACTTATCAAAATTAAGCTTGAATTGTTCATGTGCGAGTGATTAATATCATGAAAATTGTACGTAAAATTGGAAAAAAAAAAAAAAAAACTAATGCTAACAAGGAAAATCGTAACACAGAGAAGAAAAAAATCACAGAACTTAATATTTTTCTTTGAAAAATTAATGGCTGTACACGGAGTAGTCTTGTTGTAATTTAAATAAGAGGAGGGGACCTACGAGCTGGACCTTAAAAGAGAAAACAAAGGTGTTTTGTACTATATATGCTATATATCTCCATTTCTTTACGGCAAATGGGTGCTTTATTTAAGCAAAAAGAAAGATTCTATTTTTTTCAAAACTTCAATCTTACATTATTAATTAATTGTCACTTGCACGGTTGTATACATGGCAATCTCCACTTGAATTTTATGCTTGACATGCAGAGAAAGAAAGAACATCCAACATATTTCACTTTTTGTTCAAAGAAGGATGGGGTCTTTGAACAGAATTCACTTGCAAGTCCACTAAAAGCCATGGAAGCAAAGGTACTCCCACTCGCATATATATATAGAGGTTGGCGTGACAATCATATAAACATTAATAACCATTAACGAGTGCTTATAGTACCAACACAAATACACACACACATATATATTTATTTATTTTTATATGGCTTTTTGTGGGGCATGCATTCCAAATATCTTGCAATATGGCAAGATAAGGTCTGGGATTTGGTCTGGATGAATTATTGGTTGTAACAACTACACCAATCAAGCAACTCATTAGTTAGCTCTTTGTATAACAATAGTGGACCAATTTGTCAAAAGCTAAAAACTATGGGGCTTTCAAAATTAAGTTTGTATTTAAAACAATTAAATTTACCTGTTGCAGCCTTTGAATAAAAGGATGAATGATGTAAATTTGTTAAATAAAACATATTGGCATATTAAGACAAAAGTAAAATCTTTTTTAAAAATTAGAAGATATGAAGAAGAAGAAGAAGAAAAAGAAAAAAGAAAATCTCTTCTAACCCAGGTTGCGAGTAAAGTTTCCAAACCCAACCACCATCATGGAAGCCTAACCTCATTCTGAAAATTTTTAATTTGGTATAAGGTCATCAGTTTCTTGCCTATTCAACAGTGGAAACCACCCACTTCGCTGAAAATAGAAAGAAAGGAAAAAAAAAATGCAAATCCAGAAATTATCACGTCAGCTTCCACCCAAAATGTAATGCAAGAAATGGGAAAAGGTGAAAAATGGCCCTCCACCATCCTCAAGTTTCGAGCTTTTTTGTTGCTTCAAATAAATCTCCGGCGAATGAATTAATGTTTTTTTTTTTTTTAATTTATTGACGACTAATAATCAGCTATCCATTTATTATTGGGGTTCAAGTTTTTGGGATAAACTAAAGGGAAGAGATGAATAGACACAAGCGAGTAAATGTATGCAAAATATTTGTATATCTTTAATATTTTAATATTTAATTATAATTAATAATAAAAATTATCAATATATAATAAATAATAATAATAATTTAGTCTCACATTCATGTCTAAAATTGTCACATCTATTAATCAAAATTTTTATATTAAAATTTTAAAAATACTTGTTTAATATAAAAATAATAGTATTAAATAATATTTTAAAATTTTATATTTACTTTAAAAAATTGAGTTTGTATGTGAAAAATTTTCTAAATATTTTAAGTAATGAAAACCTTTTTTATATTTTTTTTTTTCAAAATTCATATGAAACTTTTATATTTAAGGGATGTGAAATTTTATGACATTCAACAGACACATTTAACAATAAAGTAAAAAATAAGTTAATGTATTGAGAAAAGTGAAATTTGAACTCAAGGATCATCTTTTTTTTTTTTTTTTTTCACAATAGACTAATCCTATCCTTAATTATTTCGAGCGATTCGACCTGTGAATAACTGACTCTACGAGAGGATACAAACACTGAAAAGGTAAACTTTATAAGTTTTTTTTTTTTTCTTTTCCATAGCAAAGATGTTCTAAAATAATTTTTTTTTACTAGAAATTTATATTATACTTTAGTAACATCATATATATGTATATTCCTTTTCATCAGGTGAATATGGTAACTGTGTCAATGCATCGAGTAATTTCCAGGTTCCTTGACACTTTTGATTCAACTAATACACTTAATCCAGGAAGGGAAAAAATTGGAAGAGGAAACTGTGGAAAGATTCCAATCATCAAATTTCCAAATCAGGACCATCGTGTTGCAAAATCTTTTGTTTCTCGGTTCAGTGTGAAACTGTAAATCAATCAGCAAAAAGGGTCTTAAAGTGACCTTTCACAAACCTGTCCATTCATAGATGTGGGCACCTCCTCCAATTCCACTCCGTCCCCACATCATATTTTCACGTACTTCTAGTCCCAGCCACCCCACCAACCCCAAGGGTGGGTTGGGATGTGAGAGAGAGAGAGAGAGAGAGAGAGAGAGAGGAGAGGCAAGAAAACATAAAGAAAGACCAATAAAAGCAAAGAAACAGAGAGAAAGGCCACTCCATTAAACGACAGTACTTATTTGCCATATGACTGGCCTGGCCCTGTAAACCGTAAAATGACACAAAAACTCCTCGAACTAACCCTCTGGTCCAGTGGACATCTCTCTGTGTATCTCGCTTTGCTCAATGAGCTTTTGAGGGTGTGAGAGAGGGAGAGAGAGAGAGAGAGAGGGGGACTGCTGACCGGGTCAGTCAGTCAGTGAGTGTAACTAGACCTCGCTGGCATGGGCCACTGTCATGTGTCTGCTTTTTCTCACTATTTTATTATCTAAAAAAACCTAGGTTAAAAAATTAAAAGGAAATCAGTGTGAAGCCAGCCATATTTCTATTTCCATCCATCTATCTTTAACGTTCACAGGCTGAGACGAAGCGCAGTCTCAGAGAGAGTCCACCCCCTCATCAATGACCTGAAAACACGCGATGAATGAACTGTAGCCACCATTTACGCAAATGGGTTCGGGCTCCTTTGCCGAGTCAGGCAGCTCCAACGCGTCCTGTCCTCCCATTGAGTCTGTAAATGGTTTAAATTTTGGTAAAAAAGTGTATTTTGAGAATGTTGGGGCTGGAGCTACGGCTAAGTCTGGAACCGGGTCTTCTTCATCGGGTTCCGGGGCCTTGGCCAGGAAGACTCAAGGTGGGCAGCAGCCACCCAGGTGCCAAGTCGAGGGTTGCCAAGTGGATCTAAGTGATGCCAAGACTTACTATTCAAGGCACAAAGTTTGTGGGATGCACTCCAAGTCTCCTATGGTCGTTGTTGCTGGTTTGGAGCAAAGATTTTGCCAGCAGTGTAGCAGGTCATCTGTTTCTTCACGCTTTTATCTTTCTTCTTCTTCTTCCCTTGTTCTTTGTCGCCTTTCTTTTATGCTATTTTTGGAGGTACACTCTTCTATGTAGTTCATATCATATCGAAATTACTGTACTTTGTGTTAATTGGGGTACCAGGGTTGTTGCGTGTTTTCTTTTCGTTTTCTTGTTCTTTTTTTTTTTCCCAACATAGACCAGAGTTTAGCTTCTTCTCGTCGTGGGTCGATAAACTGAAATTGAAGGGAGTTGTGTTCTGTTCAATGGTCGCTTTCAACTTATTTTTGTTTTGTTTTTTTTTTTTCTTTTTCATGTTTCTTGTGTAATTGGTTATCGCCTGTAATGATTTTTATTTGTAGTCTTTTTGTGGTGGGGGCTTTTGGTCTCTGTGTTTAGTTGATGGAGATTTTTACTTTTGGAGCTATTAGGCTACCGACACTGGTCGTTTTCCTTGAAAAACTTCAACAGGATTATAAAAAAAAAAAAAAAAAAGTCATGTTAGTTGAGGAATTTCATTTTTACGGTCATTATTATGGTTATTACCTCAAAAGTTCCAACCTTTACTGGTTTGTTCAATATAACTTTCTTTCTAATTCTTGCTAGAGAATGGCTAATAACCTTTTATGACTGCTGTAATCATATATGGCACTTCACTTCATTCAGTTGGTTGCTTAATCGTTAATGCTGAAAATGGTTAAAAGCATGAATCACTGGTGCCTGGAGGAAATCAGGTTCATACTCTGTAGAGGGATGTGCAGGCCTGCACCTGTCTTTTTTTTTCTGGTTTTTTTGGTACGTTGGAGGCAGAAGCCTAGTTTAGACTACTACTGATCGCTGGAGACACACTCCAGCTAGATCATCTAGCAAGAACTGCAATCCCCTGGTGGAGGACGCTTCATCGTCATGAGTTGAAGCCCCCACGTGAATGCATGCACAGCCGGCCAATTCGCAACCTGGTTACCCTCCTTGTAAACATGGTTCAACAGCACCACCTGTTGCATCATCTCTCAACGGCCATTGACAAGGTTTTATGGGGGTGATTATCAGGAACCCCTTGGCTGATAACTTGAAGTGCCATCGGTGAAGCTACTTCTAATAGCACCTGGTGAAACCTACCCTCCCATGCATGATGTAACATCTGAAGAATACCGCATAACCCTTCCACAAATGCAGTGCAGTGCCCCACATTATGGTAAAAAAATACCCCACCCAAGAACCATAATTATCCTGAAGCACTCCCCCAGCCCCTGCCTGTCCCGGTTTTCCTTTGGCAGCTCCGTCTGGGTTTGCTTTTATCCATCCTGCATTAGGGAAAGACCACCCCACAAAGGCCTGTATACGGGGCAGCTTACCTGAGTACAGGGCTGCCCTTTCATGGAATGAGAATGATACTTGGCATTCTTTTCAGGAGTTTACGAGTATCTTGTTCTAGATACTGTGAACAATTAACATGAAACGACAATGGAGAAAGTGTCAGGCTTTTTACTATGAATTTAATCTATTACAAGAAAAATGAAAACGTCTGTTTGTGAGTTCAAAAGAAGCATTTTGTATCCTCTCACTCCTGATTCCCATAGATTGTTAAAATCCACAGTTACATTGAATTGGTTTGTTTCTTTATCTATTCTTGCTTCATGAAGATATAATTGGCAGTGACATATAGCTGCCAATATTGATAGCATGTTTCTTGTAACTGTTTTCAGATTTCATCAGCTTCCTGAATTTGACCAAGGAAAACGAAGTTGCCGCAGGCGCCTGGCCGGTCATAACGAGCGACGTAGGAAGCCACCACCTGGATCATTGCTATCAGCCCGCTATGGCCGAGTTTCTTCAACCATTTTTGGTAAAACATTTCTGTTTTTTATGCTTCTTTTTTAGGCTTCCAGCTGGAAATATATCTGACCTGCTATTCTTGTTTTGAGGTTCTGATACACTATTCTCTGGTTCTTGCTATTTCAGATAACAACAATAGAGTTGGAGGCTTTCTTCTGGACTTCAGTGCATACCCAAGGCCTTCCGGAAGGGATGCATGGCTGAGTCAAAGGTCTTCTGAGTGGGTGCATGGAAGTCAAACGACCAGTACTGGAAGTTCCCTTTTGCAACCATGGCAGAACTGCTCGCAGTCTCCACCATCTAACATCTACCTTCCAGTTTCAGCAGGCAGGACTGGCTTTTCTAGTTCTAGAATGCCTTCAGGAGAATGCTTTACAGGAGTCAATGTTGGTGACTCAAGCTGTGCTCTCTCTCTTCTGTCAAATCAACCGTGGGGCTCCAGGAACCGAGCATCTGGTCTTGAGGTGAACAGCTTCATGAATGCCGAAGGGCCACCCATGGCTCCACCGACGGCTCCACATGATTCTTCTGTCAACCAGTATCCAAGCCCATCTTGGGTTTTCAAGGGTAATGAAATGAGTAGCAGTTCACGCGAGATGTGCTCTAATCTGGGTCTGGGTCAAATTTCACAGCCCCTTAATAGTCAGTTCTCTGGTCGGGTTGATCTGTCTCAACGGAACAGGAGGCAATACATGGAACCTGAGCACTCCAGGGCTTATGACTCTTCTACCATCCATATGCACTGGTCACTTTAAAAGGCATTTTAGGTCTCGTTTTTGTAAGAATTTCCAGTGGTTAAGTTGCTGGTGATAGTGACTTGGGAATTTCTTGGGTCGGTGATCCTCTGCATGTTCATGTTGGCAGATAACCTTAACCAACTGCTGTAATTGTTTTTCGTATGTGCTTGAGACTACAAGACAATTACAATCATTTAAGCTGTTTTGCTGATTTCTTCGTATCTGTGTCTACAATCATCTTGTAGGAGTTGCTCACAAACAGTAGCTGCATTGGAAAAAAGAACCCTTACTATCCAAAGCTGAAAACTTAGTGTCCATTCTTTGGAGAAAGTTTCCATGGGCAACTGCCAAATGGTGATTGGGCGCAGCTTGTTTTCTTGCTGGCACTACTGTGAAAAATTCCATAGCTAGAAAAGGGCAACCGATCACTCAAATGTAGTGTTGACAGGATTAACTTCGTTTGCAGGTACAGGGCATCGCTGAAACAAGACCCACCAAATAAAACTTACCATGCAGCTCTCTCAGAGCCAAATGGATCCTCTCGCAAACATCCAAATCTTGGATTTTGTAATTGATAACTGCCTAATGGACATCCCCGAATCAATGTGTAAGATGCATAAGATGCACTTTTTTCTTTCTCAATCTAATTGCTTCAGGAAAAGGTGTGCATGTACACATCCCAAAACTATAAGCGGCCCAATAAGCCGACATTTTTTGGGTACATAGAAAAATTAAGTAACCCACATTGAACATGACTATCATGGTTAGTACAAAATTGCTATCAAACGTTTCAAAGATGAAAACATGTCAGTTGTCTCACTGTACTAATTGGTAATTGACCTCCTTGTGCATGTGTCACTAATAAGCCCACATTTTTTGGGTACATAGAAAAATTAACCCACATTGAACATGACTATCATGGTTAGTACAAAATTGCTATCAAACGTTTCAAAGATGAAAACATGTCAGTTGTCTCACTGTACTAATTGGTAATTGACCTCCTTGTGCATGTGTCACTGGTGCCTAGGGGAAATCGGGCTCGTAACTTGGAGAATGCAGCCCTCTACCTGGACAGGAAGAGCCTATGAAAAACGCTTTATGTGATGGACAACCCAATTCCCGGTGTGAAGGGTCTATCACATCATGCTTGTAACAATGTATACCCCCCAAAAAACACCATCGCAGAGCAGAAAAATGCCAGGCACTTGCGAGTAGGAATGAAAAATAGAAATCCTGTTCCACTTGGAAGCAGTTGTCCATCTAATAATAAATGGCGGAACTTATGATCTGGCAAGCAAGTTTGCATTCGGGAGCCTGTTGCATTAGTGCAGTCTACTCTAGTGGTCGTCTTCATTTATTCCTGGGCAGTTTGATGAAAGGGCTTCTGTTGATTCATACTGATGCAAGCAGCAAAGTTGACGAACACAGCATTAGAACCAGGAAGCTAGAGTTAGATTTATGCAAAAGTGTTGCAGTGCTGCAATTGAAGATGTGTGTGCCCAGCACGTTGGACCTTCCATGAATGCAATTGTGTATGCAAGATATTTTGGAAGGCTTCAAATTAACAAGAATGAGGGAAAACAATATATGCAACTTACCTGAAATCCACAGAACAGGCAGTATTGATATTCATCTCTTAATTTCGTCAATATTTCTTGTAAGTCCTACAATAAGGAAAGATTGATTATTGTCCACATGAGTCCAGAGGAAAGCAACGTTAAAACTTTTCAAGCAAGGAAGATATGGCAAGTAAAGGATTAATATAGAACAATAACAACAAAACAGTGACTGTATCTGGTATACTAAGAGGTTACACTACCCAATCATTTAGACGAAATGACCTGTATATCTTTCCATGTCTTCTGCTAAAGAATCCAAATTCATCAGGGGGGATTCAATTACTAGAATTTGTGATGGTTTTCATGAGCTTAGATTCAAGATTGTTTCTACTAAGCCATAGACAAGTTGTGAACCTTTTTTAAAGCAACTGCTTAGGTATCCATGTAGCCTACTCAAGGGGATTATAATATTTGCAGCTGATAGAACACACGCAAGAAGCCACACACCATCTTCCTAATGAAGAAAATAACATATAATAAAGTATTCCAAGAACATACCTCTTCTGTTATCTCCTCTGCCTCTTCTTCTTCTTGTTCTACATCCTGCTCATCCTCACTCTTCTTTGGCTCCACAACTTCTTTGTTCTCCAATTGATCAAGAGCAGCTTTTGCTTTCCTGAAATTTACAACAACTCTCCGGCTCCTCCATTGCAACTTCTGCCTAGATCCAAAATCTGCCATCAAATCCTCTTCCTTTCTTTTCTTCCTCTCAGCCTCGATCTCCTCTCTCTTCCTTTTTGCCTTATGTGGGTCCTCATGCCCAATTCCCATTCTAGTTCGCCGTATCTCAATTCCTACTGGCTCAGCTCTACCCAATCCCTCTTTACCAAGGGCTGAACCAGGAGTGTAACCCATTTGCTTTAACAGCTTAAACCCAATATTGGACTGTGGAATTGGAGCATCTATGTTGGTTAAGGTTTGCTCATCCTCTTCCTGTTTCTTTCTCTCTCTTTCAAGCCTACGCTGTTCTTGCCAGCTAAGTTTTGGCCTCTTGGATGATTGAACAATTGGGGGTCTGTTGTTAGTAATCTGCAAAAACGGTGACAATCATGCTTCATCTCACTTGTTTAGTAGTTTCCTCTTTTAATTAACAGTAATCTTGGGGAGAAATAGCTCCACTTTGTTGACAAAAAAAAAAATCTATGTACTACAACAAAATTTGTAAACAAAGGCCACATAAAATTACTTCCCAGGCTTCAAACCTGATATTAGCTACTTTCCCAAACAAAGCTCTACCAATTACAACCAGCTCAATTCAGGCCCTCTAATAAGACAACTAAAAGATTTCTACTTTCCTGAGGTTCTGCGAGTCAGAGACCTGTAATCAGTAGTATAAACCCTTTTCTAACATCCAACTAAAAGAAACACTCCAATCCAAAGATTAACAAAATTGTTTTTAGAGGTTTAATGGATTAAAAAGCATACCGACCTTTTTGACAGAAAGTATTGGAGGGTTAAGGGTTTCAGGTGGAAGGAATTGAGAGAGGTCTCCCATGTAATCTTCCTCCTCTTTTCCATTCCCTCCTTGCTGATTTTTTCTTGATTCAGCCATTATTCTCCAGTCTCCCACTCCCCAAACTCTTACAGGGACAAAGGAAGTTGAACTTTGCCCTAGACTTATAACTAGCAGCCAGTTGTGTTTTTTTGTTATATAGATGGAAAATGGCCAGGAGCAATAGATAGATGGGCCAATATTGGGCCACCAAAAGACACCCAAAAGCCCAATTTTTTTGGATTTTAAAAGCCCGATTTGCTACTGTCCACCACAACGACTATAACGGCCATTCGCTGACGTGGAATATTCGATGATCCTGTGCATACGTCATCACCCTCATGTGTGTGAAAGTCTTGATATATATAGTAGTAACACACAACTTAAACGCGGTACGAGTCTGTTTGTTTTCCAAGAAAGCAGAAAGGGAAAATCCAAGAACCTTTTCTCTCTCTCTCCCTCTCTCTTTTTTTCCGTGAGGCTTAAAATTCAATTTAAATTGATCTTTATGCCTGATAAAAAGTTTGAGTAAGTTCGCATTCACAGATTCTCTCTCTCTTTCTCTCGCTATTCTTTCTCTCTTTTTTTTTTCCTTCTTTCATTTTCGTCCCAACCAAACAGAGCTCATTCTTGAGTAATTCATTCTTTTTTCTTGCCAAAGTCACTCTCTGAAAGGCTTTAACTGTTTTTTCTCCACGACTTTCTCTTCGCTTCCAGGAAAGATGGCCAAACAGAGGATGTATACGCATTGCGCGGTTCTACTTGTCTTCTCGGCGATTATGGCTCTAGAGACTTCGGCATTTACGGAACCCGCGGACGGTAACTTTTAGTCATTTTTTGCTTGTATGGAGTATTCTTGTTTACAAGTTACTAGAGTTTGCTATTGTGGTTGGTAATGCTTCTTGTCCTCTGTTTGGGTGACGAGAAAATGCAAGAAAAGTGGAGGTCGCAAGGACGAAATTTCCAAATTGCTCGGGAACCCGGTCTACCGGAAACAGTTAATTAGTTAATATTTGTGTCTTAACAAAGAAAAAAAAAAGGTTAAGAATGAAGAATTTAGTATTCATTTTTCTTTCTTTGGATTTTTCCTTTTTTCTTTTCCGTGCATATCAGTTATTAGCGAGAAAATGTGGCTTAGACGAAAAGAAATTTTGTGGGAAAATAACAGAATGGAATTCAATGCCCAGTCATATCAGCCTGTGCGTTAACTTTTTGGGTAAAAATCCACATTCAAGTGGCAATGTAGAATCCAAAGGGTTGATAGGTGACAGAGATGATCAGGGAATAGAGTTATCATTATTATCAAATCATCTGAAGATCTATTATTGATCTGTTATTTACGATTTTGTTTGCTAGCCAAAATAATTAGGTTATAATTTAACGTTGTGCAGTCATAGCCCTTCAAAGTGTGTACGTGGCCTTGAATAGCCCACCGCAGCTGAATGGGTGGAGACTGGAAGGAGGTGATCCATGTCTGGAATCATGGACTGGAGTATCGTGTTATGAGTCATCAGTTATACACCTGTTAGTGCTCATAATCCTATTTCAATTAACATCTCTCATAACTGAGATGGCAGGTTACACACTAACGGGAATGTAATATGTTCTCTCACCACGTCACAGTAAACTTCAAGGACTAAACCTCAGAGGTTACCTTGGAACTCAGCTCCATTACCTCCACAACCTGAAGTACCTGTAAGTGAAGTTTCTGCAATGGAAAGTTTGTTTCATTCATCAAATTTCTGCTATTTCATCTTAATCTGGTTTTGTTTTTCTCAGGGATGTTAGTTCCAATTACATTATGGGTGAAATTCCTTATGTCTTACCCCCTAATTCCACTCATATGTAAGTTGCTCCCTTTATACATTAGTTTCACCTATGATTAAATTCTGTTTTGCAATCTAACCCTAATAACATTGAAACTTACAGGTGTTTACGCGTAAAAATGGAGTTATTTATATATGATCATTTTTTATTCTTTCCTCCTGTGCAGAAATTTGGCCTGCAACAACTTGAGCCAAAATATACCTCATTCTTTTCCAAGCATAAAATTTCTCCGATATCTGTAAGCTGCTTATGTCACCATAGTGCCTATTTTGTGCTGGAATTGGTTCAAGTGCTTTCAATCAAGTGCATTCTAATTGATCTTCTGCAGGAATCTAAGCCACAACTCGTTATCCGGACCCATTGGCAATATATTCACGGGCCTAGAGAACCTAAAAGAGATGTATGCTTTTTCCCCCTCTTTGGTTTAGCTTAGTTATGTAAGAATGATAATGTACCCCTTAGCCAGCTGTAAATGGTAATCCCGTGAACTTTAAAAATGTATGAATCCAGTAAATATTAAGTGTCCTAGTAAACAAAAACAATTAAGAATTCTGAACTTGGTATATCAAAACTCGCAGGCAAGCAAATTGAAGTAAAAGGAATAAAATCCAACTCATTGATATTAACGTTCAGCATCTTCATGCTGTTTTATATGAATGGTTGTAAACAACATGAGAAAGGATACTATTCTATTTGAAATTCATTTCCTACAAAATTTGTGAAGAACGTCAAATGTATTACCTATTGAAAATCTTCTTGTAGTTTTCGTTGCCTTAATGAAGCTATTAGATTCCATACCATTTTTTGTGGAATGCTGTGTAAAAGTAATGTTTCCTTGGAAATATCCAATCTGGTATGATAGGGATCTATCATTTAACAACCTTTCTGGAGATCTACCAAGTTCTTTTGGATCCCTGACAAACCTTAGTGGACTGTGAGTTTGATGTCTTTCTTTTATACACCTTGGTAGATGCCACGATATTACTTCTGTCAAATCAAGTTGAATCTTTTTTTGTGTGTGTGTGTGTGGTGGTATTCACAGGTTCTTGCAGAACAACCAGTTCTCTGGATCAGTTGTATACCTGGCCGGGCTTCCCCTGAACGACCTGTAAGTGCCAACATGCTACTTATGTTTTTTGTGCATTGCGATGATTAAAACCTCTTTGATGCTTCTTTTAAAAAATCATATCCCAGAAACATTCAATGCAATCATTTTAGTGGTGTCATTCCAGCTCAGTTTCAGTTAATACCAAATTTATGGTAAGTGGCAAAAGGATTCAGCTTGTTTTTTCAGTGGCAAAAGGATTTTCTCTAATAACTCTATGTCCATTCAATGAAACTTTTCCTCTTCTTAACAGGATTGATGGAAATAAATTTCATATGGGAGACAACTATCCAGCTTGGACTTTTCCGCTGGATGAAGTGCCCAATAGGCGAAATTTCCCTCCAACAAATGAGGCAAGTGCCATTGAGGACTCTCCCTCTGTCAAGGTAGCTAAGCACAAGAAGAAAAGGCTGGGACCCGGAGGTATTGCTTGCCTGGTGGGTGGGACAACCTTGATAGTGACCTGTGCAGCAATTTACTATGCAATTAAGAACAGACGATCCCATGGTTTGCCATTCTGTAGAGCCACAGGTGAGATTCATATTTAATCATGTTATCCTGTACAGTAACTCAAACTGAAATGTGTATTTTATGCAAATATACTAAGACCAAAGCAATAGTGCGCTTTGATGTTGATTGCAGAATACTTCTGACTCTTACCAAACAGATTGGTCAATGACAAATCTTTGTGCTTTCTTCTTTGCAATCACTCCTCAGTACTTTTGGCAAGTAGACTAATTCAGTGCTATGATATATGCTTGAGTTCCTGAAAACACTATATTCCTTTGAAGTTCTTTGTTATGCTTTACGTTGTTCTCATCCAACATCCAAACTATTCAAGTGAGCTCATAGCTAATTGTTAACCTGAAAGTACAACACATTATTACATTCTTTCAATTAGATGTAGCTGAATTTGTCTGTCAACTTGTTTAATTCACCTTTTCAAATATTTTTTAAGTGTTTGTTGCTTTTGCAATTCATTCTAGTTACCAATTGGTGTCTTAAACTGTCTTTTATTTTCTTGCTTTTCAGATTTCTCAACTATATTCTCAGATCACGTAGGTACAGCTTGGCAGTAATCATGGTTCACCGCTTATTGCTGCAGGATCAAGCATCCTTGAATTACTGATTTATTTGTCAATTGTTTTCTTTTGTATCTTTTCTCTTCCCATGGTAATAGACTGCATATTTTTAACAGCATCTGAAGTCAGCCCACGACTTTTGCCCATCAAATCTCCTCCCATGCTGGGCCAAAGGAATGTAGCTTCTGCTTGCCATACCAGAACGGAGAAAATGCCTGCAAGGAGTTTTGCCAAGAATTACAAAGCTCCGGTGACTGCAAAAGTATATACTGTTGCAGAGCTTCAATCGGCAACAAACTTCTTCGGTGAAGAGAATCTTCTTGGAGAAGGATCTCTTGGTTCTGTTTACAAAGCTGAATTCTCTGATGGCCAGGTACCCGGTATACCTCATAGGTCAATTGTATTTTATTCGAACTTTTGAACCTTTTGCACGGTGTCGAAAAGTTTTTGAATGGTATTCTCAATCTATTCTCTCTTTATCTCTATCTGTTTTTCTTGGGCAGACATTGGCTGTGAAAAACATCAATACTGCATCATTGTCTTTCCAAGAAGAAGAGAAATTTCTGGATGTGATTTGGACTCTATCCCGACTGCGGCATCCCAACCTAGTAACGCTTGTTGGCTACTGTGTGGAACATGGACAACATCTCCTTGTGTATGATTATATCAGAAGTTTGTCTCTTGACGTTTTTCTACATGCCGAGGGCTACAAACCACTCTCATGGAGCATCCGTCTCAATATTGCACTTGGTGTTGCTCGGGCTTTAAAGTAAATATACATATGATTGCTAGTCTTAAGACGGTACTGTCAGGATAGTCACACGAATCATTTTTTTGAGTATAATGTTGTTTCCTGCACTTTTCCTTTATTGGATAAGCCATTCTGTTTCTCAAGTGCCTGAGAGACGGGGGATATTACTGCTTTGCCTACGGACAGGGGATTGAAGACAAGGTTATTAATTATTTGTTTTTTTCACTTTTCTTACTGTTGCCATTTTGAAACATGATTTCAGCTACTTGCACTCCGCGTTTTCACCCCCCGTTGTTCACGGCAATCTAAAGGCGGCCAACATCATACTTGATGAAGAACTTATACCCCGTCTCTGTGACTGTGGACTGGCCATTTTAAGGCCACTGACAAGCAACAGTGTCAAAATGAAGGTAACCGCTAATCTTCTGACTCGTTAAGATAGGCATCGCGGGTAAGAAATGTTGGTTAGACTCTTTGAAAAATATGTGAGTACACTGGATCAAGAAATCTAATTTTTTGTTGTTAAACACTGGTATAGGCTTCTGAAATTGCTGTTGGCAACAGCGAGTATATAGCACCTGATCATGGAGAACCTGGTGGCGATAACTCAAAGAGTGACATATATGGCTTTGGAGTGCTTCTTTTGGAGCTATTAACAGGAAGGAAACCGTTTGATAGGTGGGTTTTTCTTTTTCTTTTTTTTTTCCCCCATAATTCCGTGAACCCTGGCATGTTTCACTGTTCCTCCACTAATTCTTTTTTTGGGGGGTCCTTGTTTTTTTTATTTTCCCTTCTGACATAGCTCGAAGCCTAGAGAAGAGCAATCTTTGGTAAAATGGGCTTCATCTCGGCTCTATGACAACGAATCTTTAGCACAGATGGTTGATCCATGCATCAAAAGAACACTCTCCCCCAGAAGTCTCTCCCAATTTGCAGACATTGTCTCCCCCTGTGTTCAGGTATTGGCAAAATTCATTTTTGAATTTGGATTCTTCGTGTTGATTGATGCTAACGGTGACCTCTTTTTGCTGTGACTCGAATTCCAACAGACTGAGAGGTTATTCCGACCACCGATGTCTGAAATTGTGGAATCCCTGACACGTCTGCTGAGAACATTCACATTTGCGAGAAACATGACAATAGATGGTGCAGAAGTTGATACCTTTGACACGTCCTTCTCTTCAACCCACACACGCTTCATTGGCTCCCCCACGCTGAGCTATGGCTCCTTCTAATCTCCCAGGTTGTTGTTAGCATTGGTAGAGGAACTGAATTCACTGGAATTCTTCTTCTTCCTTCTTTTTTTTTTTTTCTTCCTACTCCACAAGAATAGTTTGGCTAATTTTAGGCGATTGCTTTGTACAAAAATGAACAAAAACATTAGGAAACTTGCAATTTAGGTGGTAAAAAATCCTTGAAGAAAGCCGCTGCATTTGAAGTTCCCTTGTATAATTCATGGCTCTCTGCGTTAGGTATAAATGGGAAATCAATGTCGGCATGTGTAATCAACCGGGGCTACAAAATGACACTCGATAGCTCGACTTTGCAAAGATTTTGTTTGAGCTCATTTATTTTTGTGCAGTCCAACTTTGGAGTTGCAAGCACAAAGACGCAGCCTGACAGGGGAACCACCACCTTCACCTAGTTTCTTATAAGATGTTGAATGGCTCAGTAACGTGAGTGAGCCCCCGTGAGATCATTTTCTGGTTTTGTTTGGAAAGATGTTTCGAATTTGACATTTTCATCATTGTGCTTGAAATTGTAAATAAACGAATTCATCTGTTATGAGCAATCGACGGCTCGACCTAACGAATTAAAGGTAATTTCTTTGTGATCTATTAGGCGTTTGGTTTAACCTTCTTTGGATGCTGTTGCTGTTGAGTGAAAAAGTAGAAGGTCTTGTGTTTGGTAAATATTTTTCTCAAGATTGCATTTGATCCACGGTAGTTATGGGTTATTTATTATTATTATTTTTTAAAAAATAATTATTAATAAATAATTTTTAAACTAAAATATTCTCAAATATCTATTATAATAAAATATAAATATAAAGTACCAAGAAGTTAGTTTATTATTCAAACACTAATAAAAAAATATTAATTTAATTAAAAATTATAATTTTATTTTAATTAAAATTTTAATTTCTCTCAATGAAAAATAAAAAAAAAATAGTTATTGCAACAAATCGTGATTTTTTGTTTTTTATTTTCCTTTATTTCTTTCTTGCTCGCTTCTTTTATCAAAAAAAAGTTTCTGTTGGTGGTTTTTCTTCTCAATAGCACAATAATCAGTCATTTTTCAATTCACAAATTCACGCATCGCTCAAAGCAGTTTTCCCTTCTTCTTCATTTTTCCTTTTTAAATAAAGAATAATAATTTATTTAAAGATTAAAAATAAAAAGCTGAAAATCGGCAGTAGAAAATAATTGCATAAATAAGGGTAAAATCGTGATTAAGATAAATAGGGGTAGGGCCAAATAGAAATTCGGTAGGAGGGCGAAGTCCGATCGGAAATTGGGAATTGGGGGTTGGGAGTTGGGAGTTGGGAGTGGGCTTCCGAATTTTCTTTGTTACGAATACTGAGGGTGAGAGAAGATATCGGTCTTTCGTTGCCCAGAAAATTCGAAAGGTAATTTTACTGAAAATAGTTTCATACGTGCTCTGGTCCTCTCTCTCTCTCTCTCTCTCTCTCTCTCTCTCTGGGTGGAGTGTTGATTGATGATGATTATTCTTTGAGCCGGTTAATGCATGATGTATATGTATCCTTTAATGAAATCCTGAGTGTTTTAGTTTTACCTTAAATCTGATCGATCTTCATGTAAGGTTCATTCATATTTAATGTCCCCAACCCCCTTGCTTCCCGAAGAAAAAAAAAAAAAACTCAATTTCACACATATATATATGTATATGGAAGCTGACGTTGCTCTGTTTTGTTTGGTTTTGTGCGTCTATTTTCTGTTCGGCATTTGTACAACATCAACCAAAGAAAAAAAAAGTGACGATTAAATAATAATAATAATAAGGATAATAAGATAGAGAGGTAAACTAATGGGATCTTCAAATGGGGTTTTTTTTTTTTGTCTTTTCTCTGTGAATGAAATGGATAGGTTTGTTAATAATCAATTCAGTTCGATGCTTTGTTGCTGTTATTCTACTTTGGAACTTATCTAGGCAAAAAGCTGTTACTGTTTCTGAGTGAAATGCGCCAATGTTAACACTTTCATTTGCTTGCATTGCTGTCAATACCTAATTTGAAAAAGGTGATGGATCCGTCAGAACTAAGGTATTTGGAGGATGATGATACTCCAACTATGAAGACGGTCAAGGGAGCAACTATGGGTTTAGTTGCGGGAACTATCTGGGGGACTGTTGTTGCCACCTGGTATGACGTGCCCCGTGTTGAGAAACATGTCGCACTTCCAGGTCTAATAAGGACTCTCAAGATGATGGGTAATCATGGGGCAACTTTTGCTGCCATTGGAGGGGTTTACATTGGTGTTGAGCAGCTGGTGCAGCATTATAGGATGAAGAGAGATTTCATCAATGGAGCTGTTGGTGGTTTTGTTGCTGGGGCTTCTATTTTTGGCTTTAAGGGTAAGGATTCTTTAAGGTGTATTCGCACACTCTCCTATCAGAGTTTTCATTCTTTGTTAAAATTTATCTAGAACATGAATGTGGTCTAGGGACTTATCTATTACATTTATACAAACACATTAAACATGTGCTTTCACCAGATCTTCTGGTTCCTATCTTTATGTTTTTATGTGATGGAAAATGATGGATTCACATTTCTAGATTAATAGTTATTTTATTATCATGTTGTTCTTAGTACTCATTTTCTCCTTCTCATTAAGCTTCACAGAAAATTGTAGTCAAACTGTTATGCAGATGAAGAGAGAAACTTACATCAGAGTGGAACCTATTGAGCCTTTCTTATATGACTACAGAAATAGAATGATGCAACCCTCTAGTTTTGAAGGATCCCTTGGCAGGGAGAAATTGAAATAATAGGGTTGCTGTTGGCAACTTTTTGAAAATTTAAAGCAATCTGCAATAACAAGCCAGAAGGACTGATTCTCCTTTTCAGTTGTTACTTGCCTAATCCTGTTTCTTGGTTCTCAAATGTTTTAAGCCTACTTTTTCTTGGTCTAGCCTCATTTCATTAAGTTCAAATTGCTTGCCCAATCCTGTATCCTAGTTGTATGTGTTTTTGGTTGATGATTGTGGTATTAAATTGCTTGTGCACAGAAATAGTGCCCTTGTAAGCTGGTATTAGTCTGAGGTGTCTATTCTATTGATTTACCCCAAACTGAAAAGGCTTTTAGATGATAAAACTCTCTTGTGAAAGACTACTTCAACATACTTTGTGCTTACAAAACAGGACACAAATGAATTGTACATCATCAATGCTAGTGTCTTAGTGCTTCGCACTCAACTTCCTCTTACTTATTTCAGTTGTGTTCATCTGTTATCTTCAGCTGTCTTAAGTTTAGACTGAAGTGGTCCATTGTGCAGGAAGGAGCATTAAGACGGCCATTTCTGCAGGAACAGTATTGGCTGTCACTTCTGCAGTCATTGATGCAGGGGGTCAGACTACAAGGGTAGACAATGGCAAGGAGTATTACCCCTACACTACCAAGAAAAGATCCACCGTCCAGGGTTAATTATCAGAATTATGGTTCAAAAAGAAGATGTAGAATTTACCGCTGTTTCCTAAAATGCCTCGATGTTGTTGGGAGATGTGACCATACTCTTGGATATATTTTTCTTGCTCTTCTCCTTTTTGTGCTTGAATGCATGAAATTAAAATAAAAATGCCTCCACCTTTTTGTATTGTTTGATGTACTATTTGGGCAGTGAAATAGATGTTATGGGGATTAGAATAATCTTCACATGAGCTGGCTAAGCTGTTCGGGGAGTCAAAATAATGGAATTCCTTCTGTCTCTGTGTGTGTGTTCTAGCGTCAAGATTCTATTTTTATATTTTTATATTTAGAGATAATTTATAGACACACGGAGGGTTTCATATCGCCGACGTGCGAGCCTCAGTGCCTTTCTGATTTACGAAACATTTATCTCTCTGCTAATTGAGCGGTTGGAGACCCCTCCAGGTAACGTTAATACGATATTCCCGGACCAAAAATAGAATTACTTTAGGCCGTCCGGATGGGCGCTTTTGGTATGGCATCTTTAAAAAACCTCGAACCGGTTGTAGCAAGTTTAAGCACTCATTTCCGATTAATTCATCGGTTGCTGTAGTGAATGAAACAACGTACACTCGCTCTGAACTGAGACGCACTTTGCTTGTCAAAAACGGTTCTTTCAGAATCACATCTACGGCCGGATTTTGGGCTTCAAAAACTGAAAAGGAAAAAAAATAAAAGAATAGAAGCATTCATAACAATCACCCTATCTCCCACGCACTCTGGTGTCCAAAACAAGACATTTCCCTGCGTATTGTTATATAATAACCAGCTGCAAATTCCACTTCGCAGTGAACTTTTGACTTCAAAGAGCAAGAAATCAATTTTTGAAGCCAACAGGACAACAATGCGGGAATAAAGGAAATAAATAAATAAATATCACAGGATTTTAACTAATATTACAGCGAGAAATTTCCTAATTTTCCCTCCCAGAAAAGAAGAAAATAAATTACAGTGAGATTTAGAGCAGCCAGCCAAGGTTATTCTGTGCACCAGTGTCATCGGATATATGTGCACCACTCGCCATCAGTGCACAAGGTTTGCCTCTACCCCAAAAAGGAATCGTGTTGGAACAGCAAACGCAATCCAGCCACGGGATGGGCATCACACATCAATCACCTTGTAGGCAGTAGAGCTGACGGATATTTCCTGATGCTGCAATCAGATCATCAATAAAGAAAGCCAATGAAAACTTGTCAACTTCTTACATTTAATGGCTGATTTTAGCTTTTGCAAAAAGAGCTCTAAATCAATATGCCTTTAGATTTGCAAAGACGTAAAATTTGGTGGAATGCAACACCTAGCCATAAACACAAGCCCATTTCAATAGAGTGAGAGTAGTTTTAAGTAATCTGGTGTCTGAATATGTTATTGGGAAACATGGTTAGTTCTGAGTGCATTCATAACCAAGCTTCACAATAAGTCTAAAACAATATGCAAAACTATTCCAAACAAGAGGAACAGAAAATTCAGAAGGCCATGATTATCAAGATAGATTCAGAAAACTAGTCAATTTTCCTCACCTCATCCACAATACATCTAACAGCAGAGATTAAATGTAATGCCAACAGATGCCCAGTACACGGAGGCAGAGAACTACTCAAGCAAGGAAGCATATATTGACTGAAACCACACAATTCATTTCAATGACCAAGTTTCCCATAACCAGGCAAAATGGTAACTCTAACAAATTAAACAGGAAAAATGATTCAATAGAAGTAATCATGACCTAGGAATAATTTTAACTTTTTAGGGATGCAAGGTATGCTTTCTTCAACAATCTGTACAATTTACTTAACGTCATATGAACTGCAGAGAACAATTTGCAGTGAAGAACAAAAAACCTTGTAAGACGTTGGCATTAACGCATCAGAGATGAACCACAACAAATGGTAACTATAACCATAAAATTGAATAACAAAACACAAGCAAGCTAGATTTCACTTCATGTGGAGCAGAAAGATGGGAAGGAATGTAAAGGGATAAATATGCATAGGCAACTTTGGTTTCAGAACAGTGAAACAGCTCAAACTTCATAAGGGTAATAGGAAATAATATCTTGTGGTTAGCAAAGAATATGCATTGTTTCACAAAGATGTTCACTTCCGGCATATAAATACAAAAGTAATGAAATGAACCACATATGTTAATTACCATATAACCAGTCTTTGAATAATAGATGCAATGCACATGATAATTCACGCTTCCGATTTTCTTCAATGGGAGCTTCCCTCAATAATCGCTTTATCTCGCCCAAATTTTTTTGCTGGAAAAATAAAAGGAACATTTCACACAAATCAAACATCAGAAAGAAAATCTAAACACAATTACTGGATTCAATATAGCCCAAAAGCAAGCACACAGCTCTTCAATCATCTTGTTGTAACCAGTATTTGACCACATACATTTTTTTTCTGAGACTCCAGATAGACATCTGGCAATAAAAATGGATTATCCCTGGTTGTTCCACGGGATTCACTTCCAAACCAGTTGGGTATCTGAGGACAGAAATAAACACATAAATGCATGTTATTGGATGCAGAGGAAAAAAACGAAGGAAAACCAAAAAGCAGTGCAGGGATCAATTAGATGAGAAGAGTCACATTTTCAGGTCCATAGATTTGCGTATGTTGAAATTTCCAATATACAAAAGGTAACATATGAGCAAAAACATTCAAGACAAAATTGACAGTTCAAGGACAACACTTGACTGAAAATTGAAAATAGTAGTGAATCATACCAAAAAATTTGTAAATTGATCAGGGTCCAGACGTGTAGCTGACTCTGCTTGAACATCAGACACGCCTGCAGGGTGAGAAATTGAATCATGTGGATCAACCATCCCCAATGTCAAGGGTTCATCCCATCTATTGATTGTTGCCTCAATGCCTACTTCAGACATGTGCTCCTCCAACTCTGAGTAATAAGTGTTGTATGGAGCTACCTAATTTAGAACATAAAATAATACCCAGGAATTTCAATTTTCAAGTGTCAAAATATTGCTAAAGGATATTCAGATGCAACAGAGAAGCTGCACAGTGAGACATATTGCCTTTGGGTATTTAGTGTTAACTTTTTCAACAGAAACATGCATTTGGGTGTCCCACGTCAAACATTTTGTATGGTATTTAACAGTAAAGAGAATCATCAGAAATAGAGTTTAAACTCAATCATCAACAAAGTAGCAACATTAAATCCTCGATAAATCAGTCTGAATCTGCAACCATCAAATTGATGGAAAAATGAACTACAGTGAACTGCCAAAAAATCTGAAATCTCAACTAGATTGTTGGGAGAGGAGGAATCACAGGTATAACTTGCTGCCATCTTTAGTCCCTAGCCAGCATTTTAAGCACATACCACCACACCACACAGTCAAACTAAGTAAAGAATTTATGTAATACCAATCTTTCAATACAAATTTATGGATAACCAATGTCCTTAAAATTAAACCTAAAATAAACAATCACCAAAAGGATCTGACACTGAAAAGATGTAATCACCAAATGCCATAACCATTCAGGTTGAAACTTGAACAAGTGTATGTTATATGTTCAAAACCTTATCTCAGGCATGCATCCAAAAAACAAAACTTTTCTTAACCATTCCTTTTGATGTCAAACAATAATAGCAGCAATTGCTGCCAATGGCAGCTATTTTTTCATTGAATGGGTAAAAACTCACCTGTATCTTATGGTTATCACCAACAATGAGCGGTTGCTGGTTTACCCCAAGAAAGAAAACACATTCACGGCAACTGGCAATGCAAACTCGTTTTGCAGCTGTAATCACATGAACTCGCTCACAATGTTCAATTCTTAGAGCCTGTAAAGATACCAAAAAGCAAATGAGACATTTAATCTATAAACTAAAAAAAGTCAATATCCATAAGGGTAAGCTAAAATCCTTTTAGTGGACATGTGACTTCATATACAAAGCATAGAAAGTTTTGCATTTAACATTAAAAAAAAAAAGTACTTATTAGACAATAACATGAGGTTGTGTTCACATGGGGAACACAAAAGCATGACCATTGCAAAAAAGATGTCCAGTTTAGAATCTATGGTCATAAGAACATAAAACTGGAAATGGAAAAATCTAAATGAAAAATACATCAACAAAGAAGAACACCATGCACACGATCAGTAGATGAACTCTCAAATTGTAGACAGGAAATACTTAGAAGTCTAATTTCAGGATAACATAAGACTCCCACTGATAATACAGAAAATTTTCCAATAAACAGAGAGATTAGATCATTATCAAACAGAATCCTACTGGAAATCAAAACTATAGAAGGAATATCAGACCTACATATCAAATTGACTTTTGAAGATAGACCCTGCTGTAAAGAGAAGGTTCTTCCCTTGCATAGGACCAACAAACAAAGATTTCCATCATTTTCATACCCATTTTTTGGCAGCTCTTTGAAACACTAGTATATGATATCCTAGCCTAATGTGCTTAAAGAAATAGCCCAAATAAAAGGGGCAACAGTTCAATATAAAGGCATCCAGCATGTACTTACATAAATCTTGTAGATGGGAAATCTAAGAAATGTCCAATGATACACTCTCAATGTCATAATGGAGGATTAATTAGAAGATAGTTACATTGTCCAACTCCTTGCTTATCCCGTAAGCACATTTGGCAACTAAAAGGGCAAAATGTGCATCACAAATTTGAGAAAAGGAATAACTGTTGTTTAAAGTAAAAAGCCAATAGATATATGCAAATATTTGGCCTTGCCTGTGCTTCATCACTGTTTTGTTCCTTGTTGCACCAATTCTCAGCTAGCCAGAAATGGCACAATAACTTATTTCAGCAATTTCAATCCCAACATACGAAAGGAAGGCTCTAAAGTGATATTGCATATAATTATCAAACTAGATGACAAAGGATTAATCATTTCTACATCAACAAGCCATTGAAACACTGAATAACCAAAAGAATTGGGAATTTTAGCACAACCTTGCCAACAGCTCCAAGAAATATAGTTGCATCAGAACATCCATAAACAGTTGCATATCTCAGAGGTGCTAATATGTAAATGACAGAATCATGGCAGTTGAGAACCTGCAATCATATAGAACTATCAATAAAGATGTTAGCTGAAACATAAGCTACAAAGCAAGTCATTTTTGCCTCTTATGCAGAGCAAATGGTTGTAAGGGGCATAGCTAATTTGGCTCAAATCATTATATATTGCATGTAGGAGGTGGCATGCAAGGGTGCCGAAATTCAATGGTCACTAAAAGTAGGTACAACAGCAACAACAATGGCAAAGTCTCAATTCCAAGTTTAATTGAGGTCAGCTATATATATCTTTTCTCACCATCCAATTATGTTGTGCACTAGGTCAACTATGAGACCTAATTGTTCTAAATCCTTCCTAACTAGAGGTTCCTAAGTCAGCTTAGGTCTGCCTCTCTCTCTCCTCACTCCATCATGTCTACTACCTAAGCTTCCTACACATCAGAAAGAACCTTGTATTTGGACTTCAAATACAAGTTTACTTTTAAATTCTGAAACTACAGTTAAAGCTCAGGCATAAAAATACTATTTGGGATGCAGTATCCAGCTAGGAACAATCCATAGTTCATTGAGCATAATAAACTCAGCCACAGATGGTTAGATACTAGCAATACTATTTTCCAATTCAAGAACCAAAGGTTCCACCAAACTTTATGAGCACCAAACCATTTTTAATGACATAAACAAGATGAAACATGTATCCAAATTTCAAATCTAACCTTTACTGAAGAACCTCTAAGATCTGATGCTTGCTTCACTAACGATGATTTGGAGATCCCCTCAATAAAATTTGAACCCCTAGCACTTGGTGATGACTTGATAGAATTTGTACAGGCATCAGTCATGGCAACATCTGGATCAGATGCACTTGGTGGTCCATTTTCTTTTGTAGAGATTCTTTCAGTACTATGTTCCAAAGCAGAAGCAATATTCTGCAAAATCCAATCATGAACTTGTACAGCGGGAACAGCAGTAGCAGGCATGTCAGGGTCTGAATTGGCAAAAAATGGAGCTGCTTGGCTTAGAGGAACACCTTCAGCTCCCTTATCACCAATTTGAATCAGAAATCCAAGGTGCTCAAATCCCTCCATGGTCAGGACCTAAGATGATAAGGTTAACTAGCAATTTAAAACCAAGCTGAGCAAGATTTCAACAAGACAAACAGGGAATTGCATGCCGGCTCAAAATTTTCAACTTAACCAAGTTTTTAAAACAGACTTCAGTTTGAATGGTCAAAAGGAAACACAATTCACTTTCTCTTAAGAAATTTAAAAAAGTTGACAAATTAAGCCTAGAAGGGATCTAGGAGTCATTTAAATGCTCAAGCTCACTTTTTTTTCTTTTTTTTCTTTTTTAAATATTTATAGCCAATTTAATGCAAATAACCCAAAGCACACATATTTCAGATTAGATGAGCAAACAATTGAGAAGAAGGAAAAAGACAAAACAATTACTCACAACAATCTTGGAAAAAAAAGCAATTATTTAACCAATCTGTTCAAAAATTAAGAAAATAAACTCAAAGGACCCCTACAACTAAACAAGTAACTAGGAAACGGAAGCTATTTGGCCATTGCTAATAGTAGTTTTTCCTAGACAACTATAAAGGGAAAAAAAGGGATGAAAGAATTTGCTTGAAAAAAATAAAAAGGAGTTTAAGATGAGATTTAGGTAGTGTAGGCCAAGGATATCATCCTCTACTTCTGCTGATTTTACATACCAGAGACTCTTCGCCTTCTCCTTCCACTGGTTCTGCTAAAAGAGATAAAATATTGGCCATGTGCTTTTGTAGATAAGATAACTGATGAGCCTCTTCATCAGCCTGTGATGGCATAAAACGACGGCTGTTGCTACGTACAAGCTGCAATTCAACAACCAAATTCAAGTTTAAAAATCCTGTTGATGTACACTATGTGACAAACATTTTGGAGATGGATTTAAAAGGAAAAACCACATCATAGCAACTCAACATTAGCTGCATAATAGATATTTTCCCGGACCCCAAACCTGAGAGGCAATATGATTTAAGAAAATTGCAATACAATCATTTATTTCATGCTGCACTAATTCTTATAAGCAACTTCAGCACCAGCTCGACTTGAGGAGTTTGACAAGCTAAAGAAAAAGCCATTGAACCAATTACTGGAAATTTTTATTTTTTTTTTTAAGAAAAATCAAACCTACCCAGTTTTACTCAACCCCAAAATTCAAAATTCCACAAATACAAACAGCTAACAGAAACGAGGAGAGACCACACAACATTTAAATTACATTGTACAAACATTGTGCAAATTGACAAAAATGGAATTTTTAGACATCTGGATTGGCAACAAAGGCGCATTACAGTAATTTTTGCATTTCCAGGAAAAAAAACAGAAGGACAAAAAAAAAGAAAAGTTCAATTCATTCTGATGAATACACACATGAAAATGAAGGATTTAATGCTCAAATACACATGATTAACGGGGAAAAAAAAAATAACATTTTACAATCAACCTACAGATGAAAGTAACACCTGAAGAGGCGATAAAGCCGATAAATATCCATCGAAAGCTGAAGTGGACGGCCAGACATCGGCCACAGCAGCGGAGTCCCTATGCGACCTCGGCAACAGCTTCTTATACGACTGTATGTACAAAAACAGAATCAGATCACGCAAATCGGCCCCGACAGAGTCAATTTCCCCCGGCCGGGCCTTGACGAGCGGGTCGGAATCGGAGTGAAGCACCGAAGCGAGCGTGTCCATGATCAGCTTGGCGTAGTCAGCGGAGATCTGGAGCGAATCGGCGAGAGCAGCCGAGTCGACCCGGGGGCGCGACGCCAATTTCTGCCTGAGTTGGGTCAGGGTCAGGGTCGGGTCGGGGAAGATGAGCTTGGGGATCGGGAGGAGCCCGTGCTCGAAAGCCTCGCGCCTCGGGTGGATAAGGGAGCTTGGATTCGGGTTGGATATCGGATTCGGGTCTCCCGTCGCCGAGGTCGACGGCGATACGGTAGAGTCCGCCATGGGTCTAGAGAGAGGCAAAAAATAAATAAATAACAATTAGAGAGCAAAATGTGAGCTTTTTCAAAGAATTTGCCAGGAACGGCTTTTTAGGTGTGTTGGGGGGGGGGGGGGAGTCTGGAGGTGAGATTAGGTGTGGGCGGCTACAAAGCATTTGACAACGGTGGAGAATTTCATTGGATGATTTGGCAATCAGACAGGGTCATGTTTGATGTTAGTTTTTGCTTGCACGTGGATTGCACTTTTTCAAGTAATCATGTGAGCTATGCTTGTAATAATTACAGTAATTTACAAACAAATTTACAAATTATAAATCCCAATTTTTCACATCAAAATTTTTGTGTTATTTTTTAAGAAAAAATATAAAATTATAAATATTTCCCCACAAGAGAATTGCATATTATTAAAAAATAATAATAATTCATTACAAGAAATTCAAACTTAAATTTTTAGTTTCACAATAAATAATTTTTTTTCTTTAACGAGAGACATTTTATTATTAGCTTACAATATTCAGTGATATTTATATTAAAAATCTGTTTACCTATTTCCCAACTCAAAGCCCATTGTGCAAGAGTATAAGCCCATTTACTTCCAATTGCAATGGATACTTGGGCATAAACAGCCTTCGTTAGATTTCTGCAATACGATGTCTTGAATCATACGGTACGCTGTCACTTAACTCAAAAAATTTAGTAAAATTATTTAAATTCCTAATTTTCAGTTTAAAAGTTTAATTTTTTAGTTTTTTAAAATTTAGAACTTTTATATTAAATATTGTGGGACATACCATAATCAAACACATATCTTATCATTTTAGACTGTAAGCCTCCCATCAAAGACAAAAGCTATTATATTACACCAAATTTAATGTCAAAAAAAAAAAACACACACACGCACAAAAGTAAAGCCAGCAAAGCAACGTTACCCTTTCCGCCCATGATATTGTTTACTCATTGCATCTTTTGGTAAAGTCACTTTTTTTGAGACTTTACGAATCTACACTTCTTTTCCTGAACCTTTTTCTCTTCGATTGTGTATCATTTCTTCTGAATGGAACCTTAATAGGGATAACAAACACATTAAATGGAGGGCTAGATGCAATAAATTTATAACCTAATATGAATATAATAGTCTGCAATGACAACAACAGGTTGGTTCAACATTAAAGAACACAACCAAACATTTACAAGGTATATATGCGTTATTAATGAATTACTTCTAAATATATTTAAAATTTTAAATTCAGACATAAATTAATGTTTTTTTTTTCAATTTTATTCTTTTATACAGTTAAGTGACATCAGAGTTATCTACAGTCAAGTGATATTGGGGACATTTTTCTCCTTTTTTTTTTTATTTATTAAAGAAGAGTTACGCCTCTTGACTTATTGTTATAATGTAATTTTATACTCCAAAGAAAAAAAAAAAGTCCGTTTATTTTATTGTGAACAAAATAAGGGCAAAATGGGGAAACGATGACTATAAAGCTACGAACATGCTCCGTTTGGTGCAAACTACAGAGATGCCATCGGTTAATGCAATTAAAGTTTGAACCTTTAAAAAAAGAAAAAAAAAAAAGAAAAAACATAATGATACATCGAAAGCTAGTAGGTAATTGTTGGTAATCAATAAAAAAAAAAAAAAAAAAGAAAGAGAAAGATATACTGGAATCCATTTAACCACAATGAACAACCACTAAAATTTTAAAAAAGAAAATTAAAAAAAAAAAGGTGCTTTATACCCCAAATAGGGGATTCCTCGAAATTCAAAGATTTTTGGCCAATTAAGCTAGTTATTAAAGCTACTAAGGATCACAGAAATGACCCTAGATCCAATGGAGAGCGAGTAAATCTGATGAGAGGATAATTGCTTCATAATGTTTATTTTCTAGCCGTTTTTTGACCCAAATTAAGATGGGCCAAATGAAAGCTTCGGACAGGGTAACTCTAATCATTTTTGATTGAAATTTGCAGGAAATAACACTAAAGCTTTTGCCCCGGGGGGGGGGGACTTAAACTGTACAACAGTATCCCAATAAAAGGGGGCAGGCCCAATAAAGGCAACAACTCCTCGCTCCACCTTCCCCCACCAGGCCAGCGTAAATGGACAACAACCCAACTTTTTGGTTCTAGCTAGGGCTATTTATTTGTAGGCTTTCGTGGGTCCCGAGACGTCAATTGCAAATATGGTCCACAATGTGGAGTCTCGTTGCTTTCTCCTAACTACTCTATTTAATAGGACGCCCTTTTGAATAACATAAAAGAACCAGCGGCAAAGCCAACCAAGCGCTTCATTTTTTTACCTTGGCCGCGCAACCTCAAAGCGCTTTTTTAAGTGTATACACGTCAGCCACTCATCCTATTTTTAACTTATAATAATTATAAAATTAATAAAAAAATTCAAAATATACAAAAATTATTTTTTAAAGACGTTAAGACGAGTGAGGGAAAGTAAAAGTATAGTCAGAGTGAGAAAGAGTTCCACACTCCATCGTTACTTTTATTGGTTAGTGATTGTCAAACATTAATCAAAGAAACAGATGGCCATCAGGCCCATCACTAGCAGGATACCCGTGTTGGGGGGGCAGGGGTCTCGAGGCAGGGGAGGAAAGGACGACGACAAAAATGCAAAAGACCAGAGGACTCGATGTTTGATTACAGGCTGTAAAGAGAGCCAACAAAATAAAAAAAAAAAATTGTCAGAAACAATGCCAGCACCACCGACATAAAATACAGAGACTGCTGACACAATTCCAAGAATCAATGATAAAAAATTTCATATCTTGCAGACACTTTAAAATATGACTCAGCACTACCGAGAGTCAAAAACTGCTGTTGAAAATTAGACAACCTCCGCCATTGAAGGAAGGAAGGCACTTGCATCAATTCCTGTAAAACTTCGTTTTACCGTATCATTCACCATTTTTGTTTTTTTTTACCATATAACTTGGAATTTGATTACAACAAGAAAAGCAAGGATATTGTTATTTAAATTCTTTTTGCCTAGCGTGCAGCGTCTCACCATCAGTGAGCAGTCAAGCTACATGCAACAAGTACATACATTGCCAATTATGCCCTGAGGATTTTTTTTTCTTTTTTCTTAAACTTTTCCCAGTGAATCCACTTATGGCTTTTCATTAGAAAGGCTGAAAAAGGAGAGCTAATCATGTTTAATAATCGAAAATCTTCAAAGCGACAAGTAAATCCATTGGGAAGAAAAGCTCAAACAGGTGAACGCGAACAGAATAAATAAGGGCTTGTGTTTCTAGCAGAATAGGTCCCTGTGATCTTCTCCCTTTTTTCTGGTCTTTCGATGTATCTTATAATCAAAATAAATAACAGGTGATTGTAGGTGAATCCTTCCAAAAAGGGCCCAAGCAAAAAGCTGTGACTAGGAAGAAGGAAGAGAAGAATTAAGAAATAAATATGGCAACATTAAGAATAAGCAACAATAAGCTCTAAAAATCTGAGAAACATACCGAATCAGCCATTCGAAGAGGAGAATTTACAGGTTCTATATAAATATACTATTAGATTAAATTAACCAACTTGAAATGATAAGAAAATCCACAAAATCTACAACCTTCAGAGGAAGGTTAACACACCATACCAGCACCAACATCCTATGCGAAATGGAAAGCAAGCAGGGCTTCCTTTCTGCATTCTTCACATACATACTTAGCAACAAATAAGAAAAATTAAAGACCAAATGTAGTTTCAGATGCATCTGGCTTCGCTCACAACATGCAATCAGTCCTTGCTGGCAGCCGACGGAAGAAATTGAGCGGCACAGAAGGAAGCTTGTGGCGGAACCTCGGATGTCTCAACACATAAAATCCAGTAAGAAGGGCCACAACTTGGAAAGGAGTGACATATAGAACAATAGCAGCCACGAAACAGAAAATTACAAATAGGGCAGTGGCTCTTGGGTCTCGCCAGTTTAGCAAAGATTGAAGCCTCTCCCCTTGCGTGGCTAAATCACCAACCACAGTCTGTATCCTGCCTGCAATACTCCTCAACCGATCATATCTAATTCTTACGATATCAGAAGGCCGTGAAGTTGGGAATGGATCAAATTCTTCGTCTAGTTCATCAGGATGCGCAGACTCTGCATGAGAAAGACGAGTGTCCATGTGAGGAGGATGCCTTGGCCTCCATCTATAATACCAAACACCAATCAGGAAAAGATACAGGAAGATTGTGGGTAAGATTAGCTCTGGGTAAAGAACAAGGATTATAAACAGTATGTGAATCAGCACTGTGGTAATGGGGTTTCTCCAATTGCAGATCTGATCAAACCATTTTCCCACGGCTATTAACCCACTCAAAACCCCCATGATCCTAAAAAAGTTTGCTTTGCTTCTTCTCATGCTCCACATATGCGACCCAACATCTAGCATGTATTCAACAATCTCCTTTCTTAATGGTGGCTCTGCTCGGCTTAGCCTCATTGACACAATCTGAGTGGCCTGGTGCCTCAAACTAGCAAGCTGGCTAACAGTAAGTGGATGTAGATAATGCATCTTTGGTAGCAAAGGTTGCGAGTACATGTGCATCATATTGAGGAGGGATGAGCATCTGAAACGGACTGCCAAGTGTATTTCTCCCATCTTCTTGACACCATTAGGATGCAGAACCAACAGCGGATATAAGTGTGTATATACTCGATCAGTTTCAAGTGTGGAAAGACGGATGCGCACCTTCCCAATCCTTGAGTCCCTTGCTCCTCCACCCTTGTCTCCTCCATGCAAATGGCAATTATCAAAAACACCAATTGTTATGACAGTGCAGGGATCATAAACTTCCCAAGTATATGGCTCATGCCACTTGGGCATGAAACTATCAATAATAGTTCTTGTACGAACCCACTTGTGTCCGTACTTGGCCACACAATATGCATCTGTTGTCCCCCGACCATCCTTTGTCTTCATGGGCACCAATCCTTGAGCATCGCGAATACCCAATTCCAGTACCCCTATGCTTGATTTCCTAAGCTGTTTTGCTGTGGGCTGAAGATCACTGCTATAGTGTGTTGATTCATCAAGAACGTGATAACCACCCTCTAAACAGATTCTCATGTGAATCCTGCTAGCAAACTTAGTTTCCTTCTTCTTCTCCCCCTCCACAACAACATGTTTCTCCAGATTAAACCACCTGGTATTTACAGGTCTATGGTCAAACCTTCTGTCCACAAACTGTAAAGAAATTACACACCTTCCCAGTACTTCATCCTTATTAGGTGCTACTCTATCTTCCACACTCAAAATTAAGTGCTCCTCAAATGGTTCCGCTGCCACAAACATAAGGTCCTCATTCCACATGGGATTAATACCCTTAATCGGAGAATATCTTGTTCTCAAAGTTTGATTACCCAGGATAGCCCTCACAAACATTTCTGGAAACCTGCCTTGAAGATTGGCTTGCAGGTCCTGAGCTTCAATAACATTGACCCTCAAATACCACAGTTTTGGGGAAAGATAAACCTTGGACCGAATGTTGGCAAGACCATCCATTCCACTGATGGCAGCAGCATCTGAATGCCAAGCTTCTGGAAAAGCTTCATCCACCTGTGTTCCCATCCATACAGCTAACATCAATTCCCCCTTAATTTTTTCTCCTTTCCTGTCCTCCAACCTATACCACTGTGGTGCCAAAGGACTATCCGGTGGAACTCGTTTTGGTATGTCATTCAAATCAAAGAAAACCCTACCAACGAAATCATCCTTGACAAAATCCTTATCCTTGACAGTAACCTCAAGAGAAGAGGCCTGAATCCGATCCTTTGAGAATGCAAACACTTGGTTCCACTCAGGATTGGTTTTCTTCTCAAAATGCCGTGTAGTACCTTTATAATTTCCAAGCTTAACTTCAACATAAGGGTCAAGACTACCCGTGACATCTTTCCCAGGCAGGTCCCTGGCCTTTACAACCCGGACATAAAGATAATGCATCTGTTCAACGAGATCATAAGTGCTTGTGAGCTTGTCACCAGTGACCTTTCCACCTCCAAGGTGGGGATTGGTCTCCTTCAACGAAAATTCATCTGGCGGAAGCCTCTGCATCTTTTGGGCTCAAATGAGATGATACCCCAAATCCCAAACTTTGTTTCAAGTTGAAGTTGAAAAGTTTAGTCTTCAAGAAGCCAGAAACAGAACTCTGATTCAAAGAGCTTTTAATAAATATAATAAAACAAACACTGAAAGATAATAATAGAAAATTCCAATTAGCCGTTACTGAAGGGTAGACTAAGCAGCCTAAGTACTCGGGAAACTGAAAAATATTCAAAACATTCAAAGAATCGAAACTAACCTTAACGGATAATTACAAGAGAGAAACCGATAGTTGAAATAAGGAAAACAAAAAAAAAAAGAAACCCAAAACGAGACCGATGAAAAGAAAAAACTCCAAACTGAAGTTTGTCAATATCTTTTTTTTTTTTTTGAGCAAAAAAGTCTTTGAATATCTCGTAGATTTCTATTTAAATGACCACTTAAAGAAATTAATGAACTTTCAAAAGCAGCAAGAAGAAAAATCTTTCAAATCTTCAGATCCGAATGCTTGAAACCTGTGAGCGTAAAAGCAGATATATAATATCCCAAGTCAGGAAAGCAACATTTCGGTACCAGACTTAGATCCAACAGCACATAAGAGTTTAAACAAAAAAAAAGTAGTATGGACTGATTTCTCTTGTTTGGTTGCCGAGAAAAATGCAGGAAAATGTGAGATATGCAGATTGCGTTAAAACTTAATCTCAGATTGGTTATTTTCCTCCACACCCAACCTTTTCTTTTTCCTTAACAGCAACGAGCCACGACAAATATGATCATTTCTTCCCTCAACTTCCTCGGCAACCCCAACAGATACATCCTTGGGTGTTTTCCCGAGAGCCAAACAGAAAACAGTGCTTAAACACATTCCAAACTACAGTATGAACATAAACAAGCACACCAACTCCGTTGAAAGCAAAACTGAGAATATAAGACCACAGAACCTCAAAATGAAAGTAAATAAAAAGATGAAAGACACAAAAGAAAAAAACAAAAAAAAAGCAAGAGAAAAGCCCCCAAAAATATAAGTAAATATACTTACCCTGAAGAAGATCAATGAAGATCTTGAAAATGGGTTTTACATCAACCCCTAATAGGCTTCACTTGCATTGACCTTAGAGAGAAGAACAAGAAAGAACAAGAGAAAAAGTGATAAGGGAGAGCATTAAAGTTTCAGAGCGAGGAGGAGAGAGAATGAAGCGAAACACATATTGTCAAGAAAAGAGAAAAGAGAGAATTTATGTTTGTGCTTTTAGTTTTTTTATTTTGGTTTAATTTCTTTGTTCACCTTTTAGTATATCCCGATGAATCTGAAAGACTACATTAACACCATTCTCTCTAACAACCCTTCTTCTTTTTTTTTTTTTCCTGTTTCCTATGTTGTGTTGTTTGTCTCGCAGTTAGAGAGAGAAGGAGAGAAACAGAGGCTGTGTGCTTTGGTGGGGACCACCGTCAAGCGTGTGAACAACTCTTGTCGGGTCCGGCACGTGCGGCTACCGTCGGTGAAAGCCAAACTCATTGGATGCTCTTTTCGGCCTTTTGGCTTTGTTTTTCGATTGTTAATTAGTCTCAGCTATAATTTGATATAAGTTTAACTAAAATGAATTCGATTAAATATATTTCATTTTTATATTATATAAAAGATATTTTATATCATATATAAAATATTAATATGATATAAAATAAATTTTATATAATATAAAAATTAATTATATTTATTTAAATTTATTCTTTTAAAAATTCACTTCAATATATATATATATATATTTATTTATTTTTTTTTTAAATGTTCCAGAATAACCTAGAGAAGCGTGATCCCCCGGTCAGCACATGGTTTACTCTTGTGCTGCGTTCAGTAGTCCAAATGGGTAATTTCGGAATGTGCCAACTGACAAGCTAGACCTGACATTTGTTTGTGATTGGTGTCACAGAAGGCGTTACATTCACAAGCGTCTCTCCTTGGACACGTATTCCAGTTTCACCTCAAAGAAATTACAGCTGCTGGCCGTTGGTGTTGGGGGAATTCCAAAACGCCGTACATAGCCCAACAGTGCATGTAATGTAATTGCTCGTCGGTGCTTTGGATTCGCTTCGGCTGGGTTTAGAATTTGGATTGGGATAGCCCACCTAGCTACCGTAATATGGATACGGTCAGTGGCCTTTTGTGTGTTTCTTAGATAAATCAGCTAATTATGTGCTATGTTATATATACTACATCAGTCAACTATAGAGACATTGCTTTTGGTCTTATTAATACATCACAAAAAATTATTGTCCTCTACTTTGATTTATCTCATTGGACAATTGGATTCAGTTCACTTAATATATATATGTATATCTTACCCAAAAGTGTTCGGATCTTAAAAATAAACTATATGAACATAAGGAGATAATCATAAACCCATTACATAAAAATGTAACTTAAGGACCGAATTTGCTAACGATGATAACAATTGCATGTGCCAAATTTTAGTAACAACAACTTTCATCATATGTACTATATATAGACTTAGATTACGTAATAATACAATACAATAAGAAGTATGCGAGAGAGTACAATTGTTTCAATAATTCCTGTCTCTCTGTTTTTTTTTTTTAATTCAATAATTTTTTATCAATTTATTTTACATTTGTTACTAAAATTTTATCATATATATATATATATAAGGAGAGTCAGAGGCCTTTATCTATTTATTTTCTTTAAAAAAAAAAAAAAGTACAGAGACGTAGCCTCTTAATGACTCTTATGCGTGTGTGTGTGTGTTTGTGTTGGGGGCTTGTTGCAATTTCGTACGGCACGAGGAACTTGAATGTTGGAACAGCTACATGTACCTGAATCTAAGAAAGAGTGCAAGAACTACGTGCGTTATGGTAAATACTGTATTCGAGAGGAGAGTTGTAGAAAGAAGGCGGTGGTCCTGCTTGAAGCTTTTAATGATTCATTCATGGAAACTCTTATGTAAATGTAATTGATGTTCGGGGAGGTCAACAGCCGGAAGTTGTAAGAAGCGCATAAGGCCAGCTTTGGTGGGTTCGATAACAATGCTCACCATATTCTCTCTCATTATTATTTCACCCTTCTCGAGCTGTCACAAACTCTTAATCTATCGTGTTGTAGTCCTTTTCATGAACCCTTCTGACATCTAACGAGGGACTTCTAGTTCCACCCACAATTGACCTTAATCCCCACCAAAATACCACGTTTGTCCAAGGTGGAACTAGAGGACAACATTTGGCGGTGCCAAGTTGAAAGATTATTGACAAAGGAAATCAATGACAAAAATAAAAGATGCGAGGGATTAAATTCTGAAGTCAAATGAAAAAAGAAAAAAAGAACTTTTCTTATTAAAAGATTTTCCAATATATGAATGGAGAACTCAAAACCACAAATCGGATTTTTTTTTTTTCAAAGTATATTGAAATCTCGCACAAATAAAAGGAAAAATAAGAAATCATTTTTCATGTTTATGTGACTAAATTGAATTTAATCAAGCATCCCCTCCTTAAAAAGAAATTGTGGCACTGACTAGTCTTTTCTACTATTTCTAAATAGTTATTGTATTTTTCTTGCTAATCAATTTTATTATCAATAATTTTCTTTTTTTAGAAAAAAAAAAAAGCTTCAAGATTTATATACCAATTAATTGCTTTTTTTTTTTTTTTTTCGAGAAACTCAAACTTGAAATGGCTCGTTATATATGCTTGAGCCATTGTCGGCCTGGTACACGACAACTCCATAGCCCACAAAAGTATAGTAGCGGACATTAAGATTCAAGAAGGAAAGGCTCACTGCATTTACAACCGAAAGCGAAACCGAAACCGAAAGCGAAACCCCCCAAATTTGCAAGTTATGGCCTTACTTACATTCACGGTTCATGCAATTCAGCTACTATCGATGCTCGGCATTGAACTTTATCAGAATTTGGAGAGCCCAATCCTCATGTCGAATCTATCCTTGCATGTGGAGCAATTTGGCCCAACGTAGAAGAACAGAGCTATGCCAGGGTCTAAGCCCATTGGCTGTATCAGGGCGAAGACTTTCTAGGCCTGCTTGCTGGTCACGTGGAGTCATTATCTTCTAAAAGAATCACTGACTCTCAAAAGTAAAGAAGATTACGCCATTACCCAAAGTCTAAAGTTAAAGTTACGCAAATTCTTACTTTTGTCCTCATGCTTTATCACATTTCTAACTTCTAAGTGTGCTAATGTAATTAGAAGTCTCGCGATGTACCAAAAAGATGTCATTAAAAATCGATTTGACCTTCCCATGTTCAAATTTTCATCCTGCAGCAAGTGGATACTATGATGCATATCGTGAATTAGCACATGGGAGATTGTTTTTTTTTTTTTAATCACTGCAATGTACTGGAAACTGGATTTTTATTTTTTCTTTCACTCGGAGAACTCCTTTTTTTTTTTTTAATTTTGGAGGGGGGGTTAACATCCTCTAACATTGCGTCTAATTTATCTGAATTCAAGAGAATTAGAAGTCTCAATTATCAATGCGTTACTCACAGAAGGAGCATGAAATCATTGCAAGCAATTAATTTCTTGTTTTACTAGAAAGAGGCTGGCTGATACCACTCATCCAGCAAACTACCGAAAAAATGATACTCAATAGGATATAACCTCGGATGCATGAGAGATCATAACGTATGGTCATTAATAAAAATATTATTTCAGTGATTTCTTCTTCTTCTTCTTCTTGTTTTTTTTTTTTTTTTTTGTCAACACAAATCCACAATATTTAAAGAAATTTGTATATAATCGCTTAGAGTATGTATATCATCTTTTTCAGCACGCATCGAATTGAAGTTTTTTTTTTTTAGGGAAAAAGTAGATAGGTGGTCGCCAATTAATTTTCTACCAGAAATTCAGAATGTTAATGGTTGTTCCTATTATCATAAAAGCCACCCTAACAGGCTCTAAGGCAATTCGGCATAGCGTGTCATTTGGGAACTTTTTTTTTGTTTTTTTTTGTAATACATAATAATAGTTAGTAGTTAGCCTGTCAAGCGTTAGAAGGAAGAAAGCAACAAATTTAAAGATACTGCCAAAAATACGTAAGAACCCAAGAAACAAAGTCTCAAATCTCACTTAAATGGGCATTTTCCACCTCGGCAAAGCCTGGGTGGTTTAAATATATGCTACATAAAATATAATATGTTACTTAATGCAATGTACGCTAAATCGATTACTTTGTATTTATTTATATTTTCATGGGCCGTAGGTTGTGATTGATAGCTGAAATCTACTCTGCCAAGACTTCGCCCCACAAGTTCTGGATATATGCTTAATTTAGAGACTGAAAAGGGGCCTTGAGGACCCCACATGAAAAGTTTGGACTTTTTAGCATTTGTTACTGTGCAGCCCATTATAGCAGCCTCCCTGAAATTAAGGATCCATTCCGCAGACCATGTTGGATATAGCAATGTCTCTTCTCTCTCACTTTCTCCTTCCTCTTAGCCTTCTTATCCAAAATATTAATGAAAAGTATGAACTTTACCAACGATGCCCCATGAGTTTCATGGATGGAGAGAAAGATTCCTTGCCAAAACGGTTTACCATTTTTGGCTAACAAGTACCTGTATTCCGTACAAAAACGTAAATGGCTTGGATGTGTGTCTAACTGGATAGTGGATCCCCCATCCCTTCAATTAAAGCAAAAGACGATGGCTTATTCGAGGAGGGATTGCATATCCCTTCTAGGGATATGGGACCGAACATTTATGGAGACAGCAGCTAGAACCAATTTAAATGGCCAAATATATATATATAAGTTTGACTTATGAAAAAATTCGGTAAACCCTGTTCTGTTGGGCAAATGCATACGATTCGTGCTGTTAGAAAACTCTGATATGTTCGGCTAGTTTAATACAAGTCTCAGGAGTAATCTTATTAATAGATAGCGACGTTCTTGAGGTTCAATCCTGGCTGCCCCCCTGGGCAAGGCTTTATGCCTACTGGGTTTGGGGGCCAGTCTGAGCTAGCGGGCTGGTTAATTAAGTTGTATTTAACTTGTTGGGTTTATCTTTTCTTAATTATATTTTCACCTTATTTCTGTTGTCCGAAAATTCGCATGCCTTTTTCGTTTTTTGGGCCTGAACTAAGCCTTGTAGATGTTGCATTGGAAGATTCTACAGTTAGCGCGGCCTCTCATATGTGTATATATATATATTTATGCATGGACAGATGTCTTGGATATATGTGGTTAATGTACCCAAGTGACATATATATATATATATATATATAGAGAGAGAGAGAGAGAGAGAGAGAGAGAGAGAGAGAGAGTCGGGGCCAATATGTAAATGTACAAGGGGCAAAATCCCATCCTCTGAATTACCAAATGTATGAATATTTTTACACTGTTGCAGACCAACAAAGATTTCACGTGCCAAAAATTAGGTGAAGAAATTAAGAAAGCAGGTTTACATACGCGTATAATAACAATGTCACCAATGTATATGATTTGCTAATTTTGAGGCAAGAAGGAATTAGGCGTACAATGTATCGTTGGTCAGAATATCGTTAAACAAACCTAATTGTTAAGCATCATTTATCACAAAAATGAAAAACTATAATTTATCAATAAGAGTATTGAAGGAATCAAAGCACAACTTTGGCATCTTTACTTTTATTGACTTCCATCTGATTTCTTAATTGTGGCACTAGGTACAATTGCAGCCTCTTCTAAATTGAATCTGTCTCTGTCTCACACCACAGCAATTTGCATGCTCAAGAATACCATGTACAATTCCAAATAAACAACCTATGTTGCCCAATGAATATTATATTCTATTGCCTGTAATCTTGAGATCAAAATGGGAGCTTAGTTGACCGAATTCCCTGCTTCGAAAGTCAACCATAAAAAAAAGTGGCAATAGGTTGCTTCGATATGCAGGATGGTTGAAACAAATGGTTATAAAAACCTTTAATGCCGACAAGCTTGTTTCATTGAATCTGATTATGTTTCTATTCAATCATTGTCAATATAAACAGAAATCATATGTTGCCGATAACTAAAGAAGTAAACAATGCTTAGAATCTTCACATATTAATTAGAAAGAGTATCATTTTCTTTCCCTCTCTCTCTCTCTCTGGAACCTATGGAATGGTTAAGCTTAATCATGATATATAAGTCATCTTCATTTTGGCATCTCGCCGAAACAAAAAGGGTCACCTCTTCTTTCAATTTTAAAAAAAAAGAAAAAGAAAGAACAAAAAAATACTTGTGTAGAAGACGACATTGATTTTACTGTCATCGATGCAAGCCATTTCCTTTGCTGGGTGAAAAATGCTGATTTTCCATAAATGTTTCCCTTTTTGGCACAAATATGGTTGAAATTTGTGCCTTATCTCTCACATAAGTGGGCTAAAATTGTTATATTGATATATTGTTGAGAAGTTGACATATAAGCAAAACTATACTACTCCTGTTTTTTGGTTGCTTTGGTTGTTGTTATTTTTATTTATTATTTATAAATAATAATTAATAATTATTATGATCATCCTCCTTATCGTTGTTATTCTTTTGTTGATGACTTGATATTTTTAGACAATGCTACATAATTTAGTTAACCAAACAATCCATTCAAGATGCTACATGTGGTGCTTGGATGTTGGGTCTGAAATCTTTTTATGCCGCTGGGTAGAGTTGAGTTTGTTTGATGAACAGCGATGTAATTACTTTGCAGGATACATTCTGACATATGTAAACATTAGTTGTTAGTACCATTGATTTCTTAAATTTTCTGTCGTAGTCAAAGAAGTTATTCTCTTTAAATTAATATATTGTGAAGAAGAAAAAAAAAAAAAAAGAAGAACCGTTTATACTTTTTACCTCCGGGATCCCACTTAGTGCGAAAGAGCCCATTGTGAAAACAATATTATCAATAATATATAGATATTATTTGGGTTAGGTTTATCTGGACGCTTCTATATTTATTTACAAGGTCCTCTGTTAATGCAATTCGAGTAGCTGGAGTTTTACCAACTCCTATCAGCAGCTGAATTGACAAATCGTACCTGAAAATGACAACATATTTGCGTGCCAAATAAAAGTCATATTTTAGTTCAAAAGGTGAGGCCCGGAATTCTCCATGTCTTTCAAGCTCGTGTTTCCACTGACAAAATATTCGCACAAGTAAATAATGTTTCAGGTAGAAGGTTCATAATCATAAAGTCAAAACATGTGTTTACTTTTCTTTTACTCTTTTTATTTATTTATATATTTTTAATTAAACTCAAATTTGAAATATTTAATTTTAATTGATGATATTAAAATTAATAAATTATAACTCATTGGTTGTTTTATCCCTTTTTATGTTGCAGAGGAGAGACTATTTAATTTTGGGTAATTGGGTTGATACATGCATTTCAAATTTTGATTTCTAAAGATAAATGTCATGCATTCCCAATTTATAAAAATCCTAGAAGGCTATCTTTAAAATCTTGTATAATTTTGAGTGTGAGCTTTATAAAAATTGAAAGATTTACTTTATATATATATATATTTTACTATTTAATGAATAATAAAAAAAAAAAACACAAAATATACTGAAGAATATTTGATTATAAAAAAAAAAAAAAAAAATCTCGACGGAGTGGAGCCGGATGCAGTTTACTTAGTTTTTACCCTGGTAAATAAAATTATTTTTGTCTGTTCTGAACCAACCGCAGCTGAAATGCTGGCAGTATATTTTTGCCTTCGTAGGTATGCAACCAACACAGCGCGACAATACATAAAATTATTTATGGGACAATAATTTCTTACCGTATGAATTGTAGGAGTTCTTATATAAAAGTAATGCAGTGGTTCATGATTGCAGTCGAACATCAAGTTTGAGGTTATTGTAATTCATTTAATTACATATTAAAACTAACTAATTTTTCCATTTTATATTTTTTTTTTCCTTGATGAATCGAGTGATGTAATTAAATTAATAATGAAAGAAAGTTACAGAAGATGGAGCTAATAAAGAAGAAACCTCATGACAAGAAAGTTACAAATAAAACTCTTAGTCAAGCTTTATACAATCAGAAATCCTAATAACAGACAGCCATGGAAATTACCTGTCATTTTATTATTATTATTATTATTATTTTCTTTAAGGTGATAAGTAAAGTACAATGTCACGCGGCTTGAATTATAGAAACTTTTACTTGGCATATTTCAAGAATGTTGAAATAATGGACAATAGGTTTGTATACGAATTTTCAGTCAAAATTTCAAGAATATGTAGTATAAATTTCTCTTTAGGAGTTGAGAGGGAAAGTGTTCAATTGCTTTTTTTTTTTTTTTTTGGTTTTTTAACAGTGATACAATTTTATTCATGGGCAATCTGCTAGCACAAGAAAGTGTTCAATTGCTAGCTAAGAATTTTCGGTATAACACCTTGAATAACCACGGACTGTGATTCTGAGCTTCTTTCCAACAAATCAGAATATACACAACATATCGCTTGATCCAAAGGCAGAAAGTTTGATTGCAGGTGCTTTCATATGTCCCATCTGAGATGACCAGAAGTCCCACAAATTGGACTCTCTCACCATGTAAAGGATATGTTCCGTCTGAGAGGACAACCAAGACCAAACATTTTGTGAGTTGTTCTTCAGGCAAGCCTTCTCCTAAGTGGTACGTCGGGAAAGAAGCAGTGCCTTGTCTTTTTTCTCCCTCCCTCTATCTTTTTTCTGGTTTTTCCTCTCCTTTAATTTCAGTAATTAACTAATATGTTATGTGGGGAAACAATTTTCTTTTTTCGTTTTAAAGGGAAATTATTATGTTTTTACAAATGTAATATAATTTCGTTGCTTTAATATAAAATTATTTTTAGGTAAGATTAATTGACTCAGTTGCTGCTTTGTATAGCCATTGATTTTTTTTTTAAAAATTTTTTTAAACGATTTTTAACTTTATTAGCATTTGCATTCTTTTTATTTCTTTAACATCGACATTGTTTTGCTCTATTCCAAGTACTATCTTTTTAATAAAAAAATTGCGTTGTAAAAAATGTTGATCATTACATTTATAAATTGAAATTAATTTTTTTTTATTTTATATATCTCATGACCTATTATTTGAATACTATTAAGTCTAAATAAATTTTTATATTCAATTTTAATGTTAATGAAAAATAATTGACACTACAAAAATTAAAATTGAAACCAATACATAATAATGGATACAAAAATATCTATCACCTTACGGAGTTTTGTTCCAAGTACTCACTTGGCATTTATCGTTAAATATTTTAAATATTTCATCTTAATTTTTAGCTTTCTAGCCTCACGACAATCCATGAGTACAAGGTGAGAGGGTGCCCACACATGATAAAATTTTAGTATTATAATAAATAAATGTGCCTTTTTTTTGGATGCTTTCCATTGCAGTTAGCAGACCGTCCTTATTTTCGGAGTGGTTGGAAAACAGGGAAGTTAAAAAATTCGCGGGAAAAGGGGGGGGGGGGGGCGGTTTCCGGCGGGTCCCACTCACCTCTTCTGACAAAGACTCTAGTTTTCTTCTTCCTTCTCAAATTTTGAGCCATCCGATTCTAATCTGGTCGGTCCCAATTCCATAGTTAGAAATCATAATAATACCGTGACACGTGTTTCATGTCGACGGTCCTGGCTGCACTCCAGCTACCTACAATTAACTCTCAGAGTGGAAAATGAGTGTTATTTGACAATTATACCCCTCGTTCTTGTAACGGCAGTTTAAACGAGTGGAAAACTTTCTTTGCACAAAAAAAAAAAAAAAAAAGAGACTTTCCATTTCCCAATGAAAATTGCATCTTCTTGCTGATACAGAACATCATCGAAGAATTAACAGACAAAAAAAAAAAAGGAAAAAGAAAAAGAGGCAACAAAAACACTAGAGCATTGCTCATTCTAGGTTTTAATTTTTCAAAAAGTTCGTGGTTTTTGGCTGTTGATTGTTAAGTGAAGAAAAATTTTATCATTTTTCCTATTTCATAACGCTGATGCATAATTCAATCAAGCCACCTGATCAAAGTTAAAATGTTCAGGACAATTGGTCAAGATGTGATTTGGAATTTTCTTGATTGAAATCATGAATCATTTTTATTTACTTTTTGTTGGTTAAACATCTTAATTCTATGGAGAAGACCCAATTGTAGCTACTTATGACTTTTGTAGTAAGACTATTGTGTGGGTTCAAACTCTCGCATTCCTTTCCCTTGTACTTGTGCATGTTGGGAAATGGAAATTAATTTGTCATGTAGCCTTACTTTTATAGTCATAAATAAAAATGAAAAGGAAAGACATGAACAAAGATATGTATATATATATATATAAAGGTTAGTTGAAGGAGATGAAAGATCCCATTACAACCATGAAAATCTTTGGCTTAATAGCAAGTTCATTTATCTACATAGAGATTTGTTAAGCATTTTTTGTGTATCATCTTCAATGAGCCTGTAGCATATAGATTCAGCACTCCATTATTTCAGTCCACAAGGCCATAAAGATATTTCCAGGCCCTCACCGAGCCTACACATATTGGCTTTACGATCAATTTCACTTAATTATCAAGTCGCTGGCTAAATTGCTTCTGTGTATCATGTTTCTCCGCTTTTAGAGCAATAGTGAGGACACCTTATTGATTAAGAACCTCTTGGTTCTAAGTTCGTTCAATATATTCGTATTTGACCTTCATCATACTCGAAAAATAAAAACCTTTGGTGAGTATTATATTTATTTTTCAAACGAAGAATATAATTAACATGCAAACTTGTTTTTATTTTTTTAATTTTTAATTTTTTTTTTTAAAAAGGTCACTGTCTTACTGACCGACGTTAAAGGTACGTGCGAGTGTTGTGTTGCTAGCGTTGAATAAAGGTAATTTCACCTTTTTTTTTTTTTTTTTTTCATCTGTGACCTTTCTTGCAATGAAAAGACTTAGCTATACCTGCAACTGCCAACTCAACGGGCGATAAAAGACAACGGCCAAGGCTGCGGAGACAGCCGCCTCAGCTATCTACGTGTAATTTTGCATGAAAATGTCAAAACAAGTAAACTCCCAAAACAGCCAAGGGCTTTTCAGTCATTACACTCGCCAAAAATACTACGAACCTCGGACAAGAAAGTCATAAGTGGTTTTTTAACAGACTCTCATAGAAAAACCAAAAGCGGTTTTCTCCGAGTCTTCTCTGGTTTTCCATTCTAAACAGAGAAAGAGAGAAAATTGAAGGTGATATGTATCCATAGACCAATTTTATCTGAATTATTTCGCTATTACAAAAGGTCAGTCCACCTTATAGATAGATGCATAGTGAGAGAGAGAAGGAAACAAGAGGAAGTTCGATAAAAGTTTGTCTTTTATTTCCTCGCATTGAATTCCTTTCTTCCTTTTTATTCTCTCTCATATTCTCTTTCTCTCTCTCTCTCTCTCTCTTACACGCGCACACACACAGACACAAACACTTGTGTTCAAGAGAAATAAAAAGATGACCTTGTATGGAGGAAAAGGAAGGTGGTTATGTCATTAATGGGGTTTTCAAGTGCTCTAGGAGTTGGAGGAGTTGCAGAAGAAGAGCAACTGGAAGCAAAGCTTTTTGAGGGTTCTTTCATGGGTACTAATAAGGTCATCAATCACCCGGCTCAACTGGAACAGCAGCAGCAATATCAGAATAATCATCATCATAGTCAACAACAACAGCATCATCAAATACAAGAGAGTCAATACCACCATCATCAGATACCTTATGGAATGATGCAATCATCATCTTCATCATCTTCAATCCAAGGGAACTTCATGTAATTTCTGTAGTTCAAGCAAAGCATCAAACACCCATTTGGGCTTGCTCATCTATTCATATCTTGTTTGATTGCAAAAGCCTAACACAACGCGTTTTTGATACTCAAAGGTAAATCATTTTGTTCACTATGTGTATTTCGCTTACCTTTTTTGGTGTCAGCAGAAGCAAAGATGCTGGAGCTTATGACTTGGGAGAATTTGATCAAGCCCTTCTGCTCTATTTTGATGGACAAGACCCCTCCACAATTCAAGACCAAAGACGTACGTTCTCTCTCTTTCTCCCTCTCTCTTGTTCTTTCCGGAGATTCTCTTTGGAAAGGGTTGTTTGTTTGGGTCACAGGGAAAGCATGCCGAACCAGATTATATCTGCCAGTACTTTCTTTGACCAGATCCTTGCAGCAGGAAGAAAGATAGGGGAAATATTTTCCTCAAATTTTAAGAGACCAAAACAAAAGATTCTTTTTTTTTTTTCTTTTGAATTCAATTTTGTTTCTTGTTGTTAGGGGCTTGGATAATTACACCTAACAAATCCAGGCAAATCAATAATTCCTCGCTAAGTTTTACATGTACTGAAAAGGGTACCAAAAAGAGATGTGGGATGGGTTTTCTGAGCCTTTTTCTTTTGCCTTTACTTCCTCGGTTCCTCCCTTTTTTCTGTTTTGATGCCACAGAGCTACAATTGCATGACAACTCCCATACTTCCACTCATGCCTCTCTTGCTTTGTCTCTCTTCTCTCCAAACATTTCTCTCTAAAGTTTCACATATACATAAGAAACATTAACAAGGCTTGTGGGAATTTGTGTTCCTATTTGTGCAGAGGGTTCTGGGATGGTACCCCCAACTTTGAACATTTTCCCTTCTCAGCCTATGCACGTAGAGCCATCATCAACAAAGGTACTTGATCGTCAAACCTTTATTAAGCTATTATACATACTGTTTCTACTTTTCTTGTAAGTTGAGTTAAATGACTTTGGTTATAATAATGATAATAATAGCAATAATCCTTTATGGGTTTGTTTGGATTTGGTAGGCCAATAGTGCAGGATTAGTTTCTCCAGAAAGTAGTGGTTCGAAGAGACCATCAGAGTCGTCCATGGAGTTGGCCAACGCAAGAAATGATGCTGCTGCTTCTGCTCCTGAGCCGGCTAAAGCTGTCAAGGTAGGAGTTCAGATTAGGAGAACCAGTAGTAGTACTACCGGCTCATTAATATAAAAAGTCATGGAATTTATTAATATTTTAATCGAGAAGACAAGTACCAAAAGTCTACTCTCTATATATATATATACATCTTATTCGAAACTGAGATTCCATCTACTGCAATTTCTATTTAGGAATTCTGAACTTTGATTTTTTATGTATACGGCAGCGTGAAGGCAACCGTAAAGGCCCAACGAGATCAAGTTCCGAGCAGGAAGGACCCAAGACACCAGACCCTAAGGTGACTTCTTTGGGTTCATTTTTTGTGGCATCAATTGCGTTATTTTCTACTTCTTTACTTTCTTTACCAGAACGTTGAATGTTTTGCCATAAACATGTGTACACAGACATTAAGGAGACTTGCTCAGAATAGGGAGGCAGCAAGGAAAAGCAGGCTAAGAAAAAAGGTTAGTTAGTCTACCTAATTTTTTTTCGATTGTACTACTGAGAATTATCATTCTTCCAGTTTTCCATTACCTACCAATGGAAATTCAACGCATAAAATCATGATGCTTCGTCCCATCCCTACAATTTCATTGTTTCAGGCTTATGTTCAGCAGCTAGAGTCAAGCAGAATTAGGCTTACCCAACTGGAACAAGAACTACAAAGAGCTAGAACTCAAGTGAGTTTCTATAATTGGGTTAAACTCATAATTATGTATACCCCAGTTCTCATTTAACCCATTTCATTAGTTTGACTTAGACCAATTTCGTACCACCAAAGATCATACCCCAGATTTAATTCTTTTTTTCTTTTTCTTTATTTTCCTTTTTTTTTTTTGTGGGTGTGCGTGCGCGTAAAAATTTTGTAGGGTCTATTATTTGGAGGAGGAGGAGGTATTCTAAGTGGTGATCAAGGCCTCCCTGTTGGTATCAGCAATATCATCTCAGCTGGTACATTTAATTTTTGTCCCATTTCATTCATTTTCATATTGTTGGGCCTTGAGGAGCCAAATAATTAAATAATTTTCCCATTTCTTTCGGAAGATGCTGCTGTCTTTGACATGGAGTACGCAAGATGGCAGGAAGAGCACCACCGCCTGACGTGCGAACTCCGGGCGGCAGTGCAAGAGCATCTACCCGAAAACGAGCTCAAGCTCTTTGTGGACAACTGCTTGGCACACTATGATGTCGTGATGAACCTGAAAAGAATGATTGCCAAGACCGACGTGTTTCATATAGTCTCCGGCGTGTGGAAGACTCCAGCCGAGCGATGCTTCATGTGGATGGGAGGTTTCCGCCCATCCGAGCTCATCAAGGTGAATTAACCAATTAACTTATCATTTTCAATTGCATTTCCATTTCGGTTTTTGTTTTTTTTACACGTGCAAGTGACATAATATTTGACAAGAAAATGACGAAAAATCCATGACACGAAAAGCATATGTATCAAACTTAGGTTAGGTCAAGAACTTAGTAATACATTCCTGATGTTAGGTTTTAGTTATTGTTAACTATTAAACAAAATTAGCTCAAGAACTGTATCTATAAATATTGAGTTTTCCTCGAGAGATGTTCGAGTGCATGTGAATGTTGTACATGTGTTGTCCGGGTGTGCATAAATGATGTGAGGATACAATCATTAGAGAATGCACGAGGTATATAGGACATTATGCTTGCATGGTGCAACTTGATAGGTGACGAAGGCATGGAAGGTTGCATATAACACTCAAAAAAAAGATAAAAAGATCAATGTCACCACTGAATGACGATAGGAGGCATCGTGAAGGTTTCCAAGAAAAGGTTGAGTTAGGTGTCTATCCAGGAAAGCCAATTGCTGATATTACAGCTTATGGTTACATAAACACTGAAAGACAGTAAGAGAGAATTGCACGGTTCCCAGGTCTTTATTTCTCTGTCTTTCTCATTGATTGGGTACAATATTCTTGTTTCGGTTCCTCTTGTAGGGAATAAGTAAACAAGAAACCTTTTGGAATTAGAGATAATTGCAAGTTTACAAGGAAAAGGAAGCCACTTACATATCTCACTTCATTATTATTTTTTTTTTAAAGAAAAAAAGGCAACACTAACGAGAAAATAATTATCATCATTTATGATTAACATTACATTTTATAGAGGTTGCATCTTTTTTTTGTGTCTATAGAAGGAGTAGAGTTTGAATCTTAGAACGAGAATAAAAGTCCAGATAATATACTTTGCATTTAATATGGTTGTAATATTGGTTAATTTTATGAAAATGCAGATAATATTGAACCAACTCGAGCCATTAACAGAGCAACAAATCTTGGGTATATGTGGATTGCAACAATCAACACAGGAAGCGGAGGAGGCTCTGTCCCAAGGGCTCGATGCTCTCAATCAATCTCTATCGGACACGATAGCTTCTGACTCATTGAGCTCCCCTCCTAACATGGCTAACTATATGGGACAGATGGCTGTAGCCATGAACAAGCTCTCGACTCTGGAAGGTTTTGTTAGACAGGTACGTACTTTCTCTCGATCTCCTCTGCTCAATTAAATATTTGGCATGCTTTTCTGTTAGGAAGTCGTGGGGTGATTTATCATTGTTTAGTCTGTTGGTAGGGTCCATAAATTAAATTGGGTCCCAGGAACAGCTGTTCCTGTTTTTGGTTGGAAAACCTACTCAACATAGAAACTCTAGGTCTCACCTCAGTGGGGCTGGCTGGCTGTCTTTTGTGCATTTGATTTTGTGCCTGTGCATACAAGTCACGAAATTTTGGGTTACGGAGGTTAAACGCGAGAATTTAATATAAATCTACATCATTGATCATAATTATTAATAATAATTAACTTATTATTTAGTAAAAAAAATATTAATTAATTAAAATTTATAAAAAACTCATTGCACTTCACATGCCTGTGCAATTGTCGTGGGGTTTGTTTGATGCATTTGGTACAATATATGTTTAAGAAAGTAAAAGCCTAGAGGTGACATGTTCATCATCATTCCGGATCTTAAAGACCCGGTCTACACTGCGCCCACTTGCGATTTGGGTCACAGGATTATGGTTACCATCACCAAATCTATACACGTGGAACTCTGTGAGATTGTTGATCCCCACTAACACATATCACATCCAAGGAGATCTGATGAGGTGCCCACGTTCGTCCGATGTCATGGTCGTAACCGTTTGACTTAAAGACAAGATTGTCCATTTCTCCCTAATTCTTTCTTTTTGACCGTTCAAAGACCCCAGCCTTGCTAGTGAGTCTCTAGATCTCGGGTGAGTCGACTCATTAACCACCTAGAACGTTTCCACATTTTGTCGAGTTAACTCACCAGGTTGAGAACCTGTGTGTTCGTAGCAAAACACAGTTGAAGAAAAAAAATAATAAAAAAATCTAGCATTTTTTTTATTAGGTCTCTAATTATCATGGAAAAAGAGAGGTTCTTAGATTTTATGGCCTCATTAATTTTTTTTTTTTTTTACAAGTAATAAATAAACTCTTTGTTTTGTTTTGTTTTGTTTTTTTTTTGGGATAAATCAGTGAATTGTATTCATTCATAGGAAACACAAAAGCACCTCACGATCGCATTTTCTCGAACATATGAACTGAGTTAAAAAGAAAAACCTTGGTCAATTGTAAGGTCATTTCATGTAAATATCGCAAAAGTCAACTCAAGCAATTGTTTGTTTTGTCTTTTAAAGCACTAGTTTGCGTCTAAAGTTTGGCTTTGACAAAATGTGCATAGAAACCAAAAATTCCGATTTAAATTCGGACAATAAGTTTCTGATTTTTCTTAAAAGGGATTGATGTAGTTAAATAAGAAATTAATGAGTGGAATTAATAGCAATTGAATGAAAATGAAAGGTTTGAGAATTTACACACGTCAAAGCCTGCCTTTTGAAGTTTGGGATGAGCGGGGCCCGAGGTGCAATCCTAGGCTTAACCCATGAAAATTACAGCCTCCATTACTGAAAACCAGAAGCTGATAGAAAGTCAAATTAATCAGCACCGTAATCACCAGTGGAAATTAGGGTTGTTTAGTTCACCAATTTTTGATGGCTTCTATTTGAGCTGTGAATTTCTTGATCGAGACATCGCTAGTAATCCAAAAGTGATCGTGATAATTATCACTTGTAGTTATTCCTTTCATTAGAAGGCTCCATGTTAGGTTTTAGTTTCTAATTAACATAATTAAATTCTTGTCTTGTCAAGCTTCTTTTATTTTTTTTTTTTCCATAAAATTGTCATAAATGATCTTCTAGATGTGAGATTTATATGTCTAATCATAATTATTAGTCTAGATGACAAAGTTAGGAGTCAAATCCCTTGCCTCTCAAAACCGCCCACTTTACAGTGGAATTTAATGGAGATGTAAAGCACCTTCTTCTAGTATATTCACACATTTTTTTTGTCACCTAACATCCAACATCTAATCACCATGCATTTCACAAGTTGAAAAAAAAAAAAAATCTATCTCAACATTATATCCCAATAAAGAGTATCGCCAGTTCCAATGTGAATCACTTGCATGTGTTTGGTAAAATCAAACTTCAAGATGCAAGATTTCTTTACTCACACACAAATGTCAGTCTAGTTGACAGGTAGACTTACCTAGGTGGGGCTCACATTTGAATCTTAGAATTATGTCCCAATAAATTCATGAGTTCTATTAAGAAGACACGCAAATCATAAATGAAGTAAATTAAGTATGGTCATGACTATTAGTTATAATTAATTATAATTGTACCACAATTATTCCATTCATTTCTTTTGCATCCTTATTTATTTTTTATGAGTTTAGTTATTACAAATTTCAGTGTGATTAGCTTATGATCAAACTGTAAATGATACAAATAATCTTTCGCAAAGGATAAAACAATACCCCATTTCTTTTGGAAATCATGTTTCTTTACAACTTCCCCGCAGATATTTCTTGAAACCATTTGACAGTCACAACCAACTCTCAAGTGCCACAAAGTCATGAGTGCATAGTCTGCCATTCTTATTAAACAATTAAGAAAAAGTGTTTTATCAATGACAGTATTCCTAACTATAGTCAGGCAACCTCAAATCATGTCCATGGTATAGATTTGTTATCGAAATATGACAATTGTGATTCTTCATTTATGGAATAATGTGTGTGTGTGTTCTCTAACATTACAGGCAGATAACTTGAGGCACCAAACCATTCATCGGCTTCATCAAGTACTCACAATCCGTCAAGCTGCAAGATGTTTGCTAGCCATGGCCGAGTACTTCCATCGTCTCCGATCCCTCAGTTCTCTTTGGTTGGCTCGTCCCCGCCAGGAATAATACAAGCCTAGACCATAACTAAATTAGCCACCTTTCATATCTTTATTTAGCATCTCTTATACCTTTGATTAGCAAGAAAAATATGTGCCCCCCTCTTTGATATTCCCATAGTTACCATATCACACACAGATGTATAGGCAAACATATAATATCAAATTTCCAGCAGTGGAATTATCTTCACCCCGTCAACCTTCTCTCAGTCACACACACACACACACACACACACACATATCTTTCCAAATAGAGAGATTCAAATCACTAATGATTGGGCTGCCATTTTTGACGAGAAACAGAAGAAGAGAAAAAAAAAAAAAAAGGAGATCAAACAATGCGTTGAAACTAGAAGGAAATCTCAAGAAGTCAAGAAGGTTTGTTTGATCTGCTTTTTTTTGGGTTGGTGCCGGTGACAATAGGACAAAAATTATGAGGTTCTAGAGGAAAAGAAACACTCGATGTTGAAGCCCAAGCGTCCACCAGGTCTATGCATGGAGTAACTGCGAAACTAGCTTTAAGCCTTTAACATTTGGGCTTCTGCAAATTTTTATTTGATCATGAGAATTTAGACCTGTCATTAATTAAAATGATGTTTGGAGTGATAGATATCTTCCTCGGTAGGCAAAGTGTGTTTTTAATTTAAATTTGTTCTCAGGGTTGGCATTAAATTTGAGAAACATTTTGTTCTTAATGTTAGAATTAAATGCCTATCATGACATAACCGCATCTAGTATTAAAGGACTGAGTCGATACGAGTGTTATAAGCTGAACAGTCCAAAGAAAACACTGAGATATTTAGCCAGCAATTTCTCTCTCAAGTTACTTGAGAGATTCAAACTCATGACTTCACTGTGATATCAATTATTATGATTAAACATTTGCTATCGCACCAAGAACTTAGAGTTATTAGTTGAGTTGTAGCTTCATTTTCTTAAACGTTTTTAGAGTTATATTTAGCATTAAGGGGTTCCACCTATTACATGTACCATAGGCCAAGCTAATAAACTCATAACCTAAAGAGAATGTTGATGTATTTGGTCAATACTTAATCTTAGAATTATTAAAGTAATTGTTTCTACTTGTAAAATACAATTTTGTGCTTAACTATTGCTTTTGATTAAAGAAAGCCCGATGTAATGTAAGGCTTATCGCTGTGGGAGTAATATTTTACTAACATCTTCAAGCTTTTGCCTGAATGGCCGGCTCAAGCCTCTTAGAACCGTTTTGGGGGCAAAAAGAGGGTTATTGCCCCCAACCTCTTCTCTAGAATTGTAGTGTGGCGTTTCTATATATGGGGGGTTTGTTTTGTAAATAGGAAATATGATAATGAGATCAGAATGGTTGATTCCCTTATAGATAATCAAAACTGAAATGGACTAAAACAATCGTGTGAGGTTCTCAAGGAGACATTTCAATAGTTAAAAGCTTCTAAATCAATGTTAGAACTTTCAAATTTTAATTTTAGAGAGGTGAGATTGATGAGAAAGGAGAAAACAATTCTCATTATGAGACTCATACTCTAGTCGGTTTCTTGATACAAGAAAAAAAAAAGGTGCGTATGCAACAAATGAGAGTTGCGGACATTGCTAAATAAAATGCAAAAACAGATGATATATCATTTCTTCATATTTTGTTGGCAACTGTGAACGCCAGAAATACGCATTTATCCTAATGATTTGCATTACAAGATATGAAGGCATGATGATTTTGATGAATTTTTACCTTACCGATATTTTTTTTAGAGGATCACCCTCCCCCATTGATATAAAATGAATTCAGAGACGATTCGTCTTCTCATCCTATGTCAAATGCATGCATATGCTAGTTGTAGAAAATTCACTACGCTTTTCTTCGAATGATTTCGCGTTTAAATTTTGCTTGAAAAATGTACATCTGAAAATCCTAATTTCATATTCCAAAAGGGTACCGGCAGAGAACTTATCATCATTAATTTTCCACTCAAAGCACAACTTCGCCGTATGAACTTTACACAAATGTTCAATTTTATCTTCAAATTTTACATTTGTTCAGTTGTATCGTGAACTTTCATAATTATAACACATTAGATGTTTCTGCCATACAGGGAGATAAAATAAATTTTATAAATATCTTTTTTCTGGTACATATTTGATGAGTACCTTTTTTCTTGAGAAAGGTACATATGTTATAGCGAATTAAACATTACAAAACTTTAAGATTAGAAGCTTTTTTCGGCACTGGCGGTATAATAATTCTTCTTCTATCGTGAAGCATCCTTTTCTCTCCTCTTTGGCTCTTCAAACTTGACTCCCTTTTTGGTTGAGTTACCATCCATTAGGATCGCAAGACCCTTAATTGTTGATAGTTTACGAGATTTTGAAACGGTGATTTTTTGTTGATGGTGTTTTTGAAATTACAATTTCGTGGAAGCTTACCCTCACTTTGAAGTTAAATTTTCGAAACTGTAAGATAGAAGGCAGAAATTGTACAACACAATTCTATCAGAAAGGATAATATTCATTAAATGAGTAAATTTTGGGAATTAAATGGCAAAAAATCAAATTTATGACTTTTGATATGGTGTGGGTCGAAAGGGGTTAAGCTGGGTCCATGGAGCAATTGGACTGTAAGGTGGTCCAAAATTTAAAATGGATACTTATAATCCTCATTTCATCTGGGTTAGGATTTTTGACCTTTGGGTCAACAAATAATAGGTCGTAACATAATTTGCAAGCTCGGTGCTTAGTCAATGGATAATTGGGCATAACATTATAAATACAGGCCCATCGGCTCCACGATTGAGCCCCTCGGTCTATTGTTTTTCGAAGCGTAACGGGTTATTAATACATCTAGACCTCAATATTTAAGGGACTACAATTAAAAAAAAAAAAAAAAACAGAATTGAGAGATAAGTATACTGGAATACCAACCAAATTTTTTCCCTCCACTTGTTGGTTTTAGCATTTCTTTACTTTTACTTGTTTATTTTGATTTTAACTTTTTTTTTTTTTTCCCTCTAGCAAATCATCTCTTCTCAATGCTCTCTTGATTGCTCCTTGTTCAAGAAATCATGTTCGTGTTTTCTTGATATAATATTTAAAATTTCTAAGATCGGTTTGGGCCGAATTCACTCTTAGTTTTCTCTTTTGATTTTCTTTCTTCTTTTTTTTTTTATTCGATCTACATCGGATGTCCTTTGTATTATTTTCTTGATTTTGGAATTGGAATCACTTTCTTGTCCTCGTTCGATCTCAAAACGTTCTTGCGTTATTTATAGTGCTTTCTGTGACATCAAAGAAGAATTTCTTCGACAAAAGAAAAAAAAAAATGACTTCGCTTCACTGGTTTATTATTTTTGTTGTTTCTCTCTTCCGGATGTTGTCTTGTTGACTGATGAGTCCCAGTATCCATCTATGAAAGGTTAATTTATTCGACTCAACCTAATAAATTAAGTAGGTAACTGAGTGGCCAAAGATTATGAAGGAAAACAATTAAGAACTTTTACCTATATAATTTTTCGTAAACCAAAAAAAAAAAAAAAAGTTAGTAACACTTATTAAAACACATAGTAAATAGATGGTGGAACAAAACTTGATAATGGGATATTATAAACTGAAAAATAATGAAACTACTTTATTTTTTAAAATTTATTTTGTGTCTATCATATACTTTTTGAAATGTTGTTAAGGAGTGATGTACTCTTACTTTAACAGTGCAGTCCACGCTGCTGACACATTATCGATGTATTGCGAAGCCCCTCAAACCGTTGCTAACAGTTGTGGCACAAAGATTATGTCAACCTGATATTTATTATATAATTAGGATCGTTTTACACCAGCATATTACTTGGCGTGGGAACCCCATCAAAAATCATATATTCAATTTTTGACAAAGTCATTTTCATTGACGTTATCCGAAACCAGAGGCCTGGGGAGCACCTCCCGCTCGGTTTTGTTCTTTCTGGTGGAGTCTTATATAAAACGGTCATCCCATAAGGAGACTATGTAGGATCATCTTAAATGAACTTGTATCATCTCTCACAAGTGTGCCTTACGCACGCTCCCTTTTAAAAAAAAAAAAAGAAAAAAAGAAAAAAACAGGGGTACCGCCGATGTGATGTATCAAGCAATGGGGCCTCAAGCCTACGTTATTGACCAGGCAAAGTTTTGCTTAGTCATCGTACACAGCGGCGCCCGCAATTTTAATAATGGTTTCCCATTCCCAAATCGTTCATTCCCTTTTTATTTCCTTTGCTATGTTAAAAAAATAATAATAATTGTGAAAAAAAATTATAACTCAACATATTTGTGAGAAACGAATAAAAATATTGTTATTTTTTATCACTTTTATAATTATTTTATATTTTTTAAATTTATCAAATAAAAGAATTAAAAATATATTTTTTAAAAAAATATTTTACTAAAAATAAAAGAATTCTAAAAAACGAGATATTCACTCAGCCATCCCAAAAGGCGAAAGACCAAACTGATGGCTAGATTTTTATACCACCTAGTTCAGCAAGCAAAGCTTGTCAAAATACAACTGAAACAAGAGAAAATCTTATCGCGGGAAGTGCTCAATCCCACGGAGCGACAATCCAGCAGGACACGGAATGACAGCTGACTAGAAGATCAATTTGCAATTGTACAGCCTAAAAGCATTATCCTTGCACAAATGATAACAAAGCTATGCATGTTTGTCGCTTGTATTTTCTTTGACTTCCTCGTTCAAACTTGTCAAATGTCATGCTTTGAACTAATTAATTATGCAGCTCAGATCAGATCGGATCTTACATCAAACCCAAAAACAACCGAATGAACCCCACATCCTTATAAATACAATACATTGCAAGTCATCAAAAACAGATCCAAAGAGGCATATCACAAGAAACAAGCACCAGAAATGAGAACCCTTTTGCGGATCATCCTGATTTCCACTCTTCTTGCCCTTTCTACCTCAGAGCTCTGCAATCCCCAGGATAAAAAGGTCCTGCTAAAAATAAAAGAGTACTATGGCAATCCTTACCTGCTAGCCTCATGGAAGCCAGAGGCCGACTGCTGTACCAGCTGGTACCAGGTCGAGTGTGACCCCACCGCCAACCGTATAACCTCCCTTTCCATCATCACCGGCGAACTCCCCGGTGAAATCCCTGCCTTGGTGGGTGACTTGCCGTATCTTCAATTTCTTGAGTATCACAAACTGGGTAACATTACAGGCCCTGTGCAGCCTGCCATTGCCAAGCTAAAACACCTCAAGTTTCTCAGGCTTAGCTGGTTAAACCTCTCTGGCTCAGTGCCCAGCTTTCTTAGCCAGCTCAAGAACCTCACATTTTTGGACCTGTCCTTTAATAAACTCTCTGGCTCAATTCCAGGCTCGCTTGCTTCGTTGCAGAATCTGGATGCTATTCACTTGGACAGGAACAGTCTCACTGGGCCGATCCCAGAATCATTTGGTACTTTCCAAGGCCAAGTACCAGACCTCATCCTGTCGCACAACCAACTTTCCGGTAAAATGCCTGCCTCGTTAGGCAAGATGGACTTCACCAGGATTGACCTGTCGCGAAACAAGCTCGAAGGCGATGCTTCCATGTTGTTTGGACCAAACAAAACGACCCAAACTGTGGATCTTTCAAGAAATGTGTTGGAGTTCGATTTGTCCAAGGTGGTGTTTCCGAGCAGCTTGATATCATTGGATATCAATCATAACAAGATCTACGGAAGCATTCCTGTCCAGATGGCTCAGATAGACTTGCAGTTCTTGAATGTGAGTTACAACAGGCTCTGTGGGCAGATTCCAGTAGGTGGTAAGCTGCAGAGCTTCGATTACTCCTCATACTTCCACAATCGATGCTTGTGTGGTGCTCCACTTGATAGCTGCAAGTAAATTAAGCGGTAGCCTAGCTAGCTAGAGAAGCATCATCCAGCCAGCGCATGGATTTGATAAATAAATCCCTAAAAATGTTGTGCGGGGCGCTCGACCAAAAGACATCGAGAGTTAATGTACCTTATTAAATTGCTTATTATGGTACCATTACGGATAAAAAATAAATTTTGATGCTCTGAGAATGGAATCTCTTAAATTCCGGTTATTAAGCAGCTGCTGCCTATGGCAATTTCATAACAGAATAACCCAAAAAAAAAAAAAAACTAAATTGTAAATTCAATTGTAAAAGGACGATTATTCTATTAATACTACCGAAGGGAACTCCAATTTATCTTTTTAACATAGGAGAAAAGTTGGTGGGCAGAGAAAAAGAGCCGAATAAAAGACCAAATGGAGGTGTCCGATGATTGTTAGTGCCAAAAGGGCTTGATGGAAGACAAGCCCTGCTTCTGTTTCTGGCTAGTATTTCTCTGACCAGAATCATGGAAATCAGCCATGCTAGGGAGAGTAAAATGTAACCTTGGGAATCAGACAAGTTTGCAACTTTGCTTTCAATCAAAAGGGTATTACGTAAAGGAAGCAGTTTATTGTCAACAGATGGGACTCTGCATGTATACCTAACAACAATGGCATACGTTTTTTTGGAAGCATTTGGTAATATTATGCAAGTATCTCTAACTTGTGAATATAATATTATGCACTAATATTAACCTTTTTTCGGCAGATTATTCCAATTTAACTAAAACCTCTTGACTCATGGCCCCAACTTTCCTTATTGCTAAAAAAGCTCGGTTTAAGTTCACGAAACTTTTTAATTCAGCAATTCTCATTTCTTTTCTTTCTTAATCCTCCGGATATAAATTTAGAATTTGTGTCATTTTAATGATTTTTTTTTAAAATTTGTGTCTCTAGTAAAAATTGTATTTTGATATCATTCAACTTTTTCGGTTGTCCAATCTTGTTATTTGCTCCGCTAGCAGGTACGAAAGAACCCCATTTTTTTATCTTGTCCTAACTTGTTCTGTTTGCCAATGGTTGTCCTTTTTTTTTTGGTTCAACGTGATTTACATGTTGAGTTAATTGACATAAAAGTGGCCCTTATTTAACGTATGACCCAAATAATGGATGGCTTAACGTGATGGTCTGTTAAGTATAACGGTGGTTTTGGATTAATAGGTTTGAAATCCCTCCACTCTCCCTTCTGACAGATAACCGTTACAGATAGGGAGAATCTCCCTATTTTCAGGGCAACGGCTGCTGGAAAATGGATGAATATATATATATTCATTATGGACATTTTCTGAACTCTCTCAACCATCAGAGAAAAGCTTAAAGAATAGAAAGGGAAGAGTAAGAGAAAAGGTAGGAGGAGAAAAGGTAGGAGGAGAGAAGATAGGAGAAAAAGAAAGGAAAGCGTACAGGGTAGAAAAGAGAAGTTTTCTCATCTCTACTACCGGATATCAGAATAATGGAGAACGGTATGTTGTTCTGATTTCCTATTCCTTTTGGTTTTGTTACAGTTTTATTGCTAGTGTTCGTATCAAGATAACGATCCTGCATGATAGAGACAAGAAAAGTCTAACAATATGGTATCAGAGCCAGGTTAACGAATACTGCAATTTATTTTGATTTTAGTTATTTGCGCCGAATTATTTTTGTTTTGTTTTCTGGCAAACGGAAAAGCGTATGTTCAATGTATTTTCCATATATTATTGTTTGCTATACTTAACGGATGCTGACGGCCGGCGTTGAAAGGGGAAACGTCGGCCATGTAAATTTGCACTGCTGAAACCGCTGGTGTCAAAAAAAAAAAAAAAAAAAGGGAGCCGACCACGAGGACTGTACACCGCCGGAACCCGAACGGTTCTGGGTATGGCGGATCGGCTCCGATGAAGGCTGTGTCTCCGTTGTCAGTGGGAGACCCGAATCGGTCCGGTCTGGTGGGCATGACGGAACAGTCTCCCTGTGAGGCTGATGCTCCGGGTCGGGCGTGGGTCTGGTGGATGGCTGCCGTCGGAGATCCGACCCGAACAGGTTGGTTCACCCACGTTCGCCTGGTCAGAGGCGACGTCCGGGAAGAGCCGACGCACCGGGGTTGGCTGCCGACGGCGACTCCCTTCAGACGGCAGAATGGGGCCTCATTTCCGGGCATGGCCGTGGTCTCTGGTCAGAGGCAGCCTGCAGCAGGTGGTGTTGCCACCGTCGGCTCCGATCGGAGGCAACACGCAGGCAGTGCCTGCAGCAGGTGGTGTTGCCACCGTCGGTCTCCGATCGGAGGCAACACGCAGGCAGCGCCTGCAGCAGGTGGTGTTGCCACCATCGGTCTCCGGTCGGAGGCATTACGCGGGCCGTGCGTGGTCTCTGGTCAGAGGCAGCCTGCAGCAGGTGGTGTTGCCACCGTCGGCTCCGATCGGAGGCAACACGCAGGCAGCGCCTGCAGCAGGTGGTGTTGCCACCGTCGGTTTCTGGTCGGAGGCAGCATGCGGGCTGTCCCGGCAGAGAAAAAAAAAAAAAAGGTTATTAAGTCACGTCAACGTGAATCAAATATTGAAAGCCTGTTGGTTCACCAAAGTGACCTGGCCTGAAAGATTTAATTGTTGATCGTAAATTTTCATTGTTCATTTTGATGCTAATGTTATATACATGAACAATTGTGGTTATTAATTATAAGGTTAGGAGATCATCCAAAGATGGATCATTGCCTATAATTAATGACACTGAAAGGGGATTGATTGATGTACTGAGTAAACATGATTGCATATCCAAAGATAACATTCATGTTAACTCTAGTATGATTGATTAACCTATTAAAGCATATTTAAATTAGCATTATTATTGATTACAGTTATGTATTTGAGGATCACCCAAAGGTGAACTTAAATATATAGTCAAAGTTTATAATGCATGTGTCTGAATCCATTAGAGTTTACTAAAAGCATTAACATGTAAATTTGGATTATGTTTGCAGCTTCTAATTACGTTTTCGCCTTGGGCAATGCAACGATCAAATTCAATGGGCTGAACTATACAGAATGGTCTGAGCATATTCAGTTTCATTTAGGTGTTTTGGGCTTAGACTTAGCAGTCATTTCGGAAGAAAAGCCTGCAGCCATAACTGGGACCAGTACAGAATCTGATAAGTCTTTTCATGAGGCTTGGGTACAGTCCAATAGGCTGAGTTTGAATTTGATGCGAATGACGATGGCTAAAAATGTCAAGCCCTCAATGCCTAAGACGGAAAATGCAAGGGAATTTATGATGAGAATCAAGGAATATTCTCAATCAGACATAGCTGATAAATCCATTGTAGGAACCCTGATGAGTGAGCTGACGACCAAGAAATTTGATTGGTCAGGCCTATTCATGATCATGTGACCAGCATGGCTAATCTAGCAGCAAAGTTGAGAACAATGGGTATGGATGTGAGTGAATCCTTTTTGGTTCAATTCATCATCAACTCACTGCCTCCTGAATTTGGCCAGTTCCAAGTGAACTATAACACTATTAAAGAGAAATGGAACTTTCAGGAAATTAAGGCCATGTTAGTTCAGGAGGAAGGGAGATTAAAGAAGATGAAGGATCACTCCATTCATCTCACTGTTCGTAATGATGCTAGTGGTAGTAAGTTTAAACCACATCACAAAAATAAGAAGAAGGACAAAGCCTCCATAAAAGTCACTGGAGGTCAGATCCAAAAGGATCAGAAGTGCTTCTTCTGCAAAAGGATGGGTTACTTCAAGAAAGATTGCCCAAAAAGAAAGGCTTGGTTCGAAAAGAAAGGTATGTACTGTATATCAGTATGTTTTGAATCAAATATAATTGAAGTGCCCAATAATACTTGGTAGTTAGACTCTGGAGCTACTATTCATGTGTCACATATTATGCAGGGATTCCTTTCAATCCAGCCCATAAACAGGAACTGAGAAGTTTCCTCTATATGGGAAACAGAATGAAGGCACGAATAGAAGGAATTGGGACGTACAGATTGATCTTAGACACCAAGTGTCATCTGGATCTAGAAAAGTGTCTCTATGTTCCTGAATGTGCTAGAAATTTGGTTTCTGTTGCAAAGTTGGATGAATGGGATTTAATCTTAAGATTGAAATGGTGCATTTTCATTGTTTAGACATTCGTACTATTATGGATCTGGTACTTTGATTGATGATTTGTACCGCTTTAATCTTGACGCTATGTATGCTGATTCTCTATTTCTTGTTGAGCATGGTATTGGTAACAAACGTAATGTGCATGATGATTGTTCTGCTTTCTTATGGCATCAAAGATTGGGTCATATATCCAAAGAAAGGATATTGAGGTTGGTGAAAAGTGACATCCTGCCTCAATTGGATTTTACTGATTGGGATGTGTGTGTTGATTGTATAAAAGGGAAACAAACAAGACACACATCGAAGTACCCAGCCATGAGAAGTAATGCGCCTTTAGAATTGATACACACCGATATTTGTGGCCCCTTTGACATTCCTACATGGGGTGGTGAAAAATATTTTATCACATTCATAGATGACTACTCACGGTATTGTTACTTATATCTACTGCATGAAAAGTCCTGGTTAGTAAATACCCTGGAGGTGTTTATTAATGAAGTGGAAAGGCAGTTAGATAGAAAAGTAAAAGTGATTAAGTCAGACAGGGGTGGTGAATATTATGGAAAATTCAATGAAAGTGGACAATGTCCTGGTCCATTTGCAAAATTTCTTGAAAGTCGAGGCATATGTGCACAGTACACAATGCCTGGTACACCACAACAAAATGGTGTAGCGGAAAGGCGGAATCGCACACTTATGGATATGGTTAGGAGCATGTTGAGTAACAGTACTGTACCTTTATCCTTGTGGATGCATGCATTAAGAACTGCAGTATATCTGCTGAACAGGGTTCCCAGTAAGGCTGTCCCTAAAACTCCTTACGAGTTATGGACAGGCAGGAAACCCAGTTTAAGACACCTCCATGTTTGGGGTTGTTCAGCAGAAGTAATGATATATAATCCACATGAAGGAAAGCTTGATGCAAGGACCATTAGTGGTCACTTCATTGGCTATCCTGAAAAGTCTAAAGGATATAGGTTCTATTGCCCTAACCATAGCACAAGAATAGTTGAGTCTGGTAATGCTCAATTCATTGAAAATGGCTGGTTCAGTGGGAGTGGGGAGTCACGAAAGGTGGATATTAGAGAATTACAAAATGAAAAATTCACAGTGAGTACTCCTACTCAAGGTGGTATCCCCACACCCAGTGTTTCTACTCAAATTGTTGTTCCTTTTGTTGCATCACAGTCACGTGACATGCAAGGGCAACAAATTGATACTCGAAACACGCAAAGTGAACGCATAAGAGATGAACCAAGTGACAATGTGCAATGTACAAATGAACAAGTGATACCACAAGAAATGGCATTACGGAGGTCTACAAGACAGAAAAGGCCAGCTGTATCTAATGATTATGTGGTTTACTCACTTGAGCATGAGTCGGAATTGAGTATTGATAAAGATCCAGTCTCATTTCAACAAGCCATGGAATGTAATGATTCTGAAAAGTGGCTCAATGCCATGAAGGAAGAGATGAAATCGATGGATGTAAACCAAGTATGGGAACTAGTAGAGTTACCTAAAGGATCAAAACGAGTTGGCTGTAAGTGGGTCTTCAAGACCAAGCGAAACTCGAAAGGTAATATCGAAAGGTATAAAGCCAGACTGGTTGCCAAAGGTTTCACTCAAAAGGGATGGTATTGACTATAAGGAGACTTTCTCTCCAGTCTCTAAGAAAGACTCCTTAAGAATTATTATGGCTTTGGTGGCTCACAATGATCTAGAGCTTCACCAAATGGATGTAAAGACCGCCTTTTTGAATGGTGACTTAGAAGAGGAAGTATGTATGGACCAACCTGAAGGTTTCACCACCACCGGGCAGGAAAATTTGGTGTGTAAATTAAAGAAATCGATATACGGACTGAAACAGGCTTCCCGACAATGGTATCTTAAGTTCAATGATACCATTACATCATACGGCTTTGTAGAGAACACCGTTGATCGGTGTATCTATATGAAGATTAGTGGGAACAAGTTCATTATATTGGTCCTATATGTTGATGACATTCTTTTGGCCGCTAATGACATGGGTTTGTTACATGATGTTAAGAAATTTCTCTCTGAAACTTTTGAAATGAAAGATATGAATGAGGCATCTTATGTGATTGGAATAGAGATATTCCGTGATAGATCACAAGGATTGTTGGGATTGTCTCAGAAAGGGTATATCAATAAAGTGTTAGAGAGATTTAGAATGGAAAATTGCTCTACAGGAATAGTTCCAATTCAGAAAGGGGACAAGTTCAGAGAACTGCAATGTCCAAAGAATGATTTGGAACGGAAAGCAATGGAATCAATTCCCTATGCCTCACTGGTTGGAAGCCTGATGTATGCGCAAACATGCACTTGGCCAGACATTAGTTTCGCTGTTGGAATGTTAGGCCGATATCAAAGCAATCTTGGAATAGATCATTGGAAAGCCGGAAAGAAAGTACTTAGGTACTTGCAAGGCACCAAAGATTATATGCTTACTTATAAAAGATCAAGTCATCTTGAAATAGTAGGCTACTCGGATTCAGATTATGCTGGATGTGTAGAGTCAAGGAAATCTACATTTGGTTACTTGTTCCTCCTAGCTGGAGGAGCAGTTTCCTGGAAAAGTGGGAAGCAGTCTGTCATTGCTACTTCCACTATGGAGGCTGAATTTATAGCATGCTTTGAGGCTACTATTTATGCATTATGGTTGCGGAATTTTATCTCAAGGCTCAGTTTGGTCGACAGTATAAAAAAGCCGTTGAGAATTTACTATGATAATTCCGCAGCTGTTTTCTTCTCTAAGAATGATAGGTATTCTAAAGGTGCGAAACATATGGATTTGAAATACCTATCTGTTAAAGAAGAAGTGAAAAATCACAGAGTGTTTATTGAGCACATTGGCACTGAGTTGATGATAGCGAACCCGTTAACTAAAGGTTTGCCACCGAAAACATTTACTGGATATGTTGATCGAATGGGCATATTGGACAGGTCCTCATTCTCTTGAAAGTCAATATTTTGTACTGCTCATATCATTGAGACACTCTTAAATTCAATTAAGGTCATGGTTTTGCTTGTGCTTTGTTGTCTCTGTTTAGTTGTATACAGTTATAGTTTTTGAGATAACTAATGACATATATGGACATGACAATTTAAAGTTTCAATGTTTCTCAGTAAGGTTATTCTGAATTATCATGATTATGTGATACATGGAAGGAATCATGTCACTGAAAGATATGTGACCGCCATGATCCAATCGTTTTAATTCAATCAAGTATTGTGATTTGATAATCTTTAAGGATTGTGCACACTTGTTTGTTGTTGATTCATCAAATCATAACAAGGACCAAGTGGGAGATTGTTGAGTTAATTGACATAAAAGTGGCCCTTGTTTAACGTATGACCCAAATAATGGATGGCTTAACGTGATGGTCTGTTAAGCATAACGGTGGTTTTGGGTTAATGGGTTTGAAATCCCTCCGCTCTCCCTTCTGACAGATAACCGTTACGGATAGGGAGAATCTCCCTATTTTCAGGGCAACAGCTGCTGGAAAATGGATGAATATATATATATTCATTATGGACATTTTCTGAACTCTCTCAACCATCAGAGAAAAGTGTAAAGAATAGAAAGGGAAGAGTAGGAGAAAAGATAGGAGGAGAAAAGGTAGGAGGAGAGAAGATAGGAGAAAAAGAAAGGAAAGCGTACAGGACAGAAAAGAGAAGTTTTCTCATCTCTACTACCGGATATCAGAATAATAGAAAACGGTATGTTATTCTGATTTCCTATTCCTTTTGGTTTTGTTACAGTTTTATTATTAGTGTTCGTATTAAGATAACGATCCTATATGATAAAGACAAGAAAAGTCTAACATTACATTCATCGGAAAATTGATTAGGATTTATGATCCACTTATCTTATTGTTCAAGTTTATAAAACACTAGCATTTGTCCGTTCGCGTCTGGGCAGGCAGAAGCGACGAGTGACATGGTCTCCTTGACATCTAAGTTGTTAATGAAACGTCGCAAACGCAAACAACGCAGGGAGGAATCCAAATCCCAATTTTGATGGTCAGGCAGAATTAATTAATTAAAGACCATCAAAGTGGATCGATATTTGATACAAGTCTTCACATAGAATTTGATCACATTATGTTTTTTTTTTTTTTTAAATAGATAGAAAATTTTAAGAAATAATATAAAAGTAAAAGAATTATGTGAGTCAATTATATTTCAACTTATCTTATAAATAAATAAAATTAGATAATTAAACACTTTATTATCGTATTGTTCAAGTTTATAAAACATTGGCATTGGTCCTTTGGGATCGTGGCCGGCCAGGCCAAAGCGGGGAGTGACATGTTCTCCTTGACGTCTAAGTTGTTAATGAGACTTCGCAACCGAAAATAACACTCTGAGGAATCCATACCCAAATTCCAAACTCAGGCAGCATTAATTAATTAATTAAAGACCGTCAAAAGTGGATAGATATTTAATATAAGTCTTCACATAGAATTTGATCAAATTATTTTAAGTGAAAAGTAAGATAATAAGATTTAGAGAGTAATATAAAAACAAAAAATATGTAAAAAAAAACTTATATTTTATTTTATTCTATAAATAAAAAAATTAAATATAAAAAAATTATTTTATTATCTAATTATTTTCATTATATATAGTGTTACTCTTACTTTTATTCTGTTGTGTTGAGAACAATATGGGCTAGTGGATCGAGTGGAGATATCCAACCCAATAGATCAACATACATTAGCCCAAAAGATCGAGCTGGAAAATGGTGAGTGAGATTGGTGTACTTTTATACCTCATTGATTAAAATGCAATTTTTAGGGATCAAACCACCGTATGAGACGATTCCTCATGAATCTTTTAAGTCTGGACGTGCGTAATGTCTCTGGCCAGACCGCAAAGATGCACTTAATACGTGTGGTGGCTGGTGCGCGTAATCAACATTTAATATAATTCGAACATAATGCCAAAAAGAAAGAAAAAGGTTAAACTGCATCAAAAAAAAGGAGGTGGGGTAACTTCAGACTATCCAATTGGTTGTATTATAGAACGAAATACATTAAGTGTAAGTGCTACATATAATTTACTCTTCATTATTTTGGACCATTTCTCATTCCTATGCCCAACGGTATTATTTTGAGGAATGAATTGTAGAAAACCGATGAACCTGATTGCTAGACGAAGCACCTCTTCTTAGTTAGAAGCGACAGATGTTGACATAAGTTGAATAATTCTATTTAACTGGAAATTTAATCCGCGTTTATTAAAAATTATTGATCTATAATTCAAAACACTTGAAACAAGTAATGACTCAAAATTCAATTAATCCAAAAACACCTAAAATAGAAATAATTTGCAATTCAAATAATATGAGACCAAAATTCAAAAGATATAAAAATTATTTTTTCTGAAATATAATGTAAATTTAATTTATTTAATATTTAATAACTTCGAAATTTGATATACTCGATATTTAATGTACCAAAACCTGATGAGTTTGAAATTCAAATAATCTAATATATGAAATAAAAGGATTAAAATCCAACCTACACGCCTAGTTGATACCTCTAACTTTGCCCACGATTTTTTTTTTTTTTTCACAAAACAACATCCAAGTCTAATTAAAAACAAAAATTAAACGTAAAGTAAAAGGAAAAGACAAGATATATATATATTTCTTTAACCTCAATCAATCTTGGGTTTCTTCTTCTTGTTTTTTTTTTTTTTTTTTTAATTTGCCTCGATTCAAGAAAAGAAACAATAACAATACTTATATAGCAGCGGAATCACAGGAAGAAGAAGATGCCAAAGTTGGTGACTTAACAAGCATAGCTAACCAATGACCCGTATAAGTTGCCAATCCCTCCATTTTCTAAATAGCAAGTCACGTTCCATTGCAGATAACAAGAAGTCAAGGCCGATTACAAGTCAAATAACACAGAGAAATGTGACACTGGATACAGGATTGTTTTGTCTTCTACCCCAAAAGTCACGCCAATCACAGCAATACATTTGTGGGGGTGGTATTAAGATAATCCAAGTTTAGCATTGAGGCATTAGCAATTGTCGTGGTTTGTTCATGAGCCTGTGTTGTTTTCATATTTATTTTGCGTACATGGCCGGTTCATGGTTGAATGTGAAACATAGTTTTATTTGTTCAAGAAGAAAGTGGGGTTGAAGGTTTCTGCTGGCCTTCCTTGATTTTGTGCATGATCTTATCTGTTACAAAGAAAATTATATTAGTAGTTGCGTGTATAAGCAAATATCGAGGCTTGCCTGGCAGAAAGGAGCAGGATACTGGGGAGTCGAGAATCATATTTCTCAATATCCACCACGTTATAAAGAAACAAGATTTTGGCAATCTTTGTGTTTGAGCTTGAATAATGGCTACAATTATTCACAGCCAATACTATTTCTTCTTGTTCCTTGTGTGGTTGATTTCTTGTGTTCTCATCCTTTTTAAGAGCCATAGCAAAACTGGCATACCTGCTTTGATTCTGCAAAACCAAACATTGTTCACAAGGCACCTTTTGTTCTCTTGTTAAGAAGCTCATTTAGTACTGCAACTAGGCCAAGGCACGGTTGACCCTCCGATTCGCTTCAGGCATCTAGCAGAACGGATGACCAATCTCAAATATGGACAGCAAGCATCAGAAAAGTAGCAGCAGTGTAATTTTCTTTTGCTTTCAGACGTTCATCTCTGTTTCCTTCCTTTGTAAGTGCCATACGCAGTTGAAAACTCACAATCACTTGGATTTTTGAATCTGGGTTGATCACAAGAATCTCATAACCAATTAGTTCAAATCTCAACCAATTCACAGGCATCCATTAGTTTTTGTCAGTCAAAGCGTGTTCAAGGACCTGTGTTCGTTCTCCTGTTACTTCCAAACTCTGGCCACTGAGGAGGAGGATGCTTGAACCAAAAGATGAAGCTATCAAGGTGCAAACAACATTTTCCCCCCTCTATTGCTTTGCTTTGTCTTCCATCGTTTTCAAGTTCATGCCAAATGTTTTATGGTTGCTTTCCGAGAAATTAGAATGCTAGGAAACAATCAGGCTAACAATTCCTGAACTGTTCTTAAGGCTTCAGTGTCCACTGTAGTAAAAATGATTTTTTTTTTTTTCTTCCTTTTTTCGCGTTTGAGGCTACAACTGGGAATCAAACTGGTTCTCACATGTCTTGAGGGGCAACAACCCTCGGTTCCATTGAACCAAAGGCCTATTGGCAGCAAACTTGAAATTGAATAATGATAAGCCCGTGAAATAATGGAAAGAAAATAATGAAAATAAAGAGACAATATATTAATTTGTTCAAAGAGTTTGAGTAAATTGAAAGTTCTTAATTGATTGTTTGAATTAAAAAAAAAAAAAAAAAACATGCGACGCTATATATTTAGAGATAGAGGAGTCTTATACAACCAAAGAAAAAAAAAGAAAAAACTCTCAATATGATTCTATAAATTATTCATATCAAAATATGAAAAATATCGAAAATCAAATATTAAATAACATGTTTGATGATAATCCACTGGCTAGGGAATTGCATCATGGGAGAAATAATTGTTTAAATATTTAAACTCGGCGTTGGCATTTCTACTTGAAAATCCAATGCTCTAGAAAATATACTTTTGTGCATATGTTTATTTTAGGAGCTCACATCATAAATAAAACTGTGGTAATCCTCATTCTTATCGTCTCAAGATCAATACACATAAGTCAACATTTTAACTGGAACGTCCATTTATCCTATCATCCAACAACATCAACACTCACTTCCTAAAATATTATACGTGAACTTGTTTAAAAATGGAGCTAAAGAAACAATATTCCATAAAAACAGTAACAGACTCTTATGTCGGAATTAGGATGACATGCAGCAGCCACCTTTGTTTCCCGAATTCTGCTCTTGGCCAGGGACTATAATACTAGTTCCCTTGAGAAGGCCTGAGCTCCCGCTGGCATCCATCTCATTATTTGCAGCAAGAGATTTCTTGCTGATTATCCTGTATATCTCCGATAGCACGGTCAAGAATGCAGTTTCAACGTTGGTGGCCTCAAGTGCCGATGTCTCCATGAAGAAGAGGTTCTCTCTCTGAGCAAACTCCTGGGCGTCTTCTTGAGGCACTGCTCGAAGACTCCCCAGGTCACATTTGTTGCCAATTAGCATGATGACGATGTTCTTATCAGCATGCCCCCTCAGTTCCTCCAGCCACCTTGCCATGTGGTCAAATGACTGACGCTTAGTCATGTCATAGACTAACATTGCACCTACCGCTCCCCGGTAGTATGCACTTGTCACTGCCCTGTACCTGAGAAAAGAAAACAGAAAATGTGTGCGGGGAATGAGAAGCCAAAACTAAAAACACTTTGTCCGGACAGCCAAGGTTTAGTAACAGGAAGTTGCACATAATTAGAAACCTCTTGATGCCAGGGTTAGCACTTAGCAGCAGATCTCATTTTGTTGCTCAACAATGAAATATGGCCAAAATATATAAAATCTAATTTTCTTAGAAAGACTTATCAGTGACTCAACAAGAAATCAATCCGCTTGAGCTGTTTTGGAAGTGAAACACAATTTTCAAGAATGTCATTTGCTGCATCTTCAATTGTAATATTGAGAACACTGAGGATCAAATGTTCCCCTTAGTTCCATTTGTCACAGAGAGTTTTGATAATGGGGCTTCAGTTTTGATTCAGATTAACAAAGAGAGAGTTTCACAATATGTTAGAAATAGGTACGTGAACATCTGCCTTGAAAGAAAATCGTCATAGTACTATACAAGGGGAACAATGATATTAACTAATTGCAACTTTCCTACCCTGTCTTCAAGAAGAAGAGCTTTCAAAGCAACAATAGATTTTGTAATGAGGCATCTTATTAGCATTTCTTGTGGAAGAAATCTCTGTAAGAAGCATAAGCTAAAATGATACGGAGCAAACATTTAATGAACATAGTGTTCAATGATGACTTCCAATCGTGGCAACAGACTTCATCAAGAAAATTGAACAATTGTTGGATACCTAGTAGGACACCAAAAGAATAAAGAGCAGAGGTTGGTCCATGATGTTCTGATAGACAGCTAGAAATGGCCCATATAGCAGAAAAATAAGGAAGTATTTGGCGCGTGAAGGTTCCAAACACAGAAGGAGATCCTAAGGAATAAATCAAAGAGGTGGCTGAATTCTTACATTTCAAGAAAATTGTCCATTGTGCTTTGGATTAAACAAAATGGTTTACCTTGTAACAAGCCAGGCGACCAAAGAAAAACCTAAAGTGTTTAGCATCAGTTGTAACCCCCATACAACGTCTGAATAATATGTTTCTGTCTCATTCACATAAAACGAATGCAAATTAACCATACATTCAGGCGAATGATAGGAGGATACATGCCATGCAGAACAGCAAAGATCTTAACAGAAATCAGAATGATGAGACCACCATCCTGCAAATAGATCAGCTTCCCTCACTAGGCAGAATTGTGGACTCACAGGGGATATAAACTTGGGAGACAGCCAGAACAACTTAGTGAAACAAAAGGAACTACTTTCGTGGAGACAACATCAGATTCCGGAATGCAAAGAGAAAAGCTCTAAATCCTGTTATGAAAAATAAAAAATTAGGTGTTCCTATTGGATCATATGAGAAACCAAGGCTATCGGGATACTGCAAAATATTAAAATTAATTTAAAGGTTATTGGTACTCTGCATTTTGATTCATTTGTCCTGGATAGAGCAAACTAATTCCATCAACTTCACTTTCATTTTCTATCTCGTTCCAAATCTGCAAGAGGAAATTCTACATTCTTCCACGCTATTCCACTTCTTTCCTCCCCAGGTAAAATAAAGACAAAAGGATAATCAACCATATTCTCATTTTTCCCACCAATTACTAAGCAACTACTTGCTTTGTTTATTCACAGGAACAAATGTTAAGATTACCAGCCATTCTGTATGCTAAATCGTTATTCCCCAATCCAATGCTCATGATCATGATGGGTATTACAAAAATTCAAATATAAAAAGAGGGCACAAGAGAAAGGAGAGAGTGAAAATTCAAACCTTTCCTGGCCAGCGGTGTCCCAAATCTGCGCTTTAACCGTCTTGTGATCAAGAGAGAGCGTTTTGGTTTGGAATTCGACCCCAATAGTCGCCTTAGAATCAACACTGAATTCATTCCTTGAGAACCGCGCCAGCAGCTGAGATTTCCCCACAGCAGAATCTCCAATCAAAACAATCTTGAAAACATAATCAATCTTTTGGCTGAAATCTACATAATTCGACATTCTGTCCGCGAAATGAAATCCCCACCACCAAAAATATTCTCCCCCAACTTCAAATCCGCAGATCTTAACATAGAAAATGCAGAGATTGCTTCAAGATCTAAAATTTTTGGATCTTGTATTGGTCATGCTTTGTCATGCATGAGAGAGGCTTATAAATAACAGAAATTTTGATTTCAAAAGGAAAACAGGACATGGGTTGGCCTCAGGAAACAATGAAAGAGAAATTGGAGAGTAGGGTTAGTTAGGGTTAGGGTTGGGGTTCAAAGAAGAAAGAGATTGAGAAATTTTTGGGCATGGCGATGGCGGTGAGCTTCTGCTTCTCTGCTTCTGCTTTTTGGAAGGTTTGTTTTTGCCAGGGTGCTCCAGGTGTTCTGAGGTGGAAAATAGAAGAGAGAAAAAGAGGGAAGGAGGGAAGAGACCAACGGCCAACGCGAGGCCCACTAACGGTTTCTTATGGTAAAAAGTTTGGGTGCACCCCGGGTACACCATAAACTTCTCCTTTGCGGGAGGATCTGGCCCGTTCGTTAACACTTTTTTTTTTTTTTCTTTAATTGATTACTTTCGATTAATTTAGCCCATCGGGTAGGACATACACCCCATTTATTATTATTATTATTTTGTTGTGATGAGTGAAAAAAGAGATCAATAACTTAGGAGAGACAATAGACAAGAGTCAATAGTAAGCGTTATTGATTTTTTTTTTTTAACTATTTAAGATTATATCAAGGGCATTGAGGATATATTTTAAAGAGGGAGACTATATAATAATGTCCTAATAGATTTGCATTGGGCATGTATTACGTGTCATCTCTTGGTGAGAAGGTAGTCGAGATAGGATGTGTACAAGGAGAAGAGGGGCACAAGTTTTTCTAGCAAAAGTTCAAAAAAAAAAAGTACTTTGAATACTCATCTTCCTTATTTCAAAAAATGAATTATACTTTTTTAATTTATGTACCTATGTGAGAATTTTGAGTTTACAATGTTTCTGGGTTAGGAAATCTGAATACCATTAGCCCATGTGATTTTGTCTAGCTTATGCTCCTTATAAAAATTTACCCATTGAGATCATATAACAAAACATATATATATATATTACACTTAGCATCACAAGAAGAGATGCGTGATTGTACATTAATGATATATATTTAATATGACGTTGCAATATAATTTTTTTATCTTTTAAAAATAATATATAAAGAGCTAGGGCCTTTGTTGACAATCTCTTAGCAAAGTAATTAATAATTTAACATAAAAATGTTGCGTCGGCGTAGATTATTTTTTAATTTCTTGAGGATTAAAAATTCATGACTCCGGATGTTCCCTCCCTCGTCATCCCTTTTATTATTATTATTATTATTATTATTATTATTATTTTGCTTTATCAGAATGACTTACATGCATATCTATGTTTTTTTGGGGGGGGGGCGGGGGGGGGGGGGGGGGGGGGGGGGGAGGAGGTACTAAGGGCTAGCTGCCTTCTTGCGAATAAAAATGAAGGCCTATATATCGGTGGCAAAATTAATTAAGAAAAGCAGGAAATATTAGAGATTCTAATATGTTATCCGACAAAGCCTTCCTCGTATGTTGATGCTCCAGGCCCGTGGCTAGCGATGTTTGCTTCTTAACTTGGATCGGTTTAATAAATATATTCAAACTAAATTATTAGTAGCATTTAAAAAATTTTTAAAACTATAATTAAATCAGTGTAAAAATGAAATTAATCAAGTTTACTAATTTGAACTATGTTTATAGGAAAAAAATAAATGTTCAAATGTTTGAATAGTAAAAATATGGCATAAACAACATAAATAAAATTTTATTTTAAGTAAATTATCTGTAAAAATTAACTAAATTTAGTCAAAAATATAAATAAATTAAAATCATGGATTTAATAAAAATAGTTATATATATTTTTAAGTGATTTATGCCTTTATAAGTTATAAATTTGAATTTCAATATCATTCGACAAAATTCGGCTTTGATAGTTTTGGGGTTTTTAAAATCCCAACCCAATCATTAAATATAATTTGCTTAAATTATAAATCATAATTAATTTTAATTTTACAATTTTGGTGATTTCGATTTAATTTTGGTCGAAGTTAACCAAATTGAACGGATTAAACGATTTGTTGTACATCCTTAGTAGTCGTTTTGGATATAACAAATAGCCGAGGGCAAGTGATTCTGAAATAGAGATTTATCGAGTTGATGTATAGTTGACGGTTAAAATAGTCCGCAAACGGTCCCCAAAGATTCAAATATACGAAGTTTTACTGCCACGGTCAAACACCGTACTGCTTTGATTTTTAATCAACAATTTTCACAAGGACAAGAGTTCAAAAGAAGAAAAAAAAATAAAAATAAAAAGAACAAAATGCTTGGGCTTTGGAAAATAAATAAGGTTGTATTTGGGATCATATCTATGATCTAAAAATTAGTAAAATATGGTTTTATTAGTATTTAATAAATTTTAAAATTTGTGATCAGTAGTCATGTGTTAACTATATAAAAAAAGATATTTTTGTAATTCTTTATATTTTAATAATTTATTATATTTTTTTTTCAAATACAAAAATTTACTACCAAATAATCAATTACTTTGTTAATACTAATTATTGAAATTATAAATTTACCAACCACAACATCAAAAGTCAATTAAACTGACCCTAACTTAAAGCAGCAACATCGATCTCTGGTGTGGATCGCACAAATAAATAATATTAGATATTCCCATAGGTAGGACCAATGATGTGGCTTCCATTGGAATTTCAAAATCAGCACACGGAAGGATTCCCAGAGTGCTCTTGCAATTTTATGGTGTCGTTTGAACATATATAGAAAGTGGAGAAAGTTCCTTTGAATGGGAAAAATGACAAGGACACGGCACATAGAAAGATGGCCGCCATTGGATTTTTGTTGTATTTCAACTTAGCAGACTAGAAATGCATATCTTCAGAGAGCTACTGCCTTTGTTTGGACAATTTAGGAATGAATACAAGGTCGATTCTATTCAAGCATTAATTATAAGTTGCATGTGAGGAGGAACTACTGCGTTACATTTCAGGAACAAGAACGCCTACATTACAAAACATCCCTATCTCCTTATTGAATGTACTGTACTGTAACCTGAAACCTTTGTTGTGAGCTTCAGGATCTGAAATTTTCTGGTGGAAATTCTGCCAACTCGACAACTACTGTAACAATAGAGAAAGTGAGTACTACTTCCTGATCATTCCATAGAGAAGAGAAACAAAAGCATAGGTTTTTTCTTTTATTTCCTGTACAGGAGCATATGTCAAGCAATTTGGTTTTGCGCCAGCTCCTGGTAACTCGGACACTTGCAGTTTGCCCGCTTATCGCTCAGGTTCTGCCATAAAAAAAGCACAGGTGAATTGAAGATGAAAAAGTTGTGAGGAATGATTGCAAGAGTTGGTTAGTTCTCTCCTCCACTAATACCTTGTATTGCTTCTGAAGGTCTTTGATGTACTCAACCGCCAAATCTAACATGTCTGCTGTGTTTGTTTGCTGCCAAGAAGAAGGAAGAAAAATAAACATGAAGATCTCTTCAGGAAAATAATCTGCAGAATAGTATATTTATGGAGGGTTTTTACCTTGTCCATGTTGGGGACAAGCTCTTGTAGTTTCCTCATTCTTTCACTGATCCGGGTTCTTCTCATCTGAAATTGTTAATAATACGTTATGATCTTCCTATGGTCTTGAGTTCAAAACATCAACTAATATCGGAGAAAGAAATTTTATGATGAAATTTTGAAGATTTTCTCTGGCTGAATGCCTGCCATCACTTGTCACCAAGTTATCATAAAATGATCGTTGCTTCATCCGTAGATAATAGTTTTGAAGTTATGCAAGTAAATAAGGGCGACATAGCTGGATCAAACTTACTCTTTCCGCAATACTTCGAGGATGAGTTGCGCAACCACGCTTTGCTCTAATTTTACAAGGAACAGAATCTTGGAAATTGAGGAATTTTTCTGCAGCAGGCATCTCTGCTGAAGTCTTTGGTAAGCTAATGTGGTGGGACAGCAATGGTACATGATTTCCAGGCTCTCCAGTCTAATTTGAACAGATTAGTTGTTTAAACACACAATGAATGTGCAGAGCTTTACTCTCAATAAACAAAGTAAATACCTGAGAGTTTGGAAATGGCTTTCCGCTACCGTTTTGATTCCTTTTCATGCCACTGAAACTATCTACAACATGTGAATCACTCCAAGAACTATATGAAGATCCCAGGCCGCCATAAAATCGATTATCGCCATTGTTGTTTCCAGCCCTTCCAGTGTCAGGGCTTCTAGCCCCGATGCTTTCACTCCCAATTTCAGAAATCTTTGATAGCATGCCTAAGGAAGAAGGTACTCTTGGGGAGAAGCTTAGTTGGCTTTTCAATCTGGGACTTCCTTCTCCATTACTGCCATTGCTGGCTGTGCAGTTTCCCAAAGCTTTCCTTGTGGCATAGCCTGCAATTTGCTGAGAGAAGTTCAATGATTTCTTCCATCTTCTAATCATTATAAAGCTTGTTTCCTTGAAATATATCTCTCCATTTAAGAAAATCTCAAATTATATGTTATAAAGAATGGGAAATCCAAGCATGCCTATTTGTTGCATATCAAATGGATGTCGAAAAGGGAATGATGTAAGAATTACCTAAACCGTGCCAAATCCAGAATAAATTTTCTTCTTTTCTCAAAGAAAAAGATATTTGCAACCATTAGTCAAGCCAAAAAAAGGTTCTTAAACCGGAAACTTTACCAACATTACTACTCAAAGTAATCACTAATGTTCAACCCATGATTGAAGTCCACTCCCATCATTGCATCAATAGAAAAGTCTTTCATAAATTCAACCTTGGTGCTAATTGTAGAAAAAAGCATAAAATTCTCCTTACTTTTGCACCCATTCTACTAGAGTTTCGGATCCTTGAGCCAAGTGTTCTAGTAGAACCCGAAAAAAAAAAAAAAAAAAACAATTCTAGTAATATCCCAATTCATTTTTTTAAAAGAAAACAACACAAAACTTACAACCATACAAGTATACACAGAATACGGAGAGAAGAGGAAAAATTGCTCAATGGCATTCATTCAGAGATGAGAACAAGAAAAATACCATTTTGAATGTTGAGGTTCCCAAAGGGTCCAGCATGGGAGCTATTCTGCCTGGCAATACTTGAGCTAACCCCTTTCACATCTTCATGGTGGCTCGCCGCCATTGAACCGACCAAACCAAATGAGCCCTCCATGGCTGACGAGCTCGTAGCTGAATTCTGCCTTGGATAATTCAGAAGCAAGGCCGAGTAACTCTGCGGTGAATTCACGTAATTAGCAGCTGCTGCTTCTCTACCTCTTGCTGCGGATTTACTCTCAAACTCCTCGAAATTCAGAACAGAATCAATGCTGACTCCATTATCGTTGAAATTTGTGAAATGTGAGCTTGGGGCTGAGCGAAACCGCAATAAACCAGAACTGTGTTGATCGTTCGGGTGTTGAAAATTGTGACTACCGCTCGAATCCATGATTATAGGCCAAGAACATCTCTGTTCTTCACACCGCCTCTCTTTGTATCTTCTGTAAAACTGTACGCTTACTTTAAGAGATTTAATACCAGAGAACCATTCCACATACCTTAATACTCCTGGAAAAAATTCCGAGAATATTTTTGCTATCTCTTTCTCGAGAAAATCTTTTCCTGCTTATTTTTAAAGCAAAACAAGATAAGATCTTGAAGAGTAAGCAACCAAGTAAGGGAAGAAGAAAATATATATATATAGAAAAAAGTTCAAGGCCTTTTAAGGGTCAACAAGCACATATAGCTTAAAGAGAAACAGAGAGCCCAGCTAGAGGATTGTCCATCCAAAACCGTTAATAAATGGAATATCAAAGCTTTTAAACTGTACAGAGATTGACACAGGGTTGAAAAGGAAGGTGATTTAGTGAAAGCAGACTAGAGGACAAATAAGAGCCTCAGATTTGCTTTTCAAAGCACCGAAAGCCAAGAAGATCTTGGGCTCATGGGATGAGTTTGAGGCGCAGAAAGAGAGAGAGAGAGAGAGAGAGAGAGAGAGAGAGAGAGAGAGAGAGCGATGTGTTGGTGATCGCTGGCAAAGAGAAGAGGCAGGAAGAGAGAAGGAGGCCAAATGATTTTTTATATTTTCTTTCTTCTTTTTGGGTACAAAACCGCAAGCTTTTGAAGCCAATGTCAAAAGTACAGAGTATACCCAAAAAAAAACAAAAAATACAAAATGTCAAAAGTACAGAAGGGAATCCAACTGGGCTGGGTCTCCCCATCTTTGTTTGCGTCCTTTTTTTTTTTTAACTTGCTTTACCCAAACGCCCTGTTAACTTCAAATTTTCTTCAGTAAGGATTAAGGGGAGGAAATTGTCACTGGAACGGCAGGAGCTTGAGGACAACTCTGGGCTGATTCCAGGATAAAAATAAGAGGTGTTTTATTTTTCATTAAAACGAGTCAAAAACTAACAAGAGATCAATCAAAATAAGAAATCAATTACATTTAATTTCCTAATATCTTATATTTATATATTACTCAATAAATTTTATTAAATAATAGTACTTTAAATTTAATACTTTTTACTTCGACTTTGAATTTGAGGCTTTGAAAATATATTTTAAGGTTTGATTATGTATTAATACAATATAAGGTATATTAAAAAAAATATATGTATATATATATATATTCAACGACTTATATTTTTTTTTTCCGTCGAATTCCATAAATTACATCACGTCATACCCACAACATTGCTCTTATCTCTTCATCAATTATCACATGTAATATTAATTATTTATAAATCTCATTTTTTTAATGCATAGTTTATATTATTATTAATCTAACTCATACAATTTTTAATAATTCGTATATAAATCATAAAATTATAAAAAAGTGACCAAAGTATTAAATTTAACAATATAAACTCATCATATAAATAATAAATAATAAATAATCTCGACTCTAAAAAAATAATAATAATAATCAATTACATAAACTAAAGGTTAAATTACATCTAAATCCTAAATCCTAACTTATCCTTCTTTGTAGGTTTTCCTCATGTGGCGTTAATCAGCTTGCGGCCTCAAGCAAACCAGTGTGCTTTTCATTTGTTGTCCTCTTTTCGTTGTACTAAGAAAATAGAGGAAAGAAAAAGGTGAGAACCGCACCCCACGATTCAATATGAACAGCATACGAAAGATGTAGAAGACGCAATATTCCATACCGTGTAGGAATCTACCAAGATGAATAGTGACTTGGAATCAAATTTTAGACTATTCTATCCCTAACTCAAGGGCTGCGTTTAACACATGAATCGATTCGAAAGAAATCTACTTTTACATTTGATGTTGCTTCATTTTTTTTCAGTGCCCGGTTCAAGAAATTTTGACGCGAAACAAACAAGAGTAAGGTGGTTTTATCCTTATTATCTACTAAATATTCATAATTTTTATTGTTAATCGTGATTATAAATTAAATAATTAATTACATATTGAAGTTGAGGTATGTACGATACTTATACAATCTCAAAATACAAAGTTGTTACATTGTTGGCGTCATCGCCCTATAAACAAATAACATTTGTGTATCGAGAGCATTTTACATATCATTTCAATGATTTGGATTGAAAATTTCAACCCAACCAATTGATGGTATTAATCACCAAGGCAAATGTAAGCAATAGGTAGGCCAATCGATTACAATTACAACGCAAAACGGCAAAAAGTCATCTCTATCAACTGATGACTTCCTCAAAAATAGTAATAAAAATAACGTAAATACTTGTGGCAATGCATTTCCATGAAACTATTTTTTTTTTTTTTTTCCAATGAATGAAAAACAAAATAGAAAATAAAATTAAGCCAAAAAAATTTCGTTATCTCAAAATTTCGAGAAGGGTGCGAGAAGAATAATGCTGACAGCGTCAAATCTTGGGCATTGCGTACACTCTTTAGGATAAGGCATCCAAGGCATATAAATTTAAATCAAAATAATAACAACATACAAAATTATTATCAAACTCTTATATTATATATTTATATATAATGAATCTATTATATGTATGAAGATTTATTTTTCATATATATTTAAATTTTTATTATTAATTATAATTATATATTAAATAATTATAAATAATAATTAAGAATTATTATATTATTATTAGGGCATCCGCATATGTAATTATGTATGTTAGATAGGCGGGTAAGGCAAGCAAACATCGGGGAAGAAGATGATCAAGAAGAGCAAAGCGTAGCGTTGTACAGTAATAGTAATATTTATTGGGATATTTAAATAATCACGCAAAGACATCTAAACAATTTGTTTGTTTTTAAAATTTATTTATTTATAATATATATATATATATATATATATATATATATATAATTAATATCTTTTGTAGTTATCGTTATCTTCGTGCAGGACTTCAATTATTATTATTATTTTATTTTTAATAAGAAGGAATTGGACAGTTAGCGGCTTGATTGACGTCACCGTAGGCATCAGATTCATCAAATTCAATTCCATGGGCGATGGGCCGCATCTGGTTCCTATCCGTCCTTTTCACATTTCCCTCTTTGGACAGAGGGACGATTAAACTAGGAAAGAGAGCGCCGTCTTTTTCTTCCGTTTCTGCCATTGCTTTTACCTTATTTACCAAGTTGCCACCAAATTATGAAGTTTGGAATTTACTTCAGCACATTGCACTCTTCCCATGTTCGTTGTTATGAGATGACCCCCCCCCCCGCCGGCGGCCCGCCCCCCCGGGGCAGCAAGTTACGATTTTTATTTTTTCAATCTCTAAAAAAAAAAAAACCAATTTATTCCCACTTGAGTTAAGTATAAAATTTTGAACAAAATGATTCTTTCCAATAAGGAATAAAAGATAATTTGCTACGAATGAGGAACAAATTCTCTACTTTTTTTTTTTTTTCAAATGCAAATATTTTTTTGTAACTTAATTTTTATAATCAAAATCAAGTCATATCTTTATATTATTACCATCACTATTATTTTGATCATTAATTTTATTTGTGTAAATATTATTATTATATAAACAAAAATGCGAGAGGTTAATACTTGATGGAGCCATAGGGCAGTCCCATTTGGTTACATTTTTGTTTTACAGTGTTTTAACCCACTAATATTTGCTTAAACTGTTATGGAATCAAACCTAACACAAGTATTAAAATCTTAATTACCTCGTCATCCTCCCATGTTCCCGTGGTCCCCCCGGTGCCTGTGACGGTAACCGGTTTGATAATAATTTTTTTTTTAAAACAAAAAAAAGGGCAAAAGAAGAGTGTGAGTAATAAACTAATAAAGTCAATTAAAAAACGAATATGACGGTGAGAGCCACAGGAGGATGCTTTCACATTCAGGGCCCCATTAACGTGGGTGGTGTTTGTGTGGAGGGAAACAAGTACACGTGAGGTAGCATTTGCCTCTCTCTCTCTAAACTAAAGGAAAGCCTAGGGTGGTTCTACCAAGGCAGGAAATTTAGATATAAAATGAATATCCCTTTATAATAATTTTTAATTGTAATTACGAAAAACGTTTTAATTTTAATTAATGGTCATAAATGACTGGTGTTGATTTGTATATAAGTTTTCGTGCAGAAGCACTTTATATTATCTTAAAAAGGTGTACGAAAAGGGTCAGTAAGAGAGAATGAGAGGAAGAGTTCTTGTCTGCATTGTTACAAGAAAAATTGCAAGTGGACGATGAACTGGAGCGGAGAGTTTCTAATTCAGTTTAGAATCATCCCAAACGAAGCCCTTATTTATATACATAGATGACTGTTATGCCCTCATATGCCTGGAAATATATCTATATTTTACAATATGAATTAAAAAGTAACGCAAAAGGGAACTATTTCTCTAGCTTCTATTTCCAAACTTGAGCTAGGTGGCATGCAGTCTTCAAAAAAAAAAAAGAGGAGAAGAAGAAGAATGTAACTGAGTTTTTTGAAATCAAATTTGTCATTGCATTTAATGACTGTTATGCCCTAAAGCAAACTAATGCAGCACAACTACCATCCTCTCTTGTAGTTTTTTTTTTCAAGTTATAACTAGAAGCAGAGAACTTAAAAAAGGCTATTTAGCTAGGCTTTAAAAGTGGCCAACCAACTCCACAGGTATATAATAACGTCATAAAGAAGATGGAATTGGCAATTTTCATCGTGCATGTATTTCATTGAATGTATGCATTATAAATATCAGACAAAGCCAGCCAACAACACTTCCATTGATTGTGCTCCACTTATATGATGCATGTGGTGCAAGAATAGGGTAATGAAAATAAACAAGAAAGAGAATGGAAGAGAAAACAGGTTAAGAGAAGATTATTTCTAATCCAAGTACTTGCTCACTTCAAGATTTAAAAAACTTACAACAAATTACTGCACGAAAAAGAACAGCAAATGAGGATTTTTGGACATGGTATTATATGTTTTTGACTTTTCAGTATCTTGTTTGCTCAACCATTTGATCTAAAGCAAATAAATTTTATTTTTTTAAAAAAATTAAAAGCACAATGTGTGGAAATATTCATTGTGCTTGTCTATATTAAAAAAAAAAAAAAAAAGCTTTGTGGTTGTCATTTTTTTTTTTTTTTCTTTTGCTTATTTTACGCCCATCAAAAGACCCATAAGCCCGTGGGTCCTTTTTCACAAAAATTCACGTTCTTTTTCTATGAATCTCACTTCATAGAATTTGAACATGGGTCCATTACTAGACTTACAGGCCCTTTTTGTTGGGTTGCTAACTGACAAATACGAGATTGGTTTCTTTTTATTGCACCTTGAATAACATGAGGCCATTTAGGTTTTGGGCCAAGAATCAGCCCAGTTGGAAGTGCAAAATTAGTTCAACACCACCAAAAGACCCAATCCAGAACACATATCAATGAGCTTTGGGTTGAATTACTAGGTTAACCCATGTGTCTTAGCCCAACCATATCTTCAAACCTAGCTGCACTAGCCCGTCAAGGCGCAAGTGCGATGGATCTAATTTTTTGATCCCAATATTACTGGACTCTCCATAAATAAATTTTCTGGAGCTTACTGCATCACATAGGCGGTATAACTATATATAAATCAATGTCATCTGACAGGGCCGTGTGACATGAGTAATTATGAATGATTTTATGGAATCAATTTTCAGATTGTGGTTAATTTTCCTTCTCTGCTCCTCACGTTGAAAACTGCTTGAAGGTCATCTATTTGGACAAGGAAGACCTGGTGGCATTGTCATGGTCTTTGATATATCATATATGCATGCAATGTCTTTGTAAATTGACTTGGCAATTAATCCATACTCCTCGTGATATTCGTTGGTTTCAAACATTAAAAAAAAAAAAAAAAAGGTAAGCAGAGAAAAGGAACTAAATTAGAGTCAGAGTGAATTGTCATATGGATCCTATAATATTAAAAATTATTATTATTTTTAAATGTTATGTTTCTTTTGCAAAAAAGTTTAAGATTAAAAAAAATATATTAATAACATATATTATTTTAGTATGTAGAGCCTATATGTTAGCTCATATCCACTTCTTTGAACTCTTTTTCTCTGTCCACGAAACTGCAAGCAACAACATGTTTAAAGTGAGATGATCCCAACATTGGTTATCGCTTACAATTAACAGTTTAGTGCTACATTACAAGACATGAATGAATTAATATGATTATACCAGTGAAGATGCACGAAAGAACACTTCCTACACGACCCATACCAGGGCAACGCAAGAAAAAAAATGGATATGGGTCGTTGTTATGTTCTATGAATTGAAATAAATGGTGGCCCATTCCGCTCTGGTTGCAACCTACCCCAGTAAACGCGACCAAAAATTTCAATCTTTGCGCTGCTGCAATAGGACAGCCTTGTATGGCTCTTTGGGTTGACAGTGGATCTCCGCTAATTGAGGATTAAATTACATGGTTAATTACATGCCATCGGTCCCGGCTACATAAAAAAAATAACAGTGGCTTTCTTAACTTTCTCGATTAAGTCTCCTCCTACTTGCTTTCTGTTCTGGCAAAGTACAGTAGCTAAGTCTCCTCCTCGCTTGGCACGAAATATGGTTTGTTTCACCTCAGTCGTCTAGGAAAAGGGCCATGTAGATCCTTGTTTAACTTTATAAATATTTTGTGTATCAGTGCTATCCATTCGTGTTTGCTTTGGGGCTGTAATTTTGTTATTGTGGTGGATAAATTAATAATTATAACATTTGTTGGTAGTAAACTTAATTAAATTTTTAGTGATTGATTGCAACAACTCGAAAGAAAAAAAATTAATAAAATAGAAAATAATTAAATTTTTGTACGTAATTAAATTATAATTATTTCATATAATAATAAAATTTATTATTTAAAATAAATTATAAAATTATATTATAATTTTTATATTTTTTTATTATATTAAAATATTATATTTTTAAAATGTAAATTTAAACTTTGCTGATTACCAAATATTAATAAAATTGTGTTGGACTCAAAATGCAAATTTTTTTTTGGTTCAAACATGGCGTTTATAAATTCAAACCATTTGAAGGTGAAAGTTTGCTGCTTTTGTTGTGACACCGGTCCTGATGCGTCTCAAAGTACACCTACACACTATTTATTTAGCAGAAATCTAGCCTCAAACTCTTCATCTGGGTTTAGTCTTCCGCAACAACACCACCATCCTCAGCGTCATCGCCTTGAAAAGAAAAATAAAAAAATTCAGAATAAGGAAAGAAGAAAGAAAACATTATGGCAAAAATGGGGAAGAGAGAGCAACACATATACCCGCACTTGAAGCCATGAGCATTGCATCTTTCTGGTCAATTTAACAGCTTGGCCAGAATAATGTCTGGTTTAGTGACAGCGAAACTCACGAAGCAGTTGCAGCATCATCTGATCTCTGCTGGACCTCCGGCACTGCGGCCAAGTGCTTTGATCTGTCCGCAACACCCGGCATTGGGAGCGGCAGCAGAAGCTCCGTTACGGAAGTAATGTTTGCAGGAAGCCACAGCCTCCGTCACTTCTCTACAGGTTATGGCTGAGTGAGCATTGTAGAACACAGTGGAGTAAATTAGGATCTGAGAGAGAAAAATGGTTAACAGCTTCATGTTTGGACAGAGAGAGTTGCGAGAAGTGAGAAATTCAAGTGCAGATGAGTATTGTTAGGTGGGTTTAGCCTTTTTTTTTTCCTCTCATTGGATTCCAATGGATATGGAAACTGGATCATGACTCAATCGGTTAGCCATACAATGAGAAAGGTATAGAAGAGTCCGAGGAATAGGGACGGCTAATTATACAGAAATGTTGGCTTGTTGGATGGGTTTAGCTTTTCTTTGATTTTTTTTTTTTTTCATCTCATGAGTCTTCTTGGATTCCACCGGATATGGAAACTAGATCACGGCAAGAACGCTTCTCTTAGTTACTTGAGACCTAAATTTGGGTGTTTGCTAATTTTATTCTTATAAAATTTTAGTATAATAGATTTTTTTTAAAAAGTATCGTGTTAGATAAGTAGGTGAAATAAAAATTTTTTTAAAAAAATAATTTTAGTGTTAATAATTAAATTTATAATTTTTTTAAAGTTAAATTAATTTTTTTAATAATTTTATTTTTTTATTAAATAATTTTTAAAATAAATTTTAATATTATTTAAATTTATTTATTTTTATTTAATTTATATAATTTAAATAATAAATTTTTAAAATTTTTAAAAATAATAAATTAAATTAAATTAAATTAAAAATTATTTAATTTTAATAATTATTTAAATAAATTTTAATATTATATAAATTTAAAATATATTATTAAATTATAAAATATTTATTAAATTTTTAAATACTCCAATTGATTAACAAGTAAAATATTTTTTTTATATAATTATAAATTATAAATATAAGAGAAAATATATGAGATATATTTATTTATATTTTATATAATTATATTATATATTATATAAATATTTATTTTAAATTTAATTTATTTTATTTATATTAAAATATTTTATTTTTAATAAAAAAATATATAATAATAAAAAAAAATATATAAATTATAATATATTTTATATTAAATTTATTTAATTTAAATTATTTATATTTATAAATATATTATTTTTATTAATTTCATAATTTTATTATGTATAAATAATAGTTAAATTTTGATATTTTGTTGATTCATATGTGTACAAAAGAGTCAAATTTCAGAATTTCACAAATACTAAATTAGAAGTATAATATGGTAATATTTTTAACAAAAAAAATTATTGCGTGGACAAAAATTTAAAAATAATAAATTAAACATGTAAACAAAGTTCACTTAATATTGATAAATGAGGGGTAACTTTCACGCACATTTATTCCAATAACTCAAACTTGCGAAGAAATTCTAAGAAATAAATCGTTATTACAAAAATCAGTTTTTTTTTACTTTTTTTTTTTCTTTCACGGTAAAAACAATTCATATTCATGGCATCCATTGAGCCTTGACACCCAGTCAACAACAAGAGCAAAGCAACAGCTTTTGGAAATCGTCGGAAATCAACACCTCCCTGCATACGCTACTTCTCAAAATTAATTTTTTTTATGAGCAGTCAACAAGGGTGGCACAAAGGAAATTTTTTGGACGACTAACATCATTCGTTACTCTGAATAATGAGTGGACATCGCGACTTTTCTGTACGACCCCAATTATGTACCGAGCTTCGTCTACGCACGTGGTGGACTGTATGCCACTGAGCCAACATTTTTCTAATTGTCCACAGTCAATAAGATTACTTATAAAGACCGGCGACTGAGCGTGGTTACTATTTTCATTTTCTCATTTTATAAATCCTTCAATTTTCATTTTTAGTGACCACCATGTTTTTCTTCCTTCCCCGTAGCACATAGTCGTATGGCCAGATGTCTTGTCATGGACAATAAAATAAATGAATCGCAGGTGACAGAACAATGATTGTTAATTCGTTATGTGACTGAATGCGTACGTACTACATCCAATAACTGCTAATTCATTTGCAAAATTTGTGAAAATTAATCAATTTTTTTAGCAATGTTTACCAATTAATATAACTTTACGTGTGTGTGTATATATACATGAGACCTAGATTTGGGTGTTTGCTAATTTTAATCCTAAAAAATATTAGTATAATAAACTTATTTTAAAAAGTATGGTTATAGGATAAGTAAGTAAAATAAAAATAAAAAAATAATTTTATTCTTATTTTAGCACTAATTATTAAATTTATAATTTTTTTAAAATAAATTAATTTTTTTAATAATTTTATTTTTTTTTAAATAATTTTTTAAATAAATTTTTGTAATATTTAAATTTAATTTTTTTATATAATTTAAATAATAAATTTACCAAATTTTATGAAAAAAATAAAATAGATAAAATTTTATTAAAAAATATTTAATTTGAATATTTATTTAAATAAATTTTAATATTACCTAAATTTAAAATATTTTTTATATAATTTATATAATTTAAATAATAAATTAATTAAAATTTAAAAAAAAATAAAAATAAATTAAATTTGTATAAAAATTTTTTTTAATTTGATTAATCATTTAAATAAATATTATTATTATTTAAATTTAAATTTTTTTTACATATATTTCATAATTTAAATAATAAATTATTTAAAATTTTAAAATAAATTTTTAAAAAATTATATTTAAATTAAAAATATTTAATTTAAATAATTATTTAAAAAAATTATATCATTATTTAAATTTTAAATCTTTTCATATAATTTACATAATTTAAATAATACATTATTTAAAATTTAAGGTAAAAAATATATTTAAATAAAAAATACTTAATTTAAATAATTATTTAAAATATATAATTTAAATTAATTTAAAAAAAATCAAATTATTAATCTCTTTATTTTAATATTCAATTATATTGTGTGTGCCTATATGTTCACTAGTTTAACGCACTGCATAAACTATTAACCCAATTTATTTATGGATCTTTATTGAGTGAACATAGGTTATTCATTCCCAAGTTTGTTTTGATTGAACACATACTTTTATTCATCAATTGTGCGTAATTATGGATAAATCATTTGGGTAGGCAATTTCAGTGGACAATTAATACAGCTTGACCTTTTTTCTTTTTATTTTATTTTATTTAGAGTGTATGTTTGAAAAGTCGAGTCCTTATTTAATAGCTATGGCTAACTTGGTAGAATTCGAATCTTATATGATTGTTGTGTGTTCAGGACCACCAGGAAGAAATGTAAGTGGGTAATTAAGCAGCAGGATGAAGAAATAAAGACAAATAGAAATTTAATAGCAGCAGGTAATTAATCATTTATCATTTTAAGGACTAAGAGCCCAACAGCTAGATTTCCCGGTTGGTAACGTCTTGATGAATTTTCTTCCTGCTTAAATGGACCGAAGGACTTCATTACGTGACAATCGGATATTCATATTATAAAGATGAAGGGAAATGCATTAGACTTTATCATTTTAATTTTTGAATTTGTTTTAGAATTTTTTTTTTTTTTGGACATTTTGTTTGTTTAGAACTTTTAGATTTTTTAAGAATTTTCTTTTTTAATTTTCAGATATATATATATATATATATATATATATATCTTCTAGAGAGTTTTGATGTCATAAGTCGAGTTGTCGAGGTCCGTCCCCTTCGTTATATGCACACAATATTTTTCTCTTATTTTTAGTTTTGTAAATAAAATATTTATGCGATACAAACCCATGACTTTTTATACCGAAATTTTATTTATGAATAATAATCCTTTTCTTCCCCATAAACGTCACTATAAGGAGGATTAAACATAAGTCATCAAAACTACACAAAAAAATTTTAACACGACAAGAATTTTAACAAGGCAAGAAAGTTGACACACATGTTTTATTTTCATTGAGCGAACTATGTTGTTCAGTTATTTGACTTGTACACTTTAATCGACAAAAGGGGCAATGGAGTGGATGTTTCTTCTTGGCTATATGGCTGTTCAGTGTATTTCAGGAGGAGGGACCTTCTTTGGGTCAATTTGGATCTCCAGTCCCTTGGGGAAATTTGGCATTGGCTCTCTAGTGAAAGAAAGGTCAGTGCTACAGAGCTTCCAGGTGAAGTGGGTTACCAGGTAATGTATTGCAACCAGGGTTGCAATTCTTGCGAATTCATAACCTGGGCACATTCGCGGTCCTGCCCCAAATGGTACCAATGTGTATGGCGGGGGCGATGTCTTCTCTAGACGCCTTGGATCAAACTTTGTTGGATCTGGAAAATTCTTGGCATCCATTTGTGTCATCGTTGCAAAAGTCATTATCTAGTGCCGAAGTCAAAACACGGTTTAGAGAAATACTAGGATTATAATGTTGAAATTTTTAATCCTACTTAAAATATACTAATATGTAATGAAACCAATAATTTTTTAACTTTTATACAGGTTTGACACATGATACTTACAGCAAGGGCAACATTGTGTATATTTAACTCCTCATTTCCACGGTGCAACAATTTCTTATACCAGATATGGTTTTTACATGATGATTGTCATGCTAGTTGGAGAACAAGAACAAATGAAATATTAATATCCTTAATAATGTTTTACCGCTGATTAGGTGATGAGTTAACATCTACTTAGTACAACTGTGGAAGGCGAGTGAAATGGGAGCGGGCTTTATACTTGCTAAAAATATCTTTTGAGGCTTGGGACGAGGAAACAGAACTCTCTAGTGGACTTCTTTTTTTGTTTTGTTTTGTTTTTTTTTTGGCTGGTCTGCCTTCAATTTGTGTAGCGTGGAATTGCATTCAATTGGCTACCTACTTTTGGAATTTCGTAACATGTTGAAAATGTGGAAAAACGTAAGAGATTTTCTCACCTGCCAGCCTTTGGGAATATGGTATCCTTCAAGCTCAATATCTTGAATTACCCTTCTAAAGGTAACTAAAACAGGAGGATGCATCCTTAGAGTCTCCATGGCCACACTCCATGTATATTTCATCTTTGCAAGATCACCCCATGTCAAGAGTTCACCTGAGGCCTTACTCTTAGCTATCTCCTCTTGTTCTGCAATCGCAAATAGTGATGACCATTGAGAAAAAGAAAAAAAAAAAAAGATCCACAATATATTGTTGTCAAATTAGAAAACTCCCTTAACACCTTAATTTTTAATAGAATACATTGCGTTACGGTTTTTACCGTACGTACCTTGAACGACACCAACATAAACAGGCGGCTCATTGGCTAAAATTCTAATCATGAAAGTGAGGAGGGCGGTGGAAGTATCATGTCCTGCAAACAATATCGCCGTGACATTATCGACGATTTCCTCATCAGATAATAGGGCGGAATTGTCGTCATTTCGGAGACTAAGCAAGCTAGTGATTAAGTCCTTCTGAGGAATAGCATTGTGGTGCTCCAGTGCTGCCCTTTTCTCACTTATAAGATCCAAGATCATGGTTCTAATTTTTGCCCTTGCTTTGAGACTACGGTTGAAGCGAGTGAAAGGCAAGTTGATTGGTATTGATAAGGACCCATCCAAAAGTTGGTAGAAAAGATTTGCCAGTGTCTCTCTTTTCGCTCCTTGCTCGATTCCAACGATAAGTGAGCACAAAATGTTGAAGGTAAGAACCTTCATCAATGGCAACACCTGCATTTCAAATATGCGTGATATAATATTTATACCGTAGGCTTGAAAGGGGTTAAATAATACAAGATTTGTAAATTTGTTCTTTTAATAAAACTTAAGAATATCGAATAATTTTTTGATCGTGAAAAAGAAAATTTTAAATTTAGTGAATAAAAAAATAAAAAATCCACAAGTCAAAATATTTAGCATAATATTAATAAATTATAGACATATAAAAAGTAACGATTTCTGTCTAATTAGTAATTACAAGAAACAGTTGAAGACTTACCGAAACCTTTTGGTTGCCATGCCAGTGCAGCCCAAAATGATGTCTAGTCTCTTCATCCATCCGCCCCACATATTGCTTTAACACTTCAGGCTTTAAAAATGATGCGATTGCTCCCCTCACACGCTTGTGCTCATGACCAATCAACTCCAAGATATTTTTTTCTCCAATAACCCTTCTAAATGATTCTGGATACTGGTTAGAAAGTAATTTGGTGTCACTGGTGAAGAAGAACTTATTTGCAGTCTGCCCTTGAATGAACACTGTTTTGTACCCAACAAAGCTCAGTTTTGAGATAGGTCCATATTTTTTGATTCTGTTTTTCAACCATTCTTCTGCAGTGTTCCTGCGAATGGCACTCTGGAGAGCAAATGTTTGGCCGATAATGGGTAAACCTAAAGACCCTGGTGGAAGTTTTTTGGGGTTCTCATTCCTTTTGAGGAGGACCAGCAGGACGAGTGGTAGGAGGAAGAGAAGAATTAGAAAGGAAAAATAAATTGAGGCAGCCATGAGTCCTGTTGACAGATCTGCCAATTCTTATAGATTTGTATATGTGGACCCTAACTCATTGTGTATTTATAAGGGAGATGTGCTGAACTCCCATGTCGTCGGTAGGGGGATTTAAAAATTATTTTTCATTTTGCAATGGTGTGGTCTTATAACAGTTAAAATGAAACCGTAATTATAAAATATCTATTATATTAAATTAACATTTTTAAGCATTTTTATTTCATATATTATTAGATTAGATATTGATAAAATTATGTAACTAAAGTTTATTATTATTATTATTATTATTTTTTGTTGGTGAGAAATCTCCTCGTTGAAGGCTGGATGCGACGATGTCCAAATTATGAAAGAAACGAGGAAAATGGGATGGAAGCTGCGTGTGAGAGGGGAGAATTATCTTGAATTGACTAAGTTATGAAATATTTATTACACCTTTATTGATTCTTATTGATGGACAGGCAAGATACTGATAAAAAATCGCCATCATTTATTATTATTATTATTATTATTATTAATTTATATAATATTATATTATATTTTTTTTAATTTAAATTATTTATATTTATAAATATATTATTTTAATTAATTTTTTTAATTATATATATAATATTAATATTCGATATTTTGTTGGTTTACATGCGTGCAGAGAATCGGACCAAGTAATTTCACAGACACTAAATTAGAGGTCTAATACTATAATATTTCTAACAAATAATTGTTACATAAATTAAAATATAAAAATAATAGATTAAATATGTACACAAAATTCACTTAATATTGATATACGAGGAGTTACCTACGCATACTTTTATTGCAATAACTCAAACTTGCGAAGAAATTCTAAGAAATAAATCATTAATACAAAAATCAGTTTTTTTCTTTTTTTTTTTTTTTTTTCACAGTAAAAACAATTCGTATCCATGGCAGCCATTGAACGCAGACACCCCCGTCAACAACAGGACCCACAACATTTCGAAATGGTCGGAAATCAACGTCTACCCCGCAGACGCTACTCCTCAAAATTAATTTTTTGATGACAGGTCATCAATGGTGGCCCAAAGGAATTTTTTATAACGACCTCCTTTCCCGCACGTGGTGGACTCCACGCCACCGAGCCGCCATGGATAAGATTACTTGTAAAGACCGGCAACTGAGGGTGGTTACTATTTTTCTCTTAAAAAATATATAAATATAATAAATATTTTTATAAAAAATAAAATTATGGAATAAGTAGTTAAAATTTTAAAAATAATTTTATACTTATTTTAATATAAATTTATAAATTTATGATTTTTTTAAAATAAAATTAATTATTTTAATATAATTATTTTTTATTAAATATTTACTTAAATAAATATTAATATTATTCAAATTTAATTTTATTTTACATTATTTATATAAATAATAATTTTTTAAAATTTTAAAAAAATAAATTAAATTTTAATAAAAATAAATTTTATTTAAATAATTATTTAAATAAATTTTAATTTTAAATAAATTTTTATATTATTTAAATTTAAGACATATTTATATAAATATTAAATTTAAATAATAAATTATTTAAAATTTAAAAATAAATAAATAATATTATATTTTAATTAAAAATTTTTAATTTGAATAATTACTTAAAATATGTAAATTAATTTAATTTTTTTAAAGTCAAATTAAAATTTTCTTAAAATTTTAAACTTAACATTTTGAACTGAAATGAAGAGTCCTAATTGTTAATTTGTAAAATTTTAAAAATTTTCTCCTCATATGATGGATAATATTTCATTATTAAGATTGTTAAACCTATTATTTTTGAAAACAATATTGTTATCAATTGAATGTCCTTCCAATGATAGGTAGTATTCTCTTAATAATCTTTTAACTTCTCTCTTTTTCATATGTATGTGATACTTTTTATTTTTGTTCAGAATTAAACAAAAAAATTGGCACCACTCGTTCGTAGGTTTAGATTATTTTTATTGGTCTTCCTTAGGATATTCTTAATAGGTTTTACTAAACAAAGCACTAAAAATAATTTCATAAAAAGCATCCCACGATTTTATGAATTCAAGTAATGGTGGGCCCCTAATCACAATGAGAGAGAGAGAGAGAGAGAGAGAAAGGGCGAATATATATGGGCAATAAATTTATTTGCTTTCGATCTTTCATTAACGGCACAAAATAGAAAGAAGGTTCGTTGGAATTTTTTTTTATTTGTAATGACTTTGTCAAAAAATATATATATATATTTTCCTTGATGAAAAGTGAAAAAAAAAAAAAACCAAAACAAAACATTGAAATTAATTTTCTATAGCAATCCACTTAAATATTAATTTGCCATTAAACCTACTGGAAAAAAATATATAAGAAAGCAGCAGGGTCCGCAAATGGCAGATGGCTAGATGTCTGCGCGTAGTATTTTTAAAAGGGTCAATGGCAGATGGCAGCACGTGCGCAAAATGTGCACAAACGTAGCCATTATATTTTACCCGTCCATGGATTGAAATTACTTAAATCTCTCCGTACACTTGAACGGTGTGTCTGCGTGTGTGACGTGTGTAATAAGAGAGAGAGAGAGAGAGGGAGAGGAGGATGGAGGAGACGGTGCTTAAACTCGCACATTGTTTCTTGGACACAAGACATTAATCTAACCAGACAGACTTGATTTTTGTTTTCTTCATGACGGCTAATCCACCACAATGATAAGATATCCCCACCACATGTAACACACGCGTGTTTGTGCGCATTTGTAGTGGTTATGTACGTCTAAGAAAATGCACAATCTAACAAAAAAAAAAAAAAAAAAAGTGAAATAAACGACAATAGTTATACGAACAGGTGAACATTCAAAACTCACACGGCACTAAGAATTCATTCCGTGGGTCATCTACACATTATTATTCACCGAGAAACCATACCTTGGGCAAAGTATTTTACTTCCTTCACGCGGAAATTTCAGTGAACTGACATGTCATGTGTCCTCTTCACCTGGGGCTTTTCTTGGTGCATCCATGGGCAGAGTAAGGCTAATGATAAGGGGACCATACATTTATTGCCCGTGGATGAAACATGTGGAATCTATTTTAAGACAAATAATGAGGCATGGGATAAGGTGATTTGGTTGAAATGATTAAAATGTCTTCCCTTTTCTCTTGCTTTCACGGCATTTGTCCAGCGTGTGAAACAAACCAGATAAAAGGCCAAAAAAAAAAAAAACACAAAAACAAAGACCTTTTTGTTTTTTTTTTTGGTTGAAACCACCCACAAAAGGCATTTCTTTAGTATAAATGGAATATACATGTGAAATAGGAAAATGAGAGAGAGGCTTATTGCAATTTTTCTCAACCATCTCGACTAAATCGTGATAGCCGCCTCCACTTAGTGGGGGTACAAGGTTGGGAATTCGACTCTTAACCCCTTCAAAAATAAAAAAAAAATAAATAAATAAACCATGAAATGTGAAATCTGGGGGCATATCTCATTGGTTTCCAATCACCCTCTCTACAGAGTCTTTAAATTCGATCTCTTTTTCCCTCTAACATATAACAAGCTAACCATTAGTTAATAGTGTATTAAAAACAAATTTCTCGAAACAAAGACATTTTATTGTTGAAATTATTCACAAAAGTCATTTCTTTAGTATAAATGGTATATACATTTGAGTTTTGATAAAAATTAAAATTTTATCTTGAAATACTTTTAATTTGTTTCTTTGTTTTAAAAGTAGATTTTTCTTTCAAAAGTAAATGGAATATAATTTTCATATATAACAAAATTTATTAGTTCAGTTTCCATATGTTTTTATAATACTTGATTCTATATTTGTATGTAAGACATTTTCTCTCTACAAAATCTTGGTATTTCAAACACAATAATAACTATTTCTTTTTAATTTAATTAGAAACTCAAATTTAAAATTTTTAATCGCAAAGATAACTCTCATATCATTAAATTAAAACACATCGATACTTAAAGAGGCTATTGTTCCGAGGAGTCGTTCGCGGTGGGTTATCCTCTCTCCGGTTCCTCTTTGTTGTTTATCCGAATAGATAAGAGGGCAGTGAGATAGGGATGCTCAAGACTTTGCCGTTTCATCGACTTTATGCTCTCCTGTCAACAGTGAATGCTGAAATAATAACTGGACAATGGGCTTTTGGGCTAATGGTCCTTTGATGTAACCCAAAAATGTGCATATTCGGCCCAACTCATCTCACGTTACCTCAAATTGAAACCGGCATCTCGTCGCAATACAGGCCATGTTTCCAACCTACCTCTCATTTTCTCGATGACCAACAAAAAGGAAAAACTCTTCATGTATTTGCTTAAACACACAATTATAGTTTTTAGACCTGATCCAATTATTAACCCAAATTTTTATTGAATAAATTTTCCAAATACATAAATTTATTTAAGATACAAAAAATGGCATAATATAATTCAATTTAAATGTGATATGCTAATATGGAAAATATTTGTTACAAAACTTTAAGAATAATGAGCCCGCATTAACGTCCCGAGTCCCTAGACTAAGGTGTCACCAAGTTGGTCAAAATCTGGTAGATTTGAACAGGGTCCGTTAAAAACTGGTCCAATTACAGAGTGCTTCAACCAATCAACCAGACTCAATTTTGGATTCGGGACATCACCTTCCTGATCAGACCAGCCTGGCCCAACTGGGTTAGATTCCATTAAACACCACAATGCTCTAGGAGTTGAGCTTTGGTAATCGACAAATGATACAAGATGGGCTGATGGACAACATACAAAGAAGCATTAACCCAAGAATCAGCATAATAAGACATTGCGTTAACTGAAGAATCAGTATACCAGTAAGACATACATTAACCTTCACTTAGAGACACTTGATTAAAGGCAAAAACCATCCCCACGGTTTTCTGCAGCGCGCAAAAAGACAACTCTGAGCTGGATTAGATGCTAGCAACTAGAGTGGAATTAACTTTACAAGGATCTTCCTCTCTCATTGCAATTTGATGCGATCGAGACCATCAGAAACCGTTCTCATCCGGGGACACAACTCCGGGTCTACCTCAGTGCAATGTGAAACATTGCAATGACTTGTTTCTTTGCATAAACCTCAGTCAATAGTGCAGGGTCTATGATATCAGACACGGGCCGTTCATCTCGAAACACCTTCCTCACAAGTTTCTCTAATCCTTTGTCGTCATTTTCTGGTCCTGCATCGGGTAGCCGGCCAGTTAAAAGCTCCATTAATATGATTCCAAGCGAGTACACGTCACGCTTTTGAGTGAACTTGATGCCTGACACTCGAGCCTCTGGCGGAAATAAATGTTGGAAGAAGCGGGAAATTTTGAAGCCCATTGTAGAGGTTACAATGGTTTGGTTTGGACGCTGCTTTCTGGACGCTGAAGTTGTGAATTTTGAAGCTTTGCAACAAGCCGGGTGAACCCAATGCCAGAGATGCAAGGCTGAAGTTCGTCATCAAGAAGGATTTTTGTTGATTTTAAGTTACCATGTACATACTTACGAGGACCAGACTCGTGTATGTACATTAAACACCATGCAGACCCTTGAGCAATTTTCAACCCATGAGAGTGATGCCAACGTATTGGAAGGTCCCCTGAAGTAAATTGGACATTGTACATGTAAGAAACAAGGCCTTTGGCATTTTTAGATGCACTCGTTGCATAGATAGCTGCCATTAAAGTTCTTAGGGAAACAGAAACAACAAATCCCTGTTGCATGCATGGCAGCAACTCCAGGAATCATCTAAAATGCAAAATTTTAGTCACGGTTCATACAGCAGGATTGCTACAGTGTATAGCCGTAGATTACTTCTATATATCCACAGGTATTCAAGGAAATCTCTAGAAGGCTAAGAACTCGGTATTTCATAGTCTAGACAGCATCTCCAATGAATTTTTGTAGTTTAAATCATAACAAGAAGACTAACTATTTTTCCCAGTTTTGTCCCATAGCCACCCCACATCCAACCCCCCCCCCCCAAAAGAAAGGGGAAAAGAAAAGAACACCATTCTATCCGGTGTTCCAATTTTGAATACATGTAAAATTGGCACATAAATACCATTTAAATTAATATTAATATTATTTAAAATTTAAAATATTTTCACATATATTTTATAATTTAAATAATAAATTATTTAAAATTTTTAAAAAATATATATTTAAATATAAAAATAATTAATTTAAATAATTACTTAAAATATATAAATTAACTTTTTATTTTTTTATTTTTTTTAAAGAAAATTAAATTTTAAATACCCTCACTTTAATATTCCATAACACCTTGTGTGTATGTTTGCACCTATATATTAACTAATTTAATGCATTATATAAACTATTAACCCGATTTATTTAAGAATCTTTATTGAGCGAAGATAAGTTATTCATCCCAAAGTTTGTTTTGATTGAACACATACTTTTATTAATGAATTGTGTGTAATTATTGATAAATCATTTGGGTAGGCAACTTCCGTGGAAAATTAATACAGCTTGACCTTTTTTTTGTTTTTTTTTGAGTGTACGTTGGAAAAGTCGAGTCCCCATTTCAAAGCTATGACTAACTTGGTAGAATTCGAATCTTATTTGATTGTTGTGTGTTCGGGACCACCAGGAAGAAATGTACCTGGATAATTAAGCAGAAGCAAGAAGAAATAAAGACAAACAGAAATGTAGTAGACGTTATCATTTTAACTACTAGGAGCTCATTTCCCGGTTGGTAACTTCTTGATAAATTTTCTTCCTGCCTAAATGGACTGAAGGACTTGATTGCATGTCAATTGGATATTCATATTATAAAGATAAATAGAAATGCAACAGACTTTATCATTTTAATTTTCGAATTTGTTTTGGATTTTTTATTTCTTGGACTTTTTGTTAGTTAAGTTTTTTAAGATTTTTTTCATTTTTAAATATATATATATTCATTACATCTATAAAATGAGTGGGTATACGAGCGATGCGGCAAATTTGATGTTGGGAACGTTATTATTTGTCATATGTGCACAATATTTTGCTCTTATTTTTATTTTTGCAAATAAGTTATTTATGCGATATGAATCTATGACTTTTTATACCAAAATTTCTTTAGAGTAATAATCCTTCTCTTCCTCATAAATGTCACTATAAGTATGATTAAACATAAGTCGTCGAAACTACACAAGAAATATTACCAGGGCAAGAAAGTTGACACCCACATTTTATTTTTACTGACTGAACTATGTTGTTCAGTTATTTGACTCATTTTCTTCTTGGCTGTATGGCTGTTCGGTGTATTTCAGGAGGAGGAACCTTCTTTGGGTCAATTTGGATCTCCAGTCCCTTGTGGAAATTTGGCATTGGCTCTCTAGAGAAAGAAAGGTCAGTGCTACAGAGCTTCCAGGTGAAGTGGGTTACCAGGTAATGTATTGCAACCAGGGTTTCAATTCTTGCAAATTCATAACCTGGGCACATCCGCGGTCCTGCCCCAAATGGTACCAATGTGTATGGTGGGGGCGATGTCTTCTCTAGACGCCTTGGATCAAACTTTGTTGGATCAGGAAAATTCTTGGCATCCATTTGTGTCATCGTTGCAAAAGTCATTATCTAGTGCCCAAGTCAAAACACGGTTTAGAGAAATACTAGGATTATAATGTTGAAATTTTTAATCCTACTTAAAATATACTAACATGTAATGAAACCAAAATTTTTAACTTTTATACAGGTTGACACATGATACTTACAGCAAGGGCAACATTGTGTATATTTAACTCCTCAATTCCACAGTGCAACAGTTTCTTATACCAGATATGGTTTTTACATGATGATTGTCATGCTAGTTGGAGAACAAGAACAAATGAAATATTAATATCCTTAATAATGTTTTACCGCTTATTAGGCGATGAGTTAACATGTACTTATTACAACTGTGGAAGGCTAGTGAAATGGGAGCGGGCTTTATACTCGCTAAAAATATCTTTTGAGGCATGGGACTGGGAATTTATTGCTCGAACAGAACTCTCTAGTGGACTTCTTTTTTTGTTTTTGGCTGGTCTGCCTTCAATTTGTGTAGCGTTGAATTGAATTCAATTGGCTACCTACTTTTAAATTTTCATAATATGTTGAAAATGTGGAAAAAAAAACGTAAGAGATTTTCTCACCTGCCAGCCTTTGGGAATATGGTATCCTTCGTACTCAATATCTTGAACCACCTTTCTAAAGGTAAAGAAAGCAGGAGGATACATCCTTAGAGTCTCCATGGCCACACTCCATGTATATTTCATCTTTGCAAGATCACCCCATGTCAAGAGTTCACCTGAGGCCTTACTCTTAGCTATCTCCTCTTGTTCTGCAATTGCAAATAGTGATGATCATTGAGCAAAATAATAATAATAATAATAATAATAAATTCACAATATAGGTAGTTATTGTCAAATTAAAAACCCCCTTAACCCCTTAATTTTTTATGGAGGACATTGCGTTACGGTTTTTTTCCGTACGTACCTTGAACGACCCCAACATAAACTGATGGTTCAGTGGCTAAACTTCTAATCATGAAAGTGAGGAGGGCGGAGGAAGTATCATGTCCTGCAACCATTATCGTCGTGACATTATCGACAATTTCCTCATCAGATAATAAGGCGGAATTGTCGTCATTTCGGAGACTAAGCAAGTTAGTGATTAAGTCCTTCTGAGGAAAAGCATTGTGGTGCTCTAGTGCTACCCTTTTCTCACTTATAAGATCCAAGATCATGGTTCTAATTTTTGCCCTTGCTTTGAGACTACGGTTGAAGCGAGTGAAAGGCAAGTTGATTGGTATTGATAAGGACCCATCCAAAAGTTGGTAGAAAAGATTTGCCAGTGTCTCTCTTTTTGCCCCTTGTTCGATTCCAACAATAAGCGAGCACAAAATATTGAAGGTAAGGACCTTCATCAATGGCAACACCTGCATTTAAAATATGCGTGATATAATTATTGAAAAAAAAAAAAACATTTAGAAGACATTTATAGGCTTGAAAGGAGTTAAATAATATAAGACTTTTAAATTTGACAGATACTTATATATCGAATACATTCATATTCAATTTGAACTTGTTCCTCTTTTATTCTTTTAATAAAAAATAAATATATCAAATTTTCTTGATCATGAAAATAAAATTTTTAATTGAATGAATAAAAAAGCAAAAAATCTACAAATTAAAATTTTTGGCATAATATTAATAAATTATAAACATATAAAAAGTAACAACTTCGGTCTAATTAGTAATTACTAGAAACAATTCAAGACATACCGAAACCTTTTGGCTGCCATGCCAGTGCAACCCAAAATGATGTCTAGTCTCTTCATCCATCCTCCCCACATATTGCTTTAACACTTCAGGCTTTAAAAATGATGCGATTGCACCCCTCACACGCTTGTGTTCATGACCAATCAACTCCAAGATATTTTTTTCTCCAAGAACCCTTCTAAATGATTCTGGATGCTGGTTAGAAAGTAATTTGGTGTCACTGGTGAAGATGAACTTATTTGCCGCCTGCCCTTGAATGAACACTGTTTTGTACCCAACAAAGCTCAGTTTTGAGATAGGTCCATATTTTTTGATTCTGTTTTTCAACCATTCTTCTGCAGTGTTCTTGCGCAATGCACTCTGGAAAGCAAGTGTATGGCCGATAATGGGTAAACCTAAAGACCCTGGTGGAAGTTTTTTGGGGTTCTCATTCCTTTTGAGGAGGACCAGCAGGAAGAGTGGCAGGAGAAAAAGAAGAATTAGAAAGGAAAAATAAATTGAGGCAGCCATGAGTCCTGTTGACAGATCTGCCAATTCTTTGCACATCTGCATGTGTACACTCACTCATTATGTATTTATAGGGGAGAAGTGCTGAACTCCCATTCCGTAGGGGGGGATTTAAAAATTATTTTTCATTTTGCAATGATGTGGTCTTATAACAGTAAAAATGAAACCGTAATTATAACTATTATATTAAATTAACATTTTTAAGCATTTTTAGTTGATATATTATTAGATTAGATATTGATAAAATTATGCAATTAAAGGACATTATTATTATTATTATTATTTGTTTGTGAGAAATCTCGTCGTTGAAAGTTGGGTACATGTAGAACAAAGAAAGGTTAGAGGTGTCAAGTTTGAAAACATCGACCACTCTACGATGTCTAAATTAGTAAAGAGACAAGAGAGACATTAGCACTTTCTTTTTTTTTTTTGTTGGCAGTGGAAACAATTCTTATTCATGGCATCCATTGAACTTAGACATCCTGTCAACAAAAAGAGCATCAACCTTTCGAAATGGTCAGAAAACATAGCTATCACAAGTCAAAAACAGACTGCTTCAACACCCAAAAAAAACCCGCTATTCAAGTGTGTTGTTACACTTTCAAATCTAGAATTCTTTGATAATTGATAAAAATATAAGAAACCTAAAATGTAAAGGTCTTTAATAAGTTATATGTTACATTGTGGGGAAGCAAGTTGAAAGTAATTAATTCAAATCAAACCAATCAAGTTATATAATTCAACAATTGAATAAACTTTTCTTCCAAATCTTTTACACTTTTTCAAACAATAGTATCCGAAAGATCTCAAAATCAAAGCCCACTCAGTAGACTCTATTTCTCAAAAATAATTTTTTATGAGTGGTCATCAGTGACGGCCCAAAGCAATTTTCTCTCGACGACTAACATCCTCGGTAGGCTGAATAACGAGTGGACATCGTTGCTTTTCTGCACGACCCCAATTATACGCCGAGCTCCTTCTACGCACGCGGTGGACTCTATGCCACTAAGCCAACATTTTTCTAATTGTCTACGGTCAACATGATGACTTATAAAGATTTTTTTTTAAAATAAGATAATGAAATAAATAGGTAAAATTTAAAAAATATTCTTACCCTTACTTTAGTACAAGTGAAACAAATTTATGATTTTTTACAAACATTAAATTAATTTTTTTAATATCACTAATTTTTTTATTTAATAACCGATTAAATGAAATTTAGTACTATTTAAATTTAATTTTTTTAAGGGAAATCAAATTAAAATTTTCTTAATTTTAACCTAAAATTTTGGAAGTGAGATTAAGAGTGTAAATTGTTAATTTGTAAAATTATTAAATTTCTTTCCTCGTATAATAGATAATATTTCATTAGTGAGATTGTTAAACCTACAAATTTTAAAAACAAGATTGTGATCAGTTGATGTCTTCCAATGAAGGTAGTATTCTTTTAATAATCTTTTAACCTCTCTCTCTTTTTCACTTTGTGTGGAGATAACATTAAAATATTTTTGCGCGTGATATTTTCTATTTTTGTTTGGAATTATTCAAAAATTTTGGGCCACTCATAGTTAGGTTTAGATTAATTTTATTGGTCTTGCTTAGGACATTCTAATTATTAGGAAATAGATGTTCAGATAAAAATATCCAGGATTTTATGAATTCAAATAATGGTGGGACCCCTAATAGCAATGAGAGAGAGAGAGAGAGAGAGAGAGAAAGGGCGAATACATATGGGCAATAAATTTATTTGATTTCAATCTTTCTATGACATCACAAAAGAGAGAGAAGAATCCTTGGAATTTTTTTCCCTTTGCGATGACTCTGTCAAAAAAGAAAATAATTAATTATTTTCCTTGATGAAAAGTGAAAAAACAAAACATTGGAAATAATTTTCTATAGCAATCCACCTAAATATTAATCCACCATTAAACGAACTGGAAAAATAAATATAAGAAAGCAACAGGGTCCGCAAAATGACAGATGGCTAGATGTCTCTGCGTGTAGTATTTTTGAAAGAAGGGTAAAAGGCAGATGGCAGCACGTGCGCAAAATGTGCACAAACACAGCCATTATATTTTATCGTCCATTGATTGAAATTACTTCAATCTCTCCTTACACTTGAACGGTATGTCTGACGTGTACCCAGGCGCAACAAAACTTGTAGTATTTTTAAAAAATACCTATTTTCATTTTCTCATTTTATGAATCCTTCAATTTTCATTTTTGGTGACTACCGTGTTTTTTCTTACCTTCCCTATGAGAACAGGTAGTTGTAATGACTAGATGATCTATGGCACAATAAATACACAATGAATTGCGCAGGGAGGAGAAGCATATCGCTGATTGTTAATGATGTTAATGCAAAAGGTGAATGCGTATCCTATCCAACAACAACTAAATCCTTCTTCTTCTTGTACCAAAGCATTCCTTTACGGGTGAATTGGATTGATCTTCTTTACTGTGAGACTAAAGAGTGAAGGCCTCTCTCAACTTCAATCTAAGCCCGATCTCGTCTTTTTGCCTTGCTTTTAATTCCCCGCCCGTATTTTATGAGTCCTTTCCGCTTCGCTCTTTGATACTAAGAGAAGGCCCCAGTCATGATGGCCTTTTTCTTTCTCATTTAATGCGCACCCAACGGTCAGGCGAAGTTCATCCTTGTGAGTTCGTCGTTCTCTCCCCCCCCCCCATTCATTCCTGTCGTCTAATTAACGTTAGTTCTCCAGTCTCGCTCCTTTCATCTCTCTCTAAATCAAGAATACCATGTGACCTAATACGTTGTTTTCCTTGGCTTTCAAGGAAGCTCTCCACGGTTTCAGTCCCATGGGGCTTCTGGTTTTATCAATTTATTGGGGAGGGTGCTCTCTCACGGTCGTTATGTCCTTATTTAGAAAAGGTGGGGATTGGGATCTGGCAAGTTTGCACATCCGATTTGGTGTATGGGTGAAGTAAGGCCGAGGAAAAGGGGACCATGCATTTATTGGCCGATGGAATGAAAGATATATTTTTAAAAAAAAAAAAAGTAGTAAGCACAAGCAAAAACGCCCGGAGGGAGGGGGTCCCCTCGTTTCCTTTTGCGTTTTTTTTGACAGGGTTGACAGCTTGCTATGCAAATGTGTAAACCTTAGCTTCCGACATTATAGCACCGTCGAAATCTATATTTTAGATATCAGATAATGAGGGCATTGGATTACGTTGATTATATTGATAGAAATGATTAAAAATGTTCCTTTCTCCTGCTCAACAGCATATGTCGCAATGTGGTTAACGCCAATTAGTGACGGAGAATGGATTTATCCACCGGCTTAAACAGACGACAGAAGGCAAAAACGCAAAAAAAAAAGACATATTTGGCTGAACAATCCAACAAAAGGCATATTCTTTAGTGTAAAAAGTGAATATATATATATATATATATATTATAATATAAATATATTATGTGTTGTGTGTGTGATATAGGAAGATATGAGAGAAAGGCTTATATGGATGCAAATTTTTCTTAAACCAGTCTCCGACTAATCGGTAGATAGCGCCCTCTCACTTAGTGGGAGTACAATGTTGGGAATTCGACTCTCTTAAATCCCTTTTCAACAGAATAAAAATAGAAATAAAAATAAAAAATGAAATGTGAAATTTGGGGCATATCCCATTGGGCTTCCAATCACCCTCTGTGCAGTGTCTTTAAATTCGCTCTCTTTTTCCCCCCTAACACATAACAAGCTAACCATTAATTAATACTGTGTTAGAAATAAATTTCTCGAAACAAAGACATTTTATTGTTAAAGCCATCCACAAAAGACATTTCTTTAGTACAAAATGGTAGATTTCTTTATTGTTATCCGAAATATTTTAGGCTTATTTCCCTTTATCGAATAAAAAGTAGTAGATTTTTTCCTTGAAATTAAATAAGATATACTTCTCATATATAACAAAATTTATTAATTCAGTTTTCATATGTTTTTGTAATATTTGATTTTATATTTCTATGGTATAGATGATTAGCATTCAGACACAATGACTAAAAAGAAGTATTTTGTCATTTAATTAGTACTGACCGATACACAAACTTACAATTTTTAATTTCAGAAAACTCTAATGTCATTAAATTAAAACTTATTGATACTAAAAAGAGGCTCTTATGTTCCGGAGAGAGCAGTACTGAGAGTTATCCTCGTCACAGTGATACCGAACAAGGGAGGATGGCCTGGACCCACCTCCCCCTCGCGTGGCTGGGACCGCTGTTGTTTTGGTTAGCCATCGACAACGATGGAATTGTGTGCGCCGTTAGTTTAGTTCATTTTCCATAACGAGTATATTGGGCCAAAGATACCACCACTGAAAGATAAAATAAAAATAAAATAAAATAAAACATGTGGTGCTCATTAAAAACGGGAATATATTATATATATCATAAAAATTTGACTGGTTTTATATTTGTCGTTAAAATCAAGTTTAATAGTTATGATACTAATATTAGAGATTAAAAGAGATAGGAATACTCAAGACTTTGTCGTGTCATCGACTTTGAGCTCTCCAATCAATACTCGAAGCGAAGAATAATAAACTGGATCATTGGGTTTTTCTGCACGCTAATGGCTATGCCTTGATGTACACCCAAAAATGTAGCATATCAGCAAGCGCAACTCTTCTCAACGTACCTGGATATGAAATCAGTATCTTGTCGCGATACAGGCCGTGTTTCCAACCTCCCTGTCATTTTCTTGATGACCCACCAAAAAGACACACAAAAAAATGAACCTCTTCATTGTCCATTTGTAAAACACGGACAATTTAATTGTTGCTTAACCGATCCAATTATTGACCCAAATTTTTATTGAATAAATTTTCTAGATACATAAGTTTATTAAGACACTAAAAATGGCATCATATAATATAATCTAGATGTGATATGCTAATATGGCGGATGTTTGTTACAAAATTTTGAAAATAATGAGCCAGCATTAACGTCCCAAGTCCCTCGATTAAGGTGTCGCCAAGTTGGTAAGAATCTGGCAGATTTGAACAGGATCCGTTAAAAACTGGTCCGATTACGTATGCCTGTTCACAATAAACCAGACTGCAATGTTTGGATTCAGGTACATCAGTCTGGCCGACCAGTTTTGGCGCAAAACTGAATGGATTCCGTACAGCACCGCAATGCTGTAGAAGTTGGGCCTTGGCAATCGACACATGTTAAAAGATGGGCTGATGGAGTACAAACAAAGAAGCATTAACCTAAGAATCAGCATAATAATAAGACATACATTAACCTCCACTTAGAGACACTCGATTAAAGGCAAAAACCATCCCCCACGGATTTCTGCAGCGCTCAAAAAGACAGCTCCGAGCTGGATTAGATGCTAGCAACTAGAGTGGAATTAACCTTACAAGGATCTTTCCTCTCTCATTGCAATTTGATGCGATCGAGACCATCAGAAACAGTTCTCATCCGGGGTCGCAACTCCGGGTCTACTTCAGTGCAATTCAGTGCAATGTGAAACATTGCAATGACTTGTTTCTTTGCATAAACCTCAGTCAATAGTGCAGGGTCTATGATATCAGACACGGGCCGTTCATCTCGAAACACCTTCCTCACAAGGCTCTCTATTCCTTTGTTGTCATTTTCTGGTCCTGCATCAGGCAGCCGGCCTGTTAAAAGCTCCATTAATATGATTCCAAACGAGTACACGTCACACTTTTGAGTGAACTTGCTGCCTGACACTCGAACCTCTGGCGCCAAATAAATGTTGGAAGAAGTAGAAATTTTGAAGCCCATTGTAGAGGTTACAATGGTATTGGTTGATGCCGCCGCTTTAGGATGGCTGAGTTGTGAATTTTGAAGCACTTGCAACAAGCCGGAGAAGCGCCAAACCAGAGATCAGGCTGAAAGTTCGTCATCAAGAGATTTTATTGTTGATTTTCTAAATACGGGACATGACTTACGAGGACCAGACTCATGTATGTACATTAAACCCCTCGCAGATCCTTGAGCAATTTTCAACCTTGCTGACCATGAGAGTGATGCCAACCTATTGGAAGGTCCTCCTGAAATAAATTGGACATTGTAATAAGAAAACAAGGCTTGGCATTGTTTAGGAAGATAACACTGTTGCATAGATAGTCTTGGCTATAAATTTCTTAGGGAAACAGCAACAACAAATCCCTGTTGCATGCATGGCAGCAACTCCAGGAATCATTTCTACATCTAAAATTCAAAATTTTAATCACAGTTCATACAGCAGGATTGCTGCAGCGTATAGCTGTAGATTTACTTCTATATATCCACAGGTATTCTGAAATCTCAGAAGCATAAAGAACTTGTATTTCATTTCAAGATCTCAGACAGCATCTACAATGAATTTGTAAGTACAAGAATTCATAACAAGGAAGACTAAAACATCCTAGTTTTGTCCCATAGCCACCCCCCCAACCAACAAAAAAGGGTAAAAGAAAAGAAACACTATTCTATCCACTGTTTCAATTTTGAATACATGTAAAATTCGGACACAAACATCATGGAAAACCTACATTTAGCATTTACACATCAGGTGACCATCTCAAATTTTTAGGCACCATGTTTATAGATTTGAGAGGGCCATAATTTTGGAGTATAAGTTCTGAAACTAGTTTCAATACTTGTCCATAAAGACATTAGACAGGACAATACTATAAATCTTGATAGAGAGGAAAACAAGAGAAAATGACAGAGTATCAGGACAAGAGTTAATACATGGTCAATGAAGACAAACACATCCAAGCTGAAAGAAGCAGCAAACAAATTTAATATAGTACGCCACCCCTCCCCTACTGATAAATTGAAAGGAAATAAGTATTAATCCCGCAAGGACCCCATTAACTCTAACGATTGAAAGTGCATGCAATTAACACATCAGTTGTCAACAGTTATATTATCGAGACAAATTTTGCTCAAAAAATTTTTAAAATAAATAACGAGACAAATTGAAGTTGGGAACTCTTTTTCATATACGCAGCTACTAAAAGGGTAGTCATAATATAAAATTTAGAACACATTGACGTTCCCACTTGAAATACCAACTCACATTGCCAACAAGGACATGAAAATGAGGTCATTGACTGAAGCTCTTTACTACACCAGTATTATTTTCAGAGTATAACTACTTGGCATGGCATTTCTTGCCTGACAACTTCTCACAAATTGAAGTCAGAGTGTTGTTATAAACAATCTAATTACAAGAATCAAACCTCAATCAATAATAACACAGACCCACCTACTTTGTCAAATGCCAATTTTATCACTTGCCATTTAGCAAATACCGAAGTGTAAATAACAATCAGTAGCAAACGAAAAAGAATGGAGGGAGGGCTGTGTTACCATGCAGCGCTGAGTATAAGCTCCCGTTGCGTATGAAATCAGAGACCAATAGCTTTTCATCATTAGCATAATAATATGCTCTTAACCGTACGATGTTGGGATGGTGGAGCTTTCCAATTGCCTCCACCTCCGACTCGAACTCCTTGAATCGCCACGAGGCATCACTCTCGTTCAGCCTTCTCACGGAAACAACCGGAGGCAGCAGCGCACCACAGCCCCTCCCGCCCACCACCACCTTGTATACAATGCCACTCCTGCCTTTGCCGACCACGTAGGCCGATGCCCTCAACAAATCCTCCAACTCCAAATTAAACCCTTCGTCGATGACAACGAATTTACCACTTTGCCCCTCATCGTTGATATCGGTGCTGTTGTCGATGTTTCCTGTCTGGTTTCCTTTTCCCCTTTTGCCCTTCTCAGACTTCCTCCATTTTCTCCGAAGTATCAAGACCGAGACCGAAACGGCACCGACCACGACCGAGATGCCCGAAATCAAGGGAACGGTGACCGATCCATTCCTGGACTTGTCTTTCTCTGCCTGTCTGGTAATGAGAATAGGGATAGGATCTTTAGGACTCTGTGGGTTCTCAGGGTTTTCGCTGCTGGTGACGTTAACACCTTCTGGACATGGAGTCTGCAGTGGAAACCCACAGAGGCTCGGGTTTCCTGCAAATGCTGTCGGGCCCTGGTTCACCAGCGACCCCATTAAAGGCACCTTGCCACTGAGATTGTTGTGCTTCAAATCCAAACTCACCATCACAGGAAACTGCCCATAGGACTCGGGAATCTCACCGGAAAATGCATTGTAAGACAGATTGAGAGTTCCGGTGAGGCTTTTGAGCTGCGTGAGAAATTCAGGGAGTGAACCATTTAGACAGTTCGAAGACAAATCCAAGTGAGTCAAGGATTGCAAAGATTCGATCTTGGACGGTATTGGTCCAGAAAGAGAGTTACGAGACAAATCGAGAGTACGTAGGTTGGTAGCATTGAAGAGATGGGAAGGAATGGGCTTGGAGAAGTTGTTTCCAGAGAGAGATAGCCTCGTCAGGGAGTCGAGGAGGCCGAGCTCAGAGGGAATGTAACCGGTAAGGTTCTTATTTGGGAGAGACAAAGAGGTAACTCGTCGATCAGCGCATGAAACTCCATGCCAGTGGCATGGCGTTGGGTCAGATTCCGACCAGGATTTAAGAGCGTAGGTCGGATCAGCAGTGATTGCGGCTTTAAGAGCCAAGAGAGCGAGGCCATCAGTGTTGACAGAGAAACACAATCGTAGATTAATGCTAACAAAGACAGTAAGAAGAAGCAGTATTACTGTGATTTGGAGAGGGCTGATTAGCAGCATATTTCAGTTCAGTTCAGTTCAGGTGTTTGGTGGAGTTCATCAAAATTTTGTAAGACGGACACAACAAGGAGTTGCAAAGATTGTGCCTTTTGTGGGTAAGCGTGTGCAAGAGACGAAGTAGAAGAAGAAGAAGAAGCAGAGTTAAAGAAGACAGGGCTTTGTACGAATTTGAAGTTTTGAACTTCGTTTTGGGTATACCGAGGAGGTGACGAGGAACGTGCAACGTGGTCTGTGTTTCACTGGTTCTTACAACACAAATTTGAATTTTATCTACGAAAAAAGTTAAGTAGTCCAAATGGCCTGACGGATCACAGACAAAACTGTGGGCCTCATGTTCAAAAAAATAATTGCTTTCGTTGAAAAATATAAGATATGTAATAAATAATGTAAATTATACACTAACTATAATATAATATGTAATCAGTAATTGTTGTATATTGTATAATAGTTATTATATACGTTTTTTTCCAAATTTTGTTATACATTATATATTTAAAAAACAAAAAAACCGAAAACAATTTCTTTTGCACATGAGACCCGTCCCCGGCAATGGGGCCCTGCCTTAAGCTCTTCTGCTGTGTAATAAATTAATTGTGCCAGGTGCCCTGGTTAAACCTCTGCGCTAAACTACAAATTCAAGCAATTGTTCCAACCGGCAGCCTTTAGCGCTTTGGTGGATTCGGTTCAGGATGCAGCCCCACCAGCCCCGGTCCTAGCAGTAATGCTCTCTCAGAAAAACGACGGAAATATCTCCTCAAATGAACATATTTCTTCGAAGGAGGCGATGTTGTTAGAAAATAATATATATATAATATAATATTTTATATTAAAAATAAAAAATTTCATTATATTTATTTATATAATAATATTCATTTTATATTTGTTAAATAAAAACATAATTTATATATGAATAATGATCAAAACATTAGATTTAATATTAGAAATCTAGTGCGACTCTTATACAGTGGACAAGACTTTACTAATTCACCCTTTGACGTGAAAATTATGGATAGTCACAAATATATCTTAGATTAATTTTTTATTTAATTTGCTTTTTATTACATTTTTATTTAACATATCTCTTAAAATTATGTCAACTACATCCCAAATATTAGATTTTTTATTTAATTAATTTTTATTAATATCATATGATATTTAAATATATCCTCTCTTTTTTTTCCTGCTAACACATGCTGCATACTCCTTTCATGTTTGCTGTCTGGCTGTAGTACTTCGGAGAGTTGCAGGTGAATTGATTGGTTCATATGGAAGTTAACGACTGGGTTTGACAAGAGCTTGCAAGTTATTTTATTTGCAGATCATTAGCTCAATTACTTACTCCAAAAAATGGACTGACTTTGATATCGGCGTGTTATGTGACTACTTTTTTTTATTTTTTAACAAATGTTTAATAATTCCAAAATATTCTTTGCATTTGTGAACATTTGTTAATACGAAAGATTTTTGTATTTTGATAATTATTTGAATCAAAATGAATAGTTCTTTTATTTTACACTTTATTTACAATAATAGAAGTTTCATTAAATTCTATGAACTTTCTTAATGTCATAAACATAACAAGAAAGTATTATAGCTAACAGAATGTATGCCGCCTCTAGTTGCATAAATCAGTACGATTTAACATTTTTATCATTCTATTTTTCACACACCATGTAATTTTCTCAAATTGGGAGATCAAAATGTCGCTCAATTTGAAACTTTCAACAAAAATATTGGCCTTTTTATATTTATTTATTAAGGTCAAATTAAATGTGAAAATCTGCTTGAGGTTCAAATGTATAATTTTTTGCATTAATGTTGAACAAAAAAAAAATGTCACATATAGTGAAAAGTTCCGCGTAAGATAGACATTAGGAACCAGCAATCATACAATTTGTACTGAAAAAATGTTTTATTTGCTCATTTTCGGAAAAATTAAGAATTACCACTCAGGCTTGCCAGTGCCTGCAAAAAACCATAGCCTCGGTGCTAGCAGAAGTCGTTGAATCCTTCCAGTTAGAAGTGAAAAATCCTGCTAATTTCATGTCTTGACGTAAAACTAGTTGGATCCTTACTGATTAAAAGTACGATGTCTTTTTGTAGTATCTCAAACAACTCACAAATCTTCTTCCGGACAGCCCCCACAAAAGAAAAAAAAAAAAAAAGAAATGAATTACCATCGTGGGATGTGTCTCCAATTTTTCGAAATCAAGAGAAAAACTCAGACATCCACTAACACAAAATTATCTTAAAATTACAAGTAAAGGAATATTACTTTGGTTTATCACAAAGACCATTAATTTATACAATGCATCCTGTCCTATAAATTCAACTCTCCTTCCTGTAATTTGAACGCATGATTAAGAATATAAGATAATTTTTAAAAAGATTTCCCTCGTAATAACTATTCCAATCAAGGAGTCCAGTCAATTCCTTTTCATTTTACCTTCAATTATTGAGATTTTTTTTCGGTTTAATTAATTAATTTCGTGCGTTTCCAGATGTGACCTCTGCTGTCACACGCCTTTTGGCAGTTGACACATGGGAAGTTGCGAGTAGTGTCGAGTAGGGACGGCTTTTCAATGGCGACGTTTCAAAACTCTTTTTGGTCATCTTGGGCTGGAGAGTGTCAGAAAATCATTTCTTTTATTTTTTTTAAACATAATAATAATAATAATAATGTGTTTAGCTTGCTAGAAGTCAATTGAAAAAAGGTGCGGATCCAAGGACAAATCGTGGGCCTTTTTGGAGGAGTAGCAGGCACCAAACACCGGCCTCTCTTCAAAAAAGCTCCTTTAATCATTCTTTACTCCTCGAAAAAAATCATTTCAACATTACAATCATTCCTCCTTCTCCCTAGATTGCTCGGCACATTACAATCTCTTTTCAAATCATACATTTAAAAAAAATAAAAAATTAATTTTTTATTTTTTAAAAAATATTTTAAATATAATTTTTTAGATATTTTAAAAAAATTTATACTATTTATTTTTTTAAACAAAAATAATACACAATTTAAATATATATTAATTATTTTTAATTAATAAACAATATTATAAAAAAAAACACATATTTTTTTAACTTAATTTCAGTTTAAGTTATTATTTTTCTTTTAATATTATTATTCCTTTTGATTTTAAGGATAAATTTTTATTCTTTTTAGAGTTTAGTTTTAATTTTTTCTATAAAATTTGATAGGTTACACCTACAATATAATTAAAGAAGACAATAAAATCAATAGTATTCTCCAACTTTATATGTCTCTTTCTCAAAAGATTTTCTTAATTCACCCTTACATGGTTTAATTGCTCTAGTTTCACAGATAAAATCAATTGAAAATGATTACTTTGATTCCTTCATTTTTGCTAAGGCAGGGAGAATTTTGTACGGTGTATACTATCAAATTCCACGAGTGTGCGTCTTTGATAGCCTTGCCGACAAATATATCAGTCTTACCTATATTAAGAAACATAATTTTTGTGATCACTTTAATGTTAAATTTTGAATTAACTCCCACATTATTTTTTATTAGCGTTGACAAACCCAAAAGATAAAGATTAATTTCATTAAAAATTAAACATGTATATTTCTTATTTTGTAAAAAATAAAATTAAAATTTTTTAATAATTTAACAATTATATCAAATTAAAATATTGATCAGCTTGATTTTATTATTAGACGCATAAAGATGATCTTGATTTCAAGGTACACAATTATATGTCAATCAAAAATCACTTCTACACGAAGACGTGGCGACCTCCATGAAACTTTTAGTTGCGGTGGCTTTGGTCCCGGATTACAAAGTTGGTCTTGGCCCGGGCGAACTCATCCACTTGGACGTTCCCACAATTGCAATGTGTCTCGAAACATTGGCAAACAACGCAATAGGAAGGACACATACCTATGCAATCATCATTGTTATAGCAAATCGTAGGCACTTTTCGTGCCTCGATATCCGTAACGCGGCCTACAAGAACAAAGGTTGTGTGAACCGCAGTAGGATAAAAAAAAGAAAAATAAAAATACAAATAAGCATGTTAAAAAGTGAAAAAAAAAGATATTTTTTTAAATAAATTTTTTTTTAAGTAAATTAAACATTATTATTTTCAGCTACTTGTTTAATAAAAAACACTTAGTTAGTCGATTGTTAAAAAAAAGAAAAAGAAAAATAGAAGCATATATGTTGAGAGAGCAAAAACACAAGTATATATGTTGAGAGAGCAAAGAAAACGTAATACCGATTGCAAAGATGATAAAGATGAGAAAGAGGCACAACTTGCTTGAAATTTTCTCCATTTCTTATCTTCGATAATCTCTTCTGTGCATGTCCAATATTAATAGCCAAAGAGCATTTAATATAATTCTTTTTTTATTTTTTTTACATTAATTGAGTATAATTATAGTAATATATATATATATATTAGTATTATTGACATATCAAAAAGTTTTAATTATTTTTACATATTAATAGATTATATACGTTGTATTGTAATCTTGATTCAAATCATATCCCAAGAGAAATAAAGGGAAGAATAAAGGAAACAAATCTCCCACGTCTCCCTCTTCTTTCCGGGTCGGATGAGCCAAAAACTCGAACGCATTCGGTCTGTTTTTTGAGCAAGAATCACAGCGTTACCTTACCTTCGCCATGATACGGACTCAAAGTTCTTATGGCAGAGCCCGAGGAGATTTATCATCAATATGATGATGGGAATGGAAACCAGAAGCACGACCGAGGTCTTCGTGGTCCAAGAAAATGAAACCATCAATAACAGTAACGTAAGCATGAGACTTTTTAGTAATAAAATATATGTTTTAAATTTAATTTTATATATATATATTTTTTAAAAAAAATTTATATTATTTAAATTTTTATTAAAAAAAATTTTCATCTAATATTAGTTTTCGTTTATTAATAAAGAATAAGACCAATAAAAAAAGTGTTTTTATGTTTTTATTAATTTAATTTTAATTTAAATCATTATCATTATTTTTTTAAAATTATTGTTTTAATTATTCTTATTTGTTAAACAAAATTACTTTAATACTCATAAATATTTATAATTTTTTTTAATTATAGATTTTATATAATAAAAATTTAATTTTTATTTTTTATTTAAAATTATTAAATATATAATTAATACAATAAAATATATAATTAAATATTTTTATAATTAATTATATATTTATTAATTTTTTTAAATGAAGTATATATATATATATAAATTAACCGAAGTCCACTATTCTCAATCCAAAATCTTCAGGGCATAGAAGGGAACTCCTTCGACAAAGACGTACGCAGACGTGCTCGGGAGCTCACTCTTCAGTTCCCACTAGCAAAGGCCACTTATGTAAATTCTGCCACCGTTGTTATGGCCATCGGATTCAAATACTTTCTCAGCAAACGACACCCAGATAAGTAGAAAACTTTTGCACCGTCCAATTCTTTCTCCTTGCCTTCAGAGAAAATGCGCTAAAAATATTTTAATCTTGCGAAATAAAGTACAGAGCAAATTTCTCTAACACAGATTGAGAGGGAAATTAAGGGAGAAAAGGGACAAGAGTTGATCTTTCAAAAAGCCATTTCTTGGGCCCTGCCCAACTTGGGCGCTTTCAAGGTCCAGGCAATGTTCCATCGTCCAACCAGTTCTCCATTTTTTTGATGGTCCAATTTTAAAAACACTTGTACAAGGCATTAACAACCTAACAACCTAAAGCGTGGGGGACAAAAGTGTACAAAATGGATCCCTGCTGAACCAAATATCACCTTTTAAATTGTATTAAAAGGAAAAATAAAATTTTTTTTACTATTTTCATTAAATTTAACTAATAATTATTAGTTATAGTAACTAACTTTTAATAATTGAGTACAATTAAATATTGTGAATTACGTTAAGATATAAAAAAATAAAAAATAAAAACACAAATACACATAATAAAAAAATAAAAAAATGGTGTATTTCAAGGTAAAAAATTTTTTTAGATAAATTAAAAATCATTGTTTACAAGCACTTGTTTAATAAAAAGCACCTAGTTAGTCAATTTCACGAAAAAAGGAAAAAAAAAAAGCATATATGTTGAGAGAAAAAAATACACAAGTATATATGTTGAGAGAACAAAGATATACCGATTGCAAAGATAAAGATGACAAAGAGAAAAAAAAACATGTCTAATATTAATAGTTAAAGAGCATTCAATGTCATTCAATTTTTTTCTTTTATACAATATAATTATGTAAAATTTTATATTTATATTTGTATTAATATTATTTCAGATATTTATAATTAATAATTTTTTAAATTAATATTAATATTATTCACACGTCTATTTTTACTCTTTTAATTAATAATTTTTTTAATTAATAAATTAAATTTATCGTATTATAATTTTTATTTAAAAGAAACCAATCAAAGAAAAAATCTCTCTCTTATTTTTGGTTAAAAAAGAGAAAAAATATTTTAAATTTATTGTCTTTATATTTTTTTTTTTTTCAAAATAAAATATTTTATACTATTTAAATTTTTATTAAAAAAAATTATATAATTTATGTCATTATTGTTATTTTTTCTTGATATTATTCTATTAATTAACCATTACATATTAAAAAAATATTTATTTATGATTTTTCATTATAAATTTTATTTAATAAAAAATAATTTTTAAATTTTATTTTTTTATTTAAAATTATTAAATATATAATTAACACATAAAATATAAAATTAATATATATATATATAATTAAATATTATTAGATATTTTTATAAATAATTATATATTTATTAACTTTTTTTTAAAATTAACTGAAGCCTACTATTCTCAAAACAAAATCATCAGAGCATAGAAGGGAACTCCTTCGACAAACACCTAGGCAGCCGCGCTCGGGAGTTCACTTTTCAGTTTCCACTAGCAAAGCCCACTTATGTAAATTCAGCCACCGTTGTTACGACATCGGATTCAAATAATTTTTCAGCAAACGACACCCAGATAAGTAGAAAACTTTTGCACCGTCCAATTCTTTGCGTTTCTTTACAAACTGCCATCTTATAGCATTAAACCAATTGTTTTCCAAAGGCATCGATTTTCTTTTGCATGCTAAACCATGGTATTAACACGCTATCTCCTTTCTACAGTGTTTCTGTGTGTGTTTGTACTGTTTATTAATATTGTACCCATGGCGCATATTGAAAAAAATCAGTCGTCTTGGCATTACATTCGTGGGATTCCTTTCTGCCAATTGCATTCTGGTGTGAGGTCCCGTGCAGCACTGAGCCTTTTGTACTAACATGTTAAAAGCGGCTTCATTGAGATGTTTAGGGTATTGGTTAGAGTTGATGTTTTTGGGTGTCCCCACTTATTCTCAGAGAAGGGAAATGAGCTTACAGTTAGAAGTACAGAAGAGCTAAAGGTGTTAACTTGACATGACCGATGAGCTATTGTTCTAATTCTTTGGTAACATTTTATGTTAAATTAATTAATATAAGTGACCCTTATTATTTAAAGTATGACTTAAAATAAAAGGCCTAATATGATGGTATAATGGTAATTTGGGTCATCGGTTTAAAATCCCTCCACTCTCCCTATTTAAAGATAACTGTTACGGAAAGATAACGGTTATCCCTATTTAAAGATAATCGTTACGGGAAAGATAACGGTTATTCCTATTTAAAAATAATTGTTACGGTAAAAATGAACGTTATCGGAAAAAAAAGGGATAATTCTCTGATTAAAGATAACTCTCACAAAAGGGTAACAGTTGCACGGATTTTTTTCTTCTCTCTGCCAGAAAAAAAGGCAGTGAAAGGGAGAGTAGGAGAAAAAGAAGGAAAAGAGGAAAAAAGCATTCAGGAACAAAAACAAAAAGAGGATTCTCATTTTCGTTACGGGACATCAGCATAATGGACAACGGTATGTTGATTTCATTACAATTTTATTACTAGTATTCGCATGAAGAAAAGATCCTGTATTATAGAAATAAGAATTTCATAAAGAGAAATTCTAGAAAAGTCTAACAATTGGTATCAGAGCCTGGTTAGCGAATACTGCAATTTGTTTTACTTTTATTTATCGCCTGTAATGCGGTGGTGCTGCCCGACAACGGGGTCCTCGACCGGTGGTGGAGAAGGAATTTTCCGAATGGATGCCGCCATGTAAAGGGGACCGGTTACTGGAACAGTGCGCTGATCTGTATTGGACGGTGTTAACTCCCGTATAATGGAAAGTTTAAATCTTCGTAATTGAAAATTTTTTTAAAGTTTATTAAGGTCACATCAATATGACTCAAACATTGAAAGCTCGTTAGTCACCAAAGTGGCCTGACTTGAAAGGATTTGAATTATTGATTGTGAATTTCAATTGTTCATTTTTTATACTAATAAAGTTTGTATATGAACAATTGTAGTTATTAATTATGAGGCTAGGAGATCATTCAAAGATGGATCATTGCCTATAATTAATGACACTAAAGGGGATTGATTGATATACTGGGTAAACGTGATTGTATATCCAAAGATAACATTCATGTTAACTCTAGTATGATTGATTGATCTATTAAAGTATATTTAAATTAGCATCATTATTAATTGCAGTTATGTATTTGAGGATCACCCAAAGGTGAACTTAAATGCATAGTCAAAGTTTATAATGCATGTATCTGAATCCATTAGAGTTTACTCAAAGCATTAACATGTAAATTTGGATTATGTTTGCAGCTTCCAATAACGTTTTCGCCTTGGGCAATGCAATGATCAAATTCAATGGGTTGAACTATGCAGAATGGTCTGAGCATATTCAGTTTCATTTAGGTGTCTTGGGCTTGGACTTAGCAGTCATTTCGGATGAAAAGCCTACAGCCATTACCGAGACCAGTACAGAATCTGATAAGTCTTTTCATGAGGCTTGGGTACGGTTCAATAGGCTGAGTTTGAATTTGATGCGAATGACGATGGCTGAAAATGTCAAGCCATCAATGCCCAAGACGAAAAATGCAAGGGAATTTATGATGAGAATCAAGGAATACTCTCAATCAGACATAGCTGATAAATCCATTGTGGGAACCCTAATGAGTGAGCTAACGACTAGGAAATTTGATTGGTCACGGCCTATTCATGATCATGTAACTAGTATGGCTAATCTAGCAGCAAAGTTGAGAACAATGGGCATGAATGTGAGTGAATCCTTTTTGGTTCAATTCATCATCAACTCACTGCCTCCTGAATTTTGCCAGTTCCAAGTGAATCATAACACTATTAAAGAAAAATGGAACTTTCAGGAAATTAAGGCCATGTTAGTTCAGGAAGAAGGGAGATTAAAGAAGATGAAGGATCACTCCATTCATCTCACTGTTCATAATGATACTAGCAGTAGCAAATCTAACCCATATCAGAAGAGTAAGAAGAAGGACAAAGCCTCTATGAAAGTTACTGGAGGTCAGATCCAAAAGGATCAGAAATGCTTCTTCTGTAAAAGGATGGGTCACTTCAAAAGGGATTGCCTAAAAAGAAAGGTTTGGTTCGAAAAGAAAGGTATGTACTGTAGATCAGTATGTTTTGAATCAAACGTAATTGAAGTGTCCAATAATACTTGGTGGTTAGACTCTGGAGCTACTATTCATGTGTTACATATTATGCAGGGATTCCTTTCAATCCAGCCCACAACAGGAACTGAGAAGTTCCTCTATATAAGAAACAGAATGACGACACGAATAGAAAGAATTGGGACGTACAGATTGATCTTGGATACTAAGTGCCACCTGGATCTAGAAAAGTGTCTCTATGTTCCTGAATGTATTAGAAATTTGGTTTCTGTTGCAAAGTTGGATGAAGTGGGATTTAATCCTAAGATTAGAAACGGTGCATTTTCATTGTATAGACATTCGTAATATTATAGATCTGGTACTTTGGTTGATGATTTGTACCATTTTAATCTTGATGCTATGTATGCTGATTTTTTATTTCTTGTTGAGCATAGTATAGGTAACAAACATAATGTGCATGATGATCGTTCTACTTTCTTATGGCATCAAAGATTGGGTCATATATCCAAAGAAAGGATATTGAGGTTGGTGAAAGGTGATATCCTGCCTCAATTGGATTTTACTGATTGGGATGTGTGTGTTGATTGTATAAAAGGGAAACAAACAAGACACACATCGAAGAACCCAGCCATGAGAAGTAATGCACCTTTAGAATTGATACACACCGATATTTGTGGCCCCTTTGATATTCCCACATGAGGTGGTGAAAAATATTTCATCACATTCATAGATAACTACTCACGGTATTGTTACTTATATCTACTGCATGAAAAGTCCCAGTCAGTAAATACCTTAGAGGTATTTATTGATGAAGTGGAAAGGCAGTTAGATAGAAAAGTAAAAGTGATTAAATCAGATAGGGGTGGTGAATATTATGAAAAATTCAATGAAAGTGGATAATGTCCTGATCCATTTGCAAAGCTTCTTGAAAATCGAGGCATATGTGCACAGTGTACAATGCATGGTACACCACAACAGAATGGTGTAGCGGAAAGGCGGAATCGCACACTTATGGATATGGTTAGGAGCATGTTGAGTTACAGTACTGTACCTTTATCCTTGTGGATGCATGCATTAAGAACTGCTGAATATCTGCTGAACAGGGTTCCTAGTAAGGCTGTCCCTAAGACTCCTTATGAGTTATGGACAGGAAGGAAACCAAGTTTGAGACACCTTCATGTTTGGGGTTGTTCAGCAGAAGTACGGATATATAATCCACATGAAGGAAAGCTTGATGCAAGGACCATTAGTGGTCACTTCATTGGCTATCCTGAAAAGTCTAAAGGATATAGGTTTTATTGCCCTAACCATAGTCCTAGAATAGTTGAGTTTGGTAATGCTCGGTTCATTGAAAATGACCAATTCAGTGGGAGTGGGGAATCACGAAAGGTGGATATTAAAGAATTACAAAATGAAAGATCCACAGTGAGTACTCCTACTCAAGTTGGTATCCCCACACCCAGTGTTTCTACTCAAGTTGTTGCTTTTGTTGCATCACAGTCGTGTGACATGCAAGGACAACAAATTGATACTCGAAACACGCAAAGTGAACGCATAAGAGATGAACCAAGTGACAATGTGTAATTTACAAATGAACAAATGATACCACAAGAAATGGCATTACGGAGGTCTACGAGACAGAAAAGGCCAACTGTATCTAATGATTATGTGGTTTACTCACTTGAGCATGAATCGGAATTGAGCATTGATAAAGATCCAGTCTCATTTCAACAAGTCATGGAATGTAATGATTCTAAAAAGTGGTTCAATGCCATGAAGGAAGAGATGAAATCGATGGATGTAAACCAAGTCTGGGAACTGGTAGAGTTACCTGAAGGATTAAAACGAGTTGGCTGTAAGTGGGTCTTCAAGACCAAGCGAAACTCGAAAGGTAACATCGAAAGGTATAAAGCCAAACTTGTTGCCAAAGGTTTCACTTAAAGGGATGATATTGACTATAAGGAGACTTTCTCTCCAGTCTCTAAGAAAGACTCCTTAAGAATCATTATGTCTTTAGTGGCTCAGAATGACCTAGAGCTCCACCAAATGGATGTAAAGACCGCCTTTCTGAATGGTGACTTAGAAGAGGAAGTGCATATGGACCAACCTGAAAGTTTCATCACCACTGGGCAAGAAAATCTGGTGTGTAAATTAAAGAAATCGATATATGGACTGAAACAAGCTTCCCGACAATGTATATTAAGTTCAATGATACCATCACGTCATACGGCTTTATAGAGAACATCGTTGATCGGTGTGTCTATATGAAGGTCAGTGGGAGCAAGTTCATTGTATTAGTCTTATATGTCAATGACATTCTTTTGGCAGCTAATGACATGGGTTTGTTACATGATGTCAATAAATTTCTCTCTGAAACTTTTGAAATGAAAGATATGAATGAGGCATCCTATGTGATAGGAATAGAGATATTCCGTGATAGATCACAAAGATTGTTGGGATTGTCTCAGAAAGGCTATATCAATAAAGTGTTATAGAGATTTAGAATGGAAAATTGCTCAACAGGAATAGTTCCAATTCAGAAAGGGGACAAGTTTAGTGGATTGCAATGTCTAAAGAATGATTTGGAACGGAAAGCGATGGAATCAATTCCCTATGCATCACTGGTTGGAAGCCTGATGCATGCGCAGACATGTACTCGGCCAGACATTAGTTTCACTGTTGGAATGTTAGGCCGATATCAAAGTAATCCTGGAATAGATCATTGGAAAGCCGGAAAGAAAGTACTTAGGTACTTACAAAGCACCAAGGATTATATGCTTACTTATAAAAGATCAAGTCGTCTTGAAGTAGTAGGCTACTCGGATTCAAATTATGCTGGATGTGTAGACTCGAGGAAATCTACGTTTTGTTACATGTTCCTCCTGGCTGGAGGAGCAGTTTCCTGGAAAAGTGGGAAGCAGTCTGTCATTGCTACTTCCACTATGAAGGCTGAATTTGTAGCATGCTTTGAGGCTACTATTCATGCATTATGGATGCGGAATTTTATCTTAAGGGTTGGTTTGGTCGATAGTATAAAAAAGCCATTAAGAATTTATTGTGATAATTCCGCAGCTGTTTTCTTCTCTAAGAATGATAGGTATTCTAAAGGTGTGAAACATATGAATTTGAAATACCTATCTGTCAAGGAAGAAGTGCAAAATCAAAGAGTGTCTATTGAGCATATTGGTACTGAATTGATGATAGTGGATCCGTTAACTAAAGGTTTGCCACCGAAAACATTTACTGGACATATTCTCGGATGGGCATTTTGGACAAGTCCTCATTCTCTTGAAAGCCAATATTTTGTACTACTCATATCATTGTGACACTCATGAATTCATTTAAAGCTGTGGTTTTGCTTGTGCTTTGTTATCTCTATTTAGTTGTATACAGTTATAGTTTGTGAGATAACTAATAGCACGTATGGAAATGACAATTAAAGTTTCAGTATTCCTCAGTAAGGTTATTATGAATTATGATGATTATGTGATATATGGAAGGAATCATGTCGTTAAAAGATGTGTGACCGCCATGATCCAATCGTTTTAATTCAATCAAGTACTGTGATTTGATGATCTTTAAGGATTGTGCGCACTTATTTGTTATTAATTCATCAAATCATAACAAGGGCCAAGTGGGAGATTGTTAAATTAATTAACATGAGTGGCTCATGTTATTTAAAGTATGACCTAAAATAAAAGGCCTAATATGATGGTCGATTAGGCATAATGGTAATTTAGGTCATCGGATTTAAAATCCCTCCACTCTCCCTATTCAAAGATAACTATTACGGGAAGGATAACGGTTATCCCTATTTAAAGATAATCGTTACGGGAAGAATAACGGTTATCCCTATTTAAAAATAACTGTTACGGTAAAAATGAACGTTATCAGAAAAAAAAGGGATAATTCCCTAATTAAAGATAACTCTCACAAAAGGGTAACGGTTGCACGGATTTTTTCCTTCTCTCCGCCATCAGAGAGAAAAAAAGGCAGTGAAAGGGAGAGTAGGAGAAAAAGAAGGAAAAGAGGAGAAAAGCGTTCAGGAACAAAAACGAAAAGAAGATTCTCATCTTCGTTACGGGACATCAGTATAATGGATAACGGTATGTTGATTTCATTATAATTTTATTACTAATATTTGTATGAAAAAAAGATTCTGCATTATAAAAATAAAAATTTTATAAAGAAAAATTTTAGAAAAATCTAACATTGTAATTCAATTTCTTTCTGGCTCCAAGAGCAAATTCCTTCTTGAATGTGTTTCCATGTGAGTAAGGTTGCGATGTTGTTCAGAACAACTTTGTGTGTACACGGTGAGGCCAAACATCACAACTCCAAAGTTCCAGCGTTTTCAAAATTATAATTCTAGATTTCGAAATTAAAATTTTAAAATTTTAACTAAATATCCTACGAGGATAATGAAATTTATGGACCCAAATGTTCGTTGGAGCTCTTAAGCAAATCTGTGGAGGAGCATAGCTCGAAGGCTTCAAGTTTGGGAACACGACGTGAGCTTAACGAGATTTTGAGCATACGTGAACTAGGGAATGAGTTGACCAAGTGAAGTTGAACTTTGGCCATGGACACAAGGCGCTCGCCCTAGAATTTTAGTTGGGTTCATCATCTGATCCACATCTCAGAACGAAATGAATAAGAACAAAGTTTCGGAGGTGTTAGGGGCTCAAATCCTTGCTCCTCAAATTCTTACAAAAATATGAATTTTATTTTCGTTGTTAGAATCAAACTTCTGGCTTTCCGGGCCAGAGCCACTCGTTAAATGCTTATGATTAATTCCGAAAAGTAAAAGAAGTTGGGATCAATGGGCCAAGTTGGTCAAACACTCTGGGAACCCTACTTCGCAAGTTAGGCGAGTACGGGGATGAAAAGGGGCCCACTCCTTCCCATAAAGAAACCTTCATTCCCGGTTCTATCAAAGCAGCCTCTCCCCTCCTTCCACCTATCGTTAGAGTGACCTCATTCTCATACGTTGGACTGTGGGACACTATCCTTATTTTTTTATTTTTACACAAAAAAAAAACAGGAAAGGAATTTATATACTTGAGCTGTTTCAATGAAAATGCAGGACCACGTGAGCTTACTTGAGCCGGATTGTTGGGGGTTGACGTGAGCTTCTATACTTGAGAGTCGGGACATACATTTTTTTTCTTTTTAATATTCTGTGTCGTCCTTCACTACCCTCAAAAGTACGAGTGAAAAAACCTTCTAATTTCATTTCTTGACGTAAACTAGTTAGATGCTTACTAATCAAAAAGTACGACGTTTTTTTTAGTATCTCAAATAACTCACAGATCCTCTTCCGGACAAACCCCAAAAAAAAAAATTACCATTTTTTGGGAATCAAGGGAAAAAATCAGACATCCACTAAGACAAAATTATCTTAAAATTACAAGTAAATGAATATTACTTTGGTTTACAATAAAGACCATTAATTTATGAGTTATACAATGCACCCTGTC